>CM057449.1:1257695833-1258981666 GCA_016271365.2 Neoceratodus forsteri | reverse complement strand
ACCATCTAAATTTGTAAGAAAAATAAAGTAATTATGCCCAGAAAAGTGAAATATAATAATGTGTAGACCTGTTGAAAGAATAGACTTGTTAAATAAATAATTGCACTGTATGCATTTTTGCCAGGGTTATTGATTACATATTGTCATTGGTTGATAGAATCACCTACAAGTTATTGAGAAATGTTGTGTGAAGGGACAGCTGTTGGGCAGAGTGTAGTATGCTGTGTTTCCATGCCGGCAACTCAGGTTCAGAGATTAGCTCTGTGAGCTGGCTGGGCAGCACAAGGATTGGTGGAACACATCACTGCTCAGAGCCTGGGAAGGTATGGTGCAGTGTTCTGTCACATGGTGGACACATTGTGATGGGCCGGAGAGCTGTATCTCACAATTGGTTCACATGCATGTCATGGCCTGATGGTGTTACATAGTGTGTCAGGGAAAGCAGGTTGTCATGAAAAATTAGTTTTGCAATAACTCCTCTATTCCATTTCCAATGGGACTTGTATGAATGAGGATACAAGTGCATGGAAATTAAAAAAAATATATATATACACACACACACACATACATATACAGTATCTCTGTCTCTCTCACCACACACACACACGCATATTTGTATGTATGTTACAGATTGCATATAAGTATACAAGTGATACACAGTGGGAACCTCATGAGTGGTGTAGAAAGCACATACAAATATATAAGTGATAGACAGTGAAAACCTCATTAGTGAGATAGATAGCATGCATATAGAAATACCTTATTTATCACATAAGATCCCCTCTGCATATGTCATTTATGCAGCAGGCTAGGACCTTAAGGGAGAGACATTTGTTTTGCTTTTTTAGGCATAAAATTATGTTTATGTCTGTTATTATTTGAACTAGTGTTACTGTGCTTTCCACCATCCTGATTGCTATAACCACTGCAATAAAAGTGAAGTCAGGATGACAAGCTGACACTGTGATGTGGTAGTTTGTTAGTACCGCAGAACTTCCACAGAAATTACAAACCACCGCCGCAGAAGTTCTGCGGCAAATGGTAGTCTTGCCGCAGAACCTGGCCCCACTGTGCCGCAGAAAAGTAGGGGCCCTGTCCATGACTGAGGGAGGTGATGTGGGTGAGGATAGTGGGGAAAACACAGCAGGGATGTCCATGAGCATGGACGATGTGGACAGACTGTGCCACAATATGCTCTCATCCAAGGAAAGTCTCTCCCATGAACTGTCGGCAACACCTGAGCACATTGGCACACACACCACTGCAACAGAGGCACACTGCCAGCAAATACATGAGGACATAGCAGGTTTCAGGGATGCCATCACCCAGGGCATGAGGAGTGTGGCCAGCCAGTTGCAACAGCAGGCTGATATCATGTAGGGGTTGCATATGGTTAATGAATGCCAGACTGCCATACTAGAGTGTGTGTCCATGCTCTGGAGTGACTTGTGTGGCTACAGGGGTCTGGCACAAAGATCCCTGACACTGCAAACCTTGTACGCAGTGACAATAGGGAATGGCAGCAACACTCCTTCTCCATGCCTGGCCCCTCAAACATGGACACAAATGTGATGCTCCACAGGGGCGCAGCATGCAAACACAGCATTGGGCAGGTACAGTAGGCTGGGCCACAGACACAACATGCGGACCTGCCAGTGTGCACAACGCAGACCGCACTGCCCACGGTGTGGCTGGATGACATAGTACCCCACCACAGTGCCCCAAGACTGGACAATGTACCAATTGCAACACATGGATTGGTGGGTGTACCAGATGGGCACCTGCTGGCAAGCCACACATAGCAGACTGTCAGTGGCAGTGTGCCTTGGTCATGCCAGCAAAACTGTATGGCCACACCTGTGCTGGACAGTGCACTCAGCACATCACTGAGTGGGCAATGACACACCACCATGCAGCTGTTTGAGTGTGAAAATACAGTGATGGATACGCACACAGACATAGATGCTGACATAGATATGTCAGCGTTGTGGCCCATCACAAACAATGTGGGCACAGACACACCTATACCCATGGATGTGTCACAGAACCCTGTACAAGCCGTGCACTCAAGAGGAGATTTGTCATGCCCCACCTGGGCCTCATCACAGGCCACTGACACACAGACAGGCCATGTCCTGTGCCTCCATTAACATGACCACACAGGGCACCCGCAGCACAACAGTAACATGTGCCACTGTGACAGTTGACACAGTGGCACAGAGTACAGAGGCATAAGGATGTGACAGTGACACTGTAGCACAGTGCGCAGCATCCAGTCATGAACCACAGGCCCATCAAGTGACCACTGTAGCTACCAACGATGCCATGCACACCATTACAGTGTCCAACAACACATCAACACATGTTCCTGTGATGGTCAGCCATGTGGAAATGGACACTATTAGCCAGGCATCTGGTCACCAATGGCCACAAGGCCATAGACCGTGCCCTGCCTGAAACAGACCCAAATGTAGGGGCATAGTTAGCCTCAATGACAGAGCCACAGTGCTCTGCCAGACACACTGTCCAGCAAGCAGCCACTGGCAGTGCCCTGCAACCACCAACGTGTAACAGTGGTGGCCTGCCCACACCAGATCCAATGTGGGAGCACAGGCAGCTTTACTGACAGAGCCATGGTGCTCTGCCAGACACTCTGTCCAGCATGCAGCCACTGGCAGTGCTCTGCAACCACCGATGGATGCAGTGAGCCACTGATGGGTATGGGTGGACACTGTAAGAACAAATTGGCAGGCACAGGATGTGGCAGGGGCAAGTAACATGCTGCAACACATCTCCACTGTACAATAGACACATGACCAGGCCAGCATGTCCAGTGGACTGTAACCACACTGCAGTGGGCAATGTCCACTGACAAGACTCCCACCACATGTTTGGCACCATGTGTGTACCCCTTATACCACCATACATAACCCCCACACACATGTACACATCCCCCCACCACAAACCCACCACAACAGAACACACCCTGGATACACACAGGCTGTCCGTGGTGCTGTGTCATTCAGTATCCATCACTCTGGCCATCAAATATCCAGCAGCACACTACAGCAGCCAATGCTGGGCCTGACTGACATAGACAGTGGGCTTTGCCATCCAGATCAGTCCGACTTATCTGAAAGAACTTCTGGTGCCTTACTGCCCTGGCCGGTCGCTCCGCTCGGCTGATGAGGGGTTGTTAGAGATTCCAAGAGTGAGTTTAAAATCTTCTGGTAGTAGAGCGCTCTCTTATGCTGCACCCACTCTTTGGAATTCTCTACCACGCCAGTTAAGGGAGTGCACCTCTGTGGAGGTATTTAAGAAAACTTAAAAACTTACCTGTGGCATATGGCCTACTTGGAAGATTAATGAAATCTGAGTGCAAATATTATGTTTTGATTGTATGGATGATTTTATTGTTTGTTTTTAACGTATGATGTTGTTATGTATTTATTTTATTTATATGTTTTTAATTGGCATTGTATATAGTGGCTTTTGATATGTAAAGCGCCTTGATATTTTGAAAGGCGCTTTAAAAATAAAGTTATTATTATTATTATTATATACCAATACCTACCCACACCCCAACAGCAACATGGCCAATATGCTGCTGTCCAGACACCCATGTTGTATGATGGTCACAACTCCTACATACCCCAAAAACATAGACAGTAGTGTTGCACCTCTGTCCCTCCTGTAACATGTCCCATGTCATGCAGTCCCCCATGATGGATTCGGTGTCTTTCCGGCAAACCATGGTGATGTGCATTTACAAAGACATATAGTCATGTTCCAGATGAGTGTGGCCTGCACAGCACGGCATGGCAGCCTTGCACTGTGAACAGTAAGACGTGACTGATTGGCACTGTATACAGCGGGAAATGACTGTAGGCATGTGTGGCATGCTGTCCGCATCATTGTCATGTCCATTGCTATCTGCCCCATTGCAGGTCTGTACACTGCAACTGGGTCTGGTGGTGTGCTGGTATGTAGCCCATCATGGGTGTGTGCTAAATGCATGTCACCATAGGGTGTGCACTTGTCTGGGCATGGGGTTTGTTGTTTTCCACATGTGTCATACTACTGTACCACTAAATGTGTATGTGACTAATGATCGCTGTATCACCTGCACAAAATATCCCACACACCCCTGCACACCACAACAGGTGAACCACAGCATGACTACAGTACAATATGTTATGGTGGACAGGGTAGCAGATGCCCCCACAGGTGTGTGTCCAGCGACATCAACACAGGCAGCCATAGTATGTGGTAGAAGATCACACACAAGGACACCTGCCCTTGTACACTGCCCCATTAATGTGCCACTACACATGGGCCAGGGTGCACACCACAGCAACAGACACTAGTACATCGACATGTGCACGCCCCCACCGTAATATCCGGCACACTCACCGATAACCACATACCAAAGGGGACACAGGTATTGGTCTGTGAACAGATTTAATGTAGTGGCACATTGCACACATGTGTGTAAACCCAACAATCAGTGCACCTGACTAACAGAGGGCTACATGTACAACAGTGGACAAGACTGCTACAACAACTATCGGTACATGGCACACTCTACAGCGCTAGGTTTTTACTGGAAACAACAGACCTGTGGGACATAAACATAAGCAACCCTAGTGGCTGGACAGGGTACAAACATGTATGAGTGAAACAGTAGGTACATGGACTGTACCAGTTATATGAACAGCACCGATGGGATTCCCACAATGACAGGCAATCCCATGACTATACAGTAGTGTGATAAAGTACTGTACGATTCAGAAACAGTAGAAAGCTAATTATATGCAACTATATACATAGTACACAGTACTCCTACTGTGTATGTTAATGGATACAGGAGTGTGTGCAGATGGTGCAGTTGTGCACGGTGCCATCCTGGTGTGGGGCAGTGCAGCACTACAGTCTTAATGTGAGCTCCCTGCATGCTGCAACACACTACTGCATGTCATGCCGTATGGCCTCATCCATGGTCTCAGCCTTGCCCAGCATGTGGTGGAGGTCTGATGCCAGTCCCTGTAGCCCAGCCAGCATTATGGTCACCAGTGTCTGCTGTTGTCTTTCAGAGCCAGGCATGCCCCATCCTTCTGCATACACCTCTTGCTGTTCCTCGGTCTGCTTGGCCACACTGACAGTGTTGGCCACTGCCACAGTAGTAACCTCTTCAACGTCCTCCTCTGTGTCTCCACAATATGTGTTGCCCTCCCCAACATGCTGCACAGTTCCACACAGCTCAAGTACAGTGCTTCCCGGCCTGTGCACCTGCTGGGATGTGCCTGCAGATCCCTGCTGTCCTTGTGGGGGTATAAGTCTCTCATGCCACACAACTCCTGTGCCTCTGTTTGTTGCACTTGCAGACCCCTGCTGTCATTATGGGGCTGCATGTCTCACATGCCCAACGACTCTTGTGCCTATGTATGCTGTGCATCCAGACCCCGCTGTCATTGTGGGGGTGCATGTCCAACTGTAATATGGCTTTTTACCTGCTTTTATATTTGTTTTTATCTTTTGGTTTTAATGTGAAGCACCCAGAGCCTCAGGGATTGGGCACTATACAAATAAAATTGCCTTGCCATATAATTTTTTTATAACTATTTTTACTATTTTATTTAATATTAAAAAAAGACAAATTGGTAGAAGTGGCTTCTGTGAGGCTGACCACTTTAGTGCAACTTCTGCATGTGATAGGGATGGTAAGGCTGTGGAATGGACATGGTGCGGTGGTGATGGTGGGTCTAGATTTGGAAATAACTCTATGAGTAGTGAGACTCAGGAAGTCTTGGTTTGTGCAAGTGATACAGCTGTCACTGCTGAAATGCACAATGATCTCCCTCTGCACCTCCAGAATTGTCACCATCTTTATCCACACAGCACTGTACATATGGAGGATAAGATACCAGGAAACTGTGATATGTGGATCATGATGGAATGCTGTATTTTGGCTTGTGTTGCTTGAGAATGGTTGCATTTATTCCTCCACTGCCAGGATTGTAGTAGTGTCCATGCCAGAGCTGAACTCAGTGACACCTTGCTCGTGTACAATAGATGACTGAGCAGCACTGGGCTGTGATGTGCTGTGTGAAATAGCAGCATCATATAAAGGTTCAAGATAGACCAGCATTTGTTGCGATGCATGCACTGGTGAATGTGGTGTCACAGTCATACAAGATGAGTGGGGGTTGCCTGGTTTTACATTTATGGACTCATAATTTGTATTTCAGTTAGGGAAAGTGAAACTTGCACTGCCTGCACTTGAAGAAGGAAGTGGAGGAACACTGGCTGCTTCTGGACTGGTCATTACCAGAGTGGTGTCATCAGATGCACTGAAAGAGCAGGTACAGCTTGGAGTGGGAGTGAATCTAGCAGATATTTGTGGACTGAACCAGGGTTTCTTTTGTCATCATCATGCATCCAACTCCTCCAGCGCTAGTCCTCCAAGTCCAAGCTTGCCAGATGCAGAACTTGTACAGCATTTGGAATTGGACGTAGACTACAACATTTAGCTATTACTTTTCTGCCCCTGTCTCTCTCCTGTTCTTTTCATCATGTTTTTTACACAACGTTTGACACATATGCACAAACACACACACCCTTCCCCACAAACAAATGCAGGATGCAATGTGGTGAAAACATGAATACAGTACTATACATGCACAATAGACACGTGATTGCATGTACTGATGCCACACATAACATGTATACAGTCAAGCAACAATGGCCACACACAGAGACCAGTCAGAGACTACCTAAGTCATGTCATGAGGGACAGTATGACCAACCAACCTCACCATGTAGGGAGACATGACACATGGGATGCAAAAGCACATGTCATTGACACGGAGGAGAGATGACACATATACCAAGTCTGGGCCAACAGTCTGGCTGGGCACTGGCACTGTGGCCTGCCTTCTAACATTGGATGTGGAGAGTATGATAGTTTCACACAGATGAGACAGCAGCCTGTTAGTCTCACACAGATGAGACCGCAGCCTATCAGTGTGCACATTACTGATTTTATGCAAAAGCCCACACAGGAAAAAAAATAGTTAAAAGGAAAAAAAAGATGGACCATGATGACCTCTCATGGGCCAGTAGTTAGTAAAATAAATATGAACTACAAAATCAGAGCTATTAAAATCCCCCTACCCAGCCCTGCTACTTTAGCACTGGTACATGCTATAGGCTGTCTGTGAGCAACCTACCCTGCATAAAATGTACAGAATCACTCTGTTTATAGGCACACTAAAGCTGATAATAATAGTAATCAGTTTTGTAAGTGTAGTTTTCTAGGAAAAATGTCATGTTTGCTTAATTGCAGCAGTTCTCTCACAAACATCATACTTTGCCAAATCTGAGCTGGAAATGGCACTGAGACATGTTAAGTGCAGGAGATCATGATCTTCAGCATTACTGATTGGCTGTTGCAGGTCATGTAGCATGAACAGAACTCAGTTTGCTGTACCATGTGACCCCTACAGAAAAATGCAGTTTCATTCTGCTAAAGTATCAAACACACTGATGGGACAATGGACACTTTAGCCCACCCACCCCTACTGGAGCCAAAAGTGCTGATTTTTGGCATGTTCAAATTTAAAAATTGGCAAATTCAAATGTATTTAAGAAATGGGATAAAGTTTTAGGGCAAATAAGGCAAAGCTCATTTGAAATGCTGTCCCAAAATTAAACTGTTACAATATAAATATACAATACACCTTCAATTATGGTATAACAAGGTAAAACAAAGCCAAAGCAAAGCCAAGGACTCCCCCCTCCAGATCCTCTCCAGTTCTTTCCATCCACTGGACCAAACCCTCACCTACAAATACCTGGGCATCACTTTTGACTCTACCCTTTCATTTCACTCTCACATTAATACACTCACCTCAGCCACCAATGCATGTATTGGCCTGTTATACAGACATAAGGACTGCCTGCCACCCGAAGGCCTCTGCCTGGCAGTCACCTCCTCTGTACTGTCCCTAGTGGACTATGAACTCACTGTATATGCAGTAGCCGATGCCACCACTCTAAACAAAATCCAAATTTCCATTAACAAGGCATGCTGGCTCCTGTCCGGAGCCGATAAATGGACACATACCTGCACCCTTTATTCCTTAACCAATGTACTCACACTTGAGGACAGACTTCAATATCAGTCCTGCCTCCTTGCCAAAAAAACACAACTAGGTATGTCCTCCCACAGGGTCTACACATCCCTTCTACCTGCCACCCTTACTGTTGCCACTCTCAGTGCCTCCCAGACTATATTGCAGATTCCTAGGGTCAGGACTGCACTAGCACAAAGACTCTTCCCCTTCAGAGCACCTTCCTGATAAAATGCTGTCCTTCCACCATCACCTCTCTCACCAAAATAGGGCCTTTCAAGGTCGCTCTCAAGAATCACATTCTGTACACCCACAGCTGTGAGTGTCTTCTTCCAAAACCACCCTTGGCCTCTAGGTGTCTTTCTTCAGGGGCTGGAGCCTAACCAGCCTTGACAATGTCTCTCCTGAGACAGCACACTTTGTACCGCATAAGAAGTTACTGTGCTTGTACATTAGCAACTGCCTAGCTACTGATTGTATAGGACTACAGCTCATTCTGCTAATGGACATGTTAACAACTGCCTAGCAACTATTTGTATAGGACTGAAGTTCATCTGCTGGATGACACTATCACCCTGCTAATTGTATTCAATGTTCACCATCATATGTATTACCTGTTCCTTCAATTTTCATTACTATCTGTATTTTTCTCCTTGTATCATGACGTGGAGCCTTTGGAAGCGAGTCTATAACTCAAAGGGTTGTAATTCCGATGTGCTTATAAATAAATAAAAAAAAGTAAATAAATATATATATATATATAGATTCATATACTGTATGTATCATTATATTAATAAGTAGTTACTTTACTATTGATTTTGTAAACAAAATCACTTATGATAATATCAAGGTATACTGCTTGTACCGTTACAGCAGTGAGGGGGTAATGTACAATAGAAACATAGAAACATAGAAGTTGACGGCAGATAAGGACCACAAGACCCATCCAGTCTGCCCATTTCTTTTTCTACCTTATGAATGTGCCATTGGCCTTTGCTCTGTCAATGGCCTATCTATTCATACTCATCTGTATTGCTCCCTTATGCCTATCAAATGCCTGTTTGAAGCCCTGCACTGTATTCATAGCCACCACTTCCTGAGGTAGTCCGTTCCATGCATCCACCACCCTTTCTGTGAAAAAGAACTTCCTCACATTGCCCCTTAATCGGCCTCCCTCTAATCTCATGCTGTGTCCTCTTGTCCTGCTATTTTTCTTATATTGAAACATGTTAGACTCTTTCACATTGTTAATGCCCTTAAGGTGTTTGAATGTTTCAGTCATATCACCTCTCTCCCTCCTCTGCTCTTTGGTATACATATTGAGTTCAGTTAATCTGTCCTCATATGTTTTCTGATGCAGTCCCTGCACCATTTTGGTTGTCCTTCTCTGGACTGCCTCAGTTTGGTTAATGTCTTTGTGAAGGTGTGGCCTCCAGTACTGCATGCAGTACTCCAGATGGGGCCTAACCAGTGTCTTGCAAAAAGGGATTATTACCTCCCTCTTCCGACTTGTGATACCCCTACTAATACACCCCAGCATCCCTCTAGCCTTACCTACTGCTTTTGTGGTCTGCTTGGATGATTTCAGGTCATCGGTGATGATGACGCCCAAGTCTCTTTCTTCCCTTGTGACTGCCAGCAACTCCCCTCCCAGCCTGTAGGTGGCTTCAGGTTTTCTCTTCTCTATGTGCATTATCTTGCACTTCTTTATGTTAAACCCTAGTTGCCACTCTTTCGACCATTTTGCTAGCTTATCCAGATCTCTTCTCATACTGCCCATCCCATCTGTATCATCTACTCTGTTGCAGATCTTGGTGTCATCTGCAAACAGACAAATCTTACCCTCCAGTCCATCTGCAATGTCACCGATAAAGATATTGAAGAGGACTGGCCCCAGGACTGATCCCTGAGGTACCCCACTTGTGACTTGCATCTCTTCTGACTGTATACCATTTACCACCACTCTCTGTTTTCTGCCCGTCAACCAGTTTGCCATCCAGTTAACCAACGTCTGACCCACCCCGAGGCTACACAGCTGATTAATCAATCTTCTATGTGGAACAGTATCAAAAGCTTTGCTGAAGTCAAGGTAGGCAACATCAACTGCTCCCCCTTGGTCCACCACTCTGGTTACCCAGTCAAAGAAATCTATGAGATTAGTTTGACAGGACCTTCCTTTTGAAAACCCATGCTGTCTTGGATCCTGTGCCCCTAGGGATTCCAGGTGTTGCACTATAGCTACAATACTACAATAGCTTGGGTCTTGAACCTTTGCAAAGTATGACTAAGGGAACTTACAGGGCTAATGTATGGTCCTAGTGCTGAAGGTAAGGCATTCCAAACAGTGGGGCCATAGAAAGTAAATGTATGTTTATGTGTTGTATTTAAATTGAGCACCATAAATTCAAATTCAGTGCCAGACCTAATACCCATTCTTATTTTATGTGGGGTTAACAGTTCTGAACTATAACTAGGACTTTTTGAGAAAAAACATTTGTACATCAATATAAAAGTATACATAGTCCTTCTGTAGGCAAGGGACAGTCAATTAAGGTAACTATAGGGAGAATAATTCTGATCTTGAGAGGTATTTAGGAAAAGTGGGCCATTCTGTTGAATACAACATCCATTTAGCCTCTTTAGATAGACAGTGGCAGCATTCAGTAGAATCCATCTTCATAATCTAAAATTTGCTTTGGCGCAGTATCTATGGACCCCATATTCAAAAGGTTAGCGTGGCACAAACTAGGTTTGTGCTGTGCAAACCTGGAATAGTGCCAACTATCAGGGGCATGCCCATATTCAAAGCACACATGTGTGGGGTGCACCCCGGCAGCACTGTCACATGAAATATTTTTCTTTTTCTTATTTATTTATTGAAATGTTTCACCAGGAAGGCACACTGAACAACAAGTTGCCCATCTCCCGGTGTGACCTGGGGGTAGGGCGGGGGCAGGAGGTTACAATCGGATGAAGAATTAGACATACAATTTAACATTTAACATATCTGAGAAATTAAACATTCAATTACATTTGTGACAAGACATACAGTTAAAAATATCATAAATAAACATATAATCACATTTGTGACATAACATACAGCTAAATATATCATACCTGTGGAATATGCATTTAATTACAAGTGGCATATCTGAGGAACATAGTACAGAAATTTAATGTAGCCTTGGAGCCAACTCCTTGCAGGAGTGGATCACAGCTAAGAGGCAGATTATTTAGCAATTATTGAATGAATGAGGTGCAGTGAGGGGACATCAAGGAGGGTAGGGGGTAGGCAGGGGAAATCAGTTGGAGAAAGGAGAGTATAAAGATGGGGGTTACATTACTGGAGTAAAGTGAGTGAAAAATCAGTTGTGAGGAGTAAGTTAACACAGGGCTAGTGTAATCTGGGAGCACCTCAGACAGAACAAAAAGTGCAAGTTATTAGCTCAAGTGAACTAATTCCTTTAAGTGCAGAGGGTGGGGGGGCAGGAGAGAGGTGGGGGTAAGGGAGAGGGTAGGGAAGGATGAACCATACCTGGAACTGGCTCCTTCAGAGTGTGGAGATCACTACCAGTGGTGGAATGAGTCGAGGACTTAGAATAAGGGGCATGAGTAGGCAAGGACAAGTTAGGTAGAGATAGTAGAGGATATGGTAAAGGGAAGGAGGAGGAGGGGTGGGAGAAACTTGCCTAAGACTAGGGCTCTTCAGGATGCTGAGAGCCCTGCCAGAGAGCAGAGTCAGGCAAGGACAATTTAGGTAGAAAGGATGAAGGGGAAAGGGGAAGGAAGGAATAGTCATTTTCCAGTGCTGGACCCCCTCCAGGATGCTGAGAACCCCGCCAGGGGGCAGAACTAGGTGAGGACAAGTTGGGAAGAGAGAAAAGAAAGGATGAAGGGAAAGGAGGGAAGAAGAGGGAAGGAAGAAGCTTGCCTAAGACTAGGCCACTCCAGGATGCTGAGAACCTTGCCAGAGCACAGAATCGGGTGAGGACTAGTTGGGTAGAAAGGATAGAGGGGGAGGGGGAGTGAAGGAAGAGTAATTGCTCAGTGCTGGGCCCCTCCAGGATGCAGAGAACCCTGCCAGGGGATAGAATTAGGTGAGGACAAGTTGGGCAGAGGGAATGGGGGGAATAGAATAGGAAAGGAAAAAAAAGGAGGGAGGGAAGAAACTTACCTGAGAGTAGACATTGCCAGGGTGCTAAGAATCCCAACAGAAGGCAGATTTAGGTGAGGACAAGTTGGGTAGAAAGGAGAGTGGAGAGGGAAGGTGAGGGGAAGGAGGAGGCTTGCCCAGTGCTAGACCCTTCCAGGATGCTGAGAACCCTGCTAGAGGTCAAAACTAAGCAGGGGCAAGTTGATAATGGAAGACGGTTAGGGGTAGGAGTAAGGGGGTAAGCAGTGAAGGGAGAGGAGAGCATGCTGAGAAGCAGGCTCTGGGGGAGGAAGGTTTAGTGGGGGATGTGAGCCATGAAGAGAAACAGAGGTGTAGGTGGACGGTTAAGGAGGGTTAAAGCAGGAGCAGTTAGATGAGAGAAAGTTATGTAAGGCAGAGGCAAATGAGTTCGCTTTGACGTCACTTTGTACTTACGTTCTATTAATGTTTCCTTTACCATTTACATTTCCATTACCATGTGCGCCACTGTTGGCACTTCTGTTTGTGTTGCTGTTCCTGTTACTATGTCGCAAGACATCACGTGGCAGGATCACGGGACCCAAAGGGCCCCGCGCTCCCGCCGCTGCATTACTTTCACTATTTGTCATCATCATTCTCAAAAGAAGGAAATTAGAGGCAAAACTCTGTTTAATGCATCAGTTAGGGTTGTTCCACAGTGACAAAAGCAAGGAAATTCGGTGTTAGGGTTGAAAGCCCCCTTGGACCCCAGCCCACCCCCCCAACTGGCATCGAGGTGCACATTGGGGTCATCGGTCCTAACTCTTACCTCATTTTCCTATACCTCTGCTTCTTTACACATGTGATGGGGTGAGAGTTAGGGCCAACGACACCAATGCGCACCCCAATGCCAGTTGGAAGGTGGGATGGGGGGGTCCAAGGGGGGCTTTCAACCCTAACACTGAATTTCCTCGCTTTTGTCGCTGTGGAACAACCCTAACTGATGCATTAAACTGAGTTTTTTTCCTCTAATATATATACATATATATAGATATACACACACATATATGCACAGTTCACGATGCAGGGGTGAGAATATTTTCCATATCCCACGATCTGCACATCATGTGTGCAGTTTATACCACTGGGGTGAGAGCTTTAGGAACATTTTTTGTGTTTCTGTGTTTCCTGCTCTTTCTGTGTGTGGTGTTTGTGTTTGTGTGTGTTCTGAATGGACTGAGAGTGAGAAACACAGGTGAATGTGGTTTGCAAAACTAACTGGGTGATTCAGAGGCTCACTGAGAAAGACAAACTGCTGCAGGTAGCACTGAGAAAGACAAACTGCTTTGTAAAAGTTTCATTTAGAATTCAAGTTGTTTTGAGGCAGAGATCAGCACAGTAATGGGCAAGGAGTGTTAGAAACTCAGTGGGACACAGGTGAGAGTGTTTGGCAAAGGTAATTGAGTGAGTCAGAGGCTCAGTGAGAAAGACAAATTGCTGCAGGTAGCACTGAGAGAGAGAAACTGCTTTGTAAAAGAGTTTCATTTAGATATCAGGTTGTTTTGAAGCTGAGATCAGCACAGTAATGGGCTAGGAGTGTTAGAAACTCAGCGGGGCACAGGTGAGAGTGTTTTGCAAAGCTAATTGAGTAAGTTGCAGCTTTAGTGAGAAAGAAAAACTGTTCTCTGAAGCAGTTTTCTTTAGAGTGCAGCCTGCAGTGCAGATATTCTCACTCTGGTGACATCAGCAGAGTGAGGATAAATGTGATATCCTCACTCTGGTGATGTCATCAGGATTTAACCTCACTCCAGAGAAAATAATGCAGGTTATTCCACTGAGAAAGCTCTCACTCCAGTGGTATAAATAAATATATATATATATATATATATATATATATATATAATAGTGGCACAGTCGCTCCACTATAGTTAGGGTTCAGCGGTCAGTTACATACTAAAGTCAAAAGTTTGGGCGTTAATAACTTTGGACCTGTTCAACGGATTTGCCTGACATTTAGTACACATGGTGGGGCATGGTAGTTCTCTTGATTTGCCAAAGTGTATATCAGTCAGACTTACAGTCTTTGCGTACGAAAGCACTGAAAAATGCAAAATTATCCATTTTTGGAGGCAGCTTTTGGGATATTGGATGTGGCCCTACATGGCCATTGTGTGGTGTGCTACTCTGCTGGATGGCTCATTTGAAAGAGCTCTGGTGGCCGAACATGTCGCTTTTCATTTGGTGAAAAAATATTAAGGCATTCAAAAGTTATGCCACTTTTAAGTTCCCATTATAAGTAAATGGGAAAATTTATATATGTTTTGCGAACAAAGAACGGAGTTCTGGCCATCTGGTCCTGCCTAGCGAACAAAGAATTTGCAGCATCATGGTTCAAGAATCTTTGTCCCCGAGGATTTTCAAAATTCTTTGATCGCAAGGTCCGCCATTTTGTTTTTTATTTTCCGATTGGAAAAACACAAATATCTCAGCTCAAGGATCACTTATGAAATAAAACTTAGATGGTTATTACTCGGGGGCTCCGATCCTTCGAGCCATGCCTTTGGTTTCATCCAAATCAGTCAAAAAATAGGGTTATAAGCTTTTAAAATCTTAATTTGAGGCTCGCTAACGATCTTTGATCGTGAGCCTGCAAATTCTTTGATCGTGAGATTCTTTGATCGCGATCTTGCATCGCGACCTAAAATCACTAATATCTCAGCTCAGGGGTTGGCTAGGGACACAAATGAGGGTGGGTTTTTCTGAGGAGGGTCCATTCTATTGAGGCATGCTGTTGGTTTGGTTCAAATCAGTGAAAATTTACATTTCAACATTTTTAATTCTTTGTTCATGAGCCTGCAAATTCTTTGATCACGAGCCTGCAAATTCTTTGATCGTGAGCTTATTTCATCGCAATCACGCATCGTGAGCGAGGGACGAGATGGCCCAATTTAAAAATCAATTTTATCAGCCCAGGGGTGTCCTAGTAAGTCAAATGAGGGTGGGTTTTACTCAGGGGGCTTTGTTCTGTTGAACCATGGTGGTGGAATACCGCAATTCTGTAATTTTTTTGATTTATAAGATTTTTAATTCTTTGTTCGTGAGCCTGCAAATACTTTGATCATGAGATTCTTTAATCGCCATCTTTCATCACGAGGGAAATACAAGATGGCCAGATTTTTCATAATGAAATAGACAGGGAACTTTTACCAATCTTTAACACTGAATATCTCAGAAATGGTTTGGTCTTTTACTTGAAATTTGGAGGGTGTTTACGGCATGTCCTGTCGATGTGAATTATGGTGTTTACGTGTTGGCGAAAATTATTTTTGCAGAGATATTGCGTGACGTACTTTACGTGTTGTGGACAGTGTTTTGCTTGTGGTGGTGGCTTGAAATTGATAGGATATGGATGTAGTTTTCAGTCATTGTGTGTGTTAAAGATCAACAGGTGCGGAACTGTGCTAGTCTGAAGAATGAAAATCTTATATGTTAAAATGTTATATCTTGGACACGGTTTAGCCTTTTAACTTGAAATTTGGAGGGTGTTGACGGCATGTCCTTTGGATGTAAATTACAGTGTTTCCGTGTAAGAAAATATTTTTGTGGTGGAGATATGGTGTGGCACAGTTTACATTCTGCGGACAGTGTTTTGCTTGTGGTGGTGGCTTGAAATTGATAGGGTACATAGCCTTAGTGTCATGGATGTAGTTTTCAGTCATTGCGTGTGTTAAATGTCAACACATACGGGACTGTGCCAGTCTGACGAATGAAAATTTCACATTTTGACATGTCATATCTTGGACAAGGCTTGGTCTTTTTACTTGAAATTTGGAGGGTGTTGACGGCTTGTCCTGTTGATGTTAATAGATGTGTTTACATGTCAGACAATATATTTTTTGCAGTGATATTGTGTGGCACAGTTTACATTTGGTGGACAGCATTTTCTATTATTCTACTAGATTAACATGTGTTTGGTGGCTTCCCTTGCTGTTGTGAATGTACTTTTTAGTCATTGGGTGTGTAATGTGGCTTGGCTCCCACCAACTTGTGCAGCTTTCTACTTTTCTATTCTTTCTTAAAAAGTAAGGAAATTCTATGCAAAAACTTCATTAATGCATCAGTTATGGTTCCTGTACAGCAAAAAAAGAGAGGAAATTTGATTTTAGGGTTCTCACCCCTTGCACCCCACCCCACCCCACCAACAGGCATCGGGGTGTGTGTTGGGGTCATTGGTCCTAACTCTCACCTCATTCTTCTACACTGTACCACCTCAGCTTGTTTACACATGGGATGGGGTGAGAGTTAGGGCCAATGACCCCAATGCACACCCCGATGCCTGTTGGTGGGGGCAGGTACAAGGTGGAACCCTAAAATCTGATTTCCTCACTTTTTTCACTGTAGAGGAACCCTAACTGTTGAATTAACAAAGTTTTTTGCATAGAATATATATATATATATATATATATATATCATGGGGGTGAGAGTAATATCAGTGTGATAAACTCAGTTATTTCCACTGGAGTGAGATATTTCAAGCTGACATCAGCAGAGTTAAAATATATGCCATTTATTACACCCACGCAAACCTGCACAAGCTTAGCAAGCTGTGAAAAGCTGCGCAAATGGTAACTTTTGCAAAAATAGGGACCCCCATTGTATAAATCGGATACGTGATGTGCACTCGTGTGACATGGAAAACATTTTCACTCCTGCACAGTGACCCCTGGATACTCACTCATGGCTTCATCACATGAATCCAGAGGTCATTCTAGAGGAGTGAAAATATTTTCCATATCACCGGCCCATCACGTATGTCATATATATATATATATATATAAAATTCATGGCAAAAAAACTCTGTTAATGCATCAGTTGGTTGTTCCATAGTGACAAAATGACGGAATTCAGTGTTGTTGAGCCCCCTGCTCCCAGCCCACCCCAACTGGCATCGGGTATATGCTAGTCATCGGCCCTAACTCTCACCCCATCACATGTGAAACAAGCTGAGGTATAGGAGAATGGGTGAGAGATAGACCGACTACCCAAACGCACACCATGCCGGTTGAGGGGTGGGCTGGGGGCAAGGGGCTTTAACCCTAACACTAATTTCCTTGTTTTGTCGCTGTGGAACAACCCTAACTGATGCATTAAATGGAGTTTATTGCCATGAATTTCACTTTTTTTTGAGAATGAGGACTGTAAATTGTGAATAGATTGTGGTGGTGGAAGCACAGGCACTTCGGGCCCCACACTCCCACCACATGATGTCTTGTGACATAGTAATGGTAACTGAAATGCAAACGCAAGTGCTAACGGTTACACACATGGTGACGCAAACGTAAATGGTAATGCAAACGTTAATAGAAACGCAAGCGCAAAGTGATGGCAAAGTGAACAGTGATGCAAACGGAGATGCAAGCGCATACAGAAACACAACTGGTAATGTGCACGGTCATGGTACCGCTATTTTAAATGCGAATGTTAACTGTTACAGCAAGAATAACGCCAAAGGGGACAGAAACAGAAAGGCAAACGCAAGCACGTACGGAAACGCAAAGCGTAACGCGCACGGTTACGGCAACCTGCGAATTGGAAATGCAAATGGTAATGGTAACAGCTAAAATAATGCCAAAGGAAACAGAAATGTGAATGCAAGCACGTACAGAAATACAAACCGTTATGCGCATGGTCACGGTACCGCAATTGGAAATGCAAATGGTGACAGTAACAGCAACAATAACACCAAAGGAAACAGAAATGCAAACACAAGAGCATATGGAAATGCAAAGTGTAACGCACACAAAAATTGCAATTGGAAACACAAGTGGTAATGGTAACAACAACGATGATGCAAAATGACAGACAAATGCAAACGCAAACGGAAGGGTGGCCGCAAACACAAATGGTAATGCGCACAGTGATGCAAAGTGAAACACAAACAGAAACAGTACTGTAAACACAAATGGTAAGAGTAATGCAAACGCAAGTGCAAACAGAAATGAAAAAAGGGTAACGCACACGGTGGCACACACAGGAACGCTAACACAAACGGGTACGGAAATGCAAGTGGAAATGCTACGTGTAACAGTAACTGGAGCGTACACCCTGGTTTTCCCCAACAGCTGCATAAAGAAATACAGTGACTACAAAGAATGTATGCATAATAATGGGTCTCAGAAAATGAGGAGTTGGAATACTAAATTGCTTATATCTCAGGAACCATACGACGTAGGAAAAAAATTAAAATTTTGTATTAATTATGATTTTCCTGGCTAGTTTTGCACTTAGCTCCCATTTGGGGGCTAAAGCATTTTTCTGATGAAAAGTCTGTATCTTGCACCGTTTCCGAGATACGGGCCCCGAAAGGCACGTTAGTCTATGGGAAAAAGCATCAACTTCAGAGTATCGTAACTTTGCATCCCTGCAATATTTTTTCAGCAAACCACCAAAAGGCACATCTGTGAGATGTTGGCTTTCTTCCCTTCAAATTTCAGCCCAGAAGACCAAACTGTTCTTTTGCATCAGGGTGGCAAATCATTCCTGTCATTTTGGCCATAGTGTTGCAAAGTAGTGTCATGATTTGCGACACTTTCGCAAAACAAATAACGAAAGTGTAGCCGGTGTGACACTACTTTGCGACACTACTTTTCCCAAAAAGTTAAAAAACATATTTCTAGGGTGTTTAACTCAAAAATAAAGATATGCCTAGCATCCTCAGGGTCCGACTAGGTGAACACAAAAAGAATTGTGTCCCTAGATGGTCCCAATTTTATATGCCAAGCATTTCTGTGATCAGTAACTGAAAAAAAAATGGCTGACTCATGACACTAAAGGGGTCATTTGCGACACTAAAAACTGCATTTGCGACACTGTCGAACATTTTAACTTTTCCCATTGACTATAATGGTCAACTTTTTTTTGAATAACTTTTGAACCGTTCAATATTTGTTCACAAAATCTTCAAAAGGCACATTGAGCACCCCGGCCGCACATTCCCTGAAGTTTTCGGATTGGTCGCACAAACCGCAAGTACTTGTATGCGGAGCAAAGAATGCCTAAAAAAAGCAAATGCGCACATGGATGTCACTTAATAACTCCACAGCCATATATCCAACCATTACGAAAGTGATGTTGCCATATTACACATACTACCATGCTCCCTTCAACCTGCCCATTTTTACATTATGATTTGCATCTATGGGAGTGCGGGCCCTTTGGGCACTCCTCTCCCACTTACACATAACTACAAAGCCATACAGCAGCCCTATAGGGCTTAAAAGGAACCCTTATAACACTAATTTTATTTATTTATTTATTTATTTATGAGTTTAACCAGGAAGACATACTGAGCAGTAATTGCTTGATTCCAGATGCGACCTGGGGGACATGTCCCAATACAATTGTTCAAATACAGGTACGTGTAGTATAACAGCACAGTGGGGGGTTCGCCTGCCATACAGACAATCGGCAGAAAGATACAGGAACACAGGAGGGGGGAGCATACACAGGGATAATGTTACAGAGAATCACACAACAATAATCAAGTACATAGTGTTCACTAGCTAAAGCATGATCAGCTAGAGGTGAAGTGTTACAGCGAATCACAACAACAATAGTCTAATGCATAGTGGCCTCTAGCTACAGCATGAGCAGCTTAGGGTGAAGTGGGTGCCAAGTAGGCGGTTGAAGAGGCGGGGGTTGGGTGAGTGTCTTATTTCGACTGGGAAGGCATTCCACAGCTGTGGGATACAAAATCTAAAAGCTGCCTGACCTTTGGATGTACACATGAAAGGGACGTGGGGGAGCCTGGGGTCTGTGCTTCTGAGGGAATAGGCAGGGGGAGGTTGTGGGGAGAAGACAGAAACCAGGTGGGGGGGGAAGGGTCTGGTACCAGAATATGGCTGCGGACCTAGCACAATGGGTTTGTCTGTGGTCTTGGAGGGACGGCAGGGATAAGGAGTTGTATAAGGTGCAGTGGTGGGTTGTTTGTGGGCAGTCCAGGATGAAGCAACAGAAGGAGTGATAAAGGGAGTCAAGGCTGGCCAAGGCAAAGGAGGCAGCAGTAGTATAGACTATACATAGATACATAGACAGTGTCAGCAGATAAGGGCCTATGGCCCACCCAGTCTGTTCAGTTGAGCTTGTAAGTTCAGTTTATGTTTTCCTAGAAGTCTGTTGCCCCTTACCCCTGACCTCCAGAATTCCTTTATGTCTATCCCATGCATTCTTAAATCCCGTGACTGTTTCAGCCCCCACCACTTCCTCTGGCAGGGTGTTCCACTTGTCCACCACCCATTCTGTGAAGAAATTCTTCCTCACGTTTCCTCTGAATCATCCTCCCTCCAACTTCATCCCATGCCCTCTAGTCCTGGAACATCTTTTTCACTTAAAAATAGTGTATTCCTGCACCCTGTTCCTCCCTGTAAGATACTTGTATGTCTCTATCAATCCCCCTCTCCCTCCTCCTCCTCCAGGGAGCATGTTCAGTTCCTTCAACCTGTCCTCAGACTTGTGATGCAATCCATGTACCATCTTTGTTGCCCTCCTCTGAGCCTCTCTACCCTGTCTATGTCCTTATGTAGGTAAGGTCTCCAGAACTGTACACTGTACTCCAGGTGGGCCTCACTAGTGTCTTGTATAGCTGGAATTATGACCTCCTCTTTTCCTGCTGGTGATGCCCCTTGCCTATACATCCCAGCATCCTATTTGCTTTACCTGCTGCCTTGTCACACTGTTTCCTACCTTGAGGTCATCAGAGATGATAACCCCAAGATCCCTTTCCTGCTTGGTGCATGCTATATCCTCACCCCCCAACTGATATATTGTGCCAGGGTTTTTGTGCCCCATATGCATTATCTTGCACTTTGCATTGAATTTCAACTGCCAAACCCCTGACCATTCTTCAAGTTTCTGCAGGTCCCTTCTCATTGTCTATACCCTCTGGTGTGTCTACTCTGTTACAGAGCTTTGTGTCATCAGCGAACAGTGAAATTCTGCCTTCTAGGTCCTGTGCAATGTCACTGATGAAGATGTTGAATAGGATCCGTCCCAGCACTGATCCCTGTGGTACCCCACTGGTCACTCTTCCCTCTGTGGAGTGACAGCCATTTACCACCACCCTCTGTGTCCTGCCACCCAGCCAGTTACCTACCCACCACACTACTGTCCTGCCCACACCCATATTCCCCAGTTTGTGTAATAGTCTTCTATGTGGCACAGTGTCAAAGGCCTTGCTGAAGTCCAGATAGGCCATGTCCACTGTCCTCCCTGATCCACCTCCCTAGTCACCCAGTCAAAAATTCAGTGAGGTTGGTCTGACATGACCTCCCCTGGTGAAACCATGCTGCCTTGGGTCCTGTAGTCCATTGACAACCAGATGTTCCACCAATCTTCCTTCAGTAGTGCTTCCATGATCTTCCCACTACCGAGGTGAGGCTGACTGGTCTGTAGTTCCCCGCCTCTTTGTTCCCACTTTTGTATAAGGGGACTACATCTGCTGTCCTCCAGTCTTTGGGTACCTCCCTGTTTCCAGTGATCGGCTAGCAGGATAGCCAGAGGTTCAGCCACCACCTCTTAGTTCTTTAAGGACCCTGGGTGCACCTCATCTGGCCCCATTGCTTTATCAACTCTATTACTTCCAGTTCCTTCAGGACCCTTTCTCGTGTAAAGGGACTTGTGTCCATTTCTGCACCATTCTCACCCCTTGTACTCCCTTCAGACCCATTACCCTCCTCTTCCTCAGTAAAGACTCAGCAGAAATACCTGTTCAGTATGTCAGCTTTACTGTTGTCATCCTCTACGTGGCCCCCATCCTCCCCCTTCAGTCTCACTATCCCTCCCTTTGCCTTTCTTTTTTCACTAATGTACCTGTAAAAGGTTTTGTCCCCTCTATCCACTGATTTTGCAATGTGTTCTTCTGTCTGAGCTGTGGCTTCCCTTACTGACCTCCCTGCCTCCCTTTGCTTCTCCTGGTACTTCTCCCTACCCCCTTCTGCCTGTGTCTTTTTGTATTGCCTGAATGCAATCTTTTTGGCTTTCACTTTCTTTGCTACCTCTTTGGAAAACCATAATGGTCTCCTCCTCCTTTTCCTCTTGCTAACCTGCTTAATGCACAATTCTGTTGCTTTTGTAATCCCCATTTCAAATACTGCCCACTGTTCCTCAACCCCTGATTCTTGCCCCATTCCCCTTAATGCCTCTTTCAAGTATCTCCCCATTTTCCCAAAGTCTGCCCCCCTAAAATCCAGGATACGTGTTTTTGTGTGGTTTGGTTCTGCTCTTTCTATGATTTCAAACCACAATGACTGGTGGTCACTGTTCCCCAGGTGCTCCCCCACTGTTACCCCCATCACACTGTCCCTGTTTGTGAGCACAAGATCCAGTATTGCCTTCTGCCAAGTTGGTTCCATGACCAGTTGCTTGAGGAAGGCACCTTGAAGGGAGTCCAGGATAAATCTGCTCCTAGTTGATGCTGCTGCTGGGATGCTCCAGTCCACGCCTGGAATATTGAAGTCTCCAACCAGTACTACTCACTCCTTGTCTGCCATCCTTGGATGGCTAGCATCAGCTCCCTATCTGTTTCTTCCTCCTGGGCTTTTGGTCTATAGACCACACCTGTGCAGATGGCTGGCCCCATTTTCCTTTCCAGCTTAACCCACAGTATCTCTCCCCCATTTTGTTCCTCCTGGATCTCTGTGGCCCTTATGTCATTTTTCACATTCAGTGCCACTCCTCCTCCCTTCCAACCTGCCCTGTCTCTTCTGAATATGTTGTAGCCAGGTATGGCCATCTCCCAGTCGTGGTTATCATTACACCAGCTTTCAGTGATGGCCACAATGTCCAGGTCTGACTGCACCATGACAGCCTCCGGATCTTCCATCTTGTTGCTAAAGCTCCTGGCATTGGCACACATGGCTTTCCATGATTTGACCTCCCTAGACTGTTTCACTGTTCTACTCCAGCCCCTTCCATGGTTGTCCTTTATCCCTGGTTCTCCTTGCTGTCTGCCCTTCTGCTGAATTTTGCCCCTTTTCTGCCTATCCACCTCTTGGGTGCAAATCTCCATCTTTTGCACACTGCTTTGTAGAGATAGCCATATATATATAAAATATTCATGGCAAAAAACTCCGTTTAATGCATCAGTTAGGGTTGTTCCACAGCGACAAAGGTGAGGAAATTCGCTGTTAGGGTTCAAAACCCTAACTCCGAATTCACCCCCCCCAGCACCACACACACACAGACACACACACACATTCAAGTATGGGGGAGGACCAAGTCAACACAACCAATGACAGACATCCAGCAGCAGGTGACAGAAATAACAAACAATTGTCTAAATGTACTACGAGACATCCCCACCCACCTGACCAGGTACTGCATGCTCAGTGGAGATCAACAGAAAAACTGAGGCCATGTACACCAAATGTACACATCCCTGATTGCAGCTGCACACAACGTACCACACTTAGTAGCTGCATGGCCTTACCTACTGATGCCCCACACCACACCACACCACTTGTGGTTGGCCACCTGAGCAATAGAGCTAAGCAAAACCAAGGAGTTGTACAGGTATTATATCTGTGATTATAACAAGGGTTTGAGAAATGCAGCTTTCTAATTGACTGTAAACATTGTAACAGCCCTATGGTTAGTTTTTATTAACATACATGTAGAGCCTAACCATATGATGAACATGGTTTAATGTTGTTTAAAAAACAGTTTTATTATGATAGCAATAAGCCACTCCCAGGTATTATGTAACTGTTGCCCCGCGCTCCCGTCACATGATGTGTTGTGGCAATATCACATGGCGGCAAAGTTACGGCACTCCAAAATTGACGGTTTTTCCCATAGGATAACATTACGGCGCCCGACACTTAACAGAAATCATTTGGAGCCCTGCTGCAAAATAACGGTTTGGTCTTTTTTCCTGAAATTTGGAAGGAAGACAGCCAACAGCCCACAGATGTGCCTTTCAGTAGTTTGGTGAAAAACATTACAGGGAGGCAAAGTTATGGTGCTCTAACATTTCTTTTTCCCATAGGATAACATTACGGCGTCGCCGGCTTTTCAGGGCCCGTATCTCGGAAACGGTGTGAGATAATGACTTTTCGTCCGAAAACTTCTTAGCCCCTAATGGGGCTAAGATTCAAATTAGCTGGACAGTTGTAAATAATATGACTTTAATTTTTTGCTACGTCAGACGGTTCCTGAGATATAATGTATTTAGTATTCCAAGATCTCATTTTCTGCGCCGATACTCATTATTTTGCATACATTATTTGTACTCACTGTCTTTCTCAATGCAGGTTTTGGGAAAACCAGCCTCAGCGCTTACATTACTGTTACTGTTGCCCTCTTCCGTTATGAATCTGCGTCTGCTTCATTTTACCATTGACGTCCTGCGCCACCATGTACGTATCCTTTGTGTTTCATTTGCGCTATGCTTGTTATTTTTGCCATTTCTGTCTACAGTACTGTTTATCTTACTGTTTCACTTTACATCACCATGCCCATTGACATTTCTGTTTGCAGGCACCATGTTACTATGTGACAACACATCACGTGGCAGACCATTCCCGTCTACGCCACCATGTGCGTTACCCTTTCTGTTCTCATTCGTGCTTGTGTTACCATGTGCGCCACTGTTAGCATTTCTGTTTGTGTTGCTGTCCCTGTTAGTATGCCACAGGGCCCCACGCTCCCGCCAACGCATTATACAGCGGAAGTGCGGGGCCTTCTCCCACCGCTGCATTACATTCACTATTTCTCGTTATCATTCTCAAAAAGAAGGGAAATTAGAGGCCAAAAACTCTGTTTAATGCATTAGTTAGGGTTGTTCCACAGCGACAAAAGTGAGGAAGTTCGCTGTTAGGGTTGAAAACCCCCCTTGGACCCCCTCCCACCCCCCAACCGGCATTGGGGTGCGCATTGGGATCGTGGGTCCAACTCTCACCCATTCTCCTATACTTCTGCTGCTTTACACATGTCATGGGGTGAGAGTTAGGGCTGATGATCCCAACACGCACCCCAATGCCGGTTGGGGTGGGCGGGGTCCAAGGGGTTTTCAACCCAACAGCTAATTTCCTCACTTTTGTCACTGTGGAACAACCCTAACTAATGCATTAAACAGAGTTTTTTGCCTCTAATATATATATACATATTTATATATATATTATGGTAGCACGGTAGTGCTACCATAGTTAGGGTTGAGGAGCCATTTCCATGTTAAACCCAAAATTTTGCACCTTAATAACTTTGCAACCATTTGATGGATTTGCCTGAAATTTGAACGATGATCAAGACCCATAGGCCTTGGGATCTGCCAAGTTTTGTACTGATCAGATATACGGTTGTGGAGTTATTACATGATCTGTGCGAAATTTACGCTTTTCTGAATTCTATGGTCGCGCTGCATAGGGTCGTGACGGTTTTGTGCGGACCAGCCCAAAATCTTCAGGGAACATGCAGGCAGCGTCCCTAATGTGCCTTTTGAAGATTTGGTGAAAAATATTAAACGGTTCAAAAGTTATTCAAAACAGTTTCTATTATAAGTCAATGGGAAAAGTTAACAAAAGTTAGACAGTATCGCGAATGCATTTTACTTTCACAAATGGGCCTGTTACTTCGAAATCGCCATTTTGTTTTCAGTTGGTGATCAGAAAATGGTTGGCATTTAAATTTGAGACCTCTAGCAACGTAATTCTTTTTGTATTTAGCTATTCGGCCCTGAGGATGCTTGCCATGTCTTTATTTTGTGGAAACACCCCAGAAATATGTTTTCAAATTTCTGAAAAGTATTCATAAATTACTTTCGTGTCACAAAAGTGTCGAACTTTTTAGCTTAAAGCTGCAAATTGCTAGCAATTTTCTAGTCTGTGGGGAATGACAGCAATTCTTGGCACTGTACTGCAAAATAACTGCTGGGAGTTTTGGGCTGAAATTTGAGGAACGTAGCTGACATCTCGCAGATGTGCCTTTCAGTGTTGTATTGAAAAATATTACACGGCGGCAAAGTTATGGCACTCAAAGTTGATAGTTTTTCCTATAGGATAACATTGTATGCCAATCATTACAGGAATCTTTGGCAACCTGCTGCAAAATAACGTTTGGTCTTTTTCCTGAAATTTGAAGGAAGACAGCTAACAGTACATGATGTGCCTTTCAGTAGTTTGGTGAAAAATATCACATGGCGGCAAAGTTACGGCACTCCAAAATTGACGCTTTTTCCATAGGATAACATTATGGCGCTCGCCAGACTAGGGCCCGTGATTCGAAACGGTGCGAGATAATGGATTTTTCGGGGTAAACTTCTTAGCCCCTACAATGGGGCTAAGATTCAAATTAGCCAGGACAGTTGTAAATAATATGACTTTTAAATTTTTTTCTATCACGTCAGACGGTTCTTGAGATATAATGTGTTTAGTATTCCAAGATCTCATTTTCTGCGCCGATACTCATTATTTTGCATCCATTATTTGTACTCACTGTCTTTTTCAATGCAGGTTGTGGGAAAACCAGGCTATGTGCTTACATTACTGTTACTGCTGTCTCTTTCGGTTATGGATCCATACTGCTTTACTTACCATTGACGCTCTGCTCACCATCTGCGTATCCTTTATGCTTTTCATTTGCGCTTATGCTTTGTTATTTTGTGCATTTCTGTGTACAGTACTGTTTCTCTTACTGTTTCACTTTACTTCACCATGCCCATTGCCATTTGTGTTTGCAGGCACCATGTTACTATGTCACAACACATCATGTGGCAGACCATTCCCGCTCACGCCACCATGTGCTACCTTTTCTGTTCTCATTCGTGCTTGTGTTAGCATGTGCCACTGTTAGCATTTCTGTTTGCATTGCTGTCCCTGTTAGTATGCCACAACACATCATGTGGTGGGAGCGCTGGCCTTTATCATTCTTAAAAGAAGGGAAATTAGAGGCAAAAACTGTGTTTAATGCATTAGTTAGGGTTGTTCCATAGCAACAAAAGTGAGGAAATTCGGTTAGGTTGAAAACCCTTGGACCCCCGCCCATCCCCCAAACTGGCAGTGGGTGTGCATTGGGATTAGGGTCCCAACCTCACTGCACTGTCCTATACTTCTGCTGTTTTACACATGTCATGGGGTGAGAGTTAGGGCTGATGATCCCAATGCAGACTCCAATGCCACCATATGCGCCATTGTTTGCATTTTCTTTTTTGTTTGTGTATCTGTTTCTTTTTAGCCATTTGTGTGTACTGTACTGTTTTGCTTTCTGTTTCACTTTGTGTCACCATGCCCATTGACATTTCAATTTACAGGCACCACGTTACTTTGTGACAAGGCATCACGTGGCACAGCATTCCTGTGTATGCCACTGTATGCATTATCCTTTCTGTTCTCATTCATGGCCCCGCACTCCCACTGCTGCATTACATTTACTATTTCTTGTTATCTTTCTTAAAAAGAAGGGAAATTAGGGGCAAAAAAGTCTGTTTAATGCATTAGTTAGGGTTGTTCCACAGTGACAAAAGTGAGGAAATTCACTGTTAGGGGTGAACACCCACTTGTACCCCGCTGTCCACTCCCTCAAGTGGCACTTTTAGCATTTATGTTTGCGGTGCTGTCTGTTTTATTGTGCCATAACACATCATGTGGCGGTAGCGCATGGTCTGTACTGCCCTGCCCACCCCCCAACCGGCATTGGGGTGTGCATTGGGATTGTGGGTCCTAACTCTCACCCCACTCTCCTATACTTCTGCTGCTTTACACATGTCATGGGGTGAGACTTAGGGCTGACGATCCCGTCTATGCCACCATTTGTGTTACCCTTTGTGTTGCTGTGTTACTGACTGTATGTCATAGGTAGCAAACAAATAGATGGAGGTATAGTTGTAGCAGTATTAGTAAACATTGATTTGTTTGCTTAAGTCATAGACACTTATTTTCATTTCAGTATGGTATTTAAAGTAATGAGTCGACACAGGTGGTTATGGTTTAAAAAATTTATTGCCAATTTGTAAAATGGAGAAAAGGTCGAATCAAAATTAAAATTTTGTTAACAGAAGCAGTCTCACAATACAATCTTTGTATGTGTGCAATCATTACTTGTGAAATTTGTAAATGTGTAAGAATAATAATAAGTGTATAATGTGGATTGGACTAAGTGTGTGATATTATATGAAACTAATCAGATGTGTGTTTTTAGTTGTGCTTCAGTACTCACTTCTGTTTATATGTGTGGAACTATTTTCTGGCATTTGACTTGTAATTTTAATAGTCAGGCTGAAGCTATTGCTATTGAATGTGAATGTAGTTTGTAAAAAATGTTACTTTTTAAAAAATGGTTGTATGTTGTAACTATGTGTAGCATTACTTGTCTGCTATGTTAATAAGGGAATGTCAGTTGGTTGTGAAGTGTGATTAGACACAAGATAGACAAGTGTTTTGTTGTAATTGTGTGACTGCTAATGTGGATGTTCCTGGGTGGGCGAAAACCATATGCTGATTGTTCAAGTAGTACAGTTTACACAATTGTAAGTTTAGTGACATTTGATTCTTACTATTAAATAATATGTCACTGACTAGGTGCAAATGGAAAATTCCCACCCGACCCCTCAATTGAGGCAATCATAAATATTGTCAGGAACAGGTATGCAGTTTGTTGTGATCCGCAACAGTGCCTGATTTACAATTGTCAATATTTTGTACATACGGTACAGTTAGTTATGTGACAAGTACAAAAAAAATAAATGTTTTACATGAACAAAAAAATGTTATCAATTCTTACATTGGCTTCTATGTAAATTCTTAACTTGTAAATACTAAAACTGTAATGGAATGCATTTTTTAACAAATTTATGCTTAGTTACATGTTGTTAGTATACTGCAGAGTAATATGTAAGACATTCACTTGTACTGTAGTGCTACACTGCTATTTTTAGTTCAATTATTAAACAAGTTATTAACAATGTACACTTGAAAACAAATGTTTCTATTATGTACAAGTAATTTTAAACAGTTGTAAGAGTCATTAAATTAGATTCAGTAATTAGTTATTATTAACAGTTGTGTAAGTCAGCTTCTTGCATTATCAATAACGGTAGTTGTTTTTACATGTGTACAATACTAGTACTACGTCTGAAAGCGTGATAGTTCTACACTGTTGCATGGTGATCTAATGATGTTCTCTACATGTGAAGAGTCAGTAGAAGTGTTAAAAGACTACTTCTGAGAGTGGAATGTTTGTTGAATGTTATAAGGGTAGAATCTTTCACAGACATGTAATCATGGTTTCTCTAGTGACTGTAAATATTGTTGGCGCCATTGAAGCCACTACAACAATTTTCATGTAGTCACTGATCTACACAAGATGTAACATGTCACAGTCTATGTAATGTCTGTATTTGAATTCCATTTTTGTTGAAATTGTATTGTTTATTTACAGTTGTAAATTGTACAACATTGTAACGAAGTTATGACATTTTTGGGGACAAAGTACTCATGTTAAAATGGTACATGTTTTGTCCTATTCTTCTGAAATATGAAGGTTGTCATCATTCTTCAATATTAGAAGATATGCATTTTCAGGTGACGGGAGTGTCTATTTAAAAGTTGTTGTAGAGTCGTACACTCTAACCATCCAGCTGTGCAGCTTAGTAACGTTTTTAGATGTATATCTTGTATAGACATGTAATCATGGTTTCTCTAGTGACTGTAAATATTGTTGGCACTGATTGAAGCCACTACAACAATTTTCATGTAGTCATCTGATCTACACAAGATGTAACATGTCACAGTCTATGTGATATCTGTATTTGAATTCAATTTGTTGAAATTGTATTGTTTAATTACAGTTGTAAATTGTACAACATTGTAACGAAATTATGACATTTTTGGGGACAAAGTACTCATGTTAAAATGGTACATGTTTTGTCCTATTCTTCTGAAATATGAAGGTTGTCATAATTCTTCAATATTAGAAGATATGCATTTTGCAGGTGACGGGGAGTTCTCTGTTTAAAAGTTGCTGTAGAGTCGCTACACTCTAACCACATCCAGCTGTGCACCTTAGTAACGTAGGTGTAATGTCCAGAATGCATGGATTGACCATGGTGATAGATAATGCTGTGAGTGTCAAACAGTGATTGGTTGAAGACTATTCTACTAGCTGTGTAGTCTGTGATAGGAGTATCAACTCTGAGCCCATTGGTGTCAAATCTGTGCAACATAAGCAACAGATATTGAGATGAAGTTCAGGTGTATGGACTGAGTGCATCTGCCTCTGCACCTTCCACAGGCATGACTACATTCAGCATTAGTGAACAGCTGTCGAAATTTGACACTTTTGGCTTTAGGAACAAAGAGATTATCCACAGCATGTCTTGTGTGGTTTCACGCTGGAATTGCCACATGAAACACATACATATTTTGTAACGATGTTACCGTGGAGTACTGGTGGATTGGGGTGCTGCCTTCATCAAGGTTGTTTATCACAGCCATCATAAACTCAGTACTGTCTTGCTGTATGTCTGTAGCAAATATACTACATCCAGCATATGTAGATAACACCTGTCGGAGTGGTGTTAGTGAGTGTACATTGTTAGAGTGGTCAGAAGTCATGTTGATAATCTGCTTCAAAGCATTTGATAGGAGATTGTCTTGTGAAGCAGACATTGCTTATAAACTGTGGCATGTGTAGAAAACTTGCATAGCTGAGTTAGCATAGCAGTTTACTCTACTGCTGTTGTCAAACAGTGGTACAGCAGCTACACCAACTGATTTCTGATGAATTGTTGGTTGTGAATGTTTACTTGAGGTTGTGGCCTTGCTGAACTCTTTCTTTTTAATCACTTTGTGAAGCTTTGCTGCTGTTTGTTGCTTCGCCTAGCTGTGACTGAATTGTGTGAGACCATATATATGTAGGCAGGTATTAAAAGACATTTGTGGCTGATGTAGAGCACGTAATCTGTTGTACTCAAGAATACATCGCTTGTCAGCTGGTATTTTCTGAGGTGCTATACTAATGATGTGCAATCCAGAAAGGCTTCAGATACGTGAAAGTGCAACGGAGCTCATGCCATCTTTGAAAATGTCTGTACCTATGTCTATCATTGCTGAATCCAAACTTAATCCCTCGAGATTTGTGAATGGAGACAGCGTATGCAACACATAATGGGAACTGTTTCCGTTTACGTAGATATCCTTAAAAACCTGGAATTTTACGTAGGTTCGATCTGTGTGTACAGAGTGTTGCATGTTGTCAAACTGCACTACAAGTGTCTGAATAAATGTCTTCTGTACATTATAGATAAAGTCAGTGATGTTTCCCATGGCACCGCTTACCATGCCTTGTTCTCGACATCTAGATTACGCCGTAGCATGATACGTGCATTCTACAAAGTGTGAGAACAGCTTCTAGGCCAGCTGTTCGTGAAACATCTGACTTCAGTTCACTTAGTTGTTCAGTCATCTTTGCTACTAGCTGACTAAGAATAACGCCATCAACTGTATCAATTGCATGGAGAGGACAACTTTGGTTCTCTCTTTGTAGCATTAGATTGTTGAATTCAGTGTTCTTTAGTCGCGGGCATAAGCACACTATGTGTGTCTGGCAGTAGAGAGAGATGTCGCTGAAGACATTACATGCTGTTTCTATGCATGTACTATCTACTGTGATTTTTCGGATCATTTAACATACAAACATGTTCTGGTGATAGAGAACCGTGCGTAGCTTCATCTAAAAGTGATTTGTAAGCTAGGTCACCACTTTGTCGCATGTTCTCAGACAACTCAACATAGGTAAATAATTCCCCATATGTTATAGCCTGTAATGCAACCGAGGATATTCTTAGCTTGCTTGGCAGTCAGAGTTGTGAATACATGCTCTGTATTGACTGGTGCAAGTTGTAAAGGTCTCCCAACACAAGTATACTTTTGCCACCAAATGGCACTGCATCGTCAGTACCTAAGATCTGCTGTAGACATAGATGAATACAGGCTAGCATGACATTGAGACCATGCTGATTTCATCAACAATGAGTAGCTGCATCTTGTGAACATGGGACTGAGCTGAGATGCAACCTCGAATGACAGTTTATTTATACTCTCCAGTTCTCCCATGTTCGACTGGCAACATAAAGAGACGTGTAATGTTACCCACCAATGTTGTATGCTGCTAGTCCTGTGGGAGCAGTCACAGCAACAGACATTGAAGAGCCTGTCACATCCGTATTTCTGAAGTGATAGCTCAATCAGGAAACTCTTTCCTGTGCCAGCTGAACCACTGACAAACATTAGTAGTGGTTTGTGCTGAGTGCAGTCACATTTTTCGTTTCATGTAGTATACCATGTTGGACTGCTTCAACCACTTTGGAGTGTACTGTATGCTGCAGCTGATTTAGTCTTTCTTACGTCAGCTGGGTTGGACCATAGAGTGTGTGCCATGTTGCATGGCTGTCTCAATTTTGAGATTAGGGTTCTGTGGGCATTTAACTGCAGAGGGTCACCTAGAACACCTTGTCCTTCTGGATCAAGGTTGTCTTGTGAACTCACTGGAGTGTCTTCCTGAAGTTGCTTCTCTGCCTGCTCGAGCTGTTCTTTCTCAGCTTTTAGTCTTTGTATGTATGTTTGTGAGTAGTCAGTTTGAAATTCTCATAGTGAGATTGAACTGTTCTTCAATGTGTCAGAGTCACCTTAATTCAGACTCACCTTCAGGGTCTAATAGGAATAGGAGAGCAAAGTAGTAATGTTCTGTGCTCTCTGATGTGCCTAGATGCAGTTTGCAGTGATCTATAAGCCATGGCTTGTTCCTCTTCACAAGACAGCCATCTAGTCCATTGACCTTGTAAATGTGCCGTGTTGAGTCATGTGCTGCACCTGTCTTGTAGTCATACCACTTAGCTGACACCTCAAACAGACACATATCATTCATCTCGCAGTGTCTACTGGGTAGTATGTGTCTATCAGGTTATTCTTCAAGATATGTTTTGAAGAAGGTGTATTGACAGCAAGCTCCTCAATTTCAGCATGAGGAATCAGTACGCTTCCGCTTCTTTTGTAGTTTACACTGAGGAAACGACAGCCGCCAGACTTCCCGTACAGATGTGTACCCATTTGCTGTCACTGGCTCTCGTAGCCTTACATCTCTGTGTGAAAGATTCTTCTACACCCAATGACCACAGCTGAGATGTCAGGCTTTTTGCTTGAACTGGCAATATCTTCCCAAAGATCTTGCAAGCTAGTCTGTTCATGTTTGGTTATGTAATGGGTTACATAGCAACCAGGGCTAGTGAGTTGTCAGCCACAAACTGAACATCTATGTTTGCTTTGCCACATTAGGAGAAGAGTTGGGTTGTAGTCATTGATATACACCTCTTTTTCATCTCTGGGTAACTCGATACCCTCTTGGTTGATTTTGCCTTCAAGTGGTGTCACATTGTTGAGAAAAGGTCATTCATGGCACCATTCTGACAAACTCTTCTAGGAAATCCAAAGTGACATCAGCGGTACCAATTAGATTTGTTCTTTACTGCTCGCTGGCAATATTTTAAATATGTCACTGGAACTTTTGAACCAACTTCCATAGTGTAGGACTGTCATACTTGTCTGGAATGTGACAAGTGATATATTTTTATGAATGATAGCACTTCTGCTGCATCATGTTCACCGATTCGTGATGCATCCTTGATCCATAATAACATATGGATATGAGGGAACTCGTGCTTGATATTCTGTCCTCCAAAAGTAGTGTTCTACACAATGCCTAGAGGAGGATTGTCCTTTGATAAGATGAAATTGAGAATGTCATGGAAGCGCTTGTGAAAGTGTCTTGTGACAGACACAGGATCAAGTGAACACATTTCTCCGATAGTCATTGATGAGATGCCTTTGACATCGGAATTTGCCCACTTCAACAGTTCAATGAGTTCGTCCTAGGCATATTCTGCACAACTAAGTGTGACAAACCATGTGGCTGCACCATACTCTCGTAGCATTGTCATCACTTCCGAGTGTCTGCGATACCAATATTCTTTGTTCCACGTAGGCTTGAAAGTATGGAAGACAGATTCACTTGCACATTTTATCTTTCTGTTTCAATTTCTCCAGAAATTGAGCAGCTGTAATTCCATCTAGTGGAGTTGTTAGATGAATGGTATGTGCTATAGACGCAGACAGAATGTTAAGCTCACTTTCCCAGAGCAGATGGAACAGGTACTGTATGTTACGTCTGAATTTGGCATCTTTGCTCAGGATACGCTGGTGGTACTCAGCACCTAAACCCGTACTTCTTTCATCTAGGCCCACCTGACCCTTTTGAAATAGGTCTGGGAAGCAGCATGCTTCTAGTGTTGCCTCCCAAATGCTGACAGGCTCACCTTCCACCTGCTTCATTTGATAGAGATCAATGTTGTTCCTAATGGATCTCTACTATGTAGTGGGTGAATTGTGTACTGTTCATACACATGTCACTTGTCTGTGTAGTGACTTTCTCAATGATTGGTTTACTTTTTCTTAATAGATCATGTTGCACAGAGAGTGCTGGCCATTTGACTTTATGTCAAGGTCTATATAAAAAGAATTGTTCCTCTTTAAATAAGTTTGAGCAAGCTTTTACCTTTGCAGGTTGACAACATCTTGTTAGATGACCTTGGCCTTTGTAGGCACACCATTTACTAGAATGACCAAGCTTATTTTCTGTTGAGATAGCTTGAACATTTTCCTGTAGAGGAAGTGGTAGATACATCACAGAACCCTTTAGAGATCTAACTAGCTCTTTCTGTGGAATCTTCCGTGTCTTTGTGTTCAGATGTAGAATCGTTTGGAATGGTTTCATTGTCTGAATTAGAATACGTTCAAACATATTCAATGTTGAAATCTCAGTTGGTGTAACATCTGTTTCCATGTTGTTTAGCACTGACCTTCCTGGCAAAGTGTTGCACTTCAGTTTTGAGAAACAGTGTTTGCATAGTACAATGGTGTCTTGTGGATGCAAGTCAGATTTCAGAAGCTAAGAATGCTGTGAGGCTAACCACATGTCATTGTATGATGACCAGGTTTCTAGGTTGACTGTGACAGTTTGTTTTTAGTAGCACAAACGGTCGATGACAACACATTCAGAATCAAACTTGATACTTTGCAATCTCAAACTTAGCAATTTCCTTCCCGTACTGTTTCAGAATGTCATTTTCTAAGACTGAAACAGATTTTTCTGTTGAAGTGTGACACTGGAAATTACCTGTTTCTGGTTCAGAAGGAATGTGTTGCACTTTTTTCATGAAAGTGATGGCACCCTGCATGTCACCTGACTGCAATAAGTCATTTAAAGAAGTGTACTGATGCACAGCTCGCTGTACTTCATATACTCTGTAGACAAAGTTTCGCATGCCTGTCTGATGCACTGCATGGCATCCGATGTTGTGGAAAAAAACTATCACAAACACCAGTATCGGACATGCAAGTGAGGGACCCATGAGTCCAGCATATGGCCGTATTTACAATGGTCGATTTCTGTAAATAGTTTATGTCTCTCTTTGCGATCTGTTATTATGAAGAGTTAACAAACTGTTCTACTTTTGAAATGATGATTGCTCTACGTTGCAGGTGAGCATCACATGACCATGTAAGGCAGTGCCGTTTATTCAAGACTATGGTTGGACCACAGCCATCATCAGTATTCAATTGATTGTCATCAGAGATACTGAGGACATTTGTAAGTTGTCGGACTCATCGAGCATTGAACGCCTGTTGTTTCGTGTTGTCATGATACGACTCTTCCCAGAAATATGATTCTGAGTGCTGTGTGTGCATCCACTGTCCTGTGAAGACATGGCAGAAGTTGTCAACAGTCAAACAAGGATACTGTTGGAAGTCTTTTTGATGCTATATACAAGTTTCCTGAATTGTTCATGGACATGAGACATCTTACGCCATATTCTTTGTAGTACAAACAGTGCTCTGTTGACAAATGTTTGTACTTTCAGACGTAAATTCATCAGAGAAAGGTGACTCTTGATCTGTTTCGGCTGTGCCTTAGCACTTATTGGATAAGTCTTTTCGATCTTAGCTTTACTTGCTAGTGATCGGAAATACTTTCTTTTCTAAGTTGTAAGTCACAATTTTTCATTTGCGTTATTGATTTTGAGCATCTGTTGATGGTTACCCTCAAGATAGTTGTGTTTCGGTCTTACAGATCGACACAACATTTGTGATGTTATACATTTTGTTTTTTTAATGGATTTTGTTTCTCTGTGCAGTGACTTGATGTAGGGTCACTGTTGCAGTAATGCTCTGTCGATGTTCATTTTTGGTTAACTTTACTTTTTTTGTTTTGTTGCCCTTATATAACAGTGTAGTACTATTATACCGCCTCTCGTTTTGAGATACCCTACGTCTCTGTATTTGGTTGGCATTTTCAGGTATTATAGTTGACAGTGACAGTAAGCAATCTTACGAAGTATCAGGCACCTTGTATGAGAAAGAAAGTTTTAGCACATGCTTCAGTAAATTTCTTATAGTAATGTGTATTAATAGAATAGCATGTTGATAATGTTAACAATTTTGTGAAAAGACAAGCAAATGATGGTTGTTATGAATGTGCATTGCACAGCCGTATGTAATATCAAATTTTTTCATTCTCAATATTTTTGTGGACATTTGAATGTTTTTTTCTTCATGTGTTCTTACAATTATGATGGTCTTGGTTTTTTATCTGTGTCTGAACATATGTTTATGCTGTGTAATTAATATTTATGTGATAGTCAATCTGATGATTAAGTATAGTGAATAAAAATTCAGAGTGACAGTGTGCATTATTAAATGTATAACAATTGATATTTTTACAATTACATGGAGGATATGCCACTTACTGTTTGTGTGTGTGTGTGTGTGTACAGTTGGTAGATATGGTTGCATGTTAGCGGAATTTCAATGTTGATGCTGCATTGTAGTAACATAGTGTTTTTTGTGCTGGTGTGTATTGTAATTCGAGCTGTGATTTTTCACAACATGGCAAAATAATGTTTTTCTACATGTGTTGTGCAATGATGAAGTTCTCTGAGAAATAACTGTGTGGAACACAGTCTCAAAATTACTGTGGATGCGTTTCAACAGATAACTAATATGTTCAAAATGTGTGAAATTTCTAAATATTTCTGATTTACAAGCTTGTGCATTGCAGTTCCTGGGTCACTAAGTAACTTTGTGTTGTGTCATACTTTTCAGTTCAGACTTTACTATTTTGCTTTTGAAATGGGTCTGAATCCTACCCTCTGATTGGCATGATACCAATCTCAGTGGGTCAGTATTTCTGAATACCCACAAAAAGAAGTTACTATTCGGGTGCTGCATTACTTGTGTATTTGTAGCCAACCCAAGTCTTCAAGCTTTACCTGCCATTTTGTACCACTTGGTAAGCAAATGAATGAACAAGACCATGATGTCCCCCCGCACACACACACACCACACACACACACAGACAGAAAACCCAACAGAAGCACAGTACTCATACAAAAACTTCAAAACAATGACATCTACCAGCAAATAGCTAAAAAAAATGCCATGTATCATGGTCTGTCAAAGACTGGGCAATCCATTACATGGCTTAAGCTTGCAGCATGTCTCCGATCTCATCCACTGTAAGTTAGGAAAGTGCTGTGACTGTTGCCTGGGCCGATTCAGAAAATCTAAAACAAATGCCACAATTCCTCTACTGTATTTCTAATCTTAAACGTGTCCCAAACTACTGGCAGGCTGAGTACCTTACAAAAAAAAATTTCTCAATGAACGGTCCCAGTATCTTGATCGCAGATTCAGAGCCTCCCGTGCAAGGTTCGGTGCAGTTTAGTCACAAAGTGCATACCAACAAAGTGCCCTGTCACATAATGGAGTCCCCAATAGATGAAATCAAACACAGAGGGATTACTTAATCATAAAAGTTGTTTGAAGCTCATTTTGTATTTCTATATATTTTTAATACTTTTTCCTCCATTTTTCCTTTACAGTGCACATTTTCTAAGTGTACTTATCCCTCCAGGGGTGGCTGATATGGAAATACTGTACCTTCCAGATCCCATAAGCCCTTTCCTCCTGTGTTGTCGGTCTCATTGTGTCTCTGGTTTGGTTTTTCCACACTACTCACTCTGGAGGTGTTATTGTTAACTTCAGATGACAATGTTCTGAATAGTGTAGATTTTATTTGTCGCCCTTGATGATACTTCGAGTTGTTTATGTGCTGGTTTTGCATGAGTTTGCTGTGGAGAAATGACTGTTCTGTGAAATTTTACAAGAGTGAATGTTATGAGCAAAGGTCGCAATGGATATATGAGGACGTTGAGGTAAAAATACAACAAATAAGTGTTTTGTGTTGTACGCTGTACAGTTTTGAGATACATTGTAAATCTAATATCTGCACTGCGCTGAGTTTGAGGCAGTTGTAGCAGATTATGTTTAAAATTGATACTAAGTCATTTTTCCATAAATGTGAAACTGTGTCATAGATACTTGAAAATTACTGTGAGCACGAGCGTTTATACTGCATTCTAGTGTCGTAATTGTACTTTCGGGTATTCGACACTATGGTCAAAAGTACTGTTTGTTCGGTACATGAAATTTTACTTTGTATATCGGTGTCGAATACGTCGGTAAAGTTAATGTAATACTTGGGAGTGGCTGAAACATTCATTATCGAATCATTAAATAGTCTGTTTGAGTGATGATATCTACTAATGAAATTAAAGGCTTTGTGGGCCACTTTGAGAACCAATCAGTGACTTAACAACACTGAAGAAGAGGTTGAAAACAAGACCATTTTGAAAATTGCAGACAGAGAAGCAGTTCAAACTGTGGGTACTGTCTATGTTCACATGATATTAGTATTTAAAACTATTAGAACATATTTATATTATTAATCGTTTTGGGTGTTTAATCTGATGATGTTAATTGTTATTATGGCATGCTATATTCTTAAGAGAAAATAGTTTGAAGAAGAAAGAAGTTTCGTACTACTTGTAAGATACGCTGCAAATGGAGGGAGATAGAAGGTGACGGAGTTGTGTGATCTAAACGCAACCATCAGACTTCTTTTCTGATGTTGTAATTGTTTAAAATCGTTTATGCATTTGTTTAGCTCAGTGGTTTTTGATTTTGCAGGAACATAGTTAGTAATACTGAATGAGTTACATTGGTTCATAGCCAGAGCAGGAGGGAATGTTTTTTTTTATGTGTGTGTTTTGACTGAATGTGGTGAAGCTAGCTTGAAATAAGGAGGGAAAATATCAGTTTGATTTTCAGTGCTGTCTGGTCACTGCAGGTGAACAGTCCTTTCAGTGCTTTCTGCAGTTCATAAAACCTAGAATGGCAGAAAATAGGAAAAGGATTTTTGTGATAGTTGGAAGCAGGCATAAAGACAGCTGAGTTTGCAGTTCATAGTGATTTTTGAAGGACCCGCAGCCCTAATTGCTATGTAAAATGGTTTGGTCATGGGAATGAGATGGGAATATTCATGCCAACCATGCAGTGACTTATGAGAACTCACTTCTCCTGACATACTCATCTTGGAGGCAGATTTGGCTTAAAGCTTGTGGGTAGATTTAGAACGAAGCAAAATTGGACCTGCTTCTAGTATGTCTATGTTGCCTGCCTGTCATCATATTTTCAGATATTACAGAGTTGCTTTTGCGATGTATGAATGCATATTATCGTCACTCAAATTAAATTTGTAATATTGGCTATTCCACCAGATGGTGTGCATTTCCTCATGCTGGCAATTGTATTTTCTGGGAGACCTCAAGATGAACTTGAGTCCTTAAGATTGTGACTGTTTGATAAATATGATAGATACACAAAGGTTCTTTTCAGAACCGTATACGTGGTCAAAATAGATTTTATAATCTGCAGCTCAGCTGCCATGGTGAAGTGAGCGGTTGCCAATTTTCTCTGTTTGCTTTTGCTTAGTGTTTTTCAGAGTTTGGCAGGTTGTAGAGAATATCCTACCTGGTTTACTGTTAGGGATGTTTGCGATAATTGTTTGATATCACCGTAACCTGTTTTAGTATGATTCCTTCTCAGAATGTTGAAGTGCATATGTGAATAAATGTAGTTTACATTCTTAGAAAACAATCTGATGGGTATGTATGGGTTTATTGTAAATGAATAGTGAAATATCCTGAACACTAGAGATGAAGGATATATTTGAATCACACGTAGCATTTGTGTTTGCTAACTGCCTCATGAAGTTTAATCTGTAGGAGTTTGTTTCCACATGTTAAAATATTTCATACCCCTTCCGCTCCTGTTTGATGGATTGACTCACCCATTAAATTTTGCTACCATGTAATTTATTACTACGAGACAGACACATGAGAGCTACTAGGAGTGCCCTTAAGTTGCTGCCTTTAAAGCGCAGGCAATTTCCTAAACTGAAGTGCATATTAGTGGTCAGTGCCCACTATTTCGAGTCCTGTGGCATCTTCATATCATGAGGTCCCATCCCTTTTCTATATAGAGTGTTGTGGTTGGGGCCTAGCAGCCTAATATGTGGCAAAGTAATCAGAACTGCCGTCCAAGGACAGGCCAATAGTAAAACGCTTGTTCCAATGAAAACAGGTGTCCCAGCCGGTGGGAGTCCATTATTTCGCGGCCTGTTTACCAGTAATGGTGTTTGCAACTTCAATAAAAACACAGTTCTGTGATGTGTGTTCATCGTGTTTAATATCACATTACAATTGTGCGAATATTTCACTGTGGTACAGATGGATATGTCATGGTCCCAAACTTGATGTTTGATACAGTTCCTTTTGGCTGAGACTGTGCTAGCATGTAGTGTACGGCAGTTGTTTTTATCGTCAAGGTGTGGTATCCTTTTTTTTTTGTTCTATTATGGTACTGATCTGTGTTTGCTATCTTGAAGGACAGGTGGTCTTTGATGTAATTTAATTAGTATTGTATAGAATTTGTTACAAATGATGAATATTGTTACATGATACTAGTGCATATTTTGGGTTTGTATTTGAGAACTACTAAGACTGATCATAACATGAGGCAGTGTTATGAGAGGTGTGTGGACTGTTTGAGGCAGTCCAGGTCGCTGGATCTCTGTTGCTCATGAGGACAAACCAAGCTGGATGCAATGGAGGCGCTGTGAATGTTTTTATATATTGCACTGAAAGTTAAAACAAGTCCTAGTGCAATTAAAAAGAAGTGGAAGCTGTTGCGCCTGCCATCGTGTACTGAAGGAACGAGGTGATAACGACAACCACACGTGCTGGTACTACCCCTCCTGCTTATTGTGGGAGGCTGCGGGAAGCCAAGTGCGGGGGGCGCCTTACCACCGTAAGTAATCAGCAACTTTTAATTATAGTTGTCTCGTTTTCAAACTTAGTGAAAAACACCTAGTGGACTACATCTGAAAGGGTTCCATGTGCAACAGGGTTGTGTATGCAAGTCCAACTTGAACTAGTGCGTATTTTATCAGAGGCAGTTATGCCATGACAACAGATTGTGCAAAGATCAATGGAAATGCATGGTTAATGAAGGAAGAACTATACATGTTGCCCAAATATCCAGGTCAGATAGTTGTGCGCGAATCCCAACATACGGTTGCACAACTTTGAGCCTCAAAAATGAAGTTGACGGCCACTCATAGGTTGCTGGGTTGCAGGGTGCAACACAGCAGCTGCCACTCCTGGCTGACCCCTAGTTGTCTTGTGCCCCCACCAGCCCCATCGTGCAGTAGTAACATACCCCCACCCACACACTCTCTTTGACGCCCGACTGCAGGAATAAGTAACATGCCCCCTACAGATCTCCCACAGTATGATCGGGACAAAGCAACATGACCCCCTGCTCACACATCTCCTGAAGCCCAATCACGGCTAGAACGTGTCACCTCAGTGCATGATCATGGCAATGTGAAGCCCTTCTCAACCAAAATATCTCTTCTGTGGTCCAGTGGATTGTAATGTTTGATCGGGTGAATGTCGTTGCTACCACCTCTAAAAGTCAGCCTGGTGTTTGCGCTTTCAGTCCTGTATGGCCCTCCAGCCTGCTACCCTCAGGTGGTGGCGCAGCATCCCACCCGGATGCTGCCCTGCTGCCTGCCTAATAACTGCTGGTACAACTGCATGCCCATTGCTTAACTATAGCCACGGATTGCAGTCATAATGTACATGACACCCACATTTATGAATGATGTTACTATTGCCCGTGGATGGGCATCGGAGATGGGTGGGGGGTGCTGTTACTTATTGCCTGTGATTGGGCTTCAGGATCTGGGAGGTAAATGTAGACAGAGAGATAGGTGTGTGTCATTGGGCTGTAGGTGTATCGTGTCCAACGGTTGCTGCTCTGTATGCCAGGTAAACTTGGATCATGCACCTACGCAATGGCATGCAATGGGTATAAATAGATGTAAATGATCCCACCTTCTTGTTGTAAACTATTATCTCATTTGCGCCAGCTTTGAATATCGAATTTTGCATGAATGGTACTTTGCCATTGCAAATTTAATGTTGAACTCTGGTAACTTGTGGTGGCAAGTTGTGTGCGACATGTCCAGTGTGCTGTGGTGGGATGATAGTCAAAGAAGTTGGTCCACAGCACAATTTGATTGAATATTACCTGACACACCTGTGCTAATTATTATTTTTGAGCAGCGAGGGCTGGTATTCAGAATGGCAGCTATATCTGTATGCAAATAAGCAATGAGACATCAGGAGTGATAATTCAATGTGTGTGTGTGTTACTGGTGTATCAGGATGAGGCACAGCTGTACTACATCAGTCAACAGTGATAAGTGACCATTGATGTATAAGTCAGAGTGCTTATTTGTATTATCATTGCAATATTTTGAAAATAGTATTAACATTGTTTTATGTGCTAGTCTTTACATATATCAGTTAATATCAGCTAACAGGGTGTGTGTGGTTGCGATAACGTCGCCAGGTGGTTGGCACGAGGTCGCAGTCCGAGTGTGTCCAACAACTGAGGCGTGACGTTATCCCAAATGACACACACCCTGGAGGGTATTATTGTTATTATGTTTCATTGTTATACAGAAAAATAATTTAAAGATGTTTGTGTGGAAAATATTTTGTTTTTATAGATGAAACAATCAAACAAATGATCACCATGCTCATGCTAATCAGCAGGTTCACAGTAAGGTTGGAGACAGACCCGTGATGTTGTACGATTAACATCACACCTGATGTTGTACTGATTAACACACGGTCCAGCCCAAGACTGACCAATCAGAGTCCAGGATTTTTTCCCATATAATCAAAGATTGAATACAGCTAATAACGCCGTGATAGAAATTAGTAGTATTTTTAACAATTTTGTTTGTGGTGTTAAAAAATGTATTTGATTTACCTAGCATTCAAATGTTTTTGTTTTGTATTTATTGTAGAACATCGGAGGTGCCCAGCTGCGAGCGAGGTAGTGCCAGCAGTGCTTGGCTGTGGAGGTGGTCAGCTTCACTGACAGTGTAATTTGATTGAGTCTGACTTGCAAGACTTTATTATTACAGTTCTTAGTGTTTTCAAACAAGAAATGAGGGTTTCTGGCTATGTGTGTGTGATATGAAATGTGGCATTGATACCTCAAGGTATTGTGGTAAATTAGCTGGACAGCTGTGTCTCTGGGCAATATTTGAATGTGACATGAAATGGTATTATCATCTTGTAAGATGCAGTGGGCACATCATGTTGTTATGCTGTGATTTGTATGCTATCATGAGGTCTGTTAGTCCATGAGAAATTGTGTGGGTTCCCCAACAGGCTGCAGGCTGGGGGAATATTGCGTGCAGCTTGTGATAGAGAAGGAGTTAATATATCCTGCAACACCCACTCCACCAGGGCTATCTTCAGACGGGGGTATTACGCTTATCATCAACAAACACATTTCAGTAGAACAGATTGATATGTTCAGGACAAGGGCTGAGTTGTTTTACTACTGGCTGCAATTTGCATTGTTGCTCTTGACTGCGATACATTTAGTAGGTTACGAACATTATACACTGGCAAGAAAATCCTGGACTCTGATTGGTCGTCATTATCTGTGATGTTAATCAGCAACATCACGGGTCTAGTTCGCCTTACTGTGAACCTGCTGATCAGCATGAGCATGGTGATCATTTGTTGATTGTTTCGCCTGTTGTTAAAACAAAAATTTTTTCCACACAAAACATCTTTAAAATTATTTTTCTTCTGTAGACTATTATTACAAGTTCTTGGTTTTCAAATGAAATGAGGGTTCTCGACACAAGTGTGTGATATTGAAATTGTGGCATTGATACATCAGGTATTGTGTGTACAAATTGGACAGCTGTGTCTCAGGGCAATATTTGAAATGTGACATGAAAATGGTATTATCATCATTACAAGATGCAGTGACACATTTGCATGTTATTATCTAATTTGTGCTATTACCATACAGGTCTGTTAGTCATGAAAGTGTGTGGGTGCCCTAACAGGCTGCAGGCATAGAGAACAATACTGCAGTGCAGCTTTGTGATAGAGAAAAGTGTAACATATCCTGCAACACCCTCACCAGGGCTATCTTCAGGCGAAGTGTGCAAACTACAACAAATAAACATTTCAGTCAGTAGAACAGGACGGATATGTTCAGGACAAAGACTGAGTTGTTTTACGCACTGGCTGCAATTGGGCATTTGCTGCTCTTGAGCTGAAGGATACATTTAGTAGGTTACGTAACATTATACAATGGCGAAAAATCCTGGACTCTGTTGGTCAGTCTTAGGTTGGACCCGTGATGTTAATAAGTACAACATCAGGTCTAGTCTCAACCTGTGAACCTGCTGATCAGCATGAGCATGGTGATCATTTGGTTGTTGTTTAGTCTGCTGTTAAAAACAAAATATTTTCCCACACAAAACATCTTCAAAATTATTTTTCTTCTCTATCAATGAACATTATATAATAGCAATAATGCCACTCCGGGGTGTGTGTTGTTTGGGATAACGTCGCACTCGGTTGTTGATGCACTCGGCTACGACCTCGTGCCACCTGAGGGTGATGTTATCCTAACACCACCTGTGCTTGATATTCTTAATTATGGCTGCGATCTGGCATTTCAGGGCAGTGGAGCATCAGGAATGTTTGAAGTCACAGTGGTGCCGGCGTTTGGGTCAACTATCAAAGAATATGCACAAAATACTTAAAAAGGTGTTAACCAGCACTCTGTGATTATTGCAGTGCCACCGATGGCAGAAAGATCTGTACTACCACTAACAAACTGGTATTACTACAGATGTGAGTGGAATAATATTCTTCATGAATCTGACAATGTATGGGTGTGCATAGCGGTAGATGCGGTGTTGTGGCCGGGGCAGGTCTTCTCCTCTGCTAATTTTGGTGGTGGAGTTCAATGTACAATTAAGCAATAGTACTTGACAGAAGTCAGTATTGTCGTGCTAGGATAATGTCACGCCTGGGTGGTTGGGCGCAGGCGCCAGGCAGTAATCAACAACTGAAGAGTAACGATTATCTAAACAACTACACCTGTCAATGTATTTAATAATCATTGTTATACAGAAAAAAATAATTTTAAAGATGTTTTGTGGGAAAATATTTTGTTTTTAAGAGCTGTGAAACAATCAAGCAAATGATCAGCATGGTCATCAAGCAAATGATCCAACGTAATTACGTCAAGCAAATGATCAGCATGGTCATGATGATCAACAGAGTTCACAATGAGGCTGAGTAGACCCATTGATGTTGTACTGATTAACATCACGGGTTCTGCCCAAGAGTGACCAATCAGAGTACAGGATTTTTTCTTGCCATTGTATAACGAGTAATAGATAACAAATTCTAATGTTGTTCTAATGTTGTAGGTGTCTCAGTGGAATTCAATGGTGTGCTGCTAAATAATCTGTTGAGAATTATGACATGTCCCTAGATTGTATTTAGTTAATATTTATATATGTCATGCCAATGTTTCATTTTTATTATTGCAATAATTATTAATGTGCATTATAGAATATCTACATGTTTGTTACTGTGTTTTAATACCCCTGTAGGGGTAATATGGTTAATAACACATACATGGCTGCTACATTCAGCTAGAGGTCATTGAGTGAACAGTGACATTATCGTTGTGTTTGTGTTTTTTATTATGACTCACATTTTTAAACTATTAAAGGAACAGGCGTCATATAATAGGTATGCATGTATGTAAATTAACATACATGTAATGTTTTTAGGATGTTCATATGTCTCAACCGTGCATTATGACAATGTTATAAGTATTGTGATTGATTGATGGTCAGAGCACTACTGAATCACACTACATACTACCAATTATATATTTGTGAGTAATGTTTTTGAAAATCGTTATTGAAGAAATTGATGTTTTAAAGAAAAACACTTTGACCTTGATATTTCATCTATTAATGTGATCATTTTTTCTTGTTTCCTTTAATAGAGCCGGAAGCTGCTGTTCGGAGCGTGTGAGGTGAAACAGGAAGCACGCCAATCCCCACGTAAGTGAAAATCTGTTGTTGATATTATCTGCATCCTTGAGAAAGTACCATAGGGTTGTCAACATTCTGTGGTGATCAATGCTCCTGTTGAGAATTACACGTTGCAGTCCTACTGCATGATAGGGGGAGTGCACTGTCTATTGGCATACTCACTGCTAATGTAAAATAGTTTGGGGTGTGAGCAACAGAGCTTCGTTGCTGAGGGAGTACCACTTTATTTTGTTTGTTGTGGGTGGGCGAATCACTGTTTACATTACTTACTTTATGTGTGATGTGACCTTATAAGGGTGGAAATGCATTGATCACTGCAGATACCCAACCACCCAAAAAACACAAACATGGTGATAGGATATTGTAGTTACCTAAATGTTGTGCACTGCATAAAGTGTACAATTATGATTTATTAGTTTTTTTCTCAATCTACAAGTTTAAAAGTGTGCCTTATAGTGTTCATGATCCCTTTTTCCCAGTAAAGTGAATAGCTGTGCAGTGTGTCTGTCTTCAGCCTTGCCAGCCTATAATGCTTACCTCTACAATGTGTAGTGTGATGCTGTTCAGTGCACTTAGCATATATGTGTATTTTTAAAGGTGATCATATGACAGAATGTCGATAAAACTAATAATGCAGGTAATAATGGGACTGTTTGCGTTCACCCTATGAATAATAAATGCGTTTCTAAATAACTATATGGAGATTGTCTCACCACACTTAGAAAATGGGCTTTTGTTTCCTGGCATCTGATTGGCTAGTACCCTTCCCAGGGGGGTACATTAACTTTCAATAGATGCCCAGCAAATAAAAAGTACCAGCCCCAGTACCCTCTCACCCACTCAAGTATCCCTCTGCCCATCCAGGTTGCTCATTGGCTAAAAACATCTAAATAAATTTGAAATCACTGCCATTTTTTTTCTGTCACTTAGCAAGAGATATTGGCCCATTAATGACAAGCTGTCTCAAAAAGACACTGCCCCCCACCACACACACACACACACTCTCACTGTTCCTGAACAACTTTTGTCAGGCAAATTCATTCGGTGCAGAAGTGTATTGATTTCGATTTCTTTTAAAGATGTCTGTATTTAAAACAGCGCTAGGCGTCGCGCACTCAGCGTACTTCAACACCTTTTCCATATTACAGTTTATTGTAGCCCTAACTCCACTAGCACTGACTTTAAATTAAGGCTACCTCCCCGATGTCCTTACCCACCTGCCAAGACTGTGCTCCTGCATTTTTGGATCGGCAACCACAGCAGATAGCGCTATTCTGATGGCGCCCTCTCAGCACTGATTCTGTTCTAATGGAGAGCAGCACAGCCGATGATTCACTGCTTCTGCTCCTTCTCTATACCTCTGCCCTCACCTCTACTGTTTCCTCCTCAGAAGCTTCACTCTACTTTTGTGAGGATTAGTTTGGCCTGACTGGGAAGCTGTAGCGTCATCAAACGATGGCGTGGTGCAGCGGCAAACGGCGTACAGCCTCTGCTGGTTGAAGGAAGCGGTCGGATGCGACCGGACTGAGAATTTGTATTAAGCTCAAGCGTCAGCAGGGTCAGAGCTGTGCGAGAGGGGCTGGTGCTGTGCTGGTGGTGGACAAGGAACAGACAAATTTATTAAACATATCTTGATCGAACTCTCTGTAGTCCTGTGTATATGCGGTGGGGGTGGATTATGTTAACATGACAACAGCCTCAAACCCACAACTACAGGACTCGACTAGGACACATGCAGAGAACTATTTTATTACAAAAGAAATAAAATAAAAACAGTTTTCATATTAAAACATAAAAATATTTTTTCTTTAATAAAAATAGTACCATGGGCCATTTTCTAAGTGCAATAATGCCCGCCAGGGTGGGCGGTATTAAGCAATACCAGACCGGCCAGGAGGTATAAGCCGTCCGCCTGCGACATCGGGCCTCATTACACCCCTGGCTGGTCGGTATTCCCAATACGCCTACACTGTTTGAGCATTATTAAAATAAAATACAGTACTATGACAGGTTGCAGTGGTGCAAATTCCTACATTATACGGTCGCGTGTTTCTGGGTTGGGTGTTATGAAAAGAAGTTGCTGGTAGTGAAACTGTGCTAAATATTGGGCCACATAGATCACATTGCTAAATAGTTCAATGATGCATGGGTTAGCAACAGACAGTGTCATAGTTTCAATGAGCAACTATTCTTTAAAACAGTGTTTTTAAGCGTCACTATATGATGGTGTGGCTGTTGTTGAAATTACTTTTGGGACAGTGTAAGGAGATGACTGTGAGACTGTATGTGAGTAAAGGTGGTAATATGTCTACTTTAAAACATTTGTTTTTAGATGAACATTATATGCTATCATAGGCGCAAGCCCTTCCTGGTGTGCAAAATAGTTTGCACAGAGGAGTGTCCAGGGTGATATTCAAAGGAGTTGTGGTATTGAGAGTACTTTGAATATCACCTCTTCCATCCATAATGTATGGCGCGGAGTATATAACTTGCAGCAGGGCAAGTTTAGAAACTTCCAACATTCTGCACTTGTGTTAGCAAAATCGATATTCTAAAGGTAATATGCAAATGTGGTTGTAACTCAGGCAAGGCAAGAGGTGGGGACATTCTCATCTGATTATGGCCCTATTTGCATCCCATTAGCATGCAGGTGTGGTGATCCCGAGGACTGCGCTTGAGGTCCTTACCAGGTAGCAGCCGTTGGGGAAGGATGCCCCGTGCAGGCTAATTGCAGGCAAGGCGTAATCCCCCACTGGCCCGATTGGGCATACTGTTAATACCCTCCCCAGTAGCCCAGTTGGGGCAGCAATGTGTCTCCACGTTCAACACAGGCGTGGAGGTCCAGTGGACCAATAAGCACAATTAGCGCTATTAAAATGAAACACCTCCCTACCTCCTGAATATATCCTAGGTGATACCAGTGGACTGATAAGCCCAATTGCAGGCTTGAGTATTGAAACCCCCCCCTCCGATCATATCCTGAAAATCCCAATTGTGGGATGGGTAGCAACCCACCCCAACAAAAGACATGAGTGTTGGGGGCAGACATTGCTGCCGTGATTGCCTTGATGAGGGGGTGTAGAGTGCATATCTCTCAAGTATACCACATTGCGAGGAATGTTACTCATTTTAATTCACTAAAGCTTCCTGTTTCACATTGTGAGGACTTGTAACACATTCAGTGTTAACATTTTTGCAAAATTATATAGTAAATGATGCTAAATATATCAATTTGATAAATTGCAGACTTTATGAACTTAAATGCAAACATTTTAACAGTGTTGTGGGCTTCTAATTTAAAATTAGATTAAGTGTTCCACGCTTTTCCTATTCTTTCAACATTTTGAGAAGCAATGTAACACATTTTGGGAACAAACAGTTCAGGCGTATGAGACAGAGTGTTGAGGGCAGCCACAGGTGGCAGCTGCTGTGTTGCATCCTGCAATGCAGCAGCTCGCATAATGGTGGCCCTCAATGATCCTTTTTTCTCAAAGTTGTGCAGCGCTTTGGGGTTAGCATGCACAACTCTGCTCAGCTACGGCTCGATATCTGGCATGGTTTGCATCAGATCTTATATTAGTGACTTAATTATTTAAAGTACTGATGTGTGTTGAGATCTTGAAACACGGTAAAAAGCTGTTTGGTTAAAAGTATCATTAAACTTATCATGATAGTGTACGCATGAAAAGTATTTTATTATACTGCTACTGTCAAGGTACTTTAATTTCACTGAATACATGACTACACATTATAGGCAGACATGGCGAGTAAACATTCTCACACTTGATGAGGATGTATTTCAACTCTATGGTATAATAGTGTAAATAATGCAAAAGTATGCACATACAGAATATTTCTGAGTAGTGAAAGAAAATCTAAGAGTAGCATTTTAAGTCACAGCTAACTATACTTTTTTATGTTGTGAGCTTATTAGATAATATAGATAGTCAAGTATGACAAGAGACAAATTAGATACTAAATAGTTTAGCATCATACTTAAAACTATTATCATAACTTTTAAATGAATGCATTTCTGATATTGCATTAGATAAGAAATATTTGAAGTGAAATATTTTACAGTTGTAATTGTTGAATTGGTGTTATATATTCATCATAACTGTTTTTTTTTTATCTTTGTGAGGCGGCTACTGCGAGGTGCACAGGCCATTGCAGCTGCTACAGATGGCTCACGTACGAGGGTTCTCAGTCTGGAAGGAGAATGCTGTGATCCTTGAGAGGCTGGACAAAATCCAGTCTCTCTTGGATGCACAGCAGCAGACTATTGAACCTCGTGCTTGAGCGATTACGTGGCAGTGGGTGATGGTGCTGTTGCAAGTAGCAGTGCTTCACCTCCATGGCTACCATCTGTTCCTGCAGCTTCCCTGGGTGAAACTGGCCACCCTTCATAGCGATCCGGTATCATCTCCCAAGGGCGCAACAGTTTCCACTTCTTTTTGCGCCTCCACATTGAATCCAGCTTCCAGCCTGGATTGCCTCAAGCAGTGCATACACCTCTCGCAAGTCTTCAACTGAACTAAAAGAACATTAAAATATATTTTTATATGTTTTTATTAATATGATGAAAACAATTTTTTTATTTAATTTTTATTTTGTGTATGATGCAATACACACCTTATATGTTTTTTCGTTGTATGTATATATTATTTTGTAAAAATCTATTTTTGTATTTATAAAAAAGAAATATTTTTGTTTGTTATTTTTTATATTGAAACTATTTTTATAGTAAAAAAGTTAAACTATACTCTCTTCGTTTGGTGTGTTATTGCTATTCAAGAGATAAAGTGTGACATTCAAGCTCCAACATTTTTTGGGCAATTGTCATAACCATATCATCTTAACATTGGGTATATGTGGTAGTATTGTAATCCTAATATAAAGATAGTTAATAGAAAGGTTCATACAAATGTTCAAGGTAGTGGAGGCCAGACAGTAAAGAATAGGCCATAGCTGTTTCCCAGCCAGTATCTCTTATGTAGTCATGTTAGCTTCCTTCATAAAATTTCTATACAGCTGAATTTTAAAAAGCATCTTTGATTTAGGACAAATAAGTGACAAGGGGAGCTCATTCCAAGGGGCCACCAGTCTCTGTGTGACAAATACCTTCCTTCTATTAGTATTATACTTTATGGGCCAGATATTCAAAAGGGTTGCGACATGTGTAATAGGGTAGTGCCTGCGCAAGTCAAGACTTGCTCCATTCTGCGATATTCAGCAGGAGGCAGTTCCACCACAGAAAACATGCTGAGTAACAGTGCAATGCAAATGAACTGCAGGGGGAGCAACCATGCATTAACTGCACAGCCTGATATTCAGCAAGGCTGTGCAGAGTTGTGAAGGCGCAACCCGCAACCTGTGCCTGCACAACTTTGAGGCCAAAAAAATGCTCAAGTCAACGATCACCCACAGGTAACCTGCTGCATTGCATGGCACAACACAGCAGCTGACAGCTGTGGCTGGCCCCCAACCCACTCCATGTCCCCTCGTGCAGCCTGATCATGGTCAAAAGAGTGACAATCCCCAACACCACCCCACCACTGGCCCTATTGTGGGCAACAGCAGAAATGTTCCTCCCCCACAAGCCTGACCACGGGCTGCTTTAATTTAAAAACAACCCTCCCCCGAATACATCCCTGGTGGTTCAGTGTACTGAAAAGCTGATTGCAGGGTGTATCAGTGTGAAATACAACCCCCCCTCCTGCCGAACATAGCCCTGGTGGTGTAGTGGACTTAAACTCCCGTTCACGGGATGTAAACAGTAAAGCTGCCCCCCGAACATAGCCCTGGTGGTCTAGTGGACCAAAACTCCCGTTCGCGGGATGTAAGCAGTAAACCCCTCGAACATAGCCCTGGTGGTCCAGTGGACCGAAACTCCCATTCTTGGGATGTAAGCAGTAAACCCCCCCCTCCGAACATAGCCCTGGTGATCCAGTATATGTATTCAGTACAACAAACCTCTTCCACCGCTGTTCACATGATTGATGGTACCACCTCAGTTGGTAGTGGAAGCACTCTATGAAATCTCAAGTTACTATAGTAGCATATCCATTTGTTCAGTACATGATCTAATAGTGTCCATGTCATGTCACATTGTCTTTTAGTTATGCACATTTTCAAATTAACATATGTGCTCACAAACAAAATGATTAAGACACTTTAACATTAAAACTACTACATGGAACGAGAATGACAAATGACAATTAATAAAGTAATTAAGACAATGACAGTAAATGCAACCACAACAGTTGAAATACTTCTGATACTGGAACATTGTTTTATATGTATGTGCACTATTCTTAGGACTATAAATCATGTAGTATGATGAGTGATACTTCTGAAAAAGACAGGATATTCATGGCAAAAAACTCCGTTTAATGCATCAGTTAGGGTTGTTCCACAGCGACAAAAGTGAGGAAATTCGCTGTTAGGGTTGAAAACCCTAACTCCGAATTCACCCCCAACACCACACACACACAGACACACACACATTTAAGTATGGGGAGGACCAAGTCAACACAACCAATGACAGACATCCAGCAGCAGGTGACAGAAATAACAAACAATTGTCTAAATGTACTCGAGACATCCCCACCCACCTGACCAGGTACTGCATGCTCAGTGGAGATCAACAGCAAAACTGAGGCCATGTACACCAAGCGTACACATCCCTGATTGCAGCTGCACAAGCGTACCACACTTAGTAGTTGCATGGCTCACTCACCGATGCCCCACACCACACCACACCACTTGTGGTGGCCCACCTGAGCAATAGGTTAAGCAAAACCAAGGAGTTGTACAGGTATAATATCTCTGATTATAACAAGGGTTTGAGAAATGCAGCTTTCTAATTGACTGTAAACATTGTAACAGCCTTATGTTTAGTTTTATTAACATACATGTAGAGCCTAACCATATGATGAACATGGTTTAATGTTGTTTAAAACAGTTTTATTATGATAGCAATAAGCCACTCCCAGGTATTATGTTAATGGTCAGTTTATCACTGTCTAGCGACATGTGGCACTCGGATATGCCTCATTGAACATTAAACCCACAGGGGTGATTAACAGACCATTTAACATAACTGCTGGTCATGCCTTATTGTAGTTGTCTTTATGGTAGATACTCTCCCTCTGCTAGGCACTGCAGCAGCTTTGCAACACAGTGTCCACCCAGTTACACCATACACTGTCTAGTTACTGGAGAATGGCTGTGAATATGAACTCATGAAGATGAACAGTGTAACTTGATCATCACAGTCATCGAAACCCTAGTGTGATTATAACTGACAGACTCAGTGATAGAGGATAACCCTGCTGTCCTAGTACACTTACCCCATTATGAGTTAAATCAATACTAAAAGACATTCTGTTTATATCTACACCATACCTACTTGATTCCTGTTGTAGCAGAATTAACACAGTTATCACTTTGATAGCATCAGTGACAGAAGTGTGCAAACCCAAACAGTAGGCATACAGCCTGAGTATGAAACAACTGTTAAAAAAATCACACTGTGTCCATAAGTGGCATAGATCACTCATTGCAACAATAGCAAATGTATTACTATTTGAATAAGTTAGTCATCACAGATGCAATGAGATTGTCTTTATCAGGTACAACATACTCAGTAAGTGCCTACAGGAAAATCTATCCTATATACATGTCCGATACAGGTACATCATTGTTGGCTCAGTAGTGCTATGATATTTAGAAGTTGCTTGGCCTGATCCATGCAATTACAATCTTTCTTACAAAGAATACTTACTGCATCTTTAATATTGAATCACACTGAAGGTCTATGTATGTACATCAGCAGTACACCTTCATCAGTAAGAATGCATGTGATACTGGCAGTACCAATTTCACAGTGTTGAACAGGCAATGCTTTTCCATACGTTTACATCAGCCTCTCTATGTTGAGTAAACCATTGCAGTAAATGTACTACTATGTAAATTGCCTACTAAATGTATCACTACTTTTATCTTGAGCATGCTAGTGTCTTGTAGTTAATTTATGTGCTTCTCTTAATTAATGTATACTCAGTAGTGTTAAAACCTTTCTACAACTGTCATCATGCACCTTCAGCATTTATATTGAATAACGGCACAGTACCAGTTGTGGTGTGGTGTGGGGCATCGGTAGGTAAGGCCATGCAACTACTAAAGTGGTGATGCGTTGTGTGCAGCTGCAATCAGGGATGTGTACGTTTGGTGTACATGGCCTCAGTTTTGCTGTTGATCTCCACTGAGCATGCAGTACCTGGTCAGGTGGGTGGGGATGTCTCATAGTACATTTAGACAATTGTTTGTTATTTCTGTCACCCGCTGCTGGATGTCTGTCATTGGTTGTGTTGACTTGGTCCTCCCCCATACTTGAATGTGTGTGTGTCTGTGTGTGTGTGTGTGGTGCTGGGGGGGGTGAATTCGGAGTTAGGGTTTTCAACCCTAACAGCGAATTTCCTCACTTTAGTCGCTGTGGAACAACCCTAACTGATGCATTAAACGGAGTTTTTTGCCATGAATATATATATATATACACACACACACGCATTATATTATAGGGGCATGGTCGCGCCCCTATAGTTAGGGTTGAGTAGCACTTTAACGTTAAACCTCAAATTTTGCATGTTAATAACTTTGCAACCGTTCAACAGATCTGCATGAAATTTGGAATGCATCGTTGCGCATACGGTTTCTGTGCAGCAAAATGCCAAAAAAATTCACTTTTCGCCAGTTTTGATGCATTTTTTGCCTGTGGTGCTGTGACCACACCATAGGGTCTTTTGGTCAGAAATTTGGAACCTAGGAAGAGTTTGGCTAAAGGAACAATCCAGCATTAGTTTGGTAAAAAAATATTAATCCATTCAAAAGTTATTACATTTTAAATTTTTGAGTTCTGAGCTTGCTCAGTTCAGTCCAAACTTTATATGTATATTTTGCAACCTAAGAATTACCTCACTGTCAAGGATTTTGCTACCTCATGAAGGAAAATCCTAGTCCATCAGAAAAATTCATAGTTCATGAGCTGCCATCTTGTTTTTAGTTTTTCAGTCAAATAAAATGTTGTAGCTTTCTCCTTGGGTGACTTTTGGGTCAAATGAGGCATGCGTTTTGTTCAGGGTGACCCCACTACAAAGCCATGCCTTTGGTGTGCTTCATTTCTGTCAAAAAATAGGTTTTAGAAAATTAAAAATTCTTCTTTTGTGACTCACTAACGATCTTCTTTCGCGAGCCTGCAAAATCCTGGTCCAGGAGACGATCCTAGTCCCTGAGCTTCGTTCATGAGGGGACGACCAGATAGCTGGAATTTCATGACCAGATGTCCCTGACGACAACCAGATGGCCTAGACTGGAATGACCAGATGTCCCCTCGTGGACTAGGATTTTCTTAGGCCACAGACTAGGATTATCTCTCGGCCTAAGATTTTGCTGTCTCACGAATGAACAATTTTTAAAGGTGTAAAAACTTTAGAATTGCATATCTCATCAATGGTTTGGCCTTTTTACCTGAAATTTACAGGATTTTGAGGGGATACCCTACAGGTGTGAATTATGCTGTTTAGATGTTGGGGATTTAAGTGGTTGCATAGATATGCCATGATGAATTTGACATTTTCCCCATAGGATTACATTACAGTGTCTGCCATGCCTTTCAGCGCCATTATCTCGAAAACGAAGTGAGATACAGCATTTTCGCTACTGGTGGCATAGATCACCTTTAGGCAGGGCCACCAACACATACCATTTACTAGTTATATTGCATTTTTTCAAAAAGTAAGGAAATTTATTGCAATAAATTTTGTTAATGCATCAGTTAGAGTTAAAGTGACAGAAGTCAGGAAATGAAACATTAGGGTTGAGCCTCTAACCCCCCCACACAACCCACAGACACATCCTCCACAGAGTGACAGAAGCCAGGGTGTGCCATGGGGTCATGAGGTCTAAATGTCACCCCATTCTCCTTTACTGTAGCATTTCAACCTGCTTACACATGGAATGGGGTGATAGTTGGGCCTGACGACCCCATGGCACACCCTGGCATCTGTCACTCCATGGAGGATATGTGTGTGTGGGTTGTGTGGTGGGGTTAGGGGCTCAACCCTAACATTTCATTTCCTGACTTTTGTCGCTTTAACCCTAACTGATGCATTAAGTGCAGTTTTTTGCCGTTAAAAAAAAAATATATATCTATATAGATATATATATATATATATATATAGTCATTGCAAAAACTTCACCAATGAATCAGTTAGGATTAAAGCAACAGAAGTGGGGATATGAGACATTAAGGTTGAGCTCAGCCTCCACCCATCCCCACAGACCAACAGACGCTGGGGTGTGCCAAGGGGTCACAAGGCCCAACTCTCACCCCATTCCATGTGTAAACCGGTTGACATGCTACAGTAAAGGAGAATGGGGTGAGAGTTAGGCCTCATGACCCCATGGCACACCCGGCATCTGTTGGGCTGTGGAGGATGGAGGGTGGGATGGTGGGGGGGTTAGGGACTCAACCCTAATGTCTAATTTCCCCGCTTTTGTTGCTTTAACCCTAACTGATGCATTAACAAAATGTCTTGCAATGAATTTCCTTACTTTTTGAAAAAATGTAATAAAACTAGTAAATGATATGTGTTGGTGGCCCTGCGCTCCCACCGTTGACCATTTGTGCATAATGATATGCATCTGTGGAGTAGTTAGGCCCTCAGGGCCCTGTGCTCCCACTTACACGTAACTGCGGAGACATACAGCAGCCCTATTGGGCAAGGAACGCTTGTAACACTAATTTGCCAATATCTCAGCAACCGTAGCAGCTATGAAACAAAATCAAGCATCATTGTAATCATGACAGTGAGATCTCCACGTGAGATAACATCAATGAAAAAAAATGTATCTCACATTGTTTCTGAGAATCAGGCACCAAAAAACACTGTGGGCACCACAATGTTATCCTGTGGGAAAATCTCAACTTCATAATAGTATATCTATGGAACAGATAAAATCTTTTACACCCAAACAGCATAAGTCACATCTCTGAGACACCCCCTTCATACCCTGCATATTTTAAGCCAAAGGAAAAAAAGTCTATTTACAGTGTAATGTACCTTGTAACTGGTATGTGTTGGTGGGAGCCCGGCCCTCCAGGTCCCATGCTCCCACCAAACTGTCCATTTGTGCATAATGATATGCGTCTGTGGGAGCACGGGTACTCTGGGCCCTGTGCTCCCACTTACTCATAACTACGGGGCTATACAGTAGGCCAATAGGCCTGAAAAGGAACCCTTGTAACACTAATTTACCAATATCTCAGTAACTGTGCAACCTAGGAAATAAATTCCGCTGCAGGTGTAACCTATGGTTTCCAAGGTGACCTAAGCCACAAGTAGCGAAAAATCTGTATCTCGCTTCGTTTTTGAGACATGGGTGCTGAAAGTCGCTATGGGCACCACAATGTTATCCTATGAGAAACATCTCAACTTTGTGATGGCATATCTATGGAAATGATTACTATTTCAACATCTAAACAGCATAATTCACATCTCTGGGACACCTCATTTATACCCTGCATATTTCAAACCAAAAGCCCAAACCATTAATTTAAAGTAAAGTGTCAAAGTTTTTAAAAGTTTAAAAATTCCTGATTTGTGAGGTAGCAAAATCCCTGACTGTGAAGTCAATCCCTGTTCGTGAACTGTCAAAATTGCTGTCCACCAGAAAACCTTGACCATCAGATTTTGGCCATCTGGTCCTTAAGTGATGGTCAATGATTTTGCTGCTTTATGTAAGGGGATTGCTTATGGATGGGGATTTTGTCAGCTCATGAAAGGGGATTCAAAAAACCAATCCCCTTTGGTGAGCTGACAAAATCCCAGTCTGCCAACTGATCTTCTTTAATGAGGGAGCGAAATCCTTGACTGTAAAGTCAATCCTCGTCCACGAGAAGGGCCATCTGGTCCCAAAGTGACGATAAAGGATTTTGTTACCTTGCGAAAGGGGATTGCCAGTGGACAGGGATTTTGTCAGCTCATGAAAGGGGATTGAAAAACCCAGTCCCCTTTCACGAGCTGACAAAATCCCAGTCTGCCAGTTGATCCCCATTCACGAGGCAGCAAAATCCTTGACTGTCAAGTCAATCCTTGTCCGCAAGAAGGGCCATCTGGTTCCAAAGTGACAGTCAAGGATTTTGCTGCCTCATGAAAAGGGATCTGCTGGCGGACTGTGATTTTGTCAGCTTATGCAAAGGGGATCAGAAGCAAGTCGTGGATGAAGAATTAAAAAAATTGAAACAGCTGTTTTTTTGGACAAAATGAAGCAAACTAAAGGTATAGGTTTGTAAAGGGTGGCACCCTTTTTTCATTTAAATGTTTTTCCTCCTTGACCTGCCAACGTTAATCTACCCTTCTCCTGCCACCCCATATACCACCTTACCTCCAGCCTTTCCAGGCTTTGTATCCCCATGGCTTAACCCCCCGTGGTAGGGCAGAAGGGGAAGGGCCCGCCTCTCCCCTCCCCCAAGCACAATCCGAAGCGGGCCCAGGAGTTCCTCGAGGTGGTGGCACCAGAGCGCTGGAGAGGCTTCATTCAGTTGGCAGTTGTGTTTTCACTGATTTTCTGGGTTCCTCCCTCTGCAGCCATGAACGCGCATGTGTGGAGGTGTACGTGTGCTGCATAGCTATGCTTCTGGTCTCCCTTACTCTGGTGCTACACCTCCATCCTCCATCAGGGAGCAGCCAAGGAGTGGGATGACATGTCCACCCTTTCCCAGGAGAGAAGAGCTGTTGTCAGATACTCGATCCTCTCCCTCCCCTGCCGAACCCTGGTGGCATATGCTCATTTCCAAATACGGGTTGCCAGAGTGGCATGAGGTGTGCCATCCAGCACCTCAGTCCTCAGCACCACCGGGCCAGCTGTCAAGGATGTTTTAAATCCCCATTTGCGAGCTGACAAAATCCCTGACAGTGAGCCCAGTGCCCATTTGCAAAAAATACATATAAATCTTGGAGTGAACTGAGCCTGCTCAAAACCCAAAAATTAAAAATTAAATAACTTTGGAACATATTAATATTTTTTCACCAAACCAATGTCGAGTTGTTCATTGACCCAAACTCTTTCTACCCTGAAATTTTCAGATCCGAAAGACCAAACGGTGTGGTTGCAGCGTGATGGGCAACACATGTGTCAAATGTGGCAAAAAACACATTGTTCAGTGCTTTGCTGCACAAAAACCATAACACCAACCAAAATGCAACTTTGCAAATCAAGAGATCTACCATAGAAGACCACACATTCCAAATTCCGTGCAAATGTGTTGAACGGTTGCAAAGTTATTAACGTGCAAAAATTGGGGTTTAACATTAAAGTGCCTGCTCAACCCTAACTATGGGGCGTGACTATGCCCCTATAACATACAGTATATGTATATATATACATATGTTATAGGGGCTCGGTTGTGCCCCTATATTTAAAGTTGAGTAAGCACTTCCATGTTAAACCTCAAATTTTACATATTAATAACTTTGCAACTGTTCAGCAGATTTAAACAAAATTTGGAATGCACAGTCTGGTATGGTAGCGCTCCTGTTTTACAAAGTTGTGTTTCAGTCAGACACACAGTTTTTGTACAGTGAAGTGCCAAAAAATGCACTTTTGTCCACTTTTGCATGTGTTTTGCCCATGGCGCTGCATGGACACTATGTGGGCTATTGGTCCGAAGCATAGGATGTAGAAAGAGCTTGGGCCAAGGAACATGCCAGCATTGGTTTTGTGAAAAAATATTAAACCATTCAAAAGTTATTAAACTTTTAATTTCCCATTGTATCCTATGGGAAAATTTATATGTATATTTTGCAAAAGAAGAATGACAATCTGGCCATCTGGTCTTTTCTCACAGCAGAAGATTTTGCATGCTCACAGCTGAAGATTTTGCTATCTCACGGCTGAAAAATGTTTAAAGGTGTAAAAACGTTAGGATTGCATATCTTATTAACAGTTTGGTCTTTTTACTTGAAATTTACAGGGTGTTGAGGGGATACCCTAGAAATGTGAATTATGCTGTTTAGATGTTGGGGAACTATTATAGGGGTGCAGTCACACCCCACTATTTAGAGTTGAGTAGGCACTTTAATGTTAAACCTCATATTTTTCGCGTTAATAAGTTTGCAACTGTTCAACGGATTTGCATGAAATTTGGAATGCTCTGTCTGGTATGGCAGATGTTGTGATTTGCCAAGTTGTATTTTGGGTGGACATATGGTTTTTGTGCAGCGAAGCACCAAAAAATGTACTTTTATGCACTTTAATGTTAAAGCTCAGATTTTGCACGTTAATAACTTTGCAACTGTTCAATGGATTTGCACAGAAAGTGGAATGCACGGTCTGGTATGATAGATCTCTTGATTTACCAAGTTGCATTTCAGTTGGACATATGGTTTTTGCACAGCAAAGTGCCAAAAAATGCTCTTTTCGCCACATTTGCGTGTTGATTGTCTGTGGTGCTGCGTGGACACTGTGTGGTCTAGTGGTCCGAAACCTAGAATGCAGAAAAAGCATGAGCCAAGGAACACACCAGCATTTGTTTGGTGAAAAAATATTAATCTGTTCAAACATTATTACAAGTTGAAGTTCCCATTATATCCTATGGGAATATTTATACGCATATTTTGCAATGCCCATGGGAAAAACCAGATGTCCCTAGGGAAGACCAGACGGCACAAATTGGGATGACCATATCTCCATAACGGTTTGGTATTTTTACTTTAAATTTGCAGGGTGTTATGGGGATGTCCTAGAGATGTGAATTATGCTGTTTAGGTGTTGGGGAATTAATTGGTTGCAGAGATATTCAATGACGTAATTGACATTTTTCCCATAGGATTACATTGCGGTCTGTGTCACGACTTTCGGCGCCGTTATCTCAGAAACGAAGCAAGATACAGACTTTTCACTACTGATGTCTTAAACGATTTGCAATCCTAGAGTAAGCCTGCAGTGGAATTGTTTTTGTATGTTGCACAGTTCATGAGATATTGTGAAATAACTGTCACAAGGGTTCAAAGCATGCCTGTCCAGTGCTTTTTGGTGCCCATATCTCAGAAACGATGTGAGCTATGGGTACTGTCTTTGCGATGCTGCATGAAGTACTCTCTGTCATGATTGCAGTGATAATTGAATTTTTTTTCTAGCTCTTACAGTTTGCAAGATATCTGCAAATTACCGTTACAAGCATTTGGTGGCCAATATGACTGCAATATGGACATGTAGCTTTGCATGAATGGGAGTATGACTTGGAGGGACAACACTCCCACAGATGCATATTGTTATGCAAAAATTGGCTAGTTGGTGGGGGCCCTGCGCTCCCACCAATACATGTTTTTACTAATTATATTACACTCTTTCAAAAAGTAAGGAAATTCATGGCAAAAAACTACGTTTAATGCTTCATTTAGGGTTAAAGTGAAAAAAGTCAGGAAACGAAACATTAGGGTTGAGCCCCTAATCCCCCCCACACACCCCACACCCCCATCCTCCACAGACTGACAGATGCTGTGGTGTGCCATTGGGGTCATGAGGCCTAAATCTCACCCCATTCTCCTTTACTGTAGCATGTCACATGGAATGCGATGAGAGTTTGACCACATGACCCCAATGGCTCACCCCAGCATCTGTCAGTCTGTGGAGGATGGGGGTGTGGGCTGTGTGGGGGGGATTAGGGGCTGAACTCTAATGTTTCATTTCCTAACTTTTTTCACTTTAACCCTAAATGATGCATTAAACATTGTTTTTTTGGCATAAAAATATATATATATATATATATATATATATATATATATATATATATATATATATATATATATGTATCTATATAATACGACAGTGCCCTATAGTTTGGGTTGAATGGTCACTTCCAAGTTAAACCTCAAATTTTGCACTTTAATAACTTTGCAAACATTTGTCTGATATGTCTGAAATTTTGTTTGTGCCATCTGGTACCATAAATCTCTGGATGAGGGAAGTTTTGTTCTAATCAGATGTGTGGTGGTGGAGCTGTGGAGTGCCAAAAATGTGAAAAAATCATAACTTTTTGGCAAATTCTTTGCTTTGGGCTATGGCCCAAATGGTTTTGATGTCTGGTCTGAAATGTTCAATGTATGTTGGGTCTGGTTCACTGATGTACCTTTTGAAGGTTTGGTGAAAAAAATATTAATCTGTTTGAAAGTTATTAAAGTTTAAAGTTTCCCATTTTAGCCTATGGGAAAAATATACTGTATGTCCACCTCAAAAGCACTTTTTGCTTTTGCAAAAGCCATTATGACTGCTGCAAATGGGGTTTGCACTTTTGCACGTCCGCCATCTTGTTTTCGGTTAGCGACATCTGAAAACCACTGTAATTCAAAAAATACGGCCCCTTGGTAAACACCAACAGTTGTGGTTACCTCATCAGGGCCAGAGAAACACAATCCTGACATAATTTTTTTAAATAATGGTCTGAAACATGTTTTTTCAATTTTTCTGTTGTAAGTGTCGTAAATTTGAGAAAGTACGTTTGTGAAACTTTTGCAAATTTGCGAAAGTCTTGCAAACGTACTTTCGCAAATTTGCAAAAGCTTTCATGAAACATTCACAAAATTTGTGAAACTTTCATAAATTTGCAAAAGTACCCACCCAAAAAACTATTTCTTTGCCACTTCTTAGCAAATGAACGGTTAGGACTTTTGGGCTGCGATTTGCAGGGTAGGAAGGGATTGCACCACAGATGTGCCTTTTGCTGGTTTGGTGAAACAGTTTACATTGGTTCCATAGTTATAACATTTCAAAGTTTCAAAATTTCTCATTGGATAACATTGTGGTGGCTGCTGTACCTTTCGGTGCCTATATCTTGAAAACAGTTCAATATACGGATTTTTTGGTAAGCATGCATGCAGGTTGCCAGATCATGATTACAACTACAGTGGATTTTTTTCCAAAGTTCCTATGGTTACTGAGATATTGCCAGATTTTCAGCACAAGGGGAACTTAGAATGTCTCTAGGCCTGCGCTTTGTCTTTATACTTCTGGGTAGATGGGCTCCCACATATGGCTACCATTATGTAATAATGGGAGTGCAGACCCCTCCATTATGCAGTACTGGGGGCCCAGAGGAAGATGAGAGTTCATTAAAATGTCTCTACACTTATAAACAATTACAATATGCATGCATGATGGCTGGGCCCTGCGCTACCGTAACCACATATGGGTAATATTACACTTTCTCAAAAAGAAGGGAAATTCATTACAAAAATCTCCATTAATGCTTCAGCTAGAGTTTCTATCACAGAGACAAAAGTTTGGAAATTTGGTGTTAAGGTTACCAACCCTACCACCCCACCCCCCAATCTCCATACACCAACAGGTGTTAGGGTGTGCCTTGGAGTCACTGGGCCTAACTCTCACCCCATTCTCCTACACTGTACCATCTCAGCTTCCTTACAAATGGAATGGGGTGAGAGTTAGTTCTGACAACTCCAAGGCACACCCCTATGCCTATTGGTGTGTGTGTGGAGAGTGGTAGGGGTTGGTAACCATAACATCAAATTTCCAAACCTTTGTTGCTGTGATAGAAACCCTAACTGATGTATTAATGGAGTTTTTCAATGTATATATATATATATATATATATATATATATATATATATATATATTAGAGGCAAAAAACTCCATTTATTGCTTTAGTTAGGGTTGTTCCACAGCGACAAAAGTGAGGACATTCGGTGTTATGGTTGAAAGCCCCCCTTGGACCCCCCGCCCACACCCCCAACTGGCATCGGGGTGAGCGTTGGGGTTGCTGGCCCTAACTCTCACCCCATCAGATGTGTGAAGAAGCAGAGGTATAGGAGAATGGGGTGAGAGTTAGGATCGACAACCACAAAGTGCACCCCAATGCCGGTTGGGGTGTGGGCAGGGGGACCAAGGGGGGCTTTCAACCGTACACACCGAATGTCCTCATTTTTGTCGCTGTGGAACAACCCTAACTAATGCATTAAACAGAGTTTTTTGCCTCTAATTTCCCTTCTTTTTGAGAAGGATAATGAGAAAGAGTGAATGTAATGCAGTGGTGGGGCCTCGTGCTCCCGCCACATGATGTCTTGTCACATAGTAACATGGTGCCCGCAAACGCAAATAGTAATGTGCATGGTGACACAAAGTGAAACAGAAAGATTAACAGCACTGTAGACACAAATGGTTAAAATAACGCAAATGCAAGTGCAAATAAAAACAAAAAGGGTAATGCACATGGTGCCGTAGACAGGAACAGCAAGTGAAACGGGTATGGAACCACAAGCAGAAGTGGTAAGGGTAACAGTAATGTAAGCACACAGGCTGGTTTTCCCCAAAAGCTGCATAGAGAAAGACAGTGAGTACAAAGAATGTATGCATAATAATGGGTCTCGGAGTAGAAAATGAGGAGTTGGAATACTAAATTGCTTATATCTCAGGAACCGTATGATGTAGAAAAAAATTTAAAAGTCATATGATTTATGACTTTCCTGGCTAGTTGCACTTAGCCCCCATAAGGGGCTAAGTATTTCTGATAAACGTCCATATCTCACGTTTCGAGATACAGGCCCTGAAAGAAAGCTGTGACGCCGTAATGTTATCCTAAGGGAAGAAAAGAGAAGTTCAGAGTACCATAACTTTGGCTCCCTGTAATATTTTTTCACCAAACCACTGAAAGGCACATCTGTGAGATGTTGGCTGCGTTCCTTCCAAATTTCAGCCCAAAAGACCAAACCGTTCTTTTGCAGCAGGGTAGCAAAGAATTGCTGTCATTTTCCCACAGCCTGGAAAAGTACTGTTGAACTTTGGGAAAGCAAAATTCATTCTACAGTGTCACAAATGCGAAAGTACTTTGCAAAAGTACTTTTTTCCAGAAATTTGAAAAACAGGTTTCTGGGGTGTTTTACCCCAAAATAAAAACATGCCTAGCATCCTCAGGGTCCGACTAGGCGAATACAAAAAGAATTAGGTTGCTAGAGGGTCCCAAATTTAAATGCCAAGCATTTTTCTGATGACCAACTGAAAAAAAAATGGCAGATTTGTGACAGTAAAAAGGCCATTTGCGAAAGTAAAAACTGCATTTGCGACACTGTCGAACTTTTTGGTAACTTTTTCCGTTGACTTATAATGGGAAATTGTTTTTTGAATAACTTTTGAACCATTTAATATTTTTTCACGAAATCTTCAAAAGACACATCGGGGACCTCGGCCGCACATTCCCTGAAGATTTCGGACCGGTCGCGCAAACCATGCGACCTGTAGAGATGAGTAAAGAATTTCAAAAAAGCATAAATGCGCATGCAGATCACGCTTTATAACTCCACAGCCGTATATCCAAACAGTACTCAAGTTGGCAGATTCCAAGATGTATGGTTCTTGATTGTGTTTTTCAAATTTCAGGCAAATCTGTTGAACAGTTGCAAAGTTATTAAGGTGCAAAATTTTAGGTTTAACATGTAAATGGCTCCTCAATCCTAACTATGGTAGCACTACCGTGCTGCCGTAATATATATATATATATATATATATATATATATATATATATAATGGTAGTACAGTAGTTCTACCATAGTTAGGGTTGAGTAGCACTTTTAAGGTTAATGGGTCAAATTTTGCACCTTAATAGAAATTTGGTATGCACAATTGGGCATGGTAGATCTTGGGATCTGCCAAGTTACGTACCAGTTGGGTACACGGCTGCGGAGTTATTAAGTGACAACCAATTGCACAATTACGCTTTTTTGCGATTTCTTTGCTCTCACCTACAGGTCACACAGTTTGTGCGACCAGCCTGAAAACTTCAGAGAACATGCAGCCAGTGTCCCCAATGTGCCTTTTGAAGATTTTGTGAAAAAATATTGAACGGTTCAAAAGTTATTCAAAAAACAAGTTCCCACTATAAGTCAATGGGAAAAGTTAACAAAAAGCTCAACACTTTTACAAATGCAGTTTTTACTTTCGCAAATGGCCCTTTTACTTTCGCAAATCCACCATTTTGTTTTCAGTTGGTGATCAAAAAAATGCTTGGCATTTAAATTTTGGACCCTCTAGCAACACAATTCTTTTTTTTTTTAAACCATCTTTATTAATTTTCCATAAACAACCTTCACAAATAAACAAACAAACATACAAATACCTGGCAGAGCCAGGGTGCGCAGCCTCAAACTGACCACGCAAACTATATACAACCCCTCTATTTACAATCACAGTGGGTAGCCACCCCTGAGACTGCCTTAACCTCTCATATATTCCATACTTTACTGCAGTAAGCATATATATCGATTTACCCAATCCGTGATACCTTTAAATTCCCATACAGTAATAATCTTCGAGCAGCATTGAAGCTCCACCTAAAATTTAAAGCCCTCCCCTCAAGGGTGGCACCCGTCTGTGTCCCCCGGAAAGAGAGAGAGTCCTCTATCCCCCTTCTAGAGTCAGCAGACCTTTACCCAATCTACAACTACCAAGATATATAAATCTAGGTTGTCCCTACACAATTCCAATTAAGACCAGAGAAAAAGAAGAAAAGAAAAAGAAAGCATCTTCGCAATCCAGGATAATTACCATCTGCTCTTCACCGTCCTACAGACAGCCTGTGCTTAGCCATTTGTGATCTGCACAGAATAAACTGCGTCTAACGCCACCCATCGTTTAACATATAGTCCACCTCTCCCCATATAAAGATGTCTCTTAATTTTACTTAGCATCCCCATTACATCTTTTACCCATTGACCATAATGATAAACTTGATCATCTTTCCAATGTTTTAATAAAAAACCTTTAACTACCGCCGTCATCAAGGAGAGGTGGTACCTAGGTATAACACCCGAGATTTGGGAGTAATCACCCAGAACACATATCTCTGGTGTTATAAATTCTGAATAATCCAACATTGGGTCCATGCGCCTTTTAATTTCCCCCCAAAGTGGCGAAATTTTACTGCATCCCCAGATCACATGTAATAAATCCCCTACTCCCGCCTCACACCTAAAACACAGGTCTGTCTGTCTCAGGTTTCTGTCACATAGCTTCACAGGGGTAAAATACAAATTGGACACAATAAAAAAGTGCATACTTTTATATTTGGGTATAATATTATACTTGCTGCTTTCCCAGATGTTATCCTAATCTAGCTGCTGAGGAACCATCAGTTTTTCCCAATATGTAACCCTTCTAGCAAAACTTGGGCTGAGGAAATCCAATACCACTTTATAAATTTGCGAAAGAGGATGAACTCTTGGATCAACCCCTTGAGCATCCCCCAGGAGAAAAAGGTATCTGTAATACCCCCCAACTTCTTCAACACCCCCTCTACCATATGCTTAATTTGTAATTTTTGAAAGAAGGGCATTCCATCACATCGTGCCGGTAAGACCATTCTATTACTCCGAACAATTTCCCTATGATTCAAACCTAGCATCTGGCTAGCCCACCGCTGTTTAACTACCCGATTCCCAATTACAAAATTAGGAATGCCTAGAACAGGCTGGTCTCCATCCCTCATTTGGCCCCTTCTCTGCGCGGGGGATAGAAAAGACCACCACGCATCCGCCATTTTCACAATTGGATTCCCACATCTCTTCTTAAAAATTTTCCCAAGATTAGCATACAACATTGCTTCCAGATCAAGGCCTGAATCTCTAAACATTTGCTTCTCTAATTGAAGCCAGGCTGGATTATAGCTCCCCCCTTCTAGCTCCTTAACTCAACAACTCATCAAACCCAGCTGGCCTGCCACATAATACAGATGAAGGTCAGGAAGCAGAACCCCTGCCTTTTTCTATTTCTATTTATCAAGTCTAGGATTACAAATACCTTTGAGCCATGGCTCTTTTACATGGCTCTTTTTTTTTGTACGGTAGACGCAAACTGTTGTACTTTAACCTAGGAGGCCTACCCTTCCATAGAAAACCCGAGATTAGTCTCTTAGTTGTATTGAACCATTTATGGGGAATGCTTTATGAGGCCAAATATACCGGGTATAATAAGCAGGGTAATATATTCATCTTAATAAGACCCAGTCGGGCAGTGAAATTTAAGGGCAATTTATTCCACCTTATTACGTCCCCTTCGAGTACTGATATAATTCCCCCCATATTAGTTTCCGCCCCCCTTTCCAGGTTCGCCGTAATCCAAATACCTAAGTACTTAATTTTATCTATCCTCCATTGTATTTGTAATGGTATAAAATCAGCCCTAGTAACATGCGGTGTCAAAGGGAGGACTTGAGTCTTATTTAAATTCAGCTTATAGTTGGAGACCCTAGAGAAATGCTCTATTACCTCTGCTGCTCTCTTGAAACTAAATGCCGGCTCCTCCAAGTGCAGCAATATGTCGTTCGCAAAGACTGAAAGTTTCAATTCCCTCCCCCTATCTTAATTCCTTTAATATGCACATCTCTATTAATAACCCTCAAGAGGGGTTCCAGGTAAATATTGAAGAGTATCGGCGAGAGCGGACACCCCGTCGAGTCCTATTTTCTAGCTGTATTTCTCGTGAGAGGTACCCTTTACATAGTACCCTGGCCGTTGGTGCAGCATATAAATTCCTAATGCCTCTAAGAATACCCTCCGGGAATCCCATCCGCTTCATAACGGCAAAAAGGAAAGGGTGAGAGACCCTATCGAAAGCCTTCTCTGCGTCTAATGACATCAGCGCAAGGGGTAACTGGGAGTCGGGCGCATAGCTCAATATATGATGTAACTTCCTAAGGGCATCATGTGCCCCCCTCCCCGGCATTAATCCCACTTGTTCCTGACTAATTAAACTAGGGGCAATGTGCAACATTCTATTTGCTAGGATTCTTGTAAGAATCTTAATATCCTGATTCATTAAAGTTATGGGTCTATAGTTTCCGGGGATATCCCTGGGTTTATCTGGTTTAGGAATCAATGTAATATATGCCTGGTACAACGGCGGATGAGGTACCCCTTCCTGCATTATGGCTCGGAACAACTCCTGAAGCATAGGGAGTATAGTTTGTATGTGTACTTGATAAAATTTGGTGGCAAGACCATCTGGACCAGGTGTTTTACTCGCAGGTAGCGATTGCACTACCTCCATAATCTCTGACACCCTAATTGGAGCCGTCAATTCCTTGGCCTGTATTGGGTCCAAAGCTGGCAGGGGGATCCCCTCTAAAAAACTCTCAATTTCCCTCTCCCGCTAGGTCTCCAGCCTGGTAATTTCCCTGATAATATGAGGCAAAGGCCTCCGCCATCTCTTGTGAATCAGTTAAGAGTTTTCCCCCATATTGAATAGAGGTAATCATTCTACTCACTTCCCATTCCCTAATTCTAGCTGCCAATAGCTGCCCCGGGACATCTCCCTGCATCAGGTACTTGGCGTTGATTTTATCTAACCAGAATTCGATTTTGCTGTTAGCGATATCCCCTAGCTCCTCCCTTAGATATTTAAGTTCCACATCGACCTCTCCAGAAGACCCTTCTAATGGTGTCAGTGAATCAATTTCCCCCAGTATAAACTCCTCTTTTGCTCTTCTCTGTCTATTTCTCTGTAGTGCAATACCCTGGACCACCCCCGCATATAATACCTTACAGGCGGGCCACACCAGTTTATTATTTTGCATTGTGGGTATTTGTTGATGCATGAATTCCAACAGCGCCTCTTCCAACCTATCTCGCACCAGGGGTTCTGCCAGCAAGGCATCATTCAGCCTCCACCTACACAGCCTGGGTGGGACGGGTCTAGGTTCCCACACTATTTGGATAGGAGAGTGATCCGAATAAATTCTACCCCCGTTATCGTTTCTTTAATTTCCCCGATCACCTCTCTATTTACCAGAAAAAAATCAATTTGGGATTGGCTCTTGTGGGCTGCTGAATAAAAAGTCATAATCATACCCCCCTTCGAGTATATCTTAAAAGGATCTACCAATGCCATCGCCTCAAGAAGTCTGTTCAAGGCCACCTGGGCCTCGGATATAGGTCCCCCGGATGGTGGTATTCTGTCTTCACGATTACTTAAGCAGGTATTCCAGTCCCCCACCAAAATTAGTAAAGGCGAAGGGAGAGCCACTATATCCCCTTCAATAGAGGGCAAAGAACCCGGATCTAGAAGTGATACCATATATAGAAGCCACCAAATTGACTTACCCAATAGTATGCCGAGATATATATTCCTCTGCTCTCTCCTTGTGTTAACTTGCGCCACCTCATATTGGCATGATTTCCTTATTAATATCACTACCCCTCCTGCAGCTGTATCCCTACCTACCCCGTATACCTGCCCCACCCATCTTCTCTTAAGCCCTTTCAGTTCCTCTGTCAGCAAGTGCGTCTTCTGCAAAGCAGCTATATGAGCCCCCATTAATTCAATATGCCTCAAAATCAACATTCTCTTTCGTTTACCCCTGAGTCCCTTAACATTCCAAGAAATTATTTTAATACTTGACATTGAGATAACCTCCAAACAGTTTAATTAAACCAGCTCTTTCCATCTGCTCCAGGCCTGCCCCCAAATTACTCTCCATATCGGACTCTCTCTCTTTTCTACCCCCCACCTCCCACCCTTCAACCCCGATCCAAAGATCGACCACCTACCGAATATTGAGTCATGGATGAACCCATTCCTGTGCTGCCCCCCGCCCCTCCCTTGTCTGAGTAGCTCCAAAATCTTACTCACAACCCACCATGCCTATAGTGCGGAAAGCATTCCCCTCTCCAATATCTTTATTTCCCTTTGTCTTATGCAGCCCCTCCCATATCTCACGCGTTGCTCCCTGCTAATAATAACTGTAGCCTGTTTTCTTCCCCTACCTGATAGAGAAGATCAAACCTCTCGCTCCCCCGCCTTCTATTGTCCTAGAGAACTCTTCTTCTCTAACTTCCGGTCTCCCTAAATATCTCCTCGTGTCCAGCGGGGGGGGATTGGCGGACTCCCATCCACATTTTCCGGCTCTATATTTTCCCCCCATTCATTCACCCCCAAGATCGTGCCACGAGGTACCAATTACTTTTGCCTTATACGTCCATGCTATGGTATCACACCCTACTCAGGGCTGCTTTCCTCTGGAAGCCCTGAAATTACTACTGTCCCCTATAGTGGGGAATTTTCTCTCCGAACCCATTATTAGTCCCCCGGTCCGCCCTCTCTCCAACAAACCATAGTCATTTAATAACTGCACCAGTCTGATAATCCCTGCTTCCACTCCAACCAATTCCCATTAGAGAAAGCGTGGTCCTCCCTATCAGCCTCACTTACCTACGCTGACCCCCCCTTCCCCCCACTCTAAAAACCTTCCCTCTACCTCACCACTCCCCCTTAAAGCCTGCCCTTCTCTACTAGTCTAACTTCAATATCTAACCCCTCAAATACAGTATTGAAACTTGTGATCTGAGCCTCCACAAGATAATTCCCAGTCAGATACCCATCCCTAATTACCCCTCATTACTTTCCCCATCTCGATATCGCCTACATTTAACCCCAACGTCACTAAACGAGTAATAAACTTTCGCTTATGAACGCAATGTCAGAACATCAGATGCCCCCGCCCCCAAACGTGTTACCCCCCAAGCCTTTAAACACCCTCTATAATCAAAATGCATATCAGTAGTCCAATGACCCGGAGTAACAAACAAGCTTCCTAAATAACAAGTTCGTTGTTTCCCAGTCCCAGTCCTTTAAATTGCACCATCTCTTGTTCCTCGGGACATCTTCAAGTTGTAGACTTGAACAAATCAGGGAGTTCCACTCGCAGCCCCTTGAGAGTGTCTTTTGCGGTTAGAAACCTTTTCTCCCCGGAGTGCAACCGCACCACCAGGATTGCTGGATATTGCAGACAAAACTTTATTCCTGCTAAATAAAGCTTCTTCTTGATTTCCACATGTTTTCTGTTTCTCTCTAATCGCTGACGTTTGATCTTGGAATAGCTAGAGCGAAGCGCCATTCCACTGTAGCATTTTCTTTTGCCTAGCAGTAAGCAATACATATGATTTCTCCTTAAAGTTGAGAAAATGCATGATTATCATTTGGGGCCTGGTTCCAGGAGGTGGCATCTCCCTTAATGCCCGGTGGGCTCTCTCCAGATTATACGTCTCACCGAAGGGCATGGGGCCCAGCAGCTTAAACAGAAGATCCTGCATAAATGCAACACAATCTTGCCCCTCAGCCCTCTCTGGCAATCCTGCAATGATCAGGTTATTCCGTCTACTTCTCGACTCCTGATCCTCCATTCTTTCTTCCAATTTCTTGATCTGCCTTCTGACCCCCATCAATTCTTGCTCCACCACAGATGTTTTTCTTTCTTGCGAGGAGATCTGAGCCTCCACATCACCCATGCTCTACGCTAGAGAATGTAAAACTGGTTTCATCACTGCAAAATCTGTCACCAGCTCCTGCAGCATTGCCTTAATGTCCTGGATATCTGCATTAGTCGAACCAGAACCCCCTCCTTCCCCGGCTCATCCTCTTGTTCATTTGGAGTAGTGGAGTGGGGTTTTGGCTGCTTGGTAGCAGGAGTTCTCACTGCCAAAGGCTCACCAGCTTCTGCATCCATCCCGATGCTTTCGTGCGGCCTGCTGCTTCAGTTGAACACTCGCTATCTAGGGGGGCTGCCCCGGCTCCTTTCCACAAATAATTTCCACCAAACCTCCTCGTAACAATCCCGTCAGGCTTCTCAGTTCAATTACAGATGTTTCAATGCAGAAAAAGAGGATTTTGAAGCTTTTATTAGCTTTTATTTATAGCAGGGCCTCGGAGCAGCACAGGAGAAGTCCGAATGGATTAAGCTTATCACGTGAACCCCCAACACAATTCTTTTTGTGTTTACCTAGTCGGACCCTGAGGATGCTAGGCATGTCTTTATTTTGAGGTTAAACACCCTAGAAATATGTTTTCCAAGTTTCTGGAAAAAGTACTTTTGCAAAGTAGTGTCGCACTCACGAAAGTGTTGCAAATTTTTGCGAAAGCTTTCGCAAATTGCGACACTACTTTTCCAGGCTATGGCAAAATGACAGCAATACTTTGCTACCCTGCTGCAAAAGAACAGTTTGGTGTTTTGGGCTGAAATTTGGAGGGAACACAGCCAACATCTCACAGATGTGCCTTTTGGTGGTTTGGTGAAAAAATATTACAGGGCGGCACAGTGACAGCACTCCGAAGTTAATGCTTTTTCCCATCGGATAACATTACGGCACCCGTCACACCTTTCAGGGCCCGTATCTCAGAAACAGTGCGAGATATGGATTTTTAGTTGCAAAAATACTTAGCCCCCTAGCAGGGGCTAAGTACAAAACTAGCCAGGAAACTCATAATTCATATGAAATTTAAATTTTTTTCTAGGTTGTATGGTTCCTGAGATATAAGCAATTTAATATTCAGTGTACTCATTTTCTGTTCCGAGGCCCATTGTTATGTATACATTCTTTGTTTTCACTGGGTTTTCCAATGAATTTTTTGGGGAAAAGAAGGGTGTGCCCTTTCGTTACTATGCCAGTTAGCGTTTCCAGTTGTGTTTCCGTTACCATTTGTGGCACCATTACTGTCTACGCCACCGTGTGCGTTACGGTTTGCGTTTTCGCTAGCGTTTGTGTTTCTGTGTCATTTGGCATTATTGTTGCTGTTACCATTACCAGTTTCATTTGCAATTGCGCTACCATCCATGTGCATTACGGTTTCCGTTTTCATACGCGCTTGCATTTCTGTTTTGTTTCTGTTTCCTTTGGCGTTATTTTTGCTGTTACTGTTACCATTTGCATTTACAGTTGTGGTACCATGACTGTGCGTGTAACAGTTTGCGTTTATGTACTCGCTTGCATTTGCATTTCTCTTTCCTTTGGCGTTATTGTTGCTGTTACTGTTACCATCTGAGTTAACAATTGCGGTTCTGTGACCATGCACGTTACGGTTTGCGTTTCCATACACACCTCCATTCCCGTTTCTGTTTCCTTTGGCATTATTCTTCATGTTAACTTTACCATTTGCATTTACTATTATGGTACCATGGCTGTGCACGTTACGGTTTGCGCTTACGTGTGCGCTCGCGTTTCTGTTCCCTTTTGCATTCTTTTTGCTGTGACACTTAACTTTTCTTTTTAAAATACTGCTGCCATCACTGTTCATGTTACCAGTTGTGTTTTCATATGTGCTTCAATGTCCATTTGCGTCACTGTTTGCTTTGGCGTCACTTTGTGCTTGAGTTTCTGTTAACGTTTCTTTTACCATTTACGTTTCCGTTACCATGTGCGCCACTTTTGGCACTTCTGTTTGTGCTACTGTTCCTGTTGCTGCATTACTTTCACTATTTGTCATCATCATTCTCAAAAAGAAGGGAAATTAGAGGCAAAAAACTCAGTTTAATGCATCAGTTAGGGTTGTTCCACAGCAACAAAAATGTGAAAATTCAGCGTTAGGGTTGAAAACCCCCCTTGGAACTACCAACCCACCCCCAACTGGCATTGAGGTGCGTGTTGGGGTCATCGGTCCTAACTCTCACCCCATTCTGCTATACCTCTGCTTCTTTACACATGTGATGGGGTGAGAGCTAGGGCTAACAACCCCAACGCACACCCTAATGTCAGTTGGGGGGGTGGGCTGGAGGGTCCAAGGGGGTTTTCATCCCTAACACTGAATTTCTTTACTTTTGTTGCTGTGGAACAACCTTAACTGATGCATTAAATGAATTTTTTTGCCTCTAATATATATATATATATAATAGTGGCGTGGTAGCGCTACTATAGTTAGGGTTGAGCAGGGGTTTCAATGTTAAATCTCAAATTTTGCACTTTAATAACTTTGCAACCATTCAACAGATTTGCACAAAAATGTGTATGTGCAGTCTCCTGGGGTATATATCTTGACCTGTCAAGTTTCGTGTTGGTCAGATAGGCAAATTTGCACCATGCATACTGAAAAAATTGTAACTTTTTTGTCATCATACTGCAGCCAAATGGTTTGGAATTTAGTCTAAAATTTTCAGGGTAGGAGGAACCTGCCACACAGAGCTTGTCTGCATTGGTTTGGTGAACAAATATTAATCCTTTCCAAAGTTATTTAATTTTAACATTTGGGGTTTTGATCATGCTCAGTTCACTCTTTTGGATAGATTCCTGGAATGAAAAAGGATTTTGTTCTGATGAACAAAATTCCTTTTTCTTAAGGGGCCAATCCTTGTTTGTCAGAAAAAATTCCTTTTTCATGAGCCACCATCTTATTTTTTATTTCTGGCAAAAAGAAACTGTCATACTTGTGCCACGGATGTCTTTTGTAGACATTAAGTAGTAAAAACTATTTTTATACAGGAAAGTAAATATTTAGGCTGGTTGGCTTAGTTTACAAGAATTGTCCTATTCCTTACAAATTACCTAAACATTAAAACAAGTACAAAGTACAAAAGGGTACACATTTATACAATAAATATATGACGATCACTCCTCGAGGTTCAAAACATTGTCCAGACATCCTATTATCCATTTAAACTATACTTTTTATCCAAGACATTGGCATGTAGCAGAGCTTGATACAATTAATTCCTGCTTAAACTGGCTATACAGTGGAAATGTACACGCTAAGTTTGATAAAATATTACAGTATTTTGCTGCCTGATGATGTAGTGTCTTTTCCCCATATTTATTTTTAAGAACAGTAATGGGGATTTTATTATTATAGTTTGAACTCTTATGTCTTAATTCGATTTGATAACACCCTCCAAATAAATTTTTATTTATATAATGCTCAGGCTATCAATGTGATATTTATAAATTAGTGTTTGCCATTTTGTGGTACATCTTGTTTCAAGTGATAACCATTTCAAAGAGGTCAATAAACTGCAGTGAAGTGTTCTTGGAATACACCACAAGGCATACCTTGCAATCCTATAATACACTCTAAGTTGTTTAATAATGTCTTGTTTGCAGTATGGTACAAAAGATCCCCATAAGTCAATTACCAGAATAATTTATTGTTCTACAACCCTTTTTCTACTATTTTCTGTTAAGCACTTAATTGTTCTTCTAAGGACTCCCACCCTTTTATTTACCCTTTCAATTAGCACCCCTATGTGTTTCGCAAAAGTCATGTTCTGATCAAAAGTAATTCCCAGATATGTATATTTGATCACTTGTTCTAAAAAAGCATTGTTATTCACTTTATTTTTAGCTGTTTGTTTTCTTTTGAATTTGACCCAAAGTATAATAATTTTGTTTTTGTAGTATTCATCACTAGGCCCGACCTGGTGAACCACCCTCCCCATGTTATTGAAATCCAACTGTATTTTAATTTCTAGTTCACTACTGCTATGACCTGTAACTATTAAAGCAGTATCATCTGCATACAACCATACATTTGAATGCTGTATGACTTGTGGGAGGCTGTTGTTAAAGATCAAGAATAACAGGGGTCCCAAAATGGACCCCTGTGGCAATCATGTATCTTGCTCATTGGGGGTTGATGAGCTGTTGTGTGTGGTTTTAAATCTTTTGTATGCCCTCTGTTGTTTTTTTTTTAAACATTTAATTACTTTTTTGCCACTCACTAAGTTCTTTTTTCATCAGTCATTTTTCGGCATGACGAAAAAGGAAATCGGCTGGTGAAAAAGGATTAAATCCTTTTTCGCCAGCCAATTTCCTTTTTTGTCATGATAAAAAAGGATGGCAATAAAGGATTTGCTGTGGTGAAAAGGGAATGCAAGAGTGGCCATCTAGTCATGAAAAAGGCTAGATAGCCATCTGGTCACTAAAAACATGGCCATCTGGTCATGGAAAAGGATTAAATCCTTTTTCGCCAGCTGATTTCCTTTTTTGCCATGAAGAAAAAGGATGGCGAAAAAGGAGTTGCAGAATGGTCATCTGTCTTCCAAAACAGCAATTTGGTTGGGAAAAGTTTCCCATTACAGTTATGGTAGTAAATTACCTGGTGTAAATAACCCTAGAGTCTAGTGGCACCCCCACCCTCAATCTCAATATTTTCTTTTATTTATTATTAATTTTTTTTTAATTTATTTTATTTTTGTTGTATTATTTATATTTTTTAATATTTGTGGCACTCTGCCACTGTGCCCTTTTATCCCTGGTGTCTAGTGGTACCCCCCCACCCTCCAAACTTTTTTTCAGTTTTGTTGGTGGTTAGTGGCATCCCCCCACCTTCCCATCTCTTTTTGTACCTTAATATATGAAAACTGTCCCTTGTTGTCTTTTAGTTTTTTAAAACCTAACATAGAAGCATAGAAACATAGAAGTTGATGGCAGATAAGGAACGCAAGGCCTATCCAGTCTGTGCATTTTTTCTACCTTATGAATATGCCATAGGCTTTTACTCTGTCAATTGCCTATCTATTCATACCCATCTGTATTGTTTCCTTATGCCTATCCCATGCCTGTATGAAGCCCTGCATTGTATTCATATCCACCACTTCCTGAGGTAGGCTGTTCCATGCATCCACAACCCTTTCTGTGAAAAAGAACTTCCTCACACTACCCCTTAATCGGCCTCCCTCTAATACCATGCTGTGTCATCTTGTCCTGCTATTTCTCTTATATTGAAACATGTTAGATTCTTTCACCTTGTTGATGCCTTAAGATGTTTGAATGTTTCGATCATATCACCTCTTTCTTCCTCCTTTGCTCTAGGGTATACATATTGATCTCTGTTAATCTGTTAATATGTTTTCTGATGCAGTCCCTGCACCATTTTGGTTGCCCTTTTCTGGACTGCCTCCATTTTGTTAATGTCCTTGTGCAGCTGCAGTCTCCAGTACTGCATGCAGTACTTCAGATGGGGCCTAACCAGTGTCTTATAAAGAGGGATTATTACCTCCCTATTATGACTTGTGATACCCCTACCAATACACTCCAGCATCCCTCTAACCTTACCTACTGCTTTAGTGGTCTGCTTGGATGATTTCAGGTCATCTGTGATGATGATGCCCAAGTCTCTTTCTTCCCTTGTGATTTTCAGCAACTGCCCTCCCAACCTATACTCTAGGTAACTTCAGGGTTTCTCTTCCCTATGTGCATGATCTTGCACTTCTTTGTGTTAAACCCCAGTTGCCATTCTTCTGACCATTTTGACAGTTCATCCAGATCTCTTCTCATTCTGCCCACCCCATCTGGATAATCTATTCTGTTGCAGAGCTTGGTGTCATCTGCAAACAGATAAACCTTACCCTCCAGTCCATCTGCAATGTCACTGATGAAGATATTGAAGAGGACTAGCCCCAGGACTGATCCCTGACGTTCCCCACTTGTGACTTGTATTTCTACTGACTATACCATTTACCACCACTCTCTGTTTTCTGCCCGCCAGCCAGTTTTCCACCCAGTTGACCAACATCTGATTCACCCCAAGCCTGCCCAACTTATTAATCAATCATATATGTGGAACAGTATCGAAAGCTTTGCTGACATCAAAGTAGCTGACATCAACTGCACCCCCTTGGTCCATCACTCTGGTTACCCAGTCAAAGAAATCTATGAGATTAGTTTGACAGGACCTTCCTGTTGTAACCCCATGCTGTCTTGGATCCTGTACTCCTGTGGATTCCAGTTTGCACTATCCTTTATTAAGGAGTGCCTCCATAATCTTTCCCACTACTGAGGTAAGACTGACTGGTCTGTAGTTCCCTGCCTCCTCCCTGCTGCCACTCTTGTGAAGTGGGATCACATAAGCTCTTCTCCAGTCTTCTGGGACCTCTCTTGTGCTCAGGGACTCACCAAACAGTTCTGCTAATGGCTCTGCTAGTTCCACCCTTAGCTCCTTCAGTACCCTGGGGTGTATGCCATCAGGTCCTATTGCCTTGTCCACCCTGAGCTTAGTGAGCTCTTGTAGGACCCTTTATTTTGTGAAGGGACTTGTACACACACAATCCCCTCCCATGTCCATGTTGCTGAGCTCTGGGCCCTGCTCTACCTTCTCCTCAGTAAATACTGAGCAGTAGCATCTATTTAGGATAGATTATTTTCCTTGGTCCTCCTCCACACACACACACACACACCCTTATCCCCTTTGATCTTAGCAATACCCCCTCTGGACTGTTTCCTTTCACTAATGTATCTATAGAAAATCTTGCCCCCTTCTTTTACTGTTTGTCCTAGTGTTTCCTCAGTTTGGGCCTTTTGCCTGTCTTACTGCCTTCCCTGCTTCCCTTAGGGAAGTTTGGTATGCCTCCCTATCTTCATCCTGCTGCGTTCCCTTATATTTTCTGAAGGCCAACCTTTTGGCTCTGATCTTTTCTACTACTGTTATTGAGAACCAAAGAACAAAATAAGTGGTGGGGAAGGTTAGGGAGAAAAAGATAGCATTCAGGAAGTATAAGGAAACACAGAAGGAGCAGGACAGAGAACTGTACCAGTTAAAGCAGAAGAAAGTGGGGAAGGTAGTCAGAATAGCAAAGGCCCAAACTGAGGAAAAGATAGCCAACTCAGTTAAGAAGGGGGATAAAACCTTTTATAGGTACATTAGGGAGCAAAGAAAGACTACAGCAGGGATACTGAGGCTGAATAAAGAGGAAGTTGGTTGGACAGAGGGTGACAGTGAAAAAGCAGGGATACTGAATGAATACTTCTGCTCAGTATTCACAATGGAAGAACAAGGGGAGATACCTAATCCAGTCAATAGAAGCACTGTGGATAGGGATGTTGATATTAGTCATTTCACAGAAAAAAGGGTTCTGAAATAACTCTTAAAACTGAAGGTGGATAAAGCAATGGGGCCTGATGGGATTCACCCCAGAATTCTAAAAGAACTAAGGGAAGAACTAGTAACACCACTGACTACCCTTTTTAATAAATCATGGGAGGATGGTGTGGTACCTGAGGACTGGAGGAGGGTGGATGTGATTCCCCTTCATAAAAGTGGGAGCAAGACAGAGGCAGGAAACTACAGACCTGTCAGTTTGACCTCAGTGGTAGGGAAAATGATGGAATCACTTCAGAAGGAAAGAACTGTTGAGTACCTAGAGTCCAGTGGAGGCACAGGACTCAAGACAGCATGGATTCACAGCAGGAAGGTCATGTCAGACAAATCTAATTGATTTCTTTGACTGAGTGACCAAAGTAATAGATCAGGGAGGGCCTGTGTACATGGCCTACCTAGACTTTAGCAAGGCATTTGACACAGTCCTGCACAAAAGATGAATAAACAAATTAGCCAGCATGGGAGTGGGTCCCAGGGTGGTAGCCTGGGTAAAACACTGGCTGGACAACAGGACACTGTGGGTAATAGTAAATGGAGTCCACAAAGAAGAAAGGGGGTTACTAGTGGGGTACTGCAGGGTTCAGTACTGGGGCCGGTCCTTTTTAATGTCTTTATAAGTGACATCGCAGAGGGACTGGAAGGAAAAGTATGTCTCTTTGCTGATGACACAAAGATCTGCAACAGGGTTGATGTGCAAGGTGGGGTGTAAAGGATGAAAAGGGAATTGGCAAGGTTGGAGGAATGGTCAAATGTATGGCAGCTTAGATTCAATGCAAAGAAGTGCAAAGTAATGTACCTGGGAAACAAAAACCCAGGGGAAGTGTACACAATGGGGGGTGAGATACTGACAACAACAAAAATGGAAAGACGCCTGGAGGTAGTCATATCAGATGACCTAAAGGTGGGCCAGCAATGTGAGAAGGCAGTAAGGAGGGTTGGGAGGATACTGGGATGCATAGGGAGAGGCATCACCAGTAGAAAACAGGAAGTTATTGGCCCTCTGTACAGACAGTTGGTAAGATCACAACTGGAGTACTATGTACAGTTCTGGAGACCCCATCTCCGCAAAGACATAGACAGGGTGGACGCTGTCCAGAGGAGGGCAACCAAAATGATGCAGGGTCTGCACCAGAAGACATATGAAAAAAGACTAAAGGAGCTTAAGTTGTGTAGCCTCGATGAAAGGAGGAAGGGGGGGACATGATAGAAACTTTCAAATACCTCAAGGGAATCAAGTCCAAGAGGGTAGCATCTTTCAGAAAAAGAGATGTGCAAGAACAAGGGGGTACAATTTGAAGATAGAGGGGAACAGCTCAGAGGTAATGTGAGGAAGTATTTCTTCACAGAGAGGGTTGTAGATGCATGGAACAGCCTTCCTGAGGAGGTCGTAGAGAAAAAAAGAGTGGGGGAATTCAAGAATGCATTGGACAGACATAAACCAATTCTAGTGGGTGGTAGGAGGAAGTAGGCTGTTGGTTAACTAGGATCTGCAGCTCATCCATTAGGTAGGGAAATGGGCAGACTAGGTGGGCCAAGAGGTCCTAATCTGCCATTAGATTCTATGTTTCTATGTTTCCTCCTTCTTTTGCTCTCGCTTTTCTCCCTAACACAATGGGATGTTGCTTCAAGTATTGCATCCTTAATGCTTGCTCACTTTGCCTATACCCCTTCTCTTGTATTTCTTTTTGCCAGGGCTAACTTAACTCTATTGGCCATCTTATCAAAGTCAGCTCCTCTGAAGTCCCATATGTTTGCCTTGGAATGGGATGATTTAGTTCTAGTGGCCAAATTGAGCCACACCATGTGACGGTCACTGGCCCCCAGGTGACCCTCTACCTGAGATCTGTGCTCCTTTCCCCATTAGTCAGTACTAGATCCAGGATAGCTCTGTCTCTTGTGGGTTGCTGTACTAGTTGTTTGAGGCCCTCCCCCTGCAGGGAATCCAGTATGTGTCTAGTTCTGGTGGATGTTCCTGCTGGTATTGACCAATCTGTATCTGGCATGTTGAAAAAAGATCCATCGCCAATCACTCCCGCACCCCCCCACCCAACCACCTACTGTGCATCCACCTCCCCACACTCTCCCTTGACACCCCCACACACCTGAAGAGGTCCCAGGTTTGAGATCCACTCTCTTGATTGAAGACACATCTTGCTGCTGGAACCAGCAACTGCATTGTGAAAAACTGAAGTACAGTAAATGTGCTTAGAAAATGGGCAAAGACAATTCTCTCTTCTGATTGACTGACACACTTGTTTAGGTGGGCATCTCTCAGACAACAATGCCCACCTAAAACAAGTCCCTTCTGTGCCAACCCCATCACTAGTATCCTGTTACCAGTGATTTCCAAACACACAAGCTGCCATTTGTACTGCTCGCTAAGCGAATGATGAACTGGAAACATGGCGCCAAACATTTCAAATCAGCCTTCCCAGCCCGCTCTACTCTTTCAGACTACAATGTTCATCCTGCATATCCCATCTCTTATAGAAATCAGACTCACAACAAAAATCTCACTTTTTAAATAAATGAAAGTAACTCCTTTTTCCCCCACTGTGAGACTTCTTCAGCTAAATTCAATGTTCCCTCTCATGTCCGAAACAAACTATTCCATTCTTGCTCCAGCGCTGAGCCACTCAAAGTGGTTTTTATCTTGCCTCACATTTCTAAATGAAAAACTGCTTCTGATTCAACTTAAAAACTCCTACTTTAACTTAAAAAAAGAATAACCCCCGCTGCCATCTCACACCATATTTCTACTTCCTTACTTCCTCATTTAAAGAAGTCAACTACAGTCACATGCCTAACACACGCATCAACGGAAAAAAAAAAACTCATTGCAGGGACAGTTAATTGTGTTTTATTTTTTTTTCAGCCACCACAAAAATGATGCAAACAAACCACTGGGTAAAACACTGCAATGCGCTATTCTTCCATATGAAAGGGTGCTACGGTTGGGGGGAGGATAACTAGAAGAGAATGGCTTTGTGGTAGGGAGGTGACAGCAGTACATAGAACAGTACACAACTAGAGGAACTATTTTATCCCTAAAACATTTTTTCTTCTTGTTATATTTCTTTTAAACTTATTTCCACTCTTATTGTATTACTTAAATAAAATTCACACATGCACCCAATTTTCTAAGCGCAATAATACCCTCAAGGGTGGGCGGTATATGCTATACCCACCCTTCCAAGGGCTATAAGGCTCTCCACCTGTGGTGTTGGGCCTCATTATGCCCCTGGGTGGGTGGGGATAGCCCAATACCGCCCACCCTGTTGGGTATTTTTGCATGCATCAGTGTATTTTAATGGGGGTTTCAACTCTTATGCATGACTCAGCCATTTTCTAAGCTTTTGACCCCAAATTTTTAACATGACTTTTTGGGGACCCCACCTCATGAACAATATGACTGTTGTCATGGAACTCCTGTTAGAAAGGTGATTTTGTGGTCGGTTGGTGAAATCACCTTTCCAGTGGGATTTATATAATGACAGTCATATTGTGCATGAGGTGGGGTCATATGAAGGCTATGTTGAAATTTGGGGTCAAAATTATTAAAAATGGCACAGTTATGACTATTTGTTGCAATTTCACTACGCATGCTCGTAACTTTGGAAATTTTAAATATTTTGACAAATTTTTAACATAGTCTTCTTATTACACCACCTCATGTATGTCACAGCTGTCATTTTTGAAATCCTGACCAGAATGTGTTTTTGTACCTGTGGTACAGAATGGCATTGCAGTTGCGCTGAATGATGTTTTAGCAGGGATTTGAAAATTTTCTGTATTGGGTACGTGCATGGGGGTCATGAAAAGGCTATGTATGTGGGTCTGTCTTGGGGCAGTCAGTCCTAACACTCACCCCAGTCTCCTATGCTGTACCCATGTCACCTTATTTACTAATGGAATGGGGTGATGTGAGCATTAGGGTTGATGGCCCCAAGACAGATCCCCCCTGCCTCTTGGTCTGTGTAGGGTGGGGATAGGGTGTTAGGGTTGGAAACCCTAACACCATATTTCCCTGCTTTTGTTGTTTTAATAAGAACCCTAACTGATGAATTAACAAAGTTTTTTGCAATGAATGTTCTTACTTTTTCAGATAGTATAATCATATCCTTATTTGTTTGTGGGGGCCCTGTGCTCCCATTCCTCCATAGATGCATATATGTATGTAGCCATGGAAGTACAGGGCCCTCTGGGCCCTGTGCTTCAATTTATAGGACAACAGTGACCAAATTGTCAGCATAGCTATTGTATTACCCCACCTCATGTACCCCAGTACAGAACATTTTCAAATCCAATCCAAAATGTAGTTCTACACAACTGCAAAGCCATTCTGTGCCACAGTTGTGAAAACACATTTTGGGCAGGATTTGAAAAATGACAGTTGTGACATACATGAGGTCAGGTAATAAGAAGGCCATGTTGAACATCTGGGGTCAAAATATTCAAAATTTCCAAAGTTACAAGTGGACTTACTGAAATTGCAATGAATGGTCATAACTGGAGCATTTTTTATTATTTTGACCTCACATTTTCAACATAGTCTTCTTATGACCTCTTCTCATAAACCCCATATGTGAAAGTGTTCAAATCCATGCCGAAATGTCATTCCACACCACAGGTATGAAAACACATTTCAAACAGGATGTGAAAAATGAAAGCTGTACTGTTCATGAGGTGGTGTGAAAAAATGGCTATGTTGAAAATCTGGAGTAAAAATATTGAAAATTACCAAAGTTATGCACATTCATAGAAACATCTCAACAAACACTTTTCACTCAGCCATTTTTAGGAATTTTTCTCACCAAATTTTCAACATGGGCTTTTTGAGACCCCACCTCATGAACACTGGCACTGTCATTTTGTTAACCAGTCCCAAAAGATGATTTTGCACAGTTAGTAGTTTTTTAATTAGTTTGTTAAGCCACTTGTTTTTTTTGGTTAATAGTTTTCCCCCCATATTTTAGGTATACATTCATTGCTTAGTTTTAAGATAGTAAACTTTATGAGCTCCCACATTTCTTCAACAGATATTTTGTCCAGAATACTTATCCAATCAATAATATTTAGTTGTTCCCTTATTTTAGTAATGTCTGCTTTATTGTATAGATAAATTTCAGTGCATTCTTGCTGAGTAGATACCTCATATTTAATTTGAAAGTCAATAGTGTTATGATCACCATTTCTGATCGGTGTCCAGTTTTACAATTTATTATATTAATGTTGTTGGAACTTAAAACAAGGTCAAGAATATTTTTCCTCTGGTGGGTGCTGTTACGTGTTATGTTAATTTCATGCTATCCCATGCTTCCAGCAGTTTTCTGTCCAATATAACTGGTGGTTGTATTAATATTTCAATCTATTTCCCCAATATTTAGATCCTCCATTACAATTATGTCTCCTTTTTCACATGCATTTTCAGTCTCGGTCACAATAATATCTATGGACTCAATATTTCCTCTGGGGGGTCTATAAACAACACCTACGGTACTGTATAATTAGTGGACTTGCAAGGCCTTTAATTATTCTAATCCATAGGTTTTTGACATTAATTGTGTTTTCCTTAATTTTGCTAGAGATGTCTAGTGTTTTAATATTATTGTTAATGTAGAGAGTTACTCCTCCTCCTCCTCTTTTATAGCTTCTATTTAGTGTAAAGAGGTTATTTCCTTTGAAATTTAATCCCCATGGTGGTCCCTTGTCTGACCACCATGTTTCCATGATAGCAATAATATCAAGGTTTTTATTACACACTTGAGAATGTAGTTCATCTGATTTGTTATTCATGCTTCTTACATTTAATAGTTGTCCATTTAGCTTGCATATATGAACATACAAAAATGCCAGCAGAAACAGGACATTCTGGTTTATCTAGTCTGTTCGAGTATGCATCTCACAGTCAAATTTACTGGAGCTGCCCCCTCTCTTATCCACAGATAATCTTCCTCCTCCCTCCCTCCCATCCATTATAGCTATCCCTTTCACTCTGTCCCAAGTCCTTTTAAAGCTGTCCACTGTTTTCGATGATACCACATCCTTTGGCAGATCATTCTACTAGGACAACACTCTTTCTGTGAAAACAGTGCCTTCTCATTTCCCTTTTGAATCTTCCCCTCACTAATTTTAGATGTGCCCCTAGTGGATCCATTCCCTTTGAGTCTGAATATGCCATCCGTACTAACCTTGTTTATATCTTTAAGGAACTTGAAGGTTTCAGTCATGTCCCCTCTGGCTGGATTGGCTGAACTTTGTGGGTTGAGGAAATGTACACAGGAGTCAGAAGTTCAAGTGAAGCAAGACACGCAACTGTGTGACTTTATTTACTTACAAAATGAAAAAAATAAAAGTAAGAAAAAAAATAATATGCACAGCTAGGACTCTCTAGACATGGACATAGTCCCACCCTCTGTGCCTCTAAGGATCCAACAGTCCTTACACAACCTGCTCAGGCTGTACCCATCTATCTAATGGTCCTAGAGGACCTACATTTATACTGCCCAGACAGTCATATGATCAAAAAGATCTACCTCTAGTCTAATACAAGCAGTTTCTAATCTAAAATTAACATGAAAATAGGTGCAAACACAGGAAAACAGTTTCAAATTGATAAATAATAATTTTATTATGTCCAGAATGCAGTTTAAAAGGCTTTCTAACTGAAAATTCCCTGATAGTGCCCTTGTGACATAGTGAGCCTCACCCCTTTTAGGGTGATGGACAATGTCCACTAGATAAAAAGTGATGCAGAATGGGGCACTGGCCCCTAAAGAACATGGACCTAGTTCTCTGGCAGCAAGGGTAAGTACAATAAATTAGGCACCTTTATCACACTGAGAATCCTCAAACTACTGAACAATACTAGACAGATAATAAAACAATAAGATGGTTTTGGTTTATGCTTTTGTTTTTGTTTATACAGGAAAGTTTTATTAGTTCACGAGAGGAAGGCAACATCTGTTTGTTGCTGCATATTAGCAATGGAAAAAAAAAACACCTTTCCTTTACAGTACAATACTTTGCTTGCTGGAAAGAGAAAAAGGGAGGTGTTTTTAAAACATTTTTAACATTTTTACATAACTTCTAGGTGGGCAAGGGCTGCCATAGCCCGAGGAGAAAGTGCACCACACCAACATGGACATGGAGCAGCTTTACTATACAGGGGTGCTGCTCTGAGTTTTTATTTGAAAAATGTACCCTCTTTTTTATATCACAGTTTCTGCTCCAGCAGCTCAGTTGGCAATCCTCTGGCCACTGTCCTCCTGCATCCTAACTGAATCCCTGTCAGGCCACATGCTGCTTGGGCAAGCACACCCAGTGCCCATGGGGGAGGCCTCCTACCTCCCCCACTGGGTCCGAATCTAATACCTGAGTGTGGATCCTCCGGGTCCATGGGCGTGGAGGTACTGCCATCAAGCCGCAATGACCAACCTCCCTTTTTCTCCATTTTACCCATCTGGAATACGGACGTGCAATGACATCAAGGCACTGAGTGCTGATGTCTGCCGTACTCCACCCCTTAGGTGTCCCACACCTGTGGTGCCCCCAAATTACCATTGGGGCCACAGCAGAGCAATGCAAGTCCCAAATCCTCCCAAGGGAGAGGAGAGCAGTTAGTCAGATGCTCAATCCTCTCCCTTCCCCGACTGACCCCCGATGACCCAGGCTCATCCCCGAACACGGTCACTGGTGTGGTGCGAGGTGTGGCATCCAGTGCCTCAACCCTTAACACCACTGGGCCAGCAACTGACCCTTTTTTAACTTGGGAGGAGAGCACTCTGGACCATGCCCACTTTGCAAGCTCTTCATCCTGTCAAAGTATAAGTCAAGCTTTATTTTTATAGCATCTTTCCAAGCCAAGGCACTGCACATAATATCAGCAACAATAAATATAAATATAAATATAAATTAAGACAAGAACAATAAATAACAACTTAACTATAGTTAGGGAAGGTTAAGCTAAATAAATATGTTTTTAACTCAGTTTTAAAGCTGTCAACAGTCAGGCATTCTCTTAACCGATGAGGTAGAGAATTACACAGGGTCAGAGCTGAAAAAGAAAAGGCATGGGCACCAGATGTCTTTAGTTGCACCCTGGGAATCTCTAGCAATCACTCGTCGGTGGATCAGAGAGGGTGGGAGGGGCAGTAGGGTACCAGGAGGTCTTGCAGGTAACTGGGTCCCTGATTATGTAGGGCTTTAAAGGTTAGCAAGCCAACCTTAAAGGTGATCTGCCACTGAACAGGCAGCAAGTGCAGTCCATGGAGCACAGGCGTAATATGACTGGACCTAGAGGTCCCAGTCAAAAGCCTGGCCACCGCGTTCTGCTCCAGCTGCAAATAGTGGATATCAACCCCTGCTAGCCCTAGGTAGAGGGAATTGCAGTAATCAAGGTGAGTAGTGACAAAGGCATGGACCAGTGCTGGAAGATCATCCAGAGGAATCAAGTGTTTCATCTGGGCGATATTCCTCAGATGGTAAAAAGAGGATTTGACAACAGCCAACACCTGAGATTTTAGTGTCAAACCATCATCAAAAATGACTCCCAGGTTATGCACCTGATCTGAGGTAGTGAGCAGTATGCCATCAATCGATAGACCTGATGGCTGACCAGCCCACAGTCCTGCCCCTGGATGACCAGGGTCCATGACCATCACTTCAGTCTTATCCGGATTCAGTCTCAGCCAGCTGGTACTCATCCAAGTTCTGATTTTGGTGAGGCAGTTATTTAGCACAGAGAGAGTGCATCATCCTGTCCGAGCAGAAAATACACATACAGCTGAGTATCATCTGCATAGCAGTGAAAACTCAGACTGTATCATCTGATGATATCTCCCAATGGCAGCATGTACACTGCAAACAACATGGGTTCCAGAATGAAGCCCTGTGGCACTCTGCAGGGCAGGGAGTGAGTGCCAGAGGAATACATTCTGGTGACAACTCTCTGAGACCTGCCCACAAGGAATGAATGAAACCATTTGAGGACTGTACCAGACAGCCCACAAAGAAACTGCAGACACACCAACAGCACACCATGGTCTACAGTGTCAAATGCAGCAGATAGATCAAGAAGGACCAGAATGATAAGTGCCTTTCTATCTCTTTTCCATTAGAAGGTAATTCAATACATGGACAAGTGCAGTCTCCATGCTATGCCTCTTCCTAAAACCAGACTGGAGGGTATCATAGACATTGTGATTTATAAGGTGATCATCCAATTGCAGCACAACCACCTTTTCAATAACCTTACCAACAAATGGCAGATTAGAGATAGACCAGCAGTTAGCTAGACTGTCTAGATCCAAGGAGGATTTCTTAAGGAGTGGTCAAATGACCACCTCCTTGAGGGGATCTGGAAAGACCCCCTCTCCAAAGACTTCCAGACAATTTCCACAAGCATTGGTCAGATAACATCTACACAATCCACTAAAAGGGTGTAGGGGTCGGATCCAAACTACAACTGGTTGGGTGCAGTGTTTGGATGATCTTCACAAAGTCCGTGAATTCCAGCAGGTGAAAATCTGATCAGACAGGCCAAGTGCATGCCACTTCCTGCCAATCTCTACAATCCCTCATAGGAGATGCTGGGCCGATGCCAGACCTGATGCTGGCAACCTTATCTGTGAAAAATCCTGAACATTTTCCCCTGAAGGGCTTTTGATTTCAGCCCTGAATTCAGATACTTTTAACATGTAATTTACAAGAAATTTGCAAACCTCCAGTGCTTCTCACTACGCTTTACTAGATTGCAAAGCAAAGCGGAAATGGAGCAGAGGCTTAGGCTGCTCTGCGTTCCCTCTTGCTTCCCTTGACTCCAGACTGGAGAGCAGAAAGGGGAAAGAGCCTGTTTTACTTTTTTAGTGGCTTAAAGAGGGAGTCTGGCCAAAATTTCTAGCATCAATAAATTCAGAATTTGGATCAGCATATTCCCAGTCAGCTGCATGCCAAAAATGAGATCTCTAAGTTACTTTGTTTAAAAGTTACAAGTCATTTTGCAACCCTAAATTTGCTGCCTGTTCAAAAACTCCAGTTTCAGTAAAGAGTTACTGATGATGTCACAACCAGAACTCACAGCCTAGTCCTTCTTACAAACTACCTTAAAATACTTATTTCTCCCACATTTCATAAAACTGCAGTTGTATTAAACATCTGGGAAAGGAAAGCTGACAATGGGTGAGTCAGGGCATGCATTTCCATAATATGCAGATGCAAGATACAGTACTTAAGACTGTGACACGTGGGGGGGGGCGTTGGAATACAATGGCAAACATGGCTTTAGAATGACAAAAATATGTGCAATTTTTATAATAGTGCAGGAATTAGATTTTGAAATGTCATCAGACTGTAACTGTGGAATGCAACAATAACACAATCTTAGAATGTAGGTGGGATGCACAATTTTGGAAAGTGGCAGGGATGCTAAACTTCTTATTGTGGCAATGTTATCTAGTTTTAGAATGTGGCAGAGATACACAGTTTTGAAATGTGGGAGACACAATAGTTGTGGAAGGTGGTAGGAATATGTAATTTTGCAATGTGTCTTGGATGGATTAATTTGGCATGTGGTGTAGTGATGCAAAATTTCAAAACGTGGTTGGTATGCTTGATTTCAGATTATGATGGCAACATTTAATTTCAGAATGCGGCATGGATACGAAACATCAGAAAGTGGCAGTGATGCAGTTTCAGAACCTGGTAGCCACATGGAATTTCAGAATGAGGCAGGGATGCATAATTTTAGAATGTAACTTGAGCATGCAATTTTTGAATGTGGCAGTGACATTCATTTTCGGAATGTGGCAGTGATGCACAGTTTTGGAATGTGGCTGATGCACAATTTCAGAGTGTGGTGATGACACGCAATTTTGGAATGTGGCGATGATGCACAATTTTGGAATGTGAGGATCATGCGCAATTTTGGAATGCAGCTGATGCGCAACTTTGGAATGTGGTGGTGATGCAGATGTACAGTTTCAGAATATGGTGATTACATGCAGTTTCAGAATGAGGTGGTGAAGCAGTCATGCAGTTTCCAAATGTGGTGGTGCCATGTGACAGTGTAACGCTACTTCAGAATGGCAGTGCTGCGTGCCTTTGGAATGTGGCAGTGCTGCACGACTTAGGAATGAGGTGGTGATGCACAGTTGCTCAGTTTTGGAATGTGGCAGTGATGCTCAGTTTCAGAATATCTTGGTGATGCATGACTTTGTAATGTGGCGGTGACGCTCAGTTTTAGAATGCAGTGGTGACTCACAGTTTTGGAATATGGCAGTGATGCACAGTTTTGGAATGTGGTGGTGATGGAATGTAATGGTGACAGTTTTAGAATGTGAAATTGAAACACAACTTTGGAACGTGATGTGGATGTGCCATTTTGGCATATGGATGGGATGCACAATGTTGGATCGTGGTGGGGATGTGATGCAGAATTTTAAAATGTGGTGGAAGCATATAATTCCAGAATGTGGCAAGGACAAGCAGTTTCAAAATAAAATGGTGTGTCCTGCCATATTCCGACAACATTCTTACTTATTTTCGAGAATTGCCAGTCTCCACCATACTGCGAGATGGCACATCCCTGCCACATGCCGAGATTACATGTCCCCCTCCCCCAACATTCTAAAATTGTGCACCACTTTGACAGACTTTACCTTCTTTCAGCACTACATTCCAAAATAACCTCCCAATATGTTCTAAAGTATAGTACCATGCATCTGAACATTTTGGAAATGCAAGCACTGCAGGCCACCCTGTGTCCGGTTTGGTTTTTTTAAATTAAATACTACATATACAGTTTCAATAACTTTGAAGAAATAGGTCCTATAAGGCTGTTGACACGGAGGACTAGTCTGACTTCTGGTTGTGACATAATCAGTGGCTTTTCACTGAAACTGCCTTTTTTGAACAGGGAGTGAAATCAGTGTTACAAAATAGCTCATAACTTTAAAATGAAGTAACATAGAAAACTAATTTTTGGTATGAGATGTATTGGGGTAGGCTGATTCTAGTTCTGCAATGTAATACTTTTGACCAGGCTCCCTCTTTAAGCCACATTTCCCAACATGGGCACACTTCAAAGGGGTGAGTTGCTTGCGCAAGAATGAAATGGACATGGAGCAGAGCTTTTTCTCCCAGAGAGGCTCCATGTTGCCGTTTGCCAGGCTCACCAGACACATTAAACCTGGCAAACAAACAGGTTATAAACCTTTGCAACAACAAAGGTTTTTGCTTGGGTAGTCGGTCATAACCTTTGTATTTAATACACAAACAATTAATTCAATTCAAAATTCTAAAGGGGTTTGTCAAAAGGGGGTCCTCTTTGTACATTAGAGAATTAACTAATATTACCTTCAATGTGCTTATGCACACCAACCAACAGCGAGGATTTCAGGAATATAAGCAAGTTTTCCAAATCCCCTTCTCTCCTGGCTACCACATTATCAGTACCCCACTGGCAGGGAGAAGCAGACCTGGGGAGAGAAAGGGAAAAATAAGGATATCAGAGAAAATATGAGGAGACTCATAGGTGGCCAACCTACAAAAAGAGGATATAGAATAAGGTAAAGAAGATATAAGGCTTCTGTTGCAACAGTCTTAAAGATCAAAGAAAAGGAGATAGAAAAGGGTCCCTAGACTCCCTCTCCCCTTCCATGTCAGGGTAGGGCACCTGCGCTACCACACTCCATCCCACTTGGATGGAAACCAAGGTCCTAAGACTTCCTGGTTTTCTGTTACTGTTATGCAACTCCCCTAGGACAATCCAGGGGGTTGGTTGGGGCTTCCACCCACTGTCTACAGAAGCCCCACCCCAGGGGACCCTTAACTATATACCGAATGTGCTATAGAACAGGCAAAATATACATTTGTGCTTTTTCAACATTCATAAGCACTACTTATTTTTGCCCTGGGGTATATAGTCTATACAAACCAGTATTAACACTTTTACCATTACACACTCTCAAAACATCTTATGTACATATTTACATAATTACAGAATTCAAATGTTCAACACCTGCAGCATGACGTGACATGAAATCTGCATTTATGTGCTGTGATCCAGGTCTATGTTTAACTGTGAATTTGTAGGGTTGTAGGGCCAGGTTCCACTGCATAATCCTGGTGTTTGGTGGTGTCAACAGAGGAGGTTGTGGTGTGTAGCCAAGGTAAAAGCAGTCCTCCTTAGATAAAAACAGTGCCTCTATAGCCCACTTCACAGTTAAACATTCTTTTTCAATGGTAGAATATTTCTGCTCTCTATCATGGAGCTTCGTAGAGATATACAACACCAGATACTCTTCCCCAACTAAGGTATAACTTAGCACTAGGCCAATACCCATGTCTGAGGTGTCAGTGTGAACCTCAAACTCTTTGGTGAAGTCAGGACACATCGGAATTGGTGAAGAGCAAAGGGCAGCTTTTATTTCCTGGAATGCCTCCTCACATTTGGGGGTCCATTTCACAGTGTTCCCGTACCTGTTTTTTGTCAGGTCAGTCAGAGGGGTTGCTATTGAAGCAAAATAAGGAATAAACCTGAGATAGTAACTAGCAAGCCCCCAAAATGACTGCACCTGCTTCTTTGTTAGAGGAACAGGGCAGTTTACAACTGCCTCAATTTTTTTAATTTTGGCTTTACTTGAGCATTAGTCAGGTTTATGGTCAACCCTGGCCCTCTAATGGCTTTTACCACCTCAGTTACCTGTTTCACATGGGTAGGCCAGTCTGGACTGAATATTACCACATCATCCAAGTAGGCCACTGCATAGGCAGAATGGGGGTCTAACGACTGATCCATGACCCTTTGGAAGGTTACAGGTGGTCCATGGAGCACAAAAGGCCTGATAACAAACTGGAAGAGACCCATGGGTGGACAAAAGGCTGTTTTTCTTTGGAAGATTGACCCAAAGGGATTTGCCAGTACCCCTTTTTTAAGTTTAGCATGGTAATAAAGCTGGCATTTCCTATTTGGTCAATTCGAGTGTCAATCCTAGGTATAGGATACCCATGAAACTCAGAGACCTGGTTCAGCTTTCTAAAATCCAGGTAGAGCCTAATGCCTCCCTCCTTCTTGGGTACAACCACTATAGGGGTGCCCATGGTCTCTTTGATGGTTATGTTATACCCATGGTTCTCATCTTTGTATCTTCTGCTGCACCTCTATGTTAAAAACCTATTTATTTTCTCAAGCTTTCCCAGACTAATTTTAAATAATTTATACTGCTGTTGTTTTTATATACTGTGGCTTTTGTCTGTACAGTGCCTTGATTTCAAAAGGTGCTTTACAAATAAAGTTGGATTGGATTGGATTGTACCTCTGTTCTTACCTGTTCAGGGAGCCTGTATGGTTTCTGCCTAATGGGGGTGATGAGGTGTGAATTTGGTGTTCTACCACTACTGCCATCACTGGTATCTTCATGAAGGAGGGGGAATACTTCTGGATAACCTGTTCTATTTTTGCCTTCTGGTGTGCATCCAGACCAGGATTGATATTAATCTCCCTTATTCCTGTCTCCCCCTTCCTCTAGCCTACTGTACACTAGCTTCATCTCAGACACATCTTGTTCAGGCATTACTGTCATGCTGATTTGTGGCTCACTTCTTTCTTGCCATTTCTTGAGCAAGTATTTACGATAAAGCTTCCTCTTAGGTCTTTTGTCAGAGGTTTCTACCTTGTAGGTGACACTACCCACCCTCTGAAGGACTTTATAAGGCCACTGCCATTTCATTACAAGTTTGTTTTCCATGGTTGGTAACAATAACAAAACTCTGTCTCCTTCCTGAAGGTCTTTTTCCTTCACTTTCTGGTCATACCATTGTTTTTGTTTCATTTGGGCTTCACTACAGTTTTGATGGGCCACATCTGTATATTTTACCAACCTTTTTCTTAACTGAGTCATGTAATCTGTAATGTTATAATTCCCTGCAGTTTTCCCTTCCTCCCAATACTCCTTGACAACATTGAGAGGTCCTTGAGGGTTATGCCCATACAAAAGTTAAAGTGGGGAATACCCAGTTGATGCTTGAGGTACCTCTCAGTAGGTGAAAAGGAGTAGGGGAAGGTACCTGTCCCATTTCATACCCTCATCATATGCAAACTTGTGGGGCATTCTTTTAAGAGTTTGATTGAATCTTTCCAGAAGCCCATCTGTCTGAGGGTGATAGGAGGTTGTTCGGACTGCTACCACCCCCAGTAGGTGATACAATTCCCTGAGGAGTGCAGCTTTAAAGTCTGTACACCTGTTGGTTAATATTTCCTTGGGGATACCCAACTTACTGAATGACTTCACCAACTCCTCTGCAATTCTCTCAGTGGTAATAGTCCTCAGGGGGATGGCCTTGGGGTAATGGGTTGCATAATTGCAAATGACCAGAATAAAACTATTACCCTTGGCACTCTTTTCAATAGGCCCCATGATGTCCATCGCCATTCTCTCAAAGGGGGTGGTCACTAGGGGAAGGGGTTCTAGGGGCACCAAATTTCTCCTACCTATCTGGGCCACTTTCTGGCACTCTTTGTAGACTTGCCAGTAACTGGCCACTTGTCCATGAATGTTAGGCCAATAAGATGGCACACCCAGTCAGTTGTTCCACTCCACAATCCATACACCATTCTGGGGGAGCATAGATCCCCTATGGATACACCTGCAGAGGAGACTAAGGAGGTTGCAGACAACTGTCACAAGGGAGGCCCTCAGGAAGGAGGCAGAGGGCACCACAGGGAAAGGAAGCAGCTCCTGGTGGGGACTCAATTATTAGGGGGATAGAACTGGGGGAGCAGGGAAAACTGAAGTAAGGTGCCTGCCTGGTGCCATGGCTTGGATGGACAAGAAGCGCATCCTTAGGATCACGAGAACAGTTGCACGGGAGTCTGAGCTGGATGTAATTGTCCACCTAGGGACAAATGACTTGGCTCATCATGAGATTAGAGCAGTGCAGAAGGACTTTGTAGAGTTGGGGAGGGGCCTAAGACAAGTAGCACACACAGTATCCTTCTCAGAGGTGCTGCCTGTCAGTGGCATGGGTGAGGCGAGGGTATTTTGCACCATGCAGTTTAATGAATGGTTGAAAAAATGGTGTGAGCACAGGGGTTGGCTTCATTGGGGACTGGGTTCCACCTGAGGGACACCAGCCTATACTGGCAGAATGGTCTGCATCTGTCCAGGAAGGAACAAGTCTTTTGGGCAATTGGTTTAAATGCTTCATTGGCAAGCTTTTAAACTAGTCAAGGGAGAGGCACTGATAAGCAGCAGGAAAATCCCAGCCTCCCCCTGCAAAACAGGGTACTAAATGAGAAAAAGACCAAGGTAGAAAGGTCAGTGGGGGATGCTGCTACAGAAGGTAAAGCCATCAAAAAATGGAGAGCAATGAGTACCAATGCCCATAGTCTGGGTAACAAGTTTCCTGAATTAGTGGCCTTGATGGAGGAGGAACATCTGGATATCGTGACAGTCACAGAAACATGGGACACACAGAACCATGACTGGGACGTAAACATACCATGATACACTATCTACAGGAGGGACAGGGAGGGTAAAAGAGGAGGAGGAGTAGCTCTCTACATAAGGGAAGGAATCAAAGCAACAGAACAAAAGGGTAAACAGGGAGGAGAAGAAGCACTGTGGGTCAATTTGGAGGCCGGCAATGGCACCACAATCTGCACAGGGGTTGTATACAGACCCCACCCAGGGGGAGGAAATGGGCAAGGAAAAGATAGAAAGTATACTTAGAATAGCAGACAAAGGGGAGATATTGCTGGTGGGTGATCTGAATATGCCAGATGTTAACTGGAGTGCAGTTGCAACAGCCACTTCTAAGAGTGGGGTTATTCTAGATGCCCTACAGGGGGCATGCCTAAAGACAACTAGTATTGGAACCCACTCGAGAGAGAGCAATATTAGACCTGGTTCTCTCAAATGGAGATGGACAGAGGATCACAGATGTAGAAGTGGGTAGCCATCTGGGAACTAGCGACCATCAAACAGTATGGTTCACAATAAACACAGCAATAGAGTCAAGCCATACAAAGGCAAAAGTACTGGACTTCAGGAGGGCTGACTTTGCTAAAATGGGCGAGTGCCTAAGGAATGCACTAGCAAATGGGCAGGAAGGAGGGGTGGAAGAACAATGGGGAATAATAAAAACTGCCTTCACAGAGGTAACAAGCCTTTGTGTGAAGCAAATAAACAAAACAAAATTATGTAAGAAATCACTATGGTTCTCAAAGGAGGTGGCAGTGAAGGTTCAAGAGAAAAAGAAAGCATTCAGAAAGTACAAGGAATCACAGAAGGAGCAGGACAGAGAATTGTATCAGTTAAAGCAAAAGGAAGCTGTGAAGGCAGTCAGAACAGCAAAGGCCTGAACTGAGGAAAAGATAGTCAACTCAGTTACGAAGGGGGATAAAAACTTTTTTAGGTACATCAGGGAGCGAAGGAAGACTAAGGGAGGGTTAGAGACGCTTAATAAAGGGGTGGGGTGGGCAGAGGGTGACGGTGAAAAGGCAGAGATACTAAACAAATATTTTTGCTCAGTATTTACAAATGAAGCGGGGGAGGTACCTAAAACAAACAATAGAAACACTCTGGTTACAGAAGTTGATACCAGCCCATTTTCAGAAGAAAGGGTTCTGAAAGAACTCTTAAAACTGAAGATGGACAAAGCAATGGGGCCTGATGGGATTCATCCCAGAATTCTGAAAGAACTAAGGGTAGAACTAGTGACACCATTGACTACCCTCTTTAACAAATCATGGGAGGATGGGGTGGTACCTGAGGACTGGAGGAGGGCAGATGTGATTCCCCTTCACAAAAAAGGCAGCACAGCAGAAGCAGGAAACTACAGACCTGTTAGTTTAACCTCAGTGATAGGGAAAATGATGGAATCACTTCTGAAGGAAAGAATTGTCGAGTACCTAGAGGCCAGAGGGGCACAGGACCCAAGGCAGCATGGATTCACAGCAGGAAGGTCATGCCAGATGAATCTAATAGATTTCTTTGACTGGGTGACCAAAGTAGTAGATCAGGGAGGGGCTGTGGGCATGGCCTACCTAGACTTTAACAAGGCATTTGACTCAGTCCCACACAAAAGATTAATATACAAGTTAGCCAGCCTGGGAGTGGGTCTCAAGACGATAGCCTGGGTAAAGAACTGGCAGGAGAATAGGACACAGAGGGTAATAGTAAATGGAGTCCACTCTGAAGAAAGGGGGGTTACTAGTGGGGTACCACAGGGTTCAGTATTAGGACCGGTCCTCTTCAATGTCTTTATAAGCGACATTGCAGAGGGACTGGAAGGAGAAGTATATCTCTTTGCAGATGACACAAAGATCTGCAACAGAGTTGATGCTCAAGGTGGGGTGGAAAGGATGAGAAGGGACATGGCAAGGTTAGAGGAATGGTCAAATGTATGGCAGCCTAGATTCAATGCTAAGAAGTGCAAGGTAATGCACCTGGGAAATAAAAACCCAGGGGAAGAGTACACAATGAGGGGTGAGCTACTAACAACAACAAAAATGGAAAGGGACCTGGGGGTAGTCATATCAGATGACTTAAAGGTGGGCAAGCAATGTGAGAGGGCAGTAAGGAGGGCTGGGGGGATACTGGGATGCATAGGGAGAGGCACCACCAGTAGAAAACAGGAAGTTGTTATCCCTCTGTACAGACAGCTGGTGAGACCCCGTCTGGAGTGCTGTGCAGTTCTGAGACCCAATCTCCGCAAGGACATAGACAAGATGGAAGCTGTCCAGAGGAGGGCAACTAAAATGGTGCAGGGTCTGCACAAGAAGACATATGAAGACAGACTAAAGGAGCTTAATATGTATAGCCTCGAGGAAAGGAGGGAGAGGGGGGACATGATAGAAACTTTCAAGTACCTCAAGGGAATCAACAAAGTCCAGGAGGGTAGCATCTTTCAAAAAAAGAGGTGTGCAAGAACAAGGGGGCACAATTTGAAGATAGAGGGAGGGCGGCTCAGAGGTAATGTAAGGAAGTATTTTTTCACTGAGAGGGTTGTGGATGCATGGAACAGTCTTTCGGAGGAGGTTGTGGAGTCAAAAACAATGGTTGAATTCAAGCATGCATGGGACAGTCATAAGGCAATTCTAGGGGTTGGGGGTAGAAAGAAATAGGCTGCTGGTTAACTAGGATCTGCAGCTTATCCATTAGGTAGGGAAATGGGCAGACTGGGTGGGCCAAGCGGTTCTTATCTGCCGTCAAATTCTGTTTCTATGTTTTTCTGTAGGAGTCAAGATAAGGTTCTGTCCCTCCCAGCATGTCCAGCACAGGGAATATCATGACTGAGATATTACAATTTTATTTTTAACCAGGAAAGACACACTAAGCTGAAAGCTTGTTTACAGGTGCGACCTGGGAGCACAAGGAAGTTAAGTGGCTTACTCAGGGTCACACAGTATGCAAGAGGGGGCTGTGGGATCCAAACCCAGATCTCCTGGTTTACAGTTCACAGCCTTAAACCACTACACTATACTGCCTCCTCAGTTGGGTTTTATACCTTTCTGGGACAACCAATGGTTCTAATTCCTCTCCTGTCTTTGGGTTAGTACAAACCCTGTACAAGATGTTATCTTTTATTAACAATTTTGGGGCCTCTTCTGGTACACATTTCCCCACCTGTTGAAAAAAATGAAGTTAGAGTTTTATCACCTTTGGTTATCTCATAATAATAACTGGCAAGGAATTTTTTCTATGGGCAGAAAAGGTTGATATTCGCCGTAACAACTAGCTGGTTGTTAAGACAGACATGCGCTCAGTTAAACAGAGTGCAGCATAAGCCCCACAACTGCTCTTCTCTCACCCGCTCGAACAACCACCACCATCGAGAAGAAAACACTTTCCCATCACACTTCGTCTTGTCAAAAAAAAAAAAAAATGTTCCGACCTAAAAAGGAAAAAAAAAGACACCTGAACTCTGGTGGGAAAAAATCCTTGCCAGTTTATTATACAAATAAATGATTGGGGAGTGTGCAAATGAGAATTTAATGTACACCCTCGGGGTGGGATGCTTTTATAAACCCGAGGGTTTTGCCCTTGGGGTTTATGTAGTATCCCACCCCAAGGGTGTGCATTAAATTTTTTTATAAAATGGGCTTCAAAAATAACAGACTGACTGGCTAGTACACCTTCTGAGCCTTGTCCTTATCAGAAGGTTTACTAGCCAACCGGCACTAACATCCTTTGCCCAGCCGCATAACAATACGGAATCCATGAACTGTGCCCACTGTAAACAAAAATATACAGTGGCACAGTTCACCGTGAAGAAGCGGGAAACACCATTCTCTTCACAGCACCTGTCAACCTCTGAAACACAAAAAAGAACTCAGAGGAAAAGCCATCGGCGACTCCAAAAAAGTTCAGAAAACCTCAAGTAAATTGTACAGTAAATCAACATACCTAAATAACCAAAATATTGTCATAAATGGGACACCACACAGCTGTTCTTCCGAAACTGCGATTGTGAAGCGCTGGCTCAAAATGCGATACCTAGGGCACCTGGTGAGTAACACACTCGCTTTTTAATAAAGATCCCATATTGCTCCTGAGCTGTTTCATACAGAAATGTTTTTTCCCTAAATATGCAAAGAAACCTTAGTATTCTTGCTACACAGGTACTGGAAAGCAGAAGTTATTGGGCTAGTTACAAACCGCACTGTACGGCAGCCGCTAAGGGACATGCTTGCTCCCGATAATACTGGCATGCACTTCCTGATTTCACTATCTGTTTAAAAAAAAACTCAGACCAAAATTGGCACTCTTTATTTGTGCCAGTGTATTTTTTGTGACTCTGTGTATGGGCAGGGGGGTTGAGAGCCAGCAGCATCAGCACACACGCTTGCACCTGACAGTCACAGTGAAAGTGGACACTGGATCTCATGGAAACGATGGCTCTCACTATTTGAATATAGGAGAAACATCACAAAAAACATGGTGAGTGGGGAATGTAGTAAAAACAGCAATGATAGACAGATAACTTCAGAGAAACATACTCTCTACTAGAACTAAAACACTATTGAAAGAAACTAAGTAGGGGGACTATTTTTTACTATTTGAGGTATTTAAAAACCTCCTTTTTATATCTTTGACTTTTATATGCTTTTTTTTACCCATACAATAATTATTCATGAATGCCATTTTATAAGCGAAATAACACATTCAGAGCTGTGGGTTATCTCCTGATAAGAGCACGCCCAGGTGCATAAGGCACTCGGTGCAAGTGCCTCATGCCTAACAACGCACCTGGGTGTGCTCTTATCAGGAGATAACCCACACCTCGTCATGTGTTATTGCCTACATATCACTCACTCCTCCATCCATAATTCTCTATTTCAGGTATAGAAAAGTCAATTTGTGTATCATCACATTGTTGCTTTTGTTTCTATTTTTCTTGTAGGATATGTTTTTCCCTTTTTGTTTTCCTGTGTTTACCAGGAGTACCCACAATGTCTCCATCAAAGGGAAAAGTATCACCCAAGCATTTCTCTTTCTGGCTTTGGGCCCTTGTAGTGACTACAGACACCTGTTCTTTGATAACCAGCAGAGAGTCAAAGTGTGGATAGTCATATCCTATGACTACCGAAACACGAAGTCCTGGTACCAGTCCTGCAGGCACAGATGTTTTTTGGACCTGGATGTTCATCACCACCTCAGTAGTGGGGTACCTGTGCTTTCACCATGGATACATATTACGTCTATAGGGGGCCCATTCGCAGCGAGGGAATTAGTCAGTTTAGGGCGAATCAAAGTATATTTACTTCCTGAGTCTATAAGTCCCATCACATTCTTAGCATTGACTTTAACTTCTGCCACATAGTACCCCCAGTTCAACAAGGATAGATGAGTGGGTTCCATCTTTTTCTTCTGGCAGTATCTAGCAATATGCCCCACCCCCTCACAGTTGCAACAGATACTATCAGATGGAAAAGTCCTCCCTCCTTTCCCCTGCTTATCCTCAGGTTTCTTATAAGGTGTAGGTGAAGGGTTATAAGATTGTCTTACAGAGGAGATTGTGTGAGTTGAGGATGTTTCTGTGGCCCTGTTCTTTTTTGGGGGCTGGCAAACTGACAGGAAATCTTCATCTAGTGTGATGACACTTGATCATGCTCTATGGCTGTGAGATCCAGCCACTGGGACATGGTACTATCCTTCTGCCACCATCTCATCCACCCAGAAATGGCTTCCTGGTGATCAAGAAGTGGGCCCTTTGTTGGGTGCTATATCTGTGAGACTCAGCCACTGGGACGCGGTGCTATCCTCCTGCTGTTGCCCCCTTCACCTAGGAATGGCCTCCCAGTGATCCGGGTATGGCTAGTTTAGCAGCTTTCCCTGCTCCTTCAATGCTGGCAGTCATGGGCCTCTGATTTGGCTAAAACTCGGGGAATGAAGCTCCCCATTGGCTCCCATGCTTAATACTGTTCTGGACTATAGCTCTGCTTCTCTCCTGAGTCTCCTGGCTCAGTTTGTTTTTTGAATTAAAGTAATTCAAGAGCATATATTGAAATATTATTTCCCTGCCTTATAGTTATCCTAGGTAGCCAAACTGTGTTAAAAAAAACAAAACATTGTTGTCTGGTCAAAGCTTTCTGTTTCGACCATGCCTGCTAGAGTTAGATAAGTGATTGTACAGCTCTTTCGGACTCTGTAAATTTATAGAAAGTTTCTAGAGTTAGGTGATTTTACAGCTTTTTTAGGACTCTATAAATTTATTGAAAATGTTTAGAGTTAGATAAGTGATGTTACAGCTTTTTTAGGACTTTGTAAATTGTTGGAAACTACTTCTCTTCTCTGTTGCTTTACTCCGACCCCCCCCCCAGTGCACCAGGTCTCTTCTGGCGCCTGTTTCTTTTTTTATTTCTCACCTTCTTTTGTCCTCCCTCAAAGCTGTTACTCCTGCTCTGCCTTCTCTGTGTTCACCCCGCCCACTGATCTGCCTTAACTAACCACCCCCTCTCCCCTTTCTCTTGCGGAAGCAGGCCATTGATCGGGTGCTATGGCTGTGAGACCCAGGCACTGGGACATGGCATTATCCTTCTTCTGCCATCCCCTCCACCCAGGAATGACCTCCCGGTGATCCAGGTATGGCTAGTTTAATGACTTTCCTTGCTCCTTCAACACTGGTAGCTATGGGCCACTGATTGGCTAGAACTTGGGGACTGAAGCTCCCCATTGTCTCCCACACTCAGCACTGTCTTGAACTATAGCTCTGCTTCTCTCCTGGGTCTCCTGGCTTGGGTTGTTTTTTTAATTAGAGTAATTTATCCCGCCTACCCACCCCGGCCTCAACCTCTATTAAATCCTCCTTCACTCCTCCCTAAACCATTCCTCACTTCCCTATTGGCTACCTGCCTTGGCCAAAGCCTTAAGGAGCGATGACCTTCATTCACACACACTTGATCCTCTTATATCTTGCATCCTATAGCTCCTATATCTAAATTATTCAACATAACACTGCCCCCCTCTGCTTGAATGGCTAGAACACTTGATGTTCCTTGCCACCCTCTGCTTCCCTCAGTGATCTAGCCTAACCATGCACCCACTAGGGCATTAAAACCCCACTCCACCCCCTATGCCTGCTGCTCTTAAGGACTCCCAACCTTCCTGCCCCTCTGGTGACAACAACCCTGATCCTCCACTACTGCTGCCTCCAATTCTGATCTAGCCCACTTGGGCCTACCTTTACCAGCCAGGGCTCAAATACCCTTCCCAGCTTACTGCACCTGCTGCTCTGAGAAATTTCTCCTCCTGCTCTCAACCCCAAAAATGATCAGTACCCTGCTTCTTGCATTTCTTTACTTAATAATGGCCATTAGTTATAAGGAACATCTAGGAGCTCCACACCTACCTTTTACCCACTCCACCAGTCTCATAGCGGGTGACCTGCTGAAGGCAACAATGGTGACCTCCTCAATGGGAAGCCACCCTGAGGCTCCACTGCCATTAGATCAATTGATTGTACTAACACACACACCCAACAAAGGATGCAGTACACAATACTTTCCTGTGCCTCCCCCCCAAGATATAAGCTGCCCTATCCTGGCAAGTTTAAACTCTGTCAAAGGAAGTCCTTTACTACAGTCTTCCCTACTACAAGGAAAGCTATACTAATGTTGCTCCTACTATCTGACAACGTGTATCCTATCCCTGGACCCACAAATCCTTCTGGGTCAGGAGATCACAAGGCAAGGGTCCTAAAACTAGAGGCTATGAATATCTGCAGCATTCTTGCCAAGTCTGAACAATTCCAGGCCTGGTTGGCCCTGTACAGCCCAGACATCATCTGTATCATGGAGACCTGGTTAACCGACAAAGTAAGGAATACTGAGATTGCACTACCAGGATACCAGTCTTTTCAGAATGACAGGAAAGGCAAGAGAGGTGGCGGCTGCCTCATCTGTATTAGGGTCTCGATCAAGGGCTCCATAATCCCCATAAGTGTTAGGGCTGATGACCACGAACTGCTTTTTTTTTTTTACTTATTATTTATGCTTCTAACTACCTCATCTCTCCCCTCTCTCAGACATCCTCTGAACTGCTCTCTCCGGTATCACCACGGTCTGCCCATAGATTATCTTACGGATCCACTACCAAAGGTACCCAGATAACCCCTTGGGAGGGGTGAGGAGGCACTCCCCGTACTTACCTCCCCAAAGCCAACATACTGAAATGTGTATCCTGTACAGTGGGGTCTGCCGTTGCGGGCCCGAGACATGCAGGGAGGTGTTGTCACCTAAGAGGGACCAAGGGTTTTTTCCCTGTTCTTCCTAGATGTCTGCATGCAATGTGGGCCAACAAGCTGGAAGACTCCATCCTCTGCCGACATTAGCCCAATGCCCTTGTTGCTGCTCCAGCTACTGCACCTACCAACCGGGCTCCCCTAGATGGTGGTATTGTGATGGGAGCATGAAATAGACCTCCCCGAGAGAAGAAGAGCAGCTGTTGGATGCTTCATTCTTCTCCTCCCCGTTGACTCCTCTAGCGCCCTGGCTCGTCCTCAAACTCCGGTCGCCAGCGCAGGTGACCACGAACTGCTTGCAGTCAAAATCTTGCTTGGTCAACAGTGTAAATCTCTAGTAGTAGTCTCTGTATACCTTCCACACAAAAAAGCCTGAGAGGGCCTTACCAATGTCTTAGGTGCTTTGGCTACCATCAATAAGGACAGTGAACTCATCATCACTGGGGTCTTTAACATAAACTGGCTGAGCAAAGAGCCAATCCCCCAGAGGGATGCAGTGGCTAACTTGTACCTTATGCAGTTAGTTACCAAACCAACTAGGATAAACTACAAGTACTGTAGGAGAAAAATACCCTCATCAATTGAGTAGTCTCTAGCTCACCCTCCAGGATTTCAGAGGTTACTGTGCAGCCTGATACCCTGAGTGATCACTCCCCAATTACTCTGAGGTGGACTAACAAACATAACCCCCGGCCGCCAGTCACAGTTGAAAGCAGGGTTCTCAGAAGTGGACAGCTGGGTTCCCTCAGAGCCACCCTATCACTCCTTGACTGGTCACCAATTGATGAGCTGCCTGATCTAGATCATGCTTTAAAGTTCTTTGTCGACAGCTTCAATATGATTTGTGACACATTTGCCCAGGTCAGGAAAAGGAAAGCACGAGGATACAATAATGGCTGGATCGTAAGTGAGCTTCTTGCTCATATGAGGGAAAGGGATTTCCTCTGGGCTAAGGCTGGGGCCTCCAGAGACAAAAAAGACATCAAGAATTACAGGTCCCACAGAAACAGGTGTACGCACCTCATCAGGCAAGCCAAAACTAACTACCACAAAGATCAACTGCAAAGGAGCCGTGAAGACAGAAAGAGGTTTTGGGAAAATATAAAAAATCTCCTCGGGAGGATGAAAAGAAACACTCCCAGATGCTCAACATAAATGGGTCTTCTACCGTGAATCCTCTCACAATAGCTGAGTCATTTAATGCCTCCTTCTCTCTGTCCTTCCACCAGATTACCTAAAGCCATCAGAACCACAACCCTGCAGCGACCCTTACACGGTTAACCACCCAACCTTCTACTTCAAGTGGGTCACTACCAAGGAGGCAATGTGTTACATAAAAAAAGTTCTGGGTAAAAACAGGCTGGGTAGCGATGGTGTAGACATGAGACTGGTAGCCTGTGTCCTTGATGAGATTATTGTCCCTATAACCAAACTGTTCAATATATCTCTCACCCTTGTCAAATTCCCCTCAGTTTGAAAACTAGTGCTGGTAATCCCAGTTTTCAAGTATGGAGACAGGTCCATAGGTCCATTTCAATTCTCTCTCCCCATCTAAAGCGCTGGAAAGAATTGTGGAGGACCAAATCACTGATTATCTCCATAAGTACCAACTGCTGTGTCCCCAACAGCATGGTTTTAGAAAGAACCACAGTGTGCTGGCCCAGTGGTGCTGAGGGCTGAGGTGCTGGATGCCTTACCTCGTGAGCACGGGCCACCGGGGTTTGGCAGGGGAGGAGAAGGACTGAGCATCTGAGGGACTGCACTTCTTCTCCGGGGAGGGGGGACTTCAGTGGTTGGTCCCAGACTGGCCCCTAGTGGAGGCTGGGTGGCAGCACGCTGACGCTGCAAGGAAGAGATGGAGATAGGTAGATGCCTGGAGGGAGTGCGTGCGGATGCGTGCGCATTCCCCCCGTTGGCATCATTGCATGCCTTCTCCAAGGGGTCCAATCACAAAAACCAAGGAAACTTGGTCCTCAGATCATGCACTGTGAAGCAGCTACCCACCCCAGACCCCGACCCTGAATGGTGCTTCCCCTGACTCTGGATCCTGTGTGAGGTGGGTTGAGTTGGGGGCTCCTCACCACCCTGTCATGGAGGGCAAACTGTGGGGAAAGATGGGATTCTGCCTGATGTCAGGGTGTGGGGCTGGGTGGGTAGCTGCAGAGGTATAGATAACTGGAGGACCATGGAGAAAAAGGATTAACATAAAAAAAACCAGAAAGAAGCCTAGCACCACCATAGCCCTGGTCGAATACACTGACTGTGCATAGGGCCCTGGATGAAGGCAAGCTGGTTGGGTCCTTCTGTAACCCCCTTGCAAATGAGGGTTTCTAATAGCTTTCCTGGAGTTTTCCTCCCTGCTCCATGCCTGGTTGGTGATCGGCATAAAGCTGTTGAAATGGGTAGCCAGTGAGCGCTTTAAAAAGCCTCCGCAAGCTGTCTCTTTAAGGGCTGCCTTTTGCATTTGTAATTAACTGAAATGGGGGCGGGCTGTGTGGTTGTATGCCCGAGTCCTGCCTGGGACGCTGAAAATAGCTCCTTTCTGCCATCGCTAGTGGTGCAGAGGGAGCTCTATTGGAGGATGTAATTGTTTGCTGGAAATATCATAAAGTAATAATGATAATGCAGCTGTTCTAACCTGCCTTCCGTTGCAGCAAAGACTGTTTCGATTGACACCTCCATTTTGGTCCAGAACTGCTGAATTGGACCAATCAGTGCCTTGGGACTGTACAGAACCGACTGACCAATGGGGAAACCGCTTGTAATCTGGGAAAGGCATTATGGGCTATGGCGCTTTTCCGCACCACTGAGAGCAGGAGAAGTTGACTGGCAGGTGCCGCCAGCCAACAGGAGTGGGTAGCGCCCGAACTGAAGGAAGAGCCCCTTGCTGCTGAGGGCAGATGCGTTGTGGCTGAGGAGAAGAGAGGAGCGCTGTGCTTCTGCACTGGAGTAGTGTTCGCTCGGGAAGTGCGTGAAGGCCTGAGGGGCCGTTTTTCCCTTTCGAGCAAGTCGGATTAAATCTGCTGGCGTGCGGTCGGAGGAGGCTGGTGCCAGCCCAGCTACTTACCAGGCTCAACCTGAGAGGACTGGAGAGAATTGCTAAATCGCGATCGGTCCACCCGTGGTGTTGAAGCTGCCGTTTGCTGCCCGAGTTCTTCTGCAAGTTTGTGAAAGCCTGACAGCAGCTGCCTGGTATGGTACCCCTCTGTTGTTTGCCATATAAATGTGTGGGGAGGCTGGTAAAATTCAGGCTCAGCCCTGCCAGTGTTGAAGGAATCATTATTTGCTGGAGTTGTGAGTACTGAACCAGGGTAGCTCCCTGCCAAGTGTGCAAACAGTGGCTTCCAGCGTATTATTATACTGCTGACTGCCTAATTAAACTTTCTTCCCATTCTGACCTGCTCAGGATTGTAACGTTTATCTGTGTTAAGGGCCCCAACCAGCTGCCACGTTTGGACTAGCCGTTAGGGCTTGGGTACACAGGGACAGCAAATCTTAGGGTTAGGCCTGTGAACAGAGCCCTAGGTAGATAATTATAGTATAAAAGACAAAGAACCTCTGTGCACAAACACAGAGGAAAGGGTTACCCCAAAGGGCATTTGGCTGGGAAGCCAAGTTTCAAGAAAACACAAAATCACACGTGTGATTTTGTGAATTATAGTATAAGCCAATTACCTTGATTTTTCCCCCTTCCTTGTTATCTGCCCCCTTTAATAAATCAGATTATTGTGTTGCAACTACATCCTGGCTGGTTTGTGTATGCCTGGGGAACTGCTGCAGAGTGACTGTGATATAACTGTACCTTACTTTACAGGGGGTCCCCGGAGTGAGCTGAGAGATACTACCCGGGGAGTAAGTGTTCTGGTGAAAAGAATTGTTGGTACCCAGTGTGAGCCACTAGTGGGACAAAAGGGGGTTGCAGTAACCCAGAGGGCTGTAACTGAGGCAGTCTCGACCGCGTTAACCCCAACCTCTGGGTGGAGGCACCTGTCAACGGATCCGGGCCCATCACCCTGTTTCAGTGGAGGCAGGCAGGGGTAGTAGCTCTAAGGGTAGCGCCCCCGGGGGGGTTACAAATTGGAGGCACCACTGGGATTAGCGTCCCCTAGTGGCCAAGTGGGGAAGCACATAAGAAATGGAAAAAATGGAAGGGGATATGCTGGGAAAAATTAAACTGGGACCCATCAAGACCATGGTACACAGACTGATGGGGTGGGGTGAAGCTGAAGAGCTAGACTCCCAGCAGATTGTGTTATTGTTAGATGTGCCTTTGGGAACCCCAACTGCTGACATCATTTCTGCTGCAGAGCGAGTAAAATGTTTGGGCAAAGTGGAGGTAAAAGGGCGTATGGCTGATTTGCTTGACCAGACATTGCAGGTGTTACTTCTATGCAGTGTGGTCATCGACCCCGAGAAGGTACCTCCTGTCATTTATCCTGAGGGTGCTTCACAGGGATGGAGGCTAATTCATATTTGAAGTGGGTCAGTCACTCCTGGGGGTCTCCTTGAATGAACAGTTTTAAAGACAAACTGCTTAAATTGTTGGCCATGGAGGGGAGAACTACCCAGGAGCTGCTACAAGCCTTAGATTTATCCAGTGATGCTACCCCTCAGGGCTCCCCTGGCACCTCCCCTTGCCCGCCCAAGAGTTCTGTGCTGGCTTCCCTGCCCCTGGTGGTCCCACCCATACAGCTCGATTCTTACCATAAGTTAAAACTTTTCTCTGGTACGGTGCCGGTGCCTCCAGGGGAGGATGACCTGGAGGCTTGGATGGACTATGCCACCCCTTTAGTCCAGGAATGGCAATGCTCTGAGGGGGAGAAAAGGAAGAGGCTGATGGAGAGCTTGTGGGGTCCTGCTTTAGAAGCCATTAGATTCTTCCGGGCCACCAGTCCAGAAGCCACCGCTGCAGAGTATCTCTCTGCTTTAGAAGGGGTTTTCGGGAGTACAGAGTCTGGTGAAGACTTATTATGGAAATTCAGGTCTGCTAAGCAGTGGAGAAATGAGAAGCTGTCCGCTTTTGTTACTAGAGTGGAGCGGGCCTTGCAGAAGGCCTATAGAAAAGGGGGAATCACTGCCGCAGCCCTGAATCAGGTCCGTTAGAACATGTTTTAAAATCTGCCAGATTTTCTAGTGTAATACTGCTGAAACTTGTTACATGATCGTCGGGCCACCCCGCCTGAATATTGTCAATTAATGAGGGAAATTAGGGAGGTGGAGACTGATGAAGAGAGGTGGGAACCCTGTGTGGGGGTGATAAACCCTAGTGGGATCCCTGAGCCTAACACCCCCAAGGAGCCTGGCCTGTCTGGAGGGTCTGAGGGATCCCCAGATTTTCCAGGTACTGTGGGAATGCGAGTTATCTCCTCCGACCCCCACATAGGCAGCGAATTGAGGGCCGAGGTTAGGAATTTACGGGAACTACGTGGTCCACAAAGGGGTGTATGTGTCCCCGAGTTCTTTACCTAAGCTAGCCTTGGGGGATAACTCCAAGTTGCTAGTATTGCCCTTTGAGTGTGGTGACCCTGCTTCAGGTAACCCACCAGCAACTGAAAGGGGAGGGGTCCCCCCAGTCCCGGTGTCATGAGCAGAAACTAATGTTAGGAACTTGTGATACCTCTGCCAATATATCCCAACATCCCTTTAGCCTTCCCTACTGTTTTTATGGTGTGTTCAGAGGCCTTCAGGTCATCAGTGATGATGATGCCCAAGTCTCTTTCCTCCCTTGTGACTGTCTGCAACTCCTTCCCCATCCTATAGGTGGCTTCTGGGTTTCTCTTTAATATGTGTGTGACTTTGTACTTCTTTGTGTTAAACCCCAGTTGCCACTCGTTTGCACATTTCTCCAGTTTATCCAGATCTCTTCTCATCTTACCCAACCTATCTGGTTCATCTACCCTGTTGCAGATCTTGGTGTCATCTGCAAACAGGCACACTTTTCCCTCCAGTCCTATTGCAATGTCGCTGATGAAGACATTGAAGAGGACTGGCCTCAGGATGGATCCCTGAGGTACTCCACTAGTTACCTGCATCTCTTCTGACTGGATGTCATTTACCACCACCCTCTGGGTTCTGCCTGTCAGCCAGTTTAATTATCATTTTATTAAGTCCAGAATGAAGTTTAAAAGGCTTTCTAACTGAAAATTCTCTGATAGTGTCCTTGTGACATACACAGTCCTGCCCTTTTTAGGGTGATGGACAATGTCCACTAGATAAAAAGTGATGCAGAATGGGGCACTGGCCCCTAAAGAACATGGACATAGTTCTCTGGCTGCAAGGGTAAGTACAATAAATTAGGCACCTTTATCACACTGAGAATCCTCAAACTACTGAACAATACTAGACAGATAATAAAACAATAAGATGGTTTTGGTGTATGCATTTGTTTTTGTTTATACAGGAACGTTTTATTTATTTCATGAGAGGAATGCAGTGTCTGTTTGTTGCTGCATATTACAAATGGAAAGAAAAAAAAACACTTTCCTTTACAGTACAAATGTTTGCTTGCTGGAAAGAGAAAAAGGGAGGTGTTTTTAAAATATTTTTAACATTTTTACGTAACTTATAGGTGGGCACAGGCTGTCCTTAGCCCAAGGAGAAAGTGCACCACACCAACATGGTCACAGAGCAGCTTTGCTATACAGGGGTGCTGCTCTGAGCCTTTATTTGAAAAACTGACCCTTTTTTAACTTGGGAAGAGAGCACTCGGGACCATGTCCGCTTTGAAAGCTCTCCTTTCCGAAAATTTTGCCCTGAACGGCTTTTGTTTTCAGCCCTGAATTTGTATGCTTTTAAGATGTAATTTATAAGAAATTTACAAGCCTTCTCATTATGCTTTACAATATTGGAAAGTGAAGCGGACACGGAGCAGAGGCTTAGGCAGCTCTGCATTCCTGCTTGTTTCCCTTGACTCCAGACTGGAGAACAGAAAGTGGAAAGAGCCTGTTTTACTTTTTTAGTGGCTTAAGCCACATTGTCTGACTTGGGCACACTTCAAAGGGTGAGCTGCTTGTGCAAGAATGAAACGGACACGGAGCAGAGCTTTTTCTCCCAGAGAGGTTTCATGTTGCCATTTGCCAGGCTCACCAGACACTTTAAACCTGGCAAATAAACAGGTTATAAACCTTAATGACAACAAAGGTTTTTGCCTGGGTAGTCGGTCATAACCTTTGTATTTAATACACAAACAATTCATTCAATTCAAAATGCTAAAGGGGTTTGCCAAAAGGGGGGTCCTCTTTGTACATTAGAGAATTAATTAATATTACCTTCAATGTGCTGATGCACACCAACCAACAGCGAGGATTTCAGGAATATAAACATTTTTTCCAAATCCTCTTCTCTCCTGTCTACCACATTATCAGTACCCCACTGGCAGGGAGGAGCAGACCTGGGGACAGAAAGGGAAAAAAAGGATATCAGAGAAAATATGAGACTCATACATGGCCAACCTACAAAAAGGGGATAGAATAAGGTAAAGAAGATATAAGGATGCTTTTGCAACAGTCTTAAAGATTGAAGAAATGGAGATAGAAAAGGGTCCCTAGGCTCCCCTTCCCCTTCCATGTCGGGGCAGAGCACTTGAGCTACCACATACCTCCTCTTTTCTGTCCTCCATGAAATACATATTGAGCTCCTGCAGCCTCTCCTCATAGGGTTTGTCCCGCAGCCCCTGGATCTTCTTAGTTGCCCTGTGCTGCACCCCTTGAAGTAATTTAACATCCTTTTTCAGACATGGGCACCAGAACTGCACACAGTACTCCAAGTGCAGCCCCACCAATGACCTATACAATTGCAGGATGACTTCCCCTTTTCTGGAGGTGATTCTTCTGGGAATGCATCCCAACATCCTGTTGGCTTTGGCTGCTGCTTTATGGCAATGAGCAGAGTGGCTCAGGTCTCTTGTGATGATTACCCCTAGGTCCTTTTCCTTATCAGAACTGTACACTTGTACCCCTCCAACCTGTAACTGGCACCTGGGTTCTTAGCTCCCAGGTGCATGACAGTGCACTTCTTAGTGTTGAACCACAGCTGCCAGATACCTGACCACTTTACAAGCCTAGCCTGGTCCTCCCTGAGTTCCTGTCTCCCATCCTCTGTGCCCTCTCTCCCACAGAGCTTAATGTCGTCTGCAAATTGACAGATTTTACCTTTAATCCCATCTGCTCTGTCACCAATAAAGATATTAAACAACACTGTTGCAAGCACTGAGCCCTATGAGACCCCACTGGTTACAGGCCTAGGCTTCAGGAGCCCCTCCCACTGCCACCCTCTGGTTTCTGTCTTGAAGCCAGCTCTTGACCCACCCTGCAAGCTTCTTCCCGACTCCCAGGTCCTGCAGCTTACTGAGCAGTCTCCCATGGGGCACAGAGTTGAAGGCCTTGCTGAAGTCCAGATACAAGACATCAACCACCTGTCATTTGTCCATAGTCCTTGTGACCCAGTCAAAAAAGTCTATCAGGTTGGTCTGGCAGGGTCTTTCATCCTGGAGACCATTAACCTCCAGAAAGTTCACCAGTCTCTCCTTTAGTATGGTCTCCATTAATTTGCCTACAATGGACGTAAGGCTGACTGGTCTGTAGTTACCTGGTTCATCCCTGGGTCCACTCCTGTGGAGAGGCAACACATGAGCCATTCTCCAGTCCTGAGGCATGCACCCTGTCTATAGTGAGGTGTTAAACAGGTCTGCTATGGGGCTAACCAGGACTTCCGCCAACTCCTTCATAACTCTCCGGTGCACACTGTCCTGTGCAGGAGCTTTATCCACACTAAGGCCCTTTAAAACCTTGTCCTCCTGAATTGCTCCATCTGTTACACCCCCTACCCTTCAAAACCCCTATTTTTCCCCATGGCATGGGTCCATCCTTCCCCTAGTGAAAACTGAGCTGAAATATTTAATTAGTGCCTCCACCTGTTCCTCACTACTTTCTGCCCATCCCCCCCTTAATCTAAAAATCCCATCCATGCTACTCCTTTTCTCCCTTATGTACTTAAAAAAGTTATTTTCCCCTACCTGTATCCTCTGAGCTAGCTTTAGTTCCCCTGTGGCTTTTGCTGCCCTGACCACTCTGTTTGCCTCTCTTGACTTCTCTGAGTAAACCTTCCTGTCTGCATCCCTTAGAGTACCTTTGTACTTATGAAGGGCTGCTCTCTTTTCTCTCACTTTTGCTGCCACCTCATTGCTGAGCCAACTTGTTTTTTTTATCCTGGCTTTCTTGCTCTGGGCCATTGAACTCGTATCAGTAGCCTCAATCAGGCCCTCCTTTATAATGGCCCATAGCCTGGGTAAAACATTGGCTGGACAACAGGACACAGAAGGTAATTGTAAATGGAGTCCACTCTGAAGAAAGGGTGGTAACTAGTGGGGTACCACAGGGTTCAATACTGGGTCCAGTCCTTTTTAATGTCTTTATAAGTGATATTGCAGAGGGACTGGAAGAGGATCTTCCACTTCTAATTCCTGTACATACTCACCACTGGACAGTACTAGGTCCAGTATGACTCCATCCCTGGTAGGCTCTGTGACTCCCTGCACCAGAAAACTATCCTGGGAATCAGCTCCATTTGTAGTGGAGGGAGCCTTTTGCAATAAATTCAAACAGACTTCAAGAGCCCTTAGTTCATGTTTTTTTTATTTTCCCCTATGTTTCACTCTGTTTATAGAGCTTGTTCACCAGGTAATCAATCTGTGTGATAATAAAAAATATCCTCATTTACTCACAATTACTAACACATGTCTATTTTCAATAATTCTCATTATATTTTTAACATACCATACTTTATATACACACCTACTGCTTCGAGTTTTCCAATTTTGCTGAACTCCTATCGTTCAATATTTTTTAAAATTATTTTTCACTTTGCCACTGGTGGGTTATACAACAAAAACATATTTTTTAGTATTCTCATGTGGTTTCTCTATATTATACTATTTCAGTTTTAAATCCAACCACCATTGTGCTCATCAAGCAATTTATGTGACTTTCAGTTATAAACCTGACACCGTTTAGACGTATGAGCCATTACCTGAAGTGTTTTTGCATTTTGTTTCTGTAAGGATCAATTTTATGTAATGTTATTCCCTTATTTTCTATTGTTACTCATCCTGTCAAAAAATTCATTACAAAAGACCTTTTAAATAGTTGTGCGCTGAGTCTCACACTCTCTTTCCAATTTTACTAGTCTTTCAGCACTAAATGTATCATCATTTACCTTATTCATGATTTCTCTCAGTGTGTATATTTGTTCAGAGGTTACTCCTACTGCTACTAATCGTCTCAGTGTAGGCCTTCCTCTTAGGCCCGTTTGCAATTCCTGTGGGTGTGACATGTCACTCCCCTGTACTCTCGCGAGAGTGAGTAGTTGCTAAGCAACAGTACATCATCGCCCCAACCCGCGATGCCAGGTCTTAGCAAACAGGCCTATATTTGCCATGAGCACATTATAGCCATATCTTAATAAAAAACTCTCTTCAGGTGGCTCAAGGTCCAGGGTATCTCATAAACTCAATTATATTCTCAACAACTCATGCTCATCTCATTTTCATGAACATCTTAAGGTTGCAATAGTGGACGGGGAGGGACTTTTTCTGTTTCTTCTTCTACAGTTCCTAAACATTTCTTTCTATTTATATTAAAGTTTTTTTCTACAATAGACACCTTTGGTTTATTGTGGCCTCCCCCCCGCATTCGGACCCAACACATGTTGCTCTAGCTCTAACACCCTAGGTGCAAGAATGCCAGCTGCTCTCAATGTTCATGCCAGTCCCTTCTTGTAATGTTTTTAAATTAAATATCCACCTCATCTCCACTTTTTCTAACAGTTTTTTGTAATCTTCCCCTCTTGCTGGCAGGGGTACTACCTCAAGCCCCCAAAATCTTAGGGATGCCCCCGATGACCTACCTCATTAAAATGCTGTGCTACAGATAATCTAACATCATTATTTCTGATATCTCCTTTGTATTCCAAAATCCGAACTTTTAATGCTTTCTTAGTTTGACCTACATATAATTGATCGCAGGGACATTGGATTACATACACTACTACTTCTGTCATACAGTCTATATGATTTTTAATATCAAGTTTCTTATTGATATGAGGATGTTTAAAAGGTTTTTTTTGCTTGTGTGATTACACACCGAGCAAACCCACATGGTGTCATTCCTGGATTTAGGGGTCCCAACAGCAGTTGTCCACTGTTTGTTTTTGGCTGTTTAAATTGAGATTTTACCAATTTGTCTTTCAAATTCTTAACTCTTTTTGCAACCACTGTTGGTGTTCTTTTGTAATGCCTCTATATGGGGATTATCTGCTGCTACCAAGTGCCAGTTCCTGTTAATAATTCTCCTTATTTGGGGCATTTTATGTTTGTATTTTACTGCTAACACAACCCTCTCTGGTTTTTCTGATCTTTCCTGTGTGTTTAATAATACTTTTCTTTCTTGATTATCAGTTCTATGCCAGGTTGAAATCATGTGTTATGTCTATGTTACCTTTACTACATACCATTCTAACCTGCTCCCCCAGTGTGCTGTCCAGCTCCTCTTTTTGCGTGGGTGGTATGTAAACCACCTCCATCCTAACCTTTCTCCCGTTGGTGGTCTGAAGCTGTAACCACAAGGCTTCAGTCTTACCTTCAGCCTTCTCCTCCCTGGTGCATGTGATCCCTTTCCTTACAAATAAAGCTACTCCTCCTCTCCCAGTCTCCCTGTCCTTCTAGTAAATTCTATACCCAGAAATCACAAGGCCCAAGTCATGGTACTGAGTGGCCCATGTCTCTGGGATGGCTGCTATGTCCATCTCTCCCTCAACCATCAGTGCCTGAAGATCCATCATCTTGTTTGCTAGTCTCCTTGCATTCAGTGACACCACCTTCAACCGTGATCCTGTACACCATTACCACTGACCAGCCCTTTTTGTTTCCCCCTCTCCCCATGCACTGTCCCTCACTCCTGCTCTTCACTGTTACTTCCACCTGCTGACTTACTGGGGGTGGGGCCCATTAGACTCCCATACCAAGTGATTATGGCTGCAGCACACCCTAACTTTATTTAAAAGTTTTACCAGGAAAGGCACACTGAGCTAAAAGCTCATTTCCAGATGGATCCTGGGGGAAGGGGAGGTGGCTAGTATCATACAGTAAATTACAATATACATAGCAAAACAGAATTGGAGGAATTTTTTAAGCAGTACAAATTACAGGAAAATGACAGAGATGTACACGAACTACATAGCAAACAGAATTGTGGGAGTTTATGAGCATTACATCCAGAATAACAGTTTCAAAATTGCAGCATAGTGTTCTGAGCTGAGACAAGGTCAAAGTATGTAGGTGCTAAGTGCATAATGTACTGACAGATGCATGAGCATTTGTGAAGCAAATGGGGGATGCAGGTGGGAGGGAGAAACAGTGTAGGAGGGGGTGGTAGAATTAGGAACAGTTACAGGAGGAGGGGTTGAGGCTATGGAGGAGATATGAAAGTGCATGAGACGATGGGGCATTTTGGATAGTGTGAGGGCAGGAATTCAGTAGCCTGGGGAAATGATGGATGAAGGCCATTTTACTGATTGATGTGGCGACAGGTGGATTGCCAGGGAGCAGGTGTTTGAGCTCCTAAGTGAGTGAGACGTGGGCAGTGGCAGGGAGAGTAAAGTGGAGAGGTAGGAGGGGAGGGAACTGAACTGGAATTTGCTGATGGAGTTGATACAATGGGCGTGGCACCTGTCCCCAAGTGATAAAAATAAGAGGGATTGATACAGGGAACAGTCGTAAGTGTGGAGGGGGGAAGTCCAGTGCAAAATGGCAGAAACCCTAATTATCCCCTTCAGTTTATATTAAGGTTTGTTGACATGTAATCCTCCAGCTTATTCTTTAAGACCCTGGTGCCCTCTCTATTCAAATGCAGTTGATCCAGTGCATTTGGGACCTTATTATCCCAAATCTCACCCCCCCACCAGACCATACCCAATTAACTCATGCCACCCCCTTAACCAACTGTTAAACACTTCAGTTCTCTGTTTCCTTACAGTACTAGCCCTATGGACTGGGAGCACTTCAGAGAAAGCTATTGACCTTCCTGCATCACTGCAGATTTTTCCTAACTCCATAAACCTCTCCTGCACCACTTCTACCCCACTCCTCACAAGGATCATTTGTACACAAGTGCACTATAATGTGAGGTTTCTCATGCACCTGCCCTACACACTTAGGTGTAAAAAGCACACCCTCCCCGTTGTCATGCCTGGCATGCACTCCACCCACCTATGGCTAGACCTTGCCCCCATACCTTCCCATCTCACACCCTTCACTATCGAATCTCCAAGGATAATAACCCTCTCTCCTATCTCTGTTCCCCCCTCACAATCTGTCTTTCTTGCTGCTCTAGTTTCCTTGTTACTTCCATTTCCCTCCAAGACCCCTCCCTCCCCACATGTCCAGCTTCACCCATCCCCCAGCATCTCCGCTGTGTTGTGCCTCCCTTTGACCCTCCTTCCTCCATCCCTCCAATCTCCCCACCTGGACTACCCCTCTCAACCCCCTTGAAGTCATCCTTCCACTCCCTCCTGCTCTCCACCCTCATCGCCTCCCACCTTACTTTCCCTCTCACATCCTTGCCACTAACTTTGGCCTCTTTGTTATCTCTTTCCTTTGCCTCCCCATCTGCCCCCTGCTCCTCCAAACTGGCTAGTACTGTGAACCTGTTCGAAGATGGCCCCAAAACCAGAACAAGCCTCTGTTCTTTCACCCTGTTCATTACCCCTTCCTCCATGCACGGTTTCCTTCACACACCTACCCTTTCTTCTTACCTCCTGCCAAGTCCCTGTTCTGGTTCCCCAGGGTCCTTCAGGGAAGGATGTCCCTGGACACTTTGGCATGCTTCCTGGTTCCATTCTGTGCCTATCATTCATTTGGCCTGGAGCAGTCCTTACCTGCCCCATCAGCCACTGTTCTTCCCCAAGCCTCTCCCCGCCTTCCTCCCCAACTCCCATCTCAGCCACCTTATCTCTTCCCTGAGTTGCCCAAGGTGCCTGCACACTGGACAGCCCCTGCTCTCCACATTGTTCCTAGAAAGACTGTGGCCACACACTCATTGTAGCTGACCATGCTCCCTTCCTCTGTGCCCTATCTCTTCCATTCCCCTCCTTTTCCATACCTCCCAGCTGTCAGATGTCTGCTCCAGCACCTAGGATCCCACATCCTTCCTGATTAGCTTATTCCTGCCTTACTAAGTTACTGAGTTTTCTCCTTTTATATTTCCTCAAATAGGCTGACCCTGGGTGGAGTTTTTTTTGCAATTCCCTTTTCCTACTGACTGCCTCCCCTTACTAGATTGACTAACTTATGAAGCCCACACTATGTTTCCTATTCTTATTTTACAATTTGGCTGACCCTCGATAGGGTTTTACCACAATCCCCTTTTTCTGCTGGCTCCCTCCCCTGTACTAGATAGCTAGATAGCACCTCCCCTGTAACACTAACAAGTAAGGACACATTTTCACAACTACAACTAAACAGATTAGGCAAGCATTAATAAGCATCAACCACAGTAAATAATTCCCACATGACCCATCTTTTAGAGTATAGCTTTTGTCCATCCTGCTTCCCACCTATTGCCGCCCCTCAGAACATGCACAGTATTACTTCCCTCCTGCTACCTCCCCACACAGTACATTCATAATTACCACATAGATTAAATGACTTAATACAGTATATACAGTTAGGGCACAGTTTATGAATTCAGTTTATATGTTCTTGCATTTGAGTAATCTTGTGAACCTTCTTCTTTTGGTCTGGTCCCCTCTCCTTTCCCTTCTCTTCCTTTTATCAAATTCTTTGTAGCTAAGACACTCAGCAAAGGATCAGAGTAGCCTGCTGACTGGCCAACTACCTGCAGACTCTAGGCAGACAATTGTCCTTTGTGCTTACAGTCTGGCAGACTCCAGACAGACTTACATTTGTATATTTTCTTCCTGTTGGTTTCAAATTTGGAATTTTTGTTTCTTAGATCTGACTGTGAGTGTTCCCTCCTCTTACTTAATTCAAACCAAGTGTGTTTAAACACTATTTCACTTTCCTCCCTATGACCCTGGCACCACTTTTATTTAGATGCAGCCCATCTCATGAGAAGAGGTTGTTTTGACACTTGAACACAACCCAATTATCTATAAATGCTAGACCTATGCTCCTACATCAGTCGAGGAGCATTATGTTTATTCTTTCAGTTGTTTGATTTTTTCCTGGGTGGGAACTGAGTATTGGCAAAATTCCTGAAACTGCAGCCTGGTGGCCTTTCCATTTTAATCTTACACCTAGATCTATAATGTCACTGCAAATATCCTTTTCATGTGCCCTTCCCGCATCGCTATTTCCAACATGTATCATAACTGATGAATTTTGTGTCAGTTTCAACTTACTAAGACATACTGAAATATCTTGAATCCTGGATCCAGGTAAACACATAACTGAGGTATTGAACATGTCATGTTAACATATAGGACTGTCAATGTACATAATAATTGAATCACCAGTAACAAGTCACTGAGGTGACTTATTACAATAATCCATCTGCTCATTAGTTTCTTCCTGGTCAAGTGGAGCATATCTGTTTGAGGCTATAATGGGCAGAGGGTTATGTTTTGTAACTGGGGTGTCTTGGTTAATACAGGTTCTTTGTTGAAAATATTAATTCTCCTGCCCTTTCTCATTTTTATTGGTTTCACTATAGACCACTCCCTATCCTGTAAATCCTCATGTTCCTCTTCTCTATCCCTTTTTCTATTTTCTTTGTTTGCAGTGTACCTGCTCATGCTAGCATCTTCCTGCCTGGATTCTGTACATGGATCTTTACAAATCTCAGGTGTTATTGTATTGGGATTAAATTCATGGATCATGTTGTCAACATACTGTTCTAAATTTCTTAGCTCAGTAATTCTTTACAGTTCTGTTCTTATGTTTAGCAATTCCTCTCTCAAGTTTCTGATTTCTCTACATTTGGGGCAGTCACTAGTTTGAACGACATCACAGTTTGTAATTGATTTCAGATATAAGTGGTTGCACTTTCTACATAAGAACCCATTATCCCTATTTTTTAGTTCCAGACATAAAAGTTTTGAATGTGTGGATGACATTTTACTCTGAGCATTTTTTCTAATTCTCTGTTACCTGAGACCAGTTTTTGCCTTCCAGGCTATCTGTTGATATCTCCCAACAATAACCAACACTGTATCTAAAGAAACAATGAACTGATCTTTAAATCTGAAAACAAACCTCACATAAGTTCAGGCCTTTTCCTTGACTTCCCTGGTTGATGCTGGCACTGCTCACAGGGGGGTGGTCTTAAGAACACAGAAACAAGAAGCATGGGTCACTGATGTGCATGGTCTGGGTAGTCCTTTGTGCAAATGATAGTTTTACAAAGTATAAAAAGGTTCCTTGAGCCCTGGATTACCCAATTTCCAATGGCTAGACCTTTTAAAATACCAATAAAAGAGTATAATCAATGCTGCACTCCCAAGTAGTCCCTGCAGATAGCAAGATCCTGTGACTCAGGCATTGACAGTTGAAATGGAAAGAACTCCTGTTACTTACGCATTGACAGTTCAAATGGAAAGAGCTTCTGTTACCCAGGAATTGACAGCTGAAATGGAAAGAGCTCCTGTTACTTATGCATTGACAGTTGAAATGGAAAGAGCTTCTGTTAACAAGGAATTGACAGTTGAAATGGAATGAGCTCCTGTTACCAACACATTGACAATTGCAATGGAAAGAGCTTCTGTTACCCAGGAACTGACAGTTGAAATGAAAAGAGCTTCTGTTACTTATGCATTGACAGTTGAAATGGACAGAGTTCCTGTTTCTCAGTCATTGACAGTTGAAATGGAAAGAGCTTCTGTTACCCAGGAATTGACAGTTCAAATGGAAAGAGCTACTGTTACTGATGCATTGACAGTCAAAATGGAAAGAGGTCCTGTTATTCAGGCATTGACAGTTGAAATGGAAAGAGCTGCTGTTATACTCACGTATTGCCAGTTGAAATGTAAAGAGTTCCTGTTGGCCAGGTATTGACAGTTGAAATGGGAAGAGCTCCTCTTATTCAGGCATTGACAGTTGAAACAGAAGGAGCTCATGTTACTCAGACATTGACAGTGGAAATGGAAAGAGCTGCTGTTACTCAGGCTTTGACAGTTGAAATGAAAAGAGCTGCTGTTATTCTCAGGCATTGCCAGTTTAAATGGAAAGAGCTTGTTCTCCAGGCATTGACAGTTGAAATGGAAATTGTTCCTGTGTCTCTGGCATTAACAGGTGAAATGGAAAATGCTCCAATTACTCAGGCATTGACAGCTGAAATGGAAAGAGCTCCTGTTACTCAGGCATTGACAGTTGAAATGGAAAGATCTCCTGTTACTAAAGCATTGAAAGTTTAAATGGAAAGAGCTCCTGTTACTTAGGTATTGCCAGTTGAAATGGAAAGAGCTCATATTACTCAGGCATGGACAGTTGAAATAGAAAGAGCTCCTGTTACTCAGACATTGACAGCTGAAGAGGAAAGAGCTCCTGTTACTAAGGTATAGAAAGTTTAAAAGGAAATAGCTCCTGTTACTCAGGCATTGACAATTGAAATGGAAAGAGCTCCTGTTACTAAGGAATTGAAAGTTGAAATGGAAAGAGATCCTGTTACTTGGGCATTGATAGTTGAAATGGAAGGAGCTCATGTTTCTCAGGCATTGACAGGTGAAATGGAAAGAGTTCCTGTTACTAAGGCATTGACAGTTTAAAGGGAAAGAGCTCCTGTTACTTAAGCATTGACAGTTGAATTGGAAAGAGCTCATATTACTCAGGCATTGACAGTTGAAATAGAAAGACCTCCTGTTTCTCAGGCATTGACAGTTGAAATGGAAAGAGCTCCTGTTATTCAGACATTGGCAGGTGAAATGGAAAGCACTCTCTTTATTCAGTCATTGACAGTTGAAATGGAAAGAGCTCCTGTTACTTAGACATTGTCAGTTGAAATGGATAGAGCACCTGTTACTGAGGCATTGACAGTTGAAATGGAAAGAGCACCTTTTACACAGGCATTGTCAATTGAAATGGAAAGAGCTCCTGCTACTTAGACATTGTCAGTTGAAATGGATACAGCACCTGTTACTGAAGCATTGACAGATGAAATGGAAAGAGCTCATGTTTCTCAGGCATTCACTGTTGAAATGGAAAGAACTCATTTTACTCAGGCATTAGAAACATAGAAACATAGACTTTGACAGCAGATAAGGACCGCTTGGCCCACCTAGTCTGCCCATTTCCCTACCTACAGGATAGGCCACAGATCCTAGTTAACCAACAGCCTATTTCTTCCTACCCACCACAAGAATTGCCTTATGTCTGTCCCATGCATTCTTGAATTCTCCCACAGTTTTAGACCCTACAACCTCCTCAGGAAGGCTGTTCCATGCATCCAGTACCCTCTCTGTGAAAAAATACTTTGTCACATTGCCCTGGAACTGCCCACTCTATCTTTAAATTATGTCCCCTTGTTCTTGCACATCTCTTTTTCTGAAAGATGCTACCCTCTTGGACTTTGTTGATTCCACTGAGGTACTTAAAAGTTTCTATCATGTCCCCCCTCCCTTCTTTCCTCAAGGGTATATATATTAAGCTCCTTTAGTCTCTCCTCGTACGGCTTCTCTTGCAGACCCTGCACCATTTTAGTTGCCCTCTTCTGGACTGCCTCTATCCTGTCTATGTCCTTGCAGAGATGGGGTCTCCAGAACTGGACACAGTACTCTAGATGGGGTCTCACCAACTGTCTGTACAGAGGGATAACAACTTCCTGTTTTCTGCTGGTGATGCCTCTCCCTATGCATCCCAGTATACCCCAGCCCTCCCTACTGCCTTCTCACATTGCTTGCTAACCTTAAAGTCATCTGATATGATTACCCCCAGGTCCCTTTCCATTTTTGTTGTTGTTACTACCTTCCCCCCACTGTGTAATTTTCCCCTGGGTTCTTGTATCCCAGGTGCATTATTTTGCACTTCTTTGCATTGAATCCTAGCTGCCATACTTCTGACAAATACATTGACAGTAGAAATCCAAAGAGCTCCTGTTATTCAGGCATTGACAGTTGAAATGGAAAGAGCTCATGTTACTCAGACATTGACAGTTGCAATCAAAAGAGCTCCTGTTACCCCGACATTGACAGTTGAAATGGAAGGACCTCCTGTTTCTCAGGCATTGACAGGTGAAATGGAAAGAGCTCCTGTTACTCAGGCATTGCCAGCTGAAATGGTAAGAGCTCCTGTTACTCAGGCATTGATAGATGAAATGGAAAGAGCTCCTGTTACACAGATATTTTCAATTGAAATGGAAAGAGCTCTTGTTTCTTGGGCATTGATAATTAAAATGGAAAGAGCTCATGTTACTCAGTCATTGACAGTTGAAGTGGAAAAAGCTCCTGTTTCTCGGGCATTGTCAGTTGAAATGGAAAGAGCTCCTATTACTCAGGCATTGACAGTTGAAATGGAAGGAGCTCCTGTTTCCCAGTCACTGACAGTTGAAATGGAAACAGCTCCTGTTACTCAGGCATTGACAGTTGAAATGGAAAGAGCTCCTGGTACTCAGGCATTGCCAGGTGAAATGGAAAGAGCTGTGGTTACTCAGGCATTGTCAGTTGAAATAGAAAGAGCCCCTGTTACTCAAGCATTGACAGTTGAATAGAAAGAGCCCCTGTTCCTCAGACATTGACAGTTGAAGAGGAAAGAGCTCCTGTTACTAAGGCATTGAAAGTTGAAATGGAAAGAACTCCTATTACTTGGGCATTGATAGTTGAAAAGGAAGGAGCTCATGTTACCCGGGCATTGTCATTTGAAATGGAAAGGGCGCATGTTTCTCAGGCATTCACAGGTGAAATGGAACAAGCTCCTGCTACTCAGGCATTGTCAGCTGAAATGGAAAGAGCTGCTGATACTAAGGCATTGACAGTTTAAATAGAAAGAGCTCCTGTTGCTTAGGCATTGACAGTTGAAATGGAAAGAGCTCATATTACTCAGGCACTGACAGCTGAAATGGGAAGACCACCTGTTTCTCAGGCATTGACAATTGAAATGGAAAGAGCTCCTGTTATTCAAACATTGGCAGGTGAAATGGAAAGAGCACCTGTTACTCAGGCATTGACAGTTGACATGGAAAGAGCTCCTGTTACACATGCATTGATAGTTGAAATAGAAAGTGCTCCTGTTACTCAGGCATTGGAAGTTGAAATGGAAAGAGCACCTATTACTCAGACATTGTCAGTTGAAATGGATAGAGCTCCTGCCACTCAGGCATTGACAGTTGAAATGGAAATAGCTGCTGTTACTCAGGCACTGTCAGTCGAAATGGAAAGAGCTCCTGTTACTCAGGCATTGTCAGTTGAAATGGAAAGAGCTCCTGTTACTCAGGCATTGATAGATGAAATGGAAAGAGCTCCTTTTACATAGGCATTGCCATTTGAAATGGAAAGAGTTCTTGTTCCTTGGGCATTTGATAGCTGAAATGGAAAGAGCTCATGTTAGTCAGGCATTGTCAGTTAAAATGGAAAGAGCTCATGTTTCTAAGGCATTGACAGTTTGAAATGGAAATAACTCATTTTACTCAGGCATTGACAGTTAAAATGGAAAGATCTCCTGTTACTCAAGCATTGACAGTTAAAATGGAAAGTGCTCATGTTACTCAGGTATTGACAATGGAAATGGAAAGAGCTCCTGTTACTAAGGCATTTAAAGTTGAAATGGAAAGAGATCCTGTTACTTGGGCATTAATAGTTGAAATGGAAAGAGCTGCTGTTACTCGGCATTGTCAGTTAAAATGGAAAGAGGTCTTGCTACTCAGGCATTGTCAGTTGAAATGGAAAGAGCTCCTGTTTCTCAGGCATTGTCAGATGAAATGGAGAAAGCTTCTGTTATTCAGGCATTGACAGATGAAATGGAAAATGCTCCAGTTACCCAGTCATTGTCAATTGAAACGGAAAGAGCTCTTGTTACTAAGGCATTGACAGATGAAATGGAATGTCCTTCTGTTACTTGGGCATTGATAGTTCAAATGGAAAGAGCTCATGTTGCTCAGGCTTGACAGTTGAAGTGGAAAGAGCTCCTTTTACTTAGGAATTGTCAGTTGAAATGGAAATAGCTCATGTTTTTCAGGCATTGAAAGTTGAAATTGAAAGAACTTCTTTTACTCAGGCATTGAGATTTGAATTGGAAATAGCTCCTGTTACTCAGAGAGTGACAGTGCAAATGGAAACAGCTAATTATCCAGGCATTGACAGTTGAAATAGAAAGAGGACCTGTGTGTCAGGCATTAGCAGGTGAAATGGAAAGAGTTCCGGACACTTCTGGCATTGACAGTTGAAATGGAAAGAGCTCCTGTTTCCCAGTCATCGACAGATGAAATAGAAAGATCTCCTGTTACTCAGGCATTGACAGTTGAAATGTAAAGAACTCCTGTTACTCAGGCATTGACAGTTGAAATGGAAAGAGCTCCTGTTACTCGGGCATTGACAGTTGAAATGGAAAGAGCTCCTGTTACTCGGCATTGTTAGTTGAAACTGAAAGAGGTTTTGTTACTCAGCCATTGTCACTTGAAATGGAAAGAGCTCCTGTGACTCGGGCATTGATAGTTGAAATGGAAAGAGCTCCTGTTACTCAGGCATTTTCAGTTGAAAGAGAAAGAGCTCCTGTTACCCAGGCATTGACAGCTGGAATGGAAAGAGTTCATATTATTCAGGCATTGAAGTTGAAATGGAAAAAGCTCCTGTTACTAAGGCTTTGTGAGTTTAAAAGGAAAGAGCTCATATTACTCAGGCATTCACAGATGAAGTGGAAAGAGCTGCTGTTATACTCAGGCATTGCCAGTTGAAATGGAAAGAGTTTCTGTTAGCCAGGTATTGTCAGTTGAAATATGAAGAGCTCCTCTTATCCAGGCATTGACAGTTGAAACGGAAGGAGCTTCTGTTGCTCAGTCATTGACAGTGCAAATGGAAAGAGCTGCTGTTACTCAGGCATTGACAGTTGAAGTGGAAAGTGCTGCTGTTATTCACAGGTATTGCCAGTTGAAATGGAAAAAGGTCGTTATCCAGGCATTGACAGTTGAAATGGAAAGAGGTCCTGTGTCTCAGGCATTAACAGGTGAAATAGAAAAAGTTCCTGTTACTCAGGCATTGACAGATGAAATTGAAAGAGCTCCTGTTACTCAGGCATTGACAGTTGAAATGGAGACAGCTCCTGTTACACAAGCATTGACAACTGAAATGGAAAGAGCTCCTGTTACTCGGGCATTGACAGTTGAAATGTAAAGAGCTGCTGTTACTTGGCATTATCAGTTGAAATGGAAAGAGGTCTTGTTAGTCAGGCATTGTCAGTTGAAATGGAAAGAGCTCCTGCTACTCAGGCATTATCAGTTGAAACGGAGAGAGCTACTGTTATTCAGGCATTTACAGATGAAATGGAAAATACTCCTGTTACCCAGTCATTGTCAATTGAAATGGAAAGAGCTCTTGTTACTAAGGCATTGAAAGTTGAAATGGAATGTGCTCCTGTTACTTGGGCATTGATAGTTCAAATGGAAAGAGCTCATGTTGCTGAGGCTTGACAGCTGAAGTGGAAAGAGCTACTTTTATTCGGGCATTGTCAGTTGAAATGGAAATAACTCATGTTTGTCAGGCATTGAGGGTTGAAATCGAAAGAACTTCTTTTACTCAGGCATTGACATTTGAAATGGAAATAGCCCCTATTACTCAGTCAATAACAGTTGAAATGGCAGCAGCTAATGTTACCCAGGCATTCACAGTTGAAATGGAAAGAACTCCTGTTACTCAGGCATTGACAGTTGAAACAGAAAGAGCTCCTTTTACTCACGCATTGTCAGTTGAAATGGAGAGAACTTCTTTTACTCAGGCATTGACAGATGATATGGAAAGAGCTCCTGTTATACAGGCATTGTTAATTGAAAGGGAAAGAGCTCTTGTTTCTAAGGCATTGGCAGTTGAAATGGAAGGTACTCCTTTTACTTGGGCATTGATAGTTGAAATGGAATGAGCTCATGTTACACAGGCATTGACAGTTGAAATCGAAAGAGCTGCTATTACTCGGGCATTGATAGTTGAAATGGAAAGAGCTCCTGTTACTCAGGCATTTTCAGTTGAAAGGGAAAGAGCTCCTGTTATCCAGGCATTGACAGTTGAAGAGGAAAGAGCTCCTTTTACCCAGGCATTGACAGTTGAAATGGTAAGAGCTCCTGTTACCCTGGCATTGTCAGTTTAAATGGAAAGAGCTCCTATTACTCAGGCATTGACATTTGAAATGGAAAGAGCTGCTGTTTCCCAGTCACTGACAGATGAAATGGAAAGATCTCCTGTTACTCAGGCGTTGACAGTTGAAATGGAAAGAGCTCCTGTTACTCAGGTATTGTCAGTTGAAATGGAAAGAGGTCCTGTTACCCAGGCATTGACAGTTGAAAAGGAAAGAGCTCATATTATTCAGGCATAGTCAGTCGAAATGGAAAGAGCTCCTGTTACTCAGGCATTGACAGTTGAAATGGAAAAAACTTGTTTTACTCAGGCATTGACAGTTGAAATGGAAAGAGCTCCTGTTACTCAGGCATTGTCAGTTTAAAAGGAATGAGCTCCTGTTACTCAGGCATTCACAGATGAAGTGGAAAGAGCTGCTGCTATACTCAGGCATTACCAGTTGAAATGGAAAGAGTTCCTGTTAGCCAGGTATTGTCAGTTGAAATGGAAAGAGGTCCTGTTCCCAGGCATTGACAGTTGAAAAGGAAAGAGCTCATATTATTCAGGCATAGTCAGTCGAAATGGAAAGAGCTCCTGTTACTCAGGTATTGACAGTTGAAATGGAAAAAACTTGTTTTACTGGGGCATTGACAGTTGAAATGGAAAGAGCTCCTGTTACTCAGACATTGTCAGTTTAAAAGGAATGAGCTCCTGTTACTCAGGCATTCACAGATGAAGTGGAAAGAGCTGCTGTTATACTCAGGCATTACCAGTTGAAATGGAAAGAGTTCCTGTTAGCCAGGTATTGTCAGTTGAAATGGGAAGAGCTCCTCTTATCCAGGCATTGACAGTTGAAACGAAAGGAGCTCCTGTTACTCAGTCATTGACAGTGTAAATGGAAAGAGCTGCTGTTACTCAGGCATTGACAGTTGAAGTGGAAAGTGCTGCTGTTATTCACAGGCATTGCCACTTGAAATGGAAAAAGGTCATTATCCAGGCATTGACAGTTGAAACGGAAAGAGGTCCTGTGTCTCAGGCATTAACCGGTGAAATGGAAAAAGTTCCTGTTACTCAGGCATTGACAGTTGAAATGGAAAGAGCTCCTGTTTCCCAGTCACTAACAGTTGAAATGGAAAGAGTTCCTGTTACTCAGGCTTTGACAGTTGAAATTGAAAGAGCTCCGGTTACTCAAGCATTGAAAGTTGAAATTGAAAGAGCTCCTGTTACTCATGCATTGACAGTTGAAAAGGAAAGAGCTGCTGTTACTCGGCATTGTCATTTGAAATGGAAAGAGGACTTGTTACTCAGGCATTGTCAGTTGAAATGGAAAGAGCTCCTGTTACTCAGGCATTGTCAGTTGAAATGGAGAGAGCTTCTGTTATTCAGGCATTGACAGATGAAATGGAAAATGCTACTGTTACCCAGTCATTGTCAAATGAAATGGAAAGAGCTCTTGTTACTAAGGCATTGAGAGATGAAATAGAATGTGCTCCTGTTACTTGGGCATTGATAGCTTAAATGGAAAGAGATCATATTGCTCAGGCTTGACAGTTGAAGTGGAAAATGCTCCTTTTACTCGGGTATTGTCAGCTGAAATGGAAATAGCTCATGTTTTTCAGGCATTGAGAGTTGAAATTGAAAGAACTTCTTTTACTCAGGCATTGACATTTGAAATGGAAAGGGCTTCTGTTACTCAGTCAATGACAGTTGAAATGGAAACAGCTCATTATCCAGGCATTGACAGTTGAAACGGAAAGAGGACCTGTGTGTCAGGCATTACCAGGTTAAATGGAAAGAGTTCCGGATACTCTGGCATTGACAGTTGAAATGGAAAGAGCTCCTATTACTCAGGCATTGACAATTGAAATGGAAAGAGCTCCTGTTTCCCAATCATTGACAGATGAAATAGAAAGATCTCCTGTTACTCAGGCATTGACAGTTGAAATGTAAAGAACTCCTGTTACTCAGGCATTGACTGCTGAAATGGAAAGAGCTCCTGTTACTCGGGCATTGACAGTTGAAATGGAAAGAGCTCCTGTTACTCGGCATTGTGAGTTGAGAATGAAAGAGATCTTGTTACTCAGGCACTTTCACTAGAAATGGAAAGAGCTCATATTATTCAGGCATTGACAGTTAAAAGGAAAGAGCTCATATTATTTAGGCATTGTCAGTCGAAATGGAAAGAGCTCCTGTTACCAGGCATTGACAGTTGAAATGGAAAGAGCTCATATTATTCAGGCAATGACAGTTGAAATGGAAAGAGCTCCTATTACTCAGGCATTGAGAGTTAAAAGGAAGAGCTCCTGTTACTCAGGCATTCACAGATGAAGTGGAAAGAGCTGCTGTTATACTCGGGCAGTGCCAGTTGAAATGGAAAGAGTTCCTGTTAGCCAGGTATTGTCAGTTGAAATGGGAAGAGCTCCTCTTATCTAGGCATTGACAGTTGAACTGGAAGGAGCTCCTGTTACTCAGTCATTGACAGTGCAAATGGAAAGAGCTGCTGTTACTCAGGCATTGACTGTTGAAGTGGAAAGTGCTGCTGTTATTCACAGGTATTGCCAGTTGAAATGGAAAAAGGTCGTTATCCAGGCATTGACAGTTGAAACGGAAAGACGTCCTGTGTCTCAGGCATTAACAGGTGAAATGGAAAAAGTTCCTGTTACTCAGGCTTTGACAGTTGAAATTGAAAGAGCTCCGGTTACTCAAGCATTGAAAGTTGAAATTGAAAGAGCTCCTGTTACTCATGCATTGACAGTTGAAAAGGAAAGAGCTGCTGTTACTCGGCATTGTCATTTGAAATGGAAAGAGGACTTGTTACTCAGGCATTGTCAGTTGAAATGGAAAGAGCTCCTGTTACTCAGGCATTGTCAGTTGAAATGGAGAGATCTGTTATTCAGGCATTGACAGATGAAATGGAAAATGCTACTGTTACCCAGTCATTGTCAAATGAAATGGAAAGAGCTCTTGTTACTAAGGCATTGAGAGATGAAATAGAATGTGCTCCTGTTACTTGGGCATTGATAGCTTAAATGGAAGAGATCATATTGCTCAGGCTTGACAGTTGAAGTGGAAAATGCTCCTTTTACTCGGTATTGTCAGCTGAAATGGAAATAGCTCATGTTTTTCAGGCATTGAGAGTTGAAATTGAAAGAACTTCTTTTACTCAGGCATTGACATTTGAAATGAAAGGGCTTCTGTTACTCAGTCAATGACAGTTGAAATGGAAACAGCTCATTATCCAGGCATTGACAGTTGAAGCGGAAGAGGACCTGTGTGTCAGGCATTACCAGGTTAAATGGAAGAGTTCGGATACTCTGGCATTGACAGTTGAAATGGAAAGAGCTCCTATTACTCAGGCATTGACAATTGAAATGGAAAGAGCTCCTGTTTCCCAATCATTGACAGATGAAATAGAAAGATCTCCTGTTACTCAGGCATTGACAGTTGAAATGTAAAGAACTCCTGTTACTCAGGCATTGACTGCTGAAATGGAAAGAGCTCCTGTTACTCGGGCATTGACAGTTGAAATGGAAAGAGCTCCTGTTACTCGGCATTGTGAGTTGAAATTGAAAGAGGTCTTGTTACTCAGGCACTTTCACTAGAAATGGAAAGAGCTCATATTATTCAGGCATTGACAGTTGAAAAGGAAAGAGCTCATATTATTTAGGCATTGTCAGTCGAAATGGAAAGAGCTCCTGTTACCCAGGCATTGACAGTTGAAATGGAAAGAGCTCATATTATTCAGGCAATGACAGTTGAAATGGAAAGAGCTCCTGTTACTCAGGCATTGAGAGTTAAAAAAGGAAAGAGCTCCTGTTACTCAGGCATTCACAGATGAAGTGGAAAGAGCTGCTGTTATACTCGGGCAGTGCCAGTTGAAATGGAAAGAGTTCCTGTTAGCCAGGTATTGTCAGTTGAAATGGGAAGAGCTCCTCTTATCTAGGCATTGACAGTTGAACTGGAAGGAGCTCCTGTTACTCAGTCATTGACAGTGCAAATGGAAAGAGCTGCTGTTACTCAGGCATTGACTGTTGAAGTGGAAAGTGCTGCTGTTATTCACAGGTATTGCCAGTTGAAATGGAAAAAGGTCGTTATCCAGGCATTGACAGTTGAAACGGAAAGACGTCCTGTGTCTCAGGCATTAACAGGTGAAATGGAAAAAAGTTCCTGTTACTCAGGCATTGACAGTTGAAATTGAAAGAGCTCCTGTTACTCAGGCATTGACAGTTGAAATGGAAAGAGCTCCTGTTACTCAGGCATTGACAGTTGAAATGGAAAAAGCTCCTGTTACTCAAGCATTGACAACTGTAATGGAAAGAGCTCCTGTTACCCGGGCATTGACTATTGAAATGGAAACAGCTCCTGTTACTCGGCATTGTCAGATGAAATGGAAAGAGGTCTTGTTACTCAGGCATTGTCAGTTGAACTGGAGAGAGCTACTGTTATTCAGGCATTGACAGGTGAAATGGAAAATGCTCCTGTTACCCAGTCATTGTCAATTGAAATGGAAAGAGCTCTTGTTACTTAGGCATTGACTGTTGAAATGGAATGTGCTCCTGTTACTTGGGCATTGATAGTTCAAATGGAAAGAGCTCATTTTGCTCAGGCTTGACACTTGAAGTGGAAAATCTCCTTGTACTAGGGCATTATCAGTTGAAATGGAAATAGCTCATGTTTCTCAGGCTTTGAGAGTTGAAATAGAAATAACTTCTTTTACTCAGGCATTGACATTTGAAATGGAAATAGCTCCTGTTACTCAGTCAATAACAGTTGAAATGGAAACAGCTCATGTTACTCAGACATTGACAGCTGAAATCAACAGAGCTGCTTTTACCCAGACATTGACAGTTTAAATGGAAAGACCTCCTGTTTCTCAGGCATTGACAGTTGAAATGGAAAGAACTCCTGTTACTCAGGCATTCACAGCTGAAATAGAAACAGCTCCTTTTACTCACGCATTGTCGGTTGAAATGGAGAGATCTTCTTTTACTCAGGCATTGACAGATGATATGGAAAGAGCTCCTGTTACACAGGCATTGTTAATTGAAAGGGAAAGAGCTCTTTTTTCAAAGGCGTTGACAGTTTAAATGGAAAGAGCTCCTGTTACTTGGGCATTGATAGTTGAATTGTAATGAGCACATGTTACGCAGGCATTGACAGTTGAAATGGAAAGAGCTCATATTATTCACGCATTGACAGTTAAAATGGAAAGAGCTCCTTTTACCCTGGCATTGTCAGTGTAAATGGAAAGAGCTCCTGTTACTCAAGCATTGACAGTTGAAATGGAAAATGCTCCTATTACTCAGGCATTGACAGTTGAAATGGAAAGAGCTCTTGTTTCCCAGTCACTGACAAATGAAATGGAAAGATCTCCTGTTACTCAGGCATTGACAGTTGAAATGTAAAGAACTGCTGTTACTCAGGCATTGACAGTTGAAATGGAAAGAGCTCCTGTTACTCAGGAATTGTCAGGTGAAATGGAAAGAGGTCCTGTTACCCAGGCATTGACAGTTGAAAAGGAAAGAGCTCATATTATTCAGGCATTGACAGTCGAAATGGAAAGAACTCGTTTTACTCAGGCATTGACAGTTGAAATAGAAAGAGCTCCTGTTACTCAGGCATTGTCAGTTTAAAAGGAAAGAGCTCCTGTTACTCAGGCATTCACAGATGAAGTGGAAAGAGCTGCTGTTACTCAAGCATTGACAACTGAAATGGAAAGAGCTCCTGTTACTCGGGCATTGACAGTTGAACGGGAAAGAGCTCCTTTTACCCATGCATTGACAGTTGAAATGGCAAGAGCTCCTGTTACCCTGGCATTGTCAGTTTAAAAGGAAAGAGCTCCTGTTACTCAGGCATTGACAGATGAAGTGGAAAGTGCTGCTGTTATACTCAGTCATCGCCAGTTGAAATGGAAAGAGTTCCTGTTTGCCACGTCTTGACAGATGAAATGGGGAGAGCTCCTCTTATCCAGGCATTGACAGTTGAATCAGAATGAGCTCCTGTTACTCTGTCATTGACAGTGCAAATGGAGAGAGCTACTGTTACTCAGGCATTGAGAGTTGAAATGGACAGAGCTCATTATCCAGGCATTGACAGTCGAAACAGAAAGAGGTCCTGTGTCACAGGCATTATCAGGTGAAATGGAAAGGGTTCCTTTTACTCGTGCATTGACACTTGAAATGGAAAAAGCTCCTCTAACTCAGGCATTAACAGTTAAAATGGAAAGAGCTCCAGTTTCCCAGTCACTGACAGTTGAAATGGAATGAGCTTCTGTTACTCAGGCATTGACAGTTGAAATAGAAAGAGCTCCTGTTACTCAGGCATTGACAGTTGAAAGGCAAAGAGCTCCTGTTACTCAGGCATTGACAGCTGAAATGGAAAGTGCTCCTGTTACTCGGCATTGTCAGTTGAAATGGAAAGGGTGCTTGTTACTCAGGCATTGTCAGTTGAAATGGAAAGAGGTCTTGTTACTCAGGCATTGTCAGTTGAAATGGAGAGAGCTACTGTTATTCAGGCATTGACAGGTGAAATGGAAAATGCTCCTGTTACCCAGTCATTGTCAATTGAAATGGAAAGAGCTCTTGTTACTAAGGCATTGACTGTTAAAATGGAATGTGCTCCTGTTACTTGGGCATTGATAGTTCAAATGGAAAGAGCTCATGTTGCTCAGGCTTGACACTTGAAGTGGAAAAACTCCTTTTACTAGGGCATTATCAGTTGAAATGGAAATAGCTCATGTTTCTCAGGCTTTGAGAGTTGAAATCAAAAGAACTTCTTTTACTCAGGCATTGACATTTGAAATGGAAATAGCTCCTGTTACTCAGTCAATAACAGTTGAAATGGAAACAGCTCATGTTACTCAGACATTGACAGCTGAAATCGACAGAGCTGCTGTTACCCAGACATTGACAGTTTAAATGGAAAGACCTCCTGTTTCTCAGGCATTGACAGTTGAAATGGAAAGAACTCCTGTTACTCAGGCATTCACAGTTGAAATAGAAACAGGTCCTTTTACTCACACATTTTAAGTTGAAATGGAGAGGTCTTCTTTTACTCAGGCATTGACAGATGATATGGAATGAGCTCCTGTTACACAGGCATTGTTAATTGAAAGGGAAAGAGCTCTTTTTTCTAAGGCATAGGCAGTTGAAATGGAAAGAGCTCCTGTTATTTGGGCAATGATAGTTGAATTGGAATGAGCTCATGTTACACAGGCATTGACAGTTGAAATGGAAAGAGCTCATATTATTCACGCATTGACAGTTAAAATGTAAAGAGCTCCTTTTACCCTAGCATTGTCAGTGTAAATGGAAAGAGTTCCTTTTACTCAGGCATTGACAGTTGAAATGGAAAATGCTCCTATTACTCAGGCATTGACAGTTGAAATGGAAAGAGCTCTTGTTTCCCAGTCACTGACAGATGAAATGGAAAGATCTCCTGTTACTAAGGCATTGACAGTTGAAGTGTAAAGAACTCTTGTTACTCAAGCATTGACAGTTGAAATGGAAAGAGCTCCTGTTACTCAGGCATTGACAGTTGAAAAGGAAAGAGCTCATATTATTCAGGCATTGACAGTCGAAATGGAAAGAGCTCCTGTTATTCAGGCATTGACAGTTGAAATGGAAAGAACTCATTTTACTCAGGCATTGACAGTTGAAATAGAAAGAGCTCCTGTTACTCAGGCATTGTCAGTTGAAATGGAATGAGCTCCTGTTACTCAGGCATTGACAGTTGAAATAGAAAGAGCTCCTGTTACTCAGGCATTGACAGTTGAAAGGCAAAGAGCTCCTGTTACTCAGGCATTGACAGCTGAAATGGAAAGTGCTCCTGTTATTCGGCATTGTCAGTTGAAATGGAAAGAGGTCTTGTCACTCAGCCATTGTCAGTTGAAATAGAAAGAGCTCCTGCTGCTCAGGCATTGTCAGTTGAAATGGAGAGATCTACTGTTATTCAGGCATTGACAGGTGAAATGGAAAATGCTCCTGTTACCCAGTCATTGTCAATTGAAATGGAAAGAGCTCTTGTTACTAAGGCATTGACTGTTGAAAGGGAAAGTGCTCCTGTTACTTGGGCATTGATAGTTCAAATAGAAAGAGCTCATTTTGCTCAGGCTTGACACTTGAAGTGGAAAAACTCCATTTACTATGGCATTATCAGTTGAAATGGAAATAGCTCATGTTTCTCAGGCTTTGAGAGTTGAAATAGAAAGAACTTCTTTTACTCAGGCATTGACATTTGAAATGGAAATAGCTCCTGTTACTCAGTCAATAACAGTTGAAATAGAAACAGCTCATGTTACTCAGACATTGACAGCTGAAATCGACAGAGCTGCTGTTACCCAGGCATTGACAGTTGAAATGGAAAGAACTCCTGTTACTCAGGCATTCACAGTTGAAATAGAAACAGGTCCTTTTACTCACCGCATTATCAGTTGAAATGGAGAGATCTTCTTTTACTCAGGCATTGACAGATGATATGGAAAGAGCTCCTGTTACGCAGGCATTGTTAATTGAAAGGGAAAGAGCTCTCTTTTCTTAGGCATTAACAGTTGAAATGGAAAGAGCTCCTGTTACTTGGGCATTGATAATTGAATTGGAATGAGCTCATATTATTCCCGCATTGACAGTTAAAATGGAAAGAGCTCCTTTTACCCTAGCATTGTCAGTGTAAATGGAAAGAGCTCCTGTTACCCAGGCATTGACAGTTGAAATGGAAAATGCTCCTATTACTCAGGCATTGACAGTTGAAATGGAAAGAGCTCTTGTTTCCCAGTCTCTGACAGATGAAATGGAAAGATCTCCTGTTACTCAGGCATTGACAGTTGAAGTGTAAATAACTCTTGTTACTCAGGCATTGACAGTTGAAATGGAAAGAGCTCCTGTTACTCAGGAATTGTCAGGTAACATGGAAAGAGGTCCTGTTACCCAGGCATTGACAGTTGAAAAGGAAAGAGCTCATATTATTCAGGTTGACAGTCAAAATGAAAAGAGCTCCTGTTACTCAGGCATTGACAGTTGACATGGAAAGAACTCATTTTACTCAGGCATTGACAGTTGAAATAGAAAGAGCTCCAGTTACTCAGGCATTCACAGATGAAGTGGAAAGAGCTGCTGTTACTCAAGCATTGACAACTGAAAAGGAAAGAGCTCCTGTTACTCGGGCATTGACAGTTGAACGGGAAAGAGCTGCTGTTATACTCAGTCATTGCCAGTTGAAATGGAAATAGTTCCTGTTTGTCAGGTCTTGACAGATGAAAAGGGGAGAGCTCCTCTTATCCAGGCATTGACAGTTGAATCAGAATGAGCTCCTGTTTCTCTGTCATTGACAGTGCAAATGGAGAGAGCTACTGTTACTCAGGCATTGACAGATGAAGTGGAAAGAGCTGCTGTTATACTCAGTCATTGCCAGTTGAAATGGAAAGAGTTCCTGTTTGCCAGGTCTTAACAGATGAAATGGGGAGAGCTCCTCTTATCCAGGCATTGACAGTTGAATCAGAATGAGCTCCTGTTACTCTGTCATTGACAGTGCAAATGGAAAGAGCTACTGATACTCAGGCATTGAGAGTTGAAATGGAAAGAGCTCATTATCAAGGCATTGACAGTCAAAACGGAAAGAGGTCCTGTGTCACAGGCATTATCAGGTGAAATCGAAAAGGTTCCTTTTACTTGGGCATTGACAGTTGAAATGGAAAGAGCTCCTCTAACTCAGGCATTAACAGTTAAAATGGAAAGAGCTCCAGTTTCCCAGTCACTGACAGTTGAAATGGAATGAGCTCCTGTTACTCAGGCATTGACAGTTGAAATAGAAAGACCTCCTGTTACTCAGGCATTGACAGTTGAAAGGCAAAGAGCTCCTGTTACTCAGGCATTGACAGCTGAAATGGAAAGTGCTCCTGTTTCTTGGCATAGTCAGTTGTAATGGAAAGGGTTCTTGTTACTCAGGCATTGTCAGTTTAAATGGAAAGAGCTCGTGAGACTCGGGCATTGATAGCTGAAATGGAAAGAACTCATTTTCTCAGGCATTGACAGTTGAAATGGAAAGAGCTCCTGTTACTCAGACATTGACAGTCGAAATGGAAAGAGCTCCTGTTACTCGGGCATTGTCAGATGAAATTGAAAGAGCTCATGTTTCTCAGACATTGACAATTGAAATGTAAATAACTCATTTTAATCAGGCATTGACAGTTGAAATGGAAACAGCTCACTTCACTCAGGCATTGACAGTTGAAATTGAAAGAGGTCCTATTTCCCCGGCATTGACAGTTGAAATGGAAAGACCTCCTGTTTCTCAGGCATTGACAGTTGAAATGGAAAGAACTCCTGTTACTCAGGCATTGACAGTTGCAATAGAAAGAGCTCTTATTTCTTAGGCATTGGCAGTAGAAATGGAAAGGGCTCCTATTTCCCAGTCACTGACAGATGAAACGGAAAGATCTCCTGTTACTCAGGCATTGACAGTTTAAATGTAAAGAACTCCTGTTACTCAGGCATTGACAGTTCAAATGGAAAGAGATCCTGTTACTCAGGCATTGTCAGTTGAAATGGAAAGAGCTCCTCTTACTCGGCATTGTTAGTTGAGTTGGAAAGAGGTCTTGTTACTCAGGCATTGTCACTTGAAATGGAAAGAGCTCCTGTCACTGGGGCATTGATAGTTGAAATGGAAAGAGCTCCAGTTACTCAGGTATTTTCAGTTGAATGGGAAAGAGCTCTTGATACCGAGGCATTGACAGTTGAAACGGAAAGAGCTCATATTATTCAGGCACTGACAGTTGAAATGGAAAGAGCTCCTGATATTCAGTTATTGTCAGGTTAAAAGGAAAGAGCTCCTGTTACTCAGGCATTCACAGATGAAGTGGAAAGACCTGCTGTTATACTCAGGCATTGCCAGTTGAAATGGAAAGAGCTCATTATCGAGGCATTGACAGTTAAAACGGAAAGAGGTCCTGTGTCTCAGGCATTAACAAGTGAAAAGGAAAGAGTTCCTGATACTCTGGCATTGACATTTGAAATGGAAAGAGCTCCTATTACTCAGGCATTGACAGTTGAAATGGAAAGAGCTCCTGTTACTCAGGCATTCACAGATGTAGTGGTAAGAGCTGCTGTTATACTCAGGCATTCCCAGTTGAAATGGAAAGAGTTCCTGTTAGCCAGGTATTGTCAGTTGAAATGGGAAGAGCTCGTCTTATCCAGGCATTGACAGTTGAAACGGAAGGAGCTCCTGTTGCTCAGTCATTGACAGGGCAAATGGAAAGAGCTGCTGTTACTCAGGCAGTGACAGTTGAAGTGGAATGTGCTGCTGTTATTCACAGGCATTGCCAGTTCAAATGGAAAATGGTCATCATCCAGGCGTTGACAGTTGAAACGGAAAGAGGTCCTGTGTCTCAGGCATTAACAGGTGAAATGGAAAAAGTTCCTGTTACTCTGGCATTGACAGTTGAAATGGAAAGAGCTCCTGTTACTCAGGCATTGACAGTTGAAATTGAAAGAGCTCCAGTTACTCAGGCATTGACAGTTGAAATTTAAAGAGCTCCTGTTTCCCAGTCACTGACAGTTGAAATGGAAAGAGCTCCTGTTACTCAGGCATTGACAGTTGAAATTGAAAGAGCTCATGTTTCTCAGACATTGACAATTGAAATGGAAATAACTCATTTTACTCAGGCATTGACAGTTGAAATCGACAGAGCTCCTGTTACCCCGGAATTGACAGTTGAAATGGAAAGACCTCCTGTTTCTCAGGCATTGACAGTTGAAATGGAAAGAACTCCTGTTACTCAGGCATTAACAGTTGAAATAGAAAGAGCTCCTGTTACTCAGGCTTTGTCAGTTGAATTTGAGAGAGCTTCTTTTACTCAGGCATTGAGAGATGATATGGAAAGAGCTTGTGTTACACAGGCATTGTCAATTGAAAGGGAAAGGGCTCTTGTTTCTAAAGCATTGACAGCTGAAATGTTAACAGCTCCTGTTAGTTGGGCATGGATAGTTGAAATGGAATGAGCTCATGTTACACAGGCATTAACGGTTGAAATTGACAGAGCTGCTGTTGCTCGGGCATTGATAGTTGAAATGGAAAGAGATCTTGTTACTCAGGCATTTTCAGTTGTAAGAGAAAGAGCTCCTGTTACCCAGGCATTGACAGTTGAAATGGAAAGAGCACATATTATTCAGGCATTGACAGTTGAAATGGAAGGATCTCCTTTTACCCAGGCATAGACAGTTGAAATATTAAGAGCTCCTGTTACTTAGGCATTGTCAGTTTAAATGGAAAGAGCTCCTGTTACTCAGGCATAGACAGATGAAGAGGAAAGAGCTGCTATTATACTCATCCACTGCTAGTTGAAATGGAAAGAGTTCCTGATTGCCAGTTATTGACAGATGAAATGGGAAGAGCTCCTCTTATCCAGGCATTGACAGTTGAAATGGAAGGAGCTCCTATTTCTCAGTCATTGGCAGTGCAAATGGAGAGAGCTACTGTTACTCAGGCATTGACAGTTGAAACGGAAAGAGGTCCTGTGTCTCAGGCATTAAAGGTGAAATGGAAAGGGTTCCTGTTACTCAGGCATTGACAGTTGAAATGGAAAGAGCTCCAGCTTCCCAGTCAATGACAGTTCAAATGGAAAGAGCTCCTGTTACTCAGGCATTGACAGTAGAAATGGAAAGAGCTCCTGTTTCTCAGGCATTGACAGTTGAAATGGAAAAAGCTCCTGTTACTCAGGCATTGACAGTTGAAATGGAAAGAGCTCCTGTTACTCAACATCGTCAATTGAAATGGAAAAGGTTCTTGTAACTCAGGCATTGTCAGTTGAAATGGAAAGAGCTCATGAGACTCGGGCATTGTTACTTGAAATGGAAATAACTTGTTTTAATCAGGCATTGACAGTTGAAATGGAAACAGCTCATGTTACTCAGGCATTGACAGTTGAAATGGAAAGAGCTTATGTTACTCAGGCATTGACAGTAGAAATCAAAAGAGCTCTTGTTACTCGGGCATTGTCAGTTGAAATGGAAAGAGCTCCTGAGACTCGGGCATTGTTACTTGAAATGGAAATAACTTGTTTTAATCAGGCATTGACAGTTGAAATGGAAAGAGCTCATGTTACTCAGGCATTGACAGTTGAAATGGAAAGAGCTTATGTTACTCAGGCATTGAGAGTAGAAATCAAAAGAGCTCTTGTTTTTCGGGCATTGTCAGTTGAAATGGAAAGAGCTCAGGTTTCTCAGGCATTGACAATAGAAAAGGAAATAACTCATTTTACTCAGGCATTGACAGTTGAAATGGAAAAAGCTCCAGTTACTCAGGCATTGACAGTTGAAATGGAAACAGGTCATGTAACTCAGGCCTTGACAGTTGAAATTGAAAGAGCTCCTGTTACCCAGGGATTGGCAGCTGAAATGGAAAAACCTCCTGTTTCTCAGGCATTGACAGTTGAAATGGAAAGTGCTCCTGTTACTCAGGCATTGACAGTTGAAATTGAAAGAGCTCCTGTTACTCAGGCATTGACAGTTTAAATGGAAAGTGCTTCTGTTACTCAGGCATTGACAGTTGGAATTGAAACTGCTCCTGTTACTTAGGCATTGATGGTAGAAATGGAAAGAGCTCATGTTACTCAGGCATTTGACAGGTGAAATGGAAAGAGCTCCTGTTACTCAGGCATTATCAGTTGAAATGGAAAGAGCTTATGTCACTAAGGGATTGACAGTTGAAATGGAAAGAGTTCCTGTTGCTGAGGCATGGAGAGATGAAATGGAAAGAGCTCCTGTTTCTCAAGCATTGACAGATGACATTTAAAGAGCTCCTGTTACACAGGCATTGTCATTTGAAACGGAAACCGCTCTTGTTACTAAGGCATTGACAGTTGAAATGGAAAGAGCTCCTGTTACTTGGGCATTGAGAGCTGAAATGGAAAGAGCTCATGGTACTCAGACATTGAGAGTCAGAATGGAAAGAGCTCCTGTTACTCATGCTTTGTCAGTTGAAATTGAAAGAGCTCATGTTTCTCAGTCATTGACAGTTGAAATGGAAATAACTCATTTTACTCAGGCATTGACAGTTAAAATGGAAAGAGCTCCAGTTATTCACTCATTGACAGTTGAAATGGAAAGAGCTCCTGTTACTCGGCATTGACATTTGAAATGGAAAGAGGTCTTGTTACTCAGGCAGTGTCAATTGAAATGGGAAGAGCTCCTGTGACTCTGGCATTGATAGTTGAAATGGAAAGAGATCTTGCTACTCAGGCATTTTCAGTTGAAAGGGTAGATCTCCTGTCTCTCAGCATTGACAGTTGAAATGGAAAGAGTTCATGTTTCTCAGGCAGTGACTGTTGAAATGGAAAGAGCTCCTGTTTCTCAGGCATTCACAGATGAAGTGGAAAGAGCTCTTGTTATACTCAGGCATTGACTGCTGAAATGGAAAGAGTTCCTCTTATCCATGCATTGACATTTGAAATGGAAGGAGCTCCTGCTATTCAGTCATTGACAGAGCAAATGGAGAGAGCTACTGTTACTCAGGCATTGACAGCTGAAATGGAAAAAGCTCATTATCCAGGCATTGACAGTTGAAACAGAAAGCGGTCCTGTGTCTCAGGCATTAACTGGTGAAATGGAAAGGGTTCCTGTTACTCAGGCATTGACAGTTGAAATGGAAAGAGCTCCAGTTTCCCAGTCACTGAAAGTTCAAATGGAAAGAGCTCCTGTTATGTAGGCGTTGACAGTTGAAATGGAAAGACCTCATGTTTCTCAGGCATTAACAGTTGAAATGGAAAAAGCTCCTGTTACTCAGGCATTGACAGTTAAAATAGAAAGAGCTCGGTTACTCGACATTGTCAGTTGAAATGGAAAAGGTTCTTGTTACTCGGGCATTGTCAGTTGAAATGGAAAGGGCTCCTGAGACTCGGGCATTGATACTTGCAATGGAAATAACTCATTTTACTCACGCATTGACAGTTGAAATGGAAAGAGCTCCTGTTTCTCAGGCATTGACAGTTGAAATGGAAAGTGCTCATGTTACTCAGGCATTGACAGTTGAAATGGAAAGAGCTTATGTTACTCAGGCATTGACAGTTGAAATCGAAAGAGCTCCTGTTACTCGGGCATTGTCAGTTGAAATGGAAAGAGCTCAGGTTTCTCAGGCATTGACAATTGAAAAGGAAATAACTCATTTTACTCAGGCTTTGACAGTTGAAATGGAAAAAGCTCCAGTTACTCAGGCATTGACAGTTGAAATGGAAACAGCTCTTGTTACTCAGGCCTTGATAGTTGAAATTGAAAGAGCTCCTGTTACCCAGGCATTGGCAGCTGGAATGGAAAAACCTCCTGTTTTTCAGGCATTGACAGTTGAAATGGAAAGAACTCCTGTTACTCAGGCATTGACGGTTGAAATTGAAAGTGCTCCATTTACTCAGGCATTGACAGTTTAAATGGAAAGTGCTCCTGTTACTCTGGCATTGACAGTTGAAATTGAAAAGGCTCCTGTTACTTAGGCATTGACGGTAGAAATGGAAAGAGCTCATGTTACTCAGGCATTTGACAGGTGAAATGGAAAGAGCTCCTGTTACTCAGGCATTATCAGTTGAAATGGAAAGAGCTTATTTCACTAAGGGATTGACAGTTGAAATGGAAAGTGCTCATGTTACTCAGGCATTGGCAGTTGAAATTGAAAGAGCTCCTGTTACTCAGGCATTGTCAGTTGAAATGGAAAGAGCTCAGGTTTCTAAGGCATTGACAATTGAAAAGGAAATAACTCATTTTACTCAGGCTTTGAGAGTTGAAATGGAAAAAGCTCCAGTTACTCAGGCATTGACAGTTGAAATGGAAAGAGCTCATGTTACTCAGGCATTGACAGTTGAAATAGAAAGAGCTCCTGTTACTCAGGCATTGACAGCTGGAATGAAAAGACTCCTGTTACTCAGGCATTATCAGTTGAAATGGAAAAAACTTATTTCACTAAAGCATTGACAGTTGAAATGGAAAGAGTTCCTGTTACTGAGGCATTGAGAGATAGAAATGGAAAGAGCTCATGATTACTCAAGCATTGACAGATGATATTGAAAGAGCTCCTTTTACTCAAAGCATTGTCAAGTTGAAATGAAAAGAGCTATTTTACTAAAGGCATTGACAGTTGAAATGGAAGAGCACCTGTTACTGGGGCATTGAGAGATGAAATGGAACAGCTCATGTTACTCAGACATTGACAGTCATGATATGGAAAGAGCCCTATTACACAGGCTTTGTCAGTTGAAATTGAAAGAGCTCATGTTTTTCAGGCGTTGACAGTTGAAATGGAAAGAACTCATTTTACTCAGGCATTGACAGCTGAATTGGAAAGAGCTCCCGTTACTCGGCATTGTCAGTTGAAATGGAAAGAGGTCTTGTTACTCAGGGACTGTCTATTGAAATGGGAAGAGCTCCTGTGACTCGGGCATTGACAGTTGAAGTGGAAAGAGATCCTGTTACTCAGGCATTTTCAGTTGAAAGGGAAGAGCTCCTGTCTCTCAGACATTGACAGTTGAAATGGAAAGAACTCATGTTTCCCAGGCATTGACTGTTGAAATGGAAGAGCTCCTGTTACTGCGGCATTCACAGATGAAGTGGAAAGAGCTGCTGTTATACTCATTCATTGCCAGTTGAAATGGAAAGAGTTCCTGTTAGCCAGGTATTGACAGTTGAAATGGGAAGAGCTCCTCTTATCTAGGCATTGAGAGTTGAAACAGAAGGAGCCCCTGTTACTCAGTCATTGACAGTGCAAATGGAAAGAGCTGCTGTTTCTCAGGCATTGACAGTTGAAATGGAAAGAGCTGCTGTTATTCACAGGCATTCCCAGTTGAAATGGAAAGACCTCCTGTTTCTCTGGTATTGAAAGTTGAAATGGAAATAGGTCCTGTGTTTCAGGCATTAACAGTTGAAATGGAAAAAGTTCCTGTTTTGCTCAGGCATAGACAGTTTTAATTGAAAGAGCTCCTGTTACTTAGGCATTGACAGTTGAAATGGAAAGAGCTGTTGTTACTCAGCATTGTCAGTTGAAATTAAAAGAGGTCTTGTTACTGAGAGATTATCAGTTGAAATGGAAAGAGCTCCTGTTACTGGGGCATTGAAGGTTGAAATGGAAAGAGCTCCTGTTACTCAGGCATTTTCATTTGAAAGGGAAAGATCTCCTGTTACTCAGGCATTGGCTGTTGAAATGGAAAGAGCTGCTGTTATTCACAGGCTTTCCCAGTTTGAATGGAAAGAGCTTGTTATCCAGGCATTGACAGTTGAAATGGAAAGAGGTCCTGTGTCTCAGGCATTAACAGGTGAAATGGAAAAAGTTCCTATTTCTCAGGCATTGAGTTTTGGAATGGAAAGAGCGCCTGTTACTCAGGCATTGGCTGTTGAAATGGAACGAGCTGCTGTTACTCGGCATTGTCAGTTGAAATTTATAGAGCTCCTGTTTCTTGGGGATCGATATCTGAAATGGAAAGAACTCATGTTACTCAGACATTGACAGTCGAAATGGAAATGGCTCCTGTTACTTCGGCATTGTCAGTTTATATGGAAAGAGCTCATGTTTCTCATGCATTGATAGCTGAAATGGAAATAACTCATTTTTCTCAGGCATTGACATTTGCAATGGGAAGAGCTCCAGGTACTCAGGCATTGACAGTTTAAGTGGAAAGAGCTCATGTTTCTTTGACTTTGACAGTTGAAATCATTAGAGCTCCTGTTACCCAGGCTTTGACAGCTGAAATGGAAAGACCTCCTGTTTCTCAGGCATTGACAATTGAAATTTAAACAGCTCCTGTTACTTGGGCATTGTCAGTTTAAATGGAAAGAGCTCATGTTTCTCATGCATTGACAGCTGAAATGGAAATAACTAATTTTACTCTGGCATTGACAGTTGAAATGGAAAGAGCTCTTGTTACTCAGGCATTTGACAGGTGAAATGGAAAGAGTTCCTGTTACACAGGCATTATCAGTTGAAATGGAAAGGGCTTCTGTCACTAAGGGATGGAGAGGTGAAATGGAAAGAGCTCCTGTTACTCAGGCATTGACAGATGAAATTGAAAGAGCTCTTCTTACTCAGGCATTGAAAGTTGAAATATAAAGTGCTCCTGTTACTTAGGCATTGATGGTAGAAATGGAAATAGCTTATGTTACTTAGGCATTGACAGCTGAAATCAAAAGAGCTCCTTTTACTCGGGCATTGTCAGTTGAAATGGAAAGAGCTCAGGTTTCTCAAGCATTGACAATTGAAATAGGAAATAACACATTTTACTCAGGCATTGACAGTTGAACTGGAAAGAGCTCCTGTTACTCAGGCATTGACAGTTGAAATGGAAAGAGCTCCAGTTACTCGCTCATTGACAGTTGAAATGGAAAGAGCTGCTGTTACTCGGCATTGACATTTGAAATGGAAAGAGGTCTTGTTACTCAGGCACTGTCATTTGAATTGGGAAGAGCTCCTGTGACTCTGGCATTGATAGTTGAAATGGAAAGAGATCCTGTTACTCAGGCATTTTCAGTTGAAAGGGTAGATCTGTCTCTCAGCATTGACAGTTGAAATGGAAAGAGCTCATCTTTCTCAGGCATTCACTGTTGAAATGGAAAGATCTCCTGTTTCTCAGGCATTCACAGATGAAGTGGAAAGAGCTCTTGTTATACTCAGGCATTGACAGCTGAAATGGAAAGAGTTCCTCTTATCCATGCATTGACAGATGAAATGGAAGGAGCTCCTGCTATTCAGTCATTGACAGAGGAAGTGGAGAGAGCTACGGTTACTCAAGCATTGACAGCTGAAATGGAAAAAGCTCATTATCCAGGCATTGACATTTGAAACGGAAAGCGGTCCTGTGTCTCAGGCATCAACTGGTGAAATGGAAAGGGTTCCTGTTACTCAGGCATTGACAGTTGAAATGGAAAGAGCTCCAGTTTCCCAGTCACTGAAAGTTCAAATGGAAAGAGCTCCTGTTACGTAGGCGTTGACAGTTGAAATGGAAGAGACCTCATGTTTCTCAGGGTTAACAGTTGAAATGAGAAACTCCTGTTACTCAGGCATTGACAGTTGAAATGGAAAGAGCTCCTGTTACTCGACATTGTCAGTTGAAATGGAAAAGGTTCTTGTTACTCGGGCATTGTCAGTTGAAATGGAAAGGGCTCCTGAGACTCGGGCATTGATACTTGCAATGGAAATAACTCGTTTTACTCAGGCATTGACAGTTGAAATGAAAAGAGCTCCTGTTTCTCAGGCATTGACAGTTGAAATGGAAAGTACTCATGTTACTCAGGCATTGACAGTTGAAATGGAAAGAGCTTATGTTACTCAGGCATTGACAGTTGAAATCGAAAGAGCTCCTGTTACGTGGGCATTGTCAGTTTAAATGGAAAGTGCTCCTGTTACTCTGGCATTGACAGTTGAAATTGAAAGAGCTCCTGTTACTTAGGCTTTGATGGTAGAAATGGAAAGAGCTCATGTTACTCAGGCATTTGACAGGTGAAATGGAAAGAGCTCCTGTTACTCAGGCATTATCAGTTGAAATGGAAAGAGCTTATTTCACTAAGGGATTGACAGTTGAAATGGAAAGTGCTCATGTTACTCAGGCATTGTTAGTTAAAATGGAAAGAGCTTATGTTACTCAGGCATTGACAGTTGAAATCGAAGGAGCTCCTTTTACTCGGGCATTGTCAGTTGAAATGGAAAGAGCTCAGGTTTCTCAGGCATTGACAATTGAAAAGGAAATAACTCATTTTACTCAGGCTTTGACAGTTGAAATGGAAAAAGCTAGAGTTACTCAGGCATTGACAGTTGAAATGGAAACAGCTCATGTTACTCAGGCCTTGATAGTTGAAATTGAAAGAGCTCCTGTTACGCAGGCATTGGCAGCTGGAATGGAAAAACCTCCTGTTTCTCAGGCATTGACAGTTGAAATGGAAAGAACTCCTGTTACTCAGGCATTGTCGGTTGAAATTGAAAGCGCCCATTTACTCAGGCATTGACAGTTTAAATGGAAAGTGCTCCTGTTACTCTGGCATTGACAGTTGAAATTGAAAGAGCTCCTGTTACTTAGGCATTGACTGTAGAAATGGAAAGAGCTCATGTTACTCAGGCATTTGACAGGTGAAATGGAAAGAGCTCCTGTTACTCAGGCATTATCAGTTGAAATGGAAAGAGCTCCTGTTACTCGGGCATTGTCAGTTGAAATGGAAAGAGCTCATGTTTCTTTGACTTTGACAGTTGAAATCGAAAGAGCTCATGTTACCCAGGCTTTGACAGCTGAAATGGAAAGACCTCCTGTTTCTCAGGCATTGACAATTGAAATTTAAACAGCTCTTGTTACTTGGGCATTGTCAGTTTAAATGGAAAGAGCTCATGTTTCTCATGCATTGACAGCTGAAATGGAAATAACTAATTTTACTCTGGCATTGACAGTTGAAATGGAAAGAGCTCTTTTTACTCAGGCATGTGACAGGTGAGATGGAAAGAGTTCCTGTTACACAGGCATTATCAGTTAAAATGGAAAGAGCTTCTGTCACTAAGGGATGGAGAGGTGAAATGGAAAGAGCTCCTGTTACTCAGGCATTGACAGATGAAATTGAAAGAGCTCTTCTTACTCAGGCATTGAAAGTTGAAATAGAAAGTGCTCCTGTTACTTAGGCATTGATGGTAGAAATGGAAATAGCTTATGTTACTCAGGCATTGACAGCTGAAATAGAAAGAGCTCCTGTTACTCGGGCATTGTCAGTTGAAATGGAAAGAGCTCAGGTTTCTCAGGCATTGACAATTGAAATAGGAAATAACTCATTTTACTCAGGCATTGACAGTTGAACTGGAAAGAGCTCCTGTTACTCAGGCATTGACAGTTGAAATGGAAAGAGCTCCAGTTACTCGCTCATTGACAGTTGAAATGGAAAGAGCTGCTGTTACTCGGCATTGACATTTGAAATGGAAAGAGGTCTTATTACTCAGGCACTGTCAATTGAAATGGGAAGAGCTCCTGTGACTCTGGCATTGATAGTTGAAATGGAAAGAGATCCTGTTACTCAGGCATTTTCAGTTGAAAGGGTAGATCTCCTGTCTCTCAGCATTGACAGTTGAAATGGAAAGAGCTCATATTTCTCAGGCATTGACTGTTGAAATGGAAAGAGCTCCTGTTTCTCAGGCATTCACAGATGAAGTGGGAAGAGCTCTTGTTATACTCAGGCATTGACAGCTGAAATGGAAAGAGTTCCTCTTATCCATGCATTGACAGTTGAAATGGAAGGAGCTCCTGCTATTCAGTCATTGACAGAGGAAATGGAGAGAGCTACTGTTACTCAAGCATTGACAGCTGAAATGGAAAAAGCTCATTATCCAGGCATTGACAGTTGAAACGGAAAGAGCTCAGGTTTCTCAGGCATTGATAATTGAAAAGGAAATAACTCATTTTACTCAGGCTTTGACAGTTGAAATGGAAAAAGCTCCAGTTACTCAGGCATTGACAGTTGAAATGGAAACAGCTCATGTTACTCAGGCCTTGATAGTTGAAATCGAAAGAGCTCCTGTTACCCAGGCATTGACAGTTGAAATTGAAAGAGCTCCTGTTACTTAGGCATTGACAGTAGAAATGGAAAGAGCTCATGTTACTCAGGCATTTGACAGGTGAAATGGAAAGAGCTCCTGTTACTCAGGCATTATCAGGTGAAATGGAAAGAGCTTATTTCACTAAGGGATTGACAGTTGAAATGGAAAGAGTTCCTGTGTTTCAGGCATTAACAGGTGAAATGGAAAAAGTTCCTGTTACTCAGACATTGACAGTTTTAATCGAAAGAGCTCCTGTTACTCAGGCATTGACAGTTGAAATGGAAAGAGCTGTTGTTACTCAGCATTGTCAGTTGAAATTAAAAGAGGTCTTGTTACTCAGAGATTATCAGTTGAAATGGATAGAGCTCCTGTTACTGGGGTATTGATAGTTGAAATGGAAAGAGCTCCTGTTACTCAGGCATTTTCATTTGAAAGGGAAAGAGCTCCTGTTATTCAGGCATTGACAGTTGAAATCGAAAGAACTTCTTTTACTAAGGCATTGGCATTTGAAATGGTAAGGCATTAACTGCTGAAATGGAAACAGCTCATGTTACTCAGTCATGGACAGTTGAAATCGAAAGAGTTCTTCTTACCCAGGCATTGCCAGTTGAAATGGAAAGACCTCCTGTTTCTCAGGCATTGACTGTTGAAATGGAAAGAACTCTTGTTACTCAGGCACTGACAGATGAAATAGAAAGAACTCCTGTTACTCAGTCATTGCCAGTGCAAATGGAAAGAGCTGCTGTTACTCAGGCATTGACGGTTGAAATGGAAAAAGCTGCTGTTATTCACAGGCATTGACAGTTGAAATGGAAAAAGCTCCTGTTACTCAGACATTGGCAGGTGAAATGGATAGAGCTCACGTTACTCAGGCATTGACAGTTGAAATGGATAGAACTCCTGTTACTCCGGCATTGACCGATGCAATGAAACGAGATCCTGTTTCTCAAGCATCGATAGATGATATGGAAGCAGGTCCTGTTACACAGGCATTGTCAATTGAAATGGAAAGAGCTCTTGTTACTACGGCTTTGACAGTTGAAATGGAAAGAGCTCCTGTTTCTCAGGCATTGACAGTTGAAATGGAAAGAGCTCCTTTTTCCCAGGCATTGACAGTTGAAAATGGTAAGAGCTCCTGTTACTCTGGCATTGTCAGTTTAAATGGAAAGAGCTCCTGTTACTCAGGCATTGACAGATGGAGTGGAATGAGCTGCTGTTTACTGAACCATTGCCAGTTGAGATGGAAAGAGTTCCTGGTTGACAGGTCTTGACAGATGAAATGGGAAGAGCTCCTCTTATCCAGGCATTGACAGTTGAAAGGGAAAGCGCTCCTGTTACCCAGTCATTGACAGTGCAAATGGAGAAAGCTACTGTTACTCAGGCATTGACACTTGAAATGGAAAGAGCTTATTATTCAGGCATTGACAGTTGAAACGGAAAAAGGTCCTGTGTCTCAGGCATTAACAGTTGAAATGGAAAGAGCTCCAGTTTCCCAGTCACTGACAGTTGAAATGGTATGAGCTCCTGTTACTCAGCATTGACAGTTGAAATAGAAAGAGCCCATGTTACTCAGGCATTGACAGTTGAAATGCAAAGAGCTTCCTGTTACTCGGTATTGTCAATTGAAATGGAAGGGGTTCTTGTTACTCAGGCATTGTCAGTTGAAATGGAAAGAGCTCCTGAGACTCAGGCATTGATAGTTGAAATGGAAAGAACTAATTTTACTCAGGCATTGACAGTTGAAATGTAAAGAGCTTATGTTACTCAGACATTGACAATTGAAATCGAAAGAGCTCCTGCTACCCTGGGATTGACAGATGAAATGGAAAGACCTCCTGCTTCTCAGGCATTGAGTGGGGAAATGGAAAGAGCTCCTGTTATTTGGGCATTGATATTTGAAATGGAAAGAGCTCATGTTACTCAGAGATTGACAGTCCAAATGGAAAGAGCTCCTGTTACTCGAACATTGTCAGTTGAAATGGAAAGAGCTCATGTTTCTCAGACATTGACAATTGAAATGGAAATAACTCATTTTACTCAGGCATGGACAGTTGAAATCGATAGAGCTCCTGTTTCCCCGGAATTGACAGTTGAAATGGAAAGACCTCCTGTTTCTCAGGCATTGACAGCTGAAATGGAAAGAACTCTTGTTACTCAGGCATTTACAGTTGAAATAGAAAGAGCTCCTGTTACTCAGGCATTGTCTGTTGAATTTGAGAGAGCGTCTTTTACTCAGGCATTGAGAGATGAAATGGAAAGATCTTGTGTTACACAGGCATTGTCAATTGAAAGGGAAAGAGCTCTTGTTTCTAAAGCATTGACAGTTGAAATGTTAAGAGCTCCTGTTACTTGGGCGTGGATAGTTGAAATGGAAAGAGATCTTGTTACTCAGGCATTTTCAGTTGTAAGGGAAATAGCTCCTGTTAGCCAGGCATTGACAGTTGAAATGGAAAGAGCTCATATTATTCTGGCATTGACAGTTGAAATGGAATGAGCTCCTTTTACCCAGGCATTGACAGTTGAAATATTAAGAGCTCCTGTTATTCTGGCATTGTCAGTTTAAATGGAAAGAGCTTGTTTAAATGGAAAGAGCATTGACAGATGAAGAGGAAAGAGCTGCTATTATACTCATCCACTGCTAGTTGAAATGGAAAGAGATCCTGATTGACAGTTATTGACAGATGAAATGGGAAGAGCTCCTCTTATCCAGGCATTGACAGTTGAAATGGAAGGAGCTCCTATTACTCAATCATTGACAGTGCAAATGAAGAGAGCTACTGTTACTCAGGCATTGACAGCTGAAAAGGAAAAAGCTCATTATCCAGGCATTGACAGTTGAAACGGAAAGAGGTCCTGTGTCACAGGCATTAACAGGTGAAATGGAAAGGGTTCCTGTTACTCAGGCATTGACAGTTGAAATGGAAAGAGCTCCTGTTACTCGACATTGTCAATTGAAATGGAAAAGGTTCCTGTAACTCAGGCATTGTCTGTTGAAATGGAAGGAGCTCCTGAGACTCAGGCATTGACACTTGAAATGGAAATAACTCATTTTAATCAGGCATTGACAGTTGAAATGGAAAGAGCTCCTGTTTCTCAGGCATTGACATTTGAAATGGAAAGAGCTCATGTTACTCAGGCATTGACAGTTGAAATGGAAAGAGCTTATGTTATTCAGGCATTGACAGTTGAAATCAAAAGAACTCCTGTTTCTCGGGCATTGTCAGTTGAAATGGAAAGAGCTCTCGTTTCTCAGGCATTGACAATTGAAAAGGAAAAAACTCATTTTACTCAGGCATTGACAGTTGAAATGGAAAAAGCTCCAGTTACTCTGGCATTGACAGTTGAAATGGAAACAGCTCATGTTACTCAGGCCTTGACAGTTGAAACTGAAAGAGCTCCTGTTACCCAGGCATTGGCTGCTGAAATGGAAAAACCTCCTGTTTCTCAGGCATTGACAGTTGAAATGGAAAGAGCTCCTTTTACTCAGACATTGGCAGGTGAAATAGAAAGAGCTCCTATTACTCAGGCAAAGACGGTTGAAATTGAAAGAGCTCCTGTTACTCAAGCACTGACAGTTTAAATGGAAAGTGCTCCTGTTACTCAGCCATTGACAGTTGAAATTGAAAAAGCTCCTGTTACTTAGACATTGACGGTAGAAATGGAAAGAGCTCATGTTACTGAGGCATTTGACAGGTGAAATGGAAAGAGCTCCTGTTACTCAGGCATTATCAGTTGAAATGGAAAGAGCTTATGTCACTAAGGGATTGACAGTTGAAATGGAAAGAGTTCTTGTTGCTGAGGCATTGAGAGATGACATTTAAAGAGCTTCTGTTACACAGGCATTGTCAATTGAAATGGAAACAGCTCTTGTTACTAAGGCATTGACAGTTGAAATGGAAAGAGCTCCTGTTACTTGGGCATTGATAGCTGAAATGGAAAAAGCTACTATTATTCACAGGCATTCCCAGCTGAAATGGAAAGACCTCCTGTTTCTCAGGCATTGACATTTGAAATGGAAACAGGTCCTGTGTTTCAGGCATTAACAGGTGAAATAGAAAAAGTTCCTGTTACTCAGGCATTGACAGTTGAAATGGAAAGAGCTGTTGTTATTCAGCATTGTCAGTTGAAATTAAAAGAGGTCTTGTTTCTCAGAGATTGTCAGTTGAAATGGAAAGAGCTCCTGTTACTGGGGCATTTATAGTTGAAATGGAAAGTGCTCCTGTTACTCAGACATTTTCAGTTGAAAGCTAAAGAGCTCCTGTTTCTCAGGCTTTGACTGTTGAAATGGAAAGAGCTCATATTATTCAGGCATTGACAGTTGAAATTGAAAGAACTTATTTTACTCAGGCATTGACATTTGAAATGGAAAGAGCTCCTGTTACTCAGGCATTGACTGCTGAAATTGAAACAACTCATGTTACTCAGGCATGGACAGTTGAAATCGAAAGAGTTCTTGTTACCCAGGCATTGCCAGTTGAAATGGAAAGACCTCCTGTTTCTCAGGCATTGACTGTTGAAATGGAAAGAACTCCTGTTACTCAGGCACTGACAGATGAAATAGAAAGAACTCCTGTTACTCAGTCATTGCCAGTGCAAATGGAAAGAGCTGCTGTTACTCAGGCATTGACAGTTGAAATGGAAAAAGCTGCTGTTATTCACAGGCTTTCCCAGTTTGAAGGGAAAGAGCTCGTTATCCAGGCATTGACAGTTGAAACGGAAAGAGGTCCTGTGTCTCAAGCATTAACAGGTGAAATGGAAAAAGTTCCTGTTTCCCAGGCATTGACAGTTGGAATGGAAAGAGTGCCTGTTAATCAGGCATTGGCAGTTGAAATGGAACGAGCTGCTGTTACTCGGCATTGTCAGTTGAAATTTATAGAGCTCCTGTTTCTTGGGCATCGATATCTGAAATGGAAAGAACTCATGTTACTCAGACATTGACAGTCGAAATGGAAATGGCTCCTGTTACTTCAGCATTGTCAGTTTATATAGAAAGAGCTCATGTTTCTCATGCATTGACAGCTGAAATGGAAATCACTCATTTTTCTCAGGCATTGACAGTTGCAATGGGAAGTGCTCCAGGTACTCAGGCATTGACAGTTGAAATTTAAAGAGCTCATGTTTCTTTGACTTTGACAGGTGAAATCAAAAGAGGTGAAATGGAAAAAGTTCCTGTTTCCCAGGCATTGACAGTTGGAATGGAAAGAGCGCCTGTTACTCAGGCAAAGGCTGTTGAAATGGAACGAGCTGCTGTTACTCGGCATTGTCAGTTGAAATTTATAGAGCTCCTGTTTCTTGGGCATCAATATCTGAAATGGAAAGAACTCCTGTTTCTCAGGCATTGACAACTGAAATTTAAACAGCTCCTGTTACTTGGGCATTGTCAGTTTAAATGGAAAGAGCTCATGTTTCTCATGCATTGACTGCTGAAATGGAAACAGCTCATTTTACTCTGGCATTGACAGTTGAAATCGAAAGAGTTCTTGTTACTCAGGCATTGCCAGTTGAAATGGAAAGACCTCCTATTTCTCAGGCATTATCAGTTGAAATGGAAAGAGCTCCTGTTACTCAGGCACTGACAGATGAAATAGAAAGAACTCCTTTTACTCAGTCATTGTCAGTGCAAATGGAAAGAGCTGCTGTTACTCAGGCATTGGCAGTTGAAATGGAAAAAGCTGCTGTTATTCACTGGCTTTCCCAGTTCAAATGGAAAGAGCACATTATCTAGGCATTGACAGTTGAAATTTATAGAGCTCCTGTTTCTTAGGCATCAATATCCGAAATGGAAAGAACTCCTTTATCTCAGGCATTGACAATTGAAATTTAAACAGCTCCTGTTACTTGGGCATTGTCAGTTTAAATGGAAAGAGCTCATGTTTCTCATGCATTGACAGCTGAAATGGAAATAACTCATTTTACTCTGGCATTGACAGTTGAAATGGAAAGAGCTCTTGTTACTCAGGCATTTGACAGGTGAAATGGAAAGAGCTCCTGTTACCCAGGCATTGACAGTTGAAATGGAAAGAGCTCATATTTTTCAGGCATTGTCAGTTGAAATGGAAGGAGCTCCTTTTACCCAGGCATTGACAGTTGAAATATTAAGAGCTCCTGTTACTCTGGCATTGTCAATTTAAATGGAAAGAGCTCCTGTTACTCAGGCATTGACAGATGAAGAGGAAAGAGCTGCTATTATACTCATCCACTGCTAGTTGAAATGGAAAGAGTTGCTGATTACCAGTTATTGACAGATGAAATGGGAAGAACTCCTCTTATCCAGGCATTGACAGTTGAAACAGAAGGAGCTCCTATTACTCAGTGATTGACAGTGCAAATGGAGAGAGCTACTGTTACTCAGGCATTGACAGCTGAAATGGAAAAAGCTCATTATCCAGGCATTGACAGTTGAAACGGAAAGAGGTCCTGTATCTCAGGCATTAACAGGTGAAATGGAAAGGGTTCCTGTTACTGAGGCATTGACAGTTGAAATGGGAAAGAGCTCCAGTTTCCCAGTCACTGACAGTTCAAATGGAAAGAGCTCTTGTTACTCAGGCATTGACAGTTGAAATGGAAAGAGCTCCTGTTTCTCAGGCATTGACAGTTGAAATGGAAAAAGCTCCTGTTACTTGGCATTGACAGTTGAAATGGAAAGAGCTCCTGTTACTCGACACTGTCAATTGAATTGAAAAGGTTCTTGTAACTCAGGCATTGTCAGTTGAAATGAAAGAGCTCCTGAGTCTTGGGCATTGATACTTGAAATGGAAATAACTCATTTTAATCAGGCATTGACAGTTGAAATGGAAAGAGCTCCTTTTTCTCAGGCATTGACAGTTGAAATGGAAAGAGCTTATGTTACTCAGGCATTGACAGTTGAAATCAAAAGAGCTCCTATTACTCGGGCATTGTCAGTTGAAATGGAAAGAGTTCTGGGTTCTCAGGCATTGACAATTGAAAAGGAAATTACTCATATTACTCAGGCATTGACATTTGAAATGGAAATAGCTCCAGTTACTCAGGCATTGACATTTGAAATGGAAACAGCTCATGTTACACAGGCCTTGACAGTTGAAATTGAAAGAGCTCCTTTTACCCAGGCATTGGCAGCTGAAATGGAAAAAGCTTCTGTTCCTTAGGCATTGACAGTTGAATTGGAAAGAGCTCCTGTTACTCAGACATTGGCAGGTGAAATGGAAAGAGCTCCTGTTACTCAGGCATAGACGGTTGAAATTGAAAGAGCTCCTGTTACTCAGGCATTGACAGTTGAAATTGAAAAAGCTCCTGTTACTTAGGCATTGACGGTAGAAATGGAAAGAGCTCATGTTACTCAGGCATTTGACAGGTGAAAGGGAAGGAGCTCCTCTTACTCAGGCATTATCAGTTGAAGTGGAAAGAGCTTATGTCACTAAGGAATTGACAGTTGAAATGGAAAGAGTTCCTGTTGCTGAGGCATTGAGAGATGTAATGGAAAGAGCTCCTGTTACTTGGGCATTGATAGCTGAAATGGAAAGAGCTCATGGTACTCAGACATTGAGAGTCAGAATGGAAAGTGCTCCTGTTACTCATGCTTTGTCAATTGAAATTGAAAGAGCTCAAGTTTCTCAGGCATTGACAGTTGAAATGGAAATAACTCATTTTACTCAGGCATTGACAGTTGAACTGGAAAGAGCTCCTGTTACTCAGGCATTGACAGTTGAAATGGAAAGAGCTCCAGTTACTCGCTCATTGACAGTTGAAATGGAAAGAGTTCCTGTTGCTGAGGCATTGAGAGATGAAGTGGAAAGAGCTCCTGTTTCTCAAGCATTGATAGATGACATTTAAAGAGCTCCTTTTACGCAGGCATTGTCAGTTGAAATGGCAAGAGCTCCTGTTACTCGGCATTGTCAGTTGAAATGGAAAGAGGTCTTGTTACTCAGGCACTCTCAATTGAAATGGGAAGAGCTGCTGTGAGTCGGGCATTGACAGTTGAAATGGAAAGAGATCCTGTTACTCAGGCATTTTTAGTTGAAAGGGAAGAGCTCCTGTCTCTCAGGCATTGACAGTTGAAATGGAAAGAGCTCATGTTTCCCAGGCGTTGACTGTTGAAATGGAGAGAGCTCCTTTTACTCTGGCATTCACAGATGAAGTGGAAAGAGCTGCTGTTAAACTCAGGCATTGCCAGTTGAAATGGAAAGAGTTCCTGTTAGCCAGGTATTGACAGCTGAAATGGGAAGAGCTCCTCTTATCTTGGCATTTAGAGTTGAAACAGAAGGAGCCACTGTTACTCAATCATTGGCAGTGCAAATGGAAAGAGCTGCTGTTATTCACAGGCATTCCCAGTTAAAATGGAAATACCTCCTTTTTCTCAGGCATTGACAGTTGAAATGGAAGCAGGTCCTGTGTTTCTGGCATCAACAGGTGAAATGGAAAAAGTTCCTGTTACACAGGCATTGACAGTTGAAATGGAAAGAGCTGTTGTCACTCAGCATTGTCAGCTGAAATTAAAAGAGGTCTTATTACTCAGAGATTGTCAGTTGAAATGGAAAGAGCTCCTGTTACTGGGGCATTGATAGTTGAAATGGAAAAAGCTCCTGTTACTCAAGCATTGACTGTTGATGTGGAAAGAGCTCATATTATTCAGGCACTGACAGCTGAAATCGAAAGAACTTCTTTTACTCAGACATTGTCATTTGAAATGGAAAGAGCTCCTGTTACTCAGGCATTGACTGCTGAAATAGAAACAGCTCATGTTACTCAGGCATTGACAGTTGAAACTGAGACATTTCTTGTTACCCAGCCATTGCCAGTTGAAACGGAAAGACCTCCTGTTTCTCAGACATTGACTGTTGAAATGGAAAGAACTCCTGTTACTCAGGCACTGACAGATGAAATAGAGGGAACTCCTGTTACTCAGTCATTGCCAGTGGAAATGGAAAGAGCTGCTGTTACTCAGGCATTGACAGTTGAAATGGAAAAAGCTGCTGTTATTCACAGGCTTTCCCAGTTCAAGTGGAAAGAGCTCATTATCCAGCCATTGACAGTTGGAACGGAAAGAGGTCCTGTTTCTCAGGCATTAACAATTGAAATGGAAAATGTTCCTGTTACTCAGGCATTGGCAGTTGAAATGGAACGAGCTGCTGTTACTCGGCATTGTCAGTTGAAATTTATGGAGCTTGTGTTACTTGGGGATCGATATCTGAAATGGAAAGAACTCCTGTGACTCAGACATTGACAGTTGAAATGGAAATGGCTCCTGCTACTTGGGCATTGTCAGTTTATATGGAAAGAGCTCATGTTTCTCATGCATTGACAGCTGAAATGGAAATAACTCATTTTACTCAGGCATTGACAGTTGCAATGGGAAGCGCTCCCGTTACTCAGGCATTGACAGTTGAAATGGAAAGAGCTCATGTTTCTTAGACTTTGACAGTTGAAATCGCAAGAGCTCCTATTACCCAGGCTTTGACAGCTGAAATGGAAAGACCTCCTTTTTCTCAGGCATTGACAGTTGAAATTTAAAGAACTTCTGTTACTTGGGCATTGTCAGTTTAAATGGAAAGAGCTCAAGTTTCTCATGCATTGACAGCTGAAATGGAAATAACTCATTTTACTCTGGCATTGACAGTTGAAACAGAAAGAGCTCTTGTTACTCAGGCATTTCACAGGAGAAATGGAAAGTGCTCCTGTTACACAGGCATTATCAGTTGAAATGGAAAGAGCTCCTGTCACTAAGGGATGGACAGGTGAAATAGAAAGAGCTCCTGTTAGTCAGGCATTGACAGATGAAATAGAAAGAGTTCTTGTTACTCAGGCATTGAAAGTTGAAATGGAAAGAGCTCCTGTGACTCAGGCATTGTCAACTGAAATGTATAGAGCTCTTGTTACTCAGGCATTGACTGTTGAAATGGAAAGATCTCCTGTTACTCAGTCATTGTCAGTTGAAATGGAAAGAGCTCTTGTTTCTGGTGCATTGACAGCTGAAATGCAAAGAGCTTCTGTTAGTTGGGCATTGTTAGTTGAAATAGAAAGAGCTCATGTTACTCAGGCATTGACAGTTGAAATGGAAAGAGCTCCTGTTACTCGGCCACTGTCAAATGAAATGGAAAGAGGTCATGTTTCTCAGACATTGACAGTTGAAATGGAAAGAACTCCTGATAGCCAGGCATTGACAGTTGAAATGGAAAGTCCTCCTTTTACTCAGGCATTGACAGCTGAAATGGAAAGAGCTCCTGTTATTCAGGCATAGACATTTGAAATGGAAGGAGCTTCTGTTTCTTGGGCATTGACAGTTGAAATGGAAAAAGCTCCTGTTACTCAGACGTTGGCAGGTGAAATGGAAAGAACTCATGTTACTCACCCATTGACAGTTGAAATGGAAAGAGCTCCTGTTACTCCGGCATTGACAGATGCAATGGAACGAGATCCTGTTTCTCAAGCATTGATAGATGATATGGAAACAGCTCCTGTTACACAGGCATTGTCAATTGATATGGAAAGAGCTCTTGTTACTACGGCATTGCCAGTTGAAATGAAAAGAGTTCCTGTTTGCCAGGTCTTGACAGATGAAATGGGAAGACCTCCTCTTATCCAGGTATTGACAGCTGAAATGGAAAGAGCTCCTGTTACCCAATTATTGACAGTGCAAATGGAGAGAGCTAATGTTACTCAGGCATTGACACTTGAAATGGAAAGAGCTTATTATTCAGGCATTGACAGTTGAAACGGAAAGAGGTCCTGTGTCTCAGGCATTAACAGTTGAAATGGAAAAAGCTCCTGTTACTCAGGCTTTGACAGTTGAAATGGAAAGAGCTCCTGTTACTTGGCATTGTCAGTTGAAATGAAAAGGGTTCTTGTTACTCAGGCATTGTCAGTTGAAATGGAAAGAGCTCCTGAGACTCGGGCATTGGCAGTTGAAATGGAAAGAGCTCCTGTTTCTCAGGCATTGACAGTTGAAAAGGAAAGAGCTTATGTTACTCAGACATTGACAGTTGAAATTGAAAGAGCTCCTGTTACCCAGGCATTGACAGATGTCATGGAAAGACCTCCTGTTTCTCAGGCATTGACTGGGGAAATGGAAAGAGCTCCTGTTATTTGGGCATTGATATTTGAAATGGAAAGAGCTCATGTTACTCAGACATTGACAGTCGAAATAGAAAGAACTCCTGTTACTCGAACATTGTCCGTTGAAATGGAAAGAGCTCATGTTTCTCAGACATTGACAATTGAAATGGAAATAACTCATTTTACTCAGGCATTGACAGTTGAAATCGACAGAGCTCCTGTTACCCCGTAATTGACAGTTGAAATGGAAAGACCTCCTGTTACTAAAGCATTCACAGTTGAAATAGAAAGAGGTCATGTTACTCAGGCATTGTCAGTTGAATTTGAGAGAGCTTCTTTTACTCAGGCATTGAGAGATGATATGGAAAGAGCTTGTGTCACACAGGCATTGTCAATTGAAAGGGAAAGAGCTCTTGTTTCGAAAGAATTGACGGTTGAAATCAAAAGAGCTGCTGTTACTCGGGCATTGATAGCTGAATTGGAAAGAGATCTTGTTACTCAGGCATTTTCAGTTGAAAGGGAAAGAGCTCCTGTTACCCAGGCATTGACAGTTGAAAGGGAAAGAGCTCATACTATTCAGGCATTGACAGTTGAAATGCAAGGAGCAAATTTTACCCAGGCATTGACAGTTGAAATATTATGAGCTCCTGTTACTCTGGCATTGTCAGGTTAAATGGAAAGAGCTCCTGTTACTCAGGCATTGACAGATGAACAGGAAGGAGCTGCTGTTATACTCATCCACTGCTAGTTGAAATTGAAAGAGTTCCAGATTGCCAGTTATTGACAGATGAAATGGGAAGAGCTCCTCTTATCCAGGCATTGACAGCTGAAACGGAAGGAGCTAATATTACTCAGTCATTGACAGTGCAAATGGAGAGAGCTACTGTTACTCAGGCATTAACAGCTGAAATGGAAAAAGCTCATTATCCAGGCACTGACAGTGGAAACAGAAAGAGGTCCTGTATCTCAAGCATTAACAGGTGAAACGGAAAGGGTTCCTGTTACTCAGGCATTGACAGTTGAAATGGAAAGAGCTCTAGTTTCCCAGTCACTGACAGTTCAAATGGAAAGAGCTCCTGTTACTCAGGCATTGACAGCTGAAATGGACAGAGCTACTGTTACTTGACATTGTCAATTGAAATGGAAAAGGTTCTTGTAACTCAGGCATTGTCAGTTGAAATTTAAAGAGCTCCAGAGACTCGGGCATTAATAATTGAAATGCAAATAACTCGTTTTAATCAGGCATTGACAGTTGAAATGGAAAGAGCTCCTGTTTCTCAGGCATCGACAGTTGAAATGGAAAGAGCTCATGTTACTCAGGCATTGACAGTTGAAATGGAAAGAGCTTATATTACTCAGGCATTGACAGTTGAAATCAAAGAGCTCCTGTTACTGGGCATTGTCAGTTGAAATGGAAAGAGCTCAGGTTCTCAGGCATTGACAATTGAAAAGGAAATAACTCATTTTACTCAAGCATTGACAGTTGAAATGGAAAAAGCTCCAGTTACTCAGGCATTGACTGTTGAAATGGAAACAGCTCATGTTACTGAGGCCTTGACAGTTGAAATCGAAAGAGCTCCTGTTACCCAGGCATTGGCAGCTGAAATGGAAAAACATCCTGTTTCTCAGGCATTGACAGTTGAAATGGAAAGAGCTCCTGTTACTCAGGCATAGATGGCTGAAATTGAAAGAGCTCCTTTTACTCAGGCATTGACAGTTTAAATGGAAAGTGCTCCTGTTACTCTGGCATTGACAGTTGAAATTGAAAGAGCTCCTGTTACCTAGGCATTGATGGTAGAAATGGAAAGAGCTCATGTTACTGAGGCATTTGACAGGTGAAATGGAAAGAGCTCCTGTTACTCAGGGCTTTATCAGTTGAAATGGAAGGGCTTAAGTCTAAAGGGATTGACAGTTGAAATGGAAAGAGTTCCTGTTTCTGAGGCATTGAGAGATGAAATGGAAAGAGCTCCTGATTCTCAAGCATTGACAGATGACATTTAAAGAGCTCCTGTTACACACGCAATGTCAATTGAAATGGAAACAGCTCTTGTTACTAAGGCATTGACAGTTGAAATGGAAAGAGCTCCTGTTACTTGGGCATTGAAAGCTGAAATGGAAAGAGCTCATGTTACTCAGACATTGAGAGTCAGAATGGAAAGAGCTCCTGTTACTCTGGCATTGACAGTTGACATTGAAAGAGCTCCTGTTACCTAGGCATTGATGGTAGAAATGGAAAGAGCTCATGTTACTGAGGCATTTGACAGGTGAAATGGAAAGAGCTCCTGTTACTCAGGCTTTATCAGTTGAAATGGAAAGGGCTTAAGTCACTAAGGGATTGACAGTTGAAATGGAAAGAGTTCCTGTTTCTGAGGCATTGAGAGATGAAATGGAAAGAGCTCCTGATTCTCAAGCATTGACAGATGACATTTAAAGAGCTCCTGTTACACACGCAATGTCAATTAAAATGGAAACAGCTCTTGTTACTAAGGCATTGACAGTTGAAATGGAAAGAGCTCCTGTTACTTGGGCATTGAAAGCTGAAATGGAAAGAGCTCATGTTACTCAGACATTGAGAGTCAGAATGGAAAGAGCTCCTGTTACTCAGGCTTTGTCAGTTGAAACTGAAAGAGCTCATGTTTCTCAGGCATTGACAGTTGAAATGGAAAGAACTCATTTTACTCAGGCATTGACAGCTGAAATGGAAAGAGCTCCAGTTACTCACTCATTGACAGTTGAAATGGAAAGAGCTCCTGTTACTCGGCATTATCATTTGAAATGGAAAGAGGCCTTGTTACTCAGGCACTGTCAATTGAAATGGTAAGAGCACCTGTGACTCGGGCACTGATAGTTGAAATGGAAAGAGATCCTGTTACTCAGGCATTTTCAGTTGAAAGGGAAGATCTGTCTCTCAGGCATTGACAGTTGAAATGGAAAGAGCTCCTGTTTCTCAGGCATTGACTGTTGAAATGGAAAGAGCTCCTGTTTCTCAGGCATTCACAGATGAAGTGGAAAGAGCTACTGTTATACTCAGGCATTGCCAGCTGAAATGGAAAGAGTTCCTCTTATCCAGGCATTGACAGTTGAAATGGAAGGAGCTTCGGTTACTCAGTCATTGACAGGGCAAATGGAGAAAGCTACTGTTACTCAGGCATTGACAGCTGAAATGGAAAAATCTCATTATCCAGGCATTGACAGTTGAAACAGAAAGCGGTCCTGTATCTCAGGCATTAACAGGTGAAATGGAAAGGGTTCCAGTAACTCAGGCATTGACAGTTGAAATGGAAAGAGCTCCCCTTACACAGGCATTAACAGTAGAAATGGAAAGAGCTCCAGTTTCCCAGTTACTGACAGTTCAAATGGAAAGAGCTCCTGTTTCTCAAGCATTGACAGTTGAAATGGAAAAAGCACCTTATACTCAGGCATTGACAGTTGAAAAGGAAAGAGCTCCTGTTACTGGACATTGTCAGTTGAAATGGAAAAGGTTCTTGTTACTCGGGCATTGTCAGTTGAAATGGAAAGAGCTCCTGAGACTTGGGCATTGATAGTTGAAATGGAAATAACACGTTTTACTCAGACATTGACAGTTGAAATCGAAAGATCTCCTGTTACTCGGGCATTGTCAGTTGAAATGTAAAGAGCTCAGGTTTCTCAGGCATTAACAGGTGAAATGGAAAGGGTTCCAGTTACTCAGGCATTGACAGTTGAAATGGAAAGAGCTCCCCTTACACAGGCATTAACAGTCGAAATGGAAAGAGCTCCAGTTTCCCAGTCTCTGACAGTTCAAATTGAAAGAGCTCCTGTTTCTCAAGCATTGACAGTTGAAATGGAAAAAGCTCCTGTTACTCGACATTGTCAGTTGAAATGGACAAGGTTCTTGTTACTCGGGCATTGTCAGTAGAAATGGAAAGAGCTCCTGAGACTTGGGAATTGATAGTTGAAATGGAAATAACTCGTTTTACTCAGACATTGACAGTTGAAATGGAAAGAGCTCCTGTTTCTCAGGCATCGACAGTTGAAATGGAAAGAGCTCATGTTACTCAGGCATTGACAGTTGAAATGGAAAGAGCTTATGTTACTCTGGGCATTGACAGTTGAAATCGAAAGAGCTCCTGTTAGTCGGCATTGTCAGTTGAAATGGAAAGAGCTCAGGTTTTCAGGCATTGACAATTGAAAAGGAAATAACTCATTTTACTCAAGCATTGACAGTTGAAATGGAAAAAGCTCCAGTTACTCAGGCATTGACAGTTGAAATGGAAACAGCTCATGTTACTGAGGCCTTGACAGTTGAAATCGAAAGAGCTCCTGTTACCCAGGCATTGGCAGCTGAAATGGAAAAACATCCTGTTTCTCAGGCATTGACAGTTGAAATGGAATGAGCTCCTGTTACTCAGGCATAGATGGCTGAAATTGAAAGAGCTCCTGTTACCCAGGCATTGGCAGCCGGAATGGAAAAGCTCCTGTTTCTCAGGCATTGACAGTTGAAATGGAAAGAGCTCCTGTTACTCAGACATTGGCAAGTGAAATGGAAAGAGCTCCTGTTACTCAGGCATAGATTGCTGAAATTGAAAGAGCTCCTTTTACTCAGGCATTGACAGTTTAAATGGAAAGTGCTCCTTTTACTCTGGCATTGACAGTTGAAATTGAAAGAGCTCCTGTTATCTAGGCATTGATGGTAGAAATGGAAAGAGCTCCTGTTACTCAGGCATTTTCAGTAGAAAGGGAAGATCTGCTGTCTCTCAGGCATTGACAGTTGAAATGTAAAGAGCTCCTGTTTCTCAGGCATTGACTGTTGAAATGGAAAGAGCTCCTGTTTCTAAGGCATTCACAGATGAAGTGGAATGAGCTGCTGTTATACTCAGGCATTGCCAGCTGAAATGGAAAGAGTTCCTCTTATCCAGGCATTAACAGTCGAAACAGAAGGAGCTTCTGTTACTCAGTCATTGACAGGGCAATTGGAGAAAGCTACTGTTACTCAGGCATTGACAGCTGAAATGGAAAAGCTCATTATCCAGGCATTGACAGATAAACAGAAAGCGTGTCCTGTGTCTCAGGCATTAACAGGTGAAAAGTAAAGGGTTCCAGTTACTCAGGCATTGACAGTTGAAATGGAAAGAGCCCTCTTATGCAGGCATTAACAGTGAAATGGAAAGAGCTCCAGTTTCAGTCACTGACATTTCAAATGGAAAGAGCTCCTGTTTCTCAGGCATTGACAGTTGAAATGGAAAAAGCTCCTGTTACTCAGGCATTGACAGTTGAAATGGAAAGAGCTCCTGTTACTTGACATTGTCAGTTGAAATGGAAAAGGTTCTTGTTACTCGGGCATTGTCAGTTTAAATGTAAAGAGCTCCTGAGACTCGGGCATTGATACTTGAAATGGAAATAACTAATTTTACTCAGACATTGACAGTTGAAATGGAAAGAGCTTATGTTACTCAGGCATTGACAGTTGAAATCGAAAGTGCTCCTGTTACTCGGGCATTGTCAGTTGAAATGGAAAGAGCTCAGGTTTCTCAGGCATTGACAATTGAAAAGGAAATAACTCATTTTTCTTAGGCTTTGACAGTTGAAATGGAAAAAGATCCAGTTACTCAGGCATTGACAGTTGAAATGGAAACAGCTCATGTTACTCAGGCCTTGACAGTTGTAATCAAAAGAGCTCCTGTTACGCAGGCATTGGCAGCTGGAATGGAAAAACCTCCTGTTTCTCGGGCATTGACAGTTGAAATGGAAAGAGCTCCTGTTACCCAGGCATTGGTAGGTGAAATGGAAAGAGCTCCTGTTACTCAGGCATAGATGGCTGAAATTGAAAGAGGTCCTTTTACTCAGGCATTGACAGTTTAAATGGAAAGTGCTCCAGTTACTCTAGCATTGACAGTTGAAACTGAAAGAGCTCCTGTTACCTAGGCATTGATGGGAAATGGAAAGAGCTCATTTACTCAGGCATTTGACAGGTGAAATGGAAAGAGCTCCTGTTACTCAGGCATTATCAGTTGAAATGGAAAAAGCTCATTATCCAGGCATTGACAGTTGAAACAGAAAGAGGTCCTGTGTCTCAAGCATTAACAGGTGAAACGGAAAGGGTTCCTGTTACTCAGGCATTGACAGTTGAATTGGAAAGAGCTCTAGTTTCCCAGTCACTGACAGTTCCGATGGAAAGAGCTCCTGTTACTCAGGCATTGACAGTTGAAATGGAAAGAGCTCCTGTTACTCGACATTGTCAATTGAAATGGAAAAAGTTCTTGTAACTCAGGCATTGTCAGTTGAAATGGAAAGAGCTCCTGAGACTCGGGCATTGATAATTGAAATGGAAATAACTCATTTTAATCAGGCATTGACAGTTGAAATGGAAAGAGCTCCTGTTTCTCAGGCATCGACAGTTGAAATGGAAAGAGCTCATGTTACTCAGGCATTGACAGTTGAAATGGAAAGAGCTTATGTTACTCAGGCATTGACAGTTGAAATCAAAAGAGCTCCTGTTAGTCGGGCATTGTCAGTTGAAATGGAAAGAGCTCAGGTTTCTCAGACATTGACAATAGAAAAGGAAAAACTCATTTTACATCTGGCATTGACAGTTGAAATGGAAAAGCTCCAGTTACTCAGGCATTGACTGTTGAAATGGAAACAGCTCATGTTACTCAGGCCTTGACAGTTGAAATCGAAAGAGCTCCTGTTACCCAGGCATTGGCAGCTGAAATGGAAAACCTCCTGTTTCTCAGTCATTGACAGTTGAAATGGAAAGAGCTCCTATTACTCAGGCATAGATGGCTGAAATTGAAAGAGCTCCTTTTACTCAGGCATTGACAGTTTAAATGGAAAGTGCTTCTGTTACTCTGGCATTGACAGTTGAAATTGAAAGAGCTCCTGTTACCTAGGCATTGACGGTAGAAATGGAAAGAGCTCATGTTACTCAGGCATTTGACATGTGAAATGGAAAGAGCTCCTGTTACTCAGGCTTTATCAGTTGAAATGGAAAGGGCTTATGTCACTAAGGGATTGACAGTTGAAATGGAAAGAGTTCCTGTTGCTGAGGCATTGTGAGATGAAATGGAAAGAGCTCCCGATTCTCAAGCATTGACAGATGACATTTAAAGAGCTCCTGTTACACACGCAATGTCAATTGAAATGGAAACAGCTCTTGTTACTAAGACATTTACAGTTGAAATGGAAAGAGCTCCTGTTACTTGGGCATTGAAAGCTGAAATGGAAAGAATCATGTTACTCAGACATTGAGATTCAGAATGGAAAGAGCTCCTGTTACTCAGGCTTTGTCAGTTGAAACTGAAAGAGCTCATGTTTCTCAGGCATTGACAGTTGAAATGGAAAGAACTCACTTTACTCAGGCATTGAAAGCTGAAATGGAAAGAGCTCCATTTACTCACTCATTGACAGTTGAAATGGAAAGAGCTCCTGTTACTCGGCATTATCATTTGAAATGGAAAGAGGCCTTGTTACTCAGGCACTGTCAATTGAACTGGGAAGAGCACCTGTGACTCGGGCATTGATAGTTGAAATGGAAAGAGATCCTGTTACTCAGGCATTTTCAGTTGAAAGGGAAGATCTGTCTCTCAGGCATTGACAGTTGAAATGGAAAGAGCCCCTCTTATGCAGGCATTAACAGTGAAATGGAAAGAGCTCCAGTTTCCCAGTCACTGACATTTCAAATGGAAAGAGCTCCTGTTTCTCAGGCATTGACAGTTGAAATGGAAAAAGCTCCTGTTACTCAGGCATTGACAGTTGAAATGGAAAGAGCTCCTGTTACTCGACATTGTCAGTTGAAATGGAAAAGGTTCTTGTTACTCGGGCATTGTCAGTTGAAATGTAAAGAGCTCCTGAGACTCGGGCATTGATACTTGAAATGGAAATAACTAATTTTACTCAGACATTGACAGTTGAAATGGAAAGAGCTTATGTTACTCAGGCATTGACAGTTGAAATCGAAAGTGCTTCTGTTACTCGGGCATTGTCAGTTGAAATGGAAAGAGCTCAGGTTTCTCAGGCATTGACAATTGAAAAGGAAATAACTCATTTTACTTAGGCTTTGACAGTTGAAATGGAAAAAGCTCCACTTACTCAGGCATTGACAGTTGAAATGGAAACAGCTCATGTTACTCAGGCCTTGACAGTTGTAATCAAAAGAGCTCCTGTTACGCAGGCATTGGCAGCTGGAATGGAAAAACCTCCTGTTTCTCGGGCATTGACAGTTGAAATGGAAAGAGCTCCTGTTTCTCAGGCATCGACAGTTGAAATGGAAAGAGCTCATGTTACTCAGGCATTGACAGTTGAAATGGAAAGAGCTTATGTTACTCAGGCATTGACAGTTGAAATCAAAGAGCTCCTGTTAGTAGGGCATTGTCAGTTGAAATGGAAAGAGCTCAGGTTTCTCAGGCATTGACAATAGAAAGGAAATAACTCATTTTACATCTGGCATTGACAGTTGAAATGGAAAAGCTCCAGTTACTCAGGCATTGACTGTTGAAATGGAAACAGCTCATGTTACTCAGGCCTTGACAGTTGAAATCGAAAGAGCTCCTGTTACCCAGGCATTGGCAGCTGAAATGGAAAAACCTCCTGTTTCTCAGTCATTGACAGTTGAAATGGAAAGAGCTCCTATTACTCAGGCATAAATGGCTGAAATTGAAAGAGCTCCTTTTACTCAGGCTTTGACAGTTTAAATGGAAAGTGCTCCTGTTACTCTTTCATTGACAGTTGAAATTGAAAGAGCTCCTGTTACCTAGGCATTGACGGTAGAAATGGAAAGAGCTCATGTTACTCAGGCATTTGACATGTGAAATGGAAAGAGCTCCTGTTACTCAGGCTTTATCAGTTGAAATGGAAAGGGCTTATGTCACTAAGGGATTGACAGTTGAAATGGAAAGAGTTCCTGTTGCTGAGGCATTGTGAGATGAAATGGAAAGAGCTCCCGATTCTCAAGCATTGACAGATGACATTTAAAGAGCTCCTGTTACACAAGCAATGTCAATTGAAATGGAAACAGCTCTTGTTACTAAGACATTTACAGTTGAAATGGAAAGAGCTCCTGTTACTTGGGCATTGAAAGCTGAAATGGAAAGAGCTCATGTTACTCAGACATTGAGATTCAGAATGGAAAGAGCTCCTGTTACTCAGGCTTTGTCAGTTGAAACTGAAAGAGCTCATGTTTCTCAGGCATTGACAGTTGAAATGGAAAGAACTCATTTTACTCAGGCATTGACAGCTGAAATGGAAAGAGCTCCATTTACTCACTCATTGACAGTTGAAATGGAAAGAGCTCTGTTACCGGCATTATCATTTGAAATGGAAAGAGGCCTTGTTACTCAGGCACTGTCAATTGAACGGGGAAGAGCACCTGTGACTCGGGCATTGATAGTTGAAATGGAAAGAGATCCTGTTACTCAGGCATTTTCAGTTGAAAGGGAAGATCTGTCTCTCAGGCATTGACAGTTGAAATGGAAAGAGCTCCTGTTTCTCAGGCATTGACTGTTGAAATGGAAAGAGCTCCTGTTTCTCAGGCATTGACTGTTGAAATGGAAAGAGCTACTGTTTCTCAGGCATTCACAGATGAAGTGGAAAGAGCTGCTGTTATACTCAGGCATTGCCAGCTGAAATGGAAAGAGTTCCTCTTATCCAGGCATTGACAGTTGAAGCGGAAGGAGCTTCTGTTACTCAGTCATTGACAGGCAAATGGAGAAAGCTACTGTTAACCAGGCATTGACAGCTGAAATGGAAAAAGCTCATTATCCAGGCATTGACAGTTGAAACAGAAAGCGGTCCTGTGTCTCAGGCATTAACAGGTGAAATGGAAAGGGTCCCAGTTACTCAGGCATTGACAGTTGAAATGGAAAGAGCTCCCTTACACAGGCATTAACAGTTGAAATGGAAAGACTCCAGTTTCCCAGTCACTGACAGTTCAAATTGAAAGAGCTCCTGTTTCTCAGGCATTGACAGTTGAAATGGAAAAAGCTCCTGTTACTCAGGCATTGACAGTTGAAATGGAAAGAGCTCCTGTTACACGACATTGTCAGTTAAAATGGAAAAGGATCTTGTTACTCGGGCATTGTCAGTTGAAATGGAAAGAGCTCCTGAGAGTTGGGCATTGATACTTGAAATGGAAATAACTCATTTTACTCAGACATTGACAGTTGAAATCGAAAGATCTCCTGTTACTTGGGCATTGTCAGTTGAAATATAAAGAGCTCAGGTTTCTCAGGCATTGACAATTGAAAAGGAAAAAACTCATTTTACTTAGGCTTTGACAGTTGAAATGGAAAAAGCTCCAGTTACTCAGGCATTGACAGTTGAAATGGAAACAGCTCATGTTACTCAGACATTGGCAGGTGAAATGGAAAGAGCTCCTGTTACTCAGGCATAGTTGGCTGAAATTGAATGAGCTCCTTTTACTCAGGCATTAACAGTTTAAATGGAAAGTGCTCCTTTTACTCTGGCATTGACAGTTGAAATTGAAAGAGCTCCTGTTATCTAGGCATTTATGGTAGAAATGAAAAGAGCTCATGTTACTCAGGCATTTGACAGGTGAAATGGAAAGAGCTCCTGTTACTCAGGCATTATCAGTTGAAATGGAAAGAGCTTATGTCACTAAGGGATTGACAGTTGAAATGGAAAGAGTTCCTGTTGCTGAGGCATTGAGAGATGAAATGGAAAGAGCTCCTGATTCTCAAGCATTGACAGATGACATTTAGAGAGCTCCTGTTACACAGACATTGTCAATTGAAATGGAAACAGCTCTTTTTACTAAGGCATTGACAGTTGAAATGGAAAGAGCTCATGTTACTCAGACACTGAGAGTCAGAATGGAAAGAGCTCCTGTTACTCAGGCTTTGTCAGTTGAAATTGAAAGAGCTCAAGTTTCTCAGGCATTGACAGTTGAAATGGAAAGAGTTCCTCTTATCCAGGCATTGACAGTTGCAACGGAAGGAGCTTCTGTTTCTCAGTCATTGACAGGGCAAATGGAGAAAGCTACTGTTACTCAGGCATTGACAGTTGAAATGGAAAGAGCTCCTGTTACTCAGACATTGGCAGTTGAAATCAAAAGAGCTCCTTTTACACAGGCATTGGCAGCTGGAATGGAAAAAGCTCCTGTTTCTCAGGCATTGACAGTTGAAATGGAAAGAGCTCCTGTTACTCAGACATTGGCAGGTGAAATGGAAAGAGCTCCTGTTACTCCGGCATAGGTGGCTGAAATTGAATGAGCTCCTTTTACTCAGGCATTGACAGTTTTAATGGAAAGTGCTACTGTTACTCTGGCATTGACAGTTGAAATTGAAAGATCTCCTGTTATCTAGGCATTGATGGTAGAAATGGAAAGAGCTCATGTTACTCAGGCATTTGACAGGTGAAATGGAAAGAGCTCCTGTTACTCAGGCATTATCAGTTGAAATGGAAAGAGCTTATGTCACAAAGGGATTGACAGTTGAAGTGGAAAGAGTTCCTGTTGCTGAGGCATTGAGAGATGAAATGGAAAGAACTCCTGATTCCCAAGCATTGACAGATGACATTTAAAGCGCTCCTGTTACACAGGCATTGTCAATTGAAATGGAAACAGCTCTTTTTACTAAGGCATTGACAGTTGAAATGGAAAGACCTCCTTTTACTTGGGCATTGACTGGTGAAATGGAAAGGGCTCATGTTACTCAGACATTGAGAGTCAGAATGGAAAGAGCTCCTGTTACTCAGGCTTTGTCATTTGAAATTGAAAGAGCTCTTCTTTCTCACGCATTGACAGTTGAAATGGAAAGAACTCATTTTACTCAGGCATTGACAGCTGAAATGGAAAGAGCTCCAGTTACTCGCTCATTGACAGTTGAAACGGAAAGAGCTACTGTTACCGGCATTGTCATTTGAAATGGAAAGAGGCCTTGTTACTCAGGCACTGTCAATTGAAATGGGAAGAGCACCTGTGACTTGGGCATTGATAGTTGAAATGGAAAGAGATCCCGTTACTCAGGCATTTTCAGTTGAAAGGGAAGATCTCCTGTCTCTCAGGCATTGACAGTTGAAATGGAAAGAGCTCCTGTTTCTCAGGCATTGACTGTTGAATTGGAATGAGCTCCTCTTTCTCAGGCATTCTAGATGAAGTGGAAAGAGCTGCTGTTATACTCAGGCATCCATGCTGAAATGGAAAGAGTTCTCTATCCAGTCAATGACAGTTGAAACGGAAGGAGCTTCTGTTACTCAGTGATTGACAGGGCAAATGGAGAAAGCTACTGTTACTCAGGCATTGACAGCTGAAATGGAAAAAGCTCATTATCCAGGCATTGACAGTTGAAACAGAAAGCGGTCCTGTGTCTCAGGTATTAACAGGTGAAATGGAAAGGGTTACAGTTACTCAGGCATTGACAGTTGAAATGGAAAGAGCTCCCCTTACACAGGCATTAACAGTCGAAATGGAAAGAGCTCCAGTTTCCCAGTTACTGACAGTTCAAATGGAAAGAGCTCCTGTTTCTCAAGCATTGACAGTTGAAATGGAAAAAGCACCTTATACTCAGGCATTGACAGTTGAAAAGGAAAGAGCTCCTGTTACTGGACATTGTCAGTTGAAATGGAAAAGGTTCTTGTTACTCGGGCATTGTCAGTTGAAATGGAAAGAGCTCCTGAGACTTGGGCATTGATAGTTGAAATGGAAATAACACGTTTTACTCAGACATTGACAGTTGAAATCGAAAGATCTCCTGTTACTCGGGCATTGTCAGTTGAAATGTAAAGAGCTCAGGTTTCTCAGGCATTAACAGGTGAAATGGAAAGGGTTCCAGTTACTCAGGCATTGACAGTTGAAATGGAAAGAGCTCCCCTTACACAGGCATTAACAGTCGAAATGGAAAGAGCTCCAGTTTCCCAGTCTCTGACAGTTCAAATTGAAAGAGCTCCTGTTTCTCAAGCATTGACAGTTGAAATGGAAAAAGCTCCTGTTACTCGACATTGTCAGTTGAAATGGACAAGGTTCTTGTTACTCGGGCATTGTCAGTAGAAATGGAAAGAGCTCCTGAGACTTGGGAATTGATAGTTGAAATGGAAATAACTCGTTTTACTCAGACATTGACAGTTGAAATGGAAAGAGCTCCTGTTTCTCAGGCATCGACAGTTGAAATGGAAAGAGCTCATGTTACTCAGGCATTGACAGTTGAAATGGAAAGAGCTTATGTTACTCAGGCATTGACAGTTGAAATCGAAAGAGCTCCTGTTAGTCGGGCATTGTCAGTTGAAATGGAAAGAGCTCAGGTTTCTCAGGCATTGACAATTGAAAAGGAAATAACTCATTTTACTCAAGCATTGACAGTTGAAATGGAAAAAGCTCCAGTTACTCAGGCATTGACAGTTGAAATGGAAACAGCTCATGTTACTGAGGCCTTGACAGTTGAAATCGAAAGAGCTCCTGTTACCCAGGCATTGGCAGCTGAAATGGAAAAACATCCTGTTTCTCAGGCATTGACAGTTGAAATGGAATGAGCTCCTGTTACTCAGGCATAGATGGCTGAAATTGAAAGAGCTCCTGTTACCCAGGCATTGGCAGCCGGAATGGAAAAGCTCCTGTTTCTCAGGCATTGACAGTTGAAATGGAAAGAGCTCCTGTTACTCAGACATTGGCAAGTGAAATGGAAAGAGCTCCTGTTACTCAGGCATAGATTGCTGAAATTGAAAGAGCTCCTTTTACTCAGGCATTGACAGTTTAAATGGAAAGTGCTCCTTTTACTCTGGCATTGACAGTTGAAATTGAAAGAGCTCCTGTTATCTAGGCATTGATGGTAGAAATGGAAAAGCTCCTGTTACTCAGGCATTTTCAGTAGAAAGGGAAGATCTGCTGTCTCTCAGGCATTGACAGTTGAAATGTAAAGAGCTCCTGTTTCTCAGGCATTGACTGTTGAAATGGAAAGAGCTCCTGTTTCTAAGGCATTCACAGATGAAGTGGAATGAGCTGCTGTTATACTCAGGCATTGCCAGCTGAAATGGAAAGAGTTCCTCTTATCCAGGCATTAACAGTCGAAACAGAAGGAGCTTCTGTTACTCAGTCATTGACAGGGCAATTGGAGAAAGCTACTGTTACTCAGGCATTGACAGCTGAAATGGAAAAAGCTCATTATCCAGGCATTGACAGATGAAACAGAAAGCGGTCCTGTGTCTCAGGCATTAACAGGTGAAAAGTAAAGGGTTCCAGTTACTCAGGCATTGACAGTTGAAATGGAAAGAGCCCCTCTTATGCAGGCATTAACAGTGAAATGGAAAGAGCTCCAGTTTCCCAGTCACTGACATTTCAAATGGAAAGAGCTCCTGTTTCTCAGGCATTGACAGTTGAAATGGAAAAAGCTCCTGTTACTCAGGCATTGACAGTTGAAATGGAAAGAGCTCCTGTTACTTGACATTGTCAGTTGAAATGGAAAAGGTTCTTGTTACTCGGGCATTGTCAGTTTAAATGTAAAGAGCTCCTGAGACTCGGGCATTGATACTTGAAATGGAAATAACTAATTTTACTCAGACATTGACAGTTGAAATGGAAAGAGCTTATGTTACTCAGGCATTGACAGTTGAAATCGAAAGTGCTCCTGTTACTCGGGCATTGTCAGTTGAAATGGAAAGAGCTCAGGTTTCTCAGGCATTGACAATTGAAAAGGAAATAACTCATTTTTCTTAGGCTTTGACAGTTGAAATGGAAAAAGATCCAGTTACTCAGGCATTGACAGTTGAAATGGAAACAGCTCATGTTACTCAGGCCTTGACAGTTGTAATCAAAAGAGCTCCTGTTACGCAGGCATTGGCAGCTGGAATGGAAAAACCTCCTGTTTCTCGGGCATTGACAGTTGAAATGGAAAGAGCTCCTGTTACTCAGGCATTGGTAGGTGAAATGGAAAGAGCTCCTGTTACTCAGGCATAGATGGCTGAAATTGAAAGAGGTCCTTTTACTCAGGCATTGACAGTTTAAATGGAAAGTGCTCCAGTTACTCTGGCATTGACAGTTGAAACTGAAAGAGCTCCTGTTACCTAGGCATTGATGGTAGAAATGGAAAGAGCTCATGTTACTCAGGCATTTGACAGGTGAAATGGAAAGAGCTCCTGTTACTCAGGCATTATCAGTTGAAATGGAAAAAGCTCATTATCCAGGCATTGACAGTTGAAACAGAAAGAGGTCCTGTGTCTCAAGCATTAACAGGTGAAACGGAAAGGGTTCCTGTTACTCAGGCATTGACAGTTGAATTGGAAAGAGCTCTAGTTCCCAGTCACTGACAGTTCCGATGGAAAGAGCTCCTGTTACTCAGGCATTGACAGTTGAAATGGAAAGAGCTCCTGTTACTCGACATTGTCAATTGAAATGGAAAAAGTTCTTGTAACTCAGGCATTGTCAGTTGAAATGGAAAGAGCTCCTGAGACTCGGGCATTGATACTTGAAATGGAAATAACTAATTTTACTCAGACATTGACAGTTGAAATGGAAAGAGCTTATGTTACTCAGGCATTGACAGTTGAAATCGAAAGTGCTCCTGTTACTCGGGCATTGTCAGTTGAAATGGAAAGAGCTCAGGTTTCACAGGCATTGACAATTGAAAAGGAAATAACTCATTTTACTTAGGCTTTGACAGTTGAAATGGAAAAAGCTCCACTTACTCAGGCATTGACAGTTGAAATGGAAACAGCTCATGTTACTCAGGCCTTGACAGTTGTAATCAAAAGAGCTCCTGTTACGCAGGCATTGGCAGCTGGAATGGAAAAACCTCCTGTTTCTCGGGCATTGACAGTTGAAATGGAAAGAGCTCCTGTTTCTCAGGCATCGACAGTTGAAATGGAAAGAGCTCATGTTACTCAGGCATTGACAGTTGAAATGGAAAGAGCTTATGTTACTCAGGCATTGACAGTTGAAATCAAAAGAGCTCCTGTTAGTAGGGCATTGTCAGTTGAAATGGAAAGAGCTCAGGTTTCTCAGGCATTGACAATAGAAAAGGAAATAACTCATTTTACATCTGGCATTGACAGTTGAAATGGAAAAAGCTCCAGTTACTCAGGCATTGACTGTTGAAATGGAAACAGCTCATGTTACTCAGGCCTTGACAGTTGAAATCGAAAGAGCTCCTGTTACCCAGGCATTGGCAGCTGAAATGGAAAAACCTCCTGTTTCTCAGTCATTGACAGTTGAAATGGAAAGAGCTCCTATTACTCAGGCATAAATGGCTGAAATTGAAAGAGCTCCTTTTACTCAGGCTTTGACAGTTTAAATGGAAAGTGCTCCTGTTACTCTTTCATTGACAGTTGAAATTGAAAGAGCTCCTGTTACCTAGGCATTGACGGTAGAAATGGAAAGAGCTCATGTTACTCAGGCATTTGACATGTGAAATGGAAAGAGCTCCTGTTACTCAGGCTTTATCAGTTGAAATGGAAAGGGCTTATGTCACTAAGGGATTGACAGTTGAAATGGAAAGAGTTCCTGTTGCTGAGGCATTGTGAGATGAAATGGAAAGAGCTCCCGATTCTCAAGCATTGACAGATGACATTTAAAGAGCTCCTGTTACACAAGCAATGTCAATTGAAATGGAAACAGCTCTTGTTACTAAGACATTTACAGTTGAAATGGAAAGAGCTCCTGTTACTTGGGCATTGAAAGCTGAAATGGAAAGAGCTCATGTTACTCAGACATTGAGATTCAGAATGGAAAGAGCTCCTGTTACTCAGGCTTTGTCAGTTGAAACTGAAAGAGCTCATGTTTCTCAGGCATTGACAGTTGAAATGGAAAGAACTCATTTTACTCAGGCATTGACAGCTGAAATGGAAAGAGCTCCATTTACTCACTCATTGACAGTTGAAATGGAAAGAGCTCCTGTTACTCGGCATTATCATTTGAAATGGAAAGAGGCCTTGTTACTCAGGCACTGTCAATTGAACGGGGAAGAGCACCTGTGACTCGGGCATTGATAGTTGAAATGGAAAGAGATCCTGTTACTCAGGCATTTTCAGTTGAAAGGGAAGATCTGTCTCTCAGGCATTGACAGTTGAAATGGAAAGAGCTCCTGTTTCTCAGGCATTGACTGTTGAAATGGAAAGAGCTCCTGTTTCTCAGGCATTGACTGTTGAAATGGAAAGAGCTACTGTTTCTCAGGCATTCACAGATGAAGTGGAAAGAGCTGCTGTTATACTCAGGCATTGCCAGCTGAAATGGAAAGAGTTCCTCTTATCCAGGCATTGACAGTTGAAACGGAAGGAGCTTCTGTTACTCAGTCATTGACAGGCAAATGGAGAAAGCTACTGTTACTCAGGCATTGACAGCTGAAATGGAAAAAGCTCATTATCCAGGCATTGACAGTTGAAACAGAAAGCGGTCCTGTGTCTCAGGCATTAACAGGTGAAATGGAAAGGGTTCCAGTTACTCAGGCATTGACAGTTGAAATGGAAAGAGCTCCCTTTACACAGGCATTAACAGTTGAAATGGAAAGAGCTCCAGTTTCCCAGTCACTGACAGTTCAAATTGAAAGAGCTCCTGTTTCTCAGGCATTGACAGTTGAAATGGAAAAAGCTCCTGTTACTCAGGCATTGACAGTTGAAATGGAAAGAGCTCCTGTTACTCGACATTGTCAGTTAAAATGGAAAAGGATCTTGTTACTCGGGCATTGTCAGTTGAAATGGAAAGAGCTCCTGAGAGTTGGGCATTGATACTTGAAATGGAAAAACTCATTTTACTCAGACATTGACAGTTGAAATCGAAAGATCTCCTGTTACTTGGGCATTGTCAGTTGAAATATAAAGAGCTCAGGTTTCTCAGGCATTGACAATTGAAAAGGAAAAACTCATTTTACTTAGGCTTTGACAGTTGAAATGGAAAAGCTCCAGTTACTCAGGCATTGACAGTTGAAATGGAAACAGCTCATGTTACTCAGACATTGGCAGGTGAAATGGAAAGAGCTCCTGTTACTCAGGCATAGTTGGCTGAAATTGAATGAGCTCCTTTACTCAGGCATTAACAGTTTAAATGGAAAGTGCTCCTTTTACTCTGGCATTGACAGTTGAAATTGAAAGAGCTCCTGTTATCTAGGCATTTATGGTAGAAATGAAAAGAGCTCATGTTACTCAGGCATTTGACAGGTGAAATGGAAAGAGCTCCTGTTACTCAGGCATTATCAGTTGAAATGGAAAGAGCTTATGTCACTAAGGGATTGACAGTTGAAATGGAAAGAGTTCCTGTTGCTGAGGCATTGAGAGATGAAATGGAAAGAGCTCCTGATTCTCAAGCATTGACAGATGACATTTAGAGAGCTCCTGTTACACAGACATTGTCAATTGAAATGGAAACAGCTCTTTTTACTAAGGCATTGACAGTTGAAATGGAAAGAGCTCATGTTACTCAGACACTGAGAGTCAGAATGGAAAGAGCTCCTGTTACTCAGGCTTTGTCAGTTGAAATTGAAAGAGCTCCAAGTTTCTCAGGCATTGACAGTTGAAATGGAAAGAGTTCCTCTTATCCAGGCATTGACAGTTGCAACGAAGGAGCTGTTTCTCAGTCATTGACAGGGCAAATGGAGAAAGCTACTGTTACTCAGGCATTGACAGTTGAAATGGAAAGAGCTCCTGTTACTCAGACATTGCAGTTGAAATCAAAGAGCTCCTTTTACACAGGCATTGGCAGCTGGAATGGAAAAAGCTCCTGTTTCTCAGGCATTGACAGTTGAAATGGAAAGAGCTCCTGTTACTCAGACATTGGCAGGTGAAATGGAAAGAGCTCCTGTTACTCCGGCATAGGTGGCTGAAATTGAATGAGCTCCTTTTACTCAGGCATTGACAGTTTTAATGGAAAGTGCTACTGTTACTCTGGCATTGACAGTTGAAATTGAAAGATCTCCTGTTATCTAGGCATTGATGGTAGAAATGGAAAGAGCTCATGTTACTCAGGCATTTGACAGGTGAAATGGAAAGAGCTCCTGTTACTCAGGCATTATCAGTTGAAATGGAAAGAGCTTATGTCACAAAGGGATTGACAGTTGAAGTGGAAAGAGTTCCTGTTGCTGAGGCATTGAGAGATGAAATGGAAGAACTCCTGATTCCCAAGCATTGACAGATGACATTTAAAGCGCCCTGTTACACAGGCATTGTCAATTGAAATGAAACAGCTCTTTTACTAAGGCATTGACAGTTGAAATGAAAGACCTCCTTTACTTGGGCATTGACTGGTGAAATGGAAAGGGCTCATGTTACTCAGACATTGAGAGTCAGAATGGAAAGAGCTCCTGTTACTCAGGCTTTGTCATTTGAAATTGAAAGAGCTCTTCTTTCTCACGCATTGACAGTTGAAATGGAAAGAACTCATTTTACTCAGGCATTGACAGCTGAAATGGAAAGAGCTCCAGTTACTCGCTCATTGACAGTTGAAACGGAAAGAGCTACTGTTACTCGGCATTGTCATTTGAAATGGAAAGAGGCCTTGTTACTCAGGCACTGTCAATTGAAATGGGAAGAGCACCTGTGACTTGGGCATTGATAGTTGAAATGGAAAGAGATCCTGTTACTCAGGCATTTTCAGTTGAAAGGGAAGATCTCCTGTCTCTCAGGCATTGACAGTTGAAATGGAAAGAGCTCCTGTTTCTCAGGCATTGACTGTTGAATTGGAATGAGCTCCTCTTTCTCAGGCATTCACAGATGAAGTGGAAAGAGCTGCTGTTATACTCAGGCATTGCCAGCTGAAATGGAAAGAGTTCCTCTTATCCAGTCAATGACAGTTGAAACGGAAGGAGCTTCTGTTACTCAGTGATTGACAGGGCAAATGGAGAAAGCTACTGTTACTCAGGCATTGACAGCTGAAATGGAAAAAGCTCATTATCCAGGCATTGACAGTTGAAACAGAAAGCGGTCCTGTGTCTCAGGTATTAACAGGTGAAATGGAAAGGGTTACAGTTACTCAGGCATTGACAGTTGAAATGGAAAGAGCTCCCCTTACACAGGCATTAACAGTCGAAATGGAAAGAGCTCCAGTTTCCCAGTCACTGACAGTTCAAATTGAAAGGGCTCCTGTTTCTCAGGCATTGACAGTTGAAATGGAAAAAGCTCCTGTTACTCGACATTGTCAGTTGAAATGGAAAAGGTTCTTGTTACTCGGGCATTGTCAGTTGAAATGGAAAGAGCTCCTGAGACTTGGGACTTGATAGTTGAAATGGAAATAAGTCATTTTAATCAGACATTGACAGTTGAAATCGAAAGAGCTCCTGTTACTCGTGCATTGTCAGTTGAAATGTAAAGAGCTCAGGTTTCTCAGGCATTGCCAATTGAAAAGGAAATAACGCATTTTACTTAGGCTTTGACAGTTGAAATGGAAAAAGCTCCAGTTACTCAGGCATTGACAGTTGAAATGGAAACAGCTCATGTTACTCAGGCCTAGACAGTTGAAATCAAAAGAGCTCCTGTTACGCAGGCATTGGCAGCTGGAATGGAAAAAGCTCCTGTTTCTCAGGCATTGAAAGTTGAAATGGAAAGAGCTCCTGTTACTCAGACATTGGCAGGTGAAATGGAAAGAGCTCCTGTTACTCAGGCATAGATGGCTGAAATTGAATGAGCTCCTTTTACTCAGGCATTGACAGTTTAAATGGAAAGAGCTCCTGTTATCTAGGCCTTGATGGTAGAAATGGAAAGAGCTTATGTTACTCAGGCATTTGACAGGTGAAATGAAAAGAGCTCCTGTTACTCAGGCATTATCAGTTGAAATGGAAAGAGCTTATGTCTCTAAGGGATTGACAGTTGAAATGGAAAGAGCTCCTGTTGCTGAGGCATTGAGAGATGAAATGGAAAGAGCTCCTGATTCTCAAGCATTGACAGATGACATTTAAAAAGTTCCTTTTACACAGGCATTGTCAATTGAAATGGAAACAGCTCTTTTTACTAAGGCATTGACAGTTGAAACGGAAAGAGCTCCTGTTACTTGGGCATTGATAGGTGAAATGGAAAGGGCTCATGTTACTCAGACATTGAGAGTCAGAATGGAAAGAGCTCCAGTTACTCGCTCATTGACAGTTGAAATGGAAAGAGCTACTGTTACTCAGGCACTGTCAATTGAAATGAGAAGAGCACCTGTGACTCGAGCATTGATAGTTGAAATGGAAAGAGATTCTCTTACTCAGGCATTTTCAGTTGAAAGGGAAGATCTCCTGTTTCTCAGGCATTGACTGGTGAAATGAAAAGAGCTCCTGTTTCTCAGGCATTCACAGATGAAGTGGAATGAGCTGCTGTTATACTCAGGCATTGCAGGCTGAAATGGAAAGAGTTCCTCTTATCCAGGCATTAACAGTCGAAACGGAAGGAGCTTCTGTTACTCAGTCATTGACAGGGCAATTGGAGAAAGCTACTGTTACTCAGGCATTGACAGCTGAAATGGAAAAAGCTCATTATCCAGGCATTGACAGTTGAAACAGAAAGCGGTCCTGTGTCTCAGGCATTAACAGGTGAAATGAAAAGGGTTCCAGTTACTCAGGCATTGACAGTTGAAATGGAAAGAGCCCCTCTTACGCAGGCATTAACAGTGAAATGGAAAGAGCTCCAGTTTCCCAGTCACTGACATTTCAAATGGAAAGAGCTCCTGTTTCTCAGGCATTGACAGTTGAAATGGAAAAAGCTCCTTATACTCAGGCATTGACAGTTGAAAAGGAAAGAGCTCCTGTTACTCGACATTGTCAGTTGAAATGGAAAAGGTTCTTGTTACTCGGGCAGTTTCAGTTGAAATGGAAAGAGCTCCTGAGACTCGGGCATTGACACTTGAAATGGAAATAACTAATTTTACTCAGACATTGACAGTTGAAATGGAAAGAGCTTATGTTACTCAGGCATTGACAGTTGAAATCAAAAGTGCTCCTGTTACTCGGGCATTGTCAGTTGAAATGTAAAGAGCTCAGGTTTCTCAGGCATTGACAATTGAAAAGGAAATAACTCATTTTACTTAGGCTTTGACAGTTGAAATGGAAAAAGCTCCAGTTACTCAGGCATTGACAGTTGAAAAGGAAACAGCTCATGTTACTCAGGCCATGACAGTTGTAATCAAAAGAGCTCCTGTTACACAGGCATTGGCAGCTGGAATGGAAACACCTCCTGTTTCACGGGCATTGACAGTTGAAATGGAAAGAGCTCGTGTTACTCAGGCATTGGTAGGTGAAATGGAAAGAGCTCCTGTTACTCAGGCATAGATGGCTGAAATTGAAAGAGCTCCTTTTACTCAGGCATTGCCACTTTAAATGGAAAGTGCTCCAGTTACTCTGGCATTGACAGTTGAAACTGAAAGAGCTCCTGTTACCTAGGCATTGACGGTAGAAATGGAAAGAGCTCATGTTACTCAGGCATTTGACCAGTGAAATGGAAAGAGCTCCTGTTACTCAGGCATTATCAGTTGAAATGGAAAAAGCTCATTATTCAGGCATTGACAGTTGAAACAGAAAGAGGTCCTGTGTCTCAAGCATTAACAGGTGAAATGGAAAGGGTTCCTGTTACTCCGGCATTGACAGTTGAATTGGAAAGAGCTCTAGTTTCCCAGTCACTGACAGTTCAAATGGAAAGAGCTCCTGTTACTCAGGCATTAACAGATGAAATGGAAAGAGCTCCTGTTACTCGACATTGTCAATTGAAATGGAAAAAGTTCTTGTAACTCAGGCATTATCAGTTGAAATGGAAAGAGCTCCTGAGACTCGGGCATTGATAATTGAAATGGAAATAACTCGTTTTAATCAGGCATTGACAGTTGAAATCAAAAGAGCTCCTGTTAGTCGGGCATTGTCAGTTGAAATGGAAAGAGCTCATGTTTCTCTGGCATTGACAATAGAAAAGGAAATAACTCATTTTACATCTGGCATTGACAGTTGAAATGGAAAAAGCTCCAGTTACTCAGGCATTGACTGTTGAAATGGAAACAGCTCATGTTACTCAGGCCTTGACAGTTGAAATCGAAAGAGCTCCTGTTACCCAGGCATTGACAGCTGAAATGGAAAAACCTCCTGTTTCTCAGTCATTGACAGTTGAAATGGAAAGAGCTCCTGTTACTCAGGCATAGATGGCTGAAATTGAAAGAGCTCCTTTTACTCAGGTATTGACAGTTTAAAAGGAAAGTGCTCCTGTTACTCTGGCATTGACAGTTGAAATTGAAAGAGCTCCTGTTACCTAGGCATTGACGGTAGAAATGGAAAGAGCTCATGTTACTCAAGCATTTGATATGTGAAATGGAAAGAGCTCCTGTTACTCAGGCTTTATCAGTTGAAATGGAAAGGGCTTATGTCACTAAGGGATTGACAGTTGAAATGGAAAGAGTTCCTGTTGCTGAGGCATTGAGAGATGAAATGGAAAGAGCTCCTGATTCTCAAGCATTTATAGATGACATTTAAAGAGCTCCTGTTACACACGCAATATCAATTGAAATGGAAACAGCTCTTGTTACTAAGGCATTGACAGTTGAAATGGAAAGAGCTCCTGTTACTTGGGCATTGAAAGCTGAAATGGAAAGAGCTCATGTTACTCAGACATTGAGATTCAGAATGGAAAGAGCTCCTGTTACTCAGGCATTATCAGTTGAAATGGAAAGAGGTTATGTCACTAAGGGATTGACAGTTGAAATATAAAGAGTTCCTGTTGCTGATGCATTGAGAGATGAAATGGAAAGAGCTCCTGATTCTCAAGCATTGACAGATGACATTTAAAGCGCTCCTGGTACACAGGCATTGTCAATTGAAATGGAAACAGCTCTTTTTACTAAGGCATTGGCAGTTGAAATGGAAAGAGCTCCTGAGACTCGGGCATTGATACTTGAAATGGAAATAACTCATTTTACTCAGACATTGACAGTTGAAATGGAAAGAGCTTATGTTACTCTGGCATTGACAGTTGAAATCTAAAGAGCTCCTGTTACTCGGGCATTGTCAGTTGATATGTAAAGAGCTCAGGTTTCTCAGGCATTGACAATTGAAAAGGAAATAACTCATTTTACTTAGGCTTTGACAGTTGAAATGGAAAAAGCTCCTCTTACTCAGGCATTGACAGTTGAAATGGAAACAGCTCATGTTACTCAGGCCTTGACAGTTGAAATCAAAAGATCTCCTGTTACGCAGGCATTGGCAGCTGGAATGGAAACCCTCCTGTTTCTCAGGCATTGACAGTTGAAATTGAAAGAGCTCCTGTTACTCAGGCATTGGTAGGTGAAATGGAAAGAGCTTCTGTTACTCAGGCATAGGTGGCTGAAATTGAAATAGCTCCTTTTGCTAAGGCATTGACAGTTTAAATGGAAAGTGCTCCTGTTACTCTTGCTTTGACAGTTGAAACTAAAAGAGCTCCTGTTACCTAGGCATTGACGGTAGAAATGGAAAGAGCTAATGTTACTCAGGCATTTGACCAGTGAAATGGAAAGAGTTCTTGTTACTCAGGCATTATCAGTTGAAATGGAAAGAGCTTATGTCACTAAGGGATTGACAGTTGAAATGGAAAGAGTTCCTGTTGCTGAGCCATTGAGAAATGAAATGGAAAGAGCTCCTGATTCTCAAGCATTGACAGATGACATTTAAAGAGCTCCAGTTACACAGACATTGTCAATTGAAATGGAAACAGCTCTTTTTACTAAGGCATTGAAAGTTGAAATGGAAAGAGCTCATGTTACTCAGACACTGAGAGTCGGAATGGAAAGAGCTCCTGTTACTCAGGCTTTGTCAGTTGAAATTGAAAGAGCTCATGTTTCTCAGGCATTGACAGTTGAAATGGAAAGAGTTCCTCTTATCCAGGCATTGACAGTTGCAACGGAAGGAGCTTCTGTTTCTCAGTCATTGACAGGGCAAATGGAGAAAGCTACTGTTACTCAGGCATTGACAGCTGAAATGGAAAAAGCTCATTATCCAGGCATTGACAGTTGAAACAGAAAGCGGTCCTGTGTCTCAGGCATTAACAGGTGAAATGGAAAGGGTTCCAGTTACTCAGGCATTGACAGTTGAAATAGAAAGAGCTCCCCTTACACAGGCATTAACAGTCGAAAAGGAAAGAGCTCCAGTTTCCCAGTCACTGACAGTTCAAATTGAAAGAGCTCCTGTTTCTCAGGCATTGACAGTTGAAATGGAAAAAGCTCCTGTTACTCAGGCATTGTCAGTTGAAATGGAAAGAGCTCCTGTTACTCGACATTGTCAGTTAAAATGGAAAAGGATCTTGTTACTCGGGCATTGTCAGTTGAAATGGAAAGAGCTCCTGAGACTTGGGCATTGATACTTGAAATGGAAATAACTCATGTTACTCAGACATTGACAGTTGAAATCGAAAGATCTCCGGTTACTTGGGCATTGTCAGTTGAAATATAAAGAGATCAGGTTTCTCAGGCATTGACAATTGAAAAGGAAATAACTCATTTTACTTAGGCTTTGACAGTTGAAATGGAAAAAGCTCCAGTTACTCAGGCATTGACAGTTGAAATGGAAACAGCTCATGTTACTCAGACATTGGCAGGTGAAATTGAAAGAGCTCCTGTTATCTAGGCATTGATGGTAGAAATGGAAAGAGCTCATGTTACTCAGGCATTTGACAGGTGAAATGGAAAGAGCTTCTGTTACTCAGGCATTATCAGTTGAAATGGAAAGAGCTTATGTCACTAAGGGATTGACAGTTGAAATGGAAAGAGTTCCTGTTGCTGAGGCATTGAGAGATGAAATGGAAAGAGCTCCTGATTCTCAAGCATTGACAGATGACATTTAAAGCGCTCCTGTTACACAGGCATTGTCAATTGAAATGGAAACAGCTCTTTTTAGTAAGGCATTGACAGTTGAAATGGAAAGAGCTCCTGAGACTTGGGCATTGATACTTGAAATGGAAATAACTCATTTTACTCAGACATTGACAGTTGAAATGGAAAGAGCTTATGTTACTCTGGCATTGACAGATGAAATCTAAAGAGCTCCTGTTACTCGGGCATTGTCAGTTGAAATGTAAAGAGCTCAGGTTTCTCAGGCATTGACAATTGAAAAGGAAATAATTCATTTTACTTAGGCTTTGACAGTTTAAATGGAAAAAGCTCCAGTTACTCAGGCATTGACAGTTGAAATGGAAACAGCTCATGTTACTCAGGCCTTGACAGTTGAAATCAAAAGAGCTCCTGTTACCCAGGCATTGGCAGCTGGAATGGAAAAACCTCCTGTTTCTCAGGCATTGACTGTTGAAATGGAAAGCGCTCCTGTTACTCAGGCATTGGTAGGTGAAATGAAAAGAGCTCCTGTTACTCAGGCATAGGTGGCTGAAATTGAAATAGCTCCTTTTACTCAGGCATTGACAGTTTAAATGGAAAGTGCTCCTGTTACTCTGGCATTGACAGTTGAAACTAAAAGAGCTCCTGTTACCTAGGCATTGACGGTAGAAATGGAAAGAGCTCATGTTGCTCAGGCATTTGACCAGTGAAATGGAAAGAGCTCTTGTTACTCAGGCATTATCAGTTGAAATGGAAAGAGCTTATGTCACTAAGGGATTGACAGTTGAAATGGAAAAGAGTTCCTGTTGCTGAGGCATTGAGAAATGAAATGGAAAGAGCTCCTGCTTCTCAAGCATTGACAGATGACATTTAAAGAGCTGCTGTTACACAGACATTGTCAATTGAAATGGAAACAGCTCTTTTTACTAAGGCATTGACAGTTGAAATGGAAAGAGCTCATGTTACTCAGACACTGAGAGTCGGAATGGAAAGAGCTCCTGTTACTCGACATTGTCAGTTGAAATGGAAAAGGTTCTTGTTACTCGGGCATTGTCAGTTGAAATGGAAAGAGCTCCTGAGACTTGGGAATTGATAGTTGAAATGGAAATAAGTAATTTTAATCAGACATTGACAGTTGAAATCGAAAGAGCTACTGTTACTCGTGCATTGTCAGTTGAAATGTAAAGACCTCAGGTTTCTCAGGCATTGCCAATTGAAAAGGAAATAACTCATTTTACTTAGGCTTTGACAGTTGAAATGGAAAAAGCTCCAGTTACTCAGGCATTGACAGTTGAAATGGAAACAGCTCATGTTACTCAGGCCTAGACAGTTGAAATCAAAAGAGCTCCTGTTACGCAGGCATTGGCAGCCGGAATGGAAAAAGCTCCTGTTTCTCAGGCATTGAAAGTTGAAATGGAAAGAGCTCCTTTTACTCAGGCATAGATGGCTGAAATTGAATGAGCTCCTTTTACTCAGGCATTGACAGTTTAAATGGAAAGAGCTCCTGTTATCTAGGCATTGATGGTAGAAATGGAAAGAGCTTATGTTACTCAGGCATTTGACAGGTGAAATGAAAATAGCTCCTGTTACTCAGGCATTATCAGTTGAAATGGAAAGAGCTTATGTCACTAAGGGATTGACAGTTGAAATGGAAAGAGCTCCTGTTGCTGAGGCATTGAGAGATGAAATGGAAAGAGCTCCTGATTCTCAAGCATTGACAGATGACATTTAATAAGCTCCTTTTACACAGGCACTGTCAATTGAAATGGAAACAGCTCTTTTTACTAAGGCATTGACAGTTGAAACGGAAAGAGCTCCTGTTACTTGGGCATTGATAGGTGAAATGGAAAGGGCTCATGTTACTCAGGCTTTGTCAGTTGAAATTGAAAGAGATCTTCTTTCTCAGGCATTGACAGTTGAAATGGAAAGAACTCATTTTACTCAGGCATTGACAGCTGAAATGGAAGGAGCTCCAGTTACTCGCTCATTGACAGTTGAAATGGAAAGAGCTACTGTTACTCAAGCACTGTCAATTGAAATGGGAAGAGCACCTGTGACTCGAGCATTGATAGTTGAAATGGAAAGGGATTCTGTTACTCAGGCATTTTCAGTTGAAAGGGAAGATCTCCTGTCTCTCAGGCATTGACAGTTGAAATGTAAAGAGCTCCTGTTTCTCAGGCATTGACTGGTGAAATTTAAAGAGCTCCTGTTTCTCAGGCATTCACAGATGAAGTGGAATGAGCTGCTGTTATACTCAGGCATTGCCAGTTGAAATGGAAAGAGCTCCTGTTACTTGGGCATTGAGAGATGAAATGGAAAGAGCTCCTTATTCTCAAGCATTGACAGATGACATTTAAAGAGCTCCTGTTACTCAGGCTTTGTCAGTTGAAACTGAAAGAGCTCATGTTTCTCAGGCATTGACAGTTGAAATGGAAAGAACTCTTTTTACTCAGGCATTGACAGCTGAAATGGAAAGATCTCCAGTTACTCACTCATTGACAGTTGAAATGGAAAGAGCTCCTGTTACTCGGCATTATCATTTGAAATGGAAAGGGGCCTTGTTACTCATGCACTGTCAATTGAACTGGGAAGACCACCTGTGACTTGGGCATTGATAGTTGAAATGGAAAGAGATCCTGTTACTCAGGCATTTTCAGTTGAAAGGGAAGATCTGTCTCTCAGGCATTGACAGTTGAAATGGAAAGAGCTCCTGTTTCTCAGGCATTGACAGATGACATTTAAAGAGCTCCTGTTACACAGGCATTGTCAATTGAAATGGAAACAACTCTTTTTACTAAGGCATTGACAGTTGAAATGGAAAGAGCCCCTGTTACTTGGGCATTGATAGGTGAAATGGAAACGGCTCATGTTACTCAGACATTGAGAGTCAGAATGGAAAGAGCTCCTGTTACTCAGGCATTTTCAGTTGAAAGGGAAGATTTCCTGTCTCTCAGGCATTGACAGTTGAAATGTAAAGAGCTCCTGTTTCTCAGGCATTGACTGGTGAAATTTAAAGAGCTCCTGTTTCTCAGGCATTCACAGATGAAGTGGAATGAGCTGCTGTTATACTCAGGCATTGCCAGCTGAAATGGAAAGAGTTCCTCTTATCCAATCATTAACAGTCGAAACGGAAGGAGCTTCTGTTACTCAGTCATTGACAGGGCAATTGGAGAAAGCTACTGTTACTCAGGCATTGACAGCTGAAATGGAAAAAACTCATTATCCAGGCATTGACAGTTGAAAAAGAAAGCGGTCCTGTGTCTCAGGCATTAACAGGTGAAATGAAAAGGGTTCCAGGTACTCAGGCATTGACAGTTGAAATGGAAAGAGCCCCTCTTACGCAGGCATTAACAGTGAAATGGAAAGAGCTCCAGTTTCCCAGTCACTGACATTTCAAATGGAAAGAGCTCCTGTTTCTCAGGCATTGACAGTTGAAATGGAAAATGCTTCTTATGCTCAGGCATTGACAGTTGAAATGGAAAGAGCTCCTGTTACTCGACATTGTCAGTTGAAAGGGAAAAGGTTCTTGTTACTCGGGCATTGTCAGTTGAAATGGAAAGAGCTCCTGTGACTCGGGCATTGATTCTTGAAATGGAAATAACTAATTTTACTCAGACATTGACAGTTGAAATGGAAAGAGCTTATGTTACTCAGGCATTGACAGTTGAAATCGAAAGTGCTCCTGTTACTCGGGCATTGTCAGTTGAAATGGAAAGAGCTCAGGTTTCTCAGGCATTGACAATTGAAAAGGAAATAACTCATTTTACTTAGGCTTTGACAGTTGAAATGGAAAAAGCTCCAGTTACTCAGGCATTGACAGTTGAAATGGAAACAGCTCATGTTACTCAGGCCTTGACAGTTGTAATCAAAAGAGCTCCTGTTATGCAGGCATTGGCAGCTGGAATGGAAAAACCTCCTGTTTCTCAGGCATTGACAGTTGAAATGGAAAGAGCTCCTGTTACTCAGGCATTGGTAGGTGAAATGGAAAGAGCTCCTGTTACTCAGGCATAGATGGCTGAAATTGAAAGAGCTCCTTTTACTCAGGCATTGACAGTTTAAATGGAAAGTGCTCCAATTACTCTGGCATTGACAGTTGAAACTGAAAGAGCTCCTGTTACCTAGGCATTGACGGTAGAAATGGAAAGAGCTCATGTTACTCAGGCATTTGACAGGTGAAATGGAAAGAGCTCCTGTTACTCAGGCATTATCAGTTGAAATGGAAAAAGCTCATTATCCAGGCATTGACAGTTGAAACAGAAAGAGGTCCTGTGTCTCAAGCATTAACAGGTGAAACGGAAAGGGTTCCTGTTACTCAGGCATTGACAGTTGAATTGGAAAGAGCTCTAGTTTCCCAGTCACTGACAGTTGAAATGGAAAGAGCTCCTGTTACTCAGGCATTGACAGTTGAAATGGAAAGAGCTCCTGTTACTCGACATTGTCAATTGAAATGGAAAAAGTTCTTGTAACTCAGGCATTATCAGTTGAAATGGAAAGAGCTCCTGAGACTCGGGCATTGATAATTGAAATGGAAATAACTCTTTTTAATCAGGCATTGACAGTTGAAATGGAAAGAGCTCCTTTTTCTCAGGCATCGACAGTTGAAATGGAAAGAGCTCATGTTACTCAGGCATTGACAGTTGAAATGGAAAGGGCTTATGTTACTCAGGCATTGACAGTTGAAATCAAAAGAGCTCCTGTTAGTCGGGCATTGTCATTTGAAATGGAAAGAGCTCAGGTTTCTCAGGCATTGACAATAGAAAAGGAAAAAAAACTAATTTTACATCTGGCATTGACAGTTGAAATGGAAAAAGCTCCAGTTACTCAGGCATTGACTGTTGAAATGGAAACAGCTTATGTTACTCAGGCCTTGACAGTTGAAATCGAAAGAGCTCCTGTTACCCAGGCATTGGCAGCTGAAATGGAAAAACCTCCTGTTTCTCAGTCATTGACATTTGAAATGGAAAGAGCTCCTGTTACTCAGGCATAGATGGCTGAAATTGAAAGAGCTCCTTTTACTCAGGCATTGACAGTTTAAATGGAAAGTGCTCCTTTTTACTCTGGCATTGACAGTTGAAATTGAAAGAGCTCCTGTTACCTAGGCATTGACGGTAGAAATGGAAAGAGCTCATGTTACTCAGGCATTTGACATGTGAAATGGAAAGAGCTCCTCTTACTCAGGCTTTATCAGTTGAAATGGAAAGGGCTTATGTCACTAAGGGATTGACAGTTGAAATGGAAAGAGTTCCTGTTGCTGAGGCATTGAGAGATGAAATGGAAAGAGCTCCTTATTCTCAAGCATTGACAGATGACATTTAAAGAGCTCCTGTTACACATGCAATGTCAATTGAAATGGAAACAGCTCTTGTTACTAAGGCATTGACAGTTGAAATGGAAAGAGCTCCTGTTACTTGGGCATTGAAAGCTGAAATGGAAAGAGCTCATGTTACTCAGACATTGAGATTCAGAATGGAAAGAGCTCCTGTTACTCAGGCTTTGTCAGTTGAAACTGAAAGAGCTCATGTTTCTCAGGCATTGACAGTTGAAATGGAAAGAACTCTTTTTACTCAGGCATTGACAGCTGAAATGGAAAGATCTCCAGTTACTCACTCATTGACAGTTGAAATGGAAAGAGCTCCTGTTACTCGGCATTATCATTTGAAATGGAAAGAGGCCTTGTTACTCATGCACTGTCAATTGAACTGGGAAGACCACCTGTGACTTGGGCATTGATAGTTGAAATGGAAAGAGATCCTGTTACTCAGGCATTTTCAGTTGAAAGGGAAGATCTGTCTCTCAGGCATTGACAGTTGAAATGGAAAGAGCTCCTGTTTCTCAGGCATTGACTGTTGAAATGGAAAGAGCTCCTGTTTCTCAGGCATTCACAGATGAAGTGGAAAGAGCTGCTGTTATAATCAGGCATTGCCAGCTGAAATGGAAAGAGTTCCTCTTATCCAGGCATTGACAGTTGAAACGGAAGGAGCTTCTGTTACTCAGTCATTGACAGGGCTAATGGAGAAAGCTACTGTTACTCAGGCATTGACAGGTGAAATGGAAAAAGCTCATTATCCAGGCATTGAAAGTTGAAACAGAAAGCGGTCCTGTGTCTCAGGCATTAACAGGTGAAATGGAAAGGGTTCCAGTTACTCAGGCATTGACAGTTGAAATGGAAAGAGCTCCCCTTACACAGGCATTAACAGTCGAAATGGAAAGAGCTCCAGTTTCCCAGTCACTGACAGTTCAAATTGAAAGAGCTCCTGTTTCTCAGTCATTGGCAGTTGAAATGGAAAAAGCTCCTGTTACTCAGGCATTGACAATTGAAATGGAAAGAGCTCCTGTTACTCGACATTGTCAGTTAAAATGGAAAAGGTTCTTGTTACTCGGGCATTGTCAGTTGAAATGGAAAGAGCTCCTGAGACTTGGGCATTGATACTTGAAATGGAAATAACTCATTTTACTCAGACATTGACAGTTGAAATTGAAAGAGCTCCTGTAACTCTGGCATTGTCAGTTGAAATGTAAAGAGCTCAGGTTTCTCAGGCATTGACAATTGAAAAGGAAATAACTCATTTTACTTAGGCTTTGACAGTTGAAATGGAAAAAGCTCCAGTTACTCAGGCAGTGACAGTTGAAATGGAAACAGCTCATGTTACTCAGACATTGGCAGGTGAAATGGAAAGAGCTCCTGTTACTCAGGCATAGTTGGCTGAAACTGAAAGAGCTTCTTTTACTCAGGCATTAACAGTTTAAATGGAAAGAGCTCCTTTTACTATGGCATTGACAGTTGAAATTGAAAGAGCTCCTGTTACTCAGGCATTATCAGTTGAAATGGAAAGAGCTTATGTCACTAAGGGATTGACAGTTGAAATGGAAAGAGTTCCTGTTGCTGAGGCATTGAGAGATGAAATGGAAAGAGCTCCTGATTCTCAAGCATTGACAGATGACATTTAAAGAGCTCCTGTTACACAGGCATTGTCAATTGAAATGGAAACAGCTCTTTTTACTAAGGCATTGACAGTTGAAATGGAAAGAGCTCCTGTTACTTGGGCATTAATAGGTGAAATGGAAAGGGCTCATGTTACTCAGACATTGAGAGTCAGAATGGAAAGAGCTCCTGTTACTCAGGCTTTGTCAGTTGAAATTGAAAGACCTCTTCTTTCTCAGGCATTGACAGTTGAAATGGAAAGAACTCATTTTACTCAGGCATTGACAGCTGAAATGGAAAGAGCTCCAGTTACTCGCTCATTGACAGTTGAAATGGAAAGAGCTACTGTTACTCGGCATTGTCATTTGAAATGGAAAGAGGCCTTGTTACTTAGACACTGTCAATTGAAATGGGAAGAGCACCTGTGACTCAGACATTGATAGTTGAAATGGAAAGAGATCCTGTTACTCAGGCATTTTCAGTTGAAAGGGAAGATCTCCTGTCTCTCAGGCATAGACAGTTGAAATGTAAAGAGCTCCTGTTTCTCAGGCATTGACTGTTGAAATGGAAAGAGCTCCTGTTTCTCAGGCATTCACAGATGAAGTGGAATGAGCTGCTGTTATACTCAGGCATTGCCAGCAGAAATGGAAAGAGTTCCTCTTATCTAGGCATTAACAGTCGAAACGGAAGGAGCTTCTGTTACTCAGTCATTGACAGGGCAATTGGAGAAAGCTACTGTTACTCAGGCATTGACAGCTGAAATGGAAAAAGCTCATTATCCAGGCATTGACAGTTGAAACAGAAAGTGGTCCTGTGTCTCAGACATTAACAGGTGAAATGAAAAGGTTTCCAGTTACTCAGGCGTTGACAGTTGAAATGGAAAGAGCTCCTCTTACGCATGTATTAACAGTGAAATGGAAAGAGCTCCAGTTTCCCAGTCACTGACAGTTCAAATGGAAAGAGCTCCTGTTTCTCAGGCATTGACAGTTGAAATGGAAAAAGCTCCTTATACTCAGGCATTGACAGTTGAAATGGAAAGAGCTCCTGTTACTCGACATTGTCAGTTGAAATAGAAAAGGTTCTTGTTACTCGGGCATTGTCAGTTGAAATGGAAAGAGCTCCTGAGACTCGGGCATTGATACTTGAAATGGAAATAACTCATTTTACTCAGACATTGACAGTTGAAATGGAAAGAGCTTATGTTACTCTGGCATTGACAGTTGAAATCTAAAGAGCTCCTGTTACTCGGGCATTGTCAGTTGAAATGTAAAGAGCTCAGGTTTCTCAGGCATTGACAATTGAAAAGGAAATAACTCATTTTACTTTGGCTTTGACAGTTGAAATGGAAAAAGCTCCAGTTACTCAGGCATTGACAGTTGAAATGGAAACAGCTCATGTTACTCAGGCCTTGACAGTTGAAATCAAAAGAGCTCCTGTTACGCAGGCATTGGCAGCTGGAATGGAAAAACCTCCTGTTTCTCAGGCATTGACAGTTGAAATGGAAAGAGCTCCTGTTACTCAGGCATTGGTAGGTGAAATGGAAAGAGCTCCTGTTACTCAGGCTTTATCAGTTGAAATGGAAAGGGCTTATGTCACTAAGGGATTTACAGTTGAAATGGAAAGAGTTCCTGTTGCTGATGCATTGAGAGATGAAATGGAAAGAGCTCCTGATTCTCAAGCATTGACAGATGACATTTAAAGAGCTCCTGTTACACACGCAATGTCAATTGAAATGGAAACAGCTCTTGTTACTAAGGCATTGACAGTTGAAATGAAAAGAGCTCCTGCTACTTGGGCATTGAAAGCTGAAATGGAAAGAGCTCATGTTACTCAGACATTGAGATTCAGAATGGAAAGAGCTCCTGTTACTCAGGCTTTGTCAGTTGAAATTGAAAGAGCTCATGTTTCTCAGGCATTGACAGTTGAAATGGAAATAACTCATTTTACTCAGGCATTGACAGCTGAAATGGATAGAGCTCCAGTATCTCACTCATTGACAGTTGAAATGAAAAGAGCTACTGTTACTCGGCATTATCATTTGAAATGGAAAGAGGCCTTGTTACTCAGGTACTGTCAGTTGAACTGGGAAGAGCACCTGTGACTCGGGCATTGATAGTTGAAATGGAAATAGATCCTGTTACTCAGGCATTTTCAGTTGAAAGGGAAGATCTGTCTCTCAGGCATTGACAGTTGAAATGGAAAGAGCTCCTGTTTCTCAGGCATGGACTGTTGAAATGGAAAGAGCTCCTGTTTCTCAGGCATTCACAGATGAAGTGGAAAGAGCTGCTGTTATACTCAGGCATTGCCAGCTGAAATGGAAAGAGTTCCTCTTATCCAGGCATTGACAGTTGATACGGAAGGAGCTTCTGTTACTCAGTCATTGACAGGGCAAATGGAGAAAGCTACTGTTACTCAGGCATTGACAGCTGAAATGGAAAAAGCTCATTATCCACGCATTGACAGTTGAAACAGAAAGCGGTCCTGTGTCTCAGGCATTAACAGGTGAAATGGAAAGGGTTCCAGTTATTCAGACATTGACAGTTGAAATGGAAAGAGCTCCCCTTACACAGGCATTAACAGTCGAAATGGAAAGAGCTCCAGTTTCCCAGTCACTGACAGTTCAAATTGGAAGAGCTCCTGTTACTCAGGCATTGACAGTTGAAATGGAAAGAGCTCCTGTTACTCGACATTGTCTGTTAAAATGGAAAAGGTTCTTGTTACTCGGGCATTGTCAGTTGAAATGGAAAGAGCTCCTGAGACTTGGGCATTGATACTTGAAATGGAAATAACTCATTTTACTCAGACATTGACAGTTGAAATCGAAAGAGCTCCTGTTACTCTGGCATTGTCAGTTGAAATGTAAAGAGCTCAGGTTTCTCAGGCATTGACAATTGAAAAGGAAATAACTCATTTTACTTAGGCTTTGACAGTTGAAATGGAAAAAACTCCAGTTACTCAGGCATTGACAGTTGAAATGGAAACAGCTCATGTTACTCAGACATTGGCAGGTGAAATGGTAAGAGCTCCTGTTGCTCAGGCATAGTTGGCTGAAATTGAATGAGCTCCTTTTACTCAGGCATTAACAGTTTAAATGGAAAGTGCTACTGTTACTCTGGCATTGACAGTTGAAATTGAAAGAGCTCCTGTTATCTAGGCATTGATGGTAGAAATGGAAAGAGCTCATGTTACTCAGGCATTTGACAGGTGAAATGGAAAGAGCTACTGTTACTCAGGCATTATCAGTTGAAATGGAAAGAGCTTATGTCACTAAGGGATTGACAGTTGAAATGGAAAGAGTTCCTGTTGCTGAGGCATTGAGAGATGAAATGGAAAGAGCTCCTGATTCTCAAGCATTGACAGATGACATTTAAAGAGCTCCTGTTACACAGGCATTGTCAATTGAAATGGAAACAACTCTTTTTACTAAGGCATTGACAGTTGAAATGGAAAGAGCCCCTGTTACTTGGGCATTGATAGGTGAAATGGAAACGGCTCATGTTACTCAGACATTGAGAGTCAGAATGGAAAGAGCTCCTGTTACTCAGGCTTTGTCAGTTGAAATTGAAAGAGCTCTTCTTTCTCAGGCATTGACAGTTGAAATGGAAAGAACTCATTTTACTCAGGCATTGACAGCTGCAATGGAAAGAGCTCAAGTTACTCGCTCATTGACAGTTGAAATGGAAAGAGCTACTGTTACTCGGCATTGTCATTTGAAATGGAAAGAGGCCTTGTTACTCAGACACTGTCAATTGAAATGGGAAGAGCACCTGTGACTCGGGCATTGATAGTTGAAATGGAAAGAGATCCTGTTACTCAGGCATTTTCAGTTGAAAGAGAAGATCTCCTGTGTCTCAGACATTGACAGTTGAAATGGAAAGAGCTCCTGTTTCTCAGGCATTGACTGTTGAAATGGAAAGAGCTCCTGTTTCTCAGGCATTCACAGATGAAGTGGAATGAGCTGCTGTTATACTCAGTCATTGCCAGCTGAAATGGAAAGAGTTCCTCTTATCCAGGCATTAACAGTCGAAACGGAAGGAGCTTCTGTTACTCAGTCATTGACAGGGCAATTGGAGAAAGCTACTGTTACTCAGGCATTGACAGCTGAAATGGAAAAAGCTCATTATCCAGGCATTGACAGTTGAAACAGAAAGCGGTCCTGTGTCTCAGGCATTAACAGGTGAAATGAAAAGGGTTCCAGTTACTCAGTCATTGACAGTTGAAATGGAAAGAGCTCCCCCTTATGCAGGCATTAACAGTGAAATGGAAAGAGCTCCAGTTTCCCAGTCAGTGACAGTTCAAATGGAAAGAGCTCCTGTTTCTCAGGCATTGACAGTTGAAATGGAAAAAGCTCCTTATACTCAGGCATTGACAGTTGAAATGGAAAGAGCTCCTGTTACTCGACATTGTCAGTTGAAATGGAAAAGGTTCTTGTTACTCGAGCATTGTCAGTTGAAATGGAAAGAGCTCCTGAGACTCGGGCATTGATACTTGAAATGGAAATAACTCATTTTTACTCAGACATTGACAGTTGAAATGGAAAGAGCTTATGTTACTCTGGCATTGAGAGTTGAAATCTAAAGAGCTCCTGTTGCTCGGGCATTGTCAGTTGAAATGTAAAGAGCTCTGGTTTCTCAGGCATTGACTATTGGAAAGGAAATAACTCATTTTACTTAGGCTTTGACAGTTGAATTGGAAAAAGCTCCAGTTACTCAGGCACTGACAGTTGAAATGGAAACAGCTCATGTTACTCAGGCCTTGACAGTTGAAATCAAAAGAGCTCCTGGTACGCAGGCATTGGCAGCTGGAATGGAAAAACCTCCTATTTCTCAGGCATTGACAGTTGAAATGGAAAGAGCTCCTGTTACTCAGGCATTGGTAGGTGAAATGGAAAGAGCTCCTGTTACTCAGGCATAGATGGCTGAAATTGAAATAGCTCCTTTTACTCAGGCATTGACAGTTTAAATGGAAAGTGCTCCTGTTACTCTGGCATTGACAGTTGAAACTGAAAGAGCTCCTGTTACCTAGGCATTGACGGTAGAAATGGAAAGAGCTCATGTTACTCAGGCATTTGACCGGTGAAATGGAAAGAGCTCCTGTTTCTCAGGCATTATCAGTTGAAATGGAAAGAGCTTATGTCACTAAGGGATTGACAGTTGAAATGGAAAGAGTTTCTTTTGCTGAGCCATTGAGAGATGATGAAATGGAAAGAGCTCCTTATTCTCAAGCATTGACAGATGACATTTAAAGAGCTCCTGTTACACAGACATTGTCAATTGAAATGGAAACAGCTCTTTTTACTAGGCATTGACAGTTGAAATGGAAATAGCTCATGTTACTCAGACACTGAGAGTCAGAATGGAAAGAGCTCTTGTTACTCAGGCTTTGTCAGTTGAAATTAAAAGAGCTCATGTTTCTCAGGCACTGACAGTTGAAATGGAAAGAACTCATTTTACTCAGTCATTGACAGCTGAAATGGAAAGAGCTCCAGTTACTCGGCTTTGTCATTTGAAATGGAAAGAGGCCTTGTTACTCAGGCACTGTCAATTGAAATGGGAAGAACACCTGTGACTCGGGCATTGATAGTTGAAATGGAAAGAGATCCTGTTACTCATGCATTTTCAGTGGAAAGGGAAGATCTCCTGTCTCTCCGGCATTGACAGTGGAAATGGAAAGAGCTCCTGTTTCTCAGGCATTGACTGTTGAAAAGGAAAGAGCTCCTGTTTCTCAGGCATTCACAGATGAAGTGGAAAGAGCTGCTGTTATACTCAGGCATTGGCAGCTGAAATGGAAAGAGTTCCTCTTATCCAGGCATTGACAGTTGAAACGGAAGGAGCTTCTGTTACTCAGTCATTGCCAGGGCAAATGGAGAAAGCTACTGTTACTCAGGCATTGACAGCTGAAATGGAAAAAGCTCATTATCCAGGCATTGACAGTTGAATCAGAAAGCGGTCCTGTGTCTCAGGCATTAACAGGTGAAATGGAAAGGGTTCCAGTTACTCAGGCATTGACAGTTGAAATGGAAAGAGCTCCTCTTACACAGGCATTAACAGTCGAAATGGAAAGAGCTCCTGTTACTCGACATTGTCAGTTTAAATGGAAAAGATTCTTGTTACTCAGGCATTGTCAGTTGAAATGGAATGAGCTCCTGAGACTTGGGCATTGATACTTGAAATGGAAATAACTCGTTTTACTCAGACATTGACAGTTGAAATCGAAAGAGCTCCTGTTACTCGGGCATTGTCAGTTGAAATGTAAAGAGCTCAGGTTTCTCTGGCATTGACAATTGAAAAGGAAATAACTCATTTTACTTAGGCTTTGACAGTTGAAATGGAAAAAGCTCCAGTTGCTCAGGCATTGACAGTTGAAATGGAAAAACAGCTCATGTTACTCAGGCCTTGACAGTTGAAATCAAAAGAGCTCCTGTTACACAGGCATTGGCAGCTGGAATGGAAAAACCTCCTGTTCCTCAGGCATTGACAGTTGAAATGGAAAGAGCTCCTGTTACTCAGGCATTGACGGTTGAAATGGAAAGAGCTTATGTTACTCAGGCATTGACAGTTGAAATCGGAAGAGCTCCTGTTACTCGGGCATTGTCAATTGAAATGGAAAGAGCTCAGGTTTCTCAGGCATTGACAATTGAAAAGGAAATAACTCATTTTACTCAGGCATTGACAGTTGAAATGGAAAAAGCTCCAGTTACTCAGGCATAGACAGTTGAAAATGCAACTGCTCATGTTACTCAGGCCTTGACAGTTGAAATTGAAAGAGCTCCTGTTACCCAGGCATTGGCAGGTGAAATGGTAAAACCTCCTGTTTCTCATTCATTGACAGTTGAAATGGAAAGAGCTCCTGTTACTCAGACATTGGCAGGTGAAATGGAAAGAGCTCCTGTTACTCAGGCATAGATGGCTGAAATTGAAAGAGCTCCATTTACTCAGGCATTGACAGTTTAAATGGAAAGTGCTCCTGTTAATCCGGCATTGACAGTTGAAATTGAAAGAGCTCCTGTTACCCAGGCATTGGCAGGTGAAATGGTAAAACCTCCTGTTTCTCAGGCATAGACAGTTGAAATGGAAAGAGCTCCTGTTACTCAGACATTGGCAGGTGAAATGGAAAGAGCTCCTGTTACTCAGGCATAGATGGCTGAAATTGAAAGAGCTCCTTTTACTCAGGCATTGACAGTTTAAATGGAAAGTGCTCCTTTTACTCTGGCATTGACAGTTGAAATTGAAAGTGCTCCTGTTACCTAGGCATTGACGGTAGAAATGGAAAGAGCTCATGTTACTCAGGCATTTGACAGGTGAAATGGAAAGAGCTCCTTTTACTCAGGCTTTGTCAGTTGAAATTGAAAGAGCTCTTCTTTCTCAGGCATTGACAGTTGAAATGGAAAGAACTCATTTTACTCAGGCATTGACAGCTGCAATGGAAAGAGCTCAAGTTACTCGGTCATTGACAGTTGAAATGGAAAGAGCTACTGTTACTCGGCATTGTCATTTGAAATGGAAAGAGGCCTTGTTACTCAGACACTGTCAATTGAAATGGAAGAGCACCTGTGACTCGGCATTGATAGTTGAAATGGAAAGAGATCCTGTTACTCAGGCATTTTCAGTTGAAAGGAAGATCTCCTGTCTCTCAGGCATTGACAGTTGAAATGGAAAGAGCTCCTGTTTCTCAGGCATTGACTGTTGAAATGGAAAGAGCTCCTGTTTCAGGCATTCACAGATGAAGTGGAATGAGCTGCTGTTATACTCAGTCATTGCCAGCTGAAATGGAAAGAGTTCCTCTTATCCAGGCATTAACAGTCGAAACGGAAGGAGCTTCTGTTACTCAGTCATTGACAGGGCAATTGGAGAAAGCTACTGTTACTCAGGCATTGACAGCTGAAATGGAAAGCTCATTATCCAGGCATTGACAGTTGAAACAGAAAGCGGTCCTGTGTCTCAGGCATTAACAGGTGAAATGAAAAGGGTTCCAGTTACTCAGTCATTGACAGTTGAAATGGAAAGAGCTCCCCTTATGCAGGCATTAACAGTGAAATGGAAAGAGCTCCAGTTTCCCAGTCAGTGACAGTTCAAATGGAAAGAGCTCCTGTTTCTCAGGCATTGACAGTTGAAATGGAAAAAGCTCCTTATACTCAGGCATTGACAGTTGAAATGGAAAGAGCTCCTGTTACTCGACATTGTCAGTTGAAATGGAAAAGGTTCTTGTTACTCGAGCATTGTCAGTTGAAATGGAAAGAGCTCCTGAGACTCGGGCATTGATACTTGAAATGGAAATAACTCATTTTACTCAGACATTGACAGTTGAAATGGAAAGAGCTTATGTTACTCTGGCATTGAGAGTTGAAATCTAAAGAGCTCCTGTTGCTCGGGCATTGTCAGTTGAAATGTAAAGAGCTCTGGTTTCTCAGGCATTGACTATTGGAAAGGAAATAACTCATTTTACTTAGGCTTTGACAGTTGAATTGGAAAAAGCTCCAGTTACTCAGGCACTGACAGTTGAAATGGAAACAGCTCATGTTACTCAGGCCTTGACAGTTGAAATCAAAAGAGCTCCTGGTACGCAGGCATTGGCAGCTGGAATGGAAAAACCTCCTATTTCTCAGGCATTAACAGTTGAAATGGAAAGAGCTCCTGTTACTCAGGCATTGGTAGGTGAAATGGAAAGAGCTCCTGTTACTCAGGCATAGATGGCTGAAATTGAAATAGCTCCTTTTACTCAGGCATTGACAGTTTAAATGGAAAGTGCTCCTGTTACTCTGGCATTGACAGTTGAAACTGAAAGAGCTCCTGTTACCTAGGCATTGACGGTAGAAATGGAAAGAGCTCATGTTACTCAGGCATTTGACCGGTGAAATGGAAAGAGCTCCTGTTTCTCAGGCATTATCAGTTGAAATGGAAAGAGCTTATGTCACTAAGGGATTGACAGTTGAAATGGAAAGAGTTTCTTTTGCTGAGCCATTGAGAGATGAAATGGAAAGAGCTCCTTATTCTCAAGCATTGACAGATGACATTTAAAGAGCTCCTGTTACACAGACATTGTCAATTGAAATGGAAACAGCTCTTTTTACTAAGGCATTGACAGTTGAAATAGAAATAGCTCATGTTACTCAGACACTGAGAGTCAGAATGGAAAGAGCTCCTGTTACTCAGGCTTTGTCAGTTGAAATTAAAAGAGCTCATGTTTCTCAGGCACTGACAGTTGAAATGGAAAGAACTCATTTTACTCAGTCATTGACAGCTGAAATGAAAGAGCTCCAGTTACTCGGCTTTGTCATTTGAAATGGAAAGAGGCCTTGTTACTCAGGCACTGTCAATTGAAATGGGAAGAACACCTGTGACTCGGGCATTGATAGTTGAAATGGAAAGAGATCCTGTTACTCATGCATTTTCAGTGGAAAGGGAAGATCTCCTGTCTCTCCGGCATTGACAGTTGAAATGGAAAGAGCTCCTGTTTCTCAGGCATTGACTGTTGAAAAGGAAAGAGCTCCTGTTTCTCAGGCATTCACAGATGAAGTGGAAAGATCTGCTGTTATACTCAGGCATTGGCAGCTGAAATGGAAAGAGTTCCTCTTATCCAGGCATTGACAGTTGAAACGGAAGGAGCTTCTGTTACTCAGTCATTGCCAGGGCAAATGGAGAAAGCTACTGTTACTCAGGCATTGACAGCTGAAATGGAAAAAGCTTATTATCCAGGCATTGACAGTTGAATCAGAAAGCGGTCCTGTGTCTCAGGCATTAACAGGTGAAATGGAAAGGGTTCCAGTTACTCAGGCATTGACAGTTGAAATGGAAAGAGCTCCTCTTACACAGGCATTAACAGTCGAAATGGAAAGAGCTCCTGTTACTCGACATTGTCAGTTTAAATGGAAAAGATTCTTGTTACTCAGGCATTGTCAGTTGAAATGGAAAGAGCTCCTGAGACTTGGGCATTGATACTTGAAATGGAAATAACTCGTTTACTCAGACATTGACAGTTGAAATCGAAGAGCTCCTGTTATCGGGCATTGTCAGTTGAAATGTAAAGAGCTCAGGTTTCTCAGGCATTGACAATTGAAAAGGAAACAACTCATTTTACTTAGGCTTTGACAGTTGAAATGGAAAAAGCTCCAGTTGCTCAGGCATTGACAGTTGAAATGCAAACAGCTCATGTTACTCAGGCCTTGGCAGTTGAAATCAAAAGTGCTCCTGTTACGCAGGCATTGGCAGCTGGAATGGAAAAACCTCCTGTTCCTCAGGCATTGACAGTTGAAATGGAAAGAGCTCCTGTTACTCAGGCATTGACGGTTGAAATGGAAAGAGCTTATGTTACTCAGGCATTGACAGTTGAAATCGGAAGAGCTCCTGTTACTCGGGCATTGTCAATTGAAATGGAAAGAGCTCAGGTTTCTCAGGCATTGACAATTGAAAAGGAAATAACTCATTTTACTCAGGCATTGACAGTTGAAATGGAAAAAGCTCCAGTTACTCAGGCATAGACAGTTGAAAATACAACTGCTCATGTTACTCAGGCCTTGACAGATGAAATTGAAAGAGCTCCTGTTACCCTTGCATTGGCAGGTGAAATGGTAAAACCTCCTGTTTCTCAGGCATTGACAGTTGAAATGGAAAGAGCTCCTGTTACTCAGACATTGGCAGGTGAAATGGAAAGAGCTCCTGTTACTCAGGCATAGATGGCTGAAATTGAAAGAGCTCCTTTTACTCAGGCATTGACAGTTTAAATGGAAAGTGCTCCTGTTAATCCGGCATTGACAGTTGAAATTGAAAGTGCTCCTGTTACCTAGGCATTGATGGTAGAAATGGAAAGAGCTCATGTTACTCAGGCATTTGACAGGTGAAATGGAAAGATCTCCTTTTACTCAGGCATTATCAGTTGAAATGGAAAGAGCTTATATCACTAAGGGATTGACAGTTGAAATGGAAAGAGTTCCTGTTTCTGAGGCATTGAGAGATGAAATGGAAAGAGTTCCTGATTCTCAAGCATTGACAGATTACATTTAAAGAGCTCCTGTTACACAGACATTGTCAATTGAAATGGAAACAGCTCTTTTTACTCAGGCATTGACAGTGAAATGGAAAGAGCTCATGTTACTCAGACACTGAGAGTCGGAATGGAAAGAGCTCCTGTTACTTAGGCTTTGTCAGTTGAAATTGAAAGAGCTCATGTTTCTCAGGCATCGACAGTTGAAATGGAAAGAACTCATTTTACTCAGGCATTGACAGCTGAAATGGAAAAGAGCTTCAGTTACTCGCTCATTGATTGTTGAAATGGAAAGAGCTCCTGTTACTCGGCTATGTCATTTGAAATGGAAAGAGGCCTTGTTACTCAGGCACTGTCAATTGAAATGGGAAGAACACCTGTGACTCGGGCATTGATAGTTGAAATGGAAAGAGATCCTGTTACTCATGCATTTTCAGTTGAAAGGGGAAGATCTCCTGTTTCTCAGGCATTGACAGTTGAATTAGAAAGAGCTCCTGTTTCTCAGGCATTGACTGTTGAAATGAACAGAGCTCCTGTTTCTCAGGCATTCACAGATGAAGTGGAAAGAGCTGCTGTTATACTCAGGCATTGCCAGCTGAAATGGAAAGAGTTCCTCTTATCCAGACAGTGACAGTTGAAACGGAAGGAGCTTCTGTTACTCAGTCATTGACAGGGCAAATAGAGAAGGCTACTGTTACTCAGGCATTGACAGCTGAAATGGAAAAAGCTCGTTATCCAGGCATTGACACTTGAAACAGAAAGCGGTCCTGTGTCTCAGGCATTAACAGCTGAAATGGAATTGGTTCCTGTTTCTCAGGCATTGACAGTTGAATGGAAAAAGCTCCTGTTACTCGACATTGTCAGTTTAAATGGAAAAGATTCTTGTTACTCAGGCATTGTCAGTTGAAATGGAAAGAGCTCCTGAGACTTGGGCATTGATACTTGAAATGGAAATAACTCATTTTACTCAGACATTGACAGTTGAAATCGAAAGAGCTCCTGTTACTCGGGCATTGTCAGTTGAAATGTAAAGAGCTCAGGTTTCTCAGGCATTGACAATTGAAAAGGAAATAACTCATTTTACTTAGGCTTTGACAGTTGAAATGGAAAAAGCTCCAGTTGCTCAGGCATTGACAGTTGAAATGGAAACAGCTCATGTTACTCAGGCCTTGGCAGTTGAAATCAAAAGTGCTCCTGTTACGCAGGCATTGGCAGCTGGAATGGAAAAACCTCCTGTTCCTCAGGCATTGACAGTTGAAATGGAAAGAGCTCCTGTTACTCAGGCATTGACGGTTGAAATGGAACGAGCTTATGTTACTCAGGCATTGACAGTTGAAATCGGAAGAGCTCCTGTTACGGGCATTGTCAATTGAAATGGAAAAAGAGCTCAGGTTTCTCAGGCATTGACAATTGAAAAGGAAATAACTCATTTTACTCAGGCATTGACAGTTGAAATGGAAAAAGCTCCAGTTACTCAGGCATAGACAGTTGAAAATGCAACTGCTCATGTTACTCAGGCCTTGACAGATGAAATTGAAAGAGCTCCTGTTACCCTTGCATTGGCAGGTGAAATGGTAAAACCTCCTGTTTCTCAGGCATTGACAGTTGAAATGGAAAGAGCTCCTGTTACTCAGACATTGGCAGGTGAAATGGAAAGAGCTCCTGTTACTCAGGCATAGATGGCTGGAATTGAAAGAGCTCCTTTTACTCAGGCATTGACAGTTTAAATGGAAAGTGCTCCTGTTAATCCGGCATTGACAGTTGAAATTGAAAGAGCTCCTGTTACCCAGGCATTGGCAGCTGAAATGGAAAAACCTCCTGTTTCTCAGGCATTTGACAGTTGAAATGGAAAGAGCTCCTGTTACTCAGACATTGGCAGGTGAAATGGAAAGAGCTCCTGTTACTCAGGCATAGATGGCTGAAATTGAAAGAGCTCCTTTTACTCAGGCATTGACAGTTGAAATTGAAAGTGCTCCTGTTACCTAGGCATTGTCGGTAGAAATGGAAAGAGCTCATGTTACTCAGGCATTTGACAGGTGAAATGGAAAGAGCTCCTTTTACTCAGGCATTATCAGTTGAAATGGAAAGAGCTTATATCACTAAGGGATTGACAGTTGAAATGGAAAGAGTTCCTGTTTCTGAGGCATTGAGAGATGAAATGGAAAGAGTTCCTGATTCTCAAGCATTGACAGATGACATTTAAAGAGCTTCTGTTACACAGACATTGTCAATTGAAATGGAAACAGCTCTTTTTACTAAGGCATTGACAGTTGAAATGGAAAGAGCTCATGTTACTCAGACACTGAGAGTCGGAATGGAAAGAGCTCCTGTTACTTAGGCTTTGTCAGTTGAAATTGAAAGAGCTCATGTTTCTCAGGCATTGACAGTTGAAATGGAAAGAACTCATTTTACTCAGGCATTGACAGCTGAAATGGAAAGAGCTTCAGTTACTCGCTCATTGATTGTTGAAATGGAAAGAGCTCCTGTTACTCGGCTTTGTCATTTGAAATGGAAAGAGGCCTTGTTACTCAGGCACTGTCAATTGAAATGGGAAGAACACCTGTGACTCGGGCATTGATAGTTGAAATGGAATGAGATCCTGTTACTCATGCATTTTCAGTTGAAAGGGAAGATCTCCTGTCTCTCAGGCATTGACAGTTGAATTAGAAAGAGCTCCTGTTTCTCAGGCATTGACTGTTGAAAAGAAAAGAGCTCCTGCTTCTCAAGCATTCACAGATGAAGTGGTAAGAGCTGCTGTTATACTCAGGCATTGGCAGCTGAAATGGAAACAGTTCCTCTTATCCAGGCATTGACAGTTGAAACGGAAGGAGCTTCTGTTACTCAGTCATTGCCAGGGCAAATGGAGAAAGCTTCTGTTACTCAGGCATTGACAGCTGAAATGGAAAAAGCTCATTATCCAGGCATTGAGAGTTGAATCAGTAAGCGGTCCTGTGTCTCAGGCATTAACAGGTGAAATGGAAAGGGTTCCAGTTACTCAGGCATTGACAGTTGAAATGGAAAGAGCTCCTCTTACACAGGCATTAACAGTCGAAATGGAAAGAGCTCCTGTTACTCAGGCTTCATCAGTTGAAATGGAAAGGGCTTATGTCACTAAGGGATTGACAGTTGAAATGGAAAGAGTTCCTGTTGCTGAGGCATTGAGAGATGTAATGGAAAGAGCTCCTGATTCTCAAGCATTGACAGATGACATTTAAAGAGCTCCTGTTATACACGCAATGTCAATTGAAATGGAAACAGCTCTTGTTACTAAGTCATTGACAGTTGAAATGGAAAGAGCTCCTGTTACTTGGACATTGAAAGCTGAAATGGAAAGAGCTCATGTTACTCAGACATTGAAAGTCAGAATGGAAAGAGCTCCTGCTACTCAGGCTTTGTCAGTTGAAATTGAAAGAGCTCATGTTTCTCAGGCTTTGACAGTTGAAATGGAAAGAACTCATTTTATTCAGGCATTGACAGCTGAAATGGAAAGAGCTCCAGTTACTCACTCATTGACAGTTGAAATGGAAAGAGCTTCTGTTACTCGGCATTGTCATTTGAAATGGAAAGAGGCCTTGTTACTCAGGCACTGTCAATTGAAATGGGAAGAGCACCTGTGACTCGGGCATTGATAGTTGAAATGGAGAGATCCTGTTACTCAGGCATTTTCAGTTGAAAGGGAAGATCTGTCTCTCCGGCATTGACAGTTGAAATGGAAATAGCTCCTGTTTCTCAGGCATTGACTGTTGAAATGGAAAAAGCTCCTGTTTCTCAGGCATTCACAGATGAAGTGGAAAGAGCTGCTGTTATACTCAGGCATTGCCAGCTGAAATGGAAAGAGTTCCTCTTATCCAGGCAGTGACAGTTGAAATGGAAGGAGCTTCTGTTACTCAGTCATTGACAGGGCAAATAGAGAAAGTTACTGTTACTCAGGCATTGACAGCTGAAATGGAAAAAGCTCATTATCCAGGCATTGACAGTTGAAACAGAAAGCGGTCCTGTGTCTCAGGCATTAACAGCTGAAATGGAATGGGTTCCTGTTTCTCAGGCATTGACAGTTGAATGGAAAAAGCTCCTGTTACTCAGGCATTGACAGTTGAAATGGAAAGAGCTCCTGTTACTCGACATTGTCAGTTTAAGTGGAAAAGGTTCTTGTTACTCAGGCATTGTCAGTTGAAATGGAAAGAGCTCCTGAGACTTGGGCATTGATACTTGAAATGGAAATAACTCGTTTTACTCAGACATTGACAGTTGAAATCGAAAGAGCTCCTGTTACTTGGGCATTGTCAGTTGAAATGTAAAGAGCTCAGGTTTCTCTGGCATTGACAATTGAAAACGAAATAACTCATTTTACTTAGGCTTTGACAGTTGAAATGGAAAAAGCTCCAGTTGCTCAGGCATTGACAGTTGAAATGGAAACAGCTCATGTTACTCAGGCCTTGACAGTTGAAATCAAAAGAGCTCCTGTTACACAGGCATTGGCAGCTGGAATGGAAAAACCTCCTGTTCCTCAGGCATTGACAGTTGAAATGGAAAGAGCTCCTGTTACTCAGGCATTGACGGTTGAAATGGAAAGAGCTTATGTTACTCAGGCATTGACAGTTGAAATCGGAAGAGCTCCTGTTACTCGGGCATTGTCAATTGAAATGGAAAGAGCTCAGGTTTCTCAGGCATTGACAATTGAAAAGGAAATAACTCATTTTACTCAGGCATTGACAGTTGAAATGGAAAAAGCTCCAGTTACTCAGGCATAGACAGTTGAAAATGCAACTGCTCATGTTACTCAGGCCTTGACAGTTGAAATTGAAAGAGCTCCTGTTACCCAGGCATTGGCAGGTGAAATGGTAAAACCTCCTGTTTCTCATTCATTGACAGTTGAAATGGAAAGAGCTCCTGTTACTCAGACATTGGCAGGTGAAATGGAAAGAGCTCCTGTTACTCAGGCATAGATGGCTGAAATTGAAAGAGCTCCATTTACTCAGGCATTGACAGTTTAAATGGAAAGTGCTCCTGTTAATCCGGCATTGACAGTTGAAATTGAAAGAGCTCCTGTTACCCAGGCATTGGCAGGTGAAATGGTAAAACCTCCTGTTTCTCAGGCATAGACAGTTGAAATGGAAAGAGCTCCTGTTACTCAGACATTGGCAGGTGAAATGGAAAGAGCTCCTGTTACTCAGGCACTGTCAATTGAAATGGGAAGAGCACCTGTGACTCGGGCATTGATAGTTGAAATGGAAAGAGATCCTGTTACTCAGGCATTTTCAGTTGAAAGGGAAGAGCTCCTGTCTCTCAGGCATTGACAGTTGAAATGGAAAGAGCTCCAGTTTCTCAGGCATTGACTGTTGAAATGGAAAGAGCTCCTGTTTCTCAGGCATTCACAGATGAAGTGGAAAGAGCTGCTGTTATTCTCAGGCAATGCCAGCTGAAATGGAAACAGCTCCTCTTATCCAGGCATTGACAGTTGAAACGGAAGGAGCTTCTGTTACTCAGTCATTGACAGGGCAAATGGAGAAAGCTACTGTTACTCAGGCATTGACAGCTGAAATGGAAAAAGCTCATTATCCAGGCATTGACAGTTGAAACAGAAAGCGGTCCTGTGTCTCAGGCATTAACAGGTGAAATGGAGAGGGTTCCTGTTACTCAGGCATTGACAGCTGAAATGGAAAGAGCTCCTCTTACGCCGGCATTAACTGTGAAATGGAAAAAGCTCCTTATACTCAGGCATTGACAGTTGAAATGGAAAGAGCTCCTGTTACTCGAGATTGTCAGTTGAAATGGAAAAGGTTCTTGTTACTCGGGCATTGTCAGTTGAAATGGAAAGAGCTCCTGAGACTCGGGCCTTGATACTTGAAATGGAAATAACTCATTTTACTCAGACATTGACAGTTGAAATGGAAAGAGCTTATGTTACTCAGGCATTGACAGTTGAAATCGAAAGAGCTCCTGTTTCTCGTGCATTGTCAGTTGAAATGTAAAGAGCTCAGGTTTCTCAGGCATTGACAATTGAAAAGGAAATAACACATTTTACTTAGGCTTTGACAGTTGAAATGGGAAAAGCTCCAGTTACTCAGGCATTGACAGTTGAAATGGAAACCACTCATGTTTCTCATGCCTTGACAGTTGAAATCTAAAGAGTTCCTGTTACGCAGGCATTGGCAGCTGGAATGGAAAAACCTCCTGTTTCTCAGGCATTGACAGTTGAAATGGAAAGAGCTCCTGTTACTCAGGCAATGACGGTTGAAATTGAAAGTGCTCCATTTACTCAGGCATTGGCAGTTTAATGGAAAGTGCTCCTGTTACTCTGGCATTGACAGTTGAAATTGAAAGAGCTCCTGTTACTTAGGCATTGATGGTAGAAATGGAAAGAGCTCATTTTACTCAGGCATTTGACAGGTTAAATGGAAAGAGCTCCTGTTACTCAGACATTATCAGCTGAAATGGAAAGAGTTCCTCTTATCCAGGCATTGACAGTTGAAACGGAAGGAGCTTCTGTTACTCAGTCATTGACAGGGAAATGGAGAAAGCTAGTGTTACTCATTGATTGACAGCTGAAATGGAAAAAGCTCATTATCCAGGCATTGACAGTTGAAACGGAAAGTGGTCCTGTGTCTCAGGCATTAACAGGTGAAATGGAAAGGGTTCCAGTTACTCAGGCATTGACAGTTGAAATGGAAAGAGCTCCTCTTACTCAGGCATTAACAGTCGAAATGGAAAGAGCTCCAGTTTCCCAGTCACTGACAGTTCAAATGGAAAGAGCTCCTGTTTCTCAGGCATTGACAGTTGAAATGGAAAAAGTTCCTGTTACTCAGGCATTGACAGTTGAAATGGAAAGAGCTCCTGTTACTCAACATTGTCAGTTGAAATGGAAAAGGTTCTTGTTACTCGGGCATTGTCAGTTGAAATGGAAAGAGCTCCTGAGACTCTGGCATTGATACGTGAAATGGAAATAACTCGTTTTACTCAGGCATTGACAGTTGAAATCGAAAGAGCTCCTGTTACTCGGGCATTGTCAGTTGAAATGTAAAGAGCTCAGGTTTCTCAGGCATTGACAATTGAAAATCAAATAACTCATTTTACTCAGGCTTTGACAGTTGAAATGGAAAAAGCTCCAATTACTCAGTCATTGAGAGTTGAAATGGAATCAGCTCATGTTACTCAGGCCTTGACAGTTGAAATTGAAAGAATTCCTGTTATGCAGGCATTGGCAGCTGGAATGGAAAAACCTCCTGTTTCTCAGGCATTGACAGTTGAAATATAAAGAGCTCCAGTTACTCAGGCATTAACGGTTGAAATTGAAAGCGCTCCATTTACTCAGTCATTGACAGTTTAAATGGAAAGTGCTCATGTTACTCTGGCATTGACAGTTGAAATTGAAAGAGCTCTTGTTACTTAGGCATTGACGGTAGAAATGAAAAGAGCTCATGTTACTCAGGCGTTTGACAGGTGAAATGGAAAGAGCTCCTTTTGCTGAGGCATTGAGAGATGAAATGGAAAGAGCTCCTGATTCTCAAGCATTGACAGATGACATTTAAAGAGCTCCTGTTACACAGGCATTGTCAATTGAAATGGAAAGAGCTCTTGTTACTAAGGCACTGAGAGTTGAAATGGAAAGAGCACCTGTTACTTTGGCATTGATAGCTGAAATGGAAACAGCTCATGTTACTCAGACATTGACAGTCAGAATGGAAAGAGCTCCTGTTACTCAGGCTTTGTCAGTTGAAATTGAAAGAGCTCATGTTTCTCAGGCATTGACAGTTGAAATGGAAAGAACTCATTATACTCAGGCATTGACAGTTGAACTGGAAACAGCTCCAGTTACTCGCTCATTGACAATTGAAAGGGAAAGAGCTCCTGTTACTCGGCATTGTCAGTTGAAGTGGAAAAAGGTCTTGTTACTCAGGCACTGTCAATTGAAATGGAAGAGCTCCTATGACTCGGGCATTGACAATTGAAATGGAAAGAGATCCTGTTGCTCAGGCATTTTCAGTTGAAAGGGAAGAGCTCCTGTCTCTCAGGCTTTGACAGTTGAAATGGAAAGAGCTCATGTTTCCCAGGCATTGACTGTTGAAATGGAAAGTGCTCCTGTTACTTCGGCATTCACAGACGAAGTGTAAAGAGCTGCTGTTATACTCAGGCATTGCCAGTTGAAATGGAAAGAGTTCCTGTTAACCAGGTATTGACAGTTGAAATGGGAAGAGCTCCTCTTATCTAGGCATTGAATGTTGAAACAGGAGGAGCCCCTGTTACTCAGTCATTGACAGTGCAAATGGAAAGAGCTGCTGTTTCTCAGGCACTGACAATTGAAATGGAAAGAGCTGCTGTTATTCACAGGCATTCCCAGATGAAATGGAAAGACCTCCTGTTTCTCAGGCATTGACAGTTGAAATGGAAACAGGTCCTGTGTTTCAGGCATTAACAGGTGAAATGGAAAAAGTTCCTGTTACTCAGGCATTGACAGTTTTAATGGAAAGAGCTCCTGTTACTCAGGCATTGACAGTTGAAATGGAAAGAGCTGTTGTTACTCAGGCATTGAGAGTTGAAAAGGAAAGAGTTCCTGTTAACCAGGTATTGACAGTTGAAATGGGAAGAGCTCCTCTTATCTAGGCATTGAATGTTGAAACAGAAGGGGCCCCTGTTACTCAGTCATTGACAGTACAAATGGAAAGAGCTGCTGTTACTCAAGCACTGACAATTGAAATGGAAAGAGCTGCTGTTATTCACAGGCATTCCCAGTTGAAATGGAAAGACCTCCTGTTTCTCAGGCATTGACAGTTGAAATGGAAACAGGTCCTGTGTTTCAGGCATTAACAGGTTAAATGGAAAAAGTTCCTGTTACTCAGGCATTGACAGTTTTAATGGAAAGAGCTCCTGTTACTCAGGCATTGACAGTTGAAATGGAAAGAGCTGTTGTTACTCAGCATTGTCAGCTGAAATTAAAAAGAGGTTTTGTTACTCAGAGATTGTCAGTTGAAATGGAAAGAGCTCCTGTTACTGGGGCATCGATAGATGAATTGGAAAGAGCTCCTGTTACTCAGACATTTTCAGTTGAAAAGGAAAGAGCTCCTGTTACTCAGGCATTGACTATTGAAATGGAAAAAGCTCATATTATTCAGGCATTGACAGTTGAAATGGAAATAACTTCTTTTACTCAGGCATTGACATTTGAAATGGAAAGAGCTCCTGTTACTCAGGCATTGACTGCTGAAATGGAAACAGCTCATGTTACTCAGGCATTGACAGTTGAAATCGAAACAGTTATTGTTACCCAGGCATTGCCAGTTGAAATGGAAAGATCTCCTGTTTCTCAGGCATTGACTGTTGAAAAGGAAAGAACTCCTGTTACTCAGGCACTGACAGATGAAATAGAAAGAACTCCTGTTACTCAGTCATTGCCAGTGCAAACGGAAAGAGCTGCTGTTACTCAGGCATTGACAGTTAAAGTTGATAAAGCTGCTGTTATTCACAGGCTTTCCCGGTTCAAACGGAAAGAGCTCGTTATCCAGGCATTGACAGTTGAAACGGAAAGAGGTCCTGTGTCTCAGGCATTAACAGGTGAAATGGAAAAAGTTCCTGTTTCTCAGGCATTGACAGTTGGAATGGAAAGAGTGCCTGTTACTCAGGCATTTGCAGTTGAAATGGAACGAGCTGCTGTTACTCGGCATTGCCAGTTGAAATTTATTGAGCTCCTGTTACTTGGGCATCGATATCTGAAATGGAAAGAACTCATGTTACTGAGACATTGACAGTCGAAATTGATATGGCTCCTCTTACTTGGGCATTGTCAGTTTATATGGAAAGAGCTCATGTTTCTCATGCATTGACGGCTGAAATGGAAATAAATCATTTTACTCAGGCATTGACAGTTGTAATGGGAAGCGCTCCAGTTACTCAGGCATTGACAGTTGAAATGGAAAGAGCTCATGTTTCTTAGACTTTGACAGTTGAAATCAAAAGAGCTCCTGTTACCTAGGCTTTGACAGCTGAAATAGAAAGACCTCCTGTTTCTCAGGCATTGATAGTTGAAATTTAAAGAGCTCCTGTTACTTGGGCATTGTCAGTTTAAATGGAAAGAGCTCATTTTTCTCATGCATTGACAGCTAAAATGGAAATAACTCATTTTACTCTGGCATTGACAGTTGAAATGGAATGTGCTCTTTTAACTCAGCATTTGACAGGTGAAATGGAAAGAGCTCCTCTTACACAGGCATTATCAGTTGAAATGGAAAGAGCTCCTGTCACTGAGGGATGGATAGGTGAAATGGAAAGAGCTCCTTTTACTCAGGCATTGACAGATGAAGTAGAAAGAGCTCTTGTTACTCAGGCATTGAAAGTTGAAACGGAAAGAGCTCCTGTGACTCAGACATTGTCAGCTGAAATGTATAGAGCTCCTGTTACACAGGCATTGACTGTTGAAATGGAAAGATCTCCTGTTACTCAGGCACTGTCAGTTGAAATGGAAAGAGCTCCTCTTACTCAGGCATTGACCAATGATATGGAATGAGCTCCTGTTACACAGGCATTGTCAATTGAAATGGAAAGAGCTGTTGTTTCTAATGCATTGACAGTTGAAATGGAAAGAGGTTCTGTTACTTGGGCATTGTTAGTTGAAATGGAAAGAGCTCATGTTACTCAGGCATTGACAGTTGAAATGGAAAGAGCTCCTGTTACTCGGCTATTGTCAAATGAAATGGAAGGCACTTTTGTTACTTGGGCATTGACAGTTGAAATAGAAAAAGCTCCTATTACTGAGACAATGGCAGGTGAAATGGAAAGAGCTCATGTTACTCAAGCATTGACAGTTGAAATGTAAAGGGCTCCTGTTACTCTGGCATTGACAGATGCAATGAAACGAGATTCTGTTTCTCGAGCATTGATAGATGATATGGAAACAGCTCCTGTTACACAGGCATTGTCAATTGAAATGGAAAGAGCTCTTGTTACCACGGCATTGACAGTTGAAATGGAGCTCCTGTTTCTTGGGCATTGATAGTTGAAATGGAAAGAGCTGATGGTACTCAGACATTGACAGTCCGAATGGATAGAGCTCCTGTTACTCAGGCTTTGTCTGCTGAAACTGAAAGAGCTCTTGTTTCTCAGTCATTGGCAGTTGAAATGAAAGATCTCATTTTACTCAGGCATTGACAGTTGAAATGGAAAGAGTTCATGTAACTGAGGCATTGACAGTTGAAATCGGAAGAGCTCCTGTTACTCATTCATAGACAGCTGAAATGGAATGACCTCCTGTTTCGCTGGCCTTGACAGTTTAAATGGAAAGTGCACCTGTTAATCAGGCATTGAGAGTTGAAATGGAAAGAGCTCGTGTTTCTCAGGCATTGAGAGTTGAAATTTAAATAACTTCTTTTACTCAGGCATTGACATTTGAAATGGAAAGAGCTCCTGCTACTTAGGCATTGACGGTTGAAATGGAAAGAGCTCTTGTTACTCAGACATCGTCAGTTGAAATGGAAAGAGCTCCAGTTTTTAAAGGATTGACAGTTGAAATGAAGTGGAACGAGCTGCTGTTATACTCAGTCATTGCCAATTGAAATGGATAGTGTTCCTGTTATCCATGCATTGACAGTTGAACTAGAAGGAGCTCCTGTTACTCAGTCATTGACCATGCAAATGGAAAGAGCTGCTGTTACTCAGGCATTGACAGCTGAAATGGAAAAAGCTGCTGTTATTCTCTGGCATTGCCAGCTGAAATGGAAAGAGCTTATTATTCAGGCATTGACAGGTGAAATGGAAAAAGTTCCTGTTACTCAGGCAGTGAAAGTTGAAATGGAAAGAGTTCCTGTTACTCAGGCATTGACAGTAGAATTTGAAACAGCTCCTGTTACTCAGGCATTGACAGTTGAAATGGCTAGAGCTGCTGTTACTCGGAATTGTCAGTTGAAATGGAATGAGGTCTTGTTACTCAGACATTGTCAGTTGAAGTGGAAAGAGCTCCTGTGACTGGGCATTGATAGTTGAAATGGAAAGAGCTCCTGTTACTCAGGCATTTTCATTTGAAAGGGAAACAGATCCTGTTACTCAGGCATTGACAGTTGAAAATGAAAGAGCTCATATTATTCAGGTATTGACAGTTGAAATCGAAAAAACTTCTTTTACTCAGGCATTGACATTTGAAATGGAAAGAGCTCCAGTTACTCAGGCATTTACTGCTGAAATGGAAACAGCTCATGTTACTTAGGCATTGACAGTTGAAAACGAAAGAATTCCTGTTACCCAGGCATTGCCAGTTGAAATGGAAAGACCTGTTTCTCAGGCATTGAAAGTTGAAATGGGAAGAGCTCCTGTTACTCAGGCATTGTCAGTTGAAATTTATAGAGCTCCTGTTACTTGGGCATTGATATTTGAAATGGAAAGAACTCATGTTACTCAGACGTTGAGTCAAAATTGAAAAGGCTCCTGTTACTCGGGCATTGTCAGTTTAAATGGAAAGAAGTCATGTTTCTCAGGCATTGAGAGTTAAAATGGAAATAACTCATTTTACTCAGGCATTGACAGTTGAAATGGAAGGAGCTCCAGTTACTCAGGCATTGACAGTTGAAATTGAAAGAGCTCCTGTTACCCAGGCATTGACAGCTGAAATGGAAAGACCTTGTACTTCTCAGGCATTGACAGTTGAAATGTAAAAAGCTCCTGTTACTCCAACATTTTCAGGTGAAATGGAAAGAGCTCCTGTAACTCAGGAATTGACGGTTGAAATTTAAAGAGCACCTGTTACTCATGCATTGACAGTTCAAATGGAAAGCACTCCTGTTACTCAGGCATTGACTTTTGAAATTGAAAAAGCTCCTGCTACTTAGGCATTGACGGTAGAAATGGAAAGAGCTCTTGTTACTCAGACATTTCAAAGGTGAAATAGAAAGAGCTCCTGTTACTCACGCATTATCAGTTGAAATGGAAAGAGCTCCTGTCACTAAGGGATTAACAGTTGAAATGGAAAGAGGTCCTGTTACTCAGGCATTGACAGATGAAATAGTAAGAGCTCTTGTAACTCAGGCATTAAAAGTTGAAATGGAAAGTTCTCCTGTTACTCAGGCATTGTCAGCTGAAATGGGTAGAGCTCCTGTTACTCAGGCATTGACTGTTGAAATGGAAAGAGCTCTTGTTACTAAGGCACTGACAGTTGAAATCGAAAGAGCACCTGTTACTTGGGCATTGATAGCTGAAATGGAAACAGCTCATGTTACTCAGACATTGACAGTCAGAATGGAAAGAGCTCCTGTTACTCAGGCTTTGTCAGCTGAAATTGAAAGAGCTCATGTTTCTCAGGCATTGACAGTTGAAATGGAAAGAACTCATTATACTCAGGCATTGACAGTTGAACTGGAAACAGCTCCAGTTACTCACTCATTGACAATTGAAAGGGAAAGAGCTCCTGTTACTCGGCATTGTCAGTTGAAATGGAAAAAGGTCTTGTTACTCAGGCACTGTCAATTGAAATGGGAAGAGCTCCTGTGACTCGGGCATTGACAGTTGAAATGGAAAGAGATCCTGTTACTCAGGCATTTTCAGTTGAAAGGGAAGATCTGTCTCTCAGGCATTGACAGTTGAAATGGAAAGAGCTCCTGTTTCTCAGGCATTGACTGTTGAAATGAAAGGAGCTCCTGTTTCTCAGGCATTCACAGATGAAGTGGAAAGAGCTGCTGTTATACTCAGGCATTGCCAGCTGAAATGGAAAGAGTTCTTCTTATCCAGGCAGTGACAGATGAAACGGAAGAAGCTTCTGTTACTCAGTCATTGACAGGGCAAATTGAGAAAGCTACTGTTACTCAGGCATTGACAGCTGAAATGGAAAAAGCTCATTATCCAGGCATTGACAGTTGAAACAGAAAGCAGTCCTGTGTCTCAGGCATTAACAGCTGAAATGGAATGGGTTCCTGTTTCTCAGGCATTGACAGTTGAATGGAAAAAGCTCCTGTTACTCAGGCATTGACAGTTGAAATGGAAAGAGCTCCTGTTACTCAACATTGTCAGTTTAAATGGAAAAGGTTCTTGTTACTCAGGCATTGTCAGTTGAAATGGAAAGAGCTCCTGAGACTTGGGCATTGATACTTGAAATGGAAATAACTCGTTTTACTTAGACATTGACAGTTGAAATCGAAAGAGCTCCTGTTACTCGGCATTGTCAGTTGAAATGTAAAGAGCTCAGGTTTCTCAGGCATTGACAATTGAAAAGGAAATAACTCATTTTACTTAGGCTTTGACAGTTGAAATGGAAAAAGCTCCAGTTGCTCAGGCATTGACAGTTGAAATGGAAACAGCTCATGTTACTCAGGCCTTGACAGTTGAAATCAAAAGAGCTCCTGTTACGCAGGCATTGGCAGCTGGAATGGAAAAACCTCCTGTTTCTCAGGCATTGACATTTGAAATGGAAAGAGCTCCTGTTACTCAGGCATTGACGGTTGAAATGAAGAGCTTATGTTACTCAGGCATTGACAGTTGAAATCGAAGAGCTCCTGTTACTCGGGCATTGTCAGTTGAAATGGAAAGAGCTCAGGTTTCTCAGGCATTGACAATTGAAAGGAAATAACTCATTTACTCAGGCATTGACAGTTGAAATGGAAAAGCTCCAGTTACTCAGGCATTGACAGTTGAAAATGCAACTGCTCATGTTACTCAGGCCTTGACAGTTGAAATTGAAAGAGCTCCTGTTACCCAGGCATTGGCAGGTGAAATGGTAAAACCTCCTGTTTCTCAGGCATTGACAGTTAAAATGGAAAGAGCTCCTGTTACTCAGACATTGGCAGGTGAAATGGAAAGAGCTCCTGTTACTCAGGCATAGATGGCTGAAATTTACAGAGCTCCTTTTACTCAGGCATTGACAGTTTAAATGGAAAGTGCTCCTGTTAATCTGGCATTGACAGTTGAAATTGAAAGAGCTCCTGTTACCCAGGCATTGGCAGCTGAAATGGAAAAACCTCCTGTTTCTCAGGCATTGACAGTTGAAATGGAAAGAGCTCCTGTTACCTAGGCATTGACGGTAGAAATGGAAAGAGCTCATGTTACTCAGGCATTTGAGAGGTGAAATGGAAAGAGCTCCTTTTACTCAGGCATTATCAGTTGAAATGGAAAGAGCTTATGTCACTAAGGGATTGACAGTTGAAATGGAAAGAGTTCCTGTTGCTGAGGCATTGAGAGATGAAATGGAAAGAGCTCCTGATTCTCAAGCATTGACAGGTGACATTTAAAGAGCTCCTGTTACACAGACATTGTCAATTGAAATGGAAACAGCTCTTTTAACTAAGGCATTTACAGTTGAAATGGAAAGAGCTCCTGTTACTTGGGCATTAATAGCTGAAATGGAAAGAGCTCATGTTACTCAGACACTGAGAGTGAGAATGGAAAGAGCTCCTGTTACTCAGGCTTTGTCAGTTGAAATTGAAAGAGCTCATGTTTCTCAGGCATTGACAGTTGAAATGGAAAGAACTCATTTTACTCAGGCATTGACAGCTGAAATGGAAAGAGCTCCAGTTACTCGCTCATTGATTGTTGAAATGGAAAGAGCTCCTGTTACTTGGCTTTGTCATTTGAAATAGAAAGAGGCCTTGTTACTCAGGCACTGTTAATTGAAATGGGAAGAGCACCTGTGACTCGGGCATTGATAGTTGAAATGGAAAGAGATCCTGTTACTCAGGCATTTTCAGTTGAAAGGGAAGAGCTCCTGTCTCTCAGGCATTGACAGTTGAAATGGAAAGAGCTCCTGTTTCTCAGGCATTGACTGTTGAAATGGAAAGAGCTCCTGTTTCTCAGGCATTCACAGATGAAGTGGAAAGATCTGCTGTTATACTCAGGCATTGCCAGCTAAAATGGAAACAGCTCCTCTTATCCAGGCATTGACAGTTGAAACGGAAGGAGCTTCTATTACTCAGTCATTGACAGGGCAAATGGAGAAAGCTACTGTTACTCAGGCATTGACAGCTGAAACGGAAAAAGCTCATTATCCAGGCATTGACAGTTGAAACAGAAAGCGGTCCTGTGTCTCAGGCATTAACAGGTGAAATGGAAAAGGTTCCAGTTACTCAGGCATTGACAGCTGAAATGGAAGAGCTCCTCTTACACAGGCATTAACAGTGACATGGAAAGAGCTCCAGTTTCCCAGTCACTGACAGTTCAAATGGAAAGAGATCCTGTTTCTCAGTCATTGACAATTGAAATGGAAAAAGCTCCTTATACTCAGGCATTGACAGTTGAAATGGAAAGAGCTCCTGTTACTGAGATTGTCAGTTGAAATGGAAAAGGTTCTTGTTACTCGGGCATTGTCAGTTGAAATGGAAAGAGCTCCTGAGACTAGGGCATTGATACTTGAAATGGAAATAACTCGTTTTACTCAGACATTGACGGTTGAAATGGAAAGAGCTTATGTTACTCAGGCATTGACAGTTGAAATCGAAAGAACTCCTGTTTCTCGTGAATTGTCAGTTGAAATGTAAAGAGCTCAGGTTTCTCAGGCATTGACAATTGAAAAGGAAATAACTCATTTTACTTAGGCTTTGACAGTTGAAATGGAAAAAGCTCCAGTTACTCAGGCATTGACAGTTGAAATGGAAACAGCTCATGTTACTCAGGCCTTGACAGTTGAAATCAAAAGAGCTCCTGTTACGCAGGCATTGGCAGCTGGAATGGAAAAACCTCCTGTTTCTCAGGCATTGACATTTGAAATGGAAAGAGCTCCTGTTACTCTGGCATTGACGGTTGAAATGGAAAGAGCTTATGTTACTCAGGCATTGACAGTTGAAATCGAAAGAGCTCCTGTTACTCGGGCATTGTCAGTTGAAATGGAAAGAGCTCAGGTTTCTCAGGCATTGACAATTGAAAAGGAAATAACTCATTTTACTCAGGCATTGACAGTTGAAATGGAAAAAGCTCCAGTTACTCAGGCATTGACAGTTGAAAATGCAACTGCTCATGTTACTCAGGCCTTGGCAGTTGAAATTGAAAGAGCTCCTGTTACCTAGGCATTGGCAGGTGAAATGGTAAAACCTCCTGTTTCTCAGGCATTGACAGTTGAAATGGAAAGAGCTCCTGTTACTCAGACGTTGGCAGGTGAAATGGAAAGAGCTCCTGTTACTCAGGCATAGATGGCTGAAATTGAAAGAGCTCCTTTTACTCAGGCATTGACAGTTTAAATGGAAAGTGCTCCTGTTAATCTGGCATTGACAGTTGAAATTGAAAGAGCTCCTGTTACCCATGCATTGGCAGCTGAAATGGAAAAACCTCCTGTTTCTCAGGCATTGACAGTTGAAATGGAAAGAGCTCCTGTTACTCAGACATTGGCAGGTGAAATGGAAAGAGCTCCTGTTACTCAGGCATAGATGGCTGAAATTGAAAGAGCTCCTTTTACTCAGGCATTGACAGTTTAAATGGAAAGTGCTCCTTTTACTCTGGCATTGACAGTTGAAATTGAAAGAGCTCCTGTTACCTAGGCATTGACGGTAGAAATGGAAAGAGCTCATGTTACTCAGGCATTTGAGAGGTGAAATGGAAAGAGCTCCTTTTACTCAGGCATTATCAGTTGAAATGGAAAGAGCTTATGTCACTAAGGGATTGACAGTTGAAATGGAAAGAGTTCCTGTTGCTGAGGCATTGAGAGATGAAATGGAAAGAGCTCCTGATTCTCAAGCATTGACAGATGACATTTAAAGAGCTCCTGTTACACAGACATTGTCAATTGAAATGGAAACAGCTCGTTTTACTAAGGCATTGACAGTTGAAATGGAAAGAGCTCCAGTTACTTGGGCATTGATAGCTGAAATGGAAAGAGCTCATGTTACTCAGACACTGAGAGTCAGAATGGAAAGAGCTCCTGTTACTCAGGCTTTGTCAGTTGAAATTGAAAGAGCTCATGTTTCTCAGACATTGACAGTTGAAATGGAAAGAACTCATTTTACTCAGGCATTGACAGCTGAAATGGAAAGAGCTCCAGTTACTCGCTCATTGATTGTTGAAATAGAAAGAGCTCCTGTTACTTGGCTTTGTCATTTGAAATGGAAAGGGGGCCTTGTTACTCAGGCACTGTTAATTGAAATGGGAAGAGCACCTGTGACTCGGGCATTGATAGTTGAAATGGAAAGAGATCCTGTTACTCAGGCATTTTCAGTTGAAAGGGAAGAGCTCCTGTCTCTCAGGCATTGACAGTTGAAATGGAAAGAGCTCCTGTTTCTCAGGCATTGACTGTTGAAATGGAAAGAGCTCCTGATTCTCAGGCATTCACAGATGAAGTGGAAAGAGCTGCTGTTATACTCAGGCATTGCAAGCTAAAATGGAAACAGCTCCTCTTATCCAGGCATTGACAGTTGAAACGGAAGGAGCTTCTATTACTCAGTCATTGACAGGGCAAATGGAGAAAGCTACTGTTACTCGGGCATTGACAGCTGAAATGGAAAAAGCTCATTATCCAGGCATTGACAGTTGAAACAGAAAGCGGTCCTGTGTCTCAGGCATTAACAGGTGAAATGGAAAAGGTTCCAGTTACTCAGGCATTGACAGCTGAAATGGAAAGAGCTCCTCTTACACAGGCATTAACAGTGACATGGAAAGAGCTCCAGTTTCCCAGTCACTGACAGTTCAAATGGAAAGAGCTCCTGTTTCTCAGTCATTGACAATTGAAATGGAAAAAGCTCCTTATACTCAGGCATTGACAGTTGAAATGGAAAGAGCTCCTGTTACTCGAGATTGTCAGTTGAAATGGAAAAGGTTCTTGTTACTCGGGCATTGTCAGTTGAAATGGAAAGAGCTCCTGAGACTCGGGCATTGATACTTGAAATGGAAATAACTCGTTTTACTCAGACATTGACAGTTGAAATGGAAAGAGCTTATGTTACTCAGGCATTGACAGTTGAAATCGAAAGAACTCCTGTTTCTCGTGAATTGTCAGTTGAAATGTAAAGAGCTCAGGTTTCTCAGGCATTGACAATTGAAAAGGAAATAACTCATTTTACTTAGGCTTTGACAGTTGAAATGGGAAAAGCTCCAGTTACTCAGGCATTGACAGTTGAAATGGAAACAGCTCATGTTACTCAGGCCTTGACAGTTGAAATCAAAAGAGCTCCTGTTACGCAGGCATTGGCAGCTGGAATGGAAAAACCTCCTGTTTTTCAGGCATTGACAGTTGAAATGGAAAGAGCTCCTGTTACTCAGGCATTGACGGTTGAAATTGAAAGTGCTCCATTTACTCAGGCATTGACAGTTTAGTGGAAAGTGCTCTGTATCTCTGGCATTGACAGTTGAAATTGAAAGAGCTCCTGTTACTAAGGCATTGATGGTAGAAATGGAAAGAGCTCATTTTACTCAGGCATTTGACAGGTGAAATGGAAAGAGCTCCTGTTACTCAGGCATTATCAGCTGAAATGGAAAGAGTTCCTCTTATCCAGGCATTGACAGTTGAAACGGAAGGAGCGTCTGTTACTCAGTGATTGACAGGGAAATGGAGAAAGCTACTGTTACTCAAGCATTGACAGCTGAAATGGAAAAACTCATTATCCAGGCATTGACAGTTGAAACGGAAAGCGGTCTTGTGTCTCAGGCATTAACAGGTGAAATGGAAAGGGTTCCAGTTACTCAGGCATTAACAGTCGAAATGGAAAGAGCTCCAGTTTCCCAGTCACTGACAGTTCAAATGGAAAGACCTCCTGTTTCTCAGGCATAGACAGTTGAAATGGAAAAAGTTCCTGTTACTCAGGCATTGACAGTTGAAATGTAAAGAGCTCCTGTTACTCGACATTGTCAGTTGAAATGGAAAAGGTTCTTGTTACTCGGGCATTGTCAGTTGAAATGGAAAGAGCTCCTGAGACTCGTGCATTGATACGTGAAATGGAAATAACTCGTTTTACTCAGGCACTGACAGTTGAAATTGAAAGAGCTCCTGTTACTCGGGCATTGTCAGATGAAATGTAAAGAGCTCAGGTTTCTCAGGCATTGACAATTGAAAAGGAAATAACTCATTTTACTCAGGCTTTGACAGTTGAAATGGAAAAAGTTCCAATTACTCAGTCATTGACAGTTGAAATGGAAACAGCTCATGTTACTCAGGCCTTGACAGTTGAAATTGACAGAGTTCCTGTTATGCAGGCAGTGGCAGCTGGAATGGAAAAACCTCCTGTTTCTCAGGCATTGACAGTTGAAATATAAAGAGCTCCAGTTACTCAGGCATTGACGGTTGAAATTGAAAGCGCTCCATTTACTCAGGCATTGACAGTTTGAATGGAAAGTGCTCCTGTTATTCTGGCATTGACAGTTGAAATTGAAAGAGCTCTTATTACTTAGGCATTGACGGTAGAAATGAAAAGAGCTCATGTTACTCAGGCGTTTGACAGGTGAAATGGAAAGAGCTCCTGTTGCTGAGGCATTGAGAGATGAAATGGAAAGAGCTCCTGATTCTCAAGCATTGACAGATGACATTTAAAGAGCCCCTGTTACACAGGCATTGTCAATTGAAATGGAAAGAGCTCTTGTTACTAAGGCACTGACAGTTGAAATGGAAAGAGCACCTGTTACTTGGGCATTGATAGCTGAAATGGAAACAGCTCATGTTACTCAGACATTGACAGTCAGAATGGAAAGAGCTCATGTTTCTCAGGCATTGACAGTTGAAATGGAAAGAACTCATTATACTCAGGCATTGACAGTTGAACTGGAAACAGCTCCAGTTACTCGCTCATTGACAATTGAAAGGGAAAGAGCTCCTGTTACTCGGCATTGTCAGTTGAAGTGGAAAAAGGTCTTGTTACTCAGGCACTGTCAATTGAAATAGGAAGAGCTCCTGTGACTCGGGCATTGACAGTTGAAATGGAAAGAGATCCTGTTGCTCAGGCATTTTCAGTTGAAAGGGAAGAGCGCCTGTCTCTCAGGCATTGACAGTTGAAATGGAAAGAGCTCATGTTTCCCAGGCATTGACTGTTGAAATGGAAAGAGCTCCTGTTACTTCGGCATTCACAGACGAAGTGTAAAGAGCTGCTGTTATACTCAGGCATTGCCAGTTGAAATGGAAAGAGTTCCTGTTAACCAGGTATTGACAGTTGAAATGGGAAGAGCTCCTCTTATCTAGGCATTGAAAGTTGAAACAGAAGGAGCCCCTGTAACTCAGTCATTGACAGTGTAAATGGAAACAGCTGCTGTTACTCAGGCACTGACAATTGAAATGGAAAGAGCTGCTGTTATACACAGGCATTCCCAGTTGAAATGGAAAGACCTCCTGTTTCTCAGGCATTGACAGTTGAAATGGAAACAGGTCCTGTGTTTCAGGCATTAACAGGTGAAATGGAAAAAGTTCCTGTTACTCAGGCATTGACAGTTTTAATGGAAAGAGCTCCTGTTACTCAGGTATTGACAATTGAAATGGAAAGAGCTGTTGTTACTCAGCATTGTCAGCTGAAATTAAAACAGGTTTTGTTACTCAGAGATTGTGAGTTGAAATGGAAAGAGCTCCTGTTACTGGGGCATCGATAGATGAAATGGAAAGAGCTCCTGTTACTCAGGCATTTTCAGTTGAAAAGGAAAGAGCTCCTGTTACTCAGGCATTGACTGTTGAAATGGAAAGAGCTCATATTATTCAGGCATTGACAGTTGAAATCCAAAGAACTTCTTTTACTCAGGCATTGACATTTGAAATGGAAAGAGCTCCTGTTACTCAGGCATTGACTGCTGAAATGGAAACAGCTCATGTTACTCAGGCATTGACAGTTGAAATCGAAACAGTTATTGTTACCCAGGCATTGCCAGTTGAAATGGAAAGATCTCCTGTTTCTCAGGCATTGACTGTTGAAAAGGAAAGAACTCCTGTTACTCAGGCACTGACAGATGAAATAGAAAGAACTCCTGTTACTCAGTCATTGCCAGTGCAAATGGAAAGAGCTGCTGTTACTCAGGCATTGACAGTTAAAATGGAAAAAGCTGCTGTTATTCATAGGCTTTCCCAGTTCAAATGGAAAGAGCTCGTTATCCAGGCATTGACAGTTGAAATGGAAAGAGGTCCTGTGTCTCAGGCATTAACAGGTGAAATGGAAAAAGTTCCTGTTTCTCAGGCATTGACAGTTGGAATGGAAAGAGTGCCTGTTACTCAGGCATTGGCAGTTGAAATGGAACGAGCTGCTGTTACTCGGCATTGCCAGTTGAAATTTATAGAGCTCCTGTTACTTGGGCATCGATATCTGAAATGGAAAGAACTCATTTTACTCAGACATTGACAGTCAAAATTGAAATGGCTCCTCTTACTTGGGCATTGTCAGTTTATATGGAAAGAGCTCATGTTTCTCATGCATTGACAGCTGAAATGGAAATAACTCATTTTACTCTGGCATTGACAGTTGAAATGGAAAGTGCTCTTGTAACTCAGGCATTTGACAGGTGAAATGGAAAGAGCTCCTCTTACACAGGCATTATCAGTTGAAATGGAAAGAGCTCCTGTCACTGAGGGATGGATAGGTGAAATGGAAAGAGCCCCTTTTACTCAGGCATTGACAGATGAAGTAGAAAGAGCTCTTGTTACTCAGGCATTGAAAGTTGAAACAGAAAGAGCTCCTGTGACTCGGACATTGTCAGCTGAAATGTATAGAGCTCCTGTTACACAGACATTGACTGTTGAAATGGAAAGATCTCCTGTTACTCAGGCATTGTCAGTTGAAATGGAAAGAGCTCCTCTTGCTCAGGCATTGACCGATGATATGTAATGAGCTCCTGTTACACAGGCATTGTCAATTGAAATGGAAAGAGCTGTTGTTTCTAATGCATTGACAGTTGAAATGGAAAGAGGTTCTGTTACTTGGGCATTGTTAGTTGAAATGGAAAGAGCTCATGTTACTCAGGCATTGACAGTTGAAATGGAAAGAGCTCCTGTTACTCGGCCATTGTCAAATGAAATGGAAAGAGGTCATGTTTCTCAGACATTGACAGTTGAAATCGATAGAACTCCTGATACCCAGGAATTGACAGTTGAAATGGAAAGTCCTCCTTTTTCTCAGGCATTGACAGTTGAAATGGAAAGAGCTCCTGTTACTCAGGCATAGACAGTTGAAATGGAAGGCACTTTTGTTACTTGGGCATTGACAGTTGAAATAGAAAAAGCTCCTATTACTCAGACAATGGCAGGTGAAGTGGAAAGAGCTCATGTTACTCAAGCATTGACAGTTGAAATGTAAAGGGCTCCTGTTACTCTGACATTGACAGATGCAATGGAACGAGATTCTGTTTCTCAAGCATTGATAGATGATATGGAAACAGCTCCTGTTACACAGGCATTGTCAATTGAAATGGAAAGAGCTCTTGTTACTACGGCATTGACAGTTGAAATGGAAAGAGCTCCTGTTTCTTGGGCATTGATAGTTGAAATGGAAAGAGCTGATGGTACTCAGACATTGACAGTCCGAATGGATAGAGCTCCTGTTACTCAGGCTTTGTCTGCTGAAACTGAAAGAGCTCTTGTTTCTCAGTCATTGGCATTTGAAATGAAAAGATCTCATTTTACTCAGGCATTGACAGTTGAAATGGAAAGAGTTCATGTAACTGAGGCATTGACAGTTGAAATCGGAAGAGCTCCTGTTACTCATTCATAGACAGCTGAAATGGAATGACCTCCTGTTTCGCTGGCCTTGACAGTTTAAATGGAAAGTGCACCTGTTAATCAGGCATTGGCAGTTGAAATGGAAAGAGCTCCTGTTACTCAGGCATTGACAGTTGAAATGTTAAGAGCTCCTGTTACTGCGGCATTGACAGGTGCAATGGAAAGACCTCCTGTTTCTCAAGCATTGACAGATGATATGGAAGGAGCTCCTGTTACACAGGCATTATTAATTGAAATGGAAAGAGCTCTTGTTACTACGGCATTGATAGTTGAAATGGAAAAAGTTCCTGTTACTTGGACATTGATAGTTTAAATGGAAAGAGTTGATGTTACTCAGACATTGACAGCCAGAATGGAAAGAGCTCCTGTTACTCATTCTTTGTCAGCTGAAATTGAAAGAGCTAATGTTTCTCAGGCATTGACAGTTGAAATGGAAAGAACTCATTTTACTCAGGCATTGACAGTTGAAATGGAAAGAGCTCATGTAACTCAGGCATTGACAGTTGAAATATGAAGAGCTGCTGTTACCCATTCTTTGACAGCTGAAATGGAAAGACCTCCTGTTTTTCAGGCATTGTCAGTTGAAATCGAAAGGGCTCCTGCTACTTAGACATTGACGGTGGAAATGGAAAGAGCTCATGTTACTCAGGCATTTGACAGGCGAAATGGAAAGAGCTTCTGTTACTCAGGCACTGTCATTTGAAATGGAAAGAGCTCCAGTTACTAAGGCATTGACAGTTGAAATGAAGTGGAATGAGCTGCTGTTATACTCAGTCTTTGCCAGTTGAAATGGAAAGAGTTCCGGTTAACCAGGTATTGTCAGTTGAAATGGGAAGAGCTCCTCTTACCCATGCATTGACAGTTGAACCGGAAGAAGCTCCTGTTATTCAGTCTTTGACAGTGCAAATGGAAACAGCTGCTGTTACTCAGGCATCGACAGCTGAAATGGAAAAAGCTCATGTTATTCAGGCATTGACAGTTGAAATGGAAAGAGCTCCTGTTACTCAGGCATTGACAGGTGAAATGGAAAGAGCTCATATTACTCAGGCATTGTCAGTTTAAAAGGAAAGGGCTCCTGTTACTCAGGCATTTTCAGTTGAAAGGGAAAGAGCTCATATTATTAAGGTATTGACAGCTGAAATGGAAACATCTCATTTTATTTAGACATTGGCAGCTGAAATGGAACAATCTCCTGTTACTCAGGCATTGACAGTTGAAATGGAAAGAGCTCCATTTACTCAGGCATTGACATTTGAAATGGAAAGAGCTCCTGTTACTCAGGCATTGTCAGTTGAAATGGAAAGAGCTCTTGTTACTAAGGCTTTGACAGTTGAAATGGAAAGTGCTTCCGTTACTTGGGCTTTGATAGTCCAAATGGTAAGAGCTCATGATGTTCAGGCTTGACAGTTGAAGTGGAAAGAACTCCTGTTACTCAGGCATTGTCAGTTGAAATGGAAAGAGCTCATGTTTCTCAGGCATTGAGAGTTGAAATCAAAAGAACTTCTTATACTCAGGCATTGACATTTGAAATGGAAACAGCTCATGTTACTCAGGCATTGCCAGTTGAAATCGAAAGAGCTCCTGTTACCCAGGCATTTACAGTTGAAATGGATAGAACTCCTGTTATCAGGCCATGACAGTTGAAACAGAAAGAGCTCCCATTACTCAGGCATTGAAAGTTGAAATGGAAAGATCTCCTGTTACTCAGGCATTGTCAGTTGAAATGGATAGAGCTTCTGTTACTCAGGCATTGACAGATGATTTGAAAAGAGCTCCTGTTATACTGGCCTTATCAATTGAAAGGGAAAGAGCTCATGTTAGTTGTGCATTGATAGTTGAAATGTAATGTGCTCATGTTACTGAAGCATTGACAGTTGAAATGGAAACAGCTGCTGTTATTCTCAGGCATTGCCAGTTGAAAGGGAAGGAGGTCCTGTTACACAGGCATTGACAGTTGAAATGGAAACAGCTCATATTATTCAGACATTGACAGTAGAAATGGGGAGAGCTCCTGTTCCTCAGGCATTGACAGGTGAAATGGAAAGAGCTCCTATTACTCAGGCATTGTCAGTTTAAAAGGAAAGGGCTCCTGTTACTCAGGCATTTTCAGTTGAAAGGGAAAGAGCTCATATTATTAAGGTATTGACAGCTGAAATGGAAACATCTCATATTATTTAGACATTGGCAGCTGAAATGGAACGATCTCCTGTTACTCAGGCATTGACAGTTGAAATGGAAAGAGCTCCATTTACTCAGGCATTGACATTTGAAATGGAAAGAGCTCCTGTTACTCAGGCATTGTCAGTTGAAATGGAAAGAGCTCTTGTTACTAAGGCATTGACAGTTGAAATGGAAAGTGCTTCCGTTACTTGGGAATTGATAGTCCAAATGGTAAGAGCTCATATTGTTCAGGCTTGACAGTTGAAGTGGAAAGAGCTCCTGTTACTCGGGCATTGTCAGTTGAAATGGAAAGAGCTCACGTTACTCAGGCATTGAGAGTTGAAATCAAAAGAACTTCTTATACTCAGGCATTGACATTTGAAATGGAAACAGCTCATGTTACTCCGGCATTGCCAGTTGAAATCGAAATAGCTCCAGTTACCCAGGCATTTACATTTGAAATGGATAGAACTCCTGTTATCAGGCAATGACAGTTGAAACAGAAAGAGCTCCCGTTACTCAGGCATTGAAAGTTGAAATGGAAAGATCTCCTGTTACTCAGGCATTGTCAGTTGAAATGGATAGAGCTTCTGTTACTCAGGGATTGACAGATGATTTGAAAAGAGCTCCTGTTATACTGGCCTTATCAATTGAAAGGGAAAGAGCTCATGTTAGTTGTGCATTGATAGTTGTAATGTAATGTGTTCATGTTACTGAAGCATTGACAGTTGAAATGGAAACAGCTGCTGTTATTCTCAGGCATTGCCAGTTGAAGGGGAAGGAGCTCCTGTTACACAGGCATTGACAGTTGAAATGGAAACAGCTCATATTATTCAGACATTGACAGTAGAAATGGGGAGAGCTCCTGTTACTCTGGCATTGACAGTTGAAATGGAAAGTGCTCCTATTACTCAGGCATTGACAGTTGAAATGGAAAGACCTGCTCTTTCTCATGGATTGAGAGTTGAAATAGAAAGAGCTCCTGTTACTCAGACATTGGCAGGTGAAATGGAAAGAGATCATGTTACTGAGGCATTAACAGTTGAAATAGAAAGAGCTCCTGTTACTCAGGCATTGACAGTTGAAATGTTAAGAGCTCCTGTTACTGTGGCATTGACAGATGCAATGGAAAAAGCTCCTGTTTCACAAGCATTGACAGATGATATGGAAAGAGCTCCTGTTACACAGGCATTATCAATTGAAATGGAAAGAGCTCTTGTTACTACGGCATTGATAGTTGAAATGGAAAAAGCTCCTGTTACTTTGGCATCGATAGTTGAAATGGAAAGAGTTGATGTTACTCAGACATTGACAGCCAGAACGGAAAGAGCTCCTGTTGCTCAGGCTTTGTCAGCTGAAATTGAAACAGCTAATGTTTCTCAGGCATTAACAGTTGAAATGGAAAGAGCTCATGTAACTCAGGCATTGACAATTGAAATTGGAAGAGCTACTGTTACCCATTCTTTGACAGCTGAAATGGAAAGACCTCCTGTTTTTCAGGCATTGTCAGTTGAAATGGAAAGAGCTCCTGCTACTTAGGCATTGGTGGTGGAAATGGAAAGAGCTCATGTTACTCATGCAATTGACAGGTGAAATGGAAAGAGCTTCTGTTACTCAGACACTGTTATTTGAAATGGAAAGAGCACCTGTTACTAAGGCATTGACAGTTGAAATGAAGTGGAATCAACTGCTGTTATACTCAGTCATTGCCAATTGAAATGGAAAGAGTTCTGGTTAGCCAGGTATTGACAGTTGAAATGGAAAGAGCTCCTCTTACCCAGGCATTGACAGTTGAACCGGAAGGAACTCCTGTTACTCAGTCATTGACAGTGCAAATAGAAACAGCTGCTGTTACTCAGGCATTGACAGCTGCAATGGAAAAAGCTCACGTTATTCAGGCATTGACAGTTGAAATGGAAAAAACTCCTGTTACTCAGGCATTGACAGGTGAAATGAAAAGAGCTCCTATTACTCAGGCATTTTCAGTTTAAAATGAAAGAGCTCCTGTTACTCAGGCATTTTCAGTTCAAATGGAAACAGTTCCTTTTACTCAGGCATTGACATTTGAAATGGAAAGAGCTCCTGTTACTCAGGCATTGTCAGTTGAAATGGAAAGTGCTTCCGTTACTTGGGCATTGATAGTCCAAATGGAAAGAGCTCCTGTTACTCGGGCATTGTCAGTTGAAGTGGAAAGAGCTCATGTTTCTCAGGTGTTGAGAGCTGAAATCAAAAGAACTTCTTTTGCTCAGGCATTGACATTTGAAATGGAAACAGCTCATGTTACTCAGGCTTTGCCAGTTGAAATCAGAAGAGCTCCTGTTACCCAGGCATTGACAGTTGATATGGAAACACCTCCTGTTTCTCAGGCATTTACAGTTGAAATGGGTAAAACTCCTGTTATCAGGCATTGACAGTTGAAATAGAAAGAGCTCCTGTTACTCAGGCATTGTCAGTTGAAATGGATAGAGCTTCTGTCACTCTGGCATTGACAGATAATATGAAAAGAGCTCCTGTTATACAGGCCCTATCAATTGAAAGGGAAAGAGCTCATGTTAGTTGTGCATTGATAGTTGAAATGGAATGTGTTCATGTTACGGAAGCATTGACAGTTAAAATTGAAACAGCTGCTGTTATTCTCAGGCATTGCCAGTTGAAAGGGAAGGAGCTCCTGTTACACAGGCATTGGCAGTTGAAATGGAAAGTGCTCATATTATTCAGACATTGACAGGAGAAATGGAGAGAGCTCCTGTTATTCAGGCATTGTCAGTTTAAATGGAAAGAGCTACTGTTACTCTGGCATTCACAAATGAAGTGGAATGAGCTGCTGTTATACTCAGGCATTGCCAGTTGAAATGGAAATAGCTGCTGTTATTCTCAGGCATTGCCAGTTGAAAGGGAAAGAGCTCGTTATCCAGGCATTGACAGTTGAAACGGAAAGCGGTCCTGTGTCTCAGGCATTAACAGGTGAAATGGAAAGAGTTCCTGTTACTCAGGCATTGACAGTTGAAATAGAAAGAGCTCCTGTTACTTAGGAATTGACAGTTGAAATGGAAAGAGCTCCTGTTACTCGGGCATTGACAGTTGAAATAGAAAGAGCTGTTGTTACTCGGCATTGTCAGTTGAAATGGAAAGAGGTCTTGTTACTCAGGCCTTGTCAGTTGAAATGGAAAGAGCTCCAGTGACTCGGGCATTGATAGTTGAAATGGTGAGAGCGCCTGTGACTCAGGCATTTTCATTTGAAAGGGAAAGAGCTCCTGTTACTCAGGCATTGACAGTTGAAATGGAAACAGCTCATATTATTCAGGCATTGACAGTTGAAATGGAAAGGGCTCCTGTTATTCAGGCATTGACAGTTGAAATGGAAAGAGCTCCTTTTACTCAGGCATTGACATTTGAAATGGAAAGAGCTCCTTTTACTCAGGGATTGTCAGTTTAAATGGATAGAGCTCCAGTTACTCAGGCATTGTCAATAGAAATGGAGAGAGCTCCTGTTATTCAGGCATTGACAGATGAAAGGGAAAGTGCTCCTGTTACACAGGCATTGTCAATTGAAAAGGAAAGAGCTCTTGTTACTAAGGCATTGACAGTTGAAATGGAAATGCTTCCATTACTTGGGCATTGATAGTTCAAATTTAAAGAGCTCATGTTGCTCAGGCTTGACAGTTGAAGTGGAAAGAGCTCCTGTTACTCGGCATTGACAGTTGAAATGGAAAGAGCTCCTGTTACTCGAACAGTGTCAGTTGAAATGGAAAGACCTCATGTTTCACAGGCATTGAGAGTTGAAAGCAAAAGAACTTCTTTTACTCTGGCGTTGACATTTGAAATGGAAAGAGCTCCTCTTGCTCTGGCATTGACAGTTGAAAAGGAAAAAGCTTCTGTTACTCAGGCATTGAAAGTTGAAATGGAAAGTTCTCCTGTTACTCAGGCATTGTCATTTGTAATGGATAGAGTTTCTGTTACTCAGGCATTGACAGATGATATGAACAGAGCACTTGTTATACAGGCCTTATCAATTGAAAGGGAAAGGACTCTTGTTAGTTGTGCATTGATAGTTGAAATGGAATGTGCTCATGTTCCTGAAGCATTGACAGTTGAAATGGAAACAGCTGCTGTTATTCTCATGCATTGCCAGTTGAAAGGGAAAGAGCTCCTGTTACACAGGCATTGACAGTTGAAATGGAAAGAGTTCATATAATTCAGACATTGACAGTAGAAATGGAAAGAGCTCCTGTTACTCAGGCATTGACAGTTGAAATGGAAATCTCTCCTGTCACTCAGGCATTGTCAGTTTAAATGGAAAGAGCGACTGTTACTCAGGCATTCACAGATGAAGTGGAATGAGCTGCTGTTATACTCAGGCATTGCCAGTTGAAATGGAAAGAGTTTCTGTTAGCTAGGTATTGACAGTTGAAATGAGAAGAGCTCCTCTTATCCAGGCATTGACAGTTGAAACGGAAGGAGCTCCTGTTACTCAGTCATTGACAGTGCAAATGGAAAGAGCTGCTGTTACTCAGGCATTGACTGTTGAAATGGAAATAGCTGCTGTTATTCTCAGGCATTGCCAGCTGAAATGGAAAGTGATCGTTATCCAGGCATTGACAGTTGAAACGGAAAGAGGTCCTGTGTCTCAGGCATTAACAGGTGAAATTGAAAGAGTTCCTATTACTCAGGCATTGACAGTTGAAATGGAAAGAGCTCCTGTTACTCGGGCATTGACAGTTGAACTGGAAAGAGCTGTTATTACTCGGCATTGTCAGTTGAAAAGGAAATAGGTCTTGTTACTCAGGCCTTGTCAGTTGAAATGGAAAGAGCTCCTGTGACTCGGGCATTGATAGTTGAAATGGTAAGAGCTCCTGTTAGTCAGGCATTTTCAGTTGAAAGGGAAAGAGCTCCTGTTACTCAGGCATTGCCAGTTGAAATGGAAATAGCTCATAATATTTAGGCATTGACAGTTGAAATGGAAAGAGCTCCTGTTACTCAGGCATTGACAGTTGACATGGAAAGAGCTCCTTTTACTCAGGCATTGACATTTGAAATGGAAAGAGCTCCTGTTACTCAGGGATTGTCAGTTTAAATGGATAGAGCTGCTGTTACTCAGGCATTGTCAATAGAAATGGAGAGAGCTCCTGTTAGTCAGGCATTGACAGATGAAATGGAAAGTGCTCCTGTTACACAGGCATTGTCAATTGAAAAGGAAAGAGCTCTTGTTACTACGGCATTAACAGTTGAAATATAAAGAGCTTTCATTACTTGGGCATTGATAGTTCAAATTTAAAGAGCTCTTGTTGCTCAGGCTTGACAGCTGAAGTGAAAAGAGCTCCTGTTACTCGGCATTGTCAGTTGAAATGGAAAGATTTCATATTTCTCAGGCATTGACATTTGAAATAGAAAGAGCTCCTTTTAGTCAGGCATTGACAGTTGAAATGGTAAGATCTCCTGTTTCTCAAACATTGACAGTTGAAGTGGAAAGAACTCCTGTTACTCAGGTGTTGACAGTTGAAATCGAAAAAGCTCCTGTTACCCAGGCATTGAAAGTTGAAATGGAAAGATCTCCTGTTACACAGGCATTGTCTGTTGAATTGGATAGAGCTTCTTTTACTTTGGCATTGACAGAGGATATAGAAAGAGCTCCTATTACCCAGGCATTGAAAGTTGAAATGGAAAGATCTTCTGTTACTCAAGCATTGTCTGTTGAAATGGATAGAGCTTCTTTTACTCACGCATTGACAGATGATATAGAAAGAGCTCCTGTTACACAGGCATTGAAAGTTGAAATGGAAAGATCTCCTCTTACTCATGCATTGTCTGTTGAAATGGATAGAGCTACTTTTACTCAGGCATTAACAGAATATATAGAAGGAGCTCCATTTACCCAGGCATTGAAAGTTGAAATGGAAAGATCTCCTGTTACTCAGGCATTGTCTGTTGAAATGGATAGAGCTTCTTTTACTCAGGCATTGACAGAGGAAATAGAAAGAGCTCCTGTTACACAGGCATTGTCAATTGAAATAGAAAGTGCTCTTGTTTCTAAGGCTTTGACAATTGAAATGGAAAGAGCTCCTGTTACTTGGACATTGATAGTTGAAATGGAATGAGCTCATGTTACTCAAACATTGACAGTTGAAATTGAAAGAGCTCCTGTGACTCGGGCATTTTCATTTGAAAGGGAAAGAGCTCCTGTTTCCCAGGCATTGACAGTTGAAATGGAAAGAGCTTCTTTTACTCAGGCATTGTCAGTTGAAATGGAAAGAGCTCATGTTTCTCAGGCATTGAGAGTTGAAATTAAAATAACTTCTTTTACTCAGGCATTGACATTTGAAATGGAAAGAGCTCCTGTTGCTCAGGCATTGACAGTTGAAATGGAAACAGCTCATGTAACTCAGGCATTGCCAGTTGAAATCGAAAGAGCTCCTGTTACCCAGGCATTGACAGTTGAAATGGAATGAACTCCTGTTTCTCAGGCATTTTCAGTTGAAATGGATAGAACTCTTGTTATCAGGCATTGACAGTTGAAATAGAAAGAGCTCCTGTTACTCAGGCATTGAAAGTTGAAATGGAAAGATCTCCTGTTACTCAGGCATTGTCAGTTGAAATGGATAGAGCTTCTGTAACACAAGCATTGACAGATGATATGAAAAGAGCTCCTGTTACGCACGCCTTATCAATGGAAAGGGAAAGAGCTCTTGTTAGTTGTGCATTGATAGTTGAAATGAAATATGCTCATGTAACTGAAGCATTTACAGTTGAAATGGAAACAGCTGCTGTTATTCTCAGGTATTGCCAGTCAAAAGTGAAAGAGCTCCTGTTACCCAGGCATTGACAGTTGAAATGGAAAGAGCTCATATTATTCAGACATTGACAGTAGAAATGGAAAGACCTCCTGTTACTACCATATTGACAGTTGAAATAGAAAGAACTTCTTTTACTTATTCATTGACAGTTGAAATGGAAAAAGCTCCTGTTACTCGGGCAGTGTCAATTGAATTGGAAAGAGCTCATGTTTCTCAGGCATTGAGAGTTGAAATCAAAAGAACTTCTTTTACTCAGACGTTGACATTTGAAATGGAAAGAGCTGCTGTTGCTCAGGCATTGACAGTTGAAATGGAAACAGCTTCTGTTACTCAGGCATTGAAAGTTGAAATGGAAAGATCTCCTGTTACTCAGTCATTGTCATTTGTAATGGATAGAGCTTCTGTTAATCAGGCATTGACAGATGATATGAACAGAGCGCCTGTTATACAGGCCTTATCAATTGAAAGGGAATGGGCTCCTGTTAGTTGTGCATTGATAGTTGAAATGGAATGTGCCCATGTTACTGAAGCATTGACAGTTGAAATGGAAACAGCTGCTGTTATTCTCATGCATTGCCAGTTGAATGGGAAAGAGCTCCTGTTACCCAGGCATTGACAGTTGAAATGGAAAGAGTTCATATAATTCAGACATTGACAGTAGTAATGGAAATAGCTCCTGTTACTCAGGCATTGTCAGTTTAAATGGAAATAGCTCCTGTTACTCTGGCATTGTCAGTTTAAATGGAAAGAGCTACTGTTACTCAGGCATTCACAGATGAAGTGGAACAAGCTGCTGTTATAGTCAGGCATTGCCAGTTGAAATGGAAACAGTTCCTGTTAGCTAGGTATTGACAGTTGAAATGGGAAGAGCTCCTCTTATCCAGGCATTGACAGTTGAAATGGAAGGAGCTCCTGCTACTCAGTCATTGACAATGGAAATGGAAAGAGCTGCTGTTACTCAGGCATTGACAGTTGAAATGGAAATAGCTGCTGTTATTCTAAGGCATTGCCAGTTGAAATGGAAAGAGCTCATTATCCAGGCATTGACAGTTGAAATGGAAAGAGGTCCTGTGTCTCAGGCATTAACAAGTGAAATGGAAATAGTTCCTGTTACTCAGGCTTTGACAGTTGAAATGGAAAGAGCTCATCTTATTCAGGCATTGACAGTTGCAATGGAAAGAGCACCTGTTTCTCAGGCATTGTCAGTTGAAATGGAAAGAGGTCTTGTTAATCAGGCCTTGTCAGTTGAAATGGAAAGAGCTCCTGCAACTCGGGCATTGATAGTTGAAATGGTAAGAGCTCCTGTTACTCAGGCATTTTCAGTTGAAAGGGAAAGAGCTCCTGTTACTAAGGCATTGACAGCTGAAATGGAAAGAGCTCCTGTTACTCAAGCATTGACAGTTGAAATGGTAAGAGCTCCTTTTACTCAGGCATTGAGATTTGAAATGGAAAGAGCTCCTGTTACTCAGGGATTGTCAGTTTAAATGGGTAGAGCTGCTGTTACTCAGGCATTGTCAATAGAAATGAAGAGAGCTCCTGTTATTCAGGCATTGACAGATGAAATGGAAAGTGCTCCTGTTACACAGGCATTGCCAATTGAAAAGGAAAGAGCTCTTGTTAATACGGCATTGACAGTTGAAATGGAAAGTGCTTCCATTACTTGGGCATTGATAGTTCAAATTTTCATGTTGCTCAGGCTTAACAGCTGAAGTGGAAAGAGCTCCTGTTACTCGGCATTGTCAGTTGAAATGGAAAGATTTCATGTTTCTCAGGCATTGACAGTTGAAATTGAAAGAGCTCCTGTTACACAGGCATTGCCAGTTGACATGGAAAGAGTTCCTGTTAGCTAGGTATTGACAGTTGAAATGGGAAGAGCTCCTCTTATCAAGGCATTGACAGTTGAAACGGAAGGAGCTCCTGTTACTCATCATTGACAGATGAAATGGAAAGTGCTCCTGTTACACAGGCATTGTCAATTGAAAAGGAAAGAGCTCTTGTTACTACGGCATTGACAATTGAAATGGAAAGTGCTTCTATTACTTGGGAATTGACAGCTGAAGTGGAAAGAGCTCCTGTTACTCGGTATTGTCAGTTGAAATGGAAAGATTTCATGTTTCTCAGGCATTGACAGTTGAAATTGAAAGAGCTCCTGTTACAGAGGCATTGCCAGTTGAAATGGCAAGATCTCCTGTTTCTCAAGCATTGACAGTTGAAGTGGAAAGAACTCCTGTTACTCAGGTGTTGACAGTTGAAATGGAAACAGCTCATGTTACTCAGGCATTGTCAGTAGAAATCGAAAAAGCACCCGTTACCCAGACATTGTCTGTTGAAATGAATAGAGCTTCTTTTACTCAGGCATTGACAGAGGATATAGAAAGAGCTCCTGTTACCCAGACGTTGACATTTGAAATGGAAAGAGCTCCTGTTGCTCAGGCATTGACAGTTGAAATGGAAAAAGCTTCTGATACTCAGGCATTGAAAGATGAAATGGAAAGATCACCTGTTACTCAGGCATTGTCATTTGTAATGGATAGAGCTTCTGTTACTCAAGCATTGACAGTTGATATGAACAGAGCGCCTGATTTACAGGCCTTATCAATTGAAAGGGAAAGGGCTGTTGTTAGTTGTGCATTGATAGTTGAGATGGAATGTGCTAATGTTACTGAAGCATTGACATTTGAAATGGAAACAGCTGCTGTTATTCTCATGCATTGCCAGTTGAAAGGGAAAGAGCTCCTGTTACGCAGCATTGACAGTTGAAATGGAAAGAGTTCATATAATTCAGACATTGACAGTAGAAATGGAAAGAGCTCCTGTGGCTCAGGCATTGACAGTTGAAATGGAAATCTCTCCTGTTACTCAGGCATTGTCAGTTTTAATGGAAAGAGCTACAGTTACTCAGGCATTCACAGATGAAGTGGAATGAGCTGCTGTTATACTCAGGCATTGCCAGTTGAAATGGAAAGAGTTCCTGTTAGCTAGGTATTGACAGTTGAAATGGGAAGAGCTCCTGTTATCCAGGCATTAACAGTTGAAATGGAAGGAGCTCTTGTTTCTCAGTCATTGACAGTGCAAATGGAAAGAGCTGCTGTTACTCAGGCATTGACAGTTGAAATGGAAATTAGCTGCAGCTATTCTCGGGCATTGCCAGTTGAAATGGAAAGAGATCGTTATCCTGGCATTGACAGTTGAAACGGAAAGAAGTCCTGTATCTCAGGCATTAACTGGTGAAATGGAAAGAGTTCCTGTTACTCAGGCATTAGCAGTTGAAATGGAAAGAGCTCCTGTTACTCAGGCTTTGACAGCTGAAATGGAAAGAGCTCCTGTTACTCAAGCATTGACAGTTGAAATGGAAAGAGCTCCTGTTGCTCGGACATTGACAGTTGAAATGGAAAGAACTGTTATTACTCGGCATTGTCAGTTGAAAAGAAAAGAGGTCTGGTTACTCAGGCCTTGTCAGCTGAAATGGAATGAGCTCCTGTGACTCGGGCATTGATAGTTGAAATGGTAAGAGCTCCTGTTAGTCAGGCATTTTCAGTCAAAAGGGAAAGAGCTCCTGTTACTCAGGAATTGCCAGTTGAAATGGAAATAGCTCATACTATTTAGGCATTGACAGTTGAAATGTAAAGAGCTCCTGTTACTCATGCATTGACAGTTGAAATGGAAAGAGATCATTATCCTGGCATTGGCAGTTGAAACGGAAAGAGGTCCTCTGACTCAGGCATTAACAGGTGAAATGGAAAGAGTTCCTGTTACTCAGGCATTGGCAGTTGAAATGGAAAGAGCTCCTGTTACTCAGGCATTGACAGCTGAAATGGAAAGAGCTCCTGTTACTCAAGCATTGACAGTTGAAATGGAAAGAGCTCCTGTTACTCGGACTTTGACAATTGAAATGGAAAGAGCTGTTATTTCTCGGCATTGTCAGTTGAAAAGGAAAGAGGTCTTGTTACTCAGGCCTTGTCAGCTGAAAGAGAAAGAGCTCCTGTGACTCGGGCATTGATAGTTGAAATGGTAAGAGCTCCTGTTAGTCAGGCATTTTCAGTTGAAATGGAAAGAGCTCCTGATACTCAGGAATTGCCAGTTGAAATGGAAATAGCTCATACTATTTAGGCATTGACAGTTGAAATGGAAAGAGCTCCTGTTACTCATGCATTGACAGTTGAAATGGAAAGATCTTCTTTTACTCAGGCATTGAGAATTGAAATGGAAAGAGCTCCTGTTACTCAGGGATTGTCAGTTTAAATGGACAGAGCTGCTGTTACTCAGGCATTGTCAATAGAAATGGAGAGAGCTCCTGTTATTCAGGCATTGTCAGATGAAATGGAAAGTACTCCTGTTACACAGGCATTGTCAATTGAAAAGGAAAGAGCTCTTGTTACTACGGCATTAACAGTTGAAATGGAAAGTGCTTCCATTACTTGGGCATTGATAGTTCAAATTTAAAGAGCTCATGTTGCTCAGGCTTGACAGCTGAAGTGGAAAGAGCTCCTGTTACTCAGCATTGTCAGTTGAAATGGAAAGATTTCATGTTTCTCAGGCATTGACAGTTGAAATTGAAAGAGCTGCTGTTACACAGGCATTGACAGTTGAAATGGCAAGATCTCCTATTTCTCAAGCATTGACAGTTGAAGTGGAAAGAACTCCTGTTACTCAGGTGTTGAGAGTTGAAATGGAAACAACTCATGTTAATCAGGCATTGACAGTTGAAATCGAAAAAGCTCCTGTTACCCAGGCATTGAAAGTTGAAATGGAAAGATCTCGTGTTACTCAGGCAATGTCTGTTGAAATGGATAGAGCTTCTTTTACTCAGGCATTGACAGAGGATACAGAAAAAGCTCCTGTTACTCAGGCATTGAAAGTAGAAATGGAAAGATCTCCTGTTACTCAGGCATTGTCTGTTGAAATGGATAGAGCTTCTTTTACTCAGGCATTGACAGAGGATATAGAAAGAGTTCCTGTTACCCAGGCATTGAAAGTTGAAATGGAAAGATCTCCTGTTACTCAGGCATTGTCTGTAGAAATGGATAGAGCTTCTTTTATTCAGGCATTGACAGAGGATATAGAAAGAGCTCCTGTTTCACAGGCATTGTCAATTGAAAGAGAATGAGCTCTTGTTCTAAGGCATTGACAATTGAAATGGAAAAATCTCCTGTTACTTGGACATTGATAGTTGAAATGGAATGAGCTCATGTAACTCAAACATTGACAGTTGAAATTCAAAGAGCTCCTGTGACTCGGGCATTTTCGTTTGAAAAGGAAAGAGCTCCTGTTACCCAGGCATTGACAGTTGAAATGGAAAGAGCTTCTCTTACTCAGGCATTGACCGTTGAAATGGAAAGAGCTTCTTTTACTCAGGCATTGAGAGTTGAAATGGAAAGAGCTCCTGTTACTCGGGCATTGTCAGTCGAAATGGAAAGAGCTCATGTTTCTCAGGCATTGATAGTTGAAATTAAAATTACTTCTTTTACTCAGGCATTGACATTTGATATGGAAAGAGCTCCTGTTGCTCAGGCATTGAATATTGAAATGGAAACAGCTCATGTTACTCAGGCATTGCCAGTTGAAATCAAAAGAGCTCCTGTTACCCGGGCATTGGCAGTTGAAATGGACTGTCCTCCTGTTTCTCAGGCATTTACAGTTGAAATGGATAGAACTCCTGTTATCAGGCATTGACAGTTGAAATAGAAAGAGCTCCAGTTCCTCAGGCATTGAAAGTTGAAATGGAAAGATCTCCTGTCACTCTGGCATTGTCAGTTGAAATGGATATAGCTTCTGTAACTTAGGCATTGACAGATGATATGAAAAGAGCTCCTGTTACACAGGCCTTATCAATGGAAAGGGAAAGAGCTCTTGTTAGTTGTGCATTGATAGTTGAAATGGAATATGCTCATGTTACTGAAGCATTGACATTTGAAATGGAAACAGCTGCTGTTATTCTCAGGTATTGCCATCGAAAGGGAAAGAGCTCCTGTTACCCAGGCATTGACAGTTGAAATGGAAAGAGCTCATATTATTCAGACATTGACAGTAGAAATGGAAAGACCTCCTGTTACTCAGACATTGACAGTTGAAATGGAAATAGCTCCTGTTACTCAGGCATTGTCAGTTTAATTGGAAAGAGCTACTGTTACTCAAGCATTCACAGATGAAGTGAAACAAGCTGTTGTTATAGTCAGGCATTACCAGTTGAAATGGAAAGAGTTCCTGTTAGCTAGGTATTGACAGTTGAAATGGGAAGAGCTCCTCTTATCCAGGCATTGACAGTCGAAATGGAAGGAGCTCCTGCTACTCAGTCATTGACAGTGGAAATGGAAAGAGCTGCTGTTACTCAGGCATTGACAGTTGAAATGGAAATAGCTGCTGTTATTCTAAGGCATTGCAAGTTGAAATGGAAAGAGCTCATTATCCAGGCATTGACAGTTGAAATGGAAAGAGGTCCTGTGTCTCAGGCATTAACAGGTGAAATGGAAAGAGTTCCTGTTACTCAGGCTTTGACAGTTGAAATGGAAAGAGCTCGTGTTATTCAGGCATTGACAGATGCAATGGAAAGAGCACCTGTTTCTCAGGCATTGTCAGTTGAAATGGAAAAAGGTCTTCTTAATCAGGCCTTGTCAGTTGAAATGGAAAGAGCTCCTGCAACTCGGGCATTGATAGTTGAAATGGTAGGAGCTCCTGTTACTCAGGCATTTTCAGTTGAAAGGGAAAGAGCTCCTGTTACTCAAGCATTGACAGTGGAAATGGTAAGAGCTCCTTTTACTCAGGCATTGAGATTTGAAATGGAAAGAGCTCCTGTTACTCAGAGATTGTCAGTTTAAATGGGTAGAGCTGCTGTTACTCAGGCATTTTCAATAGAAATGGAGAGAGCTCCTGTTATTCAGGCATTGACAGATGAAATGGAAAGTGCTCCTGTTACACAGGCATTGCCAATTGAAAAGGAAAGAGCTCTTGTCACTACGGCATTGACAGTTGAAATGGAAAGTGCGTCCATTACTTGTGCATTGATAGTTCAAATTTTCATGTTGCTCAGGCTTGACAGCTGAAGTGGAAAGAGCTTCTGTTACTCGGCATTGTCAGTTGAAATGGAAAGATTTCATGTTTCTCAGGCATTGACAGTTGAAATTGAAAGAGCTCCTGTTACACAGGCATTGCCAGTTGAAATGGAAAGAGTTCCTGTTAGCTAGGTATTGACAGTTGAAATGGGAAGAGCTCCTCTTATCCAGGCATTGACAGTTGAAACGGAAGGAGCTCCTGCTACTCAGTCATTGACAGTGGAAATGGAAAGAGCTGCTGTTACTCAGGCATTGACAGTTGAAATGGAAATACCTGCAGTTATTCTCAGGCATTGCCAGTTGAAATAGAAAGAGATCGTTATCCAGGCATTGACAGTTGAACCGGGAAGAGGTCCTGTGTCTCAGGCATTAACAGGTGAAATGGAAAGAGTTCCTGTAACTCAGGCATTGACAGTAGAAATGGAAAGAGCTCCTGTTACTCAGGTATTGACAGCTGAAATGGAAAGAGCTCTTGTTACTCAAGCATTGACAGTTGAAATGGAAAGAGCTCCTGTTACTCGAGCATTGACAGTTGAAATGGAAAGAGCTGTTATTACTCGGCATTGTCAGTTGAAAAGGAAAGACATCTTGTTACTCAGGCCTTGTCAGTTGAAATGGAAAGAGCTCCTTTAACTCGAGCATTGATAGTTGAAATGGTAAGAGCTCCTGTTAGTCAGGCATTTTCAGTTGAAAGGGAAAGAGCTCCTGTTACTCAGGCATTGCCAGTTGAAATGGAAATAGCTCATACTATTTGGGCATTGTCAGTTGAAATGGAAAGAGCTCCTTTTACTCAGGCATTGAGATTTGAAATGGAAAGAGCTCCTGTTACTCAGGGATTGTCAGTTTAAATGGGTAGAGCTGCTGTTACTCAGGCATTGTCAATAGAAATGGAGAGAGCTCCTGTTATTCAGGCACTGACAGATGAAATGGAAAGTGCTCCTGTTACACAGGCATTGTCAATTGAAAAGGAAAGAGCTCTTGTTACTACAGCATTGACACTTGAAATGGAAAGTGCTTCCATTACTTGGGCATTGATTGTTCAAATTTTCATGTTGCTTAGGCTTGAAAGCTGAAGTGGAAAGAGCTCCTGTTACTCGGTATTGTCAGTTGAAATGGAAAGATTTCATGTTTCTCATGCATTGAAAGTTGAAATTGAAAGAGCTCCTGTTACACAGGCATTGCCAGTTGAAATGGTAGGATCTCCTGTTTCTCAGGCATTAACAGTTGAAGTGGAAAGAACTCCTGTTACTCAGGTGTTGACAGTTGAAATGGAAACAGCTCATGTTACTCAGGCATTGTCAGTAGAAATCGAAAAAGCACCTGTTACCCAGACATTGAAAGTTGAAATGGAAAGATCTCCTATTACTCAGGCATTGTCTGTTGAAATGGATAGAGCTTATTTTACTCAGGCATTGACACAGGATATAGAAAGAGCTCCTGTTACACAGGCATTGAAAGTTGAAATGGAAAGATCTCCTCTTACTCAGGCATTGTCTGTTGAAATGTTCAGAGCTTCTTTTACTCAGACATTGACAGAGGATATAGAAAGAGCTCCTGTTACCCAGGCATTGAAAGTTGAAATGGAAAGATCACCTGTTACTCAGGCATTGTCTGTTGAAATGGATAGAGCTACTTTTACTCAGGCATTGACAGAGGATATAGAAAGAGCTCCTGTTACAGAGGCATTGTCAATTGAAAGAGAAAGAGCTCTTGTTTCTAAGGCATTGACAATTGAAATGGAAAGAGCTCCTGTTACTTGGACATTGATAGTTGAAATGGAATGAGCACATGTTACTCAATCATTGACAGTTGAAATTGGAAGAGCTCCTGTGACTCGGACATTTTCATTTGAAAAGGAAATAGCTTCTGTTACCCAGGCATTGACAGTTGAAATGGAAAGAGCTTCTGTTACTCAGGCATTGACAGTTGAAATGGAAAGAGCTTCTTTTACTCAGGCATTGACAGTTGAAATGGAAAGGGCTCCTGTTACTCGGGCATTGTCAGTTGAAATGGAAAGAGCTCATGTTTCTGAGGCATTGAGAGTTGAAATTAAAATAACTTCTTTTACTCAGGCATTGACATTTGAAATGGAAAGAGCTCCTGTTGGTCAGTCATTGACAGTTGACATGGAAACAGTTCATGTCACTCAGGCATTGCCAGTTGAAATCGAAAGAGCTCCTGTTACCCAGGCATTGACAGTTGAAATGGAATGACCTCCTGTTTCTCAGGCATTTACAGTTGAAATGGATGGAACTCTTGTTATCAGGCATTGACAGTTGAAATAGAAAGAGCTCCTGTTACTCAGGCATTGAAAGTTGAAATGGAAAGATCTCCTGTTACTCAGGCATTGTCAGTTGAAATGGATAGAGGTTCTGTAACTCAGGCATTGACAGATGATATGAAAAGAGCTCCTGTTACACAAGCCTTATCAATGGAAAGGGAAAGAGCTCTTGTTAGTTGTGCATTGATAGTTGAAATTGAATATGCTCATGTTAGTGAAGGATTGGCAGTTGAAATGGAAACAGCTGCTGTTATTCTCAGGTAATGCCAGTTGAAAGGGAAAGAGCCCCTGTTACCCAGGCATTGACAGTTGAAATGGAAAGAGCTCATATTATTCAGACATTGACAGTAGAAATGGAAAGACCTCCTGTTACTCAGATATTGACAGTTGAAATAGAAAGAGTTTCTTTTACTTAGGCATTGACAGTTGAAATGGAAAGAGCTCCTGTTACTCGGGAAGTGTCAGTTGAAATGGAAAGAGCTCATTTTTCTCAGGCATTGAGAGTTGAAATCAAAAGAACTTCTTTTACTCAGGCATTGCCATTTGTAATGGATAGAGCTTCTGTTACTCATGCATTGACAGTTGATATGAACAGATCGCCTGATATACAGGCCTTATCAATAGAAAGGGAAAGGGCTGTTGTTAGCTGTGCATTGATAGTTGAGATGGAATGTGCTCATGTTCCTGAAGCATTGACAGTTGAAATGGAAACAGCTGCTGTTATTCTCATGCATTGCCAGTTGAAAGGGAAAGAGCTCCTGTTATGCAGCATTGACAGTTGAAATGGAAATCTCTCCTGTTACTCAGGCATTGTCAGTTTAAATGGAAAGAGCTACTGTTACTCTGGCATTCACAGATGAAGTGGAATGAGCTGATGTTATACTCAGGCATTGCCAGTTGAAATGGAAAGAGTTCCTGTTAGCTACGTATTGACAGTTGAAATGGGAAGAGCTCCTGTTATCCAGGCATTAACAGTTGAAACGGAAGGAGCTCTTGTTTCTCAGTCATTGACAGTGCAAATGGAAAGAGCTGCTGTTACTCAGGCATTGACAGTTGAAATGGAAATTAGCTGCAGTTATTCTCAGGCATTTCCAGTTGAAATGTAAAGAGATCGTTATCCTGGCATTGACAGTTGAAACGGAAAGAGGTCCTGTGTCTCAGGCATTAACAGGTGAAATGGAAAGAGTTCCTGTTACTCAGGCATTGACAGTTGAAATGGAAAGAGCTCCTGTTACTCAGGCATTGACAGCTGAAATGGAAAGAGCTCCTGTTACTCAAGCATTGGCAGTCGAAATGGAAAGAGCTCCTGTTGCTCGGACATTGACAGTTGAAATGGAAAGAGCTGTTATTACTCGGCATTGTCAGTTGAAAAGGAAAGAGGTCTGGTTACTCAGGCGTTGTCAGCTGAAATGGAAAGAGCTCCTGTGACTCGGGCATTGATAGTTGAAATGGTAAGAGCTCCTGTTAGTCAGGTATTTTCAGTTGAAAGGGAAAGAGCTCCTGTTACTCAGCAATTGCCAGTTGAAATGGAAATAGCTCATACTATTTAGGCATTGACAGTTGAAATTGAAAGAGCTCCTGTTACTCATGCATTGACAGTTGAAATGGAAAGAGATCGTAATCCTGGCATTGGCAGTTGAAACGGAAAGAGGTCCTCTGTCTCAGGCATTAACAGGTGAAATGGAAAGAGTTCCTGTTACTCAGGCATTGGCAGTTGAAATGGAAAGAGCTCCTGTTACTCAAGCATTGACAGTTGAAATGGAAAGAGCTCCTGTTACTCGGACTTTGACAGTTGAAATGGAAAGAGCTGTTATTACTTGGCATTGTCAGTTGAAAGGGAAAGAGGTCTTGTTACTCAGGCCTTGTCAGCTGAAATGGAAAGAGCTCCTGTGACTCGGGCATTGATAGTTGAAATGGTAAGAGCTCCTGTTAGTCAGGCATTTTCAGTTGAAAGGGAAAGAGCTCCAGTTACTCACGAATTGCCAGTTGAATTGGAAATTGCTCATACTATTTACGCATTGACAGTTGAAATGGAAAGAGCTCCTGTTACTCATGCATTGACAGTTGAAATGGAAAGATCTTCTTTTACTCAGGCATTGAGAATTGAAATGGAAAGAGCTCCTGTTACCCAGGGATTGTCAGTTTAAATGGATAGAGCTGTTGTTACTCAGGCATTGTCAATAGAAATGGAGAGAGCTCCTGTTATTCAGGCATTGACAGATGAAATGGAAAGTGCTCCTGTTACACAGGTGTCAATTGAATAGGAAGAGCTGTTGTTACTACGGCATTAACAGTTGAAATGGAAAGTGCTTCCATTACTTGGGCATTGATAGTTCAAATTCAAAGAGCTCATGTTGCTCAGGCTTGACAGCCGAAGTGGAAAGAGCTCCTGTTACTCGACATTGTCAGTTGAAATGGAAAGATTTCATGTTTCTCAGGCATTGACAGTTGAAATTGAAAAAGCTGCAGTTTCACAGGCATTGACAGTTGATATGGAAACACCTCCTGTTTCTCAGGCATTTACAGTTGAAATGGATTGAACTCCTGTTATCAGGCATTGACAGTTGAAATAGAAAGATCTCCTTTTACTCAGGCATTGTCAGTTGAAATGGATAGAGCTTCTGTCACTCTGGCATTGACAGATAATATGAAAAGAGCTCCTGTTATATAGGCCTTATCAATTGAAAGGGAAAGAGCTCATGTTAGTTGTGCATTGATAGTTGAAATTTAATGTGTTCATGTTATGGAAGCATTGACGGTTGAAATGGAAACAGCTGCTGTTATTCTCAGGCATTGCCAGTTGAAAGGGAAAGAGCTCCTGTTTCACAGGCATTGGCAGTTGAAATGGAAAGAGCTCATATTATTCAGACATTGACAGGAGAAATGGAGAGAGCTCCTGTTATTCAGGCATTGTCAGTTTAAATGGAAAGAGCTACTGTTACTCTGCATTCACAAATGAAGTGGAATGAGCTGCTGTTATACTCAGGCATTGCCAGTTGAAATGGAAATAGCTGCTGTTATTCTCAGGCATTGCCAGTTGAAAGGGAAAGAGCTTGATATCCAGGCATTGACAGTTGAAACGGAAAGAGGTCCTGTGTCTCAGGCATTATTAGGTGAAATGGAAAGAGTTCCTGTTACTCAGGCATTGACAGTTGAAATGGAAAGAGCTCCTGTTAGTTAGGCATTGACAGTTGAAATGGAAAGAGCTCCTATTACTCGGGGCATTGACACTTGAAATGGAAAGAGCTGTTGTTACTCGGCATTGTCAGTTGAAATGGAAAGAGGTCTTTTTACTCAGGCCTTGTCAGTTGAAATGGAAAGAGCTCCTGTGACTCGGGCATTGATAGTTGAAATAGTAAGAGCGCCTGTGACTCAGGCATTTTCAGTTGAAAGGGAAAGAGCTCCTGTTACTCAGGCATTGACAGTTGAAATGGAAACAGCTCATATTATTCAGGCATTGACAGTTGAAATGGAAAGGGCTCCTGTTACTCAGGCATTGACAGTTGAAATGGAAAGAGCTCCTTTTACTCAGGGATTGTCAGTTTAAATGGAGAGAGCTCCTGTTATTCAGGCATTGACTGATGAATTGGGAAAGTGCTCCTGTTACACAGGCATTGTCAATTGAAAAGGAAAGAGCTCTTGTTACTAAGGTATTGACAGTTGAAATGGAAATGCTTCCATTACTTGGGCATTGATAGTTCAAATTTAAAGAGCTCATGTTACTCAGGCTTGACAGTTGAAGTGGAAAGAGCTCCTGTTACTCGGCATTGTCAGTTGAAATGGAAAGAGTTCATGTGTCTCAGGCATTGACAGTTGAAATTGAAAGAGCTCCTGTTACCAGGCAATGACAGTTGAAATGGCAAGATCTTCTGTTTCTCAAGCATTGACAGTTGAAGTGGAAAGTATTCCTGTTACTCAGGCGTTGACAGTTGAAATGGAAACAGCTCATGTTACTTAGGCATTGACAGTTGAAATCGAAAAAGCTCCTGTTACTCAGGCATTGTCTGTTGAAATGGATAGAGCTTCTTTTACTCTGGCATTGACAGAGGATATAGAAAGGGCTCCTGTTACCCAGGCATTGAAAGTTGAAATGGAAAGATCTCCTTTTACTCTGGCATTGTCTGTTGAAATGGATAGAGCTTCTTTTACTCAGGCATTGACAGAGGATATTGAAAGAGCTCCTCTTACACAGGCATTGTCAATTGAAAGAGAAAGAGCTCTTGTTTCTAAGACATTGACAATTGAAATGGAAAGAGCTCCTGTTATTTCTGCATTGATAGTTGAAATGGAATGAGCTCATGTTACTCAAACATTGACAGTTAAAACTGAAAAGAGCTTCTGTGACTCGCGGCATTTTCAGTTGAAAGGGAAAGAGCTCCTGTTACCCAGGCATTGACAGTTGAAAGAGAAAGTGTTCATATTATTCAGACATTAAGAGCTGAAATATAAAGAGCTTCTGTTTCTCAGATATTGACAGTTGAAATAGAAAGAGCTTCTTTTACTTTGGCATTGACAGTTGAAATGGAAAGAGCTCCTGTTACTCGAGCAGTGTCAGTTGAAATGGAAAGACCTCATGTTTCTAGGCATTGAGAGTTGAAATCAAAAGAACTTCTTTTACTCTGGCGTTGACATTTGAAATGGAAAGAGGTCCTCTTGCTCTGGCATTGACAGTTGAAAAGGAAAAAGCTTCTGTTACTCAGGCATTGAAAGTTGAAATGGAAAGATCTCCTGTTACTCTGGCATTGTCTGTTGAAATGGAAAGAGATTGTTATCCTGCCATTGGCAGTTGAAACGGAAAGAGGTCCTGTGTCTCAGGTATTAACAGGTGAAATGGAAAGAGTTCCTGTTACTCAGGCATTGACAGCTGAAATGGAAAGAGCTCCTGTTACTCAAGCATTGACAGTTGAAATGGAAAGAGCTCCTGTTGCTCGGACATTGACAGCTGAAATGGAAAGAGCTGTTATTACTCGGCATTGTCAGTTGAAAAGGAAAGAGCTCCTGTGACTCGGGCATTGATAGTTGAAATGGTAAGAGCTCCTGTTAGTCAGGCATTTTCAGTTGAAAGGGAAAGGGCTCCTGTTACTCAGGAATTGCCAGTTGAAATGGAAATAGCTCATACTATTTAGGCATTGACAGTTGAAATGGAAAGAGATCATTATCCTGGTATTGGTAGTTGAAACCGAAAGAGGTCCTCTGTCTCAGGCATTAACAGGTGAAATAGAAAGAGTTCCTGTTACTCAGGCATTGGCAGTTGAAATGGAAAGAGGTCTTGTTACTCAGGCCTTGTCAGTTGAAATGGAAAGAGCTCCTGTGACTCGGGCATTGATAGTTGAAATGGTAAGAGCTCCTGTGACTCAAGCATTTTCAGTTGAAAGGGAAAGAGCTCCTGTTACTCAGGCATTGACAGTTGAAATGGAAACAGCTCATTATATTCAGGCATTGACAGTTGAAATGGAAAGGGCTCCTGTTACTCTGGCATTGACAGTTGAAATGGAAAGAGCTCCTTTTACTCAGGCATTGACATTTGAAATGGAAAGAGCTCCTTTTACTCAGGGATTGTCAGTTTAAACGGATAGAGCTCCAGTTACTCTGGCATTGTCAATAGAAATGGAGAGAGCTCCTGTTATTCAGGCATTGACTGATGAAATGGAAAGTGCTCCTGTTACACAGGCATTGTCAATTGAAAAGGAATGAGCTCTTGTTACTAAGGTATTGACAGTTGAAATGGAAATGCTTCCATTACTTGGGCATTGATAGTTCAAATTTAAAGAGCTCATGTTGCTCAGGCTTGACAGTTGAAGTGGAAAGAGCTCCTGTTACTCGGCATTGTCAGTTGAAATGGAAAGAGTTCATGTTTCTCAGGCATTGACAGTAGAAATTGAAAGAGCTCCTGTTACCAGGCAATGACAGTTGAAATGGCAAGATCTTCTGTTTCTCAAGCATTGACAGTTGAAGTGGAAAGTATTCCTGTTACTCAGGCATTGACAGTTGAAATGGAAACAGCTCATGTTACTCAGGCATTGACAGTTGAAATCGAAAAAGCTCCTGTTACTGAGGCATTGTCTGTTGAAATGGAAAGAGCTTCTTTTACTCTGACATTGACAGAGGATATAGATAGGGCTCCTGTTACCCAGGCATTGAAAGTTGAAATGGAAAGATCTCCTGTTACTTCTGGCATTGTCTGTTGAAATGGATAGAGCTTTACTCAGGCATTGACCGAGGATATGGAAAGAGCTCCTGTTACACATGCATTGTCAATTGAAAGAGAAAGTGCTCATATTCAGACATTAACAGCTGAAATATAAAGAGCTTCTGTTTCTCAGATATTGACAGTTGAAATAGAAAGAGCTTCTTTTACTTAGGCATTGACAGTTGAAATGGAAAGACCTCATGTTTCTCAGGCATTGAGAGTTGAAATCAAAAGAACTTCTTTTACTCTGGCGTTGACATTTGAAATGGAAAGAGCTCCTCTTGCTCTGGCATTGACAGTTGAAAAGGAAAAAGCTTCTGTTACTCAGGCATTGAAAGTTGAAATGGAAAGATCTCCTGTTACTCTGGCATTGTCTGTTGAAATGGATAGAGCTTTTACTCAGGCATTGACAGAGGATATGGAAAGAGCTCCTGTTACACAGGCATTGTCAATTGAAAGAGAAACAGCTCTTGTTTCTAAGGCATTGACAATTGATATGGAAAGAGCTCCTGTTATTTGGGCATCGATAGTTGAAATGGAATGAGCTCATGTTACTCAAACATTGACAGTTAAAACTGAAAGAGCTTCTGTGACTCAGGGCATTTTCAGTTGAAAGGGAAAGAGCTCCTGTTACCCAGGCATTGACAGTTGAAAGAGAAAGTGCTCATATTATTCAGACATTGACAGTTGAAATATAAAGAGCTTCTGTTACTCAGATATTGACAGTTGAAATAGAAAGAGCTTCTTTTACTTAGGCATTGACAGTTGAAATGGAAAGAGCTCCTGTTACTCGAGCAGTGTCAGTTGAAATGGAAAGACCTCATGTTTCTCAGGCATTGAGAGTTGAAATCAAAAGAACTTCTTTTACTCTGGCGTTGACATTTGAAATGGAAAGAGCTCCTCTTGCTCTGGCATTGACAGTTGAAAAGGAAAAAGCTTCTGTTACTCAGGCATTGAAAGTTGAAATGGAAAGTTCTCCTGTTACTCAGGCATTGTCATTTGTAATGGATAGAGTTTCTGTTACTCAGGCATTGACAGATGATATGAACAGAGCGCCTGTTATACAGACCTTATCAATTGAAAGGGAAAGGACTCTTGTTAGTTGTGCATTGATAGTTGAAATGGAATGTGCTCATGTTCCTGAAGCATTGACAGTTGAAATGGAAACAGCTGCTGTTATTCTCATGCATTGCCAGTTGAAAGGGAAAGAGCTCCTGTTACGCAGGCATTGGCAGTTGAAATGGAAAGAGTTCATATAATTCAGACATTGACAATAGAAATGGAAAGAGCTCCTGTTACTCAGGCATTGACAGTTGAAATGGAAATAGCTCCTGTCACTCAGGCATTGTCAGTTTAAATGGAAAGAGCTACTGTTACTCAGGCATTCACAGATGAAGTGGCATGAGCTGCTGTTATACTCAGGCATTGCCAGTTGAAATGGAAAGAGTTCCTGTTAGCTAGGTATTGACAGTTGAAATGAGAAGAGCTCCTCTTATCCAGGCATTGACAATTGAAACGGAAGGAGCTCCTGTTACTCAGTCATTGACAGCGCAAATGGAATGAGCTGCTGTTACTCAGGCATTGACTGTTGAAATGGAAATAGCTGCTGTTATTCTCAGGCATTGCCAGTTGAAATGGAAAGAGATCATTATCCAGGCATTGACAATTGAAACGAAAGAGGTCCTGTGTCTCAGGCATTAACAGGTGAAATGGAAAGAGTTCCTGTTACTCAGGCATTGACAGTTGAAATGGAAAGAGCTCCTGTTACTCAGGCATTGACAGCTGAAATGAAAAGAGCTCCTGTTACTCAAGCATTGACAGTTGAAATGGAAAGAGATCCTGTTACTTGGACATTGACAGTTGAAATTAAATGAGCTGTTATTTCTCGGCATTGTCAGTTGAAAAGAAAAGAGGTCTGGTTACTCAGGCCTTGTCAGCTGAAATGGAAAGAGCTCCTGTGACTGGAGCATTGATTGTTGAAATGGTAAGAGCTCCTGTTAGGCATTTTCAGTTGAAAGGGAAAGAGCTCCTGTTACTCAGGAATTGCCAGTTGAAATGGAAATAGCTCATACTATTTAGGCATTGACAGTTGAAATGGAAAGAGCTCCTGTTACTCATGCATTGTCAGTTGAAATGGAAAGATCTTCTTTTACTCAGGCATTGAGAATTGCAATGGAAAGAGCTCCTGTTACTCAGGGATTGTCAGTTTAAATGGATAGAGCTGCTGTTACTCAGGCATTGTCAATAGAAATGGAGAGAGCTCCTGTTATTCAGGCATTGACAGATGAAATGGAAAGTGCTCCTGTTACACAGGCATTGTCAATTGAATAGGAAAGAGCACTTGTTACTACGGCATTAACAGTTGAAATGGAAAGTGCTTCCATTACTTGGGCATTGATAGTTCAAATTTAAAGAGCTCATGTTGCTCAGGCTTGACAGCTGAAGTGGAAAGAGCTCCTGTTACTCGGCATTGTCAGTTGAAATGGAAAGATTTCATGTTTCTCAGGCATTGACAGTTGGAATTGAAAGAGCTCCTGTTACACAGGCATTGACAGTTGATATGGAAACAGCTCCAGTTTCTCAGGCATTTACAGTTGAAATGGATAGAACTCCTGTTATCAGGCATTGACAGTTGAAATAGAAAGATCTCCTGTTACTCAGGCATTGTCAGTTGAAATGAATAGAGCTTCTGTCACTCTGGCATTGACATATAATATGAAAAGAGCTCCTGTTATACAAGCCTTATCAATTGAAAGGGATAAGAGCTCATGTTAGTTGTGCATTGATAGTTGAAATGGAATGTGTTCATGTTACGGAAGCATTGACAGTTGAAATGGAAACAGCTGCTGTTATTCTCAGGCATTGCCAGTTGAAAGGTAAAGAGCTCCTGTTTCACAGGCATTGGCAGTTGAAATGGAAAGAGCTCATATTATTCAGACATTGACAGGAGAAATGGAGAGAGCTCCTGTTATTCAGGCATTGTCAGTTTAAATGGAAAGAGCTACTGTTACTCTGGCATTCACAAATGAAGTGGAATGAGCTGCTGTTATACTCAGGCATTGCCAGTTGAAATGGAAATAGCTGCTGTTATTCTCAGGCATTGCCAGTTGAAAGGGAAAGAGCTCGTTATCCAGGCATTGACAGTTGAAACGGAAAGAGGTCCTGTGACTCGGGCATTGATAGTTGAAATGGAAAGAGCGCCTGTGACTCAGGCATTTTCAGTTGAAAGGGAAAGAGCTCCTGTTACTCAGGCATTGACAGTTGAAATGGAAACAGCTCATATTATTCAGGCATTGACAGTTGAAATGGAAAGGGCTCCTGTTACTCAGGCATTGACAGTTGAAATGGAAAGAGCTCCTTTTACTCAGGCATTGACATTTGAAATGGAAAGAGCTCCTTTTACTCAGGGATTGTCAGTTTAAATGGATAGAGCTCCAGTTACTCTGGCATTGTCAATAGAAATGGAGAGAGCTCCTGTTATTCAGGCTTTGACTGATGAAATGGAAAGTGCTCCTGTTACACAGGCATTGTCAATTGAAAAGGAAAGAGCTCTTGTTACTAAGGCATTGACAGTTGAAATGGAAATGCCACCATTACTTGGGCATTCATAGTTCAAATTTAAAGAGCTCATGTTGCTCAGGCTTGACAGTTGAAGTGGAAAGAGCTCCTGTTACTCGGCATTGTCAGTTGAAATGGAAAGAGTTCATGTTTCTCAGGCATTGACAGTTGAAATTGAAAGAGCTCCTGTTACCAGGCAATGACAGTTGAAATGGCAAGATGTTCTGTTTCTCAAGCAATGACAGTTGAAGTGGAAAGTATTCCTGTTACTCAGGCGCTGACAGTTGAAATGAAAACAGCTCATGTTACTCAGGCATTGAGAGTTGAAATCGAAAAAGCTCCTGTTACTCAGGCATTGTCTGTTGAAATGGATAGAGCTTCTTTTACTCAGGCATTGACAGAGGATATAGAAAGGGCTCCTGTTACCCAGGCATTGAAAGTTGAAATGGAAAGATCTCCTGTTACTCTGGCATTGTCTGTTGAAATGGATAGAGCTTCTTTTACTCAGGCATTGACAGAGGATATGGAAAGAGCTCCTGTTACACAGGCATTGTCAATTGAAAGAGAAACAGCTCTTGTTTCTAAGGCATTGACAATTGAAATGGAAAGAGCTCCTGTTATTTGGGCATTGATAGTTGAAATGGAATGAGCTCATGTTACTCAAACATTGACAGTTAAAACTGAAAGAGCCCCTAGTCACAGAAGCTCTTTCAGTTGAAGCGGAAAGAGCTCCTTTACCCATGCATTGACAGTCGAAAGAGAAAGTGCTCATATTATTCAGACATTGACAGTTGAAATATAAAGAGCTTCTGTTATTCAGATATTAACAGTTGAAATAGAAAGAGCTTCTTTTACTTAGGCATTGACAGTTGAAATGGAAAAAGCTCCTGTTACTCGAGCAGTGTCAGTTGAAGTGGAAAGTCCTCATGTTTCTCAGGCATTGAGAGTTGAAATCAAAAGAACTTCTTTTACTCTGGCGTTGACATTTGAAATGGAAAGAGCTCCTCTTGCTCTGGCATTGACAGTTGAAAAGGAAAAAGCTTCTGTTACTCAGGCATTGAAAGTTGAAATGGAAAGTTCTCCTGTTACTCAGGCATTGTCATTTGTAATGGACAGAGTTTCTGTTACTCAGGCATTGACAGATGATATGAACAGAGCGCCTGTTATACAGGCCTTATCAATTGAAAGGGGAAAGGACTCTTGTTAGTTGTGCATTGATAGTTGAAATGGAATGTGCTCATGTTCCTGAAGCATTGACAGTTGAAATGGAAACAGCTGCTGTTATTCTCATGCATTGCCAGTTGAAAGGGAAAGAGCTCCTGTTACGCAGGCATTGGCAGTTGAAATGGAAAGAGTTCATATAATTCAGACATTGACAGTAGAAATGGAAAGTGCTCTTGTTACTCAGGCATTGACAGTTGAAATGGAAATAGCTCCTGCCACTCAGGCATTGTCAGTTTAAATGGAAAAGAGCTACTGTTACTCAGACATTCACAGATGAAGTGGAATGAGCTGCTGTTATACTCAGGCATTGCCAGTTGAAATGGAACGAGTTCCTGTTAGCTAGGTATTGACAGTTGAAATGAGAAGAGCACTTGTTATCCAGGCATTGACAATTGAAACGGAAGGAGCTCCTGTTACTCAGTCATTGACAGTGGAAATGGAATGAGCTGCTGTTACTCAGGCATTGACTGTTGAAATGGAAATAGCTGCTGTTATTCTCAGGCATTGCCAGTTGAAATGGAAAGAGATCGTTATCCAGGCATTGACAATTGAAATGGAAAGAGGTCCTGTGTCTCAGGCATTAACAGGTGAAATGGAAAGAGTTCCTGTTACTCAGGCATTGATAGTTGAAATGGAAAGAGCTCCTGTTACTCAAGCATTGACAGCTGAAATGGAAAGAGCTCCTGTTACTCAGGCATTGACAGTTGAAATGGAAAGAGCTCCTGTTACTCGGGCATTGACAGTTGAAATGGAAACAGCTGTTATTACTCGGCATTATCAGTTGAAAAGCTAATAGGTCTTGTTACTCAGGCCTTGTCAGTTGAAATGGAAAGAGCTCCTGTGACTCGGGCATTGATAGTTGAAATGGTAAGAGCTCCTGTTAGTCAGGCATTTTCAGTTGAAAGGGAAAGAGCTCCTGTTACTCAGGCATTGCCAGTTGAAATGGAAATAGCTCATACTATTTAGGCATTGACAGTTGAAATGGAAAGAGCTCCTGTTACTCAGGCATTGACAGTTGACATGGAAAGAGCTCCTTTTACTCAGGCATTGAGATTTGAAATGGAAAGAGCTCCTGTTACTTAGGGATTGTCACTTTAAATGGATAGAACTGCTGTTACTCAGGCATTGTCAATATAAATGGAGAGAGCTCCTGTTATTCAGGCATTGACAGATGAAATGGAAAGTGCTCCTGTTACACAGGCATTGTCAATTGAAAAGAAAAGAGCTCTTGTTACTACAGCATTGACAGTTGAAATGGAAAGAGCTTCCATTACTTGGGCATTGATAGTTTAAATTTAAAGAGCTCATGTTGCTCAGGCTTGACAGCTGAAGTGAAAAGAGCTCCTGTTACTCGGCGTTGTCAGTTGAAATGGAAAGATTTCATGTTTCTCAGGCATTGACATTTGAAATTGAAAGAGCTCCTTTTACTCAGGCATTGACAGTTGAAATGGCAAGATCTCCTGTTTCTCAAGCATTGACAGTTGAAGTGGAAAGAACTCCTGTTACTCAGGTGTTGACAGTTGAAATGGAAACAGCTCATGTTACTCAGGCATTGACAGTTGAAATCGAAAAAGCTCCTGTTACCCAGGCAATGAAAGTTGAAATGGATCGATCTCCTGTTACTCAGGCATTGTCTGTTGAAATGGATAGAGCTTCTTTTACTCAGGCATTGACAGAGGATATAGAAAGAGCTCCTGTTACACAGGCATTGTCAATAGAAAGAGAAAGAGCTCTTGTATCTAAGGCATTGACAATTGAAATGGAAAGAGCTCCTGTTACTTGGACATTGATAGTTGAAATGGAATGAGCTCATGTTACTCAAACATTGACAGTTGAAATTGAAAGAGCTCCTGTGACTCAGGTATTTTCATTTGAAAGGGAAAGAGCTCCTGTTTCCCAGGCATTGACAGTTGAAATGGAAAGAGCTTCTTTTACTCAGGCATTGTCAGTTGAAATGGAAAGAGCTCATGTTTCTCAGGCATTGAGAGTTGAAATTAAAATAACTTCTTTTACTCAGGCATTGACATTTGAAATGGAAGGAGCTCCTGTTGCTCAGGCATTGACAGTTGAAATGGAAACAGCTCATACTATATAGGCATTGACAGTTGAAATGGAAAGAGCTCCTTTTACTCAGGCATTGAGATTTGAAATGGAAAGAGCTCCTGTTACTCAGGGATTGTCAGTTTAAATGGGTAGAGCTGCTGTTACTCAGGCATTGTCAATAGAAATGGAAGAGCTCCTGTTATTCAGGCATTGACAGATGAAATGGAAAGTGCTCCTGTTACACAGGCATTGTCAATTGAAAAGGAAAGAGCTCTTGTTACTACGGCATTGACAGTTGAAATGGAAAGTGCTTCCATTACTTGGGCATTGATAGTTCAAATTTTCATGTTGCTCAGGCTTGACAGCTGAAGTGGAAAGAGCTCCTGTTACTCGGCATTGTCAGTTGAAATGGAAAGATTTCATGTTTCTCAGGCATTGACAGTTGAAATTGAAAGAGCTCCTGTTACACAGGCATTGCCAGTTGAAATGGCAAGATCTCCTGTTTCTCAAGCATTGACAGTTGAAGTGGAAAGAACTCCTGTTACTCAGGTGTTGACAGTTGAAATGGAAACAGCTCATGTTACTCAGGCATTGTCAGTAGAAATCGAAAAAGCACCTCTTACCCAGACATTGAAAGTTGAAATGGAAAGATCTCCTGTTACTCAGGCATTGTCTGTTGAAATGGATAGAGCTTATTTTACTCAGGCATTGACACAGGAAATAGAAAGAGCTCCTGTTACACAGGCATTGAAAGTTGAAATGGAAAGATCTCCTCTTACTCAGGCATTGTCTGTTGAAATGTATAGAGCTTCTTTTACTCAGGCATTGACAGAGGTTATAGAAAGAGCTCCTGTTACCCAGGCATTGAAAGTTGAAATGGAAAGATCTCCTGTTACTCAGGCATTGTCTGTTGAAATGGATAGAGCTTCTTTTACTCAGGCATTGACAGAGGATATTGAAAGAGCTCCTGTTACACAGGCATTGTCAATTGAAAGAGAAAGAGCTCTTTGTTTCTAAGGCATTGACAATTGAAATGGAAAGAGCTCCTGTTACTTGGACATTGATAGTTGAAATGGAATGAGCTCATGTTACTCAATCATTGACAGTTGAAATTGAAAGAGCTCCTGTGACTCGGGCATTTTCATTTGAAAAGGAAAGAGCCCCTTTTACCCAGGCATTTACAGTTGAAATGGAAAGGGCTCCTGTTTCTCTGGTGTTGTCAGTTGAAATGGAAAGAGCTCATGTTCTCAGGCATTGAGAGTTGAAATTAAAATAACTTCTTTACTCAGGCATTGACATTTGAAATGGAAGAGCTCCTGTTGCTCAGGTATTGACAGTTGAAATGGAAACAGCTCATGTTACTCAGGCATTGCCAGTTGAAATCGAAAGAGCTCCTGTTACCCAGGCATTGACAGTTGAAATGGAATGACCTCCTGTTTCTTAGGCATTTACAGTTGAAATGGATGGAACTCTTGTTATCAGGCATTGAAAGTTGAAATGGAAAGATCTCCTGTTACTCAGGCATTGTCAGTTGAAATGGATAGAGGTTCTGTAACTCAGGCATTGACAGATGATATTAAAAGAGCTCCTGTTACACAAGCCTTATCAATGGAAAGGGAAAGAGCTCTTTTTAGTTGTGCATTGATAGTTGAAATTGAATATGCTCATGTTACTTGAGCATTGGCAGTTGAAATGGAAACAGCTGCTGTTATTCTCAGGTAATGCCAGTTGAAAGGGAAAGAGCTGCTGTTACCCAGGCATTGACAGTTGAAATGGAAAGAGTTCATATTATTCAGATGTTGACAGTAGAAATGGAAAGACCTCCTGTTACTCAGATATTGACAGTTGAAATAGAAAGAGCCTTTTACTTAGGCATTGACAGTTGAAATGGAAAGAGCTCCTGTTACTCGGGCAGTGTCAGTTGAAATAGAAAGAGCTCATGTTTCTCAGGCATTGATAGTTGAAATCAAAAGAACTTCTTTTACTCAGGCGTTGACATTTGAAATGGAAAGAGCTCCTGTTGCTCAGGCATTGACAGCTGAAATGGAGAAAAACTTCTGTTACTCAGGCATTGAAAGTTGAAATGGAAAGATCACCTGTTACTCAGGCATTGCCATTTGTAATGGATAGAGCTTCTGTTACTCAGGCATTGACAGTTGATATGAACAGAGCGCCTGATATACAGTCCTTATCAATTGAAAGGGAAAGGGCTGTTGTTAGTTGTGCATTGATAGTTGAGATGGAATGTGCTCATGTTACTGAAGCATTGACAGTTGAAATGGAAACTGCTGCTGTTATTCTCATGCATTGCCAGTTGAAAGGGAAAGAGCTCCTGTAACGCAGCATTGACAGTTGAAATGGAAAGAGTTCATATAATTCAGACATTGACAGTAGAAATGGAAAGAGCTCCTGTGACTCAGGCATTGACAGTTGAAATGGAAATCGCTCCTGTTACTCAGGCATTGTCAGTTTAAATGGAAAGAGCTACTGTTACTCAGGCATTCACAGATGAAGTGAAATGAGCTGCTGTTATACTCAGGCATTGCCAGATGAAATGGAAAGAGTTCCTGTTAGCTAGGTATTGACAGTTGAAATGGGAAGAGCTCCTGTTATCCAGGCATTAACAGTTGAAACGGAAGGAGCTCTTGTTTCTCAGTCATTGACAGTGCAAATGGAAAGAGCTGCTGTTACTCAGGCATTGACGGTAGAAATGGAAATTAGCTGCAGTTATTCTCAGGCATTGCCAGTTGAAATGGAAAGAGATCGTTATCCTGGCATTGACAGTTGAAATGGAAAGAGGTCCTTGTCTCAGGCATTAACAGGTGAAATGGAAAGAGTTCCTGTTACTCAGGCATTGACAGTTGAAATGGAAAGAGCTCCTGTTACTCAGGCATTGACAGCTGAAATGAAAAGAGCTCCTGTTACTCAAGCATTGACAGTTGAAATGGAAAGAGCTCCTGTTACTCGGACATTGACAGTTGAAATGGAAAGAGCTGTTATAACTCGGCATTGTCAGTTGAAAGGAAAGAGGTCTTGTTACTCAGGCCTTGTCAGCTGAAATGGAAAGAGCTCCTGTGACTCGGGCATTGATAGTTGAAATGGTAAGAGCTCCTGTTAGTCAGGCATTTTCAGTTGGAAGGAAGAGCTCCTGTTACTCAGGAATTGCCAGTTGAAATGGAAATAGCTCATACGATTTAGGCATTGACAGGTGAAATGGAAAGAACTCCTGTGACTCGGGCATTTTCATTTGAAAGGAAAAGAGCTCCTGTTACCCAGGCATTGACAGTTGAAATGGAAAGAGCTTCTGTTACACAGGCATTGACAGTTGAAATGGAAAGAGCTTCTTTTACTCAGGCATTGACAGTTGAAATGGAAAGAGCTCCTGTTACTCGGGCATTGTCAGTTGAAATGGAAAGAGCTCATGTTTCTCAGACATTGAGAGTTGAAATTAAAATTACTTCTTTTACTCTGGCATTGACATTTGATATGGAAAGAGCTCCTGTTGCTCAGGCATTGACAGTTGAAATGGAAACAGCTCATGTTACTCAGGCATTGCCAGTTGAAATCAAAAGAGCTCCTGTTACCCAGGCATTGACAGTTGAAATGGAATGACCTCCTGTTTCTCAGGCATTTACAGTTGAATTGGACAGAACTCCTGTTATCAGGCATTGACAGTTGAAATAGAAAGAGCTCCAGTTACTCAGGTATTGAAAGTTGAAATGGAAAGATCTCCTGTTACTCAGGCATTGTCAGTTGAAATGGATAGAGCTACTGTAACTTAGGCATTGCCAGTTGAAATGGAAATAGCACATTCTATTTAGGCATTGACAGTTGAAATGGATAGAGATCAGTTATCCTGGCATTGGCAGTTGAAGCGGAAAGAAGTCCTGTGTCTCAGGCATTAACAGGTGAAATGGAAAGAGTTCCTGTTACTCAGGCATTGACAGTTGAAATGGAAAGAGCTCCTGTTACTCAGGCATTGACAGCTGAAATGGAAACAGATCCTGTTACTCAAGCATTGACAGTTGAAATGGAAAGAGCTCCTGTTACTCGGACATTGACAGTTGAAAAGGAAAGAACTGTTATTACTCGGCATTGTCAGTTGAAAAGGAAAGAGGTCTTGTTACTCAGGCCTTGTCTGCTGAAATGGAAAGAGCTCCTTTGACTCGGGCATTGATAGTTGAAATGGTAAGAGCTCCTGTTAGTCAGGCATTTTCAGTTGAAAGGGAAAGAGCTCCTGTTACTCAGGAATTGCCAGTTGAAATGAAATAGCTCATTCTATTTAGGCATTGACAGTTGAAATGGAAAGAGCTCCTGTTACTCATGCATTGACAGTTGAAATGGAAAGAGATCGTTATCCTGGCATTGGCAGTTGAAACGGAAAGAAGTCCTGTGTCTCAGGCATTAACAGGTGAAATGGAAAGATTTCCTGTTACTCAGGCATTGACAGTTGAAATGGAAAGAGCTCCTGTTACTCAGGCATTGACAGCTGAAATGGAAAGAGCTCCTGTTACTCAAGCATTGACAGTTGAAATGGAAAGAGCTCCTGTTACTCGGACATTGACAATTGAAATGGAAAGAGCTGTTATAACTCGGCATTGTCAGTTGAAAAGGAAAGAGGTCTTGTTATTCAGGCCTTGTCAGCTGAAATGGAAAGAGCTCCTGTGACTCGGGCATTGATAGTTGAAATGGTAAGAGCTCCTGTTAGTCAGGCATTTTCAGTTGGAAGGGAAGAGCTCCTGTTACTCAGGAATTGCCAGTTGAAATGGAAATAGCTCATACGATTTAGGCATTGACAGTTGAAATGGAAAGAGCTCCTGTGACTCGGGCATTTTCATTTGAAAGGAAAAGAGCTCCTGTTACCCAGGCATTGACAGTTGAAATGGAAAGAGCTTCTGTTACACAGGCATTGACAGTTGAAATGGAAAGAGCTTCTTTTACTCAGGCATTGACAGTTGAAATGGAAAGAGCTCCTGTTACTCGGGCATTGTCAGTTGAAATGGAAAGAGCTCATGTTTCTCAGGCATTGAGAGTTGAAATTAAAATTACTTCTTTTACTCAGGCATTGACATTTGATATGGAAAGAGCTCCTGTTGCTCAGGCATTGACAGTTGAAATGGAAACAGCTCATGTTACTCAGGCATTGCCAGTTGAAATCAAAAGGCTCCTGTTACCCAGGCATTGACAGTTGAAATGGAATGACCTCCTGTTTCTCAGGCATTTACAGTTGAATTGGACAGAACTCCTGTTATCAGGCATTGACAGTTGAAATAGAAAGAGCTCCAGTTACTCAGGTACTGAAAGTTGAAATGGAAAGATCTCCTGTTACTCAAGCATTGTCAGTTGAAATGGATAGAGCTTCTGTAACTTAGGCATTGCCAGTTGAAATGGAAATAGCTCATTCTATTTAGGCATTGACAGTTGAAATGGAAAGAGATCGTTATCCTGGCATTGGCAGTTGAAACGGAAAGAAGTCCTGTGTCTCAGGCATTAACAGGTGAAATGGAAAGAGTTCCTGTAACTCAAGCATTGACAGTTGAAATGGAAAGAACTCCTGTTACTCAGGCATTGACAGCTGAAATGGAAAGAGCTCCTGTTACTCAGGCATTGACAGTTGGAATTGAAAGAGCTCCTGTTACTCGGACATTGACAGTTGAAAAGGAAAGAACTGTTATTACTCGGCATTGTCAGTTGAAAAGGAAAGAGGTCTTGTTACTCAGGCCTTGTCAGCTGAAATAGAAAGAGCTCCTGTGACTCGGGGCATTGGTAGTTGAAATGGTAAGAGCTCCTGTTAGTCAGGCATTTTCAGTTGAAAGGGAAAAGAGCTCCTGTTACTCGGGCATTGCCAGTTGAAATGGAAATAGCTCATACTATTTAGGCATTGACAGTTGAAATGGAAAGAGCTCCTGTTACTCATGCATTGACAGTTGAAATGGAAAGAGCTTCTTTTTTCTCAGGCATTGAGAATTGAAATGGAAAAGCTCCTGTTACACAGGGATTGTTAGTTTAAATGGATAGAGCTGCTGTTACTCAGGCATTGTCAATATAAATGGAGAGAGCTCCTGTTATTCAGACATTGACAGATGAAATGGAAAGTGCTCCTGTTATGCAGGCATTGTCAATTGAAAAGGAAAGAGCTCTTGTTACTACATCATTAACAGTTGAAATGGAAAGTGCTTCCATTACTTGGGCATTGATAGTTCAAATTTAAAGAGCTCATGTTGCTCAGGCTTGACAGCTGAAGTGGAAAGAGCTCCTGTTACTCGGCATTGTCAGTTGAAATGGAAAGATTTCATGTTTCTCAGGCATTGACAGTTGAAATTGAAAGAGGTCCTGTTACACAGGCATTGACGGTTGAAATGGCAAGATCTCCTGTTTCTCAAGCATTGACAGTTGAAGTGGAAAGAACTCCTGTTACTCAGGTGTTGACAGTTGAAATGGAAACAACTCATGTTAATCAGGCATTGACAGTTGAAATCGAAAAAGCTCCTGTTACCCAGGCATTGAAAGTTGAAATGGAAAGATCTCCTGTTACTCAGGCAATGTCTGTTGAAATGGATAGAGCTTCTTTTACTCAGGCATTGACAGAGGATACAGAAAAAGCTCCTGTTTTAATAAAGAGTATTGAATTATAAAAAAGAAAAAGCTCCTGTTACTCAGGCATTGAAAGTAGAAATGGAAAGATCTCCTGTTACTCAGGCATTGTCTGTTGAAATGGATAGAGCTTCTTTTACTCAGGCATTGACAGAGGATATAGAAAGAGCTCCTGTTACCCAGGCATTGAAAGTTGAAATGGAAAGATCTCCTGTTACTCAGGCATTGTCTGTTGAAATGGATAGAGCTTCTTTTACTCAGGCATTGACAGAGGATATAGAAAGAGCTCCTGTTACACAGGCATTGTCAATTGAAAGAGAAAGAGCTTTTATTTCTAAGGCATTGACAATTGAAATGGAAAAAGCTCCTGTACTTGGACATTGATAGTTGAAATGGAATGAGCTCATGTTACTCAAACATTGACAGTTGAAATTGAAAGAGCTCCTGTGACTCGGCCATTTTCATTTGAAAGGAATAGAGCTCCTGTTACCCAAGCATTGACAGTTGAAATGGAAAGAGCTTCTGTTACACAGGCATTGACAGTTGAAATGGAAAGAGCTTCTTTTACTCAGGCATTGACAGTTGAAATGGAAAGAGCTCCTGTTACTCGGGCATTGTCAGTTGAAATGGAAAGAGCTCATGTTTCTCAGGCATTGAGAGTTGAAATTAAAACAACATCTTTTATTCAGGCATAGACATTTGATATGGAAAGAGCTTCTGCTGCTCAAGCATTGACAGTTGAAATGGAAACAGCTCATGTTACTCAGGCATTGCAGTTGAAATCAAAGAGCTCCTGTTACCCAGGCATTTACAGTTGAAATGGAATGACCTCCTGTTTCTCAGGCATTTACAGTTGAAATGGACAGAACTCCTGTTATCAGGCATTGACAGTTGAAATAGAAAGAGCTCCAGTTACTCAGGAATTGAAAGTTAAAATGGAAAGATCTCCTGTTACTCAGGCATTGTCAGTTGAAATGGATAGAGCTTCCGTAACTTAGGCATTGGCAGATGATATGAAAAGAGCTCCTGTTACACAGGCCTTATCAATGGAAAGGGAAAGAGCTCTTGTTAGTTGTGCATTGATAGTTGAAATGGAATATGCTCATGTTACTGAAGCATTGACAGTTGAAATGGAAACAGCTGCTGTTATTCTCAGGTATTGCCATCGAAAGGGAAAGAGCTCCTGTTACCCAGGCATTGACAGTTGAAATGGAAAGAGCTCATATTATTCAGACATTGACAGTAGAAATGGAAAGACCTCCTGTTACTCAGGCATTGACAGTTGAAATGGAAATAGCTCCTTTTACTCAGACATTGTCAGTTTAAATGGAAAGAGCTACTGTTACTCAGGCATTCACAGATGAAATGGAACGAGCTGCTGTTATAGTCAGGCATTGCCAGTTGAAATGGAAAGAGTTCCTGTTAGCTAGGTATTGACAGTTGAAATGGGAAGAGCTCCTCTTATCCAGGCATTGACAGTTGAAACAGAAGGAGCTCCAGCTACTCAGTCATTGACAGTGGAAATGGAAAGAGCTGCTGTTACTCAGGCATTGACAGTTGAAATGAAAATAGCTGCTGTTATTCTCAGGCATTGCCAGTTGAAATGGAAAGAGGAACTGTGTCTCAGGCATTAACAGGTGAAATGGAAAGAGTTCCTGTTACTCAGGCTTTGACAGTTGAAATGGAAAGAGCTTGTGTTATTCAGGCATTGGCAGTTGCAATGGAAAGAGCACCTGTTTCTCAGGCATTGTCAGTTGAAATCGAAAGAGGTCTTGTTACTCAGGCCTTGTCAGTTGAAATGGAAAGAGCTCCTGCAACTCGGGCATTGATAGTTGAAATGGTAAGAGCTCCTGTTACTCAGGCATTGACAGCTGAAATGGAAAGAGCTCCTGTTACTCAAGCATTGAGAGTTGAAATGGTAAGAGCTCCTTTTACTCAGGCATTGAGATTTGAAATGGAAAGAGCTCCTGTTACTCAGGGACTGTCAGTTGAAATGGAAAGAGCTCATGTTTCTCAGGCATTGAGAGTTGAAATTAAAACAACATCTTTTATTCAGGCATAGACATTTGATATGGAAAGAGCTTCTGCTGCTCAAGCATTGACAGTTGAAATGGAAACAGCTCATGTTACTCAGGCATTGCAGTTGAAATCAAAAGAGCTCCTGTTACCCAGGCATTTACAGTTGAAATGGAATGACCTCCTGTTTCTCAGGCATTTACAGTTGAAATGGACAGAACTCCTGTTATCAGGCATTGACAGTTGAAATAGAAAGAGCTCCAGTTACTCAGGAATTGAAAGTTGAAATGGAAAGATCTCCTGTTACTCAGGCATTGTCAGTTGAAATGGATAGAGCTTCTGTAACTTAGGCATTGGCAGATGATATGAAAAGAGCTCCTGTTACACAAGCCTTATCAATGGAAAGGGAAAGAGCTCTTTTTAGTTGTGCATTGATAGTTGAAATTGAATATGCTCATGTTACTTGAGCATTGGCAGTTGAAATGGAAACAGCTGCTGTTATTCTCAGGTAATGCCAGTTGAAAGGGAAAGAGCTGCTGTTACCCAGGCATTGACAGTTGAAATGGAAAGAGTTCATATTATTCAGATGTTGACAGTAGAAATGGAAAGACCTCCTGTTACTCAGATATTGACAGTTGAAATAGAAAGAGCTTCTTTTACTTAGGCATTGACAGTTGAAATGGAAAGAGCTCCTGTTACTCGGGCAGTGTCAGTTGAAATAGAAAGAGCTCATGTTTCTCAGGCATTGATAGTTGAAATCAAAAGAACTTCTTTTACTCAGGCGTTGACATTTGAAATGGAAAGAGCTCCTGTTGCTCAGGCATTGACAGCTGAAATGGAGAAAAACTTCTGTTACTCAGGCATTGAAAGTTGAAATGGAAAGATCACCTGTTACTCAGGCATTGCCATTTGTAATGGATAGAGCTTCTGTTACTCAGGCATTGACAGTTGATATGAACAGAGCGCCTGATATACAGTCCTTATCAATTGAAAGGGAAAGGGCTGTTGTTAGTTGTGCATTGATAGTTGAGATGGAATGTGCTCATGTTACTGAAGCATTGACAGTTGAAATGGAAACTGCTGCTGTTATTCTCATGCATTGCCAGTTGAAAGGAAAGAGCCCTGTACGCAGCATTGACAGTTGAAATGGAAAGAGTTCATATAATTCAGACATTGACAGTAGAAATGGAAAGAGCTCCTGTGACTCAGGCATTGACAGTTGAAATGGAAATCGCTCCTGTTACTCAGGCATTGTCAGTTTAAATGGAAAGAGCTACTGTTACTCAGGCATTCACAGATGAAGTGAAATGAGCTGCTGTTATACTCAGGCATTGCCAGATGAAATGGAAAGAGTTCCTGTTAGCTAGGTATTGACAGTTGAAATGGGAAGAGCTCCTGTTATCCAGGCATTAACAGTTGAAACGGAAGGAGCTCTTGTTTCTCAGTCATTGACAGTGCAAATGGAAAGAGCTGCTGTTACTCAGGCATTGACGGTAGAAATGGAAATTAGCTGCAGTTATTCTCAGGCATTGCCAGTTGAAATGGAAAGAGATCGTTATCCTGGCATTGACAGTTGAAATGGAAAGAGGTCCTGTGTCTCAGGCATTAACAGGTGAAATGGAAAGAGTTCCTGTTACTCAGGCATTGACAGTTGAAATGGAAAGAGCTCCTGTTACTCAGGCATTGACAGCTGAAATGAAAAGAGCTCCTGTTACTCAAGCATTGACAGTTGAAATGGAAAGAGCTCCTGTTACTCGGACATTGACAGTTGAAATGGAAAGAGCTGTTATAACTCGGCATTGTCAGTTGAAAAGGAAAGAGGTCTTGTTACTCAGGCCTTGTCAGCTGAAATGGAAAGAGCTCCTGTGACTCGGGCATTGATAGTTGAAATGGTAAGAGCTCCTGTTAGTCAGGCATTTTCAGTTGGAAGGGAAAGAGCTCCTGTTACTCAGGAATTGCCAGTTGAAATGGAAATAGCTCATACGATTTAGGCATTGACAGGTGAAATGGAAAGAACTCCTGTGACTCGGGCATTTTCATTTGAAAGGAAAAGAGCTCCTGTTACCCAGGCATTGACAGTTGAAATGGAAAGAGCTTCTGTTACACAGGCATTGACAGTTGAAATGGAAAGAGCTTCTTTTACTCAGGCATTGACAGTTGAAATGGAAAGAGCTCCTGTTACTCGGGCATTGTCAGTTGAAATGGAAAGAGCTCATGTTTCTCAGACATTGAGAGTTGAAATTAAAATTACTTCTTTTACTCTGGCATTGACATTTGATATGGAAAGAGCTCCTGTTGCTCAGGCATTGACAGTTGAAATGGAAACAGCTCATGTTACTCAGGCATTGCCAGTTGAAATCAAAAGAGCTCCTGTTACCCAGGCATTGACAGTTGAAATGGAATGACCTCCTGTTTCTCAGGCATTTACAGTTGAATTGGACAGAACTCCTGTTATCAGGCATTGACAGTTGAAATAGAAAGAGCTCCAGTTACTCAGGTATTGAAAGTTGAAATGGAAAGATCTCCTGTTACTCAGGCATTGTCAGTTGAAATGGATAGAGCTACTGTAACTTAGGCATTGCCAGTTGAAATGGAAATAGCACATTCTATTTAGGCATTGACAGTTGAAATGGATAGAGATCATTATCCTGGCATTGGCAGTTGAAACGGAAAGAAGTCCTGTGTCTCAGGCATTAACAGGTGAAATGGAAAGAGTTCCTGTTACTCAGGCATTGACAGTTGAAATGGAAAGAGCTCCTGTTACTCAGGCATTGACAGCTGAAATGGAAACAGATCCTGTTACTCAAGCATTGACAGTTGAAATGGAAAGAGCTCCTGTTACTCGGACATTGACAGTTGAAAAGGAAAGAACTGTTATTACTCGGCATTGTCAGTTGAAAGGAAGAGGTCTTGTTACTCAGGCCTTGTCTGCTGAAATGAAAAGAGCTCCTTTGACTCGGGCATTGATAGTTGAAATGGTAGAGCTCCTGTTAGTCAGGCATTTTCAGTTGAAGGAAAGAGCTCCTGTTACTCAGGAATTGCCAGTTGAAATGGAAAGCTCATTCTATTTAGGCATTGACAGTTGAAATGGAAAGAGCTCCTGTTACTCATGCATTGACAGTTGAAATGGAAAGAGATCGTTATCCTGGCATTGGCAGTTGAAGCGGAAAGAAGTCCTGTGTCTCAGGCATTAACAGGTGAAATGGAAAGATTTCCTGTTACTCAGGCATTGACAGTTGAAATGGAAAGAGCTCCTGTTACTCAGGCATTGACAGCTGAAATGGAAAGAGCTCCTGTTACTCAAGCATTGACAGTTGAAATGGAAAGAGCTCCTGTTACTCGGACATTGACAATTGAAATGGAAAGAGCTGTTATAACTCGGCATTGTCAGTTGAAAAGGAAAGAGGTCTTGTTATTCAGGCCTTGTCAGCTGAAATGGAAAGAGCTCCTGTGACTCGGGCATTGATAGTTGAAATGGTAAGAGCTCCTGTTAGTCAGGCATTTTCAGTTGGAAGGGAAAGAGCTCCTGTTACTCAGGAATTGCCAGTTGAAATGGAAATAGCTCATACGATTTAGGCATTGACAGTTGAAATGGAAAGAGCTCCTGTGACTCGGGCATTTTCATTTGAAAGGAAAAGAGCTCCTGTTACCCAGGCATTGACAGTTGAAATGGAAAGAGCTTCTGTTACACAGGCATTGACAGTTGAAATGGAAAGAGCTTCTTTTACTCAGGCATTGACAGTTGAAATGGAAAGAGCTCCTGTTACTCGGGCATTGTCAGTTGAAATGGAAAGAGCTCATGTTTCTCAGGCATTGAGAGTTGAAATTAAAATTACTTCTTTTACTCAGGCATTGACATTTGATATGGAAAGAGCTCCTGTTGCTCAGGCATTGACAGTTGAAATGGAAACAGCTCATGTTACTCAGGCATTGCCAGTTGAAATCAAAAGGCTCCTGTTACCCAGGCATTGACAGTTGAAATGGAATGACCTCCTGTTTCTCAGGCATTTACAGTTGAATTGGACAGAACTCCTGTTATCAGGCATTGACAGTTGAAATAGAAAGAGCTCCAGTTACTCAGGTATTGAAAGTTGAAATGGAAAGATCTCCTGTTACTCAAGCATTGTCAGTTGAAATGGATAGAGCTTCTGTAACTTAGGCATTGCCAGTTGAAATGGAAATAGCTCATTCTATTTAGGCATTGACAGTTGAAATCGATAGCGATCGTTATCCTGGCATTGGCAGTTGAAACGGAAAGAAGTCCTGTGTCTCAGGCATTAACAGGTGAAATGGAAAGAGTTCCTGTTACTCAGGCATTGACAGTTGAAATGGAAAGAGCTCCTGTTACTCAGGCATTGACAGCTGAAATGGAAACAGATCCTGTTACTCAAGCATTGACAGTTGAAATGGAAAGAGCTCCTGTTACTCGGACATTGACAGTTGAAAAGGAAAGAACTGTTATTACTCGGCATTGTCAGTTGAAAAGGAAAGAGATCTTGTTACTCAGGCCTTGTCTGCTGAAATGGAAAGAGCTCCTTTGACTCGGGCATTGATAGTTGAAATGGTAAGAGCTCCTGTTAGTCAGGCATTTTCAGTTGAAAGGGAAAGAGCTCCTGTTACTCAGGAATTGCCAGTTGAAATGGAAATAGCTCATTCTATTTAGGCATTCACAGTTGAAATGGAAAGAGCTCCTGTTACTCATGCATTGACAGTTGAAATGGAAAGAGATCGTTATCCTGGCATTGGCAGTTGAAACGGAAAGAAGTCCTGTGTCTCAGGCATTAACAGGTGAAATGGAAAGAGTTCCTGTAACTCAAGCATTGACAGTTGAAATGGAAAGAACTCCTGTTACTCAGGCATTGACAGCTGAAATGGAAAGAGCTCCTGTTACTCAGGCATTGACAGTTGGAATTGAAAGAGCTCCTGTTACTCGGACATTGACAGTTGAAAAGGAAAGAACTGTTATTACTCGGCATTGTCAGTTGAAAAGGAAAGAGGTCTTGTTACTCAGGCCTTGTCAGCTGAAATAGAAAGAGCTCTGTGACTCGGCATTGGTAGTTGAAATGGTAAGAGCTCCTGTTAGTCAGGCATTTTCAGTTGAAAGGGAAAAGAGCTCCTGTTACTCGGCATTGCCAGTTGAAATGGAAATAGCTCATACTATTTAGGCATTGACAGTTGAAATGGAAAGAGCTCCTGTTACTCATGCATTGACAGTTGAAATGGAAAGAGCTTCTTTTCTCAGGCATTGAGAATTGAAATGGAAAAGCTCCTGTTACACGGGATTGTTAGTTTAAATGGATAGAGCTGCTGTTACTCAGGCATTGTCAATATAAATGGAGAGCTCCTGTTATTCAGACATTGACAGATGAAATGGAAAGTGCTCCTGTTATGCAGGCATTGTCAATTGAAAGGAAAGAGCTCTTGTTACTACATCATTAACAGTTGAAAGGAAAGTGCTTCCATTACTTGGGCATTGATAGTTCAAATTTAAAGAGCTCATGTTGCTCAGGCTTGACAGCTGAAGTGGAAAGAGCTCCTGTTACTCGGCATTGTCAGTTGAAATGGAAAGATTTCATGTTTCTCAGGCATTGACAGTTGAAATTGAAGAGGTCCTGTTACACAGGCATTGTGCGATTGAAATGGCAAGATCTCCTGTTTCTCAAGCATTGACAGTTGAAGTGGAAGAACTCCTGTTACTCAGGTGTTGACAGTTGAAATGGAAACAACTCATGTTAATCAGGCATTGACAGTTGAAATCGAAAAAGCTCCTGTTACCCAGGCATTGAAAGTTGAAATGGAAAGATCTCCTGTTACTCAGGCAATGTCTGTTGAAATGGATAGAGCTTCTTTTACTCAGGCATTGACAGAGGATACAGAAAAAGCTCCTGTTTTAATAAAGAGTATTGAATTATAAAAAAGAAAAAGCTCCTGTTACTCAGGCATTGAAAGTAGAAATGGAAAGATCTCCTGTTACTCAGGCATTGTCTGTTGAAATGGATAGAGCTTCTTTACTCAGGCATTGACAGAGGATATAGAAAGAGCTCCTGTTACCCAGGCATTGAAGAGTTGAAATGGAAGATCTCCTGTTACTCAGGCATTGTCTGTTGGAAATGGATGAGAGCTTCTTTTACTCAGGCATTGACAGAGGATATAGAAAGAGCTCCTGTTACACAGGCATTGTCAATTGAAGAGAAGAGCTTTTATTTCTAAGGCATTGACAATTGAAATGGAAAAGCTCCTGTACTTGGACATTGATAGTTGAAATGGAATGAGCTCATGTTACTCAAACATTGACAGTTGAAATTGAAAGAGCTCCTGTGACTCGCCATTTTCATTTGAAAGGAATAGAGCTCCTGTTACCCAAGCATTGACAGTTGAAATGGAAAGAGCTTCTGTTACACAGGCATTGACAGTTGAAATGGAAAGAGCTTTTTACTCAGGCATTGACAGTTGAAATGGAAAGAGCTCCTGTTACTCGGCATTGTCAGTTGAAATGGAAAGAGCTCATGTTTCTCAGGCATTGAGGTTGAAATTAAAACAACATCTTTTATTCAGGCATAGACATTTGATATGGAAAGAGCTTCTGCTGCTCAAGCATTGACAGTTGAAATGGAAACAGCTCATGTTACTCAGGCATTGCAGTTGAAATCAAAAGAGCTCCTGTTACCCAGGCATTTACAGTTGAAATGGAATGACCTCCTGTTTCTCAGGCATTTACAGTTGAAATGGACAGAACTCCTGTTATCAGGCATTGACAGTTGAAATAGAAAGAGCTCCAGTTACTCAGGAATTGAAAGTTAAAATGGAAAGATCTCCTGTTACTCAGGCATTGTCAGTTGAAATGGATAGAGCTTCTGTAACTTAGGCATTGGCAGATGATATGAAAAGAGCTCCTGTTACACAGGCCTTATCAATGGAAAGGGAAAGAGCTCTTGTTAGTTGTGCATTGATAGTTGAAATGGAATATGCTCATGTTACTGAAGCATTGACAGTTGAAATGGAAACAGCTGCTGTTATTCTCAGGTATTGCCATCGAAGGGAAAGAGCTCCTGTTACCCAGGCATTGACAGTTGAAATGGAAGAGCTCATATTATTCAGACATTGACAGTAGAAATGGAAAGACCTCCTGTTACTCAGGCATTGACAGTTGAAATGGAAATAGCTCCTTTTACTCAGACATTGTCAGTTTAAATGGAAAGAGCTACTGTTACTCAGGCATTCACAGATGAAATGGAACGAGCTGCTGTTATAGTCAGGCATTGCCAGTTGAAATGGAAAGAGTTCCTGTTAGCTAGGTATTGACAGTTGAAATGGGAAGAGCTCCTCTTATCCAGGCATTGACAGTTGAAACAGAAGGAGCTCCAGCTACTCAGTCATTGACAGTGGAAATGGAAAGAGCTGCTGTTACTCAGGCATTGACAGTTGAAATGAAAATAGCTGCTGTTATTCTCAGGCATTGCCAGTTGAAATGGAAAGAGGAACTGTGTCTCAGGCATTAACAGGTGAAATGGAAAGAGTTCCTGTTACTCAGGCTTTGACAGTTGAAATGGAAAGAGCTTGTGTTATTCAGGCATTGGCAGTTGCAATGGAAAGAGCACCTGTTTCTCAGGCATTGTCAGTTGAAATCGAAAGAGGTCTTGTTACTCAGGCCTTGTCAGTTGAAATGGAAAGAGCTCCTGCAACTCGGGCATTGATAGTTGAAATGGTAAGAGCTCTGTTACTCAGGCATTGACAGCTGAAATGGAAAGAGCTCCTGTTACTCAAGCATTGAGAGTTGAAATGGTAGAGCTCCTTTTACTCAGGCATTGAGATTTGAAATGGAAGAGCTCCTGTTACTCAGGGACTGTCAGTTGAAATGGAAAGAGCTCATGTTTCTCAGGCATTGAGAGTTGAAATTAAAACAACATCTTTTATTCAGGCATAGACATTTGATATGGAAAGAGCTTCTGCTGCTCAAGCATTGACAGTTGAAATGGAAACAGCTCATGTTACTCAGGCATTGCAGTTGAAATCAAAAGAGCTCCTGTTACCCAGGCATTTACAGTTGAAATGGAATGACCTCCTGTTTCTCAGGCATTTACAGTTGAAATGGACAGAACTCCTGTTATCAGGCATTGACAGTTGAAATAGAAAGAGCTCCAGTTACTCAGGAATTGAAAGTTGAAATGGAAAGATCTCCTGTTACTCAGGCATTGTCAGTTGAAATGGATAGAGCTTCTGTAACTTAGGCATTGGCAGATGATATGAAAAGAGCTCCTGTTACACAGGCCTTATCAATGGAAAGGGAAAGAGCTCTTGTTAGTTGTGCATTGATAGTTGAAATGGAATATGCTCATGTTACTGAAGCATTGACAGTTGAAATGGAAACAGCTGCTGTTATTCTCAGGTATTGCCATCGAAAGGAAAGAGCTCCTGTTACCCAGGCATTGACAGTTGAAATGGAAGAGCTCATATTATTCAGACATTGACAGTAGAAATGGAAAGACCTCCTGTTACTCAGGCATTGACAGTTGAAATGGAAATAGCTCCTTTACTCAGACATTGTCAGTTTAAATGGAAAGAGCTACTGTTACTCAGGCATTCACAGATGAAATGGAACGAGCTGCTGTTATAGTCAGGCATTGCCAGTTGAAATGGAAAGAGTTCCTGTTAGCTAGGTATTGACAGTTGAAATGGGAAGAGCTCCTCTTATCCAGGCATTGACAGTTGAAACGGAAGGAGCTCCAGCTACTCAGTCATTGACAGTGGAAATGGAAAGAGCTGCTGTTACTCAGGCATTGACAGTTGAAATGAAAATAGCTGCTGTTATTCTCAGGCATTGCCAGTTGAAATGGAAAGAGGAACTGTGTCTCAGGCATTAACAGGTGAAATGGAAGAGTTCCTGTTACTCAGGCTTTGACAGTTGAAATGGAAAGAGCTGTGTATTCAGGCATTGGCAGTTGCAATGGAAAGAGCACCTGTTTCTCAGGCATTGTCAGTTGAAATCGAAAGAGGTCTTGTTACTCAGGCCTTGTCAGTTGAAATGGAAAGAGCTCCTGCAACTCGGGCATTGATAGTTGAAATGGTAAGAGCTCCTGTTACTCAGGCATTGACAGCTGAAATGGAAAGAGCTCCTGTTACTCAAGCATTGAGAGTTGAAATGGTAAGAGCTCCTTTTACTCAGGCATTGAGATTTGAAATGGAAAGAGCTCCTGTTACTCAGGGACTGTCAGTTTAAATGGGTAGAGCTGCTGTTACACAGTCATTGCCAATAGAAATGGAGAGAGCTCCTGTTATTCAGGCATTGACAGATGAAATGGAAAGTGCTCCTGTTACACAGGCATTGTCAATTGAAAAGGAAAGAGCTCTTGTTACTACGGCATTAACAGTTGAAATGGAAGTGCTTCCATTACTTGGGCATTGATAGTTCAAATTTAAAGAGCTCATGTTGCTCAGAGTTGACAGCTGAAGTGGAAAGAGCTCCTGTTACTCGGCATTGTCAGTTGAAATGGAAAGATTTCATTTTTCTCAGGCATTGACAGTTGAAATTGAAAGAGCTGCTGTTACACAGTCATTGACTGTTGAAATGGCAAGATCTTCTGTTTCTCAAGCATTGACAGTTGAATTGGAAAGAACTCCTGTTACTCAGGTGTTGACAGTTGAAATGGAAACAACTCATGTTAATTAGGCATTGACAGTCGAAATCGAAAAAGCTCCTGTTACCCAAGCATTGAAAGTTGAAATGGAAAGATCTCCTGTTACTCAGGCAATGTCTGTTGAAATGGATAGAGCTTCTTTTACTCAGGCATTGACAGAGGATATAGAAAGAGCTCCTGTTACACAGGCATTGTCAATTGAAAGAGAAAGAGCTCTTGTTTCTAAGGCATTGACAATTGAAATGGAAAAAAGCTCCTGTACTTGGACATTGATAGTTGAATTGGAATGAGCTCATGTTACTCAAACATTGACAGTTGAAATTGAAAGAGCTCCTGTGACTCGGGCATTTTCATTTGAAAGGAATAGAACTCCTGTTACCGAAGCATTGACAGTTGAAATGGAAAGAGCTCCAGTTTCTCAGGTATTGAAAGTTGAAATGAAAAGATCTCCTGTTACTCAGGCATTGTCAGTTGAAATGGATAGAGCTACTGTAACTTAGGCATTGCCAGTTGAAATGGAAATAGCACATTCTATTTAGGCATTGACAGTTGAAATGGATAGAGATCGTTATCCTGGCATTGGCAGTTGAAACGGAAAGAAGTCCTGTGTCTCAGGCATTAACAGGTGAAATGGAAAGAGTTCCTGTTACTCAGGCATTGACAGTTGAAATGGAAAGAGCTCCTGTTACTCAGGCATTGACAGCTGAAATGGAAACAGATCCTGTTACTCAAGCATTGACAGTTGAAATGGAAAGAGCTCCTGTTACTCGGACATTGACAGTTGAAATGGAAAGAGCTGTTATAACTCGGCATTGTCAGTTGAAAAGGAAAGAGGTCTTGTTACTCAGGCCTTGTCAGCTGAAATGGAAAGAGCTCCTGTGACTCGGGCATTGATAGTTGAAATGGTAAGAGCTCCTGTTAGTCAGGCATTTTCAGTTGGAAGGGAAAGAGCTCCTGTTACTCAGGAATTGCCAGTTGAAATGGAAATAGCTCAGACGATTTAGGCATTGACAGTTGAAATGGAAAGAGCTCCTGTGACTCGGGCATTTTCATTTGAAAGGAAAAGAGCTCCTGTTACCCAGGCATTGACAGTTGAAATGGAAAGAGCTTCTGTTACACAGGCATTGACAGTTGAAATAGAAAGAGCTTCTTTTACTCAGGCATTGACAGTTGAAATGGAAAGAGCTCCTGTTACTCGGGCATTGTCAGTTGAAATGGAAAGAGCTCATGTTTCTCAGGCATTGTGAGTTGAAATTAAAATTACTTCTTTTACTCAGGCATTGACATTTGATATGGAAAGAGCTCCTGTTGCTCAGGCATTGACAGTTGAAATGGAAACAGCTCATGTTACTCAGGCATTTCCAGTTGAAATCAAAAGAGCTCCTGTTACCCAGGCATTGACAGTTGAAATGGAATGACCTCCTGTTTCTCAGGCATTTACAGTTGAATTGGACAGAACTCCTGTTATCAGGCATTGACAGTTGAAATAGAAAGGCTCCAGTTACTCAGGTATTGAAAGTTGAAATGGAAAGATCTCCTGTTACTCAAGCATTGTCAGTTGAAATGGATAGAGCTTCTGTAACTTAGGCATTGCCAGTTGAAATGGAAATAACTCATTCTATTTAGGCATTGACAGTTGAAATGGATAGCGATCGTTATCCTGGCATTGGCAGTTGAAACGGAAAGAAGTCCTGTGTCTCAGGCATTAACAGGTGAAATGGAAAGAGTTCCTGTTACTCAGGCATTGACAGTTGAAATGGAAAGAGCTCCTGTTACTCAGGCATTGACAGCTGAAATGGAAACAGATCCTGTTACTCAAGCATTGACAGTTGAAATGGAAAGAGCTCCTGTTACTCGGACATTGACAGTTGAAAAGGAAAGAACTGTTATTACTCGGCATTGTCAGTTGAAAGGGAAAGAGATCTTATTACTCAGGCCTTGTCTGCTGAAATAGAAAGAGCTCCTTTGACTCGGGCATTGATAGTTGAAATGGTAAGAGCTCCTGTTAGTCAGGCATTTTCAGTTGAAAGGGAAAGAGCTCCTGTTACTCAGGAATTGCCAGTTGAAATGGAAATAGCTCATTCTATTTAGGCATTGACAGTTGAAATGGAAAGAGCTCCTGTTACTCATGCATTGACAGTTGAAATGGAAAGAGATCGTTATCCTGGCATTGGCAGTTGAAACGGAAAGAAGTCCTGTGTCTCAGGCATTAACAGGTGAAATGGAAAGAGTTCCTGTAACTCAAGCATTGACAGTTGAAATGGAAAGAACTCCTGTTACTCAGGCATTGACAGCTGAAATGGAAAGAGCTCCTGTTACTCAGGCATTGACAGTTGGAATTGAAAGAGCTCCTGTTACTCGGACATTGACAGTTAAAAAGGAAAGAACTGTTATTACTCGGCATTGTCAGTTGAAAAGGAAAGAGGTCTTGTTACTCAGGCCTTGTCAGCTGAAATAGAAAGAGCTCCTGTGACTCGGGCATTGGTAGTTGAAATGGTAAGAGTTCCTGTTAGTCAGGCATTTTCAGTTGAAAGGGAAAAGAGCTCCTGTTACTCGGGCATTGCCAGTTGAAATGGAAATAGCTCATACTATTTAGGCATTGACAGTTGAAATGGAAAGAGCTCCTGTTACTCATGCATTGACAGTTGAAATGGAAAGAGCTTCTTTTTCTCAGGCATTGAGAATTGAAATGGAAAAGCTCCTGTTACACAGGGATTGTTAGTTTAAATGGATAGAGCTGCTGTTACTCAGGCATTGTCAATATAAATGGAGAGAGCTCCTGTTATTCAGACATTGACAGATGAAATGGAAAGTGCTCCTGTTATGCAGGCATTGTCAATTGAAAAGGAAAGAGCTCTTGTTACTACATCATTAACAGTTGAAAGGGAAAGTGCTTCCATTACTTGGGCATTGATAGTTCAAATTTAAAGAGCTCATGTTGCTCAGGCTTGACCGCTGAAGTGGAAAGAGCTCCTGTTACTCGGCATTGTCAGTTGAAATGGAAAGATTTCATGTTTCTCAGGCATTGACAGTTGAAATTGAAAGAGCTCCTGTTACACAGGCATTGACGGTTGAAATGGCAAGATCTCCTGTTTCTCAAGCATTGACAGTTGAAGTGGAAAGAACTCCTGTTACTCAGGTGTTGACAGTTGAAATGGAAACAACTCATGTTAATCAGGCATTGACAGTTGAAATCGAAAAAGCTCCTGTTACCCAGGCATTGAAGTTGAAATGGAAAGATCTCCTGTTACTCAGGCAATGTCTGTTGAAATGGATAGAGCTTCTTTTACTCAGGCATTGACAGAGGATACAGAAAAAGCTCCTGTTTTAATAAAGAGTATTGAATTATAAAAAAGAAAAAGCTCCTGTTACTCAGGCATTGAAAGTAGAAATGGAAAGATCTCCTGTTACTCAGGCATTGTCTGTTGAAATGGATAGAGCTTCTTTTACTCAGGCATTGACAGAGGATATAGAAAGAGCTCCTGTTACCCAGGCATTGAAAGTTGAAATGGAAAGATCTCCTGTTACTCAGGCATTGTCTGTTGAAATGGATAGAGCTTCTTTACTCAGGCATTGACAGAGGATATAGAAAGGCTCCTGTTACACAGGCATTGTCAATTGAAAAGAAGAGCTTTTATTTCTAAGGCATTGACAATTGAAATGGAAAAGCTCCTGTACTTGGACATTGATAGTTGAAATGGAATGAGCTCATGTTACTCAAACATTGACAGTTGAAATTGAAAGAGCTCCTGTGACTCGGCCATTTTCATTTGAAAGGAATAGAGCTCCTGTTACCCAAGCATTGGCAGTTGAAATGGAAAGAGCTTCTGTTACACAGGCATTGACAGTTGAAATGGAAAGAGCTTCTTTTACTCAGGCATTGACAGTTGAAATGGAAAGAGCTCCTGTTACTCGGGCATTGTCAGTTGAAATGGAAAGAGCTCATGTTTCTCAGGCATTGAGAGTTGAAATTAAAACAACTTCTTTTATTCAGGCATAGACATTTGATATGGAAAGAGCTTCTGTTGCTCAAGCATTGACAGTTGAAATGGAAACAGCTCATGTTACTCAGGCATTGCAGTTGAAATCAAAAGAGCTCCTGTTACCCAGGCATTTACAGTTGAAATGGAATGACCTCCTGTTTCTCAGGCATTTACAGTTGAAATGGACAGAACTCCTGTTATCAGGCACTTGACAGATGATATGAAAGAGCTCCTGTTACACAGGCCTTATCAATGGAAAGGAAGAGCTCTTGTTAGTTGTGCATTGATAGTTGAAATGGAATGTGCTCATGTTACTGAAGCATTGACAGTTGAAATGGAAACAGCTGCTGTTATTCTCAGGTATTGCCATCGAAAGGAAAGAGCTCCTGTTACCCAGGCATTGACAGTTGAAATGGAAAGAGCTCATATTATTCAGACATTGACAGTAGAAATGGAAAGACCTCCTGTTACTCAGGCATTGACAGTTGAAATGGAAATAGCTCCTGTTACTCAGGCATTGTCAGTTTAAATGGAAAGAGCTACTGTTACTCAGGCATTCACAGATGAAGTGGAACGAGCTGCTGTTATAGTCAGGCATTGCCAGTTGAAATGGAAAGAGTTCCTGTTAGCTAGGTATTGACAGTTGAAATGGGAAGAGCTCCTCTTATCCAGGCATTGACAGTTGAAACGGAAGGAGCTCCAGCTACTCAGTCATTGACAGTGGAAATGGAAAGAGCTGCTGTTACTCAGGCATTGACAGTTGAAATGAAAATAGCTGCTGTTATTCTCAGGCATTGCCAGTTGAAATGGAAAGAGGTACTGTGTCTCAGGCATTAACAGGTGAAATGGAAAGAGTTCCTGTTACTCAGGCTTTGACAGTTGAAATGGAAAGAGCTTGTGTTATTCAGGCATTGGCAGTTGCAATGGAAAGAGCACCTGTTTCTCAGGCATTGTCAGTTGAAATCGAAGAGGTCTTGTTACTCAGGCCTTGTCAGTTGAAATGGAAAGAGCTCCTGCAACTCGGGCATTGATAGTTGAAATGGTAAGAGCTCCTGTTACTCAGGCATTGACAGCTGAAATGGAAAGAGCTCCTGTTACTCAAGCACTGAGAGTTGAAATGGTAAGAGCTCCTTTTACTCAGGCATTGAGATTTGAAATGGAAAGAGCTCCTGTTACTCAGGGATTGTCAGTTTAAATGGTTAGAGCTGCTGTTACACAGGCATTGCCAATAGAAATGGAGAGAGCTCCTGTTATTCAGGCATTGACAGATGAAATGGAAAGTGCTCCTGTTACACAGGCATTGTCAATTGAAAAGGAATGAGCTCTTGTTACTACGGCATTAACAGTTGAAATGGAAAGTGCTTCCATTACTTGGGCATTGATAGTTCAAATTTAAAGAGCTCATGTTGCTCAGACTTGACAGCTGAAGTGGAAAGAGCTCCTGTTACTCAGCATTGTCAGTTGAAATGGAAAGATTTCATTTTTCTCAGGCATTGACAGTTGAAATTGAAAGAGCTGCTGTTACACAGTCATTGACTGTTGAAATGGCAAGATCTTCTGTTTCTCAAGCATTGACAGTTGAATTGGAAAGAACTCCTGTTACTCAGGTGTTGACAGTTGAAATGGAAACAACTCATGTTAATTAGGCATTGACAGTCGAAATCGAAAAAGCTCCTGTTACCCAAGCATTGAAAGTTGAAATGGAAGATCTCCTGTTACTCAGGCAGTATCTGTTGAAATGGATGAGAGCTTCTTTACTCAGGCATTGACAGAGGATACAGAAAAAGCTCCTGTTTTAATAAAGAGTAATGAATTATAAAAAGAAAAAGCTCCTGTTACTCAGGCATTGAAAGTAGAAATGGAAAGATCTCCTGTTACTCAGGCATTGTCTGTTGAAATGGATAGAGCTTCTTTTACTCAGGCATTGACAGAGGATATGAAAGAGCTCCTGTTACCCAGGCATTGAAAGTTGAAATGGAAAGATCTCCTGTTACTCAGGCATTGTCTGTTGAAATGGATAGAGCTTCTTTTACTCAGGCATTGACAGAGGATATAGAAAGAGCTCCTGTTACACAGGCATTGTCAATTGAAGAAAGAGCTTTTATTTCTAAGGCATTGACAATTGAAATGGAAAAAGCTCCTGTACTTGGACATTGATAGTTGAAATGGAATGAGCTCATGTTACTCAAACATTGACAGTTGAAATTGAAAGAGCTCCTGTGACTCGCCATTTTCATTTGAAAGGAATAGAGCTCCTGTTACCCAAGCATTGACAGTTGAAATGGAAAGAGCTTCTGTTACACAGGCATTGACAGTTGAAATGGAAAGAGCTTCTTTTACTCAGGCATTGACAGTTGAAATGGAAAGAGCTCCTGTTACTCGGGCATTGTCAGTTGAAATGGAAGAGCTCATGTTTCTCAGGCATTGGAGTTGAAATTAAAACAACTTCTTTTATTCAGGCATAGACATTTGATATGGAAGAGCTTCTGTTGCTCAAGCATTGACAGTTGAAATGGAAACAGCTCATGTTACTCAGGCATTGCAGTTGAAATCAAAAGAGCTCCTGTTACCCAGGCATTTACAGTTGAAATGGAATGACCTCCTGTTTCTCAGGCATTTACAGTTGAAATGGACAGAACTCCTGTTATCAGGCATTGACAGATGATATGAAAAGAGCTCCTGTTACACAGGCCTTATCAATGGAAAGGGAAAGAGCTCTTGTTAGTTGTGCATTGATAGTTGAAATGGAATGTGCTCATGTTACTGAAGCATTGACAGTTGAAATGGAAACAGCTGCTGTTATTCTCAGGTATTGCCATCGAAAGGGAAAGAGCTCCTGTTACCCAGGTATTGACAGTTGAAATGGAAAGAGCTCATATTATTCAGACATTGACAGTAGAAATGGAAAGACCTCCTGTTACTCAGGCATTGACAGTTGAAATGGAAATAGCTCCTGTTACTCAGGCATTGTCAGTTTAAATGGAAAGAGCTACTGTTACTCAGGCATTCACAGATGAAGTGGAACGAGCTGCTGTTATAGTCAGGCATTGCCAGTTGAAATGGAAAGAGTTCCTGTTAGCTAGGTATTGACAGTTGAAATGGGAAGAGCTCCTCTTATCCAGGCATTGACAGTTGAAGCGGAAGGAGCTCCAGCTACTCAGTCATTGACAGTGGAAATGGAAAGAGCTGCTGTTACTCAGGCATTGACAGTTGAAATGAAAATAGCTGCTGTTATTCTCAGGCATTGCCAGTTGAAATGGAAAGAAGGTACTGTGTCTCAGGCATTAACAGGTGAAATGGAAAGAGTTCCTGTTACTCAGGCTTTGACAGTTGAAATGGAAAGAGCTTGTGTTATTCAGGCATTGGCAGTTGCAATGGAAAGAGCACCTGTTTCTCAGGCATTGTCAGTTGAAATCGAAGAGGTCTTGTTACTCAGGCCTTGTCAGTTGAAATGGAAAGAGCTCCTGCAACTCGGGCATTGATAGTTGAAATGGTAAGAGCTCCTGTTACTCAGGCATTGACAGCTGAAATGGAAAGGCTCCTGTTACTCAAGCATTGAGAGTTGAAATGGTAAGAGCTCCTTTTCTCAGGCATTGAGATTTGAAATGGAAAGAGCTCCTGTTACTCAGGGATTGTCAGTTTAAATGGTTAGAGCTGCTGTTACACAGGCATTGCCAATAGAAATGGAGAGAGCTCCTGTTATTCAGGCATTGACAGATGAAATGGAAAGTGCTCCTGTTACACAGGCATTGTCAATTGAAAAGGAATGAGCTCTTGTTACTACGGCATTAACAGTTGAAATGGAAAGTGCTTCCATTACTTGGGCATTGATAGTTCAAATTTAAAGAGCTCATGTTGCTCAGACTTGACAGCTGAAGTGGAAAGAGCTCCTGTTACTCAGCATTGTCAGTTGAAATGGAAAGATTTCATTTTTCTCAGGCATTGACAGTTGAAATTGAAAGAGCTGCTGTTACTCAGGTGTTGACAGTTGAAATGGAAACAACTCATGTTAATTAGGCATTGACAGTCGAAATCAGAAAAGCTCCTGTTACCCAGGCATTGAAGTTGAAATGGAAGATCTCCTGTTACTCAGGCAGATGTCTGTTGAAATGGATGGAGCTTCTTTTACTCAGGCATTGACAGAGGATACAGAAAAGCTCCTGTTTTAATAAAGAGTAATGAATTATAAAAGAAAAAGCTCCTGTTACTCAGGCATTGAAAGTAGAAATGGAAAGATCTCCTGTTACTCAGGCATTGTCTGTTGAAATGGATAGAGCTTCTTTTACTCAGGCATTGACAGAGGATATAGAAAGAGCTCCTGTTACACAGGCATTGTCAATTGAAGAAGAGCTCTTGTTTCTAAAGCGCATTGACAATTGAAATGGAAAAAGCTCCTGTACTTGGACATTGATAGTTGAATTGGAATGAGCTCATGTTACTCAAACATTGACAGTTGAAATTGAAAGAGCTCCTGTGACTCGGGCATTTTCATTTGAAAGGAATAGAACTCCTGTTACCGAAGCATTGACAGTTGAAATGGAAAGAGCTTCTGTTACACAGGCATTGACAGTTGAAATGGAAAGAGCTTCTTTTACTCAGGCATTGAGAGTTGAAATGGAAAGAGCTCCTGTTACTCGGGCATTGTCAGATGAAATGGAAAGAGCTCATGTTTCTCAGGCATTGAGAGTTGAAATTAAAGCAACTTCTTTTACTCAGGCATTGACATTTGATATGGAAAGAGCTCCTGTTGCTCAGGCATTGACAGTTGAAATGGAAACAGCTCATGTTACTCAGGCATTGCCAGTTGAAATCAAAAGAGCACCTGTTACCCAGGCATTGACAGTTGAAATGGAAATAGCTGTTGTTATTCTCAGACATTGCCAGTTGAAATGGAAAGAGCTCATTATCCAGGCTTTGACAGTTGAAATGGAAAGAGGTCCTGTGTCTCAGGCATTAACAGGTGAAATGGAAAGAGTTCCTGTTACTCAAGCTTTGACCGTTGAAATGGAAAGAGCTCATGTTACTCAGGCATTGATAGTTGCAATGGAAAGAGCACCTGTTTCTCAGGCATTGACAGTTGAAATGGAAATTAGCTGCAGTTATTCTCAGGCATTGCCAGTTGAAATGGAAAGAGATCGTTATCCTGGCATTGATAGTTGGAACGGAAAGAGGTCCTGTGTCTCAGGCATTAACAGGTGAAATGGAAAGAGTTCCTGTTACTCAGGCATTGACAGTTGAAATAGAAAGAGCTCCTCTTACTCAGGCATTGACAGCTGAAATGGAAAGAGCTCCTGTTACTCAAGCATTGACAGTTGAAATGGAAAGAGCTCTTGTTACTCGGACATTGACAGTTGAAATGGAAAGAGCTGTTTTTACTCGGCATTGTCAGTTGAAAAGGAAAGAGGTCTTGTTACTCAGGCCTAGTCAGCTGAAATGGAAAAACTCCTGTGACTCGGGCATTGATAGTTGAAATGGTAAGAGCTCCTGTTAGTCAGGCATTTTCAGTTGAAAGGGAAAGAGCTCCTGTTACTCAGGAATTGCCAGTTGAAATGGAAATAGCTCATACTATTTAGGCATTGACAGTTGAAATGGAAAGAGCTCCTGTTACTCATGCATTGACAGTTGAAATGGAAAGAGATCGTTATCCTGGCATTGGCAGTTGAAACGGAAAGAGGTCCTGTGTCTCAGGCATTAACAGGTGAAATGGAAAGAGTTCCTGTTACTCAGGCTTTGACAGTTGAAATGGAAAGAGCTCCTGTTACTCAGGCATTGACAGCTGAAATGGAAAGAGCTCCTGTTACTCAAGCATTGACAGTTGAAATGGAAAGAGCTCCTGTTACTCGGACTTTGACTGTTGAAATGGAAAGAGCTGTTATTACTCGGCATTGTCAGTTGAAAAGGAAAGAGGTCTTGTTACTCAGGAATTGCCAGTTGAAATGGAAATAGCTCATACTATTTAGGCATTGACAGTTGAAATGGAAAGAGCTCCTGTTACTCATGCATTGACAGTTGAAATGGAAAGATCTTCTTTTACTCAGGCATTGAGAATTGAAATGGAAAGAGCTCCTGTTACTCAGGGATTGTCAGTTTAAATGGATAGAGCTGCTGTTACTCAGGCATTGTCAATAGAAATGGAGAGAGCTCCTGTTATTCAGGCATTGACAGATGAAATGGAAAGTGCTCCTGTTACACAGGCATTGTCAATTGAATAGGAAAGAGCTCTTGTTACTACGGCATTAACAGTTGAAATGGAAAGTGCTTCCATTACTTGGGCATTGATAGTTCAAATTTAAAGAGCTCATGTTGCTCAGGCTTGACAGCTGAAGTGGAAAGAGCTCCTGTTACTCGGCATTGTCAGTTGAAATGGAAAGATTTCATGTTTCTCAGGAATTGACAGTTGAAATTGAAAGAGCTGCTGTTACACAGGCATTGACAGTTGACATGGCAAGATCTCCTGTTTCTCAAGCATTGACAGTTGAAGTGGAAAGAACTCCTGTTACTCAGGTGTTGACAGTTGAAATGAAACAACTCATGTTAATCAGGCATTGACAGTTGAAATCGAAAAAGCTCCTGTGCAAGGCATTTGAAAGTTGAAATGGAAAGATCTCCTGTTACTCAGGCATTGTCTGTTGAAGTGGATAGAGCTTCTTTACTCAGGCATTGACAGAGGATACATAAAAGCTCCTGTTACTCAGGCATTGAAAGTAGAAATGGAAAGATCTCCTGTTACTCAGGCATTGTCTGTTGAAATGGATAGAGCTTCTTTTACTCAGGCATTGACAGAGGATATAGAAAGAGCTCCTGTTACACAGGCATTGTCAATTGAAGAAAGAGCTCTTGTTTCTAAGGCATTGACAATTGAAATGGAAAAAAACTCCTGTTACTTGGACATTGATAGTTGAAATGGAATGAGCTCATGTTACTCAAACATTGACAGTTGAAATCGAAAAAGCTCCTTTTACCCAGTCATTGAAAGTTGAAATGGAAAGATCTCCTGTTACTCAGGCACTGACAGTTGAAATGGAAGGTGCTTCCATTACTTGGGCATTGATAGTTTAAATTTTAAGAACTCATGTTACTCAGGCTTGACAGTTGAAGTGGAAAGAGCTCCTGTTACTCGGCATTGTCTGTTGAAATGGAAAGATTTCATGTTTCTCAGGCATTGACAGTTGAAATTGAAGAGCTCCTGTTACCCAGGCATTGACATTTGAAATGGCAAGATCTCCTGTTACTCAGGCATTGTCTGTTGAAATGGATAGAGCTTCTTTTATTCAGGCATTGACAGAGGTTATAGAAAGAGCTCCTGTTACACAGGCATTGTCAATTGAAAGAAAGAGCTCTTGTTTCTAAGGCATTGACAATTGAAATGGAAAGAGCTCCTGTTACTTGGACATTGATAGTTGAAATGGAATACGCTCATGTTACTCAAACATTGACAGTTGAAATTGAAAGAGTTTCTGTGACTCGGGCATTTTCATTTGAAAGGAAAAGAGCTCCTGTTACCCGGGCATTGACAGTTGAAATGGAATGAGCTTCTGTTACACAGGCATTGACAGTTAAAATGGAAAGAGCTTCTTTTACTCAGGCATTGACAGTTGAAATGGAAAGAGCTCCTTTTACTCGGGCATTGTCAGTTGAAATGGAAAGAGCACATGTTTCTCAGGCATTGAGAGTTGAAATTAAAATAACTTCTTTTACTCAGGCATTGACATTTGATATGGAAAGAGCTCCTGTTGCTCAGGCATTGACAGTTGAAATGGAAACAGCTCATGTTACTCAGGCATTGCCAGTTGAAATCGAAAGAGCTCCTGTTACCCAGGCATTGACAGTTTAAATGGAATGACCTCCTGTTTCTCAGGCATTTACAGTTGAAATGGACAGAACTCCTGTTATCTGGCATTGACAGTTGAAATAGAAAGAGCTCCAGTTACTCAGGCATTGAAAGTTGAAATGGAAAGATCTCCTGTTACTCAGGCATTGTCAGTTGAAATAGATTGATCTTCTGTAACTGAGGCATTGACAGATGATATGAAAAGAGCTCCTGTTACCCAGGCCTTATCAATGGAAAGGAAGAGCTCTTGTTAGTTGTGCATTGATAGTTGAAATGGAATATGCTCATGTTACTGAGCATTGACAATTGAAATGGAAACAGCTGCTTTTATAATCAGGCATTGTCAGTTGAAATGGAAAGAGTTCATGTTAGTTAGGTATTGACAGTTGAAATGGGAAAGCTCCTCTTATCCAGGCTTTGACAGTTGAAACGGAAGGAGCTCCTGCTACTCAGTCATTGACAGTGGAAATGGAAAGAGCTGCTGTTACTCAGGCATTGACAGTTGAAATGGAAATAGCTGCTGTTATTCTCAGGCATTGCCAGTTGAAATGGAAAAGCTCATTATCCAGGCATCGACAGTTGAAATGGAAAGAAGTCCTGTGTCTCAGGCATTAACAGGTGAAATGGAAAGAGTTCCTGTTACTCAGGCTTTGACAGTTGAAATGGAAAGAGTTCGTGTTACTCAGGCATTGACAGTTGTAATGGAAAGAGCACCTGTTTCTCAGGCATTGACAGTTGAAATGGAAAGAGGTCTTGTTACTCAGGCCTTGTCAGTTGAAATGGAAAGAGCTCCTGCAACTCGGGCATTGATAGTTGAAATGGTAAGTGCTCTTGTTTCTCAGGCATTTTCAGTTGAAAGGGAAAGAGCTCCTGTTTCTCAGGCATTTTCAGTTGAAAGGGAAAGAGCTCCTGTTACTCAGGCATTGACAGTTGAAATGGAAATAGCTCATATTATTCAGGCATTGACAGTTGAAATGGAAAGAGCTCCTGTTACTTAGGCATTGACAGTTGAAATGGAAAGAGCTCCATTTACTCAGGCATTGTCATTTGAAATAGGAAGAGCTCCAGTTACTCAGGGATTGTCAGTTTAAATGGATAGAGCTGCTGTTACTCAGGCATTGTCAATAGAAATGGAGAGAGCTCCTGTTATTCAACCATTGACAGATGAAATGGAAAGTGCTCCTGTCACACAGGCATTGTCAATTGAAAAGGAAAGAGATCTTGTTACTAAGGCATTGACAGTTGAAATGGAAAGTGCTTCCATTACTTGGGCATTGATAGTTCAAACTTAAAGAGCTCATGTTGCTCAGGCTTGACAGTTAAAGTGGAAAGAGCTCCTGTTTCTCTGCATTGTCAGTTGAAATGGAAAGGTTCATGTTTCTCAGGCATTGACATTTGAAATTGAAAAGCTGCTGTTACCCAGGCATTGACAGTTGAAATGGCAAGAACTTCTGTTTCTCAGGCATTGACAGTTGAAGTGGAATGAACTCCTGTTACTCAGGCACTGACAGTTGAAATGGAAACAGCTCATGTTACTCAGGCATTGACAGTTGAAATTGAAAAAGCTCCTGTTACCCAGTCATTGAAAGTTGAAATGGAAAGATCTCCTGTTACTCAGGCATTGTCAGTTTAAATGGAAAGAGCTACTGTTACTCAAGCATTCATAGATGAAGTGGAATGAGCTGCTGTTAAACTCAGGCATTGCCAGTTGAAATGGAAAGAGTTCCTGTTAGCTAGGTATTGACAGTTGAAATGGGAAGAGCTCCTCTTATCCAGGCAATGACAGTTGAAAAGGAAGGAGCTCCTGTTACTTCATCATTGACAGTGGAAATGGAAAGAGCTGCTGTTACTCAGGCATTGACAGCTGAAATGGAAATAGCTGCTGTTGTTCTCAGGCATTGACAGTTGAAATGGAAAGTGCATCCATTACTTGGGCATTGATAGTTCAAATTTAAAGAGCTCATGTTGCTCAGGCTTGACAGTTGAAGTGGAAAGAGTGCCTGTTACACAGGCATTGACAGTTGAAATGGCAAGATCTCCTGTTTCTCAAGCATTGACAGTTGAAGTGGAAAAAACTCATGTTACTCAGTTGTTGACAGTTGAAATGGAAACAGCTCATGTTACTCAGGCATTGACAGTTGAAATCAAAAAAGCTCCTATTTCCCAGGCATTGAAAGTTGAAGTGGAAAGATCTCCTGTTACTCAGGCATTGTCTGTTGAAATGGATAGAGCTTCTTTTACTCAGGCATTTACAGAGGATATAGAAAGAGCTAATGTTACACAGGCATTGAAAGTTGAAATGGAAAGATCTCCTGTTACTCAGGCATTGTCTGTTGAAATGGATAGAGCTTCTTTTACTCAGGCATTGACAGGTATATAGAAGAGCTCCTGTTACACAGGCATTGTCAATTGAAGAAAGAGCTCTTGTTTCTAAGGAATTGACAATTGAAATGGAAAGAGCTCCTGTTACTTGCACTTTGATAGTTGAAATGGAATGAGCTCATGTTAATCAAACATTGACAGTTGAAATTGAAAGAGCTCCTGTGACTCGGGCATTTTCATTCGAAAGGGAAAGAGCTCCTGTTACCCAGGCATTGACAGTTGAAATGGAAAGAACTTCTGTTACTCAGGCATTGACAGTTGAAATGGAAAGAGCTTCTTTTACTCAGGCATTGACATTTGAAATGGAAAGAGCTCCTGTTGCTCAGGCATTGACAGTTGAAATGGAAACAGCTCATGTTACTCAGGCATTGCCAGTTGAAATCAAAAGAGCACCTGTTACCCAGGCATTGACAGTTGAAATGGAAATAGCTGTTGTTATTCTCAGACATTGCCAGTTGAAATGGAAAGAGCTCATTATCCAGGCTTTGACAGTTGAAATGGAAAGAGGTCCTGTGTCTCAGGCATTAACAGGTGAAATGGAAAGAGTTCCTGTTACTCAAGCTTTGACCGTTGAAATGGAAAGAGCTCATGTTACTCAGGCATTGATAGTTGCAATGGAAGAGCACCTGTTTCTCAGGCATTGACAGTTGAAATGGAAGTAGCTGCAGTTATTCTCAGGCATTGCCAGTTGAAATGGAAGAGATCGTTATCCTGGCATTGATAGTTGGAGCGGAAGAGGTCCTGTGTCTCAGGCATTAACAGGTGAAATGGAAAGAGTTCCTGTTACTCAGGCATTGACAGTTGAAATAGAAAGAGCTCCTCTTACTCAGGCATTGACAGCTGAAATGGAAAGAGCTCCTGTTACTCAAGCATTGACAGTTGAAATGGAAAGAGCTCTTGTTACTCGGACATTGACAGTTGAAATGGAAAGAGCTGTTTTTACTCGGCATTGTCAGTTGAAAAGGAAAGAGGTCTTGTTACTCAGGCCTAGTCAGCTGAAATGGAAAGAGCTCCTGTGACTCGGGCATTGATAGTTGAAATGGTAAGAGCTCCTGTTAGTCAGGCATTTTCAGTTGAAAGGGAAAGAGCTCCTGTTACTCAGGAATTGCCAGTTGAAATGGAAATAGCTCATACTATTTAGGCATTGACAGTTGAAATGGAAAGAGCTCCTGTTACTCATGCATTGACAGTTGAAATGGAAAGAGATCGTTATCCTGGCATTGGCAGTTGAAACGGAAAGAGGTCCTGTGTCTCAGGCATTAACAGGTGAAATGGAAAGAGTTCCTGTTACTCAGGCTTTGACAGTTGAAATGGAAAGAGCTCCTGTTACTCAGGCATTGACAGCTGAAATGGAAAGAGCTCCTGTTACTCAAGCATTGACAGTTGAAATGGAAAGAGCTCCTGTTACTCGGACTTTGACTGTTGAAATGGAAAGAGCTGTTATTACTCGGCATTGTCAGTTGAAAAGGAAGAGGAGTCTTGTTACTCAGGAATTGCCAGTTGAAATGGAAATAGCTCATACTATTTAGGCATTGACAGTTGAAATGGAAAGAGCTCCTGTTACTCATGCATTGACAGTTGAAATGGAAGATCTTCTTTTACTCAGGCATTGAGAATTGAAATGGAAGAGCTCCTGTTACTCAGGGATTGTCAGTTTAAATGGATAGAGCTGCTGTTACTCAGGCATTGTCAATAGAAATGGAGAGAGCTCCTGTTATTCAGGCATTGACAGATGAAATGGAAAGTGCTCCTGTTACACAGGCATTGTCAATTAGATAGGAAAGAGCTCTTGTTACTACGGCATTAACAGTTGAAATGGAAAGTGCTTCCATTACTTGGGCATTGATAGTTCAAATTTAAAGAGCTCATGTTGCTCAGGCTTGACAGCTGAAGTGGAAAGAGCTCCTGTTACTCGGCATTGTCAGTTGAAATGGAAAGATTTCATGTTTCTCAGGAATTGACAGTTGAAATTGAAAGAGCTGCTGTTACACAGGCATTGACAGTTGACATGGCAAGATCTCCTGTTTCTCAAGCATTGACAGTTGAAGTGGAAAGAACTCCTGTTACTCAGGTGTTGACGGTTGAAATGGAAACAACTCATGTTAATCAGGCATTGACAGTTGAAATCGAAAAAGCTCCTGTTACCCAGGCATTGAAAGTAGAAATGGAAAGATCTCCTGTTACTCAGGCATTGTCTGTTGAAATGGATAGAGCTTCTTTTACTCAGGCATTGACAGAGGATATAGAAAGAGCTCCTGTTACCCAGGCATTGAAAGTTGAAATGGAAAGAGCTCATATTATTCAGACATTGACAGTAGAAATGGAAAGACCTCCTGTTACTCAGATATTGACAGTTGAAATAGAAAGAGTTTCTTTTACTTAGGCATTGACAGTTGAAATGGAAAGAGCTCCTGTTACTCGGGAAGTGTCAGTTGAAATGGAAAGAGCTCATTTTTCTCAGGCATTGAGAGTTGAAATCAAAAGAACTTCTTTTACTCAGGCATTGCCATTTGTAATGGATAGAGCTTCTGTTACTCATGCATTGACAGTTGATATGAACAGATCGCCTGATATACAGGCCTTATCAATAGAAAGGGAAAGGGCTGTTGTTAGCTGTGCATTGATAGTTGAGATGGAATGTGCTCATGTTCCTGAAGCATTGACAGTTGAAATGGAAACAGCTGCTGTTATTCTCATGCATTGCCAGTTGAAAGGGAAGAGCTCCTGTTATGCAGCATTGACAGTTGAAATGGAAATGCTCTCCTGTTACTCAGGCATTGACAGTTTCAAATGGAAAGAGCTGCTGTTACTCAGGCATTGACAGTTGAAATGGAAATTAGCTGCAGTTATTCTCAGGCATTTCCAGTTGAAATGTAAAGAGATCGTTATCCTGGCATTGACAGTTGAAACGAAAGAGGTCCTGTGTCTCAGGCATTAACAGGTGAAATGGAAAGAGTTCCTGTTACTCAGGCATTGACAGTTGAAATGGAAGAGCTCCTGTTACTCAGGCATTGACAGCTGAAATGGAAAGAGCTCCTGTTACTCAAGCATTGGCAGTCGAAATGGAAAGAGCTCCTGTTGCTCGGACATTGACAGTTGAAATGGAAAGAGCTGTTATTACTCGGCATTGTCAGTTGAAAAGGAAAGAGGTCTGGTTACTCAGGCGTTGTCAGCTGAAATGGAAAGAGCTCCTGTGACTCGGGCATTGATAGTTGAAATGGTAAGAGCTCCTGTTAGTCAGGTATTTTCAGTTGAAAGGAAAGAGCTCCTGTTACTCAGCAATTGCCAGTTGAAATGGAAATAGCTCATAACTATTTAGGCATTGACAGTTGAAATTGAAAGAGCTCCTGTTACTCATGCATTGACAGTTGAAATGGAAAGAGATCGTAATCCTGGCATTGGCAGTTGAAACGGAAAGAGGTCCTCTGTCTCAGGCATTAACAGGTGAAATGGAAAGAGTTCCTGTTACTCAGGCATTGGCAGTTGAAATGGAAAGAGCTCCTGTTACTCAAGCATTGACAGTTGAAATGGAAAGAGCTCCTGTTACTCGGACTTTGACAGTTGAAATGGAAAGAGCTGTTATTACTTGGCATTGTCAGTTGAAAGGGAAAGAGGTCTTGTTACTCAGGCCTTGTCAGCTGAAATGGAAAGAGCTCCTGTGACTCGGGCATTGATAGTTGAAATGGTAAGAGCTCCCTTAGTCAGGCATTTTCAGTTGAAAGGGAAAGAGCTCCAGTTACTCACGAATTGCCAGTTGAATTGGAAATTGCTCATACTATTTACGCATTGACAGTTGAAATGGAAAGAGCTCCTGTTACTCATGCATTGACAGTTGAAATGGAAAGATCTTCTTTTACTCAGGCATTGAGAATTGAAATGGAAAGAGCTCCTGTTACCCAGGGATTGTCAGTTTAAATGGATAGAGCTGTTGTTACTCAGGCATTGTCAATAGAAATGGAGAGAGCTCCTGTTATTCAGGCATTGACAGATGAAATGGAAAGTGCTCCTGTTACACAGGCATTGTCAATTGAATAGGAAAGAGCTGTTGTTACTACGGCATTAACAGTTGAAATGGAAAGTGCTTCCATTACTTGGGCATTGATAGTTCAAATTCAAAGAGCTCATGTTGCTCAGGCTTGACAGCCGAAGTGGAAAGAGCTCCTGTTACTCGACATTGTCAGTTGAAATGGAAAGATTTCATGTTTCTCAGGCATTGACAGTTGAAATTGAAAAAGCTGCAGTTTCACAGGCATTGACAGTTGATATGGAAACACCTCCTGTTTCTCAGGCATTTACAGTTGAAATGGATTGAACTCCTGTTATCGAGCATTGACAGTTGAAATAGAAGATCTCCTTTTACTCAGGCATTGTCAGTTGAAATGGATAGAGCTTCTGTCACTCTGGCATTGACAGATAATATGAAAGAGCTCCTGTTATATAGGCCTTATCAATTGAAAGGAAAGAGCTCATGTTAGTTGTGCATTGATAGTTGAAATTTAATGTGTTCATGTTATGGAAGCATTGACGGTTGAAATGGAAACAGCTGCTGTTATTCTCAGGCATTGCCAGTTGAAGGAAGAGCTCCTGTTTCACAGGCATTGGCAGTTGAAATGGAAAGAGCTCATATTATTCAGACATTGACAGGAGAAATGGAGAGCTCCTGTTATTCAGGCATTGTCAGTTTAAATGGAAAGAGCTACTGTTACTCTGCATTCACAAATGAAGTGGAATGAGCTGCTGTTATACTCAGGCATTGCCAGTTGAAATGGAAATAGCTGCTGTTATTCTCAGGCATTGCCAGTTGAAAGGAAAGAGCTGATATCCAGGCATTGACAGTTGAAACGGAAAGAGGTCCTGTGTCTCAGGCATTATTAGGTGAAATGGAAAGAGTTCCTGTTACTCAGGCATTGACAGTTGAAATGGAAGAGCTCCTGTTAGTTAGGCATTGACAGTTGAAATGGAAAGAGCTCTATTACTCGGGCATTGACACTTGAAATGGAAAGAGCTGTTGTTACTCGGCATTGTCAGTTGAAATGGAAAGAGGTCTTTTTACTCAGGCCTTGTCAGTTGAAATGGAAAGAGCTCCTGTGACTCGGGCATTGATAGTTGAAATAGTAAGAGCCTGTGACTCAGGCATTTTCAGTTGAAAGGAAAGAGCTCCTGTTACTCAGGCATTGACAGTTGAAATGGAAACAGCTCATATTATTCAGGCATTGACAGTTGAAATGGAAGGGCTCCTGTTACTCAGGCATTGACAGTTGAAATGGAAAGAGCTCCTTTTACTCAGGGATTGTCAGTTTAAATGGAGAGAGCTCCTGTTATTCAGGCATTGACTGATGAATTGGAAAGTGCTCCTGTTACACAGGCATTGTCAATTGAAAAGGAAAGAGCTCTTGTTACTAAGGTATTGACAGTTGAAATGGAAATGCTTCCATTACTTGGGCATTGATAGTTCAAATTTAAAGAGCTCATGTTACTCAGGCTTGACAGTTGAAGTGGAAAGAGCTCCTGTTACTCGGCATTGTCAGTTGAAATGGAAAGAGTTCATGTGTCTCAGGCATTGACAGTTGAAATTGAAAGAGCTCCTGTTACCAGGCAATGACAGTTGAAATGGCAAGATCTTCTGTTTCTCAAGCATTGACAGTTGAAGTGGAAAGTATTCCTGTTACTCAGGCGTTGACAGTTGAAATGGAAACAGCTCATGTTACTTAGGCATTGACAGTTGAAATCGAAAAAGCTCCTGTTACTCAGGCATTGTCTGTTGAAATGGATAGAGCTTCTTTTACTCTGGCATTGACAGAGGATATAGAAAGGGCTCCTGTTACCCAGGCATTGAAAGTTGAAATGGAAAGATCTCCTTTTACTCTGGCATTGTCTGTTGAAATGGATAGAGCTTCTTTTACTCAGGCATTGACAGAGGATATTGAAAGAGCTCCTCTTACACAGGCATTGTCAATTGAAGAGAAAGAGCTCTTGTTTCTAAGACATTGACAATTGAAATGGAAAGAGCTCCTGTTATTTCTGCATTGATAGTTGAAATGGAATGAGCTCATGTTACTCAAACATTGACAGTTAAAACTGAAAAGAGCTTCTGTGACTCGCGGCATTTTCAGTTGAAAGGGAAAGAGCTCCTGTTACCCAGGCATTGACAGTTGAAAGAGAAAGTGTTCATATTATTCAGACATTAAGAGCTGAAATATAAAGAGCTTCTGTTTCTCAGATATTGACAGTTGAAATAGAAAGAGCTTCTTTTACTTTGGCATTGACAGTTGAAATGGAAAGAGCTCCTGTTACTCGAGCAGTGTCAGTTGAAATGGAAAGACCTCATGTTTCTCAGGCATTGAGAGTTGAAATCAAAAGAACTTCTTTTACTCTGGCGTTGACATTTGAAATGGAAAGAGGTCCTCTTGCTCTGGCATTGACAGTTGAAAAGGAAAAAGCTTCTGTTACTCAGGCATTGAAAGTTGAAATGGAAAGATCTCCTGTTACTCTGGCATTGTCTGTTGAAATGGAAAGAGATTGTTATCCTGCCATTGGCAGTTGAAACGGAAAGAGGTCCTGTGTCCAGGTATTAACAGGTGAAATGGAAAGAGTTCCTGTTACTCAGGCATTGACAGCTGAAATGGAAAGAGCTCCTGTTACTCAAGCATTGACAGTTGAAATGGAAGAGCTCCTGTTGCTCGGACATTGACAGCTGAAATGGAAAGAGCTGTTATTACTCGGCATTGTCAGTTGAAAGGAAAGAGCTCCTGTGACTCGGGCATTGATAGTTGAAATGGTAAGAGCTCCTGTTAGTCAGGCATTTTCAGTTGAAGGAAAGGGCTCCTGTTACTCAGGAATTGCCAGTTGAAATGGAAATAGCTCATACTATTTAGGCATTGACAGTTGAAATGGAAGAGATCATTATCCTGGTATTGGTAGTTGAAACCGAAAGAGGTCCTCTGTCTCAGGCATTAACAGGTGAAATAGAAAGAGTTCCTGTTACTCAGGCATTGGCAGTTGAAATGGAAAGAGGTCTTGTTACTCAGGCCTTGTCAGTTGAAATGGAAAGAGCTCCTGTGACTCGGGCATTGATAGTTGAAATGGTAAGAGCTCCTGTGACTCAAGCATTTTCAGTTGAAGGGAAAGAGCTCCTGTTACTCAGGCATTGACAGTTGAAATGGAAACAGCTCATTATATTCAGGCATTGACAGTTGAAATGGAAAGGGCTCCTGTTACTCTGGCATTGACAGTTGAAATGGAAAGAGCTCCTTTTACTCAGGCATTGACATTGAAATGGAAAGAGCTCCTTTACTCAGGGATTGTCAGTTTAAATGGATAGAGCTCCAGTTACTCTGGCATTGTCAATAGAAATGGAGAGAGCTCCTGTTATTCAGGCATTGACTGATGAAATGGAAAGTGCTCCTGTTACACAGGCATTGTCAATTGAAAAGGAATGAGCTCTTGTTACTAAGGTATTGACAGTTGAAATGGAAATGCTTCCATTACTTGGGCATTGATAGTTCAAATTTAAAGAGCTCATGTTGCTCAGGCTTGACAGTTGAAGTGGAAAGAGCTCCTGTTACTCGGCATTGTCAGTTGAAATGGAAAGAGTTCATGTTTCTCAGGCATTGACAGTAGAAATTGAAAGAGCTCCTGTTACCAGGCAATGACAGTTGAAATGGCAAGATCTTCTGTTTCTCAAGCATTGACAGTTGAAGTGGAAAGTATTCCTGTTACTCAGGCATTGACAGTTGAAATGGAAACAGCTCATGTTACTCAGGCATTGACAGTTGAAATCGAAAAAGCTCCTGTTACTGAGGCATTGTCTGTTGAAATGGAAAGAGCTTCTTTTACTCTGACATTGACAGAGGATATAGATAGGGCTCCTGTTACCCAGGCATTGAAAGTTGAAATGGAAAGATCTCCTGTTACTCTGGCATTGTCTGTTGAAATGGATAGAGCTTCTTTACTCAGGCATTGACCGAGGATATGGAAGAGCTCCTGTTACACATGCATTGTCAATTGAAAGAGAAAGTGCTCATATTCAGACATTAACAGCTGAAATATAAAGAGCTTCTGTTTCTCAGATATTGACAGTTGAAATAGAAAGAGCTTCTTTTACTTAGGCATTGACAGTTGAAATGGAAAGACCTCATGTTTCTCAGGCATTGAGAGTTGAAATCAAAAGAACTTCTTTTACTCTGGCGTTGACATTTGAAATGGAAAGAGCTCCTCTTGCTCTGGCATTGACAGTTGAAAAGGAAAAAGCTTCTGTTACTCAGGCATTGAAAGTTGAAATGGAAAGATCTCCTGTTACTCTGGCATTGTCTGTTGAAATGGAAGAGATTGTTATCCTGCCATTGGCAGTTGAAGCGGAAAGGGTCCTGTGTCTCAGGTATTAACAGGTGAAATGGAAAGAGTTCCTGTTACTCAGGCATTGACAGCTGAAATGGAAAGAGCTCCTGTTACTCAAGCATTGACAGTTGAAATGGAAGAGCTCCTGTTGCTCGGACATTGACAGCTGAAATGGAAAGAGCTGTTATTACTCGGCATTGTCAGTTGAAAAGGAAAGAGCTCCTGTGACTGGGGCATTGATAGTTGAAATGGTAAGAGCTCCTGTTAGTCAGGCATTTTCAGTTGAAGGAAAGGGCTCCTGTTACTCAGGAATTGCCAGTTGAAATGGAAATAGCTCATACTATTTAGGCATTGACAGTTGAAATGGAAAGAGATCATTATCCTGGTATTGGTAGTTGAAACCGAAAGAGGTCCTCTGTCTCAGGCATTAACAGGTGAAATAGAAAGAGTTCCTGTTACTCAGGCATTGGCAGTTGAAATGGAAAGAGGTCTTGTTACTCAGGCCTTGTCAGTTGAAATGGAAAGAGCTCCTGTGACTCGGGCATTGATAGTTGAAATGGTAAGAGCTCCTGTGACTCAAGCATTTTCAGTTGAAAGGGAAAGAGCTCCTGTTACTCAGGCATTGACAGTTGAAATGGAAACAGCTCATTACATTCAGGCATTGACAGTTGAAATGGAAAGGGCTCCTGTTACTCTGGCATTGACAGTTGAAATGGAAAGAGCTCCTTTTACTCAGGCATTGACATTTGAAATGGAAAGAGCTCCTTTTACTCAGGGATTGTCAGTTTAAATGGATAGAGCTCCAGTTACTCTGGCATTGTCAATAGAAATGGAGAGAGCTCCTGTTATTCAGGCATTGACTGATGAAATGGAAAGTGCTCCTGTTACACAGGCATTGTCAATTGAAAAGGAATGAGCTCTTGTTACTAAGGTATTGACAGTTGAAATGGAAATGCTTCCATTACTTGGGCATTGATAGTTCAAATTTAAAGAGCTCATGTTGCTCAGGCTTGACAGTTGAAGTGGAAAGAGCTCCTGTTATCGGCATTGTCAGTTGAAATGGAAAGAGTTCATGTTTCTCAGGCATTGACAGTAGAAATTGAAGAGCTCCTGTTACCAGGCAATGACAGTTGAAATGGCAAGATCTTCTGTTTCTCAAGCATTGACAGTTGAAGTGGAAAGTATTCCTGTTACTCAGGCATTGACAGTTGAAATGGAAACAGCTCATGTTACTCAGGCATTGACAGTTGAAATCGAAAAAGCTCCTGTTACTGAGGCATTGTCTGTTGAAATGGAAAGAGCTTCTTTTACTCTGACATTGACAGAGGATATAGATAGGGCTCCTGTTACCCAGGCATTGAAAGTTGAAATGGAAAGATCTCCTGTTACTCTGGCATTGTCTGTTGAAATGGATAGAGCTTCTTTTACTCAGGCATTGACCGAGGATATGGAAAGAGCTCCTGTTACACATGCATTGTCAATTGAAAGAGAAAGTGCTCATATTCAGACATTAACAGCTGAAATATAAAGAGCTTCTGTTTCTCAGATATTGACAGTTGAAATAGAAAGAGCTTCTTTTACTTAGGCATTGACAGTTGAAATGGAAAGACCTCATGTTTCTCAGGCATTGAGAGTTGAAATCAAAAGAACTTCTTTTACTCTGCCGTTGACATTTGAAATGGAAAGAGCTCCTCTTGCTCTGGCATTGACAGTTGAAAAGGAAAAAGCTTCTGTTACTCAGGCATTGAAAGTTGAAATGGAAAGATCTCCTGTTACTCTGGCATTGTCTGTTGAAATGGATAGAGCTTCTTTTACTCAGGCATTGACAGAGGATATGGAAAGAGCTCCTGTTACACAGGCATTGTCAATTGAAAGAGAAACAGCTCTTGTTTCTAAGGCATTGACAATTGATATGGAAAGAGCTCCTGTTATTTGGGCATCGATAGTTGAAATGGAATGAGCTCATGTTACTCAAACATTGACAGTTAAAACTGAAAGAGCTTCTGTGACTCGGGGCATTTTCAGTTGAAAGGGAAAGAGCTCCTGTTACCCAGGCATTGACAGTTGAAAGAGAAAGTGCTCATATTATTCAGACATTGACAGTTGAAATATAAAGAGCTTCTGTTACTCAGATATTGACAGTTGAAATAGAAAGAGCTTCTTTTACTTAGGCATTGACAGTTGAAATGGAAAGAGCTCCTGTTACTCGAGCAGTGTCAGTTGAAATGGAAAGACCTCATGTTTCTCAGGCATTGAGAGTTGAAATCAAAAGAACTTCTTTTACTCTGGCGTTGACATTTGAAATGGAAAGAGCTCCTCTTGCTCTGGCATTGACAGTTGAAAAGGAAAAAGCTTCTGTTACTCAGGCATTGAAAGTTGAAATGGAAAGTTCTCCTGTTACTCAGGCATTGTCATTTGTAATGGATAGAGTTTCTGTTACTCAGGCATTGACAGATGATATGAACAGAGCCTGTTATACAGACCTTATCAATTGAAAGGAAAGGACTCTTGTTAGTTGTGCATTGATAGTTGAAATGGAATGTGCTCATGTTCCTGAAGCATTGACAGTTGAAATGGAAAGATTTCCTGTTTCTCATGCATTGCCAGTTGAAAGTGAAAGAGCTCCTGTTACGCAGGCATTGGCAGTTGAAATGGAAAGAGTTCATATAATTCAGACATTGACAATAGAAATGGAAAGAGCTCCTGTTACTTAGGCATTGACAGTTGAAATGGAAATAGCTCCTGTCACTCAGGCATTGTCAGTTTAAATGGAAAGAGCTACTGTTACTCAGGCATTCACAGATGAAGTGGCATGAGCTGCTGTTATACTCAGGCATTGCCAGTTGAAATGGAAAGAGTTCCTGTTAGCTAGGTATTGACAGTTGAAATGAGAAGAGCTCCTCTTATCCAGGCATTGACAATTGAAACGGAAGGAGCTCCTGTTACTCAGTCATTGACAGCGCAAATGGAATGAGCTGCTGTTACTCAGGCATTGACTGTTGAAATGGAAATAGCTGCTGTTATTCTCAGGCATTGCCAGTTGAAATGGAAAGAGATCATTATCCAGGCATTGACAATTGAAACGGAAAGAGGTCCTGTGTCTCAGGCATTAACAGGTGAAATGGAAAGAGTTCCTGTTACTCAGGCATTGACAGTTGAAATGGAAAGAGCTCCTGTTACTCAGGCATTGACAGCTGAAATGAAAAGAGCTCCTGTTACTCAAGCATTGACAGTTGAAATGGAAAGAGATCCTGTTACTTGGACATTGACAGTTGAAATTAAATGAGCTGTTATTACTCGGCATTGTCAGTTGAAAAGAAAAGAGGTCTGGTTACTCAGGCCTTGTCAGCTGAAATGGAAAGAGCTCCTGTGACTGGAGCATTGATTGTTGAAATGGTAAGAGCTCCTGTTAGGCATTTTCAGTTGAAGGAAAGCTCCTGTTACTCAGGAATTGCCAGTTGAAATGGAAATAGCTCATACTATTTAGGCATTGACAGTTGAAATGGAAAGAGCTCCTGTTACTCATGCATTGTCAGTTGAAATGGAAAGATCTTCTTTTTACTCAGGCATTGAGAATTGCAATGGAAAGAGCTCCTGTTACTCAGGGATTGTCAGTTTAAATGGATAGAGCTGCTGTTACTCAGGCATTGTCAATAGAAATGGAGAGAGCTCCTGTTATTCAGGCATTGACAGATGAAATGGAAAGTGCTCCTGTTACACAGGCATTGTCAATTGAATAGGAAAGAGCACTTGTTACTACGGCATTAACAGTTGAAATGGAAAGTGCTTCCATTACTTGGGCATTGATAGTTCAAATTTAAAGAGCTCATGTTGCTCAGGCTTGACAGCTGAAGTGGAAAGAGCTCCTGTTACTCGGCATTGTCAGTTGAAATGGAAAGATTTCATGTTTCTCAGGCATTGACAGTTGGAATTGAAAGAGCTCCTGTTACACAGGCATTGACAGTTGATATGGAAACACCTCCAGTTTCTCAGGCATTTACAGTTGAAATGGATAGAACTCCTGTTATCAGGCATTGACAGTTGAAATAGAAAGATCTCCTGTTACTCAGGCATTGTCAGTTGAAATGAATAGAGCTTCTGTCACTCTGGCATTGACATATAATATGAAAAGAGCTCCTGTTATACAAGCCTTATCAATTGAAAGGGATAAGAGCTCATGTTAGTTGTGCATTGATAGTTGAAATGGAATGTGTTCATGTTACGGAAGCATTGACAGTTGAAATGGAAACAGCTGCTGTTATTCTCAGGCATTGCCAGTTGAAAGGTAAAGAGCTCCTGTTTCACAGGCATTGGCAGTTGAAATGGAAAGAGCTCATATTATTCAGACATTGACAGGAGAAATGGAGAGAGCTCCTGTTATTCAGGCATTGTCAGTTTAAATGGAAAGAGCTACTGTTACTCTGGCATTCACAAATGAAGTGGAATGAGCTGCTGTTATACTCAGGCATTGCCAGTTGAAATGGAAATAGCTGCTGTTATTCTCAGGCATTGCCAGTTGAAAGGGAAAGAGCTCGTTATCCAGGCATTGACAGTTAAACGGGAAAGAGGTCCTGTGACTCGGGCATTGATAGTTGAAATGGAAAGAGCGCCTGTGACTCAGGCATTTTCAGTTGAAAGGGAAAGAGCTCCTGTTACTCAGGCATTGACAGTTGAAATGGAAACAGCTCATATTATTCAGGCATTGACAGTTGAAATGGAAAGGGCTCCTGTTACTCAGGCATTGACAGTTGAAATGGAAAGAGCTCCTTTTACTCAGGCATTGACATTTGAAATGGAAAGAGCTCCTTTTACTCAGGGATTGTCAGTTTAAATGGATAGAGCTCCAGTTACTCTGGCATTGTCAATAGAAATGGAGAGAGCTCCTGTTATTCAGGCTTTGACTGATGAAATGGAAAGTGCTCCTGTTACACAGGCATTGTCAATTGAAAGGAAAGAGCTCTTGTTACTAAGGCATTGACAGTTGAAATGGAAATGCCACCATTACAGGCATTCATAGTTCAAATTTAAAGAGCTCATGTTGCTCAGGCTTGACAGTTGAAGTGGAAAGAGCTCCTGTTACTCGGCATTGTCAGTTGAAATGGAAAGAGTTCATGTTTCTCAGGCATTGACAGTTGAAATTGAAAGAGCTCCTGTTACCAGGCAATGACAGTTGAAATGGCAAGATGTTCTGTTTCTCAAGCAATGACAGTTGAAGTGGAAAGTATTCCTGTTACTCAGGCGCTGACAGTTGAAATGAAAACAGCTCATGTTACTCAGGCATTGAGAGTTGAAATCGAAAAAGCTCCTGTTACTCAGGCATTGTCTGTTGAAATGGATAGAGCTTCTTTACTCAGGCATTGACAGGATATAGAAAGGGCTCCTGTTACCCAGGCATTGAAAGTTGAAATGGAAAGATCTCCTGTTACTCTGGCATTGTCTGTTGAAATGGATAGAGCTTCTTTTACTCAGGCATTGACAGAGGATATGGAAAGAGCTCCTGTTACACAGGCATTGTCAATTGAAAGAGAAACAGCTCTTGTTTCTAAGGCATTGACAATTGAAATGGAAAGAGCTCCTGTTATTTGGGCATTGATAGTTGAAATGGAATGAGCTCATGTTACTCAAACATTGACAGTTAAAACTGAAAGAGCTTCTGTGACTCGGGGCATTTTCAGTTGAAACGGAAAGAGCTCCTTTTACCCATGCATTGACAGTCGAAAGAGAAAGTGCTCATATTATTCAGACATTGACAGTTGAAATATAAAGAGCTTCTGTTATTCAGATATTAACAGTTGAAATAGAAAGAGCTTCTTTTACTTAGGCATTGACAGTTGAAATGGAAAAAGCTCCTGTTACTCGAGCAGTGTCAGTTGAAGTGGAAAGTCCTCATGTTTCTCAGGCATTGAGAGTTGAAATCAAAAGAACTTCTTTTACTCTGGCGTTGACATTTGAAATGGAAAGAGCTCCTCTTGCTCTGGCATTGACAGTTGAAAAGGAAAAAGCTTCTGTTACTCAGGCATTGAAAGTTGAAATGGAAAGTTCTCCTGTTACTCAGGCATTGTCATTTGTAATGGACAGAGTTTCTGTTACTCAGGCATTGACAGATGATATGAACAGAGCGCCTGTTATACAGGCCTTATCAATTGAAAGGGGAAAGGACTCTTGTTAGTTGTGCATTGATAGTTGAAATGGAATGTGCTCATGTTCCTGAAGCATTGACAGTTGAAATGGAAACAGCTGCTGTTATTCTCATGCATTGCCAGTTGAAAGGGAAAGAGCTCCTGTTACGCAGGCATTGGCAGTTGAAATGGAAAGAGTTCATATAATTCAGACATTGACAGTAGAAATGGAAAGTGCTCTTGTTACTCAGGCATTGACAGTTGAAATGGAAATAGCTCCTGCCACTCAGGCATTGTCAGTTTAAATGGAAAAGAGCTACTGTTACTCAGACATTCACAGATGAAGTGGAATGAGCTGCTGTTATACTCAGGCATTGCCAGTTGAAATGGAACGAGTTCCTGTTAGCTAGGTATTGACAGTTGAAATGAGAAGAGCACTTGTTATCCAGGCATTGACAATTGAAACGGAAGGAGCTCCTGTTACTCAGTCATTGACAGTGGAAATGGAATGAGCTGCTGTTACTCAGGCATTGACTGTTGAAATGGAAATAGCTGCTGTTATTCTCAGGCATTGCCAGTTGAAATGGAAAGAGATCGTTATCCAGGCATTGACAATTGAAACGGAAAGAGGTCCTGTGTCTCAGGCATTAACAGGTGAAATGGAAAGAGTTCCTGTTACTCAGGCATTGATAGTTGAAATGGAAAGAGCTCCTGTTACTCAAGCATTGACAGCTGAAATGGAAAGAGCTCCTGTTACTCAGGCATTGACAGTTGAAATGGAAAGAGCTCCTGTTACTCGGACATTGACAGTTGAAATTGAAATGAGCTGTTATTACTCGGCATTATCAGTTGAAAAGCAAAAGGTCTTGTTACTCAGGCCTTGTCAGTTGAAATGGAAAGAGCTCCTGTGACTCGGCATTGATAGTTGAAATGGTAAGAGCTCCTGTTAGTCAGGCATTTTCAGTTGAAAGGAAAAAGCTCCTGTTACTCAGGCATTGCCAGTTGAAATGGAAATAGCTCATACTATTTAGGCATTGACAGTTGAAATGGAAGAGCTCCTGTTACTCAGGCATTGACAGTTGACATGGAAAGAGCTCCTTTACTCAGGCATTGAGATTTGAAATGGAAAGAGCTCCTGTTACTTAGGGATTGTCACTTTAAATGGATAGAACTGCTGTTACTCAGGCATTGTCAATATAAATGGAAGAGCTCCTGTTATTCAGGCATTGACAGATGAAATGGAAAGTGCTCCTGTTACACAGGCATTGTCAATTGAAAAGAAAGAGCTCTTGTTACTACAGCATTGACAGTTGAAATGGAAAGAGCTTCCATTACTTGGGCATTGATAGTTCAAATTTAAAGAGCTCATGTTGCTCAGGCTTGACAGCTGAAGTGAAAGAGCTCCTGTTACTCGGCATTGTCAGTTGAAATGGAAAGATTTCATGTTTCTCAGGCATTGACATTTGAAATTGAAAGAGCTCCTTTTTACTCAGGCATTGACAGTTGAAATGGCAAGATCTCCTGTTTCTCAAGCATTGACAGTTGAAGTGGAAAGAACTCCTGTTACTCAGGTGTTGACAGTTGAAATGAAACAGCTCATGTTACTCAGGCATTGACAGTTGAAATCGAAAAGCTCCTGTTACCCAGGCAATGAAAGTTGAAATGGATCGATCTCCTGTTACTCAGGCATTGTCTGTTGAAATGGATAGAGCTTCTTTTACTCAGGCATTGACAGAGGATATAGAAAGAGCTCCTGTTACACAGGCATTGTCAATAGAAAGAGAAAGAGCTCTTGTATCTAAGGCATTGACAATTGGAGCTCCTGTTACTTGGACATTGATAGTTGAAATGGAATGAGCTCATGTTACTCAAACATTGACAGTTGAAATTGAAAGAGCTCCCTGTGACTCAGGTATTTTCATTTGAAAGGGAAAGAGCTCCTGTTTCCAGGCATTGACAGTTGAAATGGAAAGAGCTTCTTTTACTCAGGCATTGTCAGTTGAAATGGAAAGAGCTCATGTTCTCAGGCATTGAGAGTTGAAATTAAAATAACTTCTTTTACTCAGGCATTGACATTTGAAATGGAAGGAGCTCCTGTTGCTCAGGCATTGACAGTTGAAATGGAAACAGCTCATACTATATAGGCATTGACAGTTGAAATGGAAAGAGCTCCTTTTACTCAGGCATTGAGATTTGAAATGGAAAGAGCTCCTGTTACTCAGGGATTGTCAGTTTAAATGGGTAGAGCTGCTGTTACTCAGGCATTGTCAATAGAAATGGAGAGAGCTCCTGTTATTCAGGCATTGACAGATGAAATGGAAAGTGCTCCTGTTACACAGGCATTGTCAATTGAAAAGGAAAGAGCTCTTGTTACTACGGCATTGACAGTTGAAATGGAAAGTGCTTCCATTACTTGGGCATTGATAGTTCAAATTTTCATGTTGCTCAGGCTTGACAGCTGAAGTGGAAAGAGCTCCTGTTACTCGGCATTGTCAGTTGAAATGGAAAGATTTCATGTTTCTCAGGCATTGACAGTTGAAATTGAAAGAGCTCCTGTTACAGGGCATTGCCAGTTGAAATGGCAAGATCTCCTGTTTCTCAAGCATTGACAGTTGAAGTGGAAAGAACTCCTGTTACTCAGGTGTTGACAGTTGAAATGGAAACAGCTCATGTTACTCAGGCATTGTCAGTAGAAATCGAAAAAGCACCTCTTACCCAGACATTGAAAGTTGAAATGGAAAGATCTCCTGTTACTCAGGCATTGTCTGTTGAAATGGATAGAGCTTATTTTACTCAGGCATTGACACAGGAAATAGAAAGAGCTCCTGTTACACAGGCATTGAAAGTTGAAATGGAAAGATCTCCTCTTACTCAGGCATTGTCTGTTGAAATGTATAGAGCTTCTTTTACTCAGGCATTGACAGAGGTTATAGAAAGAGCTCCTGTTACCCAGGCATTGAAAGTTGAAATGGAAAGATCTCCTGTTACTCAGGCATTGTCTGTTGAAATGGATAGAGCTTTTTACTCAGGCATTGACAGAGGATATTGAAAGAGCTCCTGTTACACAGGCATTGTCAATTGAAAGAGAAAGAGCTCTTTGTTTCTAAGGCATTGACAATTGAAATGGAAAGAGCTCCTGTTACTTGGACATTGATAGTTGAAATGGAATGAGCTCATGTTACTCAATCATTGACAGTTGAAATTGAAAGAGCTCCTGTGACTCGGGCATTTTCATTTGAAAAGGAAAGAGCCCCTTTTACCCAGGCATTTACAGTTGAAATGGAAAGGGCTCCTGTTTCTCTGGTGTTGTCAGTTGAAATGGAAAGAGCTCATGTTTCTCAGGCATTGAGAGTTGAAATTAAAATAACTTCTTTTACTCAGGCATTGACATTTGAAATGGAAAGAGCTCCTGTTGCTCAGGTATTGACAGTTGAAATGGAAACAGCTCATGTTACTCAGGCATTGCCAGTTGAAATCGAAAGAGCTCCTGTTACCCAGGCATTGACAGTTGAAATGGAATGACCTCCTGTTTCTTAGGCATTTACAGTTGAAATGGATGGAACTCTTGTTATCAGGCATTGAAAGTTGAAATGGAAAGATCTCCTGTTACTCAGGCATTGTCAGTTGAAATGGATAGAGGTTCTGTAACTCAGGCATTGACAGATGATATTAAAAGAGCTCCTGTTACACAAGCCTTATCAATGGAAAGGGAAAGAGCTCTTTTTAGTTGTGCATTGATAGTTGAAATTGAATATGCTCATGTTACTTGAGCATTGGCAGTTGAAATGGAAACAGCTGCTGTTATTCTCAGGTAATGCCAGTTGAAAGGGAAAGAGCTGCTGTTACCCAGGCATTGACAGTTGAAATGGAAAGAGTTCATATTATTCAGATGTTGACAGTAGAAATGGAAAGACCTCCTGTTACTCAGATATTGACAGTTGAAATAGAAAGAGCTTCTTTACTTAGGCATTGACAGTTGAAATGGAAAGAGCTCCTGTTACTCGGGCAGTGTCAGTTGAAATAGAAGAGCCTCATGTTTCTCAGGCATTGATAGTTGAAATCAAAAGAACTTCTTTTACTCAGGCGTTGACATTTGAAATGGAAAGAGCTCCTGTTGCTCAGGCATTGACAGCTGAAATGGAGAAAACTTCTGTTACTCAGGCATTGAAAGTTGAAATGGAAAGATCACCTGTTACTCAGGCATTGCCATTTGTAATGGATAGAGCTTCTGTTACTCAGGCATTGACAGTTGATATGAACAGAGCCTGATATACAGTCCTTATCAATTGAAAGGGAAAGGGCTGTTGTTAGTTGTGCATTGATAGTTGAGATGGAATGCTCATGTTACTGAAGCATTGAGAGTTGAAATGGAAACTGCTGCTGTTATTCTCATGCATTGCCAGTTGAAAGGAAAGAGCCCTGTAACGCAGCATTGACAGTTGAAATGGAAAGAGTTCATATAATTCAGACATTGACAGTAGAAATGGAAAGAGCTCCTGTGACTCAGGCATTGACAGTTGAATGGAAATCGCTCCTGTTACTCAGGCATTGTCAGTTTAAATGGAAAGAGCTACTGTTACTCAGGCATTCACAGATGAAGTGAAATGAGCTGCTGTTATACTCAGGCATTGCCAGATGAAATGGAAAGAGTTCCTGTTAGCTAGGTATTGACAGTTGAAATGGGAAGAGCTCCTGTTATCCAGGCATTAACAGTTGAAACGGAAGGAGCTCTTGTTTCTCAGTCATTGACAGTGCAAATGGAAAGAGCTGCTGTTACTCAGGCATTGACGGTAGAAATGGAAATTAGCTGCAGTTATTCTCAGGCATTGCCAGTTGAAATGGAAAGAGATCGTTATCCTGGCATTGACAGTTGAAATGGAAAGAGGTCCTGTGTCTCAGGCATTAACAGGTGAAATGGAAAGAGTTCCTGTTACTCAGGCATTGACAGTTGAAATGGAAAGAGCTCCTGTTACTCAGGCATTGACAGCTGAAATGAAAAGAGCTCCTGTTACTCAAGCATTGACAGTTGAAATGGAAAGAGCTCCTGTTACTCGGACATTGACAGTTGAAATGGAAAGAGCTGTTATAACTCGGCATTGTCAGTTGAAAAGGAAAGAGGTCTTGTTACTCAGGCCTTGTCAGCTGAAATGGAAAGAGCTCCTGTGACTCGGGCATTGATAGTTGAAATGGTAAGAGCTCCTGTTAGTCAGGCATTTTCAGTTGGAAGGGAAAGAGCTCCTGTTACTCAGGAATTGCCAGTTGAAATGGAAATAGCTCATACGATTTAGGCATTGACAGGTGAAATGGAAAGAACTCCTGTGACTCGGGCATTTTCATTTGAAAGGAAAAGAGCTCCTGTTACCCAGGCATTGACAGTTGAAATGGAAAGAGCTTCTGTTACACAGGCATTGACAGTTGAAATGGAAAGAGCTTTACTCAGGCATTGACAGTTGAAATGGAAAGAGCTCCTGTTACTCGGGCATTGTCAGTTGAAATGGAAAGAGCTCATGTTTCTCAGACATTGAGAGTTGAAATTAAAATTACTTCTTTACTCTGGCATTGACATTTGATATGGAAAGAGCTCCTGTTGCTCAGGCATTGACAGTTGAAATGGAAACAGCTCATGTTACTCAGGCATTGCCAGTTGAAATCAAAAGAGCTCCTGTTACCCAGGCATTGACAGTTGAAATGGAATGACCTCCTGTTTCTCAGGCATTTACAGTTGAATTGGACAGAACTCCTGTTATCAGGCATTGACAGTTGAAATAGAAAGAGCTCCAGTTACTCAGGTATTGAAAGTTGAAATGGAAAGATCTCCTGTTACTCAGGCATTGTCAGTTGAAATGGATAGAGCTACTGTAACTTAGGCATTGCCAGTTGAAATGGAAATAGCACATTCTATTTAGGCATTGACAGTTGAAATGGATAGAGATCATTATCTTGGCATTGGCAGTTGAAACGGAAAGAAGTCCTGTGTCTCAGGCATTAACAGGTGAAATGGAAAGAGTTCCTGTTACTCAGGCATTGACAGTTGAAATGGAAAGAGCTCCTGTTACTCAGGCATTGACAGCTGAAATGGAAACAGATCCTGTTACTCAAGCATTGACAGTTGAAATGGAAAGAGCTCCTGTTACTCGGACATTGACAGTTGAAAAGGAAAGAACTGTTATTACTCGGCATTGTCAGTTGAAAAGGAAAGAGGTCTTGTTACTCAGGCCTTGTCTGCTGAAATGGAAAGAGCTCCTTTGACTCGGGCATTGATAGTTGAAATGGTAAGAGCTCCTGTTAGTCAGGCATTTTCAGTTGAAAGGGAAAGAGCTCCTGTTACTCAGGAATTGCCAGTTGAAATGGAAATAGCTCATTCTATTTAGGCATTGACAGTTGAAATGGAAAGAGCTCCTGTTACTCATGCATTGACAGTTGAAATGGAAAGAGATCGTTATCCTGGCATTGGCAGTTGAAACGGAAAGAAGTCCTGTGTCTCAGGCATTAACAGGTGAAATGGAAAGATTTCCTGTTACTCAGGCATTGACAGTTGAAATGGAAAGAGCTCCTGTTACTCAGGCATTGACAGCTGAAATGGAAAGAGCTCCTGTTACTCAAGCATTGACAGTTGAAATGGAAAGAGCTCCTGTTACTCGGACATTGACAATTGAAATGGAAAGAGCTGTTATAACTCGGCATTGTCAGTTGAAAAGGAAAGAGGTCTTGTTATTCAGGCCTTGTCAGCTGAAATGGAAAGAGCTCCTGTGACTCGGGCATTGATAGTTGAAATGGTAAGAGCTCCTGTTAGTCAGGCATTTTCAGTTGGAAGGGAAAGAGCTCCTGTTACTCAGGAATTGCCAGTTGAAATGGAAATAGCTCATACGATTTAGGCATTGACAGTTGAAATGGAAAGAGCTCCTGTGACTCGGGCATTTTCATTTGAAAGGAAAAGAGCTCCTGTTACCCAGGCATTGACAGTTGAAATGGAAAGAGCTTCTGTTACACAGGCATTGACAGTTGAAATGGAAAGAGCTTCTTTTACTCAGGCATTGACAGTTGAAATGGAAAGAGCTCCTGTTACTCGGGCATTGTCAGTTGAAATGGAAAGAGCTCATGTTTCTCAGGCATTGAGAGTTGAAATTAAAATTACTTCTTTTACTCAGGCATTGACATTTGATATGGAAAGAGCTCCTGTTGCTCAGGCATTGACAGTTGAAATGGAAACAGCTCATGTTACTCAGGCATTGCCAGTTGAAATCAAAAGCTCCTGTTACCCAGGCATTGACAGTTGAAATGGAATGACCTCCTGTTTCTCAGGCATTTACAGTTGAATTGGACAGAACTCCTGTTATCAGGCATTGACAGTTGAAATAGAAAGAGCTCCAGTTACTCAGGTATTGAAAGTTGAAATGGAAAGATCTCCTGTTACTCAAGCATTGTCAGTTGAAATGGATAGAGCTTCTGTAACTTAGGCATTGCCAGTTGAAATGGAAATAACTCATTCTATTTAGGCATTGACAGTTGAAATGGATAGCGATCGTTATCCTGGCATTGGCAGTTGAAACGGAAGAAGTCCTGTGTCTCAGGCATTAACAGGTGAAATGGAAAGAGTTCCTGTACTCAGGCATTGACAGTTGAAATGGAAAGAGCTCCTGTTACTCAGGCATTGACAGCTGAAATGGAAACAGATCCTGTTACTCAAGCATTGACAGTTGAAATGGAAAGAGCTCCTGTTACTCGGACATTGACAGTTGAAAAGGAAAGAACTGTTATTACTCGGCATTGTCAGTTGAAAAGGAAAGAGATCTTGTTACTCAGGCCTTGTCTGCTGAAATGGAAAGAGCCCTTTGACTCGGCATTGATAGTTGAAATGGTAAGAGCTCCTGTTAGTCAGGCATTTTCAGTTGAAAGGGAAAGAGCTCCTGTTACTCAGGATTGCCAGTTGAAATGGAAATAGCTCATTCTATTTAGGCATTGACAGTTGAAATGGAAAGAGCTCCTGTTACTCATGCATTGACAGTTGAAATGGAAAGAGATCGTTATCCTGGCATTGGCAGTTGAAACGGAAAGAAGTCCTGTGTCTCAGGCATTAACAGGTGAAATGGAAAGAGTTCCTGTAACTCAAGCATTGACAGTTGAAATGGAAAGAACTCCTGTTACTCAGGCATTGACAGCTGAAATGGAAAGAGCTCCTGTTACTCAGGCATTGACAGTTGGAATTGAAAGAGCTCCTGTTACTGGACATTGACAGTTGAAAAGGAAAGAACTGTTATTACCGGCATTGTCAGTTGAAAAGGAAAGAGGTCTTGTTACTCAGGCCTTGTCAGCTGAAATAGAAAGAGCTCCTGTGACTCGGGCATTGGTAGTTGAAATGGTAAGAGCTCCTGTTAGTCAGGCATTTTCAGTTGAAAGGGAAAAGAGCTCCTGTTACTCGGCATTGCCGTTGAAATGGAAATAGCTCATACTATTTAGGCATTGACAGTTGAAATGGAAAGAGCTCCTGTTACTCATGCATTGACAGTTGAAATGGAAGAGCTTTCTTTTCTCGGCATTGAGAATTGAATGGAAAAGCTCCTGTTACACAGGGATTGTTAGTTTAAATGGATAGAGCTGCTGTTACTCAGGCATTGTCAATATAAATGGAGAGAGCTCCTGTTATTCAGACATTGACAGATGAAATGGAAAGTGCTCCTGTTATGCAGGCATTGTCAATTGAAAAGGAAAGAGCTCTTGTTACTACATCATTAACAGTTGAAATGGAAAGTGCTTCCATTACTTGGGCATTGATAGTTCAAATTTAAAGAGCTCATGTTGCTCAGGCTTGACAGCTGAAGTGGAAAGAGCTCCTGTTACTCGGCATTGTCAGTTGAAATGGAAAGATTTCATGTTTCTCAGGCATTGACAGTTGAAATTGAAAGAGCTCCTGTTACACAGGCATTGACGGTTGAAATGGCAAGATCTCCTGTTTCTCAAGCATTGACAGTTGAAGTGGAAAGAACTCCTGTTACTCAGGTGTTGACAGTTGAAATGGAAACAACTCATGTTAATCAGGCATTGACAGTTGAAATCGAAAAAGCTCCTGTTACCCAGGCATTGAAAGTTGAAATGGAAAGATCTCCTGTTACTCAGGCAATGTCTGTTGAAATGGATAGAGCTTTTTACTCAGGCATTGACAGAGGATACAGAAAAAGCTCCTGTTTTAATAAAGAGTATTGAATTATAAAAAGAAAAGCTCCTGTTACTCAGGCATTGAAAGTAGAAATGGAAAGATCTCCTGTTACTCAGGCATTGTCTGTTGAAATGGATAGAGCTTCTTTACTCAGGCATTGACAGAGGATATAGAAAGAGCTCCTGTTACCCAGGCATTGAAAGTTGAAATGGAAAGATCTCCTGTTACTCAGGCATTGTCTGTTGAAATGGATAGAGCTTTTACTCAGGCATTGACAGAGGATATAGAAAGAGCTCCTGTTACACAGGCATTGTCAATTGAAGAGAAAGAGCTTTTATTTCTAAGGCATTGACAATTGAAATGGAAAAGCTCTGTACTTGGACATTGATAGTTGAAATGGAATGAGCTCATGTTACTCAAACATTGACAGTTGAAATTGAAAGAGCTCCTGTGACTCGGCCATTTTCATTTGAAAGGAATAGAGCTCCTGTTACCCAAGCATTGACAGTTGAAATGGAAAGAGCTTCTGTTACACAGGCATTGACAGTTGAAATGGAAAGAGCTTCTTTTACTCAGGCATTGACAGTTGAAATGGAAAGAGCTCCTGTTACTCGGGCATTGTCAGTTGAAATGGAAAGAGCTCATGTTTCTCAGGCATTGAGAGTTGAAATTAAAACAACATCTTTTATTCAGGCATAGACATTTGATATGGAAAGAGCTTCTGCTGCTCAAGCATTGACAGTTGAAATGGAAACAGCTCATGTTACTCAGGCATTGCAGTTGAAATCAAAAGAGCTCCTGTTACCCAGGCATTTACAGTTGAAATGGAATGACCTCCTGTTTCTCAGGCATTTACAGTTGAAATGGACAGAACTCCTGTTATCAGGCATTGACAGTTGAAATAGAAAGAGCTCCAGTTACTCAGGAATTGAAAGTTAAAATGGAAAGATCTCCTGTTACTCAGGCATTGTCAGTTGAAATGGATAGAGCTTCTGTAACTTAGGCATTGGCAGATGATATGAAAAGAGCTCCTGTTACACAGGCCTTATCAATGGAAAGGGAAAGAGCTCTTGTTAGTTGTGCATTGATAGTTGAAATGGAATATGCTCATGTTACTGAAGCATTGACAGTTGAAATGGAAACAGCTGCTGTTATTCTCAGGTATTGCCATCGAAAGGGAAAGAGCTCCTGTTACCCAGGCATTGACAGTTGAAATGGAAAGAGCTCATATTATTCAGACATTGACAGTAGAAATGGAAAGACCTCCTGTTACTCAGGCATTGACAGTTGAAATGGAAATAGCTCCTTTACTCAGACATTGTCAGTTTAAATGGAAAGAGCTACTGTTACTCAGGCATTCACAGATGAAATGGAACGAGCTGCTGTTATAGTCAGGCATTGCCAGTTGAAATGGAAAGAGTTCCTGTTAGCTAGGTATTGACAGTTGAAATGGGAAGAGCTCCTCTTATCCAGGCATTGACAGTTGAAACGAAGGAGCTCCAGCTACTCAGTCATTGACAGTGGAAATGGAAAGAGCTGCTGTTACTCAGGCATTGACAGTTGAAATGAAAATAGCTGCTGTTATTCTCAGGCATTGCCAGTTGAAATGGAAAGAGGAACTGTGTCTCAGGCATTAACAGGTGAAATGGAAAGAGTTCCTGTTACTCAGGCTTTGACAGTTGAAATGGAAAGAGCTTGTGTTATTCAGGCATTGGCAGTTGCAATGGAAAGAGCACCTGTTTCTCAGGCATTGTCAGTTGAAATCGAAAGAGGTCTTGTTACTCAGGCCTTGTCAGTTGAAATGGAAAGAGCTCCTGCAACTCGGGCATTGATAGTTGAAATGGTAAGAGCTCCTGTTACTCAGGCATTGACAGCTGAAATGGAAAGAGCTCCTGTTACTCAAGCATTGAGAGTTGAAATGGTAAGAGCTCCTTTTACTCAGGCATTGAGATTTGAAATGGAAAGAGCTCCTGTTACTCAGGGACTGTCAGTTGAAATGGAAAGAGCTCATGTTTCTCAGGCATTGAGAGTTGAAATTAAAACAACATCTTTTATTCAGGCATAGACATTTGATATGGAAAGAGCTTCTGCTGCTCAAGCATTGACAGTTGAAATGGAAACAGCTCATGTTACTCAGGCATTGCAGTTGAAATCAAAAGAGCTCCTGTTACCCAGGCATTTACAGTTGAAATGGAATGACCTCCTGTTTCTCAGGCATTTACAGTTGAAATGGACAGAACTCCTGTTATCAGGCATTGACAGTTGAAATAGAAAGAGCTCCAGTTACTCAGGAATTGAAAGTTGAAATGGAAAGATCTCCTGTTACTCAGGCATTGTCAGTTGAAATGGATAGAGCTTCTGTAACTTAGGCATTGGCAGATGATATGAAAAGAGCTCCTGTTACACAGGCCTTATCAATGGAAAGGGAAAGAGCTCTTGTTAGTTGTGCATTGATAGTTGAAATGGAATATGCTCATGTTACTGAAGCATTGACAGTTGAAATGGAAACAGCTGCTGTTATTCTCAGGTATTGCCATCGAAAGGAAAGAGCTCCTGTTACCCAGGCATTGACAGTTGAAATGGAAAGAGCTCATATTATTCAGACATTGACAGTAGAAATGGAAAGACCTCCTGTTACTCAGGCATTGACAGTTGAAATGGAAATAGCTCCTTTTACTCAGACATTGTCAGTTTAAATGGAAAGAGCTACTGTTACTCAGGCATTCACAGATGAAATGGAACGAGCTGCTGTTATAGTCAGGCATTGCCAGTTGAAATGGAAAGAGTTCCTGTTAGCTAGGTATTGACAGTTGAAATGGGAAGAGCCCTCTTATCCAGGCATTGACAGTTGAAACGGAAGGAGCTCCAGCTACTCAGTCATTGACAGTGGAAATGGAAAGAGCTGCTGTTACTCAGGCATTGACAGTTGAAATGAAAATAGCTGCTGTTATTCTCAGGCATTGCCAGTTGAAATGGAAAGAGGAACTGTGTCTCAGGCATTAACAGGTGAAATGGAAAGAGTTCCTGTTACTCAGGCTTTGACAGTTGAAATGGAAAGAGCTTGTGTTATTCAGGCATTGGCAGTTGCAATGGAAAGAGCACCTGTTTCTCAGGCATTGTCAGTTGAAATCGAAAGAGGTCTTGTTACTCAGGCCTTGTCAGTTGAAATGGAAAGAGCTCCTGCAACTCGGCATTGATAGTTGAAATGGTAAGAGCTCCTGTTACTCAGGCATTGACAGCTGAAATGGAAAGAGCTCCTGTTACTCAAGCATTGAGAGTTGAAATGGTAGAGCTCCTTTTACTCAGGCATTGAGATTTGAAATGGAAAGAGCTCCTGTTACTCAGGGACTGTCAGTTGAAATGGAAAGAGCTCATGTTTCTCAGGCATTGAGAGTTGAAATTAAAACAACATCTTTTATTCAGGCATAGACATTTGATATGGAAAGAGCTTCTGCTGCTCAAGCATTGACAGTTGAAATGGAAACAGCTCATGTTACTCAGGCATTGCAGTTGAAATCAAAAGAGCTCCTGTTACCCAGGCATTTACAGTTGAAATGGAATGACCTCCTGTTTCTCAGGCATTTACAGTTGAAATGGACAGAACTCCTGTTATCAGGCATTGACAGTTGAAATAGAAAGAGCTCCAGTTACTCAGGAATTGAAAGTTGAAATGGAAAGATCTCCTGTTACTCAGGCATTGTCAGTTGAAATGGATAGAGCTTCTGTAACTTAGGCATTGGCAGATGATATGAAAAGAGCTCCTGTTACACAGGCCTTATCAATGGAAAGGGAAAGAGCTCTTGTTAGTTGTGCATTGATAGTTGAAATGGAATATGCTCATGTTACTGAAGCATTGACAGTTGAAATGGAAACAGCTGCTGTTATTCTCAGGTATTGCCATCGAAAGGAAAGAGCTCCTGTTACCCAGGCATTGACAGTTGAAATGGAAAGAGCTCATATTATTCAGACATTGACAGTAGAAATGGAAAGACCTCCTGTTACTCAGGCATTGACAGTTGAAATGGAAATAGCTCCTTTTACTCAGACATTGTCAGTTTAAATGGAAAGAGCTACTGTTACTCAGGCATTCACAGATGAAATGGAACGAGCTGCTGTTATAGTCAGGCATTGCCAGTTGAAATGGAAAGAGTTCCTGTTAGCTAGGTATTGACAGTTGAAATGGGAAGAGCTCCTCTTATCCAGGCATTGACAGTTGAAACGGAAGGAGCTTCAGCTACTCAGTCATTGACAGTGGAAATGGAAAGAGCTGCTGTTACTCAGGCATTGACAGTTGAAATGAAAATAGCTGCTGTTATTCTCAGGCATTGCCAGTTGAAATGGAAAGAGGAACTGTGTCTCAGGCATTAACAGGTGAAATGGAAAGAGTTCCTGTTACTCAGGCTTTGACAGTTGAAATGGAAAGAGCTTGTGTTATTCAGGCATTGGCAGTTGCAATGGAAAGAGCACCTGTTTCTCAGGCATTGTCAGTTGAAATCGAAAGAGGTCTTGTTACTCAGGCCTTGTCAGTTGAAATGGAAAGAGCTCCTGCAACTCGGGCATTGATAGTTGAAATGGTAAGAGCTCCTGTTACTCAGGCATTGACAGCTGAAATGGAAAGAGCTCCTGTTACTCAAGCATTGAGAGTTGAAATGGTAAGAGCTCCTTTTACTCAGGCATTGAGATTTGAAATGGAAAGAGCTCCTGTTACTCAGGGACTGTCAGTTTAAATGGGTAGAGCTGCTGTTACACAGTCATTGCCAATAGAAATGGAGAGAGCTCCTGTTATTCAGGCATTGACAGATGAAATGGAAAGTGCTCCTGTTACACAGGCATTGTCAATTGAAAAGGAAAGAGCTCTTGTTACTACGGCATTAACAGTTGAAATGGAAAGTGCTTCCATTACTTGGGCATTGATAGTTCAAATTTAAAGAGCTCATGTTGCTCAGAGTTGACAGCTGAAGTGGAAAGAGCTCCTGTTACTCGGCATTGTCAGTTGAAATGGAAAGATTTCATTTTTCTCAGGCATTGACAGTTGAAATTGAAAGAGCTGCTGTTACACAGTCATTGACTGTTGAAATGGCAAGATCTTCTGTTTCTAAGCATTGACAGTTGAATTGGAAAGAACTCCTGTTACTCAGGTGTTGACAGTTGAAATGGAAACAACTCATGTTAATTAGGCATTGACAGTCGAAATCGAAAAAGCTCCTGTTACCCAGGCATTGAAAGTTGAAATGGAAAGATCTCCTGTTACTCAGACAATGTCTGTTGAAATGGATAGAGCTTCTTTTACTCAGGCATTGACAGAGGTTACAGAAAAAGCTCCTGTTTTAATAAAGAGTAATGAATTATAAAAAAGAAAAAGCTCCTGTTACTCAGGCATTGAAAGTAGAAATGGAAAGATCTCCTGTTACTCAGGCATTGTCTGTTGAAATGGATAGAGCTTCTTTTACTCAGGCATTGACAGAGGATATAGAAAGAGCTCCTGTTACACAGGCATTGTCAATTGAAAGAAAAGAGCTCTTGTTTCTAAGGCATTGACAATTGAAATGGAAAAGCTCCTGTACTTGGACATTGATAGTTGAATTGGAATGAGCTCATGTTACTCAAACATTGACAGTTGAAATTGAAAGAGCTCCTGTGACTGGGCATTTTCATTTGAAAGGAATAGAACTCCTGTTACCAAGCATTGACAGTTGAAATGGAAAGAGCTCCAGTTTCTCAGGTATTGAAAGTTGAAATGAAAAGATCTCCTGTTACTCAGGCATTGTCAGTTGAAATGGATAGAGCTACTGTAACTTAGGCATTGCCAGTTGAAATGGAAATAGCACATTCTATTTAGGCATTGACAGTTGAAATGGATAGAGATCGTTATCCTGGCATTGGCAGTTGAAGCGGAAAGAAGTCCTGTGTCTCAGGCATTAACAGGTGAAATGGAAAGAGTTCCTGTTACTCAGGCATTGACAGTTGAAATGGAAAGAGCTCCTGTTACTCAGGCATTGACAGCTGAAATGGAAACAGATCCTGTTACTCAAGCATTGACAGTTGAAATGGAAAGAGCTCCTGTTACTCGGACATTGACAGTTGAAAAGGAAAGAACTGTTATTACTCGCATTGTCAGTTGAAAGGAAAGAGGTCTTGTTACTCAGGCCTTGTCTGCTGAAATGAAAAGAGCTCCTTTGACTCGGGCATTGATAGTTGAAATGGTAAGAGCTCCTGTTAGTCAGGCATTTTCAGTTGAAAGGAAAGAGCTCCTGTTACTCAGGAATGCCAGTTGAAATGGAAATAGCTCATTCTATTTAGGCATTGACAGTTGAAATGGAAAGAGCTCCTGTTACTCATGCATTGACAGTTGAAATGGAAAGAGATCGTTATCCTGGCATTGGCAGTTGAAACGGAAAGAAGTCCTGTGTCTCAGGCATTAACAGGTGAAATGGAAAGAGTTCCTGTTACTCAGGCATTGACAGTTGAAATGGAAAGAGCTCCTGTTACTCAGGCATTGACAGCTGAAATGGAAAGAGCTCCTGTTACTCAAGCATTGACAGTTGAAATGGAAAGAGCTCCTGTTACTCGGACATTGACAGTTGAAATGGAAAGAGCTGTTATAACTCGGCATTGTCAGTTGAAAAGGAAGAGGTCTTGTTACTCAGGCCTTGTCAGCTGAAATGGAAAGAGCTCCTGTGACTCGGGCATTGATAGTTGAAATGGTAAGAGCTCCTGTTAGTCAGGCATTTTCAGTTGGAAGGAAAGAGCTCCTGTTACTCAGGAATTGCCAGTTGAAATGGAAATAGCTCAGGCGATTTAGGCATTGACAGTTGAAATGGAAAGAGCTCCTGTGACTCGGCATTTTCATTTGAAGGAAAAGAGCTCCTGTTACCCAGGCATTGACAGTTGAAATGGAAAGAGCTTCTGTTACACAGGCATTGACAGTTGAAATAGAAAGAGCTTCTTTTACTCAGGCATTGACAGTTGAAATGGAAAGAGCTCCTGTTACTCGGGCATTGTCAGTTGAAATGGAAAGAGCTCATGTTTCTCAGGCATTGAGAGTTGAAATTAAAATTACTTCTTTTACTCAGGCATTGACATTTGATATGGAAAGAGCTCCTGTTGCTCAGGCATTGACAGTTGAAATGGAAACAGCTCATGTTACTCAGGCATTGCCAGTTGAAATCAAAAGAGCTCCTGTTACCCAGGCATTGACAGTTGAAATGGAATGACCTCCTGTTTCTCAGGCATTTACAGTTGAATTGGACAGAACTCCTGTTATCAGGCATTGACAGTTGAAATAGAAAGAGCTCCAGTTACTCAGGTATTGAAAGTTGAAATGGAAAGATCTCCTGTTACTCAAGCATTGTCAGTTGAAATGGATAGAGCTTCTGTAACTTAGGCATTGCCAGTTGAAATGGAAATAACTCATTCTATTTAGGCATTGACAGTTGAAATGGATAGCGATCGTTATCCTGGCATTGGCAGTTGAAGCGGAAGAAGTCCTGTGTCTCAGGCATTAACAGGTGAAATGGAAAGAGTTCCTGTTACTCAGGCATTGACAGTTGAAATGGAAAGAGCTCCTGTTACTCAGGCATTGACAGCTGAAATGGAAACAGATCCTGTTACTCAAGCATTGACAGTTGAAATGGAAAGAGCTCCTGTTACTCGGACATTGACAGTTGAAAAGGAAAGAACTGTTATTACTCGGCATTGTCAGTTGAAAAGGAAAGAGATCTTATTACTCAGGCCTTGTCTGCTGAAATAGAAAGAGCTCCTTTGACTCGGGCATTGATAGTTGAAATGGTAAGAGCTCCTGTTAGTCAGGCATTTTCAGTTGAAAGGGAAAGAGCTCCTGTTACTCAGGAATTGCCAGTTGAAATGGAAATAGCTCATTCTATTTAGGCATTGACAGTTGAAATGGAAAGAGCTCCTGTTACTCATGCATTGACAGTTGAAATGGAAGAGATCGTTATCCTGGCATTGGCAGTTGAAACGGAAAGAAGTCCTGTGTCTCAGGCATTAACAGGTGAAATGGAAAGAGTTCCTGTAACTCAAGCATTGACAGTTGAAATGGAAAGAACTCCTGTTACTCAGGCATTGACAGCTGAAATGGAAAGAGCTCCTGTTACTCAGGCATTGACAGTTGGAATTGAAAGAGCTCCTGTTACTCGGACATTGACAGTTAAAAGAAAGAACTGTTATTACTCGGCATTGTCAGTTGAAAAGGAAAGGGTCTTGTTACTCAGGCCTTGTCAGCTGAAATAGAAAGAGCTCCTGTGACTCGGGCATTGGTAGTTGAAATGGTAAGAGCTCCTGTTAGTCAGGCATTTTCAGTTGAAAGGGAAAAGAGCTCCTGTTACTCGGGCATTGCCAGTTGAAATGGAAATAGCTCATACTATTTAGGCATTGACAGTTGAAATGGAAAGAGCTCCTGTTACTCATGCATTGACAGTTGAAATGGAAAGAGCTTCTTTTTCTCAGGCATTGAGAATTGAAATGGAAAAGCTCCTGTTACACAGGGATTGTTAGTTTAAATGGATAGAGCTGCTGTTACTCAGGCATTGTCAATATAAATGGAGAGAGCTCCTGTTATTCAGACATTGACAGATGAAATGGAAAGTGCTCCTGTTATGCAGGCATTGTCAATTGAAAAGGAAAGAGCTCTTGTTACTACATCATTAACAGTTGAAAGGAAAGTGCTTCCATTACTTGGGCATTGATAGTTCAAATTTAAAGAGCTCATGTTGCTCAGGCTTGACCGCTGAAGTGGAAAGAGCTCCTGTTACTCGGCATTGTCAGTTGAAATGGAAAGATTTCATGTTTCTCAGGCATTGACAGTTGAAATTGAAAGAGCTCCTGTTACACAGGCATTGACGGTTGAAATGGCAAGATCTCCTGTTTCTCAAGCATTGACAGTTGAAGTGGAAAGAACTCCTGTTACTCAGGTGTTGACAGTTGAAATGGAAACAACTCATGTTAATCAGGCATTGACAGTTGAAATCGAAAAGCTCCTGTTACCCAGGCATTGAAAGTTGAAATGGAAAGATCTCCTGTTACTCAGGCAATGTCTGTTGAAATGGATAGAGCTTCTTTTACTCAGGCATTGACAGAGGATACAGAAAAAGCTCCTGTTTTAATAAAGAGTATTGAATTATAAAAAAGAAAAAGCTCCTGTTACTCAGGCATTGAAAGTAGAAATGGAAAGATCTCCTGTTACTCAGGCATTGTCTGTTGAAATGGATAGAGCTTCTTTTACTCAGGCATTGACAGAGGATATAGAAAGAGCTCCTGTTACCCAGGCATTGAAAGTTGAAATGGAAAGATCTCCTGTTACTCAGGCATTGTCTGTTGAAATGGATAGAGCTTCTTTTACTCAGGCATTGACAGAGGATATAGAAAGAGCTCCTGTTACACAGGCATTGTCAATTGAAAGAGAAAGAGCTTTTATTTCTAAGGCATTGACAATTGAAATGGAAAAAGCTCCTGTACTTGGACATTGATAGTTGAAATGGAATGAGCTCATGTTACTCAAACATTGACAGTTGAAATTGAAAGAGCTCCTGTGACTCGGCCATTTTCATTTGAAAGGAATAGAGCTCCTGTTACCCAAGCATTGGCAGTTGAAATGGAAAGAGCTTCTGTTACACAGGCATTGACAGTTGAAATGGAAAGAGCTTTTTACTCAGGCATTGACAGTTGAAATGGAAAGAGCTCCTGTTACTCGGGCATTGTCAGTTGAAATGGAAAGAGCTCATGTTTCTCAGGCATTGAGAGTTGAAATTAAAACAACTTCTTTTATTCAGGCATAGACATTTGATATGGAAAGAGCTTCTGTTGCTCAAGCATTGACAGTTGAAATGGAAACAGCTCATGTTACTCAGGCATTGCAGTTGAAATCAAAAGAGCTCCTGTTACCCAGGCATTTACAGTTGAAATGGAATGACCTCCTGTTTCTCAGGCATTTACAGTTGAAATGGACAGAACTCCTGTTATCAGGCACTGACAGATGATATGAAAAAGAGCTCCTGTTACACAGGCCTTATCAATGGAAAGGGAAAGAGCTCTTGTTAGTTGTGCATTGATACTTGAAATGGAATGTGCTCATGTTACTGAAGCATTGACAGTTGAAATGGAAACAGCTGCTGTTATTCTCAGGTATTGCCATCGAAAGGGAAAGAGCTCCTGTTACCCAGGCATTGACAGTTGAAATGGAAAGAGCTCATATTATTCAGACATTGACAGTAGAAATGGAAAGACCTCCTGTTACTCAGGCATTGACAGTTGAAATGGAAATAGCTCCTGTTACTCAGGCATTGTCAGTTTAAATGGAAAGAGCTACTGTTACTCAGGCATTCACAGATGAAGTGGAACGAGCTGCTGTTATAGTCAGGCATTGCCAGTTGAAATGGAAAGAGTTCCTGTTAGCTAGGTATTGACAGTTGAAATGGGAAGAGCTCCTCTTATCCAGGCATTGACAGTTGAAGCGGAAGGAGCTCCAGCTACTCAGTCATTGACAGTGGAAATGGAAAGAGCTGCTGTTACTCAGGCATTGACAGTTGAAATGAAAATAGCTGCTGTTATTCTCAGGCATTGCCAGTTGAAATGGAAAGAGGTACTGTGTCTCAGGCATTAACAGGTGAAATGGAAAGAGTTCCTGTTACTCAGGCTTTGACAGTTGAAATGGAAAGAGCTTGTGTTATTCAGGCATTGGCAGTTGCAATGGAAAGAGCACCTGTTTCTCAGGCATTGTCAGTTGAAATCGAAGAGGTCTTGTTACTCAGGCCTTGTCAGTTGAAATGGAAGAGCTCCTGCAACGGGCATTGATAGTTGAAATGGTAAGAGCTCCTGTTACTCAGGCATTGACAGCTGAAATGGAAAGAGCTCCTGTTACTCAAGCATTGAGAGTTGAAATGGTAAGAGCTCCTTTTACTCAGGCATTGAGATTTGAAATGGAAAGAGCTCCTGTTACTCAGGGATTGTCAGTTTAAATGGTTAGAGCTGCTGTTACACAGGCATTGCCAATAGAAATGGAGAGAGCTCCTGTTATTCAGGCATTGACAGATGAAATGGAAAGTGCTCCTGTTACACAGGCATTGTCAATTGAAAGGAATGAGCTCTTGTTACTACGGCATTAACAGTTGAAATGGAAAGTGCTTCCATTACTTGGGCATTGATAGTTCAAATTTAAAGAGCTCATGTTGCTCAGACTTGACAGCTGAAGTGGAAAGAGCTCCTGTTACTCAGCATTGTCAGTTGAAATGGAAAGATTTCATTTTTCTCAGGCATTGACAGTTGAAATTGAAAGAGCTGCTGTTACTCAGGTGTTGACAGTTGAAATGGAAACAACTCATGTTAATTAGGCATTGACAGTCGAAATCGAAAAAGCTCCTGTTACCCAGGCATTGAAAGTTGAAATGGAAAGATCTCCTGTTACTCAGGCAATGTCTGTTGAAATGGATAGAGCTTCTTTTACTCAGGCATTGACAGAGGATACAGAAAAAGCTCCTGTTTTAATAAAGAGTAATGAATTATAAAAAAGAAAAAGCTCCTGTTACTCAGGCATTGAAAGTAGAAATGGAAAGATCTCCTGTTACTCAGGCATTGTCTGTTGAAATGGATAGAGCTTCTTTTACTCAGGCATTGACAGAGGATATAGAAAGAGCTCCTGTTACACAGGCATTGTCAATTGAAAGAGAAAGAGCTCTTGTTTCTAAGGCATTGACAATTGAAATGGAAAAAGCTCCTGTACTTGGACATTGATAGTTGAATTGGAATGAGCTCATGTTACTCAAACATTGACAGTTGAAATTGAAAGAGCTCCTGTGACTCGGGCATTTTCATTTGAAAGGAATAGAACTCCTGTTACCGACGCATTGACAGTTGAAATGGAAAGAGCTTCTGTTACACAGGCATTGACAGTTGAAATGGAAAGAGCTTCTTTTACTCAGGCATTGAGAGTTGAAATGGAAAGAGCTCCTGTTACTCGGGCATTGTCAGATGAAATGGAAAGAGCTCATGTTTCTCAGGCATTGAGAGTTGAAATTAAAGCAACTTTTACTCAGGCATTGACATTTGATATGGAAAGAGCTCCTGTTGCTCAGGCATTGACAGTTGAAATGAAACAGCTCATGTTACTCAGGCATTGCCAGTTGAAATCAAAAGAGCACCTGTTACCCAGGCATTGACAGTTGAAATGGAAATAGCTGTTGTTATTCTCAGACATTGCCAGTTGAAATGGAAAGAGCTCATTATCCAGGCTTTGACAGTTGAAATGGAAAGAGGTCCTGTGTCTCAGGCATTAACAGGTGAAATGGAAAGAGTTCCTGTTACTCAAGCTTTGACCGTTGAAATGGAAAGAGCTCATGTTACTCAGGCATTGATAGTTGCAATGGAAGAGCACCTGTTTCTCAGGCATTGACAGTTGAAATGGAAATAGCTGCAGTTATTCTCAGGCATTGCCAGTTGAAATGGAAAGAGATCGTTATCCTGGCATTGATAGTTGGAGCGGAAGAGGTCCTGTGTCTCAGGCATTAACAGGTGAAATGGAAAGAGTTCCTGTTACTCAGGCATTGACAGTTGAAATAGAAAGAGCTCCTCTTACTCAGGCATTGACAGCTGAAATGGAAAGAGCTCCTGTTACTCAAGCATTGACAGTTGAAATGGAAGAGCTCTTGTTACTCGGACATTGACAGTTGAAATGGAAAGAGCTGTTTTACTCGGCATTGTCAGTTGAAAAGGAAGAGGTCTTGTTACTCAGGCCTAGTCAGCTGAAATGGAAAGAGCTCCTGTGACTGGGCATTGATAGTTGAAATGGTAAGAGCTCCTGTTAGTCAGGCATTTTCAGTTGAAAGGAAAGAGCTCCTGTTACTCCAGGCATTGCCAGTTGAAATGGAAATAGCTCCTATTTTTTAGGCATTGACAGTTGAAATGGAAAGAGCTCCTGTTATCTAGCATTGACAGTTGAAATGGAAAGAGATCGTTATCCTGGCATTGGCAGTTGAAACGAAAGAGGTCCTGTGTCTCAGGCATTAACAGGTGAAATGGAAAGAGTTCCTGTTACTCAGGCTTTGACAGTTGAAATGGAAAGAGCTCCTGTTACTCAGGCATTGACAGCTGAAATGGAAAGAGCTCCTGTTACTCAAGCATTGACAGTTGAAATGGAAAGAGCTCCTGTTACTCGGACTTTGACTGTTGAAATGGAAAGAGCTGTTATTACTCGGCATTGTCAGTTGAAAAGGAAAGAGGTCTTGTTACTCAGGAATTGCCAGTTGAAATGGAAATAGCTCATACTATTTAGGCATTGACAGTTGAAATGGAAAGAGCTCCTGTTACTCATGCATTGACAGTTGAAATGGAAAGATCTTCTTTTACTCAGGCATTGAGAATTGAAATGGAAAGAGCTCCTGTTACTCAGGGATTGTCAGTTTAAATGGATAGAGCTGCTGTTACTCAGGCATTGTCAATAGAAATGGAGAGAGCTCCTGTTATTCAGGCATTGACAGATGAAATGGAAAGTGCTCCTGTTACACAGGCATTGTCAATTGAATAGGAAAGAGCTCTTGTTACTACGGCATTAACAGTTGAAATGGAAAGTGCTTCCATTACTTGGGCATTGATAGTTCAAATTTAAAGAGCTCATGTTGCTCAGGCTTGACAGCTGAAGTGGAAAGAGCTCCTGTTACTCGGCATTGTCAGTTGAAATGGAAGATTTCATGTTTCTCAGGAATTGACAGTTGAAATTGAAAGAGCTGCTGTTACACAGGCATTGACAGTTGACATGGCAAGATCTCCTGTTTCTCAAGCATTGACAGTTGAAGTGGAAAGAACTCCTGTTACTCAGGTGTTGACAGTTGAAATGGAAACAACTCATGTTAATCAGGCATTGACAGTTGAAATCGAAAAAGCTCCTGTTGCAGGCATTGAAAGTTGAAATGGAAAGATCTTCTGTTACTCAGGCATTGTCTGTTGAAGTGGATAGAGCTTCTTTTACTCAGGCATTGACAGAGGATACAAAAAAGCTCCTGTTACTCAGGCATTGAAAGTAGAAATGGAAGATCTCCTGTTACTCAGGCATTGTCTGTTGAAATGGATAGAGCTTCTTTTACTCAGGCATTGACAGAGGATATAGAAGAGCTCCTGTTACACGGCATTGTCAATTGAAGAGAAAGAGCTCTTGTTTCTAAGGCATTGACAATTGAAATGGAAAAAACTCCTGTTACTTGGACATTGATAGTTGAAATGGAATGAGCTCATGTTACTCAAACATTGACAGTTGAAATCGAAAAAGCTCCTTTTACCCAGTCATTGAAAGTTGAAATGGAAAGATCTCCTGTTACTCAGGCACTGACGAGTTGAAATGGAAGGTGCTTCCATTACTTGGGCATTGATAGTTTAAATTTTAAGAACTCATGTTACTCAGGCTTGACAGTTGAAGTGGAAAGAGCTCCTGTTACTCGGCATTGTCTGTTGAAATGGAAAGATTTCATGTTTCTCAGGCATTGACAGTTGAAATTGAAGAGCTCCTGTTACCCAGGCATTGACATTTGAAATGGCAAGATCTCCTGTTACTCAGGCATTGTCTGTTGAAATGGATAGAGCTTCTTTTATTCAGGCATTGACAGAGGTTATAGAAAAGAGCTCCTGTTAACAGGCATTGTCAATTGAAGAGAAAGAGCTCTTGTTTCTAAGGCATTGACAATTGAAATGGAAAGAGCTCCTGTTACTTGGACATTGATAGTTGAAATGGAATCGCTCATGTTACTCAAACATTGACAGTTGAAATTGAAAGAGTTTCCTGTGACTCGGCATTTTCATTTGAAAGGAAAAGAGCTCCTGTTACCGGGCATTGACAGTTGAAATGGAATGAGCTTCTGTTACACAGGCATTGACAGTTAAAATGGAAAGAGCTTCTTTTACTCAGGCATTGACAGTTGAAATGGAAGAGCTCCTTTTACTCGGGCATTGTCAGTTGAAATGGAAAGAGCACATGTTTCTCAGGCATTGAGAGTTGAAATTAAAATAACTTCTTTACTCAGGCATTGACATTTGATATGGAAAGAGCTCCTGTTGCTCAGGCATTGACAGTTGAAATGGAAACAGCTCATGTTACTCAGGCATTGCCAGTTGAAATCGAAAGAGCTCCTGTTACCCAGGCATTGACAGTTTAAATGGAATGACCTCCTGTTTCTCAGGCATTTACAGTTGAAATGGACAGAACTCCTGTTATCTGGCATTGACAGTTGAAATAGAAAGAGCTCCAGTTACTCAGGCATTGAAAGTTGAAATGGAAAGATCTCCTGTTACTCAGGCATTGTCAGTTGAAATAGATCGATCTTCTGTAACTGAGGCATTGACAGTTGAAATGGAAAGAGCTCCTGTTACTCAGGCATTGACAGCTGAAATGGAAAGAGCTCCTGTTACTCAAGCATTGCATTGACAGTTGAAATGGAAAGAGCTCCTGTTACTCGGACTTTGACTGTTGAAATGGAAAGAGCTGTTATTACTCGGCATTGTCAGTTGAAAAGGAAAGAGGTCTTGTTACTCAGGAATTGCCAGTTGAAATGGAAATAGCTCATACTATTTAGGCATTGACAGTTGAAATGGAAAGAGCTCCTGTTACTCATGCATTGACAGTTGAAATGGAAAGATCTTCTTTTACTCAGGCATTGAGAATTGAAATGGAAAGAGCTCCTGTTACTCAGGGATTGTCAGTTTAAATGGATAGAGCTGCTGTTACTCAGGCATTGTCAATAGAAATGGAGAGAGCTCCTGTTATTCAGGCATTGACAGATGAAATGGAAAGTGCTCCTGTTACACAGGCATTGTCAATTGAATAGGAAAAGAGCTCTTGTTACTCACGGTATTAACAGTTGAAATGGAAAGTGCTTCCATTACTTGGGCATTGATAGTTCAAATTTAAAGAGCTCATGTTGCTCAGGCTTGACAGCTGAAGTGGAAAGAGCTCCTGTTACTCGGCATTGTCAGTTGAAATGGAAAGATTTCATGTTTCTCAGGAATTGACAGTTGAAATTGAAAGAGCTGCTGTTACACAGGCATTGACAGTTGACATGGCAAGATCTCCTGTTTCTCAAGCATTGACAGTTGAAGTGGAAAGAACTCCTGTTACTCAGGTGTTGACAGTTGAAATGGAAACAACTCATGTTAATCAGGCATTGACAGTTGAAATCGAAAAAGCTCCTGTTACCCAGGCATTGAAAGTTGAAATGGAAAGATCTCCTGTTACTCAGGCATTGTCTGTTGAAGTGGATAGAGCTTCTTTTACTCAGGCATTGACAGAGGATACAGAAAAAGCTCCTGTTACTCAGGCATTGAAAGTAGAAATGGAAAGATCTCCTGTTACTCAGGCATTGTCTGTTGAAATGGATAGAGCTTCTTTTACTCAGGCATTGACAGAGGATATAGAAAGAGCTCCTGTTACACAGGCATTGTCAATTGAAAGAGAAAGAGCTCTTGTTTCTAAGGCATTGACAATTGAAATGGAAAAAAACTCCTGTTACTTGGACATTGATAGTTGAAATGGAATGAGCTCATGTTACTCAAACATTGACAGTTGAAATCGAAAAAGCTCCTTTTACCCAGTCATTGAAAGTTGAAATGGAAAGATCTCCTGTTACTCAGGCACTGACAGTTGAAATGGAAGGTCCTTCCATTACTTGGGCATTGATAGTTTAAATTTTAAGAACTCATGTTACTCAGGCTTGACAGTTGAAGTGGAAAGAGCTCCTGTTACTCGGCATTGTCTGTTGAAATGGAAAGATTTCATGTTTCTCAGGCATTGACAGTTGAAATTGAAAGAGCTCCTGTTACCCAGGCATTGACATTTGAAATGGCAAGATCTCCTGTTACTCAGGCATTGTCTGTTGAAATGGATAGAGCTTCTTTTATTCAGGCATTGACAGAGGTTATAGAAAGAGCTCCTGTTACACAGGCATTGTCAATTGAAAGAGAAAGAGCTCTTGTTTCTAAGGCATTGACAATTGAAATGGAAAGAGCTCCTGTTACTTGGACATTGATAGTTGAAATGGAATGCGCTCATGTTACTCAAACATTGACAGTTGAAATTGAAAGAGTTCCTGTGACTCGGGCATTTTCATTTGAAAGGAAAAGAGCTCCTGTTACCCGGGCATTGACAGTTGAAATGGAATGAGCTTCTGTTACACAGGCATTGACAGTTAAAATGGAAAGAGCTTCTTTTACTCAGGCATTGACAGTTGAAATGGAAAGAGCTCCTTTTACTCGGGCATTGTCAGTTGAAATGGAAAGAGCACATGTTTCTCAGGCATTGAGAGTTGAAATTAAAATAACTTCTTTTACTCAGGCATTGACATTTGATATGGAAAGAGCTCCTGTTGCTCAGGCATTGACAGTTGAAATGGAAACAGCTCATGTTACTCAGGCATTGCCAGTTGAAATCGAAGAGCTCCTGTTACCCAGGCATTGACAGTTTAAATGGAATGACCTCCTGTTTCTCAGGCATTTACAGTTGAAATGGACAGAACTCCTGTTATCTGGCATTGACAGTTGAAATAGAAAGAGCTCCAGTTACTCAGGCATTGAAAGTTGAAATGGAAAGATCTCCTGTTACTCAGGCATTGTCAGTTGAAATAGATTGATCTTCTGTAACTGAGGCATTGACAGATGATATGAAAAGAGCTCCTGTTACCCAGGCCTTATCAATGGAAAGGGAAAGAGCTCTTGTTAGTTGTGCATTGATAGTTGAAATGGAATATGCTCATGTTACTGAAGCATTGACAATTGAAATGGAAACAGCTGCTTTTATAATCAGGCATTGTCAGTTGAAATGGAAAGAGTTCATGTTAGTTAGGTATTGACAGTTGAAATGGGAAGAGCTCCTCTTATCCAGGCTTTGACAGTTGAAACGGAAGGAGCTCCTGCTACTCAGTCATTGACAGTGGAAATGGAAAGAGCTGCTGTTACTCAGGCATTGACAGTTGAAATGGAAATAGCTGCTGTTATTCTCAGGCATTGCCAGTTGAAATGGAAAGAGCTCATTATCCAGGCATCGACAGTTGAAATGGAAAGAAGTCCTGTGTCTCAGGCATTAACAGGTGAAATGGAAAGAGTTCCTGTTACTCAGGCTTTGACAGTTGAAATGGAAAGAGTTCGTGTTACTCAGGCATTGACAGTTGTAATGGAAAGAGCACCTGTTTCTCAGGCATTGACAGTTGAAATGGAAAGAGGTCTTGTTACTCAGGCCTTGTCAGTTGAAATGGAAAGAGCTCCTGCAACTCGGGCATTGATAGTTGAAATGGTAAGTGCTCTTGTTTCTCAGGCATTTTCAGTTGAAAGGGAAAGAGCTCCTGTTTCTCAGGCATTTTCAGTTGAAAGGGAAAGAGCTCCTGTTACTCAGGCATTGACAGTTGAAATGGAAATAGCTCATATTATTCAGGCATTGACAGTTGAAATGGAAAGAGCTCCTGTTACTTAGGCATTGACAGTTGAAATGGAAAGAGCTCCATTTACTCAGGCATTGTCATTTGAAATAGGAAGAGCTCCAGTTACTCAGGGATTGTCAGTTTAAATGGATAGAGCTGCTGTTACTCAGGCATTGTCAATAGAAATGGAGAGCTCCTGTTATTCAACCATTGACAGATGAAATGGAAAGTGCTCCTGTCACACAGGCATTGTCAATTGAAAAGGAAAGAGATCTTGTTACTAAGGCATTGACAGTTGAAATGGAAAGTGCTTCCATTACTTGGGCATTGATAGTTCAAACTTAAAGAGCTCATGTTGCTCAGGCTTGACAGTTAAAGTGGAAAGAGCTCCTGTTTCTCTGCATTGTCAGTTGAAATGGAAAGGGTTCATGTTTCTCAGGCATTGACATTTGAAATTGAAAAAGCTGCTGTTACCCAGGCATTGACAGTTGAAATGGCAAGAACTTCTGTTTCTCAGGCATTGACAGTTGAAGTGGAATGAACTCCTGTTACTCAGGCACTGACAGTTGAAATGGAAACAGCTCATGTTACTCAGGCATTGACAGTTGAAATTGAAAAAGCTCCTGTTACCCAGTCATTGAAAGTTGAAATGGAAAGATCTCCTGTTACTCAGGCATTGTCAGTTTAAATGGAAAGAGCTACTGTTACTCAAGCATTCATAGATGAAGTGGAATGAGCTGCTGTTAAACTCAGGCATTGCCAGTTGAAATGGAAAGAGTTCCTGTTAGCTAGGTATTGACAGTTGAAATGGGAAGAGCTCCTCTTTATCCAGGCAATGACAGTTGAAAAGGAAGGAGCTCCTGTTACTTCATCATTGACAGTGGAAATGGAAAGAGCTGCTGTTACTCAGGCATTGACAGCTGAAATGGAAATAGCTGCTGTTGTTCTCAGGCATTGACAGTTGAAATGGAAAGTGCATCCATTACTTGGGCATTGATAGTTCAAATTTAAAGAGCTCATGTTGCTCAGGCTTGACAGTTGAAGTGGAAAGAGTGCCTGTTACACAGGCATTGACAGTTGAAATGGCAAGATCTCCTGTTTCTCAAGCATTGACAGTTGAAGTGGAAAAAACTCATGTTACTCAGTTGTTGACAGTTGAAATGGAAACAGCTCATGTTACTCAGGCATTGACAGTTGAAATCAAAAAAGCTCCTATTTCCCAGGCATTGAAAGTTGAAGTGGAAAGATCTCCTGTTACTCAGGCATTGTCTGTTGAAATGGATAGAGCTTCTTTTACTCAGGCATTTACAGAGGATATAGAAAGAGCTAATGTTACACAGGCATTGAAAGTTGAAATGGAAAGATCTCCTGTTACTCAGGCATTGTCTGTTGAAATGGATAGAGCTTCTTTTACTCAGGCATTGACAGAGTATATAGAAAGAGCTCCTGTTACACAGGCATTGTCAATTGAAAGAGAAAGAGCTCTTGTTTCTAAGGAATTGACAATTGAAATGGAAAGAGCTCCTGTTACTTGCACTTTGATAGTTGAAATGGAATGAGCTCATGTTAATCAAACATTGACAGTTGAAATTGAAAGAGCTCCTGTGACTCGGGCATTTTCATTCGAAAGGGAAAGAGCTCCTGTTACCCAGGCATTGACAGTTGAAATGGAAAGAACTTCTGTTACTCAGGCATTGACAGTTGAAATGGAAAGAGCTTCTTTTACTCAGGCATTGACATTTGAAATGGAAAGAGCTCCTGTTGCTCAGGCATTGACAGTTGAAATGGAAACAGCTCATGTTACTCAGGCATTGCCAGTTGAAATCGAAAGAGCTCCTCTTACCCAGGCATTGACAGTTGAAATGGAATGACCTCCTTTTTCTCAGGCATTTACAGTTGAAATGGAAAGAGCTCCTGTTACTCAGGCATTGTCAGTTGAAATGGATAGAGCTTCTGTAACTCATGCATTGACAGATGATATGAAAAGAGCTCCTGTTACACAGGCCTTATCAATGGGAAGTGAAAGAGCTCTTGTTAGTTTTGCATTGATAGTTGAAATGGAAACAGCTGCTGTTATTCTCAGGTACTGCCAGTCGAAAGGGAAAGAGCTCCTGTTACCTAGGCATTAACAGTTGAAATGGAAAGAGCTCATATTATTCAGACATTGACAGTAGAAATGGAAAGACCTCCTGTTACTCAGATATTGACAGTTGAAATAGAAAGAGCTTCTTTTACTTAGGCATTGACAGTTGAAATGGAAAGAGCTCCTGTTACTCGGGCAGTGTCAGTTGAAATGGAAAGAGCTCATGTTTCTCAGGCATTGAGTGTTGAAATCAAAAGAACTTCTTTTCCTCAGGCGTTGACATTTGAAATGGAAAGAGCTCCTGTTGCTCAGGCATAGACAGTTGAAATGGAAAAAGCTTCTGTTACTCAGGCATTGAAAGTTGACATGGAAAGATCTCCAGTTACTCAGGCATTGTAATTTGTAATGGATAGAGCTTCTGTTACTCAGGCATTGACAGATGATATGAACAGCGCGCCTGTTATACAGGCCTTATCAATTGAAACGGAAAGGGGTCTTGTTAGTTGTGCATTGATAGTTGAAATGGAATGTGCTCATCTTCCTGAAGCATTGACAGTTGAAATGGAAACAGCTGCTGTTATTCTCATGCATTGCCAGTTGAAAGGGAAAGAGCTCCTGTTACTCAGGCATTGACAGTTAAAATGGAAAGAGTTCATACAATTCAGACATTGACTGTAGAAACGGAAAGAGCTCCTGTTACTCAGGCATTGACAGTTGAAATGGAAATAGCTTCTGTTACTCAGGTATTGTCAGTTTAAATGGAAAGAGGTACTGTTACTCAGGCATTCACAGATGAAGTGGAATGAGCTGCTGTTATACTCAGGCATTGCCAGTTGAAATGGAAAGGAGTTCCTGTTAGCTAGGTATTGACAGTTGAAATGGGAAGAGCTCCTCTTATCCAGGCATTGACAGTTGAAATGGAAGGAGCTCCTGTTACTCAGTCATTGACAGTGCAAATGGAAAAAGCTGCTGTTACTCAGGCATTGCCAGTTGAATTGGAAAAGAGATAGTTATCCAGGCATTGACAGTTGAAACAGAAAGAGTTCCTGTGTCACAGGCATTAACAGGTGAAATGGAAAGAGTTCCTGTTACTCAGGCATTGACAGTTGAAATGGAAAGAGCTCCTGTTACTCAGGCATTGACAGCTGAAATGGAAAGAGTTCTTGTTACTCAAGCATTGACAGTTGAAATGGAAAGTGCTCCTGTTACTCGGGCATTGACAGTTGAAATGGAAAGAGCTGTTATTACTCGGCATTGTCAGTTGAAAAGGAAAGAGGTCTTGTTACTCAGGCCTTGTCAGTTGAAATGGAAAGAGCTCCTGCGACTCGGGCATTGATAGTTGAAATAGTAAGAGCTCCTGTTACTCAGGCATTTTCAGTTGAAAGGGAAAGAGCTCCTGTTCCTCAGGCATTGGCAGTTGAAAGGGAAAGAGCTCCTGTTACTCCGGCATTGAGATATGAAATGGAAACAGCTCATATTATTCAGGGATTGTCAGTTTAAATGGAAAGAGCTCCTGTTACTTAGGCATTGACAGTTGAAATGGAAAGAGCTCCTTTTAATCAGGCATTGTCATTTGAAATGGAAAGAGCTCCTGTTACTCAGGGATTGTCAGTTTAAATGGACAGAGCTCCTGTTACTCAGGCATTGTCAGTAGAAATGGAGAGAGCTCCTGTTATTCAACCATTAACAGATGAAATGGAAAGTGCTCCTGTCACACAGTCATTGTCAATTGAAAAGGAAAGAGCTCTTGTTACTAAGGCATTGACAGTTGAAATGGAAAGTGCTTCCATTACTTGGGCATTGATAGTTCAAACTTAAAGAGCTCATGTTTCTCAGGCTTGACAGTTGAAGTGGAAAGAGCTCCTGTTTCTTTGCATTGTCAGTTGATATGGAAAGAGTTCATGTTTCTCAGGCATTGACAGTTGAAATTGAAAGAGCTGCTGTTACCCAGGCATTGACTGTTGAAATGGCAAGATCTCCTGTTTCTCAGGCATTGACAGTTGAGGTGGAAAGAACTCCTGTTACTCAGGCATTGACAGTTGAAATGGAAACAGCTCATGTTACTCAGTCATTGACAGTTGAAATCGAAAAAGCTCCTGTTACCCAGTCATTGAAAGTTGAAATGGAAAGATCTCCAGTTACGCAGGCATTTTCTGTTGAAATGGATAGAACTTCTTTTACTCAGGCATTGACAGAGGATATGTAAAGAGCTCCTGTTACCCAGCCCTTGAAAGTTGAAATGGAAAGATCTCCTGTTACTCAGGCATTGTGTGTTGAAATGGATAGAGGTTCTTTTACTCAGGCATTGACAGAGGACATAGAAAGAGCTCCTGTTACACAGGCATTGTCAATTGAAAGAGAAAGAGCTCTTGTTTCTAAGGCATTGACAATTGAAATGGAAAGAGCTCCTGTTACTTGGACATTGATAGTTGAAATGGAATGAGCTCATGTTACTCATACTTTGACAGTTGAAATTTAAAGAGCTCCTGTGACTCGGGAATTTTCATTTGAAAGGGAAAGAGCTCCTGTTACCCAGGCATTGACAGTTGAAATGGAAAGACTTTCTGTTACTGAGGCATTGACAGTTGAAATGGAAAGAGCTCCTGTACTCGGGCATTGTCAGTTGAAATGGAATGAGCTCATGTTTCTCAGGCATTGAGAGTTGAAATTAAAATATCTTCTTTTACTCAGGCATTGACATTTGAAATGGAAAGAGCTCCTGTTGCTCAGGCATTGACAGCTGAAATTTAAACAGCTCATGTTACTTAGGCATTGCCAGTTGAAATCGAAAAAGCTCCTGTTTCCCATGCATTGAAAGTTGAAATGGAAAGATCTCCTATTACTCAGGTATTGTCTGTTGAAATGGATAGAGCTTCTTTTACTCAGGCATTGACAGAGGACATAAAAAGAGCTCCTGTTACACAGGCATTGTCAATTGAAAGAGAAAGAGCTCTTGTTTCTAAGGCATTGACAACTGAAATGGAAAGAGCTCCTGTTACTTGGACATTGATAGTTGAAATGGAATGAGCTCATGTTACTCAAACATTGACAGTTGAAATTGAAAGAGCTCCTGTGACTCGGGCATTTTCATTTGAAAGCGAAAGAGCTCCTGTTACCCAGGCATTGACAGTTGAAATGAAAAGAGCTTCTGTTACTGAGGCATTGACAGTTGAAATGGAAAGAGCTTCTTTTACTCAGGCATTGACAGTTGAAATGGAAAGAGCTCCTGTTACTCGGGCATTGTCAGTTGAAATGGAAAGAGCTCATGTTTCTCAGGCATTGAGAGTTGAAATTAAAATAACTTCTTTTACTCAGGCATTGACATTTGAAATGGAAATAGCTCCTGTTGCTCAGGCATTGACAGTTGAAATGGAAACAGCTCATGTTACTCAGGCATTGCCAGTTGAAATCGAAAGAGCTCCTGTTACCAAGGCATTGACAGATTAAATGGAATGACCTCCTGTTTCTCAAGCATTTACAGTTGAAAGGGATAGAACTCCTGTTATCAGGCATTGACAGTTGAAACAGAAAGAGCTCCTGTTACTCAGGCATTGAAAGTTGAAATGGAAAGATCTCCTGTTACTCAGGCATTGTCAGTTGAAATGGATAGAGCTTCTGTTACTCGGGCATTGTCAGTTGAAATGGAAAGAGCTCATGTTTCTCAGGCATTGAGAGTTGGAATTAAAATAACTTCTTTTACTCAGGCGTTGACATTTGAAATGGAAAGAGCTCCTGTTACTCGGGCATTGACAGTTGACATGGAAACAGCTCATGTTACTCAGTCATTGCCAGTTGAAATCGAAAGAGCTCCTGTTACCCTGGCATTGACAGTTGAAATGGATTGACCTCCTGTTTCTCAGGTATTTACAGTTGAAATGGATAGAACTCCTGTTATCAGGCATTGACAGTTGAACTAGAAAGAGCTCCTGTTACTTAGGCATTGAAAGTTGAAATGGAAAGATCTCCTGTTACTGAAGCATTGTCAGTTGAAATGGATAGAGCTTCTGTAACTCAGGCATTGACAGATGATATGAAAAGAGCTCTTGTTACACAGGCCTAATCAATGGAAAGGGAAAGAGCTCTTGGTAGTTGTGCATTGATAGTTGAAATGGAATATGCTTATGTTACTATAGCATTGACAGTTGAAATGGAAACAGCTGCTGTTATTCTCAGGAATTGCCAGTCGAAAGGGAAAGAGCTCCTGTTACCCAGGCATTGACAGTTGAAATGGAAAGAGCTCATATTATTCAGACATTGACAGTAGAAATGGAAAGACCTCCTGTTGCTCAGGCATTGACAGTTGAAATGGAAATAGCTCCTGTTACTCAGGCATTGTCAGTTTAAAAGGAAAGAGCTACTATTACTCAGGCATTCACAGATGAAGTGGAATGAGCTGCTGTTATACTCAGGCATTGCCAGTTGAAATGGAAAGAGTTCCTTTTAGCTAGGCATTGACAGTTGAAACGGAAGGAGCTTCTGCTACTCAGTCATTGACAGTGGAAATGGAAAGAGCTGCTGTTACTCAGGCATTGACAGTTGAAATGGAAATAGCTACTGTTATTCTCAGGCATTGACAGTTGAAATGGAAAGAGGTCCTGTGTCTCAGGCATTAACAGGTGAAATGGAAAGAGCTCCTGTTACTCAGGCATTGACAGTTGAAATGGAAAGAGCTCCTGTTACTCAGGCATTGACTGTTGCAATGGAAAGAGCTACTGTTTCTCAAGCATTGACAGTTGAAATAGAAAGAGGTCTTGTTACTCAGGCCTTGTCAGTTGAAATGGAAAGAGCTCCTGCAACTCGGGCATTGATAGTTGAAATGGTAAGAGCTCCTGTTACTCAGGCATTTTCAATTGAAAGGGAAAGAGCTCCTGTTACAAAGGCATTTTCAGTTGAAAGGGAAAGAGCTCCTGTTACTTAGGCATTGACAGTTGAAATGGAAAGAGCTCCTTTTACTCAGGCATTGTCATTTGAAATGGAAAGAGCTCCTGTTACTGAGGGATTGTCAGTTTAAATGGATAGAGCTTCTGTTACTCAGGCATTGTCAGTAGAAATGGAGAGAGCTCCTGTTATTCAACCATTGACAGATGAAACGGAAAGTGCTCCTGTCACACAGGCATTGTCAATTGAAAAGGAAATAGATCTTGTTATGAAGGCATTGACAGTTGAAATGGATAGTGCTTCCATTACTTGGGCATTGATAGTTCAAACTTAAAGAGCTCATGTTGCTCAGGCTTGACAGTTGAAGTGGAAAGAGCTCCTGTTTCTCGGCATTGTCAGTTGAAATGGAAAGAGTTCATGTTTCTCAGGCATTGACAGTTGAAATTGAAAGAGGTCCTGTTTCCCTGGCATTGACAGTTGAAATGGCAAGATCTCCTGTTTCTCAGGCATTGACAGTTGAAGTGGAATGAACTCCTGTTACTCAGGCATTGACAGTTGAAATGGAAACAGCTCATGTTACTCAGGCATTGACAGTTGAAATCTAAAAAGCTCCTGTTACCCAGGCATTGAAAGTTGAAATGGAAAGATCTCCTGTTACTCAGGCATTGTCTGTTGAAATGGATAGAGCTTCTTTTACTCAGGCATTGACAGAGGATATGGAAAGAGCTCCTGTTACACAGGCATTGTCAATTGAAAGAGAAACATAGAAACATAGAATTCGATGGCAGATAAGGACCGCTTGGCCGACCTAGTCTGCCCATTTTCCTACCTAACAGATAAGCTGCAGGTTCTAGTTCACCAACAGCTGACTTCCTCCTACCCCCGACTAGGACTGCCTTTTGCCTGTCCCATGCATTCTTGAATTCCCCCACTGTTCTTGACTCCATTACCTCCTCAGGGAGGCTGTTCCATGCATCCACAACCCTCTCTGTGAAAATACTTACTCACATTACCTCTGAGGCGCCCCTCTATCTTCAAATTGTGCCCCCTTGTTCTTGCACATCTCTTTTTCTGGAAGATGCTACCCTCTTGGACTTTGTTGATTCCCTTGAGGTACTTGAAAGTTTCTATCATGTCCCCTCTCTCCCTTTTTTCCTCAGGGGTATACATATTAAGCTCCTTTAGTCTTTCTTCGTATGTCTTCTGGTGCAGACCCTGCACCATTTTAGTTACCCTCCTCTGGACAGCCTCCACTCTATATCTTTGTGGAGATGGGGTCTCCAGAACTGCACACAGTACTCCAGATGGGGTCTCACCAACTGTCTGTACAGAGGGATAACTACTTCCTGTTTTCTACTGTTGATGCCTCTTCCTCTGCATCCCAATATCCCCCCAGCCTTCCTTACTGACTTCTCACATTGCTTGCCCACCTTTAGGTCATCTGATATAATTACCCCTAGGTCCCTTCCTATTTTTACTGTTGTCAGTATCTCACCCCCCATTGTCTACGTTTCGCCTGGGTTTTTGTTTCCCATGTGCATTACCTTGCCCTTCTTTGCATTGAATCTGAGCTGCCATACATTTGACCATTCCTCCAACCTTGCCAAGTCCCTTCTCATCCTTTTCACTCCATCTTGTGTATCAACCCTGTTGCAGATCTTTGTGTCATCTGCAAAGAGACATACTTTTTCCTTGCAGTTCCTCTGCAATGTCACTTATAAAGACATTAAAAAGGACCTGTCCTAGTATTGAACTCCTGCACTCCACTCAGTAACCCTCCTTTCGCTGTGTACTCCATTTACTACTACCCGCGCCCTATTGTCTAGCCAATTTTTATCCAGGCTACCACCTTGGGACCACTCCAAGGCTGGCTATCTTGTGTATTAATCTTTGTGTGGGACTGTATCAAATGTCTTGCTAAAATCTAGGTAGGCCATGTCCACAGCCCCTCCCTGGTCTACTACTTTGGTCACACAGTCAAAGAAATCTATTAGATTCATCTGACATGACCTTCCCATCATGAATCCATGCTACCTTGGGTCCTGTGCCCCACTGGCCTCTAGGTACTCAACAATTCTTTCCCTCAGAAGTGATTCCATCATTTTCCCTACCTCTGAGGTCAAACTATCTGGTCTGTAGTTTCCTGCCTCTGTCCTGCTCCCACTTTTGTGAAGAGGAATCACATCTACCCTCCTCCAGTCCTCAGGTACCACCCCATCCTCCCATGATTTGTTAAAGAGAGTAGTCAGCGGTGTCACTAGTTCTACCCTTAGTTCTTTTAGAATTCTTGGGTGAATCCCATCAGGCCCCATTGCTTTGTCCACCATCAATTTTATTAGTTCTTTCAGAACCCTTTCTTCTGTAAATGGACTGTATCAACCCTGCCTTAGAGTGTTTCTCTTGTTTGGTTTAGGTAACTCCCCTCCTCTTCCTTTGTGAACACTGAGCAGAAATATTCATGCAGTATCCTTGCTTTTTCACTGTCACCCTCACCCACATTCCTCCCCTTTATTAAGCTTCAGTATCCCCCATTTGGTCTTTCTTCACTCCTAATATACCTACAAAGGTCTTATCCCCATTCTTAACAGAATTGGCTATCCTTTCCTCTGTTTGGCCTTTGCTATTCTGACTGCCTTCCCAGCCTCTTTCTGCTTTAACTGATAAAGTTATCTGTCCTGCTTCTTCTGTATTTCCTTATATTTCCTGAATGCTGTCCTTTTCTCCTTAACCTTCTCTGCCACTTCTTTTGAGAACCATAGCATTTTTTTCCTTCATTGTGTTTTATTGATTTGCTTTACACAAAGACTTGTTGCCTCTGTGATGGCTGTTTTGATCACTCCCCATTGTTCCTCCGCCTCTCCTTCTTGCCTGTTTGCTAGTGCTTTTCTGAGGCACTGTCTCATTTTCCCAAAGTCAGCCCTCCTAAAGTCCAGTACTCTTGCTTTTGTATGGCTTGATTGTATGGCTGTGTTTATTGTGAACCACACTGTTTGGTGGTCGCTTGTTCCCAGATGGCTACCCACTTCTAAATCTGAGATTCTTTCTCTGTCCCCATTTGAGAGTACCAGGTCTAAGCTTGCTCCCTCCTGAGTGGGTTCCAATACTAGCTGTCTGAGGCATGCCCCCTGTAGGGCATCAAGAATTACCCTGCTCTTGGGTGTGCCTGCAGCAAAGGTGCTCCAGTTAACATCTGGCATATTCAGGTCCCCCATCAACATTATCTTCCCTTTTTCTGCCATTCTAAGAAAGCCTTCTATCATTTCCTTGTCCATTCCCTCCCCCTGAGATGGGGGTCTGTATGCAACCCCCATGTGGATTGTGGTGCCATTTCCTGTCTCCAGGGTGACCCAAAGTGCCTCATCTGCTCCCTGTTTACTCTTTAGTTCTGTTGCTTTGATCCCTTCCTTCACATAGAGAGCTACTCCTCCTCCTCTTTACCCTCCTGTCCCTCCTGTAGATTGTGTATCCTGGTATGTTGACATCCCAGTCATGGTTCCCTGTGTACCATGTTTCTGTGACTGCCACAATATCCAGGCAACCCTCTTCCATCAAGGCCACTAGTTCAGGAGCTTGTTACACAGACTATGGGCATTGGTACTCATACCTCCACTTTTGATAGCCTTACCCCTTTTAGCCCCATTTCTGTCCTTACTGCCTTTGCCTTTTTTACATTTAAATCTGTTCTGCTCCCTAATAACTTCTGCACCTTGGTATTTACCTCACTAATCACCATGTTTTGTGGGGAGGCTGGATTTCCTGCTCCTTTCAGTGCCTCCCCTTGGCTAATTTAAATGCTTGCCAATGAAGCATTTAAACCTCTCACCTAGGATCCTGGTTCCCCGGACAGATGCAGACCATCGCACCAGTATAGGTCTGCATCCTCCAGATGGCTCCCCAGTACCCAATGAAGCCAAAACCCTGAGCTCCACACCAGTTTTTCAACCACTCATTGAATTCCCTGGTGAGGAGTGCCCTAGCATCTCCCTTGCCATAGACAGGCAGCACCTCCGAGAAGGTTACCGTATGCGCTACTTGTCTAAGGCCTCTTACCAACTCTACAAACTCCTGTTGCACTGCTCTGATCCCATTCCTAGCCAGGTCATTTGTCCCTAGGTGGACAATGACATCCATCTCCCTCCCTTGTGCAGCTCCTCCCACGATCCTGAGGATTTGCTTCCTGTCCCTCCAAGCCATGGTGCCAGGAAGGCACCTTACCTCTCTCGCCCCTTCCTCCCCCATTTCTACCCCCTAATGATTGAGTCCCCCACCAGGAGTTGTTTTCTTCCCCTGTGGGGTCCCATGCCACCCTCCTGTGGGTCTCCTTGTGAAGGTTCCCAGCATCCTCCTTAGTCTCCACTGCAGGTGCCTCCATAGAGGAACCACTATCCACCAGAAGAGTGAATGAATTGTGAGAAGTACAGCTGGAGGGATGCAACTCCTGTTCCACCACCCTCTCCCTCCCTGAGCCCACCCTGGTCCAGCCTCTCCTCTTTCTTGGCAACCTCTGAGGTAGTGGCATTGGCCCTGGTGGTCCCTGGGTGGGGGAGGAGGTTTCATGAATCCTAGCCACATCAGCCTAGAGATGGGCAACCTCCTCTCTCAGACCAGAGAGGTGCCTGCAAATAGGGCAGCATTGCAGCCTCCAGAATATCTCCTGGAACACTGCCACCCCACAGCCATTGCACTGCACCACTCCTATCATGTCTTATTTTGTGCCCCCTCTACTGTTTCTCTGGATGATTATTCTCTCCTCTCCTTACAACTCTCACCCTTCCTGTTCTGGGACAGCAACTTCCTATCTTCTTCAGTAGCCTCCTTCTTCTTTGCTCAATATCAGACCACCAGCAGCTAGCGGGGGAGAGTGAGCTACTTTTTTCCCTTAGGGTTGACAAAACCAATGTTCCTCTATGATCCTTCCCTTCCTACTGCCAAACAGGAAGTTCATGTTGACAGTCAAATCCAGTGGCTATAAAAGTAGAACTGGCTTTGGGTGGGATGGAGGGCAATTAGTAAGAAAAAAGGACAGCAACAGGAAGTTGTAATTTGACTCACCTGCTTTTATAGTGTCTAAACCACACCCCCAATTAAGCTCTCTTTCCTTCTACTGGTTTAGCAAAGTCAGCTGATACAGTACCCTTCCCAGCACAGAACACACACTGACTTTCTTTCTTTTCTTTTTTTAACCCTAAATAAGACCCCTTCTACTTCTAATAAAGTTATCTGTCTACTTAATCTTAACAGACACCGACTCCTGCTGAGATATAAGTTTTAAATTAACATGAAAATGTAGCTTCTTTTAGTTAGCTGCTTTCTGCTCTACAAGCAAGGCTAGCAACAGCAAGAGCTCTTGTTTCTAAGGTATTGACAGTTGAAATGGAAAGAGCTCCTGTTACTTGGGCATTGATAGTTGAAATGGAATGAGCTCATGTTATTCAAACATTGACAGTTGAAATTGAAAGAGCTCCTGTTACTCAGGCATTGACAGTTGAAATGGAAAGAGCTCCTGTTACTCAGGCCCTGACAGTTGAAATGGAAAGAGCTCCTGTTACTTAGGCATTGTCAGTTTAAATGGAAAGAGCTCCTATTACTCAGGCATTCACAGATGAAGTGGAAAGAGCTGCTGTTATACTCAGGCTTTGCCAGTTAAAATGGAAAGAGTTCCTGTTTGCCAGGTATTAACAGTTGAAATGGGAAGAGCTCCTCTTATCCAGGCATTGACAGTTGAAACGGAAGGAACTCCTCTTACTCAGTCATTGACAGTACAAAGGGAAAGAGCTTCTGTTACTCAGGCATTGACAGTTGAAATGGAAAGAGCTGCTGTTATTCTCAGGCATTGCCAGTTGAAATGGAAAGAGCTCGTTATCCAGGCATTGACAGTTGAAACGGAAAGAGGTCCTGTGTCTCAGGCATTAACAGATGAAATGGAAAGAGTTCCTGTTAGTCAGGTATTGACAGTCGAAATGGAAAGAGCTCTTGTTTCCTAGTCACTGACAGTTGAAATGGAAAGAGCTCCTGTGACTCGGGTATTGATAGTTGAAATGGAAAGAGCTCCTGTTACTCAGGCATTTTCTGTTGAAAGGGAAGAGGTTCTGTTACCCAGGCATTAACAGTTGAAATGGAAAGAGCTCCTGCTACTCAGGCATTGACATTTGAAATGGAAAGAGCTCCTGTTACTAAGGCATTGACAGTTGAAATGGAAAGTGCTCTGGTTACTTTGGCATTGATAGTTCAAATGGAAAGAGCTCATGTTGCTCAGGCTTGACAGTTGAAGTGGAAAAAGCTCCTGTTACTCGGGCATTGTCAGTTGAAATGGAAAGAGCTCATTTTTCTCAGGCATTGAGAGTTGAAATCAAAAGAACTTCTTTTACTCAGGCATTGACATTTGAAATGGAAAGAGCTCCTGTTACTCAGGCATTGACAGTTGAAATGGAAACAGCTCATGTGTCTCAGGCATTGATAGTTGAAATTGAAAGAGCTCCTGTTACCCAGGCATTGACAGTTGAAATGGAAAGACCTCCTTTTTCTCAGGCATTGACAGCTGAAATGGAAAGAGGTCCTGTTACTCAGACATTGACAGTTGAAATGGAAAGAGCTGCTGTTATTCTCAGGCATTGCCAGTTGAAATGGAAAGAGCTCATTATCCAGGCATTGACTGTTGAAACGGAAAGAGGTCCTGTGTCTCAGGCATTAACAGGTGAAATGGAAAGAGTTCCTGTTACTCTGGCATTGAGAGTTGAAATGGAAAGAGTTCTTGTTAGCCAGGCATTGACAGTTGACATGGGAAGAGCTCCTCTTATCCAGGCTTTGACAGTTGAAATGGAAGGAGCTCCTGTTACTCAGTCATTGACAGTGCAAATGGAAACAGCTCCTGTTACTCAGGCATTGACAGTTGAAATGGAAAGAGCTGCTGTTATTCTCAGGCATTGCCAGTTGAAATGGAAAGAGCTGCTGTTATTCTCAGGCATTGCCAGTTGAAATGGAAAGAGCTCATTATCCAGGCATTGACAGTTGAAACAGAAAGAGGTCCTGTGTCTCGGGCATTAACAGGTGAAATGGAAAGAGTTCCTGTTACTGTAGCATTGAGAGTTGAAATGGAAAGAGCTCCTATTATTCAGAGATTGACAGTTGAAATGGAAACAGCTCCTGTTTCCCAGTCACTGAGAGTTGAAATGTAAAGACCTCCTGTTACTCAAGCATTGACAGATGACATGGAAAGAGCTCCTGTTACACAGGCATTGTCATTTAAAATGGAAAGAGCTCTTGTTTCTAATGCATTGACGGTTGACATGGAAAGAGCTTCTGTTACTTGGGCATTGATAGTTGAAAGGGAAAGAGTTCATGTTACTCAGGCATTGACAGTTGAAATGGAAAGAGCTCCTGTTACTTGGGCATTGTCAATTGAAATGGAAAGAGGTCATGTTTGTCAGGCATTGACAGTTGAAATGGAAAGAAGATCCTTTTACTCAGGCATTGACAGTTGAAATGGAAAGAAGATCCTTTTACTCAGGCATTGACAGTTGAAATGGAAACAGCTCATGTTACTCAGGCATTGAGAGTTGAAATCAAAAGAGCTCCTGTTTCCCAGGCATTGACAGGTGAAATGGAAAGACCTCCTCTTTCTCAGGCATTGACAATTAAAATGGAAAGAAGTCCTGTTACTCGGGCATTGACAGTTGAAATGGAAAGAGCTCCTGTTATTCAGGCATGGACAGTTGAAATGGAAGGAGAATCTGATATCCAGGCATTAAGAGGACAAAAGGAATGAGTTCCTGTTACCCAGGCATTGAAAGTGCAAATGGAAAGTGCTGCTGTTACTCAGGCATTGACAGGTGAAATGATTCAGGCATTGACAGCTGGAATGGAACGAGCTCCTGTCATACTCAAGCACTGACAGTTGAAATGGAAAGGGCTTCTGTTTCTCAGGCATTGACAGTTGAAATGGAAAGATCTCCTGTAACCCAGGCATTGACAGTGCAAATGGAAAGAACTCCTTTTACTCAGGCAGTAACTGCAGAGAAGACCCTGGCAGCCCAGGTTGCAGTAGTGCAGAAGGTTTCTCTTACCCAGATAGTGGTGCCATTAAGGACTCCTGTCTCCCAGGAACAGACAGTGCAGAGGGCTACTGTCACCAAGGCAGTGACAGTGCATAGGGCTACTGTCACCCAGGTAGTGCCAGCACACTGGAATCTTATCATCTATGCAATGACAGTTCCAAGTGCTACTGTTACCCAGGGAGTGACAATGCAGAGGGCTCCTATAATCCATGCAGTGACAATGCAGAGGGCTCCTATAATCCAGGCAGTGGCAGCAGAGGTTTGCTGTCACCTATGCAGTGAATGCCCAGAGGGTTACCGCCACCCAGGGAGTGGTAGAACAGAAGGTCTTGTAAACTAGCAGTGGCAGTACAGTGGGCTCCTTTGACTCAGACAGTAACAATGAGGAAGGCTCATATCACTCAGACAGCGACAGTGAAGAGAGCTCCTGCCACTCAGGCACTGATGATGTAGATGGCCTATCTGTTCTCACAGTCCATATGATAGCTGCACACACCAAAAGATCTTTGAGAGTGCATTGGGGCTATTGAAATTCACTCATTATTCATTAATAGAAACACAGAAACATAGAACATGATGGCAGATGAGTCTGCCCAAAAAGATTTCTGGGATCTAGTGTCAATCTGGGGACCTACCCTCTTCCCTTCAGCTTCAGCTCCATACTGGGAGCATAGCCAGCTTTTTGTGCCTTTATTCTACCCCATCCATGCTTGAAACCCTCTATGGTCTTTGTGCCCACCACCTCAATGGGCAGACTGTTTCAAGGCTCAACTACCCTTTCAGTAAAGTAGTACTTCCTCACATCCCTCCTGAAGCCCCCTCCTTGCAGTTTCCATTCATGCCCATGTGTTGACAAGCTGGTGCTCCTATCGAATAACTCTTTATGGGGCACTCTATTTATGCATTTAAGGTACTTAAAAGTTTCAGTCATATAACCAGATAGGGTCACTGGTGACTTCGTTATGCAGCTGAAACTAGCACACTGGATGGGCCTTGTGGTCCTTATCTGCTGACAGCATCTATGTATCTATGTCCCTATGTATCTATGTATCTATTTATATCACCCTTTCTCTTCTGGCCTTCAGTGAGGCCATTATTTATATATTTATTTTATTTAGAATCAATTAGGAATTACACCTTTGAGCTAAGAGCTCATTTACAAAGGTTCCTCGTAAGACAAAGGTGAAAGGGGAGTCAACTAGTAATATATACATGAAGGAGGGGAAACAGTTGCAGCTAACAAGCATTGTCTGGTAAACTTTAGGCAGTACAATTTGAAAATACATTCACTTTTAGCAGACTTTGCGTAGAACGATATGCAAATACAGTCACAGCTGATAGCAGTCAAACAAGTTAATACAGAGTACCCACATGATTGCGTAAGGAAGATCATTTAGCCAGGTAGGGGAGGAGGAGGTATTAGGAGGTATTAGGTAGAAGATGGGGAGGAGGGTAAATGGGGGAGGGCAGTTATCAGTGGGAGCACTATAGCAGTCAGCTCCAGCTGATGTGGGTAGCGTTGGGCTGCAGAGGCTTGGAACAAGTCATGTCAGGAGTTGTGAGGACAGTAGGTGGAGGTCCAGTCTGGCATTTGCAGTGTTCTGGTGGGGTGAGGGAATTCTGAGTGCTGCTTTGAAGTGGCCAAGGTGTGCAAGGCTTGTGATGGCATAAGGAATGTCATTTAGCCAGGTCGGGATCCTAACTGCAAAGGCTACGCGTTTTGCGCTCCCTGCCGCTCCTTGTAGGAGATGCCCTGGAGGCTCTGTATCATCTCTGTTGCCCTTCTCTGCATGTCCTCTACACTGTCCCTATCCTTTCACAGGTGAGGGCTCCAGAACTGGACTCAATATTCCAGGTGTGGCCTCACCAAGGACTGATAAAGAAGAAGGATCACCTCCCTGCTCCTACTATCTATTCCTCTCCCTATACACCCCAACATCTTGCTTGCTTTGCTGTATGCTTTGTTGTACTGGCTTGACTGTTTTAGGGTGTCACAAATAATGACTCCCAGGTCCCTCTCTTCTATAATGGTACTAATTTTAAACCCATTTAGCCAGTACTCTGTCTGGGGGTTGCCTTTCTCCAGGTGCATAACCTTGCATTTCTTTGTATTAAACTATAGCTGTCACATATTTGACCATCTATCAAGCCTGTGGAGGTCATGTTGCAGTTCTCTAATTCCCTCGATGCTGTTCACCCTTCTGCAAAACTTAGTATCATCTGCAAAGAAGCCAAGCTTACCCTGGATTCCTTTGCCAATGTCGTTAATGAGCACATTGAAAATGACTGGGCCCAGGACTGATCCCTGAGGTACCCCACTTGTGACCTCCCCTTCTGTTGACCTCATCCTGTTGATGATCACCCTCTATTGTCTACCCTTAAGTCAATTTCCCACCCACCTGACTATGTCCTTTGCTGTTCCAAGGTTCTCCAACTTCTTCAACGGGCGCCTATGCGGCACTGAGTCAAATGCCTTACCAAAATCAAAGTAGAGGAGATCCACCATGTGGCCCTTGTCCAACCCCCTCATCACCCAACTGAAGAAGACAGTAAGGTTGGCCTGACACAACCTCCTTGCCACAAACCCATGCTGCTTATTGTCCTGAGACCATTCTTCTCCAGATAGTCCATGAGGTCCTGCTTGATTGGGGTCTCCATTAATGCCATTCAATGTGGTACAGTATTTGAGTGCTGAGACTACTTCCACTAAATGGGGGTGCAAACCTTTCAAAATCAAATATGAAGACATTTGCTGTATGCCTGATAGGGTCTCACAATTTGCAATTTATTCATAATATAGCACAGCTGAGATGCAACATGTTGTATGATTCAACTTCTACATATTTCTGCAACTGGGTGGACTGGCACACTGAGAGTTAAGTAACTTGGTCAAAATCAGTGATTATTTGGCTGTCATGGGGTATAAACCTGTCATCTCCTGGTTGCCACACTGATGCTGTAATGAAAACATCACAAATGTGCTGGTGATCAACCAGGAACTCTCCATTTTAACTACTCACACAGTCTGACAACCCCCCTCTACTCACTAAAAAAAAAAAACAATTAAGAATCAGAAGTCCTACATTTTCAAAACTCAGTTTCTACTCACATCAATTACAACCTCGCGGTCAAAGATTACATGCAAACAATAACAAAGAGCAATCAACCTGCCTGCAAACATGGTAGACACACAAGGAGGAGAGTGTGACTGACTGTGAGTTCCTCTGCTGCTATTATGCCCCTAGGTGTAAGTTCCTGGCATTTCCCACTATTGTCTGCTGAACCCTCTCTGTCTCTTCTGCTATAGTACTTACTGGTACTGTGTGCTTCAGCTGTACTTTTCAAACCCCATTGCACATAGTCCTGTTGCCACAATTAAGCACTAACTGCAATGTAATGTTGGCAGCAGTGTCTGAAAAAGCATCTGAACTAATGCTAGAAAAGAAAAAAATAACATGTGGTACAGTAACTTGACATGACATTCAGAAAACAACTATAGCATATGGTTAGGGCTTAGTATTTATGGAATTCAGCCAGTTCATAAACCTTGTTGGGCATAATCCAAAAGTTTTTGTGTACATTCTAAAGATGTTGTGCATGTCCTATTATTAGAGCCTTCAGCTGTGTTCCTTGTGAAGACACCCGCTGCTTTCCTTCTGACAGCGAAGCTCTGCTCATCACTAAGTTTCCCTGACATACTGTGGCAGTGAGAACAATCATGGTCAGAACATAAAAGTGGGCTTGGTCGTGTCCTGGATACCACCCACTGAGACAGTCTTCACACCAGCCATAGGAAACCGATTGGGGCGGTGAGTCCCATAACTGCTTAATACAAAAAAACACAACAGGCAGCATCAGAGGCTGCAAGGGCAAAGCATGGTCCCACACCAAAGATCTCTGCAATCGAGGTTCAAATCAAAACAATATACTGTAAAAAATGAAGTATAGGTGACCGTACACAACTCACCCTCTGTACCTATCTCATGGTTGATAACAGCATGGATATCTTGAACTTTGCTCTTGAGGTCCATATGCTGTTATCGCAACCCATCAATAGAAGCACAGGCTTGATGTGTATGATTGTGCATACATTATTTCTTCTATTGTTTTAGTTTCATTCAGCCTGACCCATATTTGTCTGGTTGTTATGGTTGGTATTGCCACTCTGTATCTTGTAGTTCACATCTGAATCTTCTGCTCCCTCTCGGCTACCCGCATTTTCAGATCTATTGCTGTCAATTGTTGGTACTACACTTTTTTTTGGGGGTGGATATTTTTGAACAGAACCCCTTCTGATTGCAAGTATATGGTAGGGTTGCTGCTTAGGGCTACTGGAGCTCACTCCAGAGCAAAGAAGGCACAAAATCTTTCTATAAATCTAACACTGATATCTGCTCATGCTCAACAAATATTCTTCACAGAACAAAGGGGTCCTCTCCTGAACCCACCCTAGTGTCTAGGGCAGCTCAGTGCAGTTGCAAGGGCTGGACTGGGGGCTGGGGTGAGCTCCCCCCCTTGTCATGTCCCACATTAGGCACCTCTACATTCTCCCCCATCAGGCTGCTGCAGACCAAACTTCAGCAGCAGTCAGTGCCCTGGAAGCTGGGGCAGCTCAGTGCAGCTATAGGGGTTGGGCTGGGATGGTGCTTGAACTCTTCCTTTCACTGTTCCCCACACCGGCTACTTCCACATTTACTGCCATTGGGCAGCAGTGAACCAAACTTCAGCTACAGTCAGTCCCTTTCAGTGCTACAGCCCTTTCTGTCTGTAAAATATACTTCCCATCTACACACAAAGGCCACCATCAACAGCTGTACAATAATCACCTGTATCCAAATGTTCTTAATTATTGTAGTCCTTCATAAAAAGAAGAGAATTGAGTTAGAAAAATGAATATATCTGTTCCAAGGAATTAAACAAGTGCTTATGTTTGGTCTTCACAAAAGAGAGGGACGGCTCAGTACCACAGATGGAAAGGAAGGGAGGAAGAGGAGGAAGCAGCACAGATGGAAAGATAGGAGAGGACAGGGTGAGGAAGGGGGTTGTTGGCCCTGAGAGTTGAATTATGGGTTGTTCCACTAGACTGGAGAATGGTGCATGTGGTGCCGATCCATCAAAGTGGAGCCAAGGATGACCCTGGCAACTATAGTCCAGTCATACTGACCTCAATCTTGTGTAAGCTCATGAAGGACATACTTAAAGAAGGACTGGTAGGTTACCTGGAGGAAAACAGTCTCAAGGATGAGTGACAACATAGCTTTCTGTCTGTGAGATCCTGCCAAACAAACCTTATTGAGTTCTTTGACTTGGTCATTAAAACAGTAGACAAGAGTCAAGCAGTTGGTATCCTATACTTGGACTTCAGCAAGACATTTGCCTCTGTGCCTCATAAGAGATTAATCAGCAAACAGGAGGATCTGGGGGTGTGAGAGAAACTCACTGGCTGGGTAGCCAGCTTGCTGAAAAATAGGATGCAGAGTGTGGTGGAGGTGGTGGTGGTGGTGGTGGTGGTAGTGGTGGTGGTTGAGGAGCTCTCAGTATATAGGGGTGTCTCAAACAGAGTCCCACAGGGCTCAGTGCTTGGGCTAGTGCCATTTAATGTCTTCATCAACACTGGAGAGGGCATAAGTGGCAGGATTTGCTTGTTTGTGGAGAACACCATGCTCTGTGGGATGGTGGATACAGCTGAAGGGATATGGGACCTAAAAGAAGATCTGACTAAGCTTGAGAGGTGGTCCAGAATATGGCAACATGGCTTTAATGTGAGGAAGAGTAGATAATGCACCTTGAAGCCAAGAACCTGAAGATGGAGTACAGCCTGGGTAACCAAACCCGAGGAGGAGAAAGACCTGGGAGTGCTGATCATCACTAATGACCCACAATGTAGGAAGGCTGTGGCAAAAGCCAACAGAATGTTGGGTTGCATTGAGAGGGGGATCAGCAGCTGGAGGGAGGAAGTTGTGCTACTGTTATACAGGTCACTGATGTGGCTGCACCTGGAAAATAGTGTGCAGTATTGGCATCCCTACCTGAAGAAGGACATTAACCTGCTGGTGGACAGTCTAGAGGAGGGTGAAGAAGATAGTTAAAGATCAGCAGGACATATGAGGAGAGGCTGGATGTCATGAACATTTACTCCCTGGAGGAGAGGGAGGACAGGATAATATCTGAAGGCCATCAACAAGGTGGACAAGGAGAACCTCTTCAGGTTCAGTGGAAATAAAAATATGAGAGGACTTTGCCTCAGACTGGAATGGGGTGGCTCAGGAGGGAGTCCAGGAGTTACTTCTTCATGGAGAGAGTGGTGTCAGGGTGGAATGGGCTTCCTGAAGCAGTGGTATAACTAGAAACACTGGAAGGCTTCAAAAGGGGATGGGTCAGGGTAAAAGGTAAGGTCATGGTCAATAGGAAAATGGATAGAAAGGCAGTGGTATCAGTTGGGGAGAAGGGGTGGAGTCCTTAGCCAATGCTTGGGACTCTACAATATGAGCAGACTTGATAAATCGCAAGGCCTTACTCTGTTGGCAACATTCATATTTCGTAAGGAAGATTCCGAACTACTTTGCTCACCTTGCTCTTTTTCTCTTATGTCTTCCGTACAAACACACAATGTGCACTAAAACTATATTGTGGGCATAATTTTTTTGATTTGACTGACTTTTATTCTTGTACTCCCTTCTGCATATATTCTCTCCTACCCTGCCAAGCGCAGCAGTGCCAAATCTTCAAATCAAATCAATCTTTATTTTTATAGTGCCTTTCAGAACCAAGGCGCTGCACATAAAATCAAATACAGATGGATCCCAGACAAGCAACACACACAGTGTCCTGGCTTTGGGGGAGATTTGGACCAGTGAGGGTAAACAAGCTTTTTTTTATTAGTCAAAGACAGAGTTCCAGCTTTGGGGGGGGGGAGAAAGTAGAAACTAAAAATAAAATCTGATTTATGAATTAAAAAGTGAAGTATGAGACCCCACCCCCAGGGTGACAGTGCTGTATTGGAACTGTAGTGCTCCCAATCCAATCTTGGTGACCATATCCCTTGTTCCTATCAGTAGAAGAGTCCCTTCAGTGAGGAAAACAGAAATGGAGCTTTGTTTAGGATGTATCTATGATCACAGCCCCAGATTCAGTTTAACTGGGGACTCCACAGCAATCTACTACACTAATCTAGACAGTTCAGCAATTCACCTCCTACTCATGCACAGACCCAACAAGTGATCTAAAAAAGTGCAGATGAACATCAGCACTTGCCTCTCTGGCTTTGAGCACCAACTTCACCACTAGTTCTGCACTCTTTCTACCGATCTAAGGATGTACTGCCCTCTCCCTACAGTGCCTGCATTGTCACTTCCTAAACCAGTATTGTGACCAAGACTGTAGAGATCTGGCTGGTGAAAGATGGGTTTGGGTACGGCAAAGTAGGAGTTGGTACACCTACAGTATGCTTGCCCACCATTCTGTTTCCTGAAGGAAAGTCCATTTCCCCAGCCCTGCCCAACACCCACACCCCCGAGGGCTTAAATAAGAGCTGCAACCATTGGGGGGGAGGAGGAGAGAGAGAGAGAGAGGAGGGAGGAGGAGAGAGAGAGAGGAGAGAGAGAGAGAGAGAGAGAGAGAGAGAGATAGAGACAACCTAGTCTTTAGCAAGGCATTTGACACAGTCCCACACAAAAAGATATACAAGTTAGCCAGCCTTGGAGTGGGTCACAAGGTGGTAGCCTGGGTTAAAAATTGGCTGGAAAACAGGATACAGAGGGTAATAGTAAACAGAGTTTACTCTGAAGAAAGGGGAGGTTACTAGTGGGGTACCACAAGATTCAATACTGGGACCGGTCCTCTTTAATGTCTTTATAAGTGACATTGCAGAGGGACTGGAAGGAAAAGTGTGTCTCTTTGCAGATGACACAAAGATCTGCAACAGGGTTGATACAGAAGGTGGGATGGAGAGGATGCAAAGGGACTTGGCAAGGTTGGAGGAATGGTCAAATATATGGCAGCTTAGATTCAATGCAAAGAAGTGCAAAGTAATGCACCTGGGAAACAAAAATCCAGGGGAAGAGTACACAGTGGAGGGTGAGATAATAACAACTACAGAAATGGAAAGGGACCTGGGGGTAGTCATATCAGATGACCTTAAGGTGGGCAAGCAATGTGAGAAGGCAGTAAGAAGAGCTGGTGGGATACTGGGACACATAAGGAGAAAACTGGAAATTGTTATCCCTTTGTACGACAGTTGGTGAGACCCCATCTGGAGTTCTGCATCCAGTTCTGGAGACCCCATCTCCGCAAGGACATAGACAGGATGGAGGCTGTCCAGAGGAGGCAACTAAAATGGTGCAGGGTCTGCACCAGAAGACATATGAAGAGAGATTAACTAGAGAATAATGTATGGTTCCGTGTGTATTACCGGTCAGTAATACCATCGAGAGGTTCCTACATGTCCAGAACTGTGAGATGGTATTGCTGACCAGTAATACACACGGAATCATACTTTATTTTTTTTGATACATGGATCCGAGTGTGTTTTGGGGTCTTTTCAGACAGGCGGTTCGCCAGTTCAGTTAAGGAATGAGTCATGGCGAACCAGTCTGACTGACTTTGAGTCAGTCTGACTTTGATTTGTCTGTGGAAGCTGAGAACCTTGCTACACTGCAAAGAACAAACTATAACTCCATTTAGGACCTGGAAACCTGGTAAGGCATAATACTTGTAAAGAAAGGGAGCTACGCTTTCTACAAAAAGTTTCATTTTTTTTCCTTATTGGTATTAAGCAGAGAATTGCAGGATTCCATTAAAAGTGTAGTAATTTTATAACCAGAGGGAGTGAGATACAACTGAATTTGCTTGATTGTTGGGGTTGAGACCTAGGATTTGGAAGGATATTTTTGAAACATTTTAAAAGTGTCCTGCTGGCTGAGAAGTTAAGTTTTTATCCCTGGTTTCACTGAAAGATTTTGTGTATTGAAATCAGACATAGCAGACTGCCTACATTGAAAGGCCTGCTTACATCACAGGTGTCACTAGTCAATCAATTGGCTCTGGGTGGGGTTTCATCACTGCTGTCTTAGGCATCCTTCACAGTTAGAAGCCAGTCAGTCTGACTTTGATTTGTCTGTGGAAGCTGAGAACCTTACTACACTGCAAAGAACAAACTATAACTCCATTTAGGACCTGGAAACCTGGTAAGGCATAATACTTGTAAATAAAGGGAGCTACGCTTTCTACAAAAAGTTTCATTTTTTTTCCTTATTGGCATTAAGCAGAGAATTGCAGGATTCCATTAAAAGTGTAGTAATTTTATTACCAGAGGGAGTGAGATACAACTGAATTTGCTTGATTGTTGGGGTTGAGACCTAGGATTTGGAAGGATAGTTTTGCAACATTTTAAAAGTGTCCTGCTGGCTGAGGAGTGAGTTAATTTTTATCTCTGGACTCAGTAGAGTGATTTGTGCAGGAGACGTGGTCTAGTAAATTGTGGTGTTAGTTGAAGTACTATAAAGGGCAATACTCAACAGGGTGGTGGAGCAGTTGTGTATTTGATTGTTTCTAACAGTCACCAGTGGCTGTGGACTACCCCACACCCGCCCCCAGGCGCATTTCCTTTACAGCCACAGTTCTGACATCACTTCCTCAACAGGTCTTGGGGCAGAACTGTCATATCCTTAATAACCCAGCACAGTGCAAAAAGGGTAGGTACACACCACAAATAATAATAAATATATATATATATTGTATATTATAAGGGAGAGGGACATGTGGGGAGTGGTGCAATGCACTGGCTGTGGGGCAGCAGTTTTCCGGGAGACATTCTGGAAATTGCATTGCTGTCCTATTTGCAGGCAACTGTCAGCTCTGAGGGAGGAGGTTGCCCACCTCCAGGCTGAACTAGCAAGGACTAAGGAGGCCTCCCCTTCCAAAGAGCACCACTGCCACAACCACTGCCTCAGAGGTTGCCAAGTATGAAGAGCAGTTGGACCACAGTGGGTTCTGGGAGGGTGCGGGTGGTGGAACAGAGGCGAAGCCCCCTAGTTGTACCTCTACACAAATCATATGCCATTCTGGCAGAGCAAGGTTCCTCTATGATGGCACCCTCAGTGGAGACCCAGAAGAATGCTGAGGACATCCACAAGGGAGACCCACAAAAGGGTGGCAAGGGACACCACAGGAGAAGGAAACAGCTTCTGATAGGGGACTCTATTGTTAGGGGGTAAACCTGGGAAAGGGAGAGGAGAAGGAAGTAAGGTGCCTGCCTGGTGCCATGGCTTGGAGGGACAGGAAGCAAATCCTCAGGATTGCAGAAGCAGCATCACAGGAGAGGGAACTAGATATCATAGTCCACCTTGGGACAAATGACCTAGCTAGGCATGGGATCAGTGCAGTGCAGAATGAATTTGTGGAGTTGGGGAGGGGCCTCAGTCGGGTAGCAAGCATGGTAACCTTCTCAGAGGTGCTACCAGCCCATGGCAGGAGTGAGGCTAGGGTACTGCACACCATGCAGTTTAATGAATGGTTGCAAAACTGGTGCAGAGCACAGGGCTTTGGCTTCATTGGGGACTGAGGGGCCACCTGGAGAGATAAAGGTCTATACTGGCATAATGGTCTGCATCTGTCCACGAATGGAACCAAGCTCCTAGGTGATAGGTTTAAATGCTTCCTTGGCAAGCTTTTAAACTAGCCAAGGGGGGAGGCGCTGATAAAAGGCAGGAAATTTCAAGCCTCCCCCCACAAAACATGGCAGGCAGTAAGGTAAACACTGAGGTACAGAGCTCAACACAGGGCAGGACAGTGATAAATGGAAAAATAGACAAGGACAGTAAGAGCAGGGATGGGGGAAAAAAGGATAAAGCCAACATTAAATGGAGGGCAATGAGTACCAATGCCCGTAGTCTGGGAAACAAGCTTCCTGAGCTAGTAGCCCTGATGGAAGATGAACAGTTGGATATTGTGGCAGTCACAGAAACATGGTACACCGAGAACCAGGACTGGGATGTCAACATACCAGGGTACACAATCCACAGAAGGGACAGGGAAGGTAAAAGAGGAGGTGGAGTAGCTCTATACATAAGGGAAGGGATCAAAGCTACAGAACTAAAAGTAAAGGGAGAGGACAAGAGGCACTCTGGGTCACCTTGGAGACAGGGAATGGCATAACAATCCGCACAGGGGTTGTATACAGACCCCCGTCTCAAGGGGAGGAAATGGACAACAAAATGGTGGAAAAAGGGGAGATACTGTTGATGGGGGACCTGAATATGCCAGATGTTAACTGGATCACAGGTACTGCAGCCACATCCAAGAGCAGGGTCATTCTCGATGCCATGCAGGGGGCAGGCCTTAGACAGCTAGTGTTGGAACCCACTCGGGAGGGAGCAATATTAGACCTGGTACTCTCAAATGTAGAGAGGATCACAAATTTAGAAGTCAGTAGACATCTGGGAACAAGCGAACACTGCACAGTGTGCTTCACAATGAGCACAACCATGGAGATAAGCCATACAAAAACAAGGATACTGGACTTTAGAAGAGCTGACTTTGGCAAAATGGGTGAATACCTGAAAAATGCATTAGCAAATGGCCAGAAAGGAGGGGTGGAAGAACAATGGAGAAAAATCAAAACTGCCATCATAGAGGCAACAAGCCTTTGTGTGAAACAAATAAAGAAAACAAAGCGGAGTAAAAAACCACTATGGTTTTCAAACGAGGTGGCAGGGAAGGTTAAGGAGAAAAAGGCTGCATTCAAAAAGTATAAGGAATCACAGAAGGAGCATGACAGGGAACTGTATCAATTAAAGCAGAAAGAAGTGGGGAAGGCAGTCAGACTAGCAAAGGCCCAAACCAAATAAAAATAGCCAACTCAGTTAAGAAGGGGGATAAAACCTTTTATAGGTACATTAGGGAGCATAGAAAGGTTAAGGGAGGGATAGTGAAGATTAATAAAGGAGAGGGGAGGTGGGCAGAGGGAGACAGTGAAAAGGCAGAGATACTGAATGAATACTTTTACTCAGTATTCACAAAAGAAGATGAGTAGGAGTTACCTAAACCAGACAATAGAAGCACTCTGGGTAGTGGGGTTGACACCAGTCCATTCACAGAAGAAAGAGTCCTGAAAGAACTCCTAAAACTCAAAGTGGACAAAGCAATGGGGCCTGACAGGATTCACCCCAGAATCCTAAAAGAACTAAGGGAGGACCTAGTGACCCCACTGACCACGCTTTTTAACAGATCATGGCAGGATGGGGCAGTACCTGAGGGCTGGAGGAGGGCAGATGTGATTCCCCTTCACAAAAGTGGGAGCAAGGCAGAAGCGGGAAACTACAGACCTGTAAGTTTGACCTCAGTGGTAGGGAAAATGATGGAATCACTTCTGAAAGAAAGAATTGTTGAGTACCTAGAGGCCAGCGGGGCACAGGACCCAAAGCAGCATGGATTTACAGCAGGAAGGTCATGTCAGACGAATCTAATTGATTTCTTTGACTGGGTGACCAAAGTAATAGACCAGGGAGGGGCTGTGGATATGGCCTACCTAGACTTTAGCAAGGCATTTGACTCAGTCCCGCACAAAAGATTAATAATCAAGTTAGCCAGCCTGGGAGTGGGTCCCAGGGTGGTAGCCTGGGTAGCAAACTGGCCGCACAACAGGACACAGAAGGTAATAATGAATGGAACACATTCTGAAGAAAGGGGGTTTACTAGTGGAGTACCTCAGGGCTCAGTACTGGGTCCAGTCCTCTTTAACATCTTTATAGGTGACATTGCAGAGGGTCTGGAGGGAAAGGTATGCCTCTTTGCAGATGACACAAAGATCTGTAACAGAGTTGATACTCAAGGGGGGTAGAAAAGATGAGAAGGGACTTGGCAAGGTTGGAGGAATGGTCAGACATGTGGCAACTTATATTCAATACAAAGAAGTGCAAAGTAATACACCTGGGAAACAAAAACCCAGGAGAAGAGTACACAATAGCAGGGGAGGTACTAACAACAACAAAAATGGAAAGGGACCTGGGGGTAGTCATATCAGATGACCTAAAGGTGGGTAAGCAATGTGAAAAGTCGGTAAGGAGAGCCAGGGGGATACTGGGATGCATAGGAAGGGGCATCACAAGTAGAAAAAGGGAAGTGGTTATCCCTCTGTACAGACAGTTGGTGAGACCCCATCTGGAGTACTGTGTGCAGTTTTGGAGACCTCATCTACGCAAAGACATAGACAGGATGGAAGCAGTCCAGAGGAGGGCAACTAAAATGGTGCAGGGTATGCAGCAGAAGCCATATGAAGAGAGACTGAGAGAGCTTAACGTGTATACTCTTGATGAAAGGAGGGACGGGGGGGCATGATAGAAACGTTCAAGTACCTCAAGGGAATCAACAAAGTCCAGGAGGGTAGCATCTTTCAGAGGAAGCGATGTGTAAGAATAAGGGGGCACAATTTAAATATAGAGGGGGGATGGCTCAGGGGTAATGTGAGGAAATATTTTTTCATGGAGAGAGTGGTGGATACATGGAACAGCCTTCCTGAGGAGGTTGTTGGGTCTAAAACAGTGGGGGAATTCAAACATGCATGGGACAGACACAAGGCAATTATAGTTGGGGGTTGCAGGAAGTAGGCGGTATGTTAACTAGAATCTGCAGCTTATCCAGTAGGTAGGGAAATGGGCAAACTGGGTGGGCCAAGTGGTCCTTATCTACAATCAAAGTCTATGTTTCTATGTTTCTAACTGCCACACTGTCTCGCACTGTGTCTTCAGCTGTCTGCTCGCTCCTGACAGTTGCTGGCACCTGCCTCTTTTTTTTTTTTTTTTTTTTTAAATTACATCTTACCTGCTCTTCACCACTGGAATGGCAGGATCAACCAGATATTTTAATTTGCTGATCGGGGAAAAGAAAATAACACCGGAGAACCGAATTCACCCTCGCTAAGTGACAGAACGACCGCCATGTTTTTTAAACTGTTCTGCCCACCCACAGAGGAAAAGCGGCCAATGAGGAAGCACGCTTAGGACGTGGGGCAGAAGATATAGTTTCTGAAGCTTGCAACGATCATATTATCAGCACAAAACTATACTATTAAAAGTGATTGACAATACTATTACCAGTGATTGACAATAGTATTATCACTAAACCTTTGAGGGTATTACCGGATTTTTTTTGTATGCTTTACAGACCTATTAAATTGAACATCCATATATTAAAGAAGCTTAATATGTATACACTCGAGGAGAGGAGGGAGAGGGGTGACATGATAGAAACTTTCAAGTACATCAAGGAAATCAACAGAGTCCAAGATGGTAGCATCTTTCAGAAAAAGAGATGTACAAGAATAAGGGGGCACAATTTGAAGATAGAGGGGGATGGCTCAAAGGTAATGTGAGGAAGTATTTTTTCATGGAGAGGGTTGTGGATACATGGAACAGCCTTCCTGAGGAGGTAGTGGACTCAAAAACAGTGGAGGAATTCAAGTATGCATGGGACAGACATAAGGTACTTCTAGTGGGGGGTAGGAGGAAGTAGGCTGTTGGTTAACTAGGATCTGCGGCTTATGCACTAGGTAGGAAAATGGGCAGACTAGGTGGGCCAAGCAGTCCTTATCTGCTGTCAAATTCTGTGTTTCTATGTTTCTATGTAGACTGAGCATCCAGTTAGGGAGGGCATTTTTTTTTTGATGTGGAGTCACAGCTGACTGGTCTTAGATGTGCACTGGACTGCTGCTAGGGAACAGGGCTGCTGGATGTGATGGGGAGAGGGATGATGCCACTAGAGGGGTGGAAGAGCTGCAGAGGGATGAAAAAAAATGTTGGGGGTGGCTGAGACAAAGACAGAGACATAGAAGAGCACAGTGATATCATGCATACCAATGATGTGATGAAACTCCATTGTGGAAGGGAAACATGATTTTTGTCTCTCCTCCAGTGTTGGCAATACTTCAGCATAGCTATTCCATGTAGCCTTAATGAAAATCTTGGATAAATGACCAAAATCACTGACACATCTTAGTAAAAAATGGTAGTATGAACTCAGTTATGAAACCTGGGCTCCAACAATGTGAGGTTTATATGAAAAGCATTCTGTAATGAGAACTAGGCTCCCATATTCAGCCTAGCAGCACTTATCCTGCACTTGCACTAGTGTGTGTGCATGGTCACCAAAATATTAAGAAGTGGCATACCAGCACTAAGACATCTGAATATTGGACAACAGTGCAGTGCAGACATGCAGCACAACAGCAAAGTGCATGGCTAAAGTGCAGCACAGGGCACAAGTACTGCACTTGGCAAGGAATATAGCACTGTATACAGGCACAGCATAAGTAGTGTAGAGAACAGTGCAAGGAGGAGAGAGGGAGAAGAGGTCGACACCAATGAAAGACACATAACACAGCTGCAAAGGTATCAAAAAGTTTGAATAAATAACATGGGCAATGGGCCATCAAACAACAACAACAACAACACAAACAAGCAACAAAAAAGGACAGTAACCCTTCAACAAACAAAAACAGGGCAACTGCCTGTGATGAAAAATAACCAGCAAACTGCCATTAAATCCACCCAATATGGGCACCACTTTAGTCCAATTATATGTCCATTGGCCCATATTAGCCAGCAGGTGGCTGCTGCTGCCACTTCCCATCCAACCAGATGGTCACTACCAGTTTTCATATGGCAGCAGTGTTGTCCTTCAGCCACATGACCACCATCCACAGGAGGTGGACCTGGTGCTACCGGAGCTGGTCCCTTCACTCAGTCTCCATGATGTCCCTGCACCTTACATAAAAACAGAATTTGGTGGCAGATAAGGACCGCTTGGACACCCATTCTGCCCATTTTTCCTTGAGTACAGTATCACCGCAGACCCTACTTGATCTCTGGCTCATTTTCCCCTCCATCTTCCTTGCTTCTTTGCTGTTGCACTGTGGGCACCTATGGGAGAAAAGGCACTGAACTGTACAAGCTGTGCATACAGGATGAGACACACAGGAGTGGCATTCTGTGCATAACATATGTACAACCGGACTACACCTGAAGTGACATGCCACACACAGGTGGACAAAGTCATGGAACTGCAATGGCATGTGTGGGGCATGACAGAAACAGCAGTGTATACCAGTGTACACCTGAACTGATGAGGACTGCTCATGGAATGAGTGTACTGTGTTGCAACAGAGCTGGACCCAGCTGTGCAAGAGCCATAGAAAACCAGCAGACTAGCCAGATGTGAGAATGCAGCACATGCCACAGCAGCATCAAGGCAGAGTGCAATAAGCAGTGTATCAGCCTAAGTGGACATGTGTTGTGACCACACACCCAGCGCCCTTCAGACCAGGCATGCAGCACAAAGGCCTACACAGGTGTGCATGACAATGATAATTCTAGGGCTACCCTGGCCAGCAGCTGCAGGGGTGGGGCCCTGTCACAAACACCAGTGATATACACAACATAGCTGTATATGGATTAGAGAAAGTCCAATGAAAATTTACCAAACATATCAAAGGAATATACAATCTGCCCTATAAAAATAGATTACTTAGCCTTAATCTGTTATCTTTAGAGACTTGCCGGCTATGAGGGGACTTATTATTTCTCTATGATATTATTCAGGACCCAGTTTTAATGTCAGATCTTGCATTACAATTTAAGGACAAGGTACATAATACCAGAGATCACCCACTTCAATTAATTGGTAAGAGCTTTTATTATTTGAGGAGAACATTTTTCTTCACCTTAAGGGTAATCAACCCGGGGAATAAATTGCCACTCAACATTATTACCAGTAAAAACTGAACAGAATTTAAAGCAAGATTGGATGCATATTTATTATCAGATACTTCTCTGATATATTATGACTTTTGATTAGTATGAGGGCACCCACAGGCTTTTGGCTGTCTTGCTCTCTTTGAACCTTAGTATGAACCTTAGTCTGTGGATGGGACCATCATGTAGCACCATGTGTAGCAGTATAATATGTGATGCAGATGTATGGAAGTGAATGAGTTCCAGACACACCCTACTGTAGTCACCATAACACCGGTGTGAGCTGCAGAGCTGCCTGTAGGCACCCTCCATCTCAGCAGACACTGGGTGCACCCTACTGACAGGAGCTCCTCATTTAAGAGACTGTGCAGGTCAGCAGTCTACTGATGTCCATGTGTGTTCAAATGTATGCATGTCACTCCCTGTGTACTGTGGAATGATTGCACAATGGACATCACTGGGTTGGGTGGACCCTTCCAACTGTGCATCACAGTGCCAAAGTGAATACATGCCAAGGTACATTAAAGGCTCACCAATAACTACCTCAGTTGTGGACCCCATGACATGTAATGCCAGCTCTAGTGAGATGGAATGGCATGGCACCCAGTAAAGATGGCACTAGAGATGGTACTGATGCAGGCAGGCTGCCATAGGACACCCATGCGAGCTGTATGCTGCACATGGCATGTCAGAGGGGTGTAAAGATACAACAGTGGACAGAGACTACCATTGCCAGACAGGTATGCATACCTAGGCCAGACCATGTGACACTACAGACATGGCAAAAAATGACAGGTGTACCATCTGGGGCAGTGAGCAATATTTTTACTACTGTGGTGCATCAATATTGTGACGTAGGGAACAGGCCACTGAACAGTGTAATGCATGCCAAGGCACATTACCCACATGGAGCAGCAGGGCTGTCAGCACAATGATTCAACCAGTAGATAGCACAGCCCCTGCCTCATCACAGTGTCAGTGGTGGGACAGGGCACCAAGAGTCAGGTGAGGGGCTATAGCCACATCTGCTGAGGTGCTGTCCTCACAGGCATGCATACAATCTGCTGAGCCACAAACATGGACATCCCTGCCCTCCTGTCTGGCAAAAACATGGGGCATATTGTAGATACGCAAGGTTCAAGGTTCGAGCTTATTCATGCATTCAAAACAGAAGTTTTGTTACATTAAAACACAACCTAACAAAGACTATAAAAAAGATTTTCCAAAACAACTCAGTTAATCAGATAAAGTGCACATTGATATTTTCTGACTCTTCATAACCTTTATGCCAAACTGGGTCAGGGCACATACTGTATATGTGCCATTCATAGAAAACAAGTATTTCATTTTTCTTAGCTCATTTGGAAAGCTTTCATTACTTAAAAGAGGATCAATCCATTTTTCTCCTTTTGAAAGCTGAACAATACAAACAGAAATGTTCTAATGTAATCAAACATTTATTTTCACAGGCACAATCCATAATACACACACCCTTTTGAGTAATAATACAATTTGAGGAAGAAAGCCTGCTAATGCACCATTTCGAAAATAGCTTAATATTTTTCTGTTCTGTATTTTCACATGATGTTAAAAAGAGTTCTGTTCCAAATTCATATTTAATATTTGAATATCTTCTTACAACATCAATATCATTTGTTGAAAAATATCCTTCACTCTTTGTTCTGCTTCAGCGCACTATAGCAGCTGTGTCTCTTGTGCCTTTAATGACCATAGGGTCTGCAACCCAGAAGAAACTAATTTTTTACTTAAGCTTGAAAACCAATTAGTGGGGTCATTTGATCTTGTATTACTAGCATGAATCCGACAAAGTTTTGGTTGTCTAGAATCTCTCATATTAATAATTCTGGACCATTGTCTGACAGCACCTATAATAAATGTTGCCTCTTAAAGGATTATTCTTGCTTTTAATCAAAAGAAAACTGAAAAGGTATTTCTTGGCTTCTAAAAAAAAGATAAGCTTTCTAGCAAAATATTATTTTTTGATAAACTCCATACTTCTCCACTGTGCCTTATTTGATTAATGACCTTATATTCAAAAGACATTTTCTGTGCTATAAAAGAGTTACTGTACCTGTAAAATGCATTGTAAATCTTTTAATTACCAGAGAGAACTTGTTCGAGGATTCTTTCACTCCTTTTATATGAGCTCCCCTGGTCATATGCTTATCAAAACCAACTTCTAAATAACAAAACTTGCTGACTTCCTCCAAGTTTTTGGAGTTAATTATCCAATTTTTTTCTTCCTTCAACTTTTTCCCTAAAAAGACCATTATTTTTTATTTTCACAATGTTCAGTTCTAACTCTGTCCTAGACAAGTCTTCATAACTGCAGTAATGCCTCTCCTTATCTGCACGGGTGTTTGGGATGCTAGAACTACATCATCTGCATAAATTAAAATTTGTACACCTATATTATTAATTTTAGGCAGGAAGGCTTCCACACTACTCAGTTCCCTAATCATACTTTCTAAGTATATGAATTGAATAAGCATGGTGCAAGAATGAAACCCTGTTTAATTCCTTGCTTGATATTAAGGGTACCATTCCTTGAATATATAATTCTTACATATGTGCTAGTATGTAATAACTTTAAGATTTCCAGCCACCTTATACCAGTACCCTGACTAGCAAACATTTCCCATAAAAGTTCTCTATTAATGGAATCAAATGCAGACTCGATATCAAGAAAGCAAGAATGCTTTTTTTTTACTTTCTTTGTCTTACATACTTGCTCAAGATATAGTTGAGCATAAAGATGATCAGGGGCTAGATTTTCGAAGCCCCTAAAAGTCGTGCGAATGCAGTGAAAAAATGGCACAAGTGGGTCTCCACTTGCAGAGCTGCAGTTTTTTGTGCAGCTACTGTATTTCAAAAGTGGAGCCAGTTACGACTGGCTCCACAATTTATGGCAGCGTTTGTCCATTTTTTTGGTGCAGCTGTGCTGAAATGTTATGTCTGGTGGGACCAGGCGTAACATCTCCCACAGCTGCCCCGCCACCTGTGTGGAGTATGGGCTAAGAATTGGAATCTCTGCAAATGTGGAGATTTCAACATGCAGCAGTGCTACCGCTTGGGACTTAGTCCCCGAAGGGCTGAAAATTCAGCCCAGATCCATAGTCAAATAACTTGTTCTGAATCTACATTGACAGAGATAAGATTATTTTCACATATCCAAAGTTCAAGACAAGTAAGTATTAATCTTGAGAATATTTTCAGGTCAATTGGTAGTAAAGTTACATGATGATAACATGATGGGTCAACACCGGTTCCTTTTTACAGCTGCATAGTGGAGTTATGCATGATGTATTGCAATTACATTGAAAAGGGGCTTTGGTAGCATCTGACTTCAAATACAGCACAGCTGTGAACAGTTAGTACCATGTGACTGTGAACACAGCACAGCTGTGTACAGCTATGTCCTTTCAACAGAGTGGAAAGGAATCTCTCTGCATCCTCTCCATTCAGATGGTTGCTGCCTCCCCCCCTTCACTATTTTCTAGAGGTGCTGAGGTTTGTGCACGGACCATTGCACCCGAGTTAGAAACAGAAACATAGAAGTCTGTCAGCAGAAAAGGACCACAGTGGCCTATCCAGTCTGCCCTTATCCTCTCCCAATAGGTAGCCTTGACCAACTCACCTAACACTCCACCCCTGTGCCCCCTGTTGTAGATTCCAGCCTCCTTTTTTCCTTCAGGGAACTTAATCCTTCCATTTCTTGTTTAAACCCTTGTAGTTACCCCATGCTCTCTTGAATTCTCCCACTGTTTTTGCATCCACTACCCCCTCTGGTAGCCTATTCTAGGAGCCCACCACCCTCTCTGTAAAGTAGTGCCCCATCTTATTTCCTCTGAATTATCCACCCTCCAGCTTTAAGCTGGGCCCCCTAGTTTTTGGATTTTTTTCATCTTGAAGATCTTCCCTTCCCTCACCTTGTTTATTCCCTTCAGGTATTTAAGTTTTGATCATATCCCCCTCTCTCTCTCTCCCTCCTTGTTTCCCAGGAATACAGATCAAGCTCTTCCATCTTCTCTTCATAAGTCCTCTGATGGATGTCATGCACCATTTTGGTCACCCTTCACTGGACTCTCTCTCCACTCTATCTATATCCCTTTGTATTTGAGGTCTCCAGAACTGTACCTCATACTCTACTTGAAGACGAATCATGGACCTATAAAGGGGCATTATCACTTCCTTTCTCCTACTTCTAATACCACTCCCTATGCATGCCAGCATTCTGTTTGTCTTTCCAACAGCCTTGTTGCACTGGTTTACCTCATTTAGGTTGTCCAAAATGATAATCTCCAGATCCCTGTCTTGCTCCATTACCAAAACCTTCTCTCCTCCCAGTGTGCATATGGCTTTTGGGTTCTTGTGCCCTATGTGCATTATTCTGCAGTTCTTTGCATTAAATCTCAATTGCCAATTCTCTGACCACCTCTCCAACTTTCTCAGGCCCTCCCTCATTTGCCCCCCCCCAGTGTGTCCACCCTATTACAGATCTTTGTATCATCTGTAAATTGGCACACTTTCCCATTTAGTCCCTCCACTATATCCCCAATGTACTGTAAATGTTAAAATGTATTGGCCCCAATACTGACCCTGTGCTACCCCACTTGTTACCCTTTCCTCCCTGGAGTGAACCCCATTTACAACCATCCTTTGACCTCTGTCACCAAGCCAATTTTGCACCCAGTTTGTTATTTTCTTCTCTGCACCTAAACTGCCCAATTTGCTCACCAGTCTTCTATGAGGGATGGTGTCAAAGGCCTTGCTGAAGTCCAGATAGGCCATGTCTACTGCCCCTCCCTGATCGCTCCCCACTGTCACTCAATTGAAAAATTCAATCAAGTTCATCTAGCATGACCTTCCCTCCATGAACCCGTGCTGTCTGTCATCCTGTAGACCACTATCTGCAAGGTATTTAACTATCCTTTCTTTTAGGAGTACCTCCATAATCTTACTTATCACTAAGGTAAGACTGACTGGACAATAGTCATTTGACTTTTCTTTGCCTCTGCTCTTGTGCAATGGCAGCACATCTGCCTTTTTCCAGTCCCCTGGGAACTCTTCCTCTGTCCAATGATAGGTTAAACAGCCTCATTAGTGTTGCTACCAGTTCCTCCCTTAGCTCCTGGTGCACCCTGGGATGTAGGGCATCTGGACCCTTTGCCTTGTCCACCCTTACCTTACCCAGTTCCTTCGACACCCTGCTCTCCTTGAACGGGCTAGTGTCCACCTCCCTAGCCTCCATTCCCCTCCCCCACAACTCCCTTTTCCTCCCTTTCAACTGTGAAAACTGAGCAGAAACACCTGTTTAGCAAGTCCCTCTCTATCACAGCTCTCCCCCCTCCTCTTTAAGTCTCATTATACCCTGCTTGTTCTTTCTTCTCTCACTGATGTATCTGAAGAACTTTTTGTCTCCCCTGCTGGCCTCTCTCACTATCCTCACCTCTGTATCTGCCTTTGCCCTCCTGATTGCCTGCCCTGCCACCCTTAGCTTTTCCCTGTATACCTTCCTGTCCTTCTTTTATTGTGTTCTTTTATATATCCTGAAATCCCTCTTTTTCTTCCCTATTGCTCTTGCCACCTCTCATGAGAACCAAAGTGGCCTCCTTCCTCATTTGCTCTTGCCTACCTTCCTAATGCACTGATCAGTGGCACTTAAAATTCCTCCATTTATTGCCTCTCACAGTTCTTCCATGTTCCCCAGCTTTTCCTTGCCTTCCATCTGTACACTAAAAATCTCCCTTATTCCATTGAAATTCACCCGCCGCAAGTCCAGTACCCTAATGGTGGTTTGACTCACTTCCATCCCCATCCTAAGTCTAAACCTATCTGCTCTGTGGTCACTTGCGCCCAGATTGTCCCTCACTGAGACCTCCACTACACTGTCCCCATTTGTCTGTATTAAGTCCTGTGTAGCCTTGCCCCTATTAGGTTCTCTGACCAGTTGTTGTAGGAGTGCTTCTTGTAGGGATTCCAGTAACTCCCTACTCTTTGCCAATGTTGCTGTTGGAATCTCCCAGTCCACATCAGGTAGATTAAAATCCCTTACCAGCAAAAGTTCCCTCTTGCTTGCCATCCTTTGTACCTCCTACATGAACTCCTTATCCACCTCCTCCTCTTGATTTGGTGGCCTGTAAACCACTCCCAGGCATATTGCCTCTCCTGTCCGCTTGACTAACGTGACCCAGAGGACCTACACCAATCCCAGACTTACTTGCCCTGCTGTCACCTTTATCCCATCCTTTATCTATGGTACTTTTCCCCATCCTATCCTTTCTAGAAAGGCTGTATCCCACTATAACCGCTTCCCAGTCATAATTTTCTGTCCACCAAGTCTCCGTTATGTGAACCAGGTCCAGTCCCTCATCCAACATTGTGGCCTCTAAATCTCCCATTTTATTCCCCATACTCCTGGCATTTGCCAGCATACTCCTCCACCAATTTCCCATATATTCTATCTTTTTTCTTCCTATATCCCCTGCTCTCTCCTGCAGGGGTGTGCTAACTAGGCAAGACACTCCATATTCTTCCACCATCCCTTTCCTAGACTTGTACTCCCCCTCTCCTAGTTTAAATCCTTCCCAGGACCCCATCTATATAACTTTGCAACTTTCCCCTCAACACCCTAGAGTCCCCCTCACTTATATGTAGTCTGACCTTTGGGTATAGATTCTCCCCTAACCAAGTGTTCCCCACTCCCCTAAGCAGGTGAATCCCTCCCCTTTGCACCAATCTCTGAGACAGTGATTGAAGTCTATTATTCTCAGCTACTTAGCTGTGCTAGCGCAGAGAACAGGCAAGACCTCTGAGAAAGCCAGAAAGCTAACCTCCTCCCTGCATCCCCTGGCTAGTTTCCTGAACCTGCTTTGTACTGCCCCTATATTGTTTCTCACCAGGTCATTTGTTCCTAGGTGCAGGATGAGGTGTTGCTTCCCCCCAGTAGCCAGATATGCTCCCTTATTTTTGTCATCACCATTCCTGCCTCCATCCCTGGCTCACAGAAGACTGACCTCTTTTTATAGGCCACCTCCTTTCTTAACCAGTGGATTCCTTTTATTAGAGTCCCCAAAGAGCATGACTTGGTCTGTACTCTTTGTCCTTGCGAGTGCCCCAGTGCCCCCATCTTGTACTTCCCTTCTTGTATTTCTTTTTCTCCTTTCTTGGACTCCTGACCTCATACTGCCTAATTGCTTATACATATTGTCATCTTATTTCTCCTGCATCCCCCCTTAATCAACACTCTCCAGTTGCACCTTCTCTTTTCTTTCCCCTTCCCTTTCTCCTCCTGCTAGACTCTCATTTCTCCTCTATTCCTCATTCCATCTCTTGGTGCATACCTTACTTCCCCCACTCCTCCTCCTGCAAGACTCTCACTCCACCTCTTTTCCTCACCCGGTCCTCAGATTCTCCCTCCCCCTCCCTTACACCTCGACCCTTCCTCCCCCTCCGCTGTTACTCCTGGGTCCCATTTCAGAGCCCTCATTTACTTCCCTCTCCTCTTGATCCCCCTTTCCTGCATGTTAGCCAATGGTGAGAACCTGATCAATACCTATACACTGCCTCCTGTGTTAGCCTGTCTGCACCCAGGTGTATTGTCCCTGTCATATGACCGTGCCCTTTACCCTGTCCTCTTCCCCTTTTCTCCCCACCTCCTTCCATCTATTTTCCTCCCTACATCCTGATCAGTCATCCAGACCTCCACACATCCCCTTCTTTCCCCTGCTCCCACTATCCCTTCTCCATCCCATAGTGTTGTCTGTGCCACTGCTTCCTTCACCCCTTCCCTCCTCCCTCCATCTCTTTACCCTCCACGTCATCTCCCTTCTTAGTCAATTTAATTCAGCCTCGAGCTGCTCCATTCTTTGACATATTGAGCACCCACCAATTCTCCATAGCGTGTCCATAAAAAATGCCATCCCACATCCATTGCAGTCCACTATTCTGCCCCTTCTTGCTGGTCCCCTATACTCCTCCTGCCCCCTGTACCTTCCCCCATCCATTGTCACCTCCAGTTTCCAGGATACTGCATTCTTGTCCCTTCTAACCCACCCTTTTTATGCCACATTTTGTTTTTAATCCCTGGTTCCTATTTTCCCCACTTCTCAATCCCCTTTTTTCCAGTATACATTGCTCCAAGCCAATTTTACCTTAGTTTATGTCTCCCTTTACTTGTACAACACTTGTTCTTAGCAAAGTTTCCCTAAAATATTCTCATTTACTAATGTCCCCTTTCTTTTTCCACCCTTACATTAATCAAAAGATTTCCTGAATTTGTTTTCCCTTTTTCCCCGTCCAGTCCCTGGTTTACTTAATTTCCATTTGTTGCTCCTTTGTTATCACAAATAGGACTTAATCACTCCCCTGCTTTAGTATAATGGTAACATCAACAGTGAGTTCAGTTAAATGCATTTTCTAGTACTACAAAGAAAGCTCAACTTTGGAAAGTGCTTATTTCTTGGAAACTGGGGCTAAAAATTAGTTACATCACAGTCTGAAAGTCGAGCCGTGACACTGGGCATGCGCATATGCATGTGCATATCCATGTTTATTTCTACTAAGATGTATAATAATTCTTCCTTGAGTGGCTTTTACTAATTTCTGATATTCAACTTATTTCATACTCCAGGGGCCTGATATTCAAAAAGGTACAAAGCTCAGTGCAAACATTAGCACTGTGCCTTGCTGTTGCCTGGGTTTCCAAAAATGCTATATTCAGTGGAATAGCACACTGGCACTATTTGACTGAATATAGGGCCTTGTTGGTCTTGCACTAAGTCACTTTGTGCTAGGCAGACATGGCCCTGAAATAGGGTGCCACAATGGCTTGCGCCTGCACTAAATTTCCGCTATTCAAATGGACCCATGCAAATGAGTTCTTTGGGCATGCAAGGTGCTAAGAGGCCATTTGCTTGTCCATTATGGGCTCATATGCATGGATAGCCTGGCAATTTAGAACGGCGACAACCTCCACTTGCCCAGTCCTAGAGAACTATCCTTGGCACTAGTGTTCTCCCACCGGTGTTCGGGGGCCCCATTATTAAAAGACAACTTTCCCTGGTGCTAGTGGTTCTCCCCCTGCTGATTGCCAGTCCAATTTTATTGACATCTTTTCCTGGTGCTAGTGGCCCCCCCGCTAATCACCAGTCTGACTGTATTGAGATGTCTATCCCTGGTGCTAGTAGTCTCCCCTACTGATTGCCAGCCTGATTGTATTAAGACAGCTATCCCTGGTGCTAGTAGTACCCTCCCTGCCTATCACAGCCCAATGTAAGAAATACACTGCCCCTGGTGTCCAGTGGTCCCCCCATTGATTGCTGGCCTGCTGTTAAAATAAACCATTCCCTGGTGTCCAGTGGTCCATCCCCCCACCTGTACCCATTCCTGATGTGGTAATATATATTCCCTGGCCTCCAGTGGTACTACTTGCCTCCCACTATTCCTGATGTGGTAATATGTATTCCCTGGTATCAGGTGGTCCCTCCTCCCACCTGATCACCCACCCAACACACAGACACCATTTTTCTGGTGTCCATTGTATCCTCACTCCATCCCAATCTCCTGTACATGAAAGATAACCCATTCCCTTGTGTCTAGCAGACCCCCCACCCCCCACCATAGCAGGTGGTGGCTCACCACCCCACTCCCTCCATACCGACCATGAGCCAGCAACCAGCACAGCCCTCTGGTCTCCACCATAACCAGCTGCTGACTGAGCTGTCAATGAGTGCTACTACAGTACACACTCATTAGCAGCTCAGTCAGCAGCTGGCTGAATTGAAGAGCAGAGAGCTGTGCCAGTCGCTTGCTCTGGGTCAGGGTGGTGGGGAGTGGGGTGGTGAGGTACTACCTGCTGGGGTGGGAGTCCATAAGACACTAGGGAATGGCATTGCATCATTTTAAAAGGGATCAGTGATAGGGAGGGGGATCCATTAGGCACCAGGGAATGGGTTATCTTTCATGTACAGGGAATCAGGATGGAGGATGGGATACACTGGACACCAGAGAAACAGTTTCTGTGTGTCAGGTGGGTTATCAGGTGGGGGGAGGACCACTGGACACAGGAAGTGATTTATTTTAACAGTGCGCTGGTGATCGGCTGGGGGGCACTGGACACCGGGGACAGTTTATTTGTTACATCGGGCTGGTGATCACCGTGGGGGACCACTAGCACCAGGGAATGATGTTTTAATACAATTAGTCTGGTGATTGGCAAGGGGGCACCACTAGATGCCATGGACTACTGTGTTGGGGGAGGGTAAGCTGCCATATTTCCTCTGCCAACTGCTAGGGTTGTGCAGGATTAAGTCAAGGTTTCAATTGGCAGTATGTGTGCTACACAAGTGGACCATGCAAAATGGCCTTTCGCAGTGCACATACTCTGTATTTTGGACTGCACCAATATTCAGGTTCCTACCCCTTCATTTGCATTGCATCCCCCTCTGAATATTGCCCAGGCACAACCCGTTTGCTTGAACTAACTGGGCTTTTCAATATGGGAAATATAAGCAAAACCCGGTTTGCATAGGCAACCTGGGATTTGTGCCAGGGCAAAGATTTGAATATCTGGCCCCAGGTGTCTAGAGTGTGACAACAGTTTGAACTAGGAGTCTATTGTTCTCCATATTGCTCTGGTTTCATCTGTTTGTAATAATGTGGATACAATCCTGTTATTATAAAATATTTGAGTTAAGTATATTATTCAGCAATTTTACTTTCAAAGGCACACGATGTTAAGTTGTACTTTTTTCCCCTTTATTTTCAAATCTTAGCTCTGGTTGCTTAAATGAAGAGCAACAGGAATGAAAAGGGGGTATTTTTATTAAGGTTATTTGATTGTTACTAACTATCAGAATGCTTATTTATTTATTGAGTAAATCGGATTTACAACCTTTGAGTCAAAGACTCATTTACAAAGGCTCCTCATCATAGTACAAAATATTACTACTATAGTACTCAACATCAAATTAGCATGTAGTGTACAATAATACAAAGTGGTAAGGGAAACACAGGATATGAACAGTACAATACAAAGGTGAGGGTGGTCCCTATACAATTGGGTAGTTATACAAGTCCATCTGAGGAGCATGTAAGTGTCCAGGTACAGCTCAGGTAGTATGGAGGTTGTGGCCTGTACATTTAAGAAGCTATCGGGAAGCTGACTTTGTCATTTACACAGTCAATCTTGTGTTGAGAGTTAGCAGCAGTAGGGTACAAAGCACTTTAGCCCAAACTTACTTTATAAGGTATAGGTGAATACCGATGGTCTATGTGCACTTGCAGGCACCTGCATCCCAGCTCTAATACTGAGACAGGGCCTGTCAGGCCTGGCCAGAGCTCGGTAGCCAGGTGTTGGTGGTGGTGCTGAATTGCAACTCAAACTGGCCAGTGCACTGGCAGTGGTGGGCGGAGAGTATGTGGTCTTTGAGGGCTATTTTGAATGGGCCCAGTCTGGCAATAGAGGTAACAGCTGTAGGGAGCTCATTGTACCATAACAGTGCTCTGTACTAAAAGGACCTTTGGGCTAGTGAGGTCATAACCCTGGGGACAGCCAATATCAGTTTGTTAGCCGAGCGGGTGTTAGCTGTGGCATGAGCAGAGGGTGGCAGAAATGCCAAGGGGTGTTAGACCTAGCTGAATTTTTTTTGGTGAGGAGAATTGTTTGATAACAGGTTGTTTTGTCTAGAGTGAGGATATTTGTTAGGGCATACAGGGTGCAGCTGTGGGTACGCCTGTCTACCCCGGCGAGGAGTCTGCATGCTTTGTTGATGGCTAAGTGGATTTTATTTAGAGTCTTGTGGTCTGCGGCCACGTATATGATTAGCCCGTAATCCACTAGAGAGAGAACAGAGGAGGTGACCGCAAGGTTGAGGGCGTCTGGCGGCAGGCAGTCTCTATGCCAATACAGTAGTCCTGTGTGAATATTTATGACTGAGGAGAGATTATCGATGTGTGGGTGGAATGAGAGGCTGGGATCAAATGTAAGGCCCAAATATTTATAGGTAGGGACCTGTTCCAAGGGGAGGCAGGCTTTGGAAAAGATTTTTAGTTGGGCATCAATGTTTCTGTTTTGCCGGTGGGCAACAGCATTGACTTCATCTTTTTTACATTGACCACCAGTCTGTGGTCAGTGAACCAGTTTTCAACATTGTTGAAGGCAAGTTGTAGGGGGGACTTTAGGATTGTGGAATCTGGGTGGGCTGCAAACAGTACTGCATCATCTGCATAGAGCAGAAGTTTACTTGGGAAGGCTTTTGGCAGGGTGTACAGGAAGATGCTGAATAATAATGGACTGAGGATGGAACCCTGGGGAACCCCAGAGCAGACAGGCAGACTAGTCAAGAGAGTGTTGTTTATCTTCACACGTTGGGACCTATCTGAGAAGTAACTTGCAAACACGTGATGGGTCCAGGAGACAGCCCGGTGAGGCGGAGAGTATATAGGAGCAGGGTGTGTGAGACAGTCTCAAAAGCTTTTGACAGGTCTATAAATACCACTCCTGCTAGGTGTTTCTTATCCAGGGCTTTGTGTAGTGAGTTAGAGAACTCTGTGAGGGCAGTTGTTGTGCTATGCCCTGTTCTAAAGCCATGTTGTTCTCTACATAGTATGTTGTGTGCAAGCAGGTAGTCAGTGAGTTGAGTGGCAACAATTTTTTCCAGGGTTTTTGAGAGGGGTGGTAGAATGGAGATGGGCCAGTAATTATTTGGTGAGGTGGGGTCCCCATTCTTCAGAATTTGTGCGATAGTGGCCATCTTCCAGTCTGTTGGAAACTGCTGTAGACACAGGGAGAGGTTAAGGAGATCAGTCAGTGGTGAGAGTTCAGAGTCTATTACCCAGTTAAGGATTTTCATATCAAAGGAGTCTTTGCAGCAGTTTGACTCCCAAGGGCATTTGCAAGGTATGGCCTTGCTTCCCTCCTAGCAATAACCCTAAGGTGGAAAGGGGGGTAGGCATTGTTTGGTTCAGGGGTTGTGGGGGTGGGGTCGAAGAAGTTGTTTGGAAGGATTGCACTCAGATCAGAGAATGTAGCATTTAGGCAATTGGTGATGGTAAGTGGGTCAGAGGTGTAAACATTGTTGACAGTTAGCTGGGAGGGTGGCATTGTCCTGGCTTTTCCATTCAGTTCTTTAAAGTTGTCCCAGAACAACCTTGCATTCCCCCAGGAGGAGGTGAGGGTAGTTTTACAGTAGTCTGATTTGGCCATCCTTATTGTCCATGTTCGCCTATTACGGGTCGCCTTGTAGTCGAGCCTGTCTGCCGGCACCCCTATCTATATAGCCCAGTGTTCTGATTTAATTGATTGATTTGAACTTCTAATCATCATAGAATTTTTGTGCAAGGTAAAGATGTGGCACTCCAATTAAGAAATAACAATGGACGCTCCAAAATAACAAAAATAACAAAAAGCAGTGAGTTTATTAATAAGTCAGGTGGACATTGACAAACAGATGCCCAGGTGCTTTGACCATGTGGGTCTTCCTCAGGGGGTGTGTCAGTATAAATGGACAGACAACCAATTTAAACTACTGCCTTAAAGTGGCAGACTCTAAAAATAAGCTATCAATAAATTCATTTAGCAAAAGGGACAAAGACATATTAAAATACATTAATATCCCTAAACAAAGAGTGTGCTACATAGACATCATTAGAAATAATATCCCTAAACAAAGAGTGTGCTACACAAACATCATTAGAAAAACACTGAATTTAACAGCAGTCCCAAAATCTGAATATAATTATAATTATAAACATCATAAAAGGATTATATTTTTATTATTTATTATTTTACTCTTAAATACCAAACATAATTACTTAAAAATAGTTTATTTTCCTTTTCTTCAGTATTCGGGATAAAGCACCAACCTATGTATCACAATTATCAATTACTAAGGGGGTGGGGGGGTTGAGCGAGAATCTAACATAGTATCTGTGAAAGAATATAATCTAAAAAGGCCATCTTTACCAATGGAGGGATAGTTCACATTATTTTCTAAATAAATTAATTTAATAAATAACTCTTATTAATTTTCCAACTCCAAGAATCTTAGTCTTAAGTTAAATTATAAATGGGGTGATAGTCCACATCTTCATTTAAACTTACTGATTGAACTGTATTTAACGTTTTAATCCATTTTGTTTCCCTTTGAAGCAACAAATTCTTGTGGCCACCTCCCCTAGGTAGGAGTGGTACATCTTCCAGTCCCACAAACTTCAAGAGATCGGAGTCATGAAATCATTTAAAATGGAAGCCAAATGCATTTCTATCATCTCCATTTATTATGGCCCTCGTATGTTCTTGAATTCTCTTTTTTAAAAATCACTCCGTTTTTCCAACATGATATTTTTGGCACGGACACCATGCCACATATACCACATACTGTGTGGTGCATTTGATAAGTTCCCTTATCTCAAACTGTTCTCCTGCCTTACAAAAATACTTTCCTGATTGTGTGTATTTACAAATATTGTGTGTGTGGGGAAGGGGGGAGTTAATTTCTGGATGGAAGGTAACGTGTCGATTTTGTGGGTTCAAAGTTACTGGAGGTGAGCATATCTTCTAGATTCCTCCCCCTTTTAAATGAAACTCTTGGGGTGTTCTGAATGCTGTTATTCAAAGTTGGGTCTGCTTTTAAAATTGGCCATGACTTATATACAAGACTCCCTATCTGTCCTGCTATTGGAGAAAACTCTGTAGAAAATGTAATTCATTTCTTCTGTTCACCTTTTGAATTTGACCTCCCAGTACTCCTGCTTTTCAGTGTTAGCAATATTAATCTATCCAGTGCTCTTACTCTATTGAGTGCAGATGTGAGAACCATTTCTGTATATCCATGCTGTCTAAATCTACTTGTTAACTCCTCTGCCTGCTGCTCAAAGTCATCATTTCAGGGCACAATTTCTATAAATTCTTAGCTATTGTCCATATGGGACTGAATCTTTTAATTTCTTCGAGTGATGGTTCTGAGCATGCAGCAGGGAGTCGCCTGCTGTTGGTTTTTGGAAACTCTTAGAAATTACTCCCCGGGACGCATCTGGAAATAAGCTTTTGCTCAGTATGCCTTTCCTGGTAAAACGTTTTAAATAAATAAATTACTCTGTCACTGTTCTGTGTCAACTTAAGATCCAGGAAATCTATTTCATTTTTGTCAGTGCAGTAAGTAAATTTTAGATCCATGTCATCAGCATTAAGTTGATAAATTTCCTGAACTATTTTTCTTCACCATCCCAAACAACAAGAACTTCTTCTATAAAATGTCCCCAAAATACCAAATGTTTTGAAAAGATATGTCCCTGCTAGGAGAACACTTTTTATTTTACTTAAAGAGCTACACTAATCTTCCAAGCCCCACCACCCGCTTTACATCTTGTTGAAGCTAGTTTCATCAGCACAGTAGCCCTGGCTTTAAGAAATGGGTTTCCAGTGATGGAAATGAGGGGGGGCTGTCTGGGAATCTCAGTTCAGGGTTTGAATTCAGTTCCAAGAGCAAAATTGGGAAGGATTGCTCTTGTGTGAAATGTAACCCCCTAAAAGCACAAAACTGACTAAATAAAGTGTAAAAATCGAAGATATAATGAGGAACCATGTCCCTAGGGCTAGGTTGCAGGTATAAGCTACCTGACATTCATGTTTTTTGAATCCAGGACAAGATAAATAAAATGCAGATTTATACCGGAGCTACTTTGTTTGAAACTTTGTTCATTGCTCTTAAGTGAGGGGCTTTCTTTTTTCTTGCTGTTTTGGTCTGGCTGCCCTCAGCCCCCGCACCAGCCCTGAACTGCAGTGCATGCATACTACATTCACCTGAATATTGAATCTTCCAATGCTGCAGCCTTACTTCGATGTCAGCTACAGGGGATTCTGGGATTTCTGATTAAAGGAAAGGTCAGCCTGGAAGTCAACAAAATGAGTCTGATACAATCTACTATACTGCAGATAGTAAGTAAAAATGCTTTTGCACACAAAGTGCAAATTAGGACCAGTGCCACACCTGGGTGTGAGGCTCTTGGTACTGACTGTTCCCTTTAAAGCTGACATACAATACATCATATATATATATATATATATATTCATAAAAACATGGCAGCACAATAATTTATCATTGCATTCCCTATCATCAAAACCTAATTTAGATACTGTAACTCAAAAATACTGTGATACATCAAACAGTTCCATTGATTTTTCTGCAGCAGCATTATCTGGCATCGATGTCAATATCAAAATGCCTTAGTATACAATAAATACCTTACATTTATGGGTTTTCACAATCTAAGTTACACTTTAATTACTCAGACTTTTTTAAATGCTAAAAGGCTTGATGTGAGATACTGTATTTAACTTGGGGCAGTGTTCAGGAATTTGCAGCCCTAAAGTCTGCAGTGGTTGGGGAAGGGGAGGGCAGCAGCAGAATTATTAGAAGCCTACTATCACATATACAGTAACCTCACTCCTTCAGAACTTGGGAGTATGCTCAAATGGAATCTGACCCCCACCTCCGGACTCATGGTGTAAAGTGGGGGATAAACCACTTTTAACTTTTGACATCAGAGTAGGCCGATCCATAACTTTCCCCGGGCCCAAGAACGGTTGCTAATGCTGGATCAGGTGGGATGGCATACTGGTGCCCGCTGTATCCCTATCAGGTCAAAGATATTGAGTGACAAGTGACAAGACCAATAAGAACCTTAAATATAGCCCTGTATAAAAGGGGGATGGCTCAGGGCAAGCAGATCTGTGCAGGATCCCAACGTGAGCAGATTCTGCATTGCATTCATGGACTACACTAAGTGTGTCATTTCCAGGTCTTGTGTCTGAAGGAACAGTATTTGAGCAGTATATGCATGCTGACCTGTGTGAGAGATGACAATGATCAGCAGAGATAGAGCCAGGCTTGGCATGAATGGAACTCTGTGGTATTAGGCCTGGATTCAGCGAATCTGGCAGTAGAGCAATCTTTGACGGCCTCCCTAGTAACCGTGCCTAACTGTGATAGGTATTCCACCTTCTACATTTTGTGTGAGTTTCTACAGTAGTTGGATTTAAAAGTTGACCAATGGGCTGAATTTCAAAGACCTCAGTTAAAAAGGGTAAAAGCCATTTAAGCAACTGTATGGCCTATGGGGCTGGAGAAATGAAGCAGTTGTGCTTAAATATACATACAACAGTACCATGTAACCTGTGGTGACATCTATGGGCCTGCAGTGTTTCAACACTGGGTATCAAGGGATTGCCATAAAGGGAGCTCCTAGTGTGTTTATAAAATCCTGATACAAGGTGGGAGAAGGTAATGGCCTCCAGTACAGGTGGTTTAATGTGGCTGGGGTTGTTAGTTGCATCTCAAGTGACAAAGAAAGCTGCATCTAGTTGGGCCTAGTTATAGGCAACTAAAACAAAAGTAAGACCCATTACCATCTGTCCAGGAAGGTAGCAGCCTCCCTACTGAATCTGTATCCCACCTATGAGGGCTCTTAACTGGGGATGTACAATCTCAGTAGTGTCTGCTAATCCATTTCTATTGCAGGAGCTGTAATAGAAGAGTGTGTTAATTCTATTCTTGTATCTTCATTGTCTGAATGCGGATGTCATTCTGTGGGGAATTGTGGGGAGGCAGTCACACTAAAGGGGAGGTGGGTAGGTGCAGCATCCCAGAGAGTTGTACCACTTTACCAGCCAATCCATTATCAGGCACCTCTGTGTGGAGGCACCATATGCAGTGAGATCTATGATAATGAGCCCCTCTGGTGGGTAGACAGCCCTCAAACCCAAGAGCCACTGAGACAGTTCCTGATCAGTTATCTGTGATGTAAGGTGGGCCTTATCCCTGGGGAAACCCCCTCACACATATAAAATGTCAAGGAAGTAAAAGGGGAAATGAATCAGGCATGGGAATTGGATTGATGGTGTTTGATCCGTTGGCATCCTGTGGTTTTAAAACATAACCCCAGACCCCCTTTGGTGACAAGGGAAGTTCCCAGGACCAGGGTGTCGTGGTTAAAAGGGTAACCAATCTGGTAGTGAAGGGTTGGATGCTCTGTCATAGGATTCTGTGTGCTGCACAAAAGTAAACTTACAGTTACCGAACGACACAGAAGGGTCACTACAAGAGTGTGCAGTGTCACTGGTTAAAGCACAATAGGAACAAAAAAGAAAAAAATGCGCAACTACAAATAAAACAGAGGCTGCAAAGCTCAGTAAAGTGATTAAACCTTCCTTTATTGTAAAGGGAGTTCAGGGTACAGCATACAGGATACCACACCAGAGGAGCACCCACCAAGCACCCAATTTTTTCTCACAGCAACCCTGTGCTTTCTCAAGGGTGAGAAAGAACTGGGTTCCTTTGTGAAATGTTGGGTGTTTGGTGATGGCTCCTCTGGTGTGTTATCCTGTATGCTGTACCCTGTACTCCCCTTTACAATAAATGAGACTTTAATCACTTTACTGAGTTTTGCAGTCTCTGTTTATGTGCGGTGGGTGCCTGGTATTTCTTTTGTTGTCCACTTATAGTTGCATCATCTCGATGCAGAAGAGCACCTGTCTTTGATAGAATGGTGCAAATGGAGACACAGAGATGAAACAGTAATTGCAGCCTCCACATGTACTAACATACTGTATGGCGCAATACCATAAGCAATCCTGGCAACAGTGATGGTACAGAATCATGATGAGATCAGTCTGGGAGAAGTTTCAATGCACTGATGAAAAACAGTTGTAGAAGTTCATGATGTGGGCCAGCTTTTGATCTGCAAAAAAAGCAACTCACAGATGTAGTGCTGAATATCAAAAATGCCCCAAAAACAATGTTAGCAGAAAGCATGCCCATTAGTGCTGGTTCTTGACCAGGTGAGGATGATGTTAAATGACATCATGAAAGAACAAAAACCAACATTAGCATCTGACCCACACTGCCTTACCACAGGTGACTTCATAAAACACAAATCTGTGGCACTTTCCTTTACTAAATTCATTTCGATGACAGGACAAATCTTGCAAACAAGTTACATACTAGTTGGACATTCATTCTGTGGTACTTCGGTATCTCAGTCTTGAAGCATGGCTGTTAGGTTTGATGACCTCTATGCTCGTGGGCTAGGCATGGGCTGCAAGGCCTACCAGGCAGCTGCTTGGCTGCTACAGAGAGATATATGCTTTTGTGGCCAGTGAAGGCCATGGCATGATGGCTGATTGGCTGGTGTTACAAGTGAGGTGGACTGCCTTGGAGCTGCTGCACCCACCCAAGAGTTCAGTTTCTGCCTCGTAGCCCATGTTAGCTCATGCTGGGTACACTGCTGATTGCATTTGAGTGGGGACTGGGAACTGCCTCCTTCTCCATAAGTGTTTCTGCTCTCTTACTCTTACTCCATGATAGCACTAAGGGATTCCCTCTTCTCCTATTCCACCATACCCGGAGACCCAGGATTTTATACAGTGGGCTCCCTAACACTTCCTGTACTAAGAGGTGAAAATGGACAGAAACACAACCTTAAGATAGCTCTCTAACTTAAGGCTGGTTACAAAACCATGCTGAAATGTCCTAGTGTTTTGTGGTTGTTATTTATTTTTTTAAATCCAGAATAGTCCCTCTGAGATGAGGGTGACATCACTGATTAGTGGATCATTTGGCAGAATCTTGGTGTCAGCCAGCATGTGTGTTGGAAAATATTCTATGAAGAAAAGCTTCTAAGTAATTCACACTATTGCAAGAGAAGTAAGTAGCATGTAATTGTGGAGGGGCAGTTTGAACTATGCTAGCAAGGGTGGGTATGAAGGATACCAGACCTTAGCACCTAAAGTAAAGTATATTCATTTAGGGATAGAAGGGATCTAATTTAATCTAGGGGAACAGATGATTATTTTTAAATGTTTGGTCACAAGAATTTAAGGGCCAATCAAATTAAGGGCTCGATTCTCAAAACTCCCAGCATGGCGCATGGGGCTTGCACCACAAAGAATGGTGCATAGTGCCCCTTGCACCAAAACATGCACCGGGAGTGATTCTTAATGGCAGCCTGCATCAACTGAAGGCTGCCTGCCCCAGAAGGGGCTTGTGCCACCCGTATGCCCAAAAATGTGCTGTGGCATGGTGCTGGGGGGCTTGTGGCAGACACAGGCTGCCATATCCCCCTAATGTGGGATTCTCAGAACATTTCTAGAGGGAGAATTTCTAAGTACGCTTAGACCATACCCTTAGATCAGCCAGGGCTGGTCTAAAGGTACTTAGCAATTTCTCCTCTGGAAGTGTTAACCAGATTTTGACAATCTGCTGTTCTGCGGTCCCCCCCCCCTCCCCAATCCCAGATTTTGCCCCTATTAATAATTAATAATACTTCCCCTGCCCTGGCGCACTAGTGGTCCCCCCCTCCCCAATCCTTGACATTGGCTGTATTAATAAATTGTCATAATTTCCCTGCCCTGGTGGACTAGTGGTCTCACCTCCCTGATCCCCGATGTTGCCCCAATCATTAATAATCATTCATCTTTCTCATGCCCCAGTGGAATAGTGGCCCCAGCAGTGCCCACCACCCTGTGCCTCATCCAGAGCCAGCCATCAGCACAGCCCATCATTTCATGGCTGGTCACCGACTGAACCGTCAGTGATAACGCGTACTTAATATGTGCCTGGCTGATAGTTCGGTCGGTGGCCAGCCACAGAGGTTTGAGGTGGGCTGTGCTGATGGCTGGCTCTGATTTGGGATTGTGGGGGTGTGGGGTGGTGGTCAGTACCTGTTGGGGTTGGGGTGGGAGGCCACAATACCACCAGGGCAAGGGGAACTATTAATTATTATTATTAGCAGCAACATCGGGATCGGGGAGAGGGGACCACTAGTCCACCAGTGCAGGGGAATTATGACAAATTATTAATAGAACCAACATCGGGAATTGGGGAGGGGGGACCGCTAGTTTACAAGGGCAGTGGACAGGATATCATTTACTATTATGGGCATCATCGGGATCTGGGAGGGGGGACTGCTAGTCCACCAGGGCAGAGGAATTATGACAATTTATTAATATAGCCAACATCAGAAATCAGGGAGGGGGCACTACTAGAGCCCCAGGGTGTAGAATGGTGCACAGCTACCCTGCGGCTTGCTGCACAGCCTCCCAGTGCTCCCTCTGTTTGACATCTGGCCACAGTTGCTGTAAGCCTTGAGACTTTGCAACTGGGATCCTGCCCAATAGAGAATCGGGTGTAAGGTCCCTGACTCATGAGGCTTTGGCGCAAGCTGCTGTCTTCCGCAGCCTGCGCTGATCTATGCCCCCTTTGAGAATTGAGCCCAAAGTGTGTACAAAATAGCTAGGGATTAAATTCAACCTGAATCAACAGTGCTTGAGATGGAAAAAAAAATACTGGGGGAACCCTCCTCCTTTGATGTAGGATCAAACATACCTAACAGAGGTCTTTGGACATGGTTCATCATTATATCTTGCAGTTTTACACTTTATTTAGTCAGTTTTGTGCTTTTAGGGGATAACATTTTACACAGGAGCAGTCCTTCCCAATTTTGCTCCAGGAACTGATTTTAAACCCAGAAGTGATATTCCCTTGGTTAGCCTCCCCCCCCCCCAACTTCCGTCACTGGAAACCCATTGCTTAAAGCCAGGGCTACTGTGCTGATGGAACTAGTTTCAACAAGGTGTACAGTAGGTGGTGGGGCTTGGAAGATTAGTATAGCTCTTTAAGTAAAATAGAAAGTGCTCTTCTAGTACAGATTTGCTGCTAATGAAGCACTTGGGAGGACTTTGCTAGCAGCCAGTGTGTATGCTGCATGATTTTCTGTAAAGAGGAGCCTGTAAGTAACTCACTTCACTGTATGAGACATCTGTGGAGTGTAATTTATGGACAATCAGAGTTGTGATTTTTTGAGGAGAAATTTATTTTGGGCAAGTAATGGGGGAATGTGAGGGATAAGAGACCTTGGGACCTAAAATAAAGTATGTTTATATAGCTGTAAAACAATGTCCAAATTAACCTAAGGGTTAAGATGATTACTTTTAAATTTAAGGTCTGAACAACATCAGGGGCAATTGGGTCAAGTGTGTGCAAAACAAGAACTTCAAAGCAGAATGCTGCACCAGGCTGGGGTGCTTCAGACAAATAAGCAATATATTTCCAAGAAGTCCAGCACTCACCGCCACAATAAACACGCTGCTCAGTGATTCCAGGTGCAATATTTTATTTAAAGTGCCACAGACAAAGTCAGCAAGTCTTGACTAGTTTCGGATCAAACGTCCTTTCTCAATAGACATGCTGCATTTTTTTGTGTACAAAATAGCCAGGAATTAAATTCCAGATTAAACTGGTTGCTTAAAGACAGGGCTGTTGTGCTGAGTGAACCAGTTTTAAGAAGGTGTTAACTGGGAGGTAGGGCTCAGTGCCTTATTAATCAGACATCATGTGAGCTACTGTCAAATGGTCACAAAACAGCAGAATTGGCTATTTTGGGAGGGGGGCTGAATGTGAGTAGTACAGGGGGGCCAACAACTGTTTTTAACAGTGTGGGGTACCTAGAAGGATGGAACCACACTATGAGTGCTGCCAGGGATACATGATGTATACTATCTCTGCCTGCAGGGGTCCAGGTGGATACACCTGCAGTCACTTTACACTGGTCACTTCTCTGGAGAGGCAAGTCATGGAATGGTAACTGGCTTTGCTGTGAAGGGATATTTGGCAGTGGGGGTAGCAAAGGCTGTCATCCAGGATACTGGGGGGGGGGACATTTGGAGGACTGCCAGGGCTACATAGTAGACACCATTCTGCTTATGGAAGGCAGGGAGATACATCTGCAGCCGCTGAAAGAAGGTTGATGTTCTCATGAGGTGCGCCGCCAGGCTGGAGTTGCAATTTGGTGCACCACAGGGAAGTAGGGATGTAAGCAGGCATGTTTCATTTTGTTTATTTAAAAGTTAGGTAAATTACAGGATAGGCTCTTATGAGAAACAAGTCTCATTTGCCGACTGTCCCAAGTCATCAAACAAGATATACACAAATGGATGTGAATAAAAAGGATTGTACAAATACAATACATGTTAAGACTCACTGTAACACACAGTATAAGACACAGAAGATGCAAATGCAATAAAGGAAAAAAAATAATCCTTAGAAACATCAATTAAAACAACTGCATGTAAGTTGTTCCTGCGGTAACAATTTTTTAAAGTGTTGTTTAATCATGTAACGAGATGATGAGTTTCTTAGCTGGGGGGGGGGGGATTGTTCCACGAAAGTGAGGCATCATAAGAAAAGCATTCTTTTCTGCGGTGGGCTTGAAACCTTGGCAGAGAAAGACCACGATGACAGACTTCCCTGAGACTGTGGTCATGGATGGTGACTAAAAGCCTATCAGGTAGGTTGGGCTCTGTTTGTTCACCGTTTTATAAATTAAGGATAGCCAGTGGAAAGTACACCTGGATGTAGGGGATAACCAATTTAGGTCAGACAATAAAGTATAGTGATGTTTGTTGAGGTGTTAGTCTGCTGGTAAATCATGTCTCCATAGTCTAATATGGGAAGAATGGCTTGGGCAATGATTAATTTGTAGTCTGGTGTTGACAAACAATGTCTGGCCCGTTTTAACCAACCCTGACATTGGTGAACTTTTAAGATGGTTTTGTCGATATGGGTCTGAAAGGTGAGAGATGAGATGAAAGTAAGATCTAGGTACTTGAATTCATTTACTGGTTCTAGAGGAATGTTATTTAAAGAATTGTGGCCCTTGTCCAAAGCTCTAGATACAGAATCATGAAAGTCAATTAAAGCTGTTTGGGTAGAGTGTTTGTGTCAGAAACTGGACTGATAGTTTGAAAGAACCTGGTAGGTGACTAGATAGTCTGAAATCTGATTAAGGACAATTTTTTCCATATGTTTGGAAATGACAGGGAGCAAGGAAATTGGGCAGTAATTCTCTGCCAATGTCTTATCTCCACCTTTGTGCAGGGGGATGACTACAGAGTGTTTCCACGCATAAGGAAAGGTTTGGGTGGTGAGGGATAAATTAAATATGTGAGTTAAAGGAGGGGCTAATATATCAGCACAGGATTTGAGCAAAGAATTGTCTAAATTTTCATTTCCCTTGTTGGAGTCCTCTTTTATTTGGGTCTATAAGCGGGAGGTCTTACTAATGGATCAGGAGACAAGCCTGCAGTTGACAAGCCAGCAGTTTTTAATAACAGGCTGGGAGCTTCGGAAAGAATGTATTAATCATGCTACAAATCCTTTCTTTAGAATATGCTGTGGACCCCCGTATGATACATTTGAAGCACAGGAAATGGAGGAAACCTTCCAAATGGAATCAACCGTATGCCAGAATTTCTTGGGGTTATCTCTTGCATCAGTCTGTCTAGCTTTGTAATAAGAGGATTTAGATTTAGATGTAAAGATCCTTGCTTGTGGCAGTAAACTATTGCTGTTGTGTGTTACAGGCAGTCATTTTAGCAGAACCGTCCTTTACATTTGTGAGCCCTGTTTATTGACAGGCAGAGAGCTCGTGTTTTCATTGGAAGGACACAGTTATAGTTTTACTTAACTTTTGTATACCTCTGCAAAGGCTTACATAGGCTCTGGATGAGGAGCACTTTTAAGGCCTAAATGAATGATTTTTAAACATATTTTAAAAGTGTAATTTTGCCTTTATCTCTTAGCCAGCTGACCCTATGTCTACTTCCGGGTCAGCGTTGCCATAAATAGCAGCACTCTGCAAGCAGTGTGAGTATAGATGTAAGATCCTTGCTTGTGGCAGTAAACTATTGCCGTTGTGTGTTACGGACAGTCATTTTAGCAGAACTGTCCTTTTGCATTTGTGAGCCCTGTTTATTGACAGGTAGAGAGTTCGTGTTTTCATTGGAAGGACAAAACTATAATTTTACTTAACTTTTGTATACCTCTGCAAAGGCTTATATAGGCTTTGAATGAGGAGCACTTTTAAGGCCTAAATGAGTTTTTTTTAAACATATTTTAAAATTGTAATTTTGTCTTTATCTCAGAGCCAACTGATCCCGTGTCTACTTCTGGGTTAGCATTGCCATAAATAGCAGCACACTGCGAGTGGGTGCACACATTGCTGTGTACATTGCCATTTGCAGAGACACGTGTGTCTAAGTGTATGACTGGCAATTCCAGCGTGGTAGAAGGGGTAGAAAATGAGGTACTAAGGTAAGCGATACCTAACAGTTGTTTCCTCCAGCTGAATACTCTAGGTAGACTAAGACTGTTTTAGAATTAACAGTCTACCCACAGTTGATCTGTGCATTTTATACATATCCCAACCATTCCTCTAAACCTTGCTTCAGTTCCATATCTGTTTTGCCTTGCACATTGAGAAATTTAATATGTCTGCAACAATCACCACCACAGATGGCAGTATGGGGACCAAATGTAATACCTGTAACATGCATACATTAGCAACAATCACCATATCCTTAAACCCCTTTGTATGTGAAAAATACCAGGAGAATAATGAAATGTTAAGGAAAATATCGACATTTATGTCAAGACAGACTGTGGTTGAAGCTGACCAAAAGGAAATGGCAGAGCGTATGAAGCATTGGCATTCTAACCCCCATACTACAGTAGTAATATTACTATGTCTGCACCCTTTCCCCCTGTGCAGGCAAATACTACCTCGAACAAAACTAATACCGCAGGCACACCAACCCTCTCTCCCTACCAATGTCTCATTGCAAAATGTCTTTCTTCCTGACCCAATAAATAAAAAAACATGCCAGGGAAGCAGATATCAAAACTGATCAAGATGAAAATTGTTACTAGGTAAAAAGCTGTAAAGTAGCTAAAAAAGGTCATGAAGCTGAAGGCTTCAGCCTTAAATTACATAATTGCTTTGATCCCCTTATCTTAGATTCAGAGACTATTGAAAACACCAACTCTAACCAACCTACCCCTGGTACTTCTATAAACTTACCACACAGCAGTCCTCTCCTGTTAGCCAATTCTACACAAAGTGCATCCCCAATTACTAATCCTACTAACAAAGTACCACAACTAATTGATATTATGACAGAAATTGACCACACCACAGAAAGCATCACAGAAGAAATGGAAGTAGTCCCAATTTCCAACAGTGATATTCTACAAACACCTAGACAAGTGTATGTTATTGATGACTGTATCATTAAACATCTGGATAGAGCAATTTGTAATGAGGATAAAGCTAACTGATACTGTTCTAGCTTTCAAGCAGCCAAAGTTGCAGACTTAACTCTCATGCTTGATAATATCCTGGCTGACAGTGGTGAAAAAATACTTGTAGTAGTACATGCAGGCACTAATAATATTACCCACCAGCCACTGATGGATGTTAAGGCCGAATATATCACCATCTCAAATAAATTCATTTACAATGGCTGTAAGGTTATATTCTCTGAAATTCTACTCATCCCTAGAGCAACCACTTATATTACACATAAATTAAAAAACATTAACAATTAGCTACAAAGCTGGTGTCTAAGACAAGACATTGACCGTATAACCAACTGGGAGATGTTTACTGAACGAAATGAATTATGTTGTTGAGATGGCCTTCATTTAAGTAGGAGGGGTAGCAGTTTATTCGGCAAATGCATCTCGACAGAAATTAATGATCATTTAAACTAACAAAAATGGGGAAGAGGCATGGCAAGTCTGCCTCTCTGATTATCCTAAATGGGCGTTCCACAATAAAACCCCATTACCAGTCTAGCTTTCTGCATTTTAATGCAAGAAATCTAAATAAAATCTATGAACTTAGCATTAGAATCAGCCAGAATAGCACCTCGGTTGTATCAATTACTGAGACATGGGGTGATGATAAAGCCTGTTGGGAAACAGTTATTCCTGGCTACTGTTTACATAAACAAAACAGACAATTAAAAGAGGGTGGCTGTGTAGCCGTGTTAGTAAACAGTGATATCAAATCAATTAATATCTCGGATAAAATAAAAATACACAGTACTGATACGGAATCCTTATGGATCAAGCTACTTTTTGATAACTGCAAGTCCTTGATTATTGGAACATACTACAGCACACCCAACTCCCCTGCTGATACCTTTGATACATTATTACAAGAATTTGAACAAGCCTGCAAAATTCATGATACAATTATTATGGGTGACTTTAACTTAAAAGAAATCAATTGGGCTAAACTCACAGAAAGTACCTCTAAAGGGAAACAATTGCTGGCAACTTGCGAGCAACTTCACCTAAAGCAATGTATCATGTTCCCCACCAGGGGTGAGAATATTCTAGATCTTGTTCTCTTTAGTGATCACCTAAATATTAATAACATACTTATTAACTCTCCTATGGGTAAAAGTGATCATACCATAATTGAGTTCATCTTGGATAAGCTCCTTACAGTTAATACCTGCAAAACAAAACTCTTTCTACAGAAAAAGCAAATCTGCATCAGATTCATGATGCACTCAACAATATTGATTGGGACATGAACTACAACAACTTAACAATCTCAGATTTCTGGGTATTTTTTAAAACCACATTACTAAATCTAAGTGACAGCTATATCCCCTCGATTAATAAACATAAAAACTCAAAACATTCACCCAAATGGATGAATAAGGCCATCAAAACACTTTTAAAAAAAAATTACATTTCCTATTTAAAACATAAAAGTCCTGGAAATGTTCCCCTATTTAAAAAAATACAAAAGAAATGTAGCATGTAGAAATGTAGAAGCCAGAAGGGGAAGGAAGGAAACATATTCAATTCAGTGCTTTAGAGTAACTGGTAATTGCTATTTTTCTTTTAAACTTAGATTGTGGGCTTTTAGTAACACTGTACTTTCTTTGTTGTCTTTACTTAGAATTGTTTTTGGGCTGTTGAAAATTTAAAACGTAGTGGTGGACTAATTCTGTGCTGTCTTTAATTGCTGCAAATTTTATCTTGGCTTGTCTGACTGCCCTGTAGTTGGGTGAAGGGTGTTAATTGTCTGGCCTCTGACCTCAGCTATGTGATAACTGGAGGTGGGGCTTAGTCAGAGTTGAGGTAGCAAGTAGAGTTTTATTTTCTCAGAAGAAGCCAGGAGGGGAAGGAAGGAAACATATTCAATTCAGTGCTTTAGAGTAACTGGTAATTGCTATTTTTCTTTTAAACTTAGATTGTCGGCTTTTAGTGACACTGTACTTTCTTTGTTGTCCTTACTTAGAATTGTTTTGGGGCTGTTGAAAATTTAAAACGTAGTGGTGGTGTAATTCTGTGCTGTCTTTAATTGCTGCAAAATTTTCACCCCTCCCTCCCTTCCCCTAACTCTTAATTATATGCCCTGTTAAATCTGATTGACAGGAGCTAAACACAAGGGTATAGTAAGGGTGTGAGTAGGAGGTGCATAAGGGGAAGAAGCCCACCCTCAGCACAAGTGTTTTGACTCATTTATTTATTTATTTATTTTTAAGAAAATTATCTGAGGATCAGTAGCAGGGTTTTTAGGACAGTAAATTAATAAAAAGGGAACTAGGAGAGCTTCAGTAGCAGACAAGTAGTGGAATAGCAGTATAATTGCAGTATAATGTGGGGAGTGGTGCAATGCAGTGGCTGTGGGGCAGCCATATTCAGGCAGACCTTCTGGACACTGAGGTGCTGCCCTATCTGCATGCATCTCTCTGGACTGTGGGATGAGGTAGCCAGACTCAGAGCGGAAGTAAACTGGGTCAGGAGTACCATCACCCCTATCCAGAGACCACCCAGTCCAATGCAACTGCCTCAAAGGATGCTGAGAACGAGGAACACTTGGATGACAGTGGGCTCAGGGAGGGTTAGATCGGTCAGGCAGAGGCACATCCCATATCCTATTCCGCTCAAGAACTCATATGCCACACTGGCAAATGAGGACAACCAAATAGAGGTACCCAGAGAAGTGGAAGGAAAGGATGTGGAGGTTGGCCAAGGAGGTGACCTCAGCGGGAAAAGCAGTGGAACCCAGAGGAGGAGGAAGTGAATCCTGGTGGGGGACTCCATCATAACAGGGATCCAGCTAGGAACACAGGAGGGGGAGGACAGGGAGGTGAGGTGCCTACCAGGTGCCATGGCATGGAGGGATGGAAGGAAGATCCTGGGGATCACTGGGAAGGCAAGACGGGAGGGTGAGCTGGATGTCATTATCCACCTAGATACTAATGACCTGGCAAATGGGGAGCCAAAGGAAGTTCAGGAAGAGTTTAGGAAATTGGGGACGGTCTCAAGCAAGTAGCTAATTCTGTCACTTTCTCAGAGGTACTACCAGTAGAGGCAAGAGAGAGCATAGAGTGCATGCACCAGGAACTTTAACTCATGGTTGAAGAACTGGTGCTGTGAGGAAGGGTTTGATTCATTGGTGACTGGGGACCCACCTGGAGGATGGAGATTTGTTCAAGCTTCGACGCCTGCATCCATCCTGGAGGGGAATACAAGCATCAATGATAAGTTTTAAATGCTACATTGACATGCATTTAAACTAGCAAAGGGGGTGGTAGGCCAGCAAGGAGGGTACCTACTTGCTCACCCCCCACAGCTAGCAGTGGAACCAGTGAACCAGAGGAGGGCTATCTCTTCAAAGCAGTGTGCAAAAGATGGAGATTAGTGCCCAAGAGGTGGATAGGCAGAAAAGGGGCAAAATTCAGCAGAAGGGCAGACACAAGGAGAACCAGGGATAAAGGAAAACCAAGGAAGGGGCTGGAGTAGAACAGCGAAACAGTCTTGGGAGGTCAAATCATGGAAAGCCATGTATGCAAATGCCAGGAGCCTTAGCAACAAGATGGAAGATTTGGAGGCTGTCATGGTGCAGTCAAACCTGGACATTGTGGCCATCACTGAAACCTGGTGTAATGATAACCATGACTAGGAGATGGCCATACCTGGCTACAACATATTCAGAAGAGACAGAGCAGGCAGGAAGGAGGAGGAGTGGCACTGTATGTGAAAATGACATAAGGGCCACAGAGATCCAGGAGGAACAAAATGGGGAGAGATACTGTGGGTTAAGCTGGAAAGGAAAATGGGACAGCCATCTGACAGGTGTGTGTCTATAGACCACCAGCCCAGGAGGAAGAAACAGATAGGAAGTTGATGCTAGCCATCCAAAGGATGGCAGACAAGGGTGAGGTAGTACTGGTTGGAGACTCCATATTCCAGACATGGACTGGAGCATCCTAGCAGCAGCATCAACTAGGAGCAGATTTATCCTGGACTCCTTCAGGGTGCCTTCCTCAAGCAACTGGTCATGGAACCAACTCGGCAGAAGGCAATACTGGACCTTGTGCTCACAAACAGGGACAGTGTGATGGGGTAACAGTGGGGAGCACCTGGGGAACAGTGACCACCAGTCATTGTGGTTTGAAATCACAGAAAGAGCAGAACCAAACCACACAAAACATGTATCCTGGATTTTAGGGGCAGACTTTGGGAAAATGGGGAGATACTTGAAAGAGGCATTAAGGGGAATGGGACAGGAATCAGGGGTTGAGGAACAGTGGGCAGTATTTAAAATGGGGATTACAAGAACAACAGAATTATGCATTAAGCAGGTTAGCAAGAGGAAAAGGAAGAGGAGACCATTATGGTTTTCCAAAGAGGTAGCAAAGAAAGTGAAAGCCAAAAAGATTGCATTCAGGCAATACAAAAAGACCCAGGCAGAAGGGGATAGGGAGAAGTACCAGGAGAAGCAAAGGGAGGCAGAGAGGTCAGTAAGGGAAGCCAAAGCTCAGACAGAAGAACACATTGCAAAATCAGTGGGTAGAAGGAAAAACCTTTTACAGGTACATAAGTGAAAAAAGAAAGACAAAGGGAGGGATAGTGAGACTGAATGGGAGGATGGGGGCTGCGTGGAGGATGACAACAGTAAAGCTGACATATTGAACAGGTATTTCTGCTCAGTCTTTACTGAGGAAGAGGAGGGTAATGGGTCTGAAGGGAGTACAAGGGTGAGAATGGTGCAGAAATGGACACAAGTCCCTTTACACGAGAAAGGGTCCTGAAGGAACTAGAAGTAATAAGAGTTGATAAAGCACGAAGCCAGATGGGGTGCACCTTGTGCCCTTAAAGAACTAAGAGAGGTGGTGGCTGAACCTCTGGCTTATCCTGTTTAGCTGATCACTGGAAACAGGGGAGGTACCCAAAGACTGGAGGACAGCAGATGTAGTCCCCTTATACAAAAGCGGGAACAAAGAGGAAGCAAGGAACTACAGACCAGTCAGCCTCACCTCGGTAGTGGGAAGATCATGGAAGCACTACTGAAGGAGAGACTGGTGGAAAATCTGGTTGTCAATGGACTACAGGACCCAAGGCAGCATGGTTTCACCAGGGGGCGGTCATGTCAGACCAACCTTGTTGAATTTTTTGACTGGGTGACGAGGGAGGTGGATCAGGGGAGGGCAGTGGACATGGCCTATCTGGACTTCAGCAAGGCCTTTGACACTGTGCCACATAGAAGACTACTACACAAACTGGGAATATGGGTGTGGGCAGGACAGTAGTGTGGTGGGTAGGTAACTGGCTGGGTGGCAGGACACAGAGGGTGGTGGTAAATGGCTGTCACTCCACAGAGGAAGAGTGACCAGTAGGGTACCACAGGATCAGTGCTGGGACCGGTCCTATTCAACATCTTCATCAGTGGCATTGCGAGGACCTAGAAGGCAGAATTTCACTGTTCACTGATGACACAAAGCTCTGTAACAGAGTAGACACACCAGAGGGTGTAGACAGAATGAGAAGGGACCTGCAGAAACTTGAAGAATGGTCAGGGGTTTGGCAGCTGAAATTCAATGCAAAGAAGTGCAAGATAATGCATATAGGGCACAAAAAACCTGGCACAATATATCAGTTTGGGGTGAGGATATAGCATGCACCAAACAGGAAAAGGATCTTGGGGTTATCATCTCTGATGACCTCAAGGTAGGGAAACAGTGTGACAAGGCAGCAGGTAAAGCAAATAGGATGCTGGGATGTATAGGCAGGGGCATCACCCGCAGGAAAAGGGAGGTCATAATTCCGCTATACAAGACACTAGTGAGGCCCCACCTGGAGTACAGTGTACAGTTCTGGAGACCATACCTACGTAAGGCCATAGACAGGGTAGAGAAGGTTCAGAGGAGGGCAGCAAAGATGGTGCATGGATTGCATCACAAGTCCTATGAAGATAGGTTGAAGGAACTGAATATGTACTCCCTGGAGGAGAGGAGGGAGAGAGGGGATATGATAGAGACATACAAGTATCTCACAGGGAGGAACAGGGTGCAGGAATACACTATTTTTAAGCGAAAAAGATGTACCCGGACTAGAGGGCATGGGATGAAGTGGAGGGAGGACGATTCAGAGGAAACATGAGGAAGAATTTCTTCACAGAACGGGTGGTGGACAAGTGGAACACCCTGCCAGAGGAAGTGGTGGGGGCTGAAACAATCACGGGATTTAAGAATGCATGGGATAGACATAAAGGAATTCTGGAGGTCAGGGGTAAGGGGCAACAGACTTCTAGGAAAACATAAACTGAACTTAGAAGCTCAAATGGGCAGACTGGGTGGGCCATAGGCCCTTATCTGCCGACACTGTCTATGTATCTATGTATCTATGTAAATCCACTATAAAAAAGGCAAAAACAGATTGGGAATACCACCTGGCATACTCTGCCAATAAATCCAACAGTAAATTATTTTATTCCTATATAAATTCTCTTAAAAAAACAGTGTCAAGTAGGACCCTTAACATTTAACAATGAAATCATTTCATACCACACAACGGAGAGACTGTAATTTAATTTAAAAATCTCAAGGAACGAGAGCCTGGGTTTGGGACAGAGGGGGTATAGCGAGCTGCCCCCGACCCATGGAGACTGCTTTTGGGACATTATTCTTGCCAGCTAGGGGCAAATGCGGCAGTAATCTGCGCAACCTTACCCAAGCTGGAGACGGAGAAAAAGGCGCCAACTTGAATTTGAATTTTGGAAGTGCTGGCTCCCTACAAGAAGGGCAGCCAGGCACTCCAATGTGCCAGTCCACAGGAGAAGCCATCAGGGGTTGAGGGAGCTGCACCCTGAATTGGGCTCCCTCCCCACGCAATGGAGAGACTGTAATTTAATTTAAAAATCTCAAGAACCGGGAGTCTGGGTTTGGGACAGAGGGGGTAGAGTGAGCTGCCCCCTGACCCATGGAGACTGCTTTTGGGACATTATTCTTGCCAGCTATGGGCGAGTGCGGCAGCAATCTGCGTGACCTCCCCCAAGTCGGAGATGAAGAAAAAGGCACCAACTTGAATTTGAATTTTGGAAGTGCTGCCTCCTTACGAGAAGGGCTGACAGGCACTCCAATGTGCCAGTCCACAGGAGAAGCCATCGGGGGTTGAGGGAGCTGTAGCCGAATCGGCCCCTCCCTCGCAATGGAGAGACTGTACTGCTTGGGGTGGAATTGTTCTCCTCCCACCCCACACCACCTCCTTTAATTAAATAAGCTTGAACAGTTAAGCCCCATGCAAACTGCTACAGTATCTAAACCGATACAGTATCACATGGAGGTTACCAACTTAAAGGGGAACAGTCACTACTGGTGTTCAAAACACAGTGATCTTATGGCTCAGTTCACAGAACTGAATAGTAGGGGCCCACAGCTGGAGTTATTTATATTGGAGGGTGGGGAGAGAATGTATGTTTGTATCCCACACAGTGCACCTGGCCGCGTTGGTGGTAACACACTGTAGTATCCCTCCTATAGTACACTATTTTTTACATTGGTCGTACACAACAGCTTTCTCTGTTGGAGATCTGGATCTCACTCCCAGACCAGGATGAGCTATCTAATTGGCTAAGGGTTCCTAAGGCCTAACACGGGAAACCCAAGGCCAGGAAAGGCTGCTCAGCACCAGAATCTCAGTGGGGTCACATTAAGAGAGAGAGAGAGAGAGAGAGAGAGAGAGAAAAGGAAAACAAAATGTGAGGAGCAGTGATCGTACTGGGAGCCCTGTATATTGTAACAATTGTTATAATCGACCACAGTGACATAGGGCAGGATGTGCATTACAAAGGAGGTGATAAATCTGATGGAGGGCACTTCACCCCAGGGTGGCACCACCCCTGTTTCAGGACAAGTGTGACAACAATATACCTACTGGAAAAAAGGGGCATTTTCATGGATACAGCAAAGTATATCCAGGCATATAAGTTAACAAAGGACCTCCCCTCCAATGTCCCTGGCAAAGTCCTAATAACTCTTCTGGGCCTCCTGTGTCTAATGGGGGGAGACATAGAGCCTAACTCCGGCCCCCTAGTGACCAGCATCCCTTACCTAACACCCACCATGCCTGAGTGGGTCAATGCTAGGTGGTTGAGGATGACCCATATAAATATTAATAGTCTTAGGCCCAAGCTGCACGAACTTGAGGCCTGGATCAGTCTCTACTCCCGGGACATAATTGGCATCTCAGAAACATGGCTAAAACTGAATATACTCTTGCATGAAGTGGAACTCCAAAGCTATAACACCTTTAGGAAGGATAGGAAAGGCAAGAAGTGCGGGAGAGTTCTTATCTATGTCAGATCACAACTCAATGCCACAGTGGTTACTACCCCGGATCTAGAAGGGGAGGGGTGTGAAGTTATATTTGTTAAACTTCTTCTGGGGGGAGTAAAACCACTCATAGTTGGCTGCACCTACAATACACCAAAGAAAGCAACTGGAGCCCTAAAAACTCTCACTGACACTGTACTAACTACCAAACTGTGAGAAAATTATGTTAGGGGATTTCAACCTAAACTGGGGCGACAAGCTACCTGGGGAAGTAAAGGACAGCCTAGAGAGAGAGCTGCCCTAACACAGCTGATTAGTGAGCCTACCAGTATTAACCAAAAGACAGGGAACCATACCACCCTAGACTGGGTGCAAATGTCCAACCCAGACAGGGCCAAAATGGTCAGAACTTGTGTAGACTCACTTATCGATCATACCCCGGTCTTTCTGGTATCGTGGAACAACTTTCCCAAGCAACCCCCCAGATCCTTCTGGACAAGAAACTACTCAGCACTAAACATAGACTCCTTCCTTTGATCCTTATCAGAGATAGACTGGTCTCAGGCTCTTGACACTCCTAACTTAGATGAAGCCCTCGAAGGTTTCACCAAACACTTTCTGTCAGTGGCCAACAGGCATGCACCCCTAAAAAAGATTAGGGTTAAAGGCCAGAATGCCAGGTGGCTTAACCTGGACCTAAGAAGAGGATGAAGAAAAGAGACAAATCCTGGGGGAATTACAAACAATCCAACCTACAACAGGACTGGGTGAAATACCGGGCAGCCAGGAACAGTTGCAAAAAAGAACTCAAAAAAGCAAAAAAGAACTACCTGCACAGTCTGCAAACCAGGAACCTCTCAGATCCAAAGACGTTCTGGGGGCATATTAACTCGCTACTGAAGGGCAACAAGAAGAATGGGGCAGGGGCAATAAAAGTAAATGGGGCACCTCTTTCCTCCCCTCAGGACACAGCAGATGCTTTCAAAATTTCTTCTTGTATCTACAGAAGTACAGAACCAACTATCCTGGGAAAGGCCAGGGAAGCCAGGCGAATCCAATGAACACCCCCCCTCCTGGACCCAGAATTTTACCTTAACCTGATCTCGACTGGTGAAGTCCTAAAATTGCTCAGGAGCCTGAAACCAGATGGGGCCACATAGCATGACAGTCTTAAGCCCAAGCTGCTAAAAATAGGAGCTCCAGTTATAGCAGGTCCTGTAACCCAGCTATTTAACAAGTCCCTGACCGAAGGAATAATTCCCTCCCTTTGGAAAGTCACCTTCGTGACCCCAATCCTGAAAAGCTCACCACACGAAAACATGGAAGATTTTAGACCCATCTCTATCCTTTGCACCATAAGCAAGGCTTTAGAAAAGGTAGTCTACCAACAGGTCAATAACTATCTGGAACTGCATAACCTTCAAGCGTATCAACAACACAGCTTTAGAAAAAAACACGGCACCAATACAACTTTGATAAATTTTACCACAGACGTGTACGAAGCCTTAGACCAGAACAAAATGCTAGGGGCAGTATTTGTTGACTTAACCAAGGCTTTTGACCTTGCTCATCACCAGCTACTACTAGAAAGGCTAAGGGGCCTAGGTTTGGATGCGCAAGCCCTAAAATTGTTCACAAACTACCTCCAAGGGAGGTCACAAATGGTACTTTGGAATGGGGCAAAATCAGGAGAGTGCCCAGTATCTGATGGAGTTCCACAGGGGTCAATCTTAGGACCTCTACTATTCTCCCTGTACATTAATGACCTACCCCAACATTGTGGAGGTGCAAAAGTCACGTTATATGCCAATGACGCAGTGCTATAACTGGGAAGGAGATGGGGTCCCTAAATCTTGAGCTGCAACAGGACCTCTGAACCCTTGAAGCCTGGTGCCAGGATCACCAGCTGGTTCTAAACAGTAAGAAGACAAAAGCCATGCTCTTTGGCCCCAAAAAACTTGGCCCAGATAGATCGAACCTTTTATCCTTTACCACCCCAAAAGGGATGGGGATTGAGGTAGTGGACAACATCAAGTACCTGGGGATGTACCTTGACCAGGAGGTCTCTTTTAGGAAGCATGTGGACCACCTTACAAAGGTGGTTAAGCAAAAACTGGGCCTCCTCTGTAGGCTAAACCCCTTCATGAACAAGGAACCAGGAAGGCGATCAGCAACGGGACAATACTACCCACCCTCTTCTACGGGGTGACCATGCTCCAAACAATTAGGCCAACAGAAAGATAGCAGCTTGGGACACTGTACCAAAGGGTTGGCCGGTTCACAGCTGGGTCCCAATGGATGGAGCATCACTGTATGGTGCTCCAAGCCCTTGAATGGCCATCCCTTGAAGCCAGACTAGCTTATCCTTCCATGTGTCTGGCTTTTAAACTGCAGCAACCTGGGCCCACCCCCAAGCTTATAGGGCCTGCTGGCCCCAAAAGCAAGCAGAAGAGAGCTCAGGTCTACCGATCGAAGGTTACTCAAATTACCCCGAGCCAAATCATCCCTAGGCATTCGATCTGCCAGAGCAGCCCTACTCAAACTCTGGAACAATCTACCAAGAGAGATTCAGGACTGTTCCTCTCCCAGGAGCTTTAAGAAAGTGCTAAAATCACATCTAGACACTGGGGCTCTGTGCTACTACCTCAAATGAGGCCCTCTGAAAGTTTCCCCATAACTGGGGGTGGTTAGAGTGGTTTCACGGCCTAAGAATGGGAGGGGGCAAAGTAGAACTGAATTTTACTGCAAGGGCACTTATCTAAGTGGTTGTTGGTGATCTGTCTGGTTCTAACTAAATGTTTGGGTGTTGTGTTTCTGTTGATGATGTATAACATGCTGCAATTGATGGTCTTATCCACTACGTAAGCCTTGTTCCCATGTATTGTCTCAAAGCATTGGTTTTCTTCTTGCTTAGGTACATGTAATTAATCCCAGGTCGCCCCTGAAAAAGGGACTGTCAAAGTCTCAGTGGGCCTACCCGGTTACCAAAATTTAAATAAATAAAATAAATAAATAAATAAAATCTTCAAGAAATATGGCTAATATATTTAATAACAAATTTTGTGAGATATCCGGTATGACCAAAAAACACCCCATAAACATTGATCTAAGAGAAGCCCCCTATATTGCTCTATCAGAAGATCACATATTGTCAAAACTAAAACTTCAAAAGAATAAAAACTGTCCTGGCCCCGACAATATAGCCGGCCATTACCTGTTCCTACTAGGTGACTCCTTAGTCCCTTCATTAAAACTACTTTTTGAAGGTTGCCTTTCCTCAGGTCACGTACCTGAAGACTGGAAAAAAGCATATGTTACACCAATCCACAAAATATACACTAAATCATCTTGGGAAAATTATAGACCAATCAGTCTAACTTCAACTGTTTGCAAAATACTAGAAAGCCTAATCAAAGATTTATTAGCCCCATTGTAGATGCTCAGAATCCAAAACAACATGGTTTCAAAAAAGGTAGGGGATGTCTCACCAACCTAATGTGTTTCTATGAAACTATTAGTTACCATCTTGACAATAACACACCCTGTGTTGCCATTTTTCTGGACTTCAGTAAGGCTTTTGTTGACCTGCCACACAAAGGCTTAATAGCTAAACTTCATAATTTAAATATCAACCCATATATCACAAATTGGATGGCTAACTGGCTGACAGGTAGATCTCAAAAAGTTGTAATAGATGGCTACCACTTGAAATCAGGAAAGGTGACTAGTGGAGTCCCTCAGGGATCCATACTGAGACCCTGCTTATTTCAAATCTTTGTCTCAGACATGACCCAAAAATGTCTTACCGCCACCATAAAATAAGCGGATGATATCAAGCTTGGCAGCCCCTGTGATAAACAGTCCTCCATAATGCAAGATGATTTGGACAAAATTGTTACTTGGGTAAACACTCGGGGGATGAAACTAAATGCTACAAAGTGTAAGGTTATGCACTTAGGGAAATCCAATCCAATGATTAACTATGCCCTAGAAAACACCACCTTAAGTTTAACAACAAATAAGAAAGACTTGGGACTAATAATTTCAAATGATTTAAATAATTGCAAACAAATTCTAGAATCAGTTAAGAGATCTAACACAGAAGTATGGTCAATAAAGCGCAACATCAAATCAAAGAATTATAAGGTTCTAATGCCTCTGTTTAGAGCTTACGTAAGACCACACCTTGAGCATGCCTCACAGCTGTGGTGCCCGTACAAAAAAACAGAATGCAAAACTCTTGAAAGTATACAACACAGATTAACAAAACATATAACCAGTTTAGAAAATGAATTATATTAGTATAGACTAAATACCGTTAACCTTATGGCACTTGAGACCAGAAAACTGAGAGGCGATCTTCTTTTTCTCTTTGATATTATTCAAGATCAATACCTAATGGTGGAACTCAGTCTGGAATTTAAGGAGTCCACACATAATACCCGAGGACACCCGCTTCAACTAACAGGCAAAAGGTTTAATTATATCAGCAGAAAATTATTTTTTACATTAAGAATTATAAATCCATGGTACATACTTCCCTTAACCATAATTATCAGTAAAACAAAATCCGAATTCAAATACAAACTTGATAAACTTTTACTGACAGGTTATAAACTAACTTATTATTCAGACTAAAGTACAATATCATATATGGGCTAACTTGGCCTTCTAGCTCTCTCTCTCTCTCATCCTTGGTATGATCCTTAGTATGATGGAAGTAATGCAATAATTGCAAAATTTATGAAATGTTTGCCAAGCTTCTGGGGTGTCTAATTTCTTGGCTTTTGGTAAAATTTGTCTCGAGACTTCAACAGAGAGATAATAAAGGGAGTCACCAAGGGGACATGTTTGAATTTGACCCTCTTTTCTAAAAAGGGGGTGTATTAATTTGAAAGTGAGCTGACCTGATGATAGAAATAATCCCATGTGGCATTAACTTCAAAGGTTGAAAATAAACTCCCTCAATTAACCCTAAGTAGACTAATCCAAAAAGTTTCCAAACTAAAATGCTTCAAACTACAGAACTTGATAGTACTGGGGATTCATTTATTTTTGGGAGGGAAGATTTAAGATACAATAAATAAGAGCATGGTCACTGAATATGTTTCCCTGGCAGCCAGAAGTGTTGCCTGGAAGATCAGGGGAAGCAAACATTAAATCTAGGGTGGTAAAAACATTTCTGATTGAGTCATAACGTGTGGGATCTCTAATTAATTGGTTCAAACCTAGGGAGATAATGGAGGATTTTAATTTAAGACCCCTACTAGAGGATCAATTTGCTATAAAGTCTCCCAATAAAAGTGGTGTGCTGAAATTCACCAAAAGAACTAATTAAGGACTGTAAATTAGAAAATGTGGTTGTTTTAAGTTTAGGAGGACAGTAAATGCTATCCACTAAAATCTCCTTCCCTGATAGCTTTTGAGAAACAAACACTGTGTTAATCAAACTGCCCATAGAAACATAAAATTTGAAGGCAGATAAGGGCCGACAGGCCTATCTATTCTGCCCATTGTCCCTATCTACTAAAGAAATGCCGCAGATCATACTTTATCTTTGGCTTTACTTCCTCTTTTAAATTGATAGGGTTCCCTCTGTCTATCACATCCAGATCTCTTTCCTGTTTGGTGAACGATAATAACTCCCCACCCATCATTTAATCCGCTTCTGGAGTCCTGCGCACCAAGTACATGATTTTGCATTTCTTCGCATCTTAGCTGCTACACTCTGGACAATTCCTACAGTTTAGCCAGGTCCTTCCACATTTTTTCCACCACTCCGGGAATGTGTACCCTACCGCAAATCTTAGTGTTGTCAGTAAACAGGTGTACCTTTCCCTCCAGCCCCTCCATGATGTCACTAATCAAGATATTAAACAGAACTGGCCCAAATAGACTGGCCCAACAACTGACCCTGTGGCACCCCACTGCTCACCCTCCCTACCTCAGATTTAGCTCCATTTACCACCACCCTCTGTGACACTAAGATCTGCAACTGGGTTGATACACAAGAGGGGGTGGAAAGGATGAGAAGGGGCTTGGCAAGGTTGGAGGAATGGTTAAACATATGGCAACTTAGGTTCAATTCAAAGAAGTGCAAAGTAATGCACCTGAGAAGCAAAACCACAGGCAAAGAGTACACAATTGGGGGGGATACTAATGACAACAAATATGGAAAGGGACCTGGGGTAGTCATATCAGATGACCTAAAGGTAGGCAAGCAATGTAAGAAAGGTAGTAAGGAGGGCTGGTGGAATACTGGGATGAATAGGGAGAGGCATCACCAGTAGAAAATAGGAAGTTGTCATCCCTCTGTACAGACAGTTGGTGAGACCACATCTGGTTCTGGAGTTCTGGAGACCCCATCTCCACAAGGAATTGGACAGGATGAAGGCAGTCCAGAGGAGGGCAACTGAAATGGTGCAGGGTCTGCACCAGAAATCATACAACAAGAGACTAAAGGAGCTTAATATGTATACCCTCGAGGAAAGGAGGGAGTTGGGGGGAAATGATAGAAATTTTCAAGTACCTCAAGGGAATCAACAAAGTCCAAGAGGGGAGCATCTTTCAGAAAAGTGATGTGTAAGAACAAGGGGTCACAGTTTGAAGATGGGGGGGACTCAGGGTCAATGTGAGGAAGTATTTTTTCATGGAGAGGGTGGTGGACACATGGAACAGCCTTCCTGAGGAGGTTGTGGGTTAAAAACAGTGGGGGAATTCAAGAATGCATGGGACAGACATAAGGCAATTATAGTGGGTGTAGGAAAAAGTAGGCTGTTGGTTAACTAGGATCTGCAGCTTATACAAATAGGTAGGGAAATGGGCAGACTAGGTGGGCCAAGCTGTCCTTATCTGCCGTCAAAGTCTATGTTTCTATGTTTCTATGCTTCTACTCCCTCAGAGAGTTTGCAACCATTTCACCAATTTGTGACCCAGTTCCAGGCTGCCCAGCTTGTTCACCAGTCTCCTATGTGGAACCCCAGTGCACAGGGTAAGTACCCACTGGGTTGAGACCTGGTTTGTGTGTAGGGGGAAGAGGTCGAGAATGGGAGCTGCAGTCAGTGGGGCACTGGAGGTCCCAGGCTGAACGGGCATCAAAGACAACACTCTCAGCTGAGTAAGTAGGAGCAGAAAATAATAAATAAAAAAAAAGAATGCATGGGACAGAGAGAAGGTAATTCTAGTGGGGGGGTAGGAGGAAGTAGGCTGTTTGTTAACTAGGATCTGCAACCTATCCAATAGGTCGGGGAAATGGGCAGACTGGGTGTGCCAGGCGGTCCTTATCTGCCATCAAAGTCTATTTTTCTATGTTTCTATGATCATCAGCATAAAGTAGTAAATGACAATTCTTAATTACAGATGCCAGAGAGTTAACAAACAAAGTAAACATTAGTGGCCCTAAAATTGATCCATGCAATACACCCCTGTCAATTCTATTTACCCTGGACAAAACAGAGGAAACCCCCATGAATTGAGAGCGATCGATTAAATAATCTTCAACCCAAGAAACAACATTAGATGGAAAACCCAATGATTTTAACCTTAGACAAAGCATTTTGTGTTCTCCCAGTCAAAGAAATCTATCAGATCTGTTTGCCATGACCTCCCCCTGTGATACCATACTACCATGGGTCTTGTAACCCACTGGAATCAAGATATTCTACTATCCTTTCCTTCAGCAGTGACTCCATTAACTTTCCCACCACCGATGTGAGGCTATGTGTGGGATACAGGAGAATTGGATAACATGCATCAGTAAAGCTAAGACCAAAGCATTCATGTGGAAAAATCAATCCCTGTCAAAAAATAAGAGAGTTTTTCTGATTAAAACATTGTTATTGCCATGTTTCCTGTATGTCAGTGTTTTGTACACTTTTCCTGAATACTTGGAAGTACATGTTTTTAGCCTGTCCTTCCAAGGGTTATGAGGGAGAATGCTCAACCCCATCAAGTGGGAAATAATTTACAGGAGTGTGCAAATTGTGTGTGTGTGTGGGGGGGGGAGGGAGTAAGTATGGTTAATCTGATTAGTTGTTTTTATGACCATGTTTGCATTTTATAATCTTCTCCCACTTTTGAATGGCCTTGATAGGCCCTGGGTCTACATGGTGGAAGACTGGTCATTCCCTGATTTCAGAGGAGGGAGAGTTGTGATTTTAAAGCCTTGAATAAAACCTTGGCATATGTTATACCAGATTACATGTATGGGGCTATTGCAAAATCTAAAAATGGCAGTTGGAGATGGGCACAGTTAGTTCATTTTCAAGAAAACAGTTACATACATTTATTTTCAGAGGGAGATCCCCTTGAAAAATGACACACAGACTCAAATTATGTGGGTTCTCAATTGGCAATTAATTTATTTTTCCTTTACAAATTCACATGTCACCATAATCACAACTCATCATTTTTGTTTATACAAGTACACATTTTCCAGCTATTCTTCTTTTGCAATTATTAAGTCAATTTCATTCTGAAAAACTCAGTCCAAACGTGTATCTGATTGCTCTTCATTTGACAAAATCTTCTTGGGGACCAGATGTGTGGAACCCAACACCCCTTCTGCTTAATGTGAACCAATTCCTCCAATCTAAGTTTGGGTGCTGCTAAACCCGACCTCCAGCTTCTTTTGAATCTTCTTTGTTATGTTGCTGTCATGGCTTGGTGTGCCTGACCCCAGTCCGTGCCTGATTCCCCCACCCCTACCCCCAGCTATAGCCCCCTCCCTTTTTAGCCCCCCTTTCCTCCCCTCATATCCCTTTTGTCACTACCTTTGTTTCCCCCAGCCAACTTGGTTGGACCATCCCTTATGATGTTGCCCTCTACCAGCAACCCATATCCCCTTTCTTCCATAACTTCCATTCACCATGTGTCACCGTTGCCCTCTTTTAGGCAACCCAACATTCCATCATCCCCACCCCTACCTTCCCCTGGCAGGTTCTGTCCATTCTGTCTCCCATTAGTCACCCTCTTCCAGTGACCCACTTCAGTCCCTCTCTTCTTCCCTCCTTTACCGTTTTGTGCACCGCCAGTCTCCCCCATCCATCCATCTCTTCCTTGTCTTCCTACCTTGCCTCTTATACATTCTCATAAGGTGGGTGGGTGGCTGGGTATAATCTTGAATACCAGCAAAAGAAGGGGGATCTATGTCCTGCATTCCTTCTTATACCCCCTCAGGACCCCTTGCAAGGACCCCTATCAGCCCCTCCCCTTGCCCAATCCCCAAGTCAAATGTCCACCTTGTCGTTTGACTCACCTGTTGATGTCATAGCACCTCCCCTCTACCTACCCTGTTGACATCATAGCCCTTCCCCTCCACCTGTCCTCCTCCCCCCCACACCTTGAGTCTAGTTTACCCTCCGCCCACCCCTTAGCTAGCCAATCTACACCCTCCCCCATCAATGTCCTGGGAATCCCCACGACAATTTTGGTTGTCTTTAAGTGGCAACCATATTTGTGTCCACTGCTTACACAGTTCCACTGGCACTGAAAAATTGCCCTGTTGGTAACTTTTGACCAATTATGTAATAACAGAATTCCTGTATATATGAAGAATATCTGTTGGTTGGGGGTTCTTGGGAAAACAGCAATCCGATATTCCCCTAAGCACAAGAAGATGGAGGACAGAGAATGCCCTAGGCTGTCTTGTAGTGGCATCTTGGAGACTCAGTAACACTTTCTGGCATCCTGCATTTTTGTAGTGACCTTCTGGAAAGAACTGAGCTATAAATGGCAGGAACCTTTGTTTGCTGGTGTCTTTTATCAGGAAGTGACTTCTGAAAACTGGTCTAAACACAACAAAATGTCTTTATAGATATGCTTTGCCTATTGCAGATATTATTTGTGGCAGGCAATATGCACTTTAACTACATAGCAGAGGGATCTTTTCCTGTAGGTTGTGGTGGAGAATGTTCATAGGGCTGTAGTAGGAATCTATTCCAGGGAATTTGTGGCTCTTCCATATTCTACAACACAGCTTCAATGTATTTATTTATTTGAATTCTGATGACTGGGTAGGCCCACTGAGACAAGACAATCCCTTTTTCAGTGGTAACCAGGGGAATATTAGCATTCCACAAAGATAGGCACTGAACACAGTAGACAGACATTAAACATAGTACCAACAGTGGTACAAACATTAGTAACATTAATAAGTAGAAATATACAAAAATGTGATGCAGTAAGTACATATGATAGAGAAACATCATATACTTTAGAGCATAAACAACTTTCAGACTAGTTGGTTTCACAGGGTTCAGAGAAAGAGAGCTTGTCATAGGATTAACCCCTGCCTGCTACGCATGGAGTTATGTACAGTTACACGTGCCTGTGGTAAGGAATAGGTCCTCATACTGTTTTTTAAACTGCAAGAGTGATGTGCAGGATAGAAGTCCTATTGGAAGATTATTCCATTGATGTGCAGCTGCATAAGAGAACGATCTCTTACCAACTGCTAAGTGAGTTTTAGGTATACTTAGTAGTGGAAGCACCACATAAGCATGACACCCCCACAGCGAACCCCCTATAGCGACACCCCCTGAGTCAACCACAACCACAGCATCCAGCAGAACACAGCAATCCGCCCAAGAGTGACAACATGTGCGCTGATGGTGCACCACAGAAATGAGAACAGTATGACAGCACCCTACACCGGGTGTGAAGGGGGCAATGGTGGCGGAATAGCTGCCCGTCTGTGCCAGAGGTTGCTACTGTGCATACCACATTGTTTGCAGGCTGTGCCCAGTCAGTCCACACCAGGACTGTCAATTGCCGTCAGTGAGCTGTCAGGCTGTTGGGGGGGGGCACTATTGGTGGTTTGCTCCCAGGGTGTGTATGTGCCCAGTGCATTGCCATGTGGCTGGTCGTAGCAGTATCTGTTCGGGTGTGAGGGGCATGTTCTGCCATTTGTCATTGTTTTGTTCATTGGGCTGGCACATGTCGAGGTACTCTGCTTCGGTTTGGCTGTGTCTCTGTGGGGGATGTCGGCGCGGTTGCCATCGCTCTTCTGTGGTGCTTCCCTTAGTAATGGCTGGCTGGATGTTCTAAGGAACCTGGTGAAAGGTTTCCTGGTCAGTAAGTTAGACAGTCTCGGAAGGTAGGGGAGGTGTATTCATTTGAAGGTGATACAAAGCAAGGGGTAGTCCAACGTCACCTCAAAACCTGGCCAATTTAAGGTACTGAGCACATCACAATTGTGGGTTCGGGCTGGGGCTGAAGTGGCAAATCTGGCAATATGGTGATATGCTTGCCTAAGTCTGTTCAGAATAGATGGCTTCACAGTGGAAAGCAAGGATGCACCATAGAGGAGACCTGGGAGTAGGGTTGCAGTAGAGATGGGCTTTCTGGATTGGGAAGTGAGGTAAGGGGCAATGCGATATAGTAACCCTAGTTTCTGGTGAGTTGATGTTATAATTTTATTGGTATGGATCTCGAAGGATAGATTTTCACCTTAAACAGTGTCCAGTCAAATCTTTAATATCCAATTCAGCATTTGTTGCTAAATTTATGTTCCACAACAATCTAAAATACCATACTCTGCTTTTTTTCACACTCATAACTAGCCTTTACCAGGTGAACCACTCTTGAACTGCTCTAAAATCCTCACCCAGGTTACTTTCCAGGCTCTTCTTTGTGTCTCTGTTGGTCACAAGGACCATGTCATTAGTGTAAATCTGGGTCCATGAGTGTCTCAAGACATTGGGAATGTCAGTAACAAAAATCAGAAATAACAGGTGACCCAGGATAGAACAATACGGTTCCACTGGATGCAGGTTATTGGTTCTGAATTACTTACCCCTCACCAGTATCTGTTATTGTCTCTCCATCAAGTACATCCTGAACCACACCAGGGCCTCCAGATACACACCGACTCTCACTAGCCTGTTCAAAAGTAAGGAGCAGTCCACCAGGTAAAAGGCTTTTGTCAAAACCGTGAACACCAGCCCAGTTTCTCTCTTTTGATCCAAATAATCAGCTATTAAGGTACAGAGCATGAACTGGAAGAGGCAGATGTGCAGAATTCTGAGATCAAAAATGTGGTGAGGAGGGTGAAGAAGTGAATGGCACAATTGAGAAAGAGAAGGATACAAGCAGTGATGATGATGATGAAATGGATGCGCTGTAGGAACCAAATAATTTAAAGAGGAAGGTGAGGGGGTGGGTCCAGTTCAGAGACTTGTACTGCCTAAGCTAAAACCTAAAGTCTCCACTAATTCTATACCTGCTTACCCTCATAGTGTTGAATCCAGTATACCCAGCTCCCCAAAAAGGCAAGCTGAAGTTTGCAATGCATTACATAAACCCCAGCTGCTCCAAACGCTATCTCTGTGTCCTCTTCCCTGTCCCATGTAAAAGCAAGGGCCCCCAAATCCCTAGTTTGAGTTTTCTTTGCATTGAATCCAGAAGATGATACAATGGCAATTTGTCAGTTTGTCAACCTTGTGTCAACAGCGGGGGAAAGGTCAGTCACGTAGGCACCAGTGGGCAAGACACACATTTAAAGTCACGGCACTGTGTAGCTGGACTTAACACTAGAAGTTATCTAGTGCAGGTGCAGGGGAATCCTCATCATCTAAGGCAGTTATTAGTCTGGAAATATTCCAGGTGGAGGAAGGGAGGTGAATGAGACTTAGGTCATTGAGGAGTAATATAGAGAGAGAAGAAGGAGGAGGCTGAAGGGCTTCCTAATAGTGGGCATACCAGTATCAGTAAGTTGAGTAGGACCACCCCTTGCCACAGGAAAACAATCACACCAGTGAGGAAGATACGAAAATTTAGTAGTTTCCTTTGAACACCAAGGGCCCGATTATCAAAGGTTGACACAGGGCTTGCACAAGCCCTGCTTTGAATCCTGCAGCTACACCACACACATTGCTGCACCTTGCACCTGATTCTCAAAGGTCATGTGCATTTGTTGCACTTTACCTTCTTTACAGCAGCTTGTGCCAAATACGCAGTGCAAACCCCATAAAAAGGCTTATGATGTTAGACCAGCAAAAGCTGGTCTATGTGGCATATGGGATCGAGAACCCCTATTGCCAGCCAGAGACTGCCACAAGCCCCATGTGCCATGTGTTCGGTGCACCAAGGGCTTGCGGAAGTCTAACCCATTTGAGAATCGGGCCTCAAATGTGCAGCTTCTGGACCAGGAGTCAAATATTACTTCACCACCACTGCAAGCATGATGAGGCCAGCTGTTTGGCAGCCCCACCCAAGAAAAGTGCAACATACACTATGAAACATGTTTAAGCAACATGCAAAATGAACACCCAGTCATGCCATAGGATGACAGTCGAATGCAGCAACTGCTGAAATGCTGGCAATTAATCTTCTACCATAATCATTTGTAGAGAATGACGGTGTTTGGTTGCTTATGGCGAGTGCCTATCTCAAATGGCAGATTTCAACATGCACATATTTCTCACTGTGTGCCATGCCAGAATTGTATGGAACAGTGTCACATACAGTAATCCATGCCCGGAGGCATTTTGTGTTCCCATTCATACACCTTAGCACATATATCTAGACTAGTAGGCAAACAGATGGTAGTTCCTGTATGTGTATTACAGGACACTGGGCACAGGTCTGGAGGTAATACTTGACTCAGTGTTGGAAACATGAACACTATGCTGAATTGCAGTGATAGCAACATTTTCAATATTCACCAGCATGCCACACCGGCAATGAAAAATCTCACTGGAACTCACACTGCTATGAAAACCTTGCCAATACTCCTTATGGAGGTTGATGAGTGGCTTCTCCCCTATTCACTCAAAGGTGAGTTTTAGGGTGGGCAATAACCCTTGTAAACATGACATGTGACATTTATTGAATACTAGGCAAAATTTCATTTTGTGCCATCAGTGGGAAAAACATTTCAGCCAGGATTTGAAAACTGACACCTATCACATTTATGAGATGGTGTGGAAAAATGGCTATGTTGAAAGTTTGGAGTGAAAATATTGAAAATTACCAAAGTTACGAGCAAGTATAGAAAATGTCAATGTACATTCATGACTTTGTTGATTTTTAATATTTTGATCTCAGATTTTGAAAATAGTCTTGTTAGGAGCCAATGTCATGAATCTAGTAGATGAACATTTTCAAATAGCTCCTGGAAGGTGATTTCACAGAGTAATTGCAAAATCACCTTTCGGCATGGATTTGAAGAGTTTCACCTGCCGTGTTCATGGGGTGGGGACCCAAAAGGGTCATGTTGAAAGTTTGGTGGAAAAACATTAGTAATTTGTGGAGTTACAAATGAATGTTTACATATTTCAATGTTCACTCATAACTTGGTGATTTTACCATATTTGTCTCATGCTGTAGTCAGACCTGGACATTGTGGCCATCACTGAAACCTGGTGTAATGATAACCATGACTGGGAGATGGCCATACCTGGCTACAACATATTCAGAAGAGACAGGGCAGGTAGAAAGGGAGGAGGAGTAGCACTGTATGTGAAAAATGACATAAGGGCCACAGAGATCCAGGAGGAACAAAATGGGGGAGAGATACTGTAGGTTAAGCTGGAAAGGAAAATGGGGCCAGCCATCCACACAGGTGTGGTCTATAGACCACCAGCCCAGGAGGAAGAACAGATGGGAGTTAATGCTAGCCATCCAAGGATGGCAGACAAGAGGTGAGGTAGTGCTGGTTGGAGACTTCAATATTCCAGACGTGGACTGGAGCATCCTAGCAGCAGCATCAACTAGGAGCAGATTTATCCTGGACTCCCTTCAAGGTGCCTTCCTCAAGCAACTGGTCATGGAACCAATCGCAGAGAGAGCAATACTGGACCTTGTGCCACAAACAGGGACAGTGTGATGGGGGTAACAGTGGGGGAGCACCTGGGGAACAATGACCACCAGTCATTGTGGTTTGAAATCACAGAGAGTGCAGAACTAAACCACACAAAAACACATATCCTGGATTTTAGGGGGGCAGACTTTGGGAAAATGGGGAGATACCTGAAAGAGGCATTAAGGGGAATGGGACAGGAATCAGGGGTTGAGGAACAGTGGGCAGTATTTAAAATGGGGATTACAAGAGCAACAGAATTATGCATTAAGCAAGTTGGCAAGAGGAAAAGGAAGAGGATACCATTATGGTTTTCCAAAGAGGTAGCAAAGAAAGTGAAAGCCAAAAAGATTGCATTCAGGCAATACAAAAAGACACAGGCAGAAGGGGATAGGGAGAAGTACCAGGAGAAGCAAATGGAGGCAGGGAGGTCAGTAAGGGAAGCCAAAGCTCAGACAGAAGAACACATTGCAAAATCAGTGGGTAGAGGGGACAACACCTTTTACAGGTACATAAGTGAAAAAAGAAAGGCAAAGGGAGGGATAGTGAGACTGAAGGGGGAGGATGGGGGCGTGGAGGATGACAACAGTAAAGCTGACATATTGAACAGGTATTTCTGCTCAGTCTTTACTGAGGAAGAGGAGGATAATGGGTCTGAAGGGAGTACAAGGGTGAGAATGGTGCAGAAATGAACACAAGTCCTTTACTCAAGAAAGGGTCCTGAGGAACTGGAAGTAATAAGAGTTGATAAAGCAATGGGCCAGATGGGGTACCCCAGGGTCCTTAAAGAGCTAAGAGAGGTGGTGGCTGAACCTCTGGCTATCCTGTTTAGCCAATCACTGGAAACAGGGGAGGTACCCAAAGACTGGAGGACAGCAGATGTAGTCCCCTTATACAAAAGTGGGAACAAAGAGGAAGCGGGAAGCTACAGACCAGTCAGCCTCACTTCGGTAGTGGGGAAGATCAAGAAAGCACTACTGAAGGAGAGATTGGTGGAACATCTGGTTGTCAATGGACTACAGGACCCAAGGCAGCATGGTTTCACCAGGGGGCGGTCATGTCAGACCAACCTCGTTGAATTTTTTTGACTGGGTGACTAGGGAGGTGGATCAGGGGAGGGCAGTGGACATGGCCTATCTGGACTTCAGCAAGGCCTTTGACACTGTGCCACATAGAAGACTACTACACAAACTGGGGAATATGGGTGTGGGCAGGACAGTAGTGTGGTGGGTAGGTAACTGGCTGGGCAGCAGGACACAGAGGGTGGTGGTAAATGGCTGTCACTCCACAGAGGGAAGAGTGACCAGTGGGGTACCACAGGGATCAGTGCTGGGACCGGTCCTATTCAACATCTTCATCAGTGACATTGTGCAGGACCTAGAAGGCAGAATTTCACTGTTCACTGATGACACAAAGCTCTGTAACAGAGTAGACACACCAGAGGGTGTAGACAGAATGAGAAGGGACCTGCAGAAACTTGAAGAATGGTCAGGGGTTTGGCAGTTGAAATTCAATGCAAAGAAGTGCAAGATAATGCATATGGGGCACAAAATCCCTGGCACAATATATCAGTTGGGGGGTGAGGATATAGCATGCCCCAAGCAGGAAAAGGATCTTGGGGTTATCATCTCTGATGACCTCAAGGTAGGTAAACAGCGTGACAAGGCAGCAGGTAAAGCAAATAGGATGCTGAAATGCATAGGCAGGGGCATCACCAGCAGGAAAAGGGAGGTCATAATTCCACTATACAAGACACTAGTGAGGCCCCACCTGGAGTACAGTACAGGGTTCTGGAGACCTACCTATGTAAGGACATAGACAGGGTAGAGAAGGTTTAGAGGAGGGCAACAAAGATGGTACATGGATTGCATCACAAGTCCTATGAGGACAGGTTGCAGGAACTGAATATGTACTCCCTGGAGGAGAGGAGGGAGAGAGGGGATATGATAGAGACATACAAGTATCTTACAGGGAGGAGCAGGGTGCAGGAATACATTATTTTTAAGCAAAAAAGATGTTCCAGGACTAGAGGGCATGGGATGAAGTTGGAGGGAGGATGATTCAGAGGAAACGTGAGGAAGAATTTCTTCACAGAACTGGTGGTGGACAAGTGGAACACCCTGCCAGAGGAAGTGGTGGGGGCTGAAACAATCACGGGATTTAAGAATGCATGGGATAGACATAAAGGAATTCTGGAGGTCAGGGGTAAGGGGCAACAGACTTCTAGGAAAACATAAACTGAACTTACAAGCTCAAATGGGCAGACTGGGTGGGCCACAGGCCCCTATCTGCCGACACTGTCTATGTATCTATGTAACATAGTCACCTTATTACTCCACGTCATGAACCCAGTAGGTAAAAATATTCAAGTCCTGCCCAAAAGATGATTTTCTGGAGCAACTGAGAAATCAGCTTTCACCTACCTTGTTCATGAGGTGGGGTCCCAAAAAGAGCATGTAAAAATATTTAAAAATGACAAAGTTATAAGTAAAAGTTCAAAACACATAGAAACACATTAACTGGTCTTACCTCATTTTCTCATATCACAGTCACAGTTCTAGGAGGAGGATGTCTTTCTGATTGGAGAGTGGATTTATGATGTGTGACCATCTTTAGGTGTGAGGGTGTGTGTTTGGGGTGTGTGTGGTGGTGTGTGCTGAGTGGGGGTCAGGGTGGGATGGGTTGAAGTGTGGGAGGAGGACAGAGCAATGAGGGACCATTTTCTTTTTTACAGGTGTCAAAACGAAAAGAAACAATGAGGGACAGTTTGTTTTTTTACAGGGACAGGACCCACCACTGGGACTGGGCACCCCGTTGTTGGCATTAATTCTTCGGGAGCACCAGGGGTGGGAACATCAGTGTCACAACCTACATATTGGGGGGCAGGTGATCTGGATAGGAGGGAGGTGGTATAAAGTGGTACTGGTGGTGGATACCCCACTCCTCTTATACAGTGAAGCCCACTCATAAGAACATCAGATAGTGGAACATCCTGGTTCTAAGAACATTTGCTCCATGTCCCGATTTTTCCCCATGTATTCCTATGGGCATAAAGCCCATTTACAATCACTATCAGCCCGGTTAAAAGAGCATTCATTCTGCATCTTCTGTGCTACTTCACTGGCTGCTGTCAGTGATGTCAGTGAAGCTGTCAGGCAAAGTCATTGACTAATGTCTCACACCACCACTCTGCCATTTAATATTTTCTGCAGTATACGGCTAGGTGTTAATGGCACTGATTAACTTAAGCATTCCAACATTGAAGCAGCAGTTAAATATTACCCTGGCTATTGTTTCAGTGCTCATTCATCTTTTCAACCACAAAGTCTCAGTTTGAGTGTCTGCCTTGGAGAACACAAAGCAACGAACAGCGCTTACCCTTTCACAAAAGCTTACCATCATTGAGAGGCTCAGCAATCCTTTGGTAAAATGGAGTGACATTGCCAGGGAGTTTGATGTCAACATCTGCACAATCTCAAAGATTATGAGCAACAGGGAGCAGATCATTGCTGATTGTGAGCGTGGCCTGAACAAAGACTGCAAACGCACAGGCAAGGACGAACTTGTTGAGAACACACTTAAGGTGGTATAGTGCCTGTAGAACAGTCGATGCACCCATAAGCACAAAAGAGGCATAAAAGAAGAAAAATCTTCCTCATCTTCGATAACTGTAGTGCCCACCCCAGTCTAAGAATGAGCAACATTTGTTTTTTCTTCCCCCTAACACGACAGCTCTGATCCAGCCAATGGATCAAGGGGTGATTAACAATCTGAAGCAGCACTTTAGAAAGAAAGTGGTTGAAATATTGCTGCTGGCAATAGATGTGGGAAGGGCTGCTAGGGCTTCAGATCTTGCCTGAGAAATCAACATCCTTGACTGCATTCAGATGCTAGATGCGGCCTGGAGGATGGTGAAACAAGAGACAATAAAAAAATTGCTTTGATAAAGCCAGTTTTGCTACATGTACTGACCTGCTACTTACACTAGAGCAAGCTGCTGTGAAGACAGTGGAGGCTCCAGTGCTCACACAGGAGGAATTTGCAAATTATGTCATGTGCGACAATGATGTGGAAATAACCAGTGCTATCACAGAGGAGAAAATAACAAGAGACATCATAACCCCAAAAGAAGAGCTGTCAGATGATGAGGATGTGTGTGAAGAGTCAGACCATGTGGCCACTGAATTACCATCCACAAATGACATAAAAAACTACATGCCAAAAATCTGTCAGTATATTCTCAGTAAGCCATCTGCTGAACTGGCAACATTTTATACCCTTGATTCATATTTGGATGAGCTGTCACTAAAAAGTGCAAGACAGATGAAGATAACTGATTTTTTTTTTAAGTAACTAGCACTGTTAATGCACTTTGATTACTTTTCTACAGTGCTGTTTTGAACGGTTTTTAAATTCTGTTTTTTAAACACTGTATTTATTAAAGTAAATTACCCTTTGCACAACTTAACATTGCTTGTTGAGTGTTTTTTTACACCGCCCACACTCCACCTTGTGGTCAGAGTATGTAATTACATGTAAAGGTCCGTTTACAATGGTAGCCGGTATATAAGAACAGCCCGCTTATAAGAACATGTTTTTTGTGACAAGTGGCGTGTTCTTATAAGTGGACTCCACTGTACCAACAAACTGTACTGGGAAAAACAAAGGAGGGCTGACTGAGCTGGGAGGAGAAAGGAGCAGAAAGACTGGGGAAAGGTGAGGGAGGACTGTCTGAATTGGGAGGGGGAAGCGACATTTTAAAAGAAAAGACAAAGTTAATGGGAATGGTGAGGAAGGGCTGGCTGAGCTAGGAAGGAGAGGGAGCATGTAAATCTGAGTTTTTGGGTATAAGACAAAAAACTAATTCTTCTGTCCCACCATTTTTTGTGTGACAGGGGAATTCTCAACTCACAGCCTAAAAAATGGGTCCAGTCACTAAATTGGGCACCCAGGATTTTGGGGTGCCCAGAAAACATATTCTCAGCCTAATTTATAGGCACTGGATTTGACTGACAACAGGAACTTCCTGTTTGGGAGAAGGAAGGAAGGGAGTGATCACAGAGGCACAAAAGACTCACCATCCTAGAAGGAAAAGAATATCTCTCCCTCACCCCCTAGCTGCTGTAGGTCTGTCTCTTAACAAGTAAGAAGGAGACTACTGAGGAATACAGGAGCTTCCTGTCCCAGAACAGAAATGGTAAGAGCTGTAAAGGCACGGAGGCAGTAGGAAAGTAGGGAAAAAAAAAATTTAATGCAGAGAGGAAAGAGTAAGTATACAAAACAACAGTTGAGGGGCCACAAATAAGACATGATGGAAGTGATGCAGTGCAGTAGCTGTGGAGTGGCAGTCTTCCAGGAGACATTCTGGAGGATGCAGTGTTGTCCCATCTGCAAGTACCTCTCTGGGCTGAGGAAGGAGATTGCTCATTTCCAGGCTGAGTTGACCAGGATTTGGGGGACCTCCGCTCCCACCCAGGGACCACCACGGCTGACGCTGCTGCCTCAGAGGTTGCCAAGAAAGAGGAGCGGTTGGACCTTAGTGGGCTCAGGGAGGGTGTGGGTGGAGGAACAGAGGTGCATCCCTCCAGTTGTACCTCTCCACAATTTGTACACCATTCTGGCAGAGTGTGGCTCCTCTATGGAGGCACCCACAGTGGAGACCAAGGAGGATGCTGGGAACATCCACAAAGGAGACCCACAGGAGGATGGCATGGGACCCCACAGGAGAAAGAAACAACTCATGGTGGGGGACTCAATTGTTAGGGGGTAGAACTGAAGGAGGGAGGGGAGATGGAGGTAAGGTGCCTTGCCGGTGCCATGGCTTGGAGGGACAGGGAGCGAATTCTCAGGATCGTGGGAGCAGCTGCATGGGGGAGGGAGCTGGATGTCATTGTCCACCTAGGGACAAATAACCTGGCTGGGAATGGAATTGGAACAGTGTAGGAGGAGTTTTTGGAATTGGGGAGGGGTCTGAGACAAGTAACATGCATGGTAACCTTCTCGGAGGTACTGCCTGTCTATGACATGGGTGAGGCTAGGGTACTCCACACCATGGGATTCAATCAATGGTTGAAAAACTGGTGCAGAGGTCAGGGTTTTGGCTTCACTGGGGACTGGGGATCCACCTGGAGGGATACAGGCCTATACTGGTGCGTTGGTCTACATCTGTCTAGGAGGGGAACCAGGATCCTAGGTGATAGGTTAAAATGGTTCATTAACAAGCATTTAAACAAGCCAAGGGGGGGCACTGAAAAAAAGCAGGGATACCCCAGCCCCCCCAAAAAAAACAGGGTAGTTAATGAGGCAAACACCAAGACAGAGAAGTTGATAGAGAGAAGGGCAGGGGTAAATCGAAAAATAGGCAAAGGCAGTAAGGACAGGGATGGGGCTAAAAGAGGTAAGGCCATCAAAAAATGGAGGGCAATGAGTACCAACGCCCATTGTCTGGGTAACAAGCTCCCTGAACTAGTGACCTTGATGGAAGAGGGATGCCTGGATATCGTGGCAGTTACAGAAACATGGTACACAGAGAACAATGAGTGGGATGTCAACATACCAGGTTACACAATCTACAGGAGGGACAGGGAGGGTAGAAGAGGAGGAGGAGGAGGAGTAGCTCTCTACATAAGGGAAGGGATCAAAACAACAGAACTAAATGGTAAACAGGGAGGAGAGGAGGCACTGTGGGTCACCCTGGAGACAGGAAATGGCACCACAGTCCACATGGGTGTTGTGTACAGTCCCCATCTCAGGGTAAGGAAATTATAGAAGGCATCCTTAGGATGGCAGAAAAAGGGAAGATACTGTTGATGGGGACCTGAATATGCCAGATGTTAATTGGAGCACCTTTGCTGCAGCTACACCCAGGAACAGGGTCATTGTCAATGCCCTACAGGGGAAATGCCCCAGACAGCTAGTGTTGGAACCCACTCAGGAGGGAGCAGTCTTAGACCTGGTACTGTCAACTGGGAAAAGTGAGAGGATCTCAAGTTTAGAAGTGGATAGCCATCTGGGAACAAGTGAACACCAAACAGTGTGGTTCACGATAAACACAGCCGTAGAGTCAAGCCATAGAAAAGTGAGACTACAGTACTTTAGGAGGGCTGACTTTTCAAAATGGGAGAGTGTCTCAAAAAAGCACTAGCAAACCGACAAGAAGGACGAGTGGAGGAACAATGGGGAAACATCAAAACTGCCATCACAGCAGCAACAGGCCTTTGTGTGAAGCAAATAAACAAGTCAAAATTAAGGAAAAAAACACTATGGTTCTCAAAAGAAATGGTGGGGAAGATTAGGGAGAAAAAGATAATATTCAGAAAGTATAAAGAAACACAGAAGGAGCAGGACTGAGAACTGTACCAGTTAAAGCAGAAGGAAGTGGGGAAGGCAGTCAGAATAGCAAAGGTCCAAACTGAGGAAACGATAGCCAACTTGGTTACGAAGGGGGATAAAACCTTTTATAGGTACATTAGGGAGCAAAGAAAGACCTAAGGAGGGATAGTGAGGCTTAATAAAAGGGAGGGCGGGCAGAGGGTGACAGTGAAAAAGCAGGTATACTGAACAAATACTTCTGCACAGTGTTCACAAAAGAAGAGGAGGGGCAAGTACCTAATCAAATCAATAGAAACACTCTGGATAGGGGGGTCTATACCAGTCCATTCACAGAGGAAAGGGTTCTGAAAGAACTCCTAAAACTGAAGGTGGACAAAGCAATGGGCCCTGATGGGATTCACCCTAGAATTCTAAAAGAACTAAGGGGAGAACTAGTGACACCACCGATTACCCTTTTTAACAAATCATGGGAGGATGGTGTGGTACCAAATGACTGGAGGAAGGTGGATGTGATTCCCCTTCACAAAAGTGGGCAAAAAACAGAGGCAGGAAACTACAGACCTGTTAGTTTGACTTCAGTGTAGGGAAAATGATGGAATCACTTCTGAAAAAAAAAATTGTTGAGTACCTAGAGGCCAGTGGGGCACAGGACCAAAGGTAGCATGGATTCACAGTTAGGAAGGTCACATCAGAGGAATCTAATAGATTTCTTTGACTAGGTGACCAAAGTAGTAGAACAGGGAGGGGCTGTGGACATGGCCTACCTAGACTTTAGCAAGGCATTTGACACAGTCCTACACAAAAGATTAATAAATAAATTAGCCAGCTTGGGAGTGGGTCCCAGGGTGGCAGCCTGGGTAAAAATTGGCTGGACAACAGAACACAAAGGGTAATAGTAAACAGAGTCCACTCCGAAAAAGGGTGATTACTAGCGGGGTAACGCAGGGTTCAGTATTGGATCTGGTACTTTGTAATGTCTTTATGAGTGACATTGCTGAGGGACTGGAAGGAAAAGTATACCTCTTTGCAGATGACACAAAGATCTGCAACAGAGTTGATACACAAGGGGGAGGGGTGGAAATGATGAGAAAGGACTTGGCAAGGTTGGAGGAATGGTCAAACGTATGGCAGCGAGGAGGTCCTTATCTGCCTTCAGAATTACAAATTTTATACAAAATACACACTCAACGAATACTTATTACTGGCTGTTAACAAACAAAAACATTAATAACATAAATAAATAATAAATAACTGTTCTTCTGGTTCAATTCCAGATGGGAATTTAATTAATTTTTTTTTTTTTGCTGCAAAATGTCAACTTTACAATACATTCACAATTTCAGTGTTGCACCCAATGACATCCAATGTTTTGATCTGAAGGAACCATTCACCAGATAGAAACTGTTTTCATTATAACCTCTAAAATGAAAATAAAAAAACAGATTTTACAAAATGCTGTTCCCACATACTGCACTAAGTGACTATCATGACAATAAAAAAAAAAATCACTGATCTTACCCTAGCCCCCGTCCAAAACTCCAAGCCCTCCAAACCCCCTGGGACACTCCATCTTACAAATACTATTCACCCTCCATTGTTAGACACCAAACCATGCACGTGACCTGGCATCATAAATAAACACAATTTGCAGATGGTATACTGTTATGGGTTTTTCAATTATTCTGAGCAAAGATGAGAAAGGGGCAGATGTTTGGGAGGGTGGGACAAATAAAGTAATACAGTATTGAAATAGTTACCTATGGGAGCTATAGGGATCAGGGCAGGAGAGTGTGGTGGGTAATGTATTACTGACATTGACACTAGTTACTGAGAATAACAGAAAGCCCCAAACTAATAACTACACAGACAAAATTTAAAGAAAAAACATAATTTAATCCACACAATGTGGTAAAGCGAATCGCCGCACCGCCCCAGCGTGTCGGCACCATGCCTTTCTCGGGGAGAACTGAGGTAAGGTATAGAAGCGCTTAAAGTGTGGAGTTTGCTTTACCACATTGTGTGTATTAAATACATTTTGTACTGTAAACTTCTGTCCATGTACTTATTTGGTACTAAAGCAGCTGAAGCTATAGGTACCACAGGTGCCAGTTATTTTGAACTGGGCTCTATTAGTACCTGAGTCTAACAGCGGGGGAAGATTTAAAATTATTGTAACAGGGTGTAGCTCAGGGGGTTAACCCTTTGGGCTGCCTGTAACCAGATTTAAAAAGCTAAAGTTGTCAGGGATAATATATGAGTCATATATCATCCCTGACCTTTACCGCTTGTGAAAACTGTTTCAACACTAGTATTTTTAAGCATCTGCTGGGTAACCAGGTGGTTCTGTAATATATAAGCAGTAAGCCCATTCCACCTGGTTCTACTTAACTATAAAAAAATTCACATATTTTATTTTGTATGTTTGGGAATATACATGTAATACTAAGATTCTAACTTTAAGAATGGTAAGTTTTGCAAAGCTTTCGAGCACCAAGACAGAATCCTATGCACCAAAGCTTTGCAATACTTAATTGTACTTATACCATTCTTAGTACTACATGTACTTTCCCAAACAAAAAACAATACTTCTGTGGATTTCTTAATTAAGTAGAACCATGTAAACTTTTTTTTGCGTTATATATTATAGAACTTTGTTATACCATGTAGAACCTGGTTTTACTTGGTAAAACTTGTTTTTTTACATAGTAGAACTAGTTTTATTTGGTAGAACCTGGTTTTACTTGGTAGAACTTGATTATAAATGGTAGAACACAGTTCTACCTGGTAGAACCCGATTCTACTGGGTTCTACGTGGTAGAACCAGGTAGAACCAGGTAGAACATTTTTGGGTTCTACTCAGAAAGTTCACAAGGTAGAACTTTTAGAGGTTCGCGCAGCCCTACTCATCTGTATGATACCCAACGGGAAATGAATCAGTCCCTAATTTGGTCTTACAGGTTTGGGTCATGGTGATCCTAAGCAAACAAAAGACAAGCTAAAAAACAAAGAACCTCAGTGCAAATGCATTGAGGCAAGGGTTACCCCAACGGGCAATGGCCATAAAGCAAAATTTCAAAGGAATACAAAATCACACATGCTTCTTCATCCATCCATCTATCCGTCCATCCGTCTGTATGTCTGTCTGTCTGTCTGTCTATCTATCTATCTATCTATCTATCTATCTATCTATCTATCTATCTATCTATCTATCTATCTATCTATCTATCCACCCATGCATGTATCTATATATCAAGACAGAGTAACATAATAAAAAATACCTTTAGAAGACAGGAGAAAAAGACATTAATTTAAAATTACAAATGATTCACTAAAGAAAGTGTCACAGATTCATTCTCTCAGAACTCTATCCATGCTGTGCTATTAGTTCTTATGACCCTTCAGACATTGAGATGGTCATTTTGATATGCTACCATTACCCAGCTTGATTCTCACTTGGGGTATCTTTGGGTCAGAATCCCACAACAGCCTCTGTTCACACAGTATAGTGTCCTTTCCCAAAGAACAAACAACACACTCCTTTAGTCACAGCAGAGAACAGTTTGCTTTAAACAGTTAACTAGCCTGTCTCTTCAGAAATGGATCAATGATGTACCAATTACCCCAAGTTATCTATATGATTAAAAACATAGAAAAGGCATGATGTATACATGGAAACAAAGACTTTGTTGGCAGAACAGGACTGACTGATGTACCCAGTCACACACTAGAAGAAATAATATGTTATACTCCACAATATTATAATAGCGCAGTAAAACCATTATAGTTAGGATTGAGTAGGCTGTTTAATGTTAAACCCCTAACTTTGCACTTTAATAGCTTCACTCTCCCTCAGTGGATTTGCAAGAAAGTTTGCATGTGCAGTCTTGGGGGGCAAAGTCTCATGAAGTGCCAGCTTTCATTCCAGCCAGATGTGTGGATTCTGAGATCCAGATAGGGAAAAAAGTGAAAAAAATAGTGTTTTTTTTGGCCAATGCCTAGAGTCCAGATGGTTTGGAATTTTGGTCTGAAACTTTTGTTTTGATTTGTGAAAAAATACTAATCAGTTCCAGAGTTATAAGTATTTTAAATTTCAGTTCTGAGCATGCTCAGTACACTTTTTTGGATATCTGTTTCAATCAAAAGAAGAATTTGGCCATACAAAAATGTATTGTGTTTTGCATGGGGTGGGGGTAATCTTGTTTCATGAGAAAAACATTTTTTTATCATATGGCTGCCATCTTGTTTCCAATGAAAACTAATACAAATCGTATAATGAAAACACACCAACACATGTATCTTGCTAACTGAGATCCCATTAGCTGGATTCTGCAATTCATTTTTGGAAAGCTGACCCAGAAATGTGTTTTTAACACATTTTAAAATCTTTTCTTTGTGAGACAATTTCCTTTTTTCGTATGGCAATATGAAACCAGAATAGAACCATATGAAACAAGTTTGCCTTCATATGAAAAAATAATTTAGACTTAGTTTTTTTTGCATTCTTTTTTATATGAAAGAATCTTTTACTTAGTTTTTTTCACACTCTTTTTTCATATGAAGGAATCTTATTTTGGTGAGAACGACCCAATCTTACAAAAAAAGATTATTTCATACAAGAAAAGAATTTGGACTTAGTTATTTTCACATTCTTTTTCTTTTTTTTTTTTTTTTTGCGAGAACGACACAATCTCAGGCAAAAAGATTCCTTCATACAAAAAAGAAATCTGGACTTTGCTTTTTTCACATTCCTTTTTCATATGAAGGAATTTTTTTTGTGAGATCGTGTCATTCTCATGAAAAAAGACTCTATACGAAGAAAGAATTTGTACTTTTTTCCCCCACATAGAAACATAGAAATTGATGCAGATAAGGACTGCTTGGCCCACCTAGTCTGCCTATTTCCCTACCTAATGGATGAGCTGCAGATCCTAGTTAACCAACAGCCTACTTTCTCCTACCCCCCACTAGAATTGCCTTATGTCTGTCCCATGCCTTCTTGAATTCCTCCACTGTTTTTGACTCTACGACCTCCTCAGGAAGGCTGTTCCATGTATCCACAACCCTCTCTGTGAATAAATACTTCCTCACATTACCTCTGAACCATCCCTCCTCTATCTTCAAATTGTGCTCCCTTGTTTTTGCACATCTCCTTTTCTGAAAGATGCTACCCTCTTGGACTTCGTTGATTCCTTTGAGGTATTTGAAAGCTTCTGTCATGTCCCCCCTCTCCCTCCTTTCCTTGAGGCTATACATCTTTAGTTCCTTTAGTCTTTCTTCATATGTCTTCTGATGCAGACCCTGCATCATTTTGGTTGCCCTCCTCTGGACAGCCTCCACCCTGTCTATGTCTTTGCGGAGATGAGGTCTCCACAACTGTACACAATACTCCACATGTGGTCTTACCAACTGTCTGTACAGAGGGCCAACAACTTCCTGTTATCTACTGGTGATGCCTCTCCTTATGCATCCCAGTATCCCCCCAGCCCTCCTTACTGCCTTCTCACATTGCTGGTCCACCTTTAGGTCATCTGATATGACTACCCCCAGGTCCCTTTCCATTTTTGTTGTTGTCAGTATCTCACCCCACCATTGTGTACTCTTATCATGGGTTTTTGTTTCCCAGGTGCATTACTTTGCACTTCTTTGCATTGAATCTAAGCTGCCATACATTTGACCATTCCTCCAACCTTGCCAAGTCCCTTTTCATCCTTTCCACTCCACCTTGTGTATCAACCCTGTTGTAGATCTTTGTGTTATCTGCAAAGAGACATACTTTGCCTTCCAGTCCCTCTGCAGTGTCACTTATAAAGACATTAAAAAGGACCAGCCCCAGTACTGAACCCTGTAGTACCCCACTAGTAACCCTCATTTCTTCACTGTGGACTCCATTTACTATTACCCACTCTGTCCTGTTGTCCAACCAGTGTTTTACCCAGGCTACCACCCTAGGATCCACTCCCAGGCTGGCTAATTTGTTTATTAATCTTTTGTGTGGAACTGTGTCAAATGCCTTGCTAAAGTCTAGGTAGGCCATGTCCACAGCCCCTTCCTGGTCTACTGCTTTGGTCACTAAGTCAAAGAAATCAATTAGATTTGTCTGACATGACCTTCCCACTGTAAATCCAAGCCGCCTTGGGCCCTGTTCCCCACTGGCCTCTAGGTACTCAACAATTTCAACTTTAACATGCCATAACTGCACCAATATTTGCAGTTAAGGGACTATATATATATATATTAAAAGAAAGGTCTTAATGTGTACTACAACGCTAACGTATAATACCCTACAAAAGAATTCAGGAGCGCTATAAAAACATAAACATTTAAAAATTACAATGCCTATAAAATGACATGGCAACTTCATATGCCGACACAATTCGATAGCGAAAGACATTATAGGGACAATTCACTGTTGCTGCTGTAATGTCACCACGGGACCCAGCACTGCTTTCTTGGGATCTTGCATGCCCTGTCCGAATCAACTCCTACTGAGAGTTGATTATATTTACTACGGGGTGTGGATGGCTTGCCCCCTGCTTGGGGGGTTCATGGGCAAAGCCCCTTGAAAGAAATGTAACTTTCTTGAGATGGCTTTATGTTGACCGCAATTGCGGTTGACATAGATCTGTCACTGTAATGTCAGTTGACAACTTTGTTGTCGATTCGGCGCCATGGATCCTTGCAACTTTAACAAGCTGTAACTCTGTTAATCTTTGGATACAAGGGATGATCTATGCATGAAAACGGACCCTAATGAGCACTACAACAGTAACACATAACACCTCCCCAAAAATGTAGGGACCATATAAAAAAACATAAAGATTAAAAAATTAAAATATACGATAGGATAACATTACAACTTTAACAAGCTATCACTCCATCACTCTACAGTTAAGGGAGAATCTATGTATCAAAAAATGGTCTCAATGAGCAATACACCACTAATACATAATACCCCCCCAAAAATTTTTGGGGTCATATAATTTTACTGCTCTCCCCCTGCACCTTTTTTGGAACATTTCTTGCTTGCTTGCTTACTGGCTGCTTTTAGGGGCTCAGGAGACCCACTCCTGCACAGCTGCTCTTCCGTCTGCCAGCGGAACTCAGACTACAATAAATGGCCACATTTGAACAGAGGCAGCCAATCACAGTGGCACAGAGAAAAGGTGCCAGATTTGAAATTGCTGGCATTTAACTCCTGGAGCTAGCCAGCCACAGTAGTTTGCTGCTGGAGACCAGCACAGTCAATAGGATTCGGAGGGCAGTACTTGACTGAATTTTACTGCTCTCCCCCTGCACCTTTTTTGGGACATTTCTTGCTTGCTTGCTGGCTGCTTTTAGGGACTCAGGAAATCCACTGCTGCACAGCCATTCACCCCTCCACCAGTGGAACTTGGACTACAATAAACAGCCACATTTGAACAGAGACAGCCAATCAGAGGGTTGCAGAGAAAAGGTACCAAATTTGAAATTGCTGACATTTAACTCCTGGAGCTAGCCAGCCACAGTAGTTTGCTGCTGGAGACAAGCAAACTCAACAGGGGTTGGAGGGCAGTACTTAATTGAATTTTACTGCTATCTGCCTGCACCTTTTTGGGACATTTCTTGCTTGCTTTCTGGCTGCTTATAGGGACTCAGGAGACCTGTTCCTGCACAGCCATTTGCCCCTCTGCCAGTGGAACTTGGACTAAAATTTTGACCTCCCTCCTGCCCCCATCCACCCAATTACTGTTCAAACACAAAGCACGACTGACAACAGAGATGGCAAATGTGTAACTGGGAACCCAAACTGTTGTCCAGGAGTGGGCAGGTTCGCATGCATGCCAATTTAGGGCATACCTTGTTCTGCATGCACTAAAGTGGACAAATTAGTACAGATGATTTATGTTTGCAGAAAGTGAAAAAGTGTATATGCAAGTAGTATGGGTCTTACAACTGCCTGCAAACTATTACCTTGGCTCACTCTAGCAGTGTTATTGCTATGCTCCTGAGGTACTGCTGACAAATTTTGCTGTGATATTGCTCTTCAAAACAGCTGCCATTGGAAGCATATAGTATTGCTGAATTTTAATGTATGGGTCGTAGCACTGCCTGCTAACTGGTATTTATGCTGATGTGCAAATAGGATTGCTTAAATTCAATTAAAGGGTCTTAGCACTGCCTGATAGTTATTAACTTGTCTCAGTATTGCAGTTGCTAGTATTCTGGGTAACTACGACTTCTGGGGACATATAGTATTGCTTAAATTCAATATATGGTGATAGCTATCAAAATTGTTGTGTCCTAGCAATGTTACTTACATTCAATTCACAATACTATCAGTTTTTTTCAATACTACTGAGTTAAGTGCTGTTAAGATTACTGTGTTGGTACAGTTGATAACTGATGATATAAGAGACTGCTGCTATTGGAGTTATATAGTACTGCTTAAATTAAATCTACTGTAATCGCTATCTAAATTGCTGTGTCTTAGCAATGCTACTGTGTTGATGCTGTCAAAATAGCTATGTTAGTACTCTTGATAACTGCTGATATTGGAGACTGCTGCTATTGGGGACGTATATTAATTGCTTGAGTTCAATTTACTAACTGCTAGGAATACACACCAACATTAAGAATGGTACAGAGGAAATGTGGGACCATGGCTGGTACATTCATTGGAGAGGCAGGGTGGGGTGGGAGGAGAGGCATGCATGAGGTTTTGAGGTGAAGGGTAGGAGGGGGAGAATAGTAAACTCCAATGGATGTAGAATAGCAGTTTTCTTGGATGCAATGTGGAGAGCGGGGGGCTGCCTTATGTGTAGGTACCTGGGGCAGCTGAGGGCTGAGATAAACTGGCTAAGGTGCAAACTGGAAGAGGAAAGGGCGGTATGGAGAAAAGCATATGAAAAAATGGGGGCAGTTTGGAGCTGCTACAGACCAAGGGGGTGGCACATCCAGGAGGAAGGCAGAGGGGATGCCAAGGTCTCTGGGTGTAGGGGATTCAAATAAACTGGGGGGGATGGCAAGAAATAATGAGAAATGGGAAAGGGAGGGGGAACCTGTACATGGAAACTACAGAATGGAAAGGGAAAGGGAGGAGAGAGCTTTCCCTGGAGTAAGAGGACCGGCATCAAACAGATTTGTGGCACTGGGAGGTCTGGAGGACCAGGAGACACATAATGTTGATGTGGTTCAGAACAACCTTGAGGAAAAAAACATCCATAAAGGAACAAAGGAGATGAGTAGAAAAGGGGTGGGGGAGGAAACATAGGGCAGAAAGGAAAGGACAAAGGGGGCTGTAGGAAAAACCAAGGAAGGATGCACTGAAGGGGATACAAGGGGATCTCAGGAAAAGGAGGAGGTGGGCAAAAGGGAAGGACAAATGGGGCAATGGGGAAAACCAAGAATGGATGCACAGCAAGTGATACCAGGGGGCATCAGGAAAAGTGGGAGACAGAGGGGACAGTGGAAGAAACAGAGCGAGGTGAGAATCTGAATAATTGGAAAAGAGAGAGGGGCCAGGATGTACCAAGTAGGGAGGAGGGTAGCTTGATGGGGGAAACCAGAGGGACACATGACAAGTCAGTGAGAGAAGAAAAAGTGCTGGTCTTTGGGGATTCCATTATTAAGCATATACAATGAGTAGGAAAATGGGATCCAAAACACAGAAGATCGGTCATCGTGAACCTGAGATGGAATCAGGGATGGCAGGGACTAGAATCATGCAAGCGGCAAAGTGGGTGGGGGGTAAACCTCAGTTGATTATACACCTCAGAACAAATGAGTTTGTGGGAAATGAGGTGGGGTGGTCCAGCAAAGGTTCAGGGAGTCAGTAGAGGGTTGCAGGAGGATAGTGAGCTCTGTAGTCTTCTCTGAGGTTCTTCTGATCCCCAGTGCAAGCACAGTGAGGAAAAGAAGGATAGAGGACTTTAATGAATGGCTGAGGGACTGGTGCAGAGCAGACGGGTTTGTTTGTCATGGAGGATGGGAAAACAGGTGGGTGGATGACAGACTTTATTCAAGGGGATAGGCTGCACCTAAGTGAGAAAGGGTCGAGGGTCCTCAGGGAGAAACTAAAAGGATACATGGACGAGGCCCTTTATTTAAACTGTTGGGGGGAGGGTGTATACAGCTAGGGAAGAGAAGAAGGTGGTGAGGGGTGTAGGAAAACTTAGCTGGCACTCCACCAAAAGTAAGGAAGGGTTCTCGACTAGGGGATGGTGCTGAGGTGGAGAAAAATATATGGAGAGCTATGTGTGCAAATACCCATAGCTTGGTCAACAAAACTGCAGACATAGAGGCTGCCATAGCTGGAGGGGACCAGGATCTAGTGGCCATCACTGAAACTTGGTGCAAGGAGCACCAGGACTGGGACTTGGAGGGGTAGCTGTTTATGTGAGGAATCCATAAAGGTGACAAAAATACAAGGGATCAAGGAGGTGTGGAAGTTCTGTGGGTTACACTGGAAAAGGGCCATCTATGTGCATGAATGTGATTTACAGACCTCCAGCACAGGGAGAAGAAGAGGAGAGGGATCTGTTGTAAACAATACAGCAGATGGCTAGCAAGGGAGAGTTCTTGCTGGTGGGGGACTTCAACCTACCAGATGTGGAGTGGAGCTTCCCAGCAGCAACAACCCCAAGGAGCAGGGACATCCTTGTCTCTCTGCATAGAGCTGGTAATGGAACCCACTCAGGAGGGTGCAGTGCTGGACCTGATACAAACGTGGACAGTATCGATAATGTGGAGGTGTCAGACCACCTGGTGACCAGTGACCATATGTCAATAGAGTATAAGTTAAGAACTGGGCCAGAGCCAAGCCATACCAAGACAAGGGTCCTGGACTTCAGGAGGGCAGACTTTGAGAAAATGAATGATTGCCTGAGGGGTGCCATGGCAGAGTTGGGGGAAAAAATGGTGGAGGAACAATGGGTTTCAATAATATAGGGAATCAATGGAGCCACCAAGCTATGTGTCAGGAAGAACAGGAAGCTGAGTTGGTTCACTACAGAGGTAGTGGAAGTAGTAAGGGCAAAAAAACTAGTCTTCATAAATTACAAAAGATCACAGTGGGAGGAAGATAGAGAGTGTTACCAGGAGAGGCAAAAGGAGGATCGGAGAGCAGTTAGGAAGGCAATGGCATTGACAGAAGACATTATAACCAAGACAATCAGGAAGGGGGGACAAGACATTCTGCAGGTATATTTATGAAAGAAGGAAAATGAAGTGGGGAGATTATTAGGCTGGGGGGTAGAAGTGGAAGAGAACCATCAGAAAGTGGAGGTACTAAACAAGTACTCCTGCTCAGCATTCATGGAGTAGGGGAAGGGGGAGGGGAAGGGCCAGAGTTGCAGAACAGGGATACAAAGGGTGGTGAAATGGACACCAGCCTCTTTACAGAGGAAAAAGTCTTTGACAAGCTAAAGAAGCTAAGGGTGGACAAGGCGTTGGGTCCAGATGCAGTGCACTCCAGAGTGCTGAAGAAACTCTAGGAGGTTTTGGCTGCACCCATCACGGCACTGTTCAACCTATCGCTTGAAACAGGGGAGGTACCAGGTGACTGGAGGAGAGTGGATGTGGTCCCACTCCACAAAGGAGGTGACACGGAAGAGGTTGGAATCTACAGGATGGTCAACTTGACCTCGGTAGTGGGCAAGGTAATGGAGACATTGCTGAAGGAAAGGATAGTTGAATACCTTGATACCAGTGGCCAGCTGGACCTGGGGCAACATGGATTTACTAGAAGGAGTTTATGCCAGACAAATCTAATAGAATGTTTTGACTGGGTGACGAGGGTGGTGGACCAGGGCAGGGCAGTGGACATGGCCTATCTGGACTTTATTAAGGCCTTTGATACTGTACCTCATAGAAAACTGATAAACAAAATATACAGCCTAGGGGTGGGTCAGAAAATAGTAAAATGGGTGGAGAACTGTCTTCTTGGCAGGAGCAAAAGGGTGGTACTAAACGGGGAACACTCTGGTAAGGGGGAGATGATGAATGGGGTGCCGTAGGGGTCGGTGTTGGAGCGAGTCCTTATCAATGTCTTTACTGGGGACATTGCAGAGTGACTGGGGACACAAAGGTATGCAATAGGGTGGACACACTTGAGGGGGGTTGAAAGGATGAGGGAGGACTTTAAGAACTGGAGAAATGGTCTGGTCTGAAATATGGAAACTGGGCTTCAATGGAAAAAAATGCAAGATCATGCACACAGGGCACAAGAACTGAGGGGCAACATACAAATTAGGAGGGGAGGAACTGACAGTAACAAAGCAGGAAAGGAACCCGAGAGTCAATATCTTGGATGACATAAAGGAGGCTAAACAGTGTGAGAGGGTAATGGGAAAGGTGAGCCCAATGCTTGGATGCATAGGAAAGGGTATCACCAGTAGAAGGGGGAGGTCATTTTGCCCCATGCATGGGACACTACTGAGGCCTCACCTCAAGTACTGCATACAGTTCCTATCGGGTCATAATGTTGTACGCTTAATAGCGTACGGCATTATGCATGAACTCTGGACCTGTGCGCTGTCTGTGTTGGACCCCCCCGGAGATAGAATCCTAAGTGGGGGGGTCCGGAGGTGCAGCTCCTATAACGGGGTGTGTGGGGGACAGAGCCCCCCACAGATCAAAATAAGTATATAAATCGTGCAACATGATTAAGTCACACAGCAGAATACCATGTAACATTTTGACCCCGTGCCCATACAGTTCTGAAGGCTCCACCTGAAAAAAGACACTGACAGGGTGGAGATGGTGCAGAGGAGGGCTACTAGAATGGAGCAGTGACTGCATGGGGAGACCTATGAGGAAAGACTAAGAGAGTTAAATATGTATTCCCTGGAGGAAAGGAGGGAGAGAGGGGACATGATAGCAACATACCAATACCTTACTGGTGTAAACATAGTGTAGGAGGGGAGCATCATCCAAAGGAAGAGATGCTCCAAGACAAGAGGGTACAGTATGAAGCTGGAGGGGGGAAAGGCTCAGAGGTAACAGAAGAAAGTACTTTTTCACAGAGAGGGTGGTTAATGTGTTGAATAGCCTCCCCAAGGAGGTGTTGGAGGCTGACAGTGGCAGGTTTTAGGAATGAGTGAGAAAGACACAGGGGGTATCCCGAAGACAAGTGGAGGTCACCAGAATTCAGGCTGAGCATCAGGCCTCAGAATAGATAAGGATGGGCTGGGCAGACTAGGTGGGCGAGGAGGTCCTTATCTACCTTCAGAATTACAAATTTTATATAAAAAATCACAATCAAACAATGAAAATTCCCGTAGGATAACATTGCAAATTTAACAAGTTATAAATCTGTCAATAATCTGAGTTACGGGACAATGTATATATCAAAAAAAGGGTGTCAGCGACAACTATCACACTAACACACAATCCCCAATAAACATTCATGGGGGTATGCACAGCACCCCAAAATTACCTCCAATCTTCACCATGGCACCAAATGCACAATGAAAGTGTGATCATCACCAAAAATGCACCAAATGTATATGTCCTCTTCCACCACTACCATAGTTCAATCAATCAATCAATCAATCAAATCTTTATTTATCCAGGCGGACACCGTTGAGCAAGCTCATTTACAAGGTGGACCTGCGTTTGTAAAAAGACAGTTATACACACATAACTTAAAGATGAGTTAAACAATGTACGGAAGGCAAAAGAATAAACTTACAAACATGAGGTGGGTGCAATAAGTACAATTCCAAGTATTCACATAGGATTACATGACATTAAATACAGCCTTTAATGACATAGGATTTAGAGTTGCATATTTGTCCATGACTTTACAGGATGGTACAAGTTTAATAGCATTACAGGCCCGGAGCGGTTCAGTGCATAGGGGGTGACCAGGGCTCAGGGAGCCCATGTTGTTCACGTATTTGGGTGGCAGAGGGAGAAAAGGAAAAGAAAAAAGAAAATGTTTATGGTTCTAGTGGTCAGCATAGCAGCTGAGTGCTGAATAGGTTTATGTATGGCGGGGGGTTGGGTTATAGCTGCATATGGTGAGGCTAGAGCATGAGCTATCAACAGGACTACTATATACTATGGAAACATTTGCAGATTTCGCAAATGTTCTGTCATACAGGTTCCTAAACACGGAGATATTGATAGGAGAGCTAAGTTCAGTGAGCCTTGTATCCTTCCCAGAGTGTAGGCAAGGCATGGCTTATAGCTGCCCTACCAAAGTGGTTATTGATTCTGGGGATTTTAGTGAAGTTAGTGAGAGGCTTCTTATGGCATAGGTACTTGGCGGACAGAGGAGGCAATCAACAATGTAGTTAGGGAGTTTGTTGGTAAGTGCACGGAGTATCCAGAGAGCTGCATTTCTATGTCACCTGTATTGTAGAGACGGCCACCCTGCTGCAGTGTATAACAAGCAGTGATGTGTGGAGGACGGGAGGCCAGTAATGAATCTTAATGCTCTATGATACAGTACATCCAATTTTGCAAGGTGTGAGGCAGAGCATTGTCCATATATGATGTCAGCGTAATCGATTAAGGAAAGGAAGGTAGAGTGAACTAGCTGTCTTTTTGCGGTTACTGTCAGGAGATGTCTGATTCTATAAAGTAGTCCAAGCCTCTGCCTTAGTTTTTTCATCAATTCTTCAATGTGCTCCATAAAGGAGAGTTTGTTATCCAGCCATAGACCCAGGTATTTGAATTTAGTTACGAACTCAAGATTTTCACCTAGTAGGGTGGTTATAGGAGGAATTGTACCAGCTAGTGTGGATTTGGCCCCAGTGCTGGATGGAGAGAACAGCATGGCCTTTGTTTTTTTTGCATTTAGCAATAGTTTTTTGTTGATAAGCTGGTTTTGTAGCGTATTGAATTCGACTTGGAGTTCTGAGCATGCGGCTCCAGGAGAGTCACGACTTAGGTAGAGCACTGTATCGTCAGCAAACAGGTGGATATTGGCTTTCTTGATTCCTAAGTCCAGATTATTAATGTAGATATTGAACAGTAGGGGGCCCAATATGGAACCCTGAGGGACTCCTCTTTTTAGCGGTTTGAGCGGAGAAAGTTCTCCTTCAGCTTTGATTTGTTGCCTACCAGACAGGTAGTCCTGGAACCATTTCAGTGAGATAGAGTCCAGACCTATGGTGTTTAGTGTGGAAAGAAAGTAGTCAGTGGTCGACGGTGTGAGCATTGCTGAGGTCTAGAAAGACTGCACAAACAAATTTTTTTATCGAGTTCCCGCTGCCAGTCATTAGTAACGTTGGCCAGTGCCGTAGTAGTACTGTGCTTAGCTCTAAATCCGGACTGCATGGGGTTAAAAAATGCAGAGTTGTCTAGGAATGATCTCAATTGTGTATCCACAACTTTTTCCAGCATTTTCGAAAGTATAGGTAGTAGGGAGATTGGCCTATAGTTGTTCAGGTCACTTGGGTCCCCTGCTTTGAAAAGCGGAATAACATGGGCAGTTTTCCATTCTGTGGGGAGAGAGCCTTGAGTTAGGGATAGGTTGAATAAGTGCGAAATGGGTGCGGCAAGTATGTGATAAGCTATTTTCAGAAAGTATGGGTCTAATAAGTCAGCTCCTGCACTTTTCCTAGTGTCCAACCGTAGCAGCAGGTCTTCGACTTCTTTTATGTTGATTGTGGAAAAGGAAAAAGGCATACTAATGTTAATTGGTTCATATGGCTGGGCTTTGGAAGCGGATGAAGACTGCTTACTGGTGCATTATCAAAGCCATGCCTGCTGTGGCAAAATGGTTATTAAAAGCTTGAAGAATTTCAGATCTGTCAGTGACAGTGACATTGTCAATCATAATTTTAGATGGTAGCATACTACTTGGTGAGTGTCCAGATAGTTCTTTTATAGTGGACCAGAATTTGGTAGGTTGGTGGATGCAGAGCATAATTCCTTTTGGTAATAAATAGCCTTAGTTTCCTGATCATTTTGTACAGGCATTCTAGCTGACCTAAAGAGACACCAATCAGCATCAGCATGTGATTTTCGGGCATTTTCCATAGCTGGTCTCTTTTGAGCAAGGCGTTTTTAGTTCTGTGTGAACCAACGGCAGGTCCTTGTTTTTATCCGAGTTTTGATCAAGGGAGCATGGGTATTGAGGGCACTGGCTATGATTTCGTGCAGAATTTCATAAGCCTCACTCACTGATTTGGCTAGGTAGAAGCTCTGCCAAAGCAGAGAGTTTTTTAGATCATTAAAATAAGCCGTGGGGTCGAAGTTCCGTTTGGATCTTTTGATAGAGAATTTTGAAGTGGATAGTGGCTTGGTGATGGTTCTGATGCCAGCTGTTATACAGTGGTCGCTAACGTCAGCTGGCAGGATACCGGCGTGTGAGAAATATTGAGGCTTGTTGACAAGAAGCACATCCAGGAGGGTGCTCCTCATAGGATTTTTTTTGTTGATACGGGTTGGTTCAGTTATAAGTTGGGTGAACCCATGTGAGTCACAGAATCGCTTTAGGGGTAGGGATCCATTGGTTAGCCAGTCATAGTTTAGGTCACCTAGTAGGACTGTTCCATGGGTGTTGCATCCATTTGTGATGACAGGTGAGTCAAGAGCTGTGGTCCTGCTGCAGGAGGTCTGTAGCAGCCAATTATGCGGAAGGCCACTGAGTGAGATGCTTCAATTCTGAGAGACAGGCATTCAAATCCTCCAGCCATGGATGTAGCGTCTAATATGGATACTGTGAATTTATTTTTAACATAAATTGCACCCCCAGCCTTTCTGTCTGCTCTGAAAAGTAGGTAATTTGGGAAATTAACCTCGCTGTCCGAGAGATGCTCGGAGCCATGATTCCGAGATCACAATAATATCTGGAGAGGAGTGAATGATCCAAGCCTGGACAGAATCCAACTTTTTAGGAGGCTGCAGATATTAGCATGCAGGAAGCTGATTCCTTTCAAAGCAGTAATTTGACGGTGATGAAAGCAACTTTGTGGGGCCAGGATTAAGTTCAATGTCTCCTGCACACAGTAGTAGAAGGAGGAGAATTCTTCTCAGATAGACAAGGAGATTTTAAAGTACGAGTCTTTCTGCGTTTGCTACAGGCTAAAGCGCATGGGTCCAGTGGTCGGATGGACCTCTTGCTATGCCCTATGGATACGTAGCTTAGGATCCAGGCAGTGTAGTAGTAACCTGTACATTGTTTAGATACCAGAGGTTTGGGGATAGTCGTGCGGTAAATTGCTGTACCACTGTTGGTACAAAACGATGCCGAGTTAACCAGTGGTAGACAGGGGCAGCATAATAAATACATGGATTTATTGTGTGTGAGGACCAGTGGGGCAGAACATGTCTCTGTAATTAGGTCGGGTCTGTCAGGGGGTACATTTATATTATGTAGCAGAATGATATTAGCTAGTAGGCAAAGCCAAATAATGCTGCCCATATTTGTTTTTCTCAAATTGGGGTAAACCGCTACAAGAGCTGCCAACAAGAATCTCTTATGCTATCACAATTTTGTGCAAAAGGTGCTACTGTGGAAGGCTTATTATTTTTTATTTTTTTTACTGCTAAAACGTGGGAAAGAAGGAGAGACGCCTATTCCATATGGGCCAGGCCAATAGAGGGCTGTAGGCGGAGCTAGTAGGCTATAAAATAACACTCAGAGAGGGGATGGGCGGGTGGGTGAAAAATTGGTGCTCGCCTGCATCTTTCAGGCAGGGAGAGTCCTGTGCGGAGGACTCAGGCGGCGGCTGAAGCGCCCGACCGCCTGGTGGCCGCCGCCTCTGCCGGGCTTGCAGGAGTCCCTTAAGGGAGACAGAAGGGGACGATTAGTGCTAGTCCCAGTCGGCTGAGGGCGGGCGAGCAGTGTGATGCAGAGCTAGAAATTTGCAGGACAATAGGAGCGATTTCCGGCGCCTCTATGTCTAGCTGGCTTCTGCTCTAAAAACAAAAAGAAGGGCTGTAATGACTTTAAACACACCTCCTTAACACTTCTGGCAAATGATTACACCTATTTAGTCTTGTTTTCAGTTAAACCAACATTTTACAAAGTCCAGAATTTCCTATAAGCAAGAGAGCAGCTCTTTTCGCAAGTTTTTAGCTTAAAAACAAGGTGTAAGGCAAGCTAATCGGAACTGCCCAGAAAGGCGCCGCTTCGGATTGGCTGGTGCTTCACCCGTACCTTTCAGGCAGGGAGAGTCCGAGTGCGAGGTCTCAGGCGGTGGCTGTGAAGCGCCGACCGCCGGTGGCCGCCGTCCTTCTGCTGGCTTGCAGGAGTCCCTAAGGAGAGACAGAAGGGGACTATTAGTGCTAGTCCCAGTCGGCTGAGGGCGGGCCGAGCAGTGTGATGCAGAGCTAGAAATTTGCAGGACAATAGGAGCGATTTCCTGGCCGCTTATGTCTAGCTGGCTTCTGCTCTAAAAACAAAAGAAGGGATGTAATGACTTTAAACACACCTCCCTTAACACTTCTGGCAAATGATTACACCTATTTAGTCTTGTTTTCAGTTAAACCAACATTTTACAAAGTCCAGAATTTCCCTATAAGCAAGAGAGAGCAGCCTTTTTGGCAAGTTTTTAGCTTAAAAACAAGGTGGTAAGGGCAAGCTAATCGGAACCGCCAGAAAGGCGCCGCTGCTCGGATTGGCTGCGGCTTCACTGCACTTTTCAGGCAGGGAGAGTCCGCGCGGAGGTCTCAGGCGGCGCTGTAGAAGCGCCGACCGCCTGTGGCCACTCGCCCTTCTGCCGGCTTGCAGGAGTCCCTTATGGAGACAGAAGGGGGATTATTAGTGCTAGTCCCAGTCGGCTGAGGGTGGGCCGAGCAGTGTGATGCAGAGCTAGAAATTTGCAGGACAATAGGAGCGATTTCCTGGCGCCTTATGTCTAGCTGGTTTCTGCTCTAAAAACAAAAGAAGGGCTGTAATGACTTTAAACACACCTCCCTTAACACTTCTGGCAAATGATTACACTCATTTAGACTTGTTTTCAGTTAAACCAACATTTTACAAAGTCCAGAATTTCTATAAGCAAGAGAGCAGCTCCTTTTCGCAAGTTTTTAGCTTAAAACAAAGTGTAAGGGTAAGCTAATCGAACGGCCTAGAAAGGCGCCTGCTCGATTGGCTGTGGCTTCACGTGCACTTTCAGGCAGGGAGAGTCCGTGCGGAGGTCTCAGGCGGCGGCTGTAGAAGCGCCACCGCCTGGTGGCCGCCATCCTTCTGCCGGCTTGCAGGAGTCCCTAAGGGAGACAGAAGGGGACTATTAGTGCTAGTCCCAGTCGGCTGAGGGCGGGCGAGCAGTGTGATGCAGAGCTAGAAATTTGCAGGACAATAGGAGCGATTTCCTGGGCACCCTATGTCTAGCTGGCTTCTGCTCTAAAACAAAAGAAGGGCTGTAATGACTTTAAACATACCTCCTTAACACTTCTGGCAAATGGTTACACTCATTTAGTCTTGTTTTCAGTTAAACCAACATTTTACAAAGTCCAGAATTTCTATAAGCAAGGGAGCAGCCCTTTTCGCAAGTTTTTAGCTAAAAACAAAGGTGTAAGGGCAAGCTAATCGGAATCCGCCTAGAAAGGCGCTCGCTCGATTGGCTGCGTGCTTCGCCTGCATTTCGTGGCAGGGAGAGTCCGGTGCGAGGTCTCAGGCGGCGGTTGTAGTAGCGCCGATCGCCTGGTGGCCGCCGCCCTTCTGCCGGCTTGCAGGAGTCCCTAAGGGAGACAGAAGGGGACTATTAGTGCTAGTCCCAGTCGGCTGAGGCGGGCGAGCAGTGTGATGCAAAGCTAGAAATTTGCAGGACAATAGGAGCGATTTCTGGCGCCCTATGTCTAGCTGGCTTCTGCTCTAAAAACAAAAGAAGGGCTGTAATGACTTTAAACACACCCTCCTTAACACTTCTGGCAAATGATTACACTCATTTAGTCTTGTTTTCAGTTAAACCAACATTTTACAAAGTCCAGAATTTCCTATAAGCAAGAGAGCAGCCCTTTTGGCAAGTTTTTAGCTTAAAACAAAGGTGTGGGCAAGTTAATCGGAATCCGCCTAGAAAGGCGCTCGCGTTCGGATTGGCTGCGGCTTCACCGTACCTTTCAGGCAGGGAGAGTCCGGTGCGGAGGTCTCAGGCGGCGGCTGTAGAAGCGCCGACCGCCCGGTGGCCGCTCGTCCTTCTGCCGGCTTGCAGGAGTCCCTAAGGGAGACAGAAGGGGGACTATTAGTGCTAGTCCCAGTCGGCTGAGGGTGGGCCGAGCAGTGTGATGCAGAGCTAGAAATTTGCAGGACAATAGGAGCGATTTCCTGGGCGCCCCTATGTCTAGCTGGCTTCTGCTCAAAAACAAAAGAAGGGCTGTAATGACTTTAAACACACCCTCCCTTAACACTTCTGGCAAATGATTACACTCATTTAGTCTTGTTTTCAGTTAAACCAACATTTTACAAAGTCCAGAATTTCTATAAGCAAGAGCAGCCCTTTTAAGCAAGTTTTTAGCTTAAAAAACAAGGTGTAAGGGCAAGCTAATCAGAATCCGCCTGAAAGGTTTCGCTCGATTACGCTGCGGCTTCGCCGCACCTTTCAGGCAGGGAGAGTCCGCGCGGAGGTCTCAGGTGGCGGCTGTAGAAGCGCCACCGCCCAGTGGCCGCTCGCCTTCTGCCGGCTTGCAGGAGTCCTTTCAGGCAGGGAGTGTCCGTGCGGAGGTCTCAGGCGGCGGTTGTAGAAGCGCCGATCACCGTACGCCTCGCCCTGCCGTGCTTGCATAGTTCAATGTGCTTACTCAACTAGTATGGTGTATGCTTATGTGACTTAGATACATTGTGGCTGTTTGCCTCTCTATCCGTGATATATAAAACCATGTAGTGGTACAACAGCGAGGAGTCATAGTGAAGGGTTTCGCCCCTATAGTTGTCGTGGGAATGATTCCCTTGGCTAAAGATAGTTTAGGAAAAAGCCCACGGGAAAGAGAGATGTGCCACTGGAGGAGGAGAGGAGGATGGTGGGGCAATGAAAGAAACGAATCCTGCACTAGCCAGGAGGAGTGGCCTTTGAAGGCCTGATGGGGGAATGGTTTGTTGCTCCGCCCATTGAACTATAGGCATAGCCTTGTAATATGTTTCACAGCAAACTAACAAACATGTACTGACTTATGGGTAACAAGGCAACAGCCACATTTTTGCTCCTATACAATGAACTGCTAACAGTTAAGAGGGACACTTAATATATTTTTTCCTGTGAAGTGAGCCCCACAAAAACAATTACAACCAAGCACATACAATGCTTTTCTGGAGGCATGGAAGTGCAGGGCTCAGAGGGTCCTGTGCTTTCACAGCCACATGGATGTGTGCATCTATGGATGGATAGATGGAAGCATGGGGCCCAGAGGGCTTGTGCTTCCCCGGCCTGATGAAAGTGTTCTTGCAGGTGCCTTCGGGACCTGTGTGAATGAGGATACAATTCTACTATCTCAAAAAGTAAGGACATTCTTTGCAAAAAACTGCATTAATGCATCAGTTAGGATTCAGATTAAACTGACAAAAGTAATAGGGAAATGTGGTGTTAGGGATTTCAACCCTAACTCCCCCCCCCCCCAAGAAGGTAAAGGAAAAAACATTACATTATTCACTGTCCTGACTCTTGATGAATCAGGTTGGGATCTTCCTTGGGGTTCTCAGCCCTAATGCTCACCTCATTCCATGACCAAATAAAGTGACATGTGATATGTTTTCTTCAGTCATGGTCTACAAGTTGTTGGCAACATGTGGGGAGACACAGTTCTGTTTGTTTGAATGCTATGTCACAATGGGGAGAGCATTAGGGTTGAGAACTCCAAGGAAGACCCCACCACTAATTTGCCAAGAATCAGGGCAACGAAAACCATGTTTTCCCTTTTCCTGCTTGTGGGGTGGTGGTGGTGAGTTCAGGTTGGAAATCCTAACACCACATTTCCCCACTTTTGTCAGTTTCGTCTGAATCCTAACTGATGTACTAATGAAGTTTTTTGCGAAGAATTCATATATCACACAGGATACAGAATTATATTGTCTAAAGACTATAGGGAATATAGCACGCTGCAAAAATGGAAACAAAACATTTGAACAGATAGAATTCACATAGAATAACCTAAATAAGCTAACTTTGAGATGGTTAACTTAAGCATACCCCAGTTGGGATCTATTGAGTCCTAGCAGACTGGAGAGTGATGTGTGGCTCCCAAATCTGAAGATAAAAGTGTCTTTTCCTAGGAGAATACAGGACAGAAAAATCCTTGGCAGGCAGGCCCCGTTGCCCACAGCATCTGCCCTGCATCTCTTAAATCACACCCTGGACAGTTCTTTGATCTTTCTGCCCATCTCCACGACAAAACCAGTCCAACATGGATATGTGGATTCTGATTGGATTCCATTGTTCCCATAGCTCGTGACCTAGCAGGGAGTGTCTTTCTGGCCCAGCTATTTGTTTATGTTAAGAAGCTAGCCTCTGTTAGATTAAAGAGGCTCAGACATTTGTTGTTACCCAAGACATAGGGATCTTGATTCTCAAAGCCCTAAGCATAATGCAAGGTGCCTGCATCAAACCTTTATGGTGCAAGTGGCATCTTGCATCACATAGTTCCCCCTGAGCTATTCACAAAAGCCACCTGCATCAAACACTGGCTGCATGAGCCAAAGGGGGACTTGCACCAGCCGTGCCCCACAAAATGTGCTGCAGCATGACACTAGTGGGCTTGTGGCAGATGCAGGCTGCCATATCCCCAAAAGTGGGATTCACATAACTCTCCCAGAGGCAGAATTTCTAAGTACCCTTAGACCAGCCAGGGCAGGTCTAAGGGTACTTAGACATATCCCTCTAGGAGAGTGTAGCACTATGCGGCACCCTGAAACAATCCCCCACTCAGTGTGCAGGTCCTGTTTAGCACTGTTAAATAAAACAATACAAATAACACTTGCTGCAGTCCCCTCTCTCAAGCCCCAATCCCCCCCTACATAGCCCTGGTAATCTAGTGTCCCCCCTCCCCAATCCACGATGTCACTATTATGTTATATTTAATTATACCTGGTGGTCTAGTGGCCCACCCTCCCCAATCACAATGTCACTGTTATGTTATATTTATTTATACCTGGTGGCCTAGTGGCCCCCACCTTGATCCCTGATGTCGCTGGTAGTTCAAGTATTCAATGAGTCCCACTTTCCCTGGTGGTATAGTGGTCCCATGTCCGATCCCTGATGTTGCCAGTATTTGATGTATACAATATAGCCCCCTTCCATGGTGGTCTAGTGCCCCACCACCCTGCATACAACATGCTCAGGGCCAGGTCTGTTGGCAGCTGGCCATGGTGGTGAGAGGAGGGCTGTACCAGTTGCTGGCTCTGGGTCTGGGATGGGGGAGTGGAGTGGTGGGCTCTATCTGCTGAGGTGGGAGAAGCACTAGACCACCAGGGAAGGGGGAAAAGTTGTCTACATCAAATACTGGTGACTTCAGGGATCTGACTCGGGGTCATTATGCCACCAGGGAAAATGGGACTAATTGAATACTTCAACTACTGGCTACATCAGGGATCAGGGTGGTGGGGCACGAGACCACCAGGTATAATTAAATAATAACAACATATTGACACTGGGGATTGGGGAAGGAGAGCCACTAGACCACCAGGCATATTACATATAACATAATAGTAACATCGAGGAGGGGGGACTGCTAGGCTACCAGGCAGGGGATCATTTTATTTTGTTATATATGGGCGCATCAGTGATCAAGGTTGGGGGGCACCTCCTGTCTTACTGCAAGGAGCCTGTGGCAAACCCTTCTGCATGCCATGTGTTTGCCGCATGGGAGAGGTTGCCGCAAGTGTGGGGACTTAAGTGCCGGAACCCCTTCTGTATCAGAATCTGGTGCAGGGTCCCTGGCGCACCAGGCTCCGGTGCAAGCTGCTGTTTGCTGCAGCTTGTGCCGTTCTAAGCCCTCGCTGAGAATCAGGGCCAGAGTCTTTTACATCAAAAGAGCTCAGCTATCCACACTTAGCCTGTTTCACCTCTGTGAGATCACAGACATATTTGCCCTTAAGCCTGGGACAGCCACAGGAAAATGCAGTCTTCCACTCTCCCCATACATCCCAAAACTTCTAACTGATTTTACAGAGAAAACTGATAATAATTAAAAAAAATGCCCAGGTGTCACAAAAAAGATTCTAAGAAAAAGAGTGTCTGAAAACAGGAAAGAAGATAGGAAAATACAGCTAAAGTAAACACTGCACACACTGTTTATCAACGGCTTATTCTGGGTCCTCTATGCCTTTGTCGACATTCCCCATGGTCATTCCCTCCACAGTGGGGGTCCTAGAAGGAGGGTCATCCTCTCTCAAGACAGCTGACTTAGTTAGCTAGGATCCAGTGCCAGCAGGCTCTAGGACCCAAGGGAGCCAGAAAACCCAAGCCATCATAGAGGCGGTGCCATAGGTTTTCTCCCTCCATACCTGGTGTGCACCAGCATCTGGGCCTCAGATGCACACAGCAATGTCTCTGCAGAGAAAACAAGCTGCCCCAGCCCACCACAGAGGTTATTGCTACCACTGCTGCTATCACTGTCAATTTTTTACTGTCGTCAGTTTGTAATTCTGAAGGAGCAACATCAAGGGTTCTAGTCTGCCATAGCTCACCAGGTTCCCAGTTGCGGTAAGCTTCTAATCTACTTAGAATTTAGATATATTTGGGTTAGGTTTTTCTATGTGTTTCCTATCTTTTTCATAAGTGTTTTTTTTCTGTGTAGAAGTACTGTATCCCCCATAGTCTTACTGTGTATTATCCTGTAACTTATGTAAATATCTTGGAGTATTCAATATTGCTTTTATATAATTCATGCTGTGACTGAGTCATTTCCAATACAGATAATCAGTGTAAATTGGCAAAGCTCTGCTCCATCTTTGAAGTACCTGTAGCAGTCTACAGGTATCATATCTAAGCAAAAGTGTTCTCAGCTGTAACAGAAGGGTTGGGTCATTTGCCCTTTTGCAAGGAGCACTGTACTGTTTGTGAGCAATGTCTCTGGTGGGATTCGGACCTAGAAATGCCCCAAGTGAGGTTGTAGTTAGTGGAGGCAGCACACCAAGATAACCTTTTCATGTGTCTGAGGGGTTGTGAAACTGGCGATAAGCATCACAGGCTGAGTTCTGGGAGTAAACAAGTCTGACAAACATTTTTTTTTGTAGACCTTCCTGCTCTCACTAACATCAAAAGCTACAGTATTCTAGCATCTTTGCTTTCAACTATTTGATATGAAATCACTTCACCATGGCAGCAACATATTCATACTTACAATACTTCAATATATTATAGCTTTATAATTGCTGCCAGTGACCTTGTTTGAGATATTTAATTGTATACTCTGTAGCTACTGATAATTATATACTGTGCCAATATGTATTCTCCTCAAAACCTCACTGGAAATGGAATACCTTTCTTTGAGAGTACTTTACATTCCACTTGGAAAATAACTAAATAAACAAATACAGAATGCTCCTATCAGAAAATAATTTACACCTCACTGATAATTATCTCCTGATTCTAAAAATACTTCAAGATTCTCTTCAAGTGCTGTGCAAAAACATGGCAACAGACTTTGTTTCAACAAAACCTTGCTTTATGCACGTGTGTGTGTGTGTGTGTGGGGGGTGCATCATGCATCAGACAACAGGCCATAAAAGAATCATTGCAATGGAACCCTATTTAGGCTGGCACACTGAGGCAAGGGAGGGGTTCCATTAGATGTCAGGGGCTTACCTATGGAGTAGGTGGGAGGTTCAGTGGGCCATCAGGGAACTGGCAATTTGGCCTTAAAAGGGGTAACTACTCAGCCACTGAGGTCATAAATACCAGGAAGGGAGTGTTTGTAAGGTAGGGCATTTACAGGTAGGATGCCTATTGTCACAGGGAAAATCCAGCCATTTAGCACGTTTACACCCCAAAGCTGCACTAACAGCTGAACTGTGAATTTGCTGTATGTCCTTTTTTCTGGGAGGCGGCAGTCCCTCCAGTCCCAAGAGACAAGCTCTGTGAGTAGCACTTTTGGGTGTCAGGGCAGTTGTGAGCCTGTAATCTGCCTGTTTGGTGCCATACCTAATTCGAATTGGCAATGGCACATAGTATACACATGAAATTTCCTGTGCCTGGAAGTTTTTTTATAAGGCATTATACCTGCCCTAATTGGGATATTCCCTGTTGGACTCAGAGCATTTTTCCAGCATCCAGTGGGCTTCCTTGGGAGTGTCTTCCGCCATGACCTCACTCAGGTCCATCTAATGTGTAGCAGACCAGTAGGTAGTCAGGACAGGGAGAGCCCAGGAGTGTCAGCTTTATGCCACAGTGCATCTTGGCTTTTCTGCCAATTTCTCTCAGCTCTCTGGATACTGGCAGCAAGGACAACTAGTGCAGATATGCATGTAGAGGTGTGCTTATGCATGGCTCCAGATGTCGTCCTCCTTCTGGCTTGCTGCTCCAACTGCACCGCCACCTGTCATCACCTTAGTGGCATTATAGCAGCAGCAGATACAGTACATCAAAAGACAACAGAATGCACTCATTAGGGGGTAGTATATATAGATTCAGATTAAGTTCTGTTATTACAACATGACAAAAATATATATATATAACAATATAAACATAAATTGTATTTATGCACTTTAAAAAAATTACAGCAATACATATGTTTTAAAGTTTACCAGGAATAGTTATTTCAAAGATAGCAGCACTACAGCACGTGAAAACAAAATCATTCAAAGACTGCAGTGAAATATAATCACATACAGAAAATAGCAGCTCAGTGTCTATAAGCAGATGCCAGCTAGGTGACACTCTTCTCAACAACTGCTGAGAACTGTAATGAAACACAGAGGCAAAGTACTGTAGTCTGCAAGCTTTAATAACAACCAGTACAGCATTACACTAAGGCAGACTATTGAAAATGTGGTGAGTTATAGCCCACCAATCACTATATATACCAAGGATCAAATCTAGTGATGTCATGCAGAGCATGCATCATTAATATTCATTAACGCATATCATCACGTCCCCCCGAAGAATAATCTTTTAAACAGTTAGATTTTAACTTTATTAGAACTTGTTTTATGTCCGATAGTGTGCAAGCTTTTGTATCAGATGTCCACTGACTCAACTAATTCAAATGGGGCTTTCTGATTGGTTGTGCAGGTCCATTGGGGCAGCTGCCATCTCTGCTGATGTCACTGGTGTTGGGTCCTCACTGGGGTATTGGCTTGGCTGTGCCACCATTGCTGCTGCATTTTCTCCTCTCACTCTCTCAGTTTCAAAATCCTCTCCAAGTTCATCGTCCACTTCTCTTCCTCCTCCCCCCATGAAAGACCCTACATCCTCCACTGGGTGGTCTGCAAGACCAGTGGGCCCATCAGGTCTCAGAGATTACACTGGTACTGTTTTCCATTGCCAAAGACCATATAGGAATGAGGGGTCAGTGCAAGCGGAACAACAACTGCATGGGTCCATTCATGCTGGTCAGTGGCATATGCACCTGCTGTCCTGGAATTAGGGGATGCAAGGTATGCACTGTTCTGTTCTAACAATACTGTTGCTTTTTCTGAGTAATCTCTAACATAGCACGAATGTTTGACTCAGGTACCCTAGGCTTCAATAGTTTATGTGTTGTGGGAAGCAGTGTTCTGGTATGACGGCCCATGAGTAACTGCGCTGGTGACCCCAGTCTTTCGATAGGTGTGTTTCTCCATATAAGCAGTGCTAAATATGGGTCTCTGTTGTCTTTCATTGCTTTCTTAAGTAAGTTCTTGACTATTTGTACTGCTCTCTCAACCATGCCATTACTCTGGGGGTATCTGGATGAGGAGGTGAGGTGCTTAAGCTTGTATGTTTTTGCAAAAGTCTCAAACTCAGCACTAACAAACTGGGGCCCATTGTCAGTAATAAGGATCTCTGGTATTCTGTGCTGTGCATATTGAGATTTTATATGGTTAATCACAGTCACGCTTATGGTATTCTGTAATCTAGATATCTTGATAAACTTTAACTATAGTCTACCATCAGCAAGTACTGTACGTTTCACTGTTAAAGTCAAATAAATCAGCTCCCACCTTTTTCCAAAGCCGCTCCGATATTTTGTGGGGGTTCAGTGGTTCTTTAGGTTGAGCTTTTCTGTAGGTGGAACAGATGCCACAGTTGGCAACCAAATCACTGATTTGACTATTCATTCCTGGCCAAAACAAAACATCTCTGGCTCGTCTCCTGTACTTTTCTATACCCAGATGGCTCCATATATTTTCATAAGCATTTCTTTTTGCAGCGAAACAGGCACTACCAGTCGCTCACCTTTGATGAGTAAACCACTCTCAGTTGTGATTTCTTCTCGAACATGGTCTAATGACAGGGTCTACTTGTGAGCATTCTGAGGGCTAACATTGTAACACTGTCTCTTGGTTCACTCCAAAATTACACATAAATGAAATTGAAATAGAGGGTTTTTATATTCACAGAGCAGACAGGACAAGGAAAAGGGGAGGAGGGATATTATTGTATACTAGTAGGGATCTGGGCGATACCAAAGTTCTTTACTCTGGGATAGTAGGACACATAGAGATTATCTTAGTTCAGCTAATCAGCCAAAATTTAATAATTGGTTTGGTATATTCTCCCCCAAGAGTGAAAGTCAGCGATTTTGATGCTTTGTCTCAGGTCTTACAAAATTTCACTATGGGTACTGAATTATTACTACTGGGAGACTTTAATGCAGCCTGGGGCAAACCAAGGGGAAATGCTCTTCAACAATGTCTCAGTCATCTTGATTTAACTCAGATTATACTGAATCCTACTAGGAAAACTGTACTCTCCAGTGAGGGAAATTAACTTGATTTACTGTTTATTACAGGAAAAATAAAGGCTCTCGAGGTCCTGTTGAAATAGACTATTTTAGGGGACCATTGCTCTGTCACATGCATCTGTGAGTTATCTCAGAGTTACAATAAGAAATCCCTGTCTGTTAATTCCAAAATAAGAAGATCTTTTAAAATTTACAATAAAGAACTACTGCTTCATAACTTAGCAGCCATAAAATGGGATAGGGTATTCCTTATTCCAAACCTGGATCTGGCAGTCACAGAATTTATCAGGTTATTTTGTGAGGCCTGTGACAGAGCAGCTCCCTTTAGATTTTTTCCAGTAAAGAAGGGTTATTTACCATGGTTCTCAGAATAGTTAAAACAGGACATCAGAATAAAAAGTAGCTGATTGGGAAATTTACAAAAAATATAGGAATGCTTTAAGAACAAAGATTAGGAACCCAAAAAAGCAGTTTTAGGCCTGATGGTGCTGAGGGATGAGATGCTGGATGCCACACCTCACGCCACACCGGTGATCCGGGTTCGGGAATGGACTTGGGCCTCTGGGGGTCGGCAGGGAGGGAAGGGATTGAGCATCTGGAGGACTGCTCTCCCTTTCCAGGGAGGGATCCAAGGCTATGCGCCACTTCTTAATGGCCCCCTGATGCAGGTCAGGGGCATCGCAATGAACCTGCGGTGCACCAATGTGGGGTGGAGCATTGGTGGGTGTTGGCATGCAGTGCCAGGACATCATTGCACAACCTCACTCCAGGGGAAATCTAAGTCAAAAAACCCTGGTGGTAGAGTGGAGGTGAAGGGGGCCCTGGAGTCCCACCCACATCTGGCTGCTGGACCTGCCTCAGTGGGATCTCCCATCTCCTGGCCTGATCCAGTGGCTGTCCCTCAAATTGCAGAAAGGTCACTGATCCACCCACCCGGGAGTCTAGACAAAGCCATGGGGGCTGGAGGGAGACCACTAGAGGAGATTCCAGGCTGCGAGTAGTGGCAGTAGTCGCAAGGGTACCCTGGAGAGATGCCCTGGACCTCCAGAGAATAAATAGAGTACAGTATGCGCCACTTAATATGACCTCGGTTAATTCGGACTGCCGTTTAATTTGTCCTAATTTTAATTGCCAAATGTCTTTTCCAATTGCCTGCTTATTAAACCTCATCGTTAACCCGTACATTGGCCGCCGTCTATATCGCCCATTTTAGTCTCCTTCCAACACCTTCTGGCAACACTTAATAAGGTGTGAAATGATTCAGTTAGCAGAAAATAAAATGCTAGCACTAGCATTACCTTCTTTATTGTGCAGGTATCCCAAGTTGCTTGTTTGGTGCTCAGTAATGGCCGGAATTAAACGAAGCGGGATGACTCTTGGTCGTAAAATTCAAATCCTCGAACAAATCGACACTCTTCCTAAGCTCAGCCTCAGGAATTTATCATTTCACTTCAGAATTGCTAAATCAACACTGAGCAACCTTATTAAAGCAAAAGAGCATCTCACATTGACTGGCACTGAATCAGAATCTGGAGTGCAAGAAAATGGGATGGAAAGACGCTGGATGTGGAGGAGGTTCTCCTCCACTGGTTTTCGAATGCCCGCGGTCGTGAAGCTCTCATCAGTGGACCATTGCTCATGCAGAAGGCTCAGCAGCTGGCTGTCTCAATGGATAAGCCAGATTTCAAAGCTACTGATGGCTGGCTTACCCGTTGGAAGCATCGGCACAACATCTGCTTTAAAAAAATACATGGTGAGAAGCAGAATGCCGATGCTGACAGCACTGCTGGTTGGATTAGGGATGTTTTGCCTGGTCTCCTCCATGACTGTTCTCCCAATGACATCTTCAACACTGATGAGACAGGCTTATTTTTCAGGTGTGTAGGATATGGCACCCTCTCATTTAAGGCTGAGATGCCTATGGGTCTAAAAAAAGCAAAGGAGAGGGTGTCTGTCCTACTCACTTGCAACATGACAGGGTCTGAAAAGTGTGAGCTGCTTGTCATCGGGAAGTCTGTGCAGCCAAGATGCTTCAGAGGGGTGTCCCACCTTCCTGTCATCTACAGGGCAAACAGAACAGCCTGGATGATAGGAGATATTTTCTCTGAATGGCTACGTGCATGGGCTAGGCGGCTGATGAGACGTAAAATTGCACTCTGTCTTGATAAGTTTAGTGGACACCCCGAAGTCCCTGGACTGCGTAACATTAAATAAATTTTCCTTCCCCCAAACACCACCAGCATTGTGCAGCCCTTGGACCAGGGCATCATTTACAGTTTTAAGTGCCACTATGTGCGGAACATGCGGGTAAGAATGCTCAGTTTACTTAACGCCTCACACTATCTAACTGCAGCTGAGTGTGTGAAAAAAATTAACTTACTCGATGCAGTCAGAATGATGTCTGAATCTTGGCATTCTGTGTCCACTGAGACCATTTCTAATTGCTTTCACAAGGGAGGGTTTAAACCAGTCGAGGAGTGTGACCCACAAGTTGACACACAAGTTAACACCCCAGAAGAAACCTCACCACCACCTGGTTTAACCCCGGAAGAATTCGAGCAGATTTGCCGTATGGGAGAAGATGACCTGCAACCACAGGAGGATGACAATGCTAATGCCCTGTGTGGACTTCTTGTGAGGAGGCAACAATTGATGAGGAGGATGACTTCCAAGGACAGCCCAAGGTTATAGTGTCCGTGTCAGATGTAGAGAATGCTCTGCTCACGCTTAGATGTGCAATGGAGCAGCTGGAGGATCTGTTGCCTGACTGGGAGATCATGGCATGGACAAACAAGCACTGGAGAAAATATGCCGAAAAGAAGATGCATCAAACAAAAATCTCACAGTTCTTCCAGCATCATGAGTCTGGGAAAGAGGACTGATACAGCACGCAAGTCAAGCCGTAGCACACTCTTTTAAGTTACTGTATTTAATAAAAGTTATGTTTTACTAGAGGTTGTCTGCACAGCAATCTACACATACTCAAAAAAGAGCTGTATTCACTAATCACTATGCATTGCAATTATTTTTTTTTTTTTGCGATTATATGGACAATGCTTATAGCGACTGAAATGCCTTTGGTCATTTGAGTCTGTTATAAGCGGCATGTACTGTATAATAATAATAAAAAAAGCAGTTTATTAAAACAAAATTTCTGAAAAAATAACCCCAAGAATTACTGAAATTTGAGTAGATCCCTTAAAAAAACAGTTTATAATAAACTCCCAATTTAAATTCAACAACAAGGAGTGCTCCAATCTACTATTGTTTTTGCAAATATCTTAAATAATTACTTTGTTTCTTTGCCAGATAGCAATTTTCCAACTAGGGATCTAGAAACAGATTTTGTCACATCCTCTGAAAGACACTCAGTTGTCCCAAAATTTAGAGTTAAAATAATAACTTGTAGTGAAGTTAAAAATGAGTTACGAAGGCTAAAAATTAAAAAAGCCTATGGCCCTGATGGCACTGAAAACAGATTTTTTTAAAGATTCTGTATTTAATGGCACCCATTTTAACTAAATTGTTTAACTGGAGCTTAACTGACAGATTATTTCCAGAATGTTGGAAAAAGGCCTAAATCATCCCAGTGCACAAAGGTGGGGGGGACCCAACTGCCCCAACAAACTATAGGCCAGTAGCCCTGTTGTCCACGGTGCTGAAGGTAATGGAGAGGCTGGTGCAGAGGCAGTTAAGTGATTACCTTGAAAAGTATTCCTTGATGGCTGTCTCCCAGTCTGGATTTCAGAAGGGTCATTCCACGGACACCGTGCTCACTGACCTTATAGATTCAGTTTCCTCCCAATTGGAGGAGAGGAGGCTTGTGGGCTTGGTGTTCGTGGACTTATCGAAAGCCTTCGACAATGTGGATCACAGGATTTTAATCCAAAGATTGGGATCTCTAGGAGTGGATTATGAAATAATAAATTGGTTTGGTTCTTATCTATCAGACAGGACCCAGCAGGTCCAGATTGGGGATACTTTATCTAAGAAAGCAATGGACCACAGGGGAGTCCCACAGGGCTCCATACTGGGGACCACCTTATTCCTGGTATATATAAATGATCTGGTTAAAATAGCATCTCAAACAACTATTAAACTCTATGCCGATGATACAGTTTTGCTTGCTAATGGGAAAATTGTAAATGAAGTGGAAAGTGGACTTCAACTGGATTTCACAAACTTAGAGAAGTGGTTGGCCCAGTCAAGATAGGTCCTAAATGGTAAAAAGACTAAAACAATGATATTTAATCCATCTTTAAAGAAAAAACAAGACACAAAGCAGGAAATAAACATAAAAACTCTGAAAAATTAAACCTTGGGGCAAGAATCACAATACAAGTACCTAGGGGTATGGGTAGATGAAAAATTAAAATTTGATTTTCTCATTTTGGGCATGACAGGAAAGATAAGTAAAAAGCCTGGAGCTTTCCGCCTAACCAGTTTTTGCACAAATAAAAACAGGTATTTGTCAATGCCAAATGTTATCGCACTGGCATTGGCATTGGCAGTGCCAGAGCTAGAGATGCATAATAGGAATGGCAGTGAAGTATTGAAGTGATGCCAACCCCACTCCCACCCTGTAGAGAGTGACAGGCATTGGGGTGTGCCTTTGGGTCATCAGCTATAACGCTCATGCCATTGTACCTCACCCTACCCTGTAGACACTGACAAGTGTTGGGTGTGCTTTGGGTTCTTTGGGTGTTATACTTACCCCATTCCATAAGGAATTACGCTGACTTAGGTGAAGTATAGGAGCATGGGGTGAACTTTGTGGCCAAACAGTGCAAGGCACACCACGATGCCTGTCAGTGGCTGCAGGGTGGGGGTGGAGGGTGGAATGGCATGAGCATTACATCCGATGATCCCAAGTCACACCCCTGACGCCTGTCAGTCTGTACTGGGTGGGGTGCTACAGCTGGAAACGCTAACACTGTAGGCATGTGGTGGTAGTTTCACTCCACATTTTCAACATGGGCTGCTTGTCAGGCCACCTCATGAAAAGCAGCACAATCACTTTATAGTGTATGGTAGAATGCTGTTGAGCATGGAAATCCATGCTCCCAACAGTGCTGGTATGCTGTACTAGCTACATCATCGTAGCTGTTGTGCTGCACTAGCTACGTAGCTAGTGCAGCATAACACTGAGAAGGTGGGTGCTCATGTGCGCCAGCGATCCTCCATGAATGACCGTGGCAGTGAAACAGGCCAGAGGAGGTGAAAACCACCATAAAAATCAGAAGGAAAGTAAGGGCAGTCATTCTATGCATTCCATACACTATAAAAGACTGTGCATGATCGCTCATACACAACAAGGGTATTTTTTAGCTGTCAAAGTTTCCATGGTAATGAGACCTCTTGAGCTGAGCTCTTGAGGTCTCCAGTTACCACGGAAACCTCTCAAGTGAAAAATACCCTTGTTGTGTATGAGTGATCATACACAATCCTCCGTGTTAGCGGAAAGGTGGTTTTGCACAGTGGCTGTGCCATTTGGCGACAGAGGGACAAAAACACATTTTTGGGTATGATGTGGAGAATGACAACTTTGTTCATGAGGAGACGTAAAAATATTGCAATGTTGAAAATCTGGAGTGACAATATGAGATATTAGTGAAGCAATGAGCATGTATACAAACTGCACAACACACAACTGTAACCCAATTATTTTTGGGAGTTTGTTAGCCACATTTGTAACATAGGCATTTTGGGACCTCCCCTTATGAACAGTGGCACTGCGATTCTGTTAATCTGTCCCAAAAGTTGATTTCCCACAGCGACCACACCACTGTGCGCCACAGGTGTGGAAACACATTTTGGGCAGGATGTGAAAAATGACAGCTGTACTATTCATAAGGAGGTGTGAAAAAATGGCAGTGTTGAAAATCTGGCATGGAAATATTGCAAATTTGAGAAGTTACAAGGATGTGTGGAAACTTCGCAACACACACTTGCAACACAATCATTTTGTGGACTTCCGGCACCAAATTTTCAACATAGGCATTTTAGGACCTCTACTCATGAACAATGTCACGTCATTTCCTCAAACTGTCCCGAAAAGTGATTTTGCACAGTGACTGCACTATTCAGCGCCGGACATGCGAAAACACATTTTGGCCAGGATATGTAAAGTGGAAAAATGTTAATTTTGAAAATCTGGAGTGAAAATATTACAATTATTTTTAAGTTAACAGCATGCGTGGAAACAGTACAACGCACACTCGTAAAACAGCCATTTTTTGGAATTGTCCCACAAAATTTGCAACATAGGCTTTCTTGAGAGCCCCTCTCATGAACAGTGGCACTGTCATTTTGTTAATTGGTCCTGAAAGGTGATTCCATGCAGTGACAGCGAAATCACCTTTCAGGGATGATTAACGCCATGATAGTGCCAGAATTCCTGAGGAGGGGTTCCAAAAACCCCATGTTGAAAATTTGGTGCCAAAATTCCAAAACTTGCCAGAGATTTGCATCAAAGTTGAAAAAACCCTATTTATTCCATTATACAGCTTAGCGGCATTTCCTCAGTTCGCGGTCGACTTTGAAGAGTGCAGACGTGTTCCCGGTCCACTAAAGACCATTGCGCCAGACTCTGGAGTAAGTATGGGGTAAGGGGGTGTGGAAGGTAGGTGCCAGTGGGTGGGCGCGGGTTGTTGGATGGGGGCAAGGGAAACTGCGAGGACCATTTTCTTTTTACAGGTTAATAAAAAAACATTGGGGGGCGGTTTTCTTTTTGTAGGGCTTTGGCATGCTGGGGTGGGCTCCCCAACATGCCACCTAAATGTTTAATGGGGGCGCTGTAGCCAATGGGGGATTGGGCACCCCGTCAGCACATAAAAGGGGTCAAGAACCGAGGAGTTGGGCACCCCCCCGACACATAACAAATGGGGGGGATGCATTATGCCGGTGGGGAGTGGGCTCCCCCATCGGCACATACATTGAGGCAGGGCATGCCGACAGGGGGATTGGGCACCCCAGAAGTCGGCAGTATGGCAGGCAGTGTGCCACCATGTTCATTTTTTCACCACCAGGGAAAGCATGTCGGGAGGTCCGCCGCGTATGATGAGCTTAGCTCACATTGCAGCTGACATTTCAATTGATCTCATGGCCACATTAAGTATGCACGGTATGGCATTGGTATGCAGGCTGATTGGAGAATGAGCGACGCATCTACTGATGCGTGCCCTGCATTCGCCCAACAGTGACCGCGCCTTCAAATCTGCCCTACCACAAGATGTTGGCTGCACAGGCACGCCAACATAAAAATGAGCATTGATACAGTAAATCAACTGCTTATCCCACATTTAGACTATGGCAGCCATATCTGTGGACTAGCCAGCAAAACCCTATTAGAAAAGGAAGACATAGCATACAGCAACCTAACTAGATTTATACTGCGGTGTGATGCTAGACACCATCCCATCACTGTGATACGTACCTGGATTTGAGGTGGTTGTCACCTGAAAATAGGAGAAACTGCAGTGGGCAACTAAAATCCACAGAGTATTAAACTCAGGAAAACCCAAATACCTGATGGATAAATTATATAATAAAGTCCACTGTCATAAATGTGATCTAAGAGGCCCCCCATTGTGGTCCAGATAGACTAAAAATAAAAAATTAATTTGGGAAATGTCCCTGAGGACTATCTATGCCTCAATTTGGAACCTGTTAGATAAAAATGTGAAGAATACAAACCATCAATCAAAACTCTTTGCAAAATCTTTACAATATGAGTTAAGAACAAAATGTATGTGCAATGGATGAACAGATTTTAAGATATACGCCTAGAAACTGACTAGAGGGATTGGGATTGTATGGATTAAGATTTTGGGTACTGCTTGTTATTGTTTTATGAATACTTTCTAATGATTGTTATGTCAACTAAAGCTGTTTTTAACTTGTGGAAATTTTTAAAATTCTTAGACATTTTGTGTAAGAATTATTCAGGACCATCTTGAAAATAGGTTTTATGACATACAGATGTGAATATGAGATCTTATCCTGTATAAAAATAAAGCATTTTACTACTACTACTCTTTCAATTGTTGCAGTTCTGTGTCTTGTGCTGTTTCCTCTTGAAACTGTTCCAGCTTTTCGTCAGTTATTGGAATTTTTGCAATTGTGTGCACCTCATATTTATTTATTTATTTTTTTTTACTTTCTTTTTGTCCCCTCCTATCGCCCCATCATTCCACTCCTTCGGGCTCGCTCATGCTACCCACCCCGACACTGAGTCTACTCCTAGAGTGCCCATGGGTGACTCCTACCTTTTTTCCTCCTGTCTTTCATGGGGCACCCTGGCACAGTGGGGTCTGCCCATGGTTCCTGGGCTGGGCAGCTGGAGCGGCCGTCATCTAGGACCGCCGAGGTTGATTTCCATTCTTCTGTGCTTCCCATCTCCCACTCTCCTGAGGACATCAGCTCAGGCAAGTGCGTGCTGGCGCACGCCTGCCAAGTGCCTAACAATGTCCTCCCCTCCCCGACTCCAGCCCTTCTGAAGCCGCCAGTGCCCAGTGAGAGCCGGTGCTCCCACCGGCCCCCAGGAACATTGGGTGCATACAGCACCCCTGGTAACACACCCCAAAGGAGGAGAGCATCTATTGGGATGCTCAATCCTCCTTCCCCCTGCTGATCCCCAATGACCCGAGTCCGTACCCGAACCCGGGTTGCCGGTGTGGTGCGAGGTGTGGCGTCCAGTGCCTCAACCCTCAGCACCACCGGGCCGGCCATGCACCTCATATTTATCAATGTCAGTCTCAGGTAATGTTCCTTTTTGGACTGCCCTACTGAGGGTGTCAGCAATGTGCAGCTCTCTTTCTGTTTTGCAAATAACTTGTAAATCACATTTCTGTAACTTAAGCAGCATTTTCCATATTCGAGGTGGAGCAGTGTGCAGGGGTTTCTTGAACAAGCTTTCTAAGGGCTTGTGGTCAGTCTCTATGAGCATGTTCTATTTACCATTTATGTATTTGTGAACCTTAGTACAGCCGTACACAATAGCCAACATGTCTTTCTCTATTTATGCATAGTTTTTCTCTGATTTGGTAAGAGATCATGAAGCAAATACAACAGGTTTATTGGCTTGCAATAGACATGCTTCAAGTCCTTCATAGGAGGCATCGACAGACAGGACCATTGGCTTGTGAAGGTCATAGAAGGCTAGCACTGGTGGGTGCATGATGACTCTCTTTAGTTCATGAAAGGCCTATTCATGTCTGGAATCCCAATGCCATGCTGTTTCCTTTTTCAACAACTCCTGTAATGGTGTGCTCAGAGTTGACAAGTTGGGAATGAATTTGGCTAAGAGGTTAACCATTCCCGTAAACCTCTGTAAGTCTATAACTGTTATGGGTATGGGCATGTCTACCACGGCCTTAATTTTCTCTGGGTCCGCTATTAGTCCACTCTGGATCAATATGTGCCCAATATAAGGAACTTATTTCAAGTTAGTCTTTGATTTTTTCAAGTTCAACATCAGGTGATGCTCTTGCACTTTCTGCAGCACTTTTTTAAATCTTGGATTCTGTTCTTGCAAATCTGGTTCCCAAATTAATTTATCATCCATGTAAGTCTCTACACCTTCTAGGCCTTCAAATATTTAAGATATTTTCCTCTGAAATATTTCTGGAGCTTTAACATCAAAATGGTAAGTTAAATGTCATTAGTTCAGAGCTGGCCCATCCAGTTTTGTATGCCAAAATCCATGACCAGCATCAAACACTGAAAAGATTTTGGCACCGAGTAGCCTTGAGGCTACATCTTCTACTGTTTTCATAAGATAGTGCTCTCCTTTGATAGCCTTATTCAAATCTCTGGGTTCAATACATATTCTTACCCTTGTTATGCTTCTTTATTATCACCATCGAATTAACCCAGATTGCAGGACTCTCAACTTTTTCGATAACACACAGCTTCTCCATATTGTTAAGCTCAGTCTTACCTTTATCTTTTAAAGCAAATGGTACTTTCCTAGGCGGATGTATCACTGGACTAACAGACTTGTCTATCTTAATGTTTTCCCCATTGACACCCTAACTCCTGACAAATGTCAGTAAACTTAGACAATATCTCTTCAGTTGAATAACTCTCTGCATTAATTAAGAACAATTTCTTGACAAGCTTTATCTCTAAGTATGCAGGTAGTCTCAGTACAGGCATTACATTGTCATCAACAACTTGGAAAGTGATTACCTGATTCCCTGATCTTTGAATCCCACAACCAGTACAACTTTCCTGTGCACATTCACCCAATGGCCAGAATAAGAAACCAGTTGTGCTTTCAGCTTTTGAATAGGCTGTCTGGATACATGATCATAGGCATAACATTACCTGGAGCTCCAGTGCCCAGTTTGAAAGTCCAATTTTCCCATTATTGCTTAAGTGCATTTTCCAGTCATTGTCCATGGCCGTGTCAGTTGATGTTTCAACAGCAAGATCATTCTCACTTTCTCTTCTAGTTTTGTCCTCAACTACATGCACTTTTGCACCTTGCTTTGCAGTATACATTCTTTCAAAATGATTCTGTCTATTGCATATTCAACATCTTTGCCCATATGCAGGGTATCTGTTTGGCCCATGCTCGCTCCCACATTTTCCACATCTTTGCAATCTGGGCTCTCTGGCTGGGAAATAGATATATGGATACACAGATACTTTCAGCAGATAAGGGCCTTTGGCCCACCTAGTATGTCCAATTGCACATGAAATTTTGCCTCTTCAAGCTTATTTTGAACTGGGTTGTCCCCTTCCTCCAACTACTAGGGTCCCCAAATGCCTATCCCATGCATTCTTGAATCCCGTAATCATTTCAGCCCCCACCACCTCCTCCGGTGGGGCGTTCCCCTTGTCCACCACCCTTTCTGTGAAGAAATATTTCCTCACATTACCTCTGAACCTCCCTCCCTCCAATTTCAACTCATGACCCCTAGTCCTGGAATGTCTCTTCCTCTGAAAAATAGTGTTTTCCTGCACCTTTTTCCTCCCTGTGAGGTACTTGTATGTCGCTGTCATATCTCCCCTCTCCCTCTTCTCCTCCAGGGAGTACACTTTCAAGTCCTTCAGCTTGTCATTGTGGGATTTGTGATGTAAACCCTGTACCATCTTGGTTGCCCTCCTCTAAACTGTCTCCACCCTTTCTATATCTTTACATAGGCCTCCAGAACTGGACACTACTCCAGGTGTGGCCTCACTAATGTCTTGTGCAGTGGAATTATGACATCCCTTTTCCTGTAGGTGATGCCCCTACCTTTGCATCCCAGCATCCTATTTGCTTTACCCACTGCCTTGTTGCACTGACTCCCAACCTTTAGGTCATCAGAGATGATAACCTCTATGTCTCTTTCCTGCTTGGAGCATGCTATATCCTCCCCCCACCGGCCGATATGTTGTTCCAGGGTCTGTGTGCCCCATGTGCATTAATCTGCACTTTTATGTGTTAAATCTCAAATGCCACACCCTTAACCATTCTTCAAGCTTCTTCAGGTCCCTCCTCATTTTATCCACTCCCTCCGGCGTGTCCACTCTGTTACAGAGTTTTGTGTGATCAGCAAACAGGGAAATTCCCCCTTACATGTTATCTGTAATGTCACTAATAAAGATGTTGAAGAGGACCGGACCCAGTACTGATCCCTGTGGCACTCCACTGGTCACCTTTCCCTCTGCAAAGTGACAGCCATTTACCACCACCGTATGTGTCCCGCTATCCAGCCCATTCCCCAGCCACCGCACTGCTGTCATACCCACACCCATATTGCCCAGTTTGTTAATAACCTCCTATGGGGCACAGTGTCAAAGACCTTACTGAAGTCCTGATAGACCATGTCCACTGCCCCCTGCCCTGATCCACCTCCTTTGTCACCCAGTCAAAAAATTCAGTGAGGTTAGTCTGGTACGACCTCCACCCAGTAAAGACATGCTGCCTTGGGCCCTGTAGACCACTGGTCACAAAACGTTCCACTAATCTGTCCTTCAGTAGTGCTTCCATAATCTTCACCACTACTGAGGAGAAACTGATTGGTCTGTAGTTTCCCGCTTCCGCTCTGTTCCCGCTCTTGTATAAGGGGACTACATCAGCTGTTCTCCAGTCTTTGGGCACCTCACCTGTTTCTAGTGATTGGTTAAATATGGTCAGCAAAGGTTAGCCACCACTTCTCTGAGCTCCCTCAGCACCCTGGGATGCACCCCATCCAGGCCCATAGCTTTATCAACTCTTATTGCTTCCAGTTCCTTTAGGACCCTTTCATGTGGAAAGAGACTTGTATCCATTTCTATGCCCATCCCCCCCTTGTACTCCCTTCTGGACTACTAGCTGCTCCTTCTACTGTAAAGACTGAGCAGAAATATCTATTCAGTGTGTCTGCTTTACTGTTGTTATCCTCAACAGTACTCTCGACCTCAACCTTTAGCCTCACTATCCCTCCCTTTGCCTTCTTTTTTTCACATACGTACCTGTAAAAAGTTGTGTCCCTTCTAACCACTGTTTTCACAATGTGCTCTGATCTTTGACTTCCCTTACTGCCCTCCCTGCTTCCCTTTGCCTCTCTTGGTACCTCTCCCTATCCCCTTCTGCCTGTGTCTTTTTGTATTGCTTGAATGCAGTCCTTTTGGCTTTCAGTTTCTCTGCTACCTCCTTGGAATACCAAAAGGGTTTCCTCTTTCTTTTGCCCTTGCTAACCTGCTTAGCACATAATTGTGTTGCCCTTGCTAACTCTGTTTGAAATACTGTCCACTTTTCCTCCACCACAGTCCCTCTCACTTTTTGCACAGTTTCTCCCTTCCCCCTTTGTTTTAAAACAATCATATTCACAGCAGCTTCTTCAACTGGTAGCTCACCCATGGTTTTAATTTGCCTCTTGCTGTATTCAGCAGCTCTGCATATGTTAATGGTTTTGGCTAGAGTTAAATCTACATTGTAGAGCAGTTGGTGCTGGACACGGTCACCCAAAATACCACAAACAATCCTGTCTATGATTAACAAATCAATCAGACTTCCAAACTCACAAGAGTTAGCTCAGAAACATAATTCTGCAAGATAAGCAACAAAGGTTTCTCCTGGTTGTTGGTTTCAAGTGTTGAGCAAATGTCTCTCATATGTGAGGTTCTTCCGTTGGTTGCAGTATCTCTCAAATTGCTCCATGATCTGGATTGAAATAATTTTGTTTTCCTCTCTTGCCCAATTTAACATACTATAGACCTCTAGGGCTGTGGGGCCCTTCTACATGCAGGAATGTCATTGCTTGAATCTTCAGAACTTCTCTGAAACTCCTGAGGCCACAAAAAAATCTCCACTTGCTGTTTGAAGCATCTCCCAGTGCAGGAGGTGGCAACAGCTGCTCCATCTTCTGACACCACGTAATGAAATGCAGCAGCAAAGTACAGTAGTCTGCAAAGCTTTACTAACAACCAACACAACATTATACTAAGACAGACTGTTGAAAATCTGGTGGGTTATAGCCCGTCAATCACTATACATATACTAAGGTTCAAATCTAGTGACATTATGCAGAGCGTGCATCATTAATACTCATTAACACATATCATCTCACGAACAAAGGACTCTGTCTCAGGTGACACAGCTATGCTGGTCAGTAGGAGGCTTTCCTACACTGTAGATAAGCTGTCAAGTTTAAAATATTGCAAATTACTAGAAAACATTGGCAAACAGTGGAAACAATACAAAGTGCAATACTGTCAAACATTTTACCTGCCCACCAATAAACTACAACTTTGGTTTATCAAGAAAAACTCTGGCACTTTGCCCAGATTAGGCTTCCTGAGGGGGGCTTGGCTACCAGGTGTGGTATGAAGCCTTATATACTAATCCTATGAATCATATTATATGTAACATCGTATTAAAAAACTGCAAAACATATTCAAATTGCATAAAAAAAGACAAAAACCCAACACCAAAAATATATACAAAAATGTGTCAATTAAGTCAAATAACAATTATGAGTCAAACAATCTATAACTGTGGATTAATTTTGACACTGAAAGTGCCCTCAAATTTGACATTTCTAAGTTCAATTTAAATGGTAAAACAGGAGAAAAAGGCAGTGCTGTTAGACTTTGATTTGAAATAAACAAGTCTCTGATTACTATGCTGGTAAAAGTTCCAGGTACTGTCATCCAAACACAAGTCTTTGGTTTCGGACACATTTTATTCTGTTGCTATTTGCATGGAAACTCGATCCCGTATTCCAATATTCATTCTGATTACTGCCAGAAAAAATCCACATTTTCTTCTGCCTCTTGTAATTTGGTGATATCTCTTAGTGCTTGGAAATGTCTCACTAATTATTTACAGGAAAGTGAAAGAGAAAACATTTTAGATCAATTTTCTTATTTACAAATAAACACATTCTAGCCAAGTACTGCCTCTTTAAAGCAATGACGGCATCTCTTGCTTTTTATATTACCCTCAGCCCCATTATTCATATTTGGAGTTATTCTATGTTGTCCGCAGTATTGCAGCAACTGAAAATGATATAAGGTTTTGCAATACATTCATCGGCTTAGTTGAATATATCTATATGACACCCTAACTCTAAATTTAGCGTAAACCAAGACATGCATAAGTGTTGTAAATGACCAGATTAACTGCCTCAATTAATACTTCCAGAACAAAATTTACCTTAAAAAAGGATTTAAAATCAAATTCATCATTATGTCCTGACGGTTTCAGACTTTTTTAGTCTGTAAATCCAAGCAGCTTCTTTTTTCGATCAAAATATAGGCTCTACAATGCCAGTTTGACAACAAAGTTATCAATCGCCATCACAGCAATGGATTTATGTTGACTGCAACTTGTGGTTGACATAAATTGGATTAGAGACTATGGCTATTTTTTCATCAGGGGGCTTTGCCCTCTGAACCCCCCATGTGGGGGGCTCTGCCCCTTGCACACCCTCGATCTCTAGGATTCCAACTCTGAGTCAGAATTGGATTGGGGAGCGGGTGCAGGACTGGGAGACAGTGTGCCAGGGTCTCGGGTGGACCACTACAGTGAAAATGTTGATGTTGTCGGCATCGACGTTTTCGCTGTATTGGTATCGCCGTACAGGGGGCATACCCAAAAGATATAGGTGATCTCTGCCTCTTTTTTTAAAGATTTTTTTATATATTACAACCATAACTATTGTAAATCCATTGTACCTTCTTGATGTTTCAACTGAAAATGTATTCCCAACGGACTATCTGGTCTCCCCTTACTAATGTCACGCACAAACTCCTGCATCTTTTGTTTGACCAGGCAGATAGTGTGTTCAACATAAATTTTTCTACAGGAGTATGTGATGGCATACACAACATAACTTGTGTTACAAGTTATGAATTCTCTGACTGAGAACCTATTCTCAGTTGCCAGATGCACATAATTTTCCCTGTAATTGCCATTTTGTAAATGTTACATTTTTTGCATGCACATGTGACAAAACCCTAGGGTTTTTCTTGGGGGGGGGGGGGAGTGAAACTGAATATACTGGCTTCTGATCAGGATGTCATTCAAGTTCTTTGCTCTGCTGTAACTGATACTTGGTTTTGCAACTATGTACTGTACTGCTGTACTTCACTATTACTTATTAGAACAGACCAATTTCTATTTATTCCAGCTCAAATTTTGCTTGCTATACTGTTGTACTCTGCAGATAGTGTCAATGGTATTTTCTCAGCCTTGTCATTCTTCCCTTTAGGTATCTGTATAGCCTCCTGCTCTAAATACGTTACCGCTTGTTTAGCATTTTCCAACAAATTTCTGTTATATCCCCTTTGTAAAAATCTCTCTGCCAACTTATGAGACTGCTGTATAAAATCATCTATTTCTGAGCAATTCCTTCTCAACTGGAGGAACTGTCTGTAGGGGATAACATATTTCAGGTAAACAGAATGAGCACATTCATAGTGCAATAAAGTGTTTGTGGTGGTCTTCTTACAAAACCCTTTTGTTTGAATTATCTGACTGGCTGCTCCCTTCAAAGTGATGTCAAAAAAATTAATGGGCTCCTTCTCAACACAGGCTATGAAATGTAGATTTTCTGTCACTTAGATTCAGCCATTTCACAGATGCAGCTGCTTGACTTTCCCTACCTCTCCATATACAGATGACATCACCAATAAACTTGAACCAAGTGATGATGTCACCTTCATATCAAAAACCCTCTGAGTAGGTTATTTCCTTCTCCAAGAGTCCCAGAAATAATTCCATATAGGAGGGGGCATACAAGTCCCAATAGTGGTTTTGCACATTTTCAGGTATTACTGTCTGCCAAAGTATTGCAGCAGTCATGCCCTTGTCAGTGTCACCTCCCCTGCAGTAAGCAAGCAGGTATGGTTTCACCTCTAGGGTTGGGGGCTAAGCCCTGCACCACCCCTAGGGTAGGAACCACTGGGGTCACCTGCAGGACATGGGCCACCTGGAGAGGGCAGAGAGTGAGGGATTGAAAAGTTAGAATATGATGAGGAATTCAGGTGGCAGATGTGGTCCAACATGTCGCTCGATTGAAGAGTCATGGATATGCTTCTCCTGGTGGAAGTTATGCATGGTGGAGGAGTCATCCACACAAACAGTGGACTGTCCATTAGGACCACCCAGCCACAGTAGTCTGACTCTGCAGGACCCTGCTCTCAGACATGTTTTAACTTCAACAAGGGGAGTTTTTCCAAAAGCAACTGCAGGTTTCAGCATGAATATGTTGCTTGCAATCAGCATCACCCCCTTGTACATTGCACCTCATCAAAGCCCTAGAAAGGAGGCAACTGCCCCTTTCACAAGAAATTCAACAAACCCTATGGAAGCAAGTCTACCCACCCCAGTAAGGGTGGACAGGCTCAGACCTTGGCAGGACTGAGACCTGGACCATGAGGCGGCCTGCCTGCTGGTGGAAAGTTTCTCAGAGGGTTTCAGAATCCCACACACTGGCCCCCATTAAGGGTACTAAGAAGAAAACCTGAAATCTGTTAAGAGACAAACCACAGGTGGTTTGGGACAAATTGGAAAAGGAGATGAAGCTGGGGAGGATCAGTGGCCCTTACCTAACTCCTTCCCTGCCAAATTTCAAGGTGTCTCCAATTGGCTTGCTTCCCAAGAAAATCCCAGGAGAATTTCACATGATCACCCATCTGCTGCACCCCAAAGGAGACTCAGCCAGTGACCACACTGATCAATGTTTCACGGCAGTTCAATAGGCAGGTCTGCACACCCTGATGGTGAAGGTGGACATAGAGTCAGCCTTCTGTCTACTGCCAGTACACCTGGCCAACCAGGACTTGCTTGGGATGAAATTTGAGGGTAAATACTACATGGAAAATTGCATGCCCCTGGGCTGCTCAGACACCTGAGCAGAGTTCAAAGGTTTCAGCACCTTCCTGCGCTGTGGGACAGCCCAGAAATCAAGGAATCAGGCATTGTTCACTACCTCAATTACTTCTTGTTCGTAGGTCTGGAGCACTCTCTGGCCTGTGGGGAAATGCTGGATATGTTTTATGAATTGTGTGACCTCTTTGGTGTGCCCCTGGCTCCTGGGAAAAGCAAAGCACAGAGTTACTTGCAATGGCTGGCGAAGCTGGGGTTTGGAGCCTAGAAGCCCCATCACCAGATTTGGGTGACAGAGGGATTATGGGAGGACTTGCAGGTATGGCAGACATTTATTGCCCACTTCAATGACATATCTATGTGGCCAGAATCTGTGGACATGCTTTCAAGCCAAATGGTATACTTCAGAGTTCCTTCTGCATGTGCAGCTGCCAGGCTCCAGAGGCAGATAACACTATTGGAGTGCTTCCCAATCATGGTGGCCCTGTATGTATGGAGTCCCAAGTTGAGAGACAAGAAGGTCATTGTTCAATCTGACAAAATAGGTGTGGTACACACCCTAAATGGACAGTTGGGTGCTAAGGGCCCATTGGGGAACCTCATGAGAATATTTGTCCTGATATGCATATTGCTGAATGTCCATATTAATGCTTTACATGTTCCTAGCACTGAGAATGGTATTGCTGATGCTTTTTCTCAGTCACAGTGGCAGGAATTGAGGGAGTTGGCTCCAGCAGCAGAACAGAATCCATGACTGGTCCCATCATTTCTGTGGAAGATGGTGACCTTGAGACCTGAGAGTGTGTAGGTAATGCTAGTGCTCCCTGGACTAGAGCAGCCTACCAGCACACTGTGCAGCATTACCATACCATCCAAGCAGAGGTGGGATGGCTGAACAGCTGGCCCATTCCAGCTGACCAACTGTGCAGTTATATAATGGAAATTAAGCAGTGGTCCTGATGCCAGGAGTTATCAGTCAGCATTTGGCAGGTCAGTCATGGTTTTCCCAAGCTGAGGGCTTCACAGACACCACCCACTCCTTCAGGGTCTGGAAGGTCCTCAAAGGATGGGGTAAGGGCCATACCAAAATCAAACTCTACAGAGACCCAAGCCTCCATGACAGGGTGTGTGCTCCCTGTGGTGAGGCTTTCATTACAGACGTCACCTGCCTTGCCCTCTGCTGCCACAAGGATGTTCAGATTTGAGCCTCCTGACTGGGTATGCTCCCCCTGCAGTGCTGCTTTCACTTCAGATGCCACCCACCATGCCCTCTGCTGCTGCAAGGATATTCAGACTCGAACCCCCCTGACTGAGTGTGCTCCTTCTGTGGTGCGACTTTCATTTCAGATGCTGTCTGCCTTGCCCTCCACTACCACAAGGATATTCAGACTCAAGCCCCCCTGACTGGGTGTGCTCCCCCTGTGGAGCGACTTTCACTTCAGATGCTGCCCGCCTCGCCCTCTGCTGCCACAACGATATTTAGACTCAAGCCCTCCTGACTGGGTGCGGTCCCCCTGTGGTGTGGCTTTCACTTCAGATGCCTCTCAACTCTCCCCCCACTGCCACAAGGATATTCAGGTATGGCCCCTCTAAGAAGCTCTAGGAAATTTTTCTAATTTTGGCTCCCATTATCTGGTACCTGGTGACTGACCATTTTAGTGGAGAATTCCTCTTGATTGGCTCCTAGAGTGAGCCGAAAAGGACTCTTGCCAAACCTGCTCTCCAGTTTCTGCTGTCTGCTCTCTGCTGCTTCATAGCTGCTTTTCCTTCTCCCTTTCCATTGCTTTCTCCCTTGCTAAACCCCCCTTGCAGCTCGGCATTGACCTGCCCTGCCCCCCCCAGCTCATTTATCTCTCTCCACCTTCTGAGCTTATTCACTGCTCCCCGATTAAGCTAATTCCTTCCCCAGAGTCCTCAGGTCCCCTGCTGCTAAACTGTCTCTGTGCATCCAGCCCCCGCCCCTATTCCTACCTTAATTACTCTAACCCTCTGCTCTCTCTCTTCCACAGACTTGAGCCCTTCTGACCAGGTACACTTCCCCTGTGTGCAGCTTTCATAGATACATAGATACATAGACAGTGTCGGCAGATAAGGGCCTATGGCCCACCCAGTCTGCCCATTTGAGCTTGTAAGTTTAGTTTGTTTTCCTAGAAGTCTGTTGCCCCTTACCCCTGACCTCCAGAAGTCCTTTATGTCTATCCCATGCATTCTTAAATCCCATGATTGTTTCAGCCCCCACCACTTCTTCTGGCAGGGTGTTCCACTTGTCCACCACCCGTTCTGTGAAGAAATTCTTTCTCATGTTTCCTCTGAATCATCCTCCCTCCAACTTCATCCCATGCCCTCTAGTCCTGGAACATCTTTTTTGCTTAAAAATAGTGTTTTCCTGCACCCTGCTCCTCCCTGTATGATACTTTTATGTCTCTATCATATCTCCCCTCTCTCTCCTTCCTCTCCTCCAGGGAGTACATGTTCAGTTCCTTCAACCTGTCTTCATAGGACTTGTGATGCAATCCATGCACCATCTTTGTTGCCCTCCTCTGAACCTTCTCTACCCTGCTATGTCCTTACTTAAGGTAGGTATGGTCTCCAGAATTGTACACTGTACTCCAGGTGGGGCCTCACTAGTGTCTTGTATAGCGGAATTATGACCTCCCTTTTCCTGCTGGTGATGCCCCTGCCTATACATCCCAGCATCCTATTTGCTTTACCTGCTGCCTTGTCACACTGTTTCTACCTTGAGGTCATCAGAGATGACAACCCCAAGATCCTTTCCTGCTTGGTGTGCTATATCCTCACCCCCAACTGATATATTGTGCCAGGGTTTTGTGCCCCATATGTATTATCTTGCACTTCTTTGCATTGAATTTCAACTGCCAAACCCCTGACCATTCTTCAAGTTTCTGCAGGTCGCTCTCATTCTGTTTACACCCTCTGGTGTGTCTACTCTGTTACAGAGCTTTATGTCATCAGCAGAACAGTGAAATTCTGCCTTCTAGGTCCTGCTCAATGTCACTGATGAAGATGTTGAATAGGACCGGTCCCAGCACTGATCCCTGTGGTACCCCACTGGTCACTCTTCCCTCTGTGGAGTGACAGCCATTTACCACCACCTCTGTGTCCTGCCACCCAGCCAGTTACCTACCCACCACACTACTGTCCTGCCCACACCCATATTCCCCAGTCTGTGTAATAGTCTTCTATGTGGCACAGTGTCAAAGGCCTTGCTGAAGTCCAGATAGGCCATGTCCACTGCCCTCCCTGATCCACCTCCCTAGTCACTCAGTCAAAAATTCAATGAGGTTGGTCTGACATGAACTCCCCTGGTGAAACCATGCTGCCTTGGGTCCTGTAGTCCATTGACAACCAGATGTTCCACCAATCTCTCCTTCAGTAAGTGCTTCCATGATCTTCCCCACTACCGAGGTGAGGCTGACTGGTCTGTAGTTCCTGCTTCCTCTTTGTTCCACTTTCATATAAGGGGACTACACCTGCTGTCCTCCAGTCTTTGGGTACCTCCCCTGTTTCCAGTGATTGGCTAAATAGGATAGCCAGAGGTTCAGCCACCACCTCTCTTAGTTCTTTAAGGACCCTGGGGTGCACCCCATCTGGCCCCATTGCTTTATCAACTCTTATTACTTCCAGTTCCTTCAGGACCCTTTCTCGTGTAAAGAGACTTGTGTCCATTTCTGCACCATTCTCACCCCTTGTACTCCCTTCAGACCCATTACCCTCCTCTTCCTCAGTAAAGACTGAGCAGAAATACCTGTTCAATATGTCAGCTTTACTGTTGTCATCCTCCATGCGCCCCCATCCTCCCCCTTCAGTCTCACTATCCCTCCCTTTGTCTTTCTTTTTTCACTTATGTACCTGTAAAATGTTTTGTCCCTCTACCCTCATGATTTTGCAATGTGTTCTTCTGTCTGAGCTTTGGCTTCCTTACTGACCTCCTGACTCCCTTTGCTTCTCCTGGTACTTCTCCCTATCCCTTCTGCCTGTGTCTTTTTGTATTGCCTGAATGCAATCTTTTGGCTTTCACTTTTGCTACCTCTTTGGAAAACCATAATGGTCTCCTCTTCCTTTTCCTCTTGCTAACCTGCTTAATGCATAATTCTGTTGTTCTTGTAATCCCCATTTTAAATACTGCCCACTGTTCCTCAACCCTGATTCCTGTCCCATTCCCCTTAATGCCTCTTTCAAGTATCTCCCCAAGTCTGCCCCCCTAAAATCCAGGATACGTGTTTTTGTGTGGTTTGGTTCTGCTCTTTCTGTGATTTCAAAACACAATGACTGGTGGTCACTGTTTCCCAGGTGCTCCCCCACTGTTACCCCATCACACTGTCCCTGTTTGTGAGCACAAGGTCCAGTATTGCCTTCTGCCGATTTGGTTCCATGACCAGTTGCTTGAGGAAGGCACCCTGAAGGGAGTCCAGGATAAATCTGCTCACTTCCTACACCACCCACCTCACTGTCCGCTGATGCAAGGATATTCAGGTATGGCCCCTCTAAGGAGCTCCAGGAAATTTTTCTAATTTTGGCACCCATTACCCAGTACCCGGTGACTGAACTTTTTAGTGGAGAACTCCTCCTGACTGGCTGCTAGAGTGAGCTGAAAGGACTCTTGCCAAACCTGTTCTCCAACTTCTGCTCACTGCTGCTTCTTAGCTGCTTTTCTTGTCCTCTAAATTGTACTGTGTGAAACCTGCTGAAATTGCTGCTACTCAGTTACAACTGCTATTTAATTGCTGAATTTGCTGTTAATTAATTACAACTGCTGCTTAATTGCTGAAATTGCTGCTGTCTTAATTACAAATCTGTTTATTTTGCTTAATTTTGCTGACAAATCTGCAATCGCTATGTCTGCTGTTTTAAATGTATTTTGTGATCTGTCTTAGTGCGGCTGCAGAGCCTTCAGCTATTTCCTGATTTACACATTGTATTACTTGCTTTGCAGCTGCGACTTTTATTCTGTACCTTCATTTTTACTTTTGTTCCCCAGTTGCTCTACTCTCCCTTTCCATTGCTTTCTCCCTCACTAACCCTCTCACAGCTCGTCATTGACCCACCCTGCCCCCCAGCTCCTTTATCTCTCTCTACCTTCTGAGCTTATTCACTGCCCCCCGATTAAGCTAATTCCTTCCCCAGATACCTCAGATCCCCTGCTGCTAAACTGTCTCTGTGCATCCAGCCCCCACCCCTACTCTTATCTTAATTGATCAAACCCTCTGCTCTCTCTTTCTCTTTCACAGACTCGACCCCCCCCAACTGGGTGTGTTCCCCCTGTGGTGCGGCTTTCACTTCAGATGCTGCCCACCTCCCTCTCCACTGCTGCAAGGATACTCAGGTATGGCCCCTCTAAGGAGCTCCAGGAAATATTTCTAAATTTGCGCCCATTACCCAGTACCCAGCGACTGGCCATTTTAGTGGTGAACTCCTACTGACTGGCTCCTAGAGTGAACAGAAAGGGCTCTTGACAATCCTGCTTTCCAGCTTCTGCTCTCTGCTGCATCTTAGCTGCTTTTCTTCTCCTCTAAATTTTCATCCAGCTCCCCATCCCCACCCAGTCACTCTTTAAAGGGTACCTAAACAAGCAGTTTTTAAAAAATGCAAACTCCAAAATCTGGCTTCATAGAGAGGTAAAGTAAAGGCTGCTGTTTACATTTATGCTAAAACTGCATTTATGTAAATAACATAAATGCAGTTTCATAGCTTTTGAAAAATGTAAACATCAGCCTTTCACTTTCAAAAAACAGCCTTGGTTTCTCCTTAAGATGTCTGCCAAGTGTGTTAAGTGATGAGTCATGATGACATCATCGGAGCCAGAGACAGAGACTCACATACAGGTATATTCCTATAGTGATAACTAGTTCTTCTTTCCCTCTTTGTTTTGAATTGTTGTACCTGAATGATCAACACCATGTGTTAACTCATGGATTATTTTGATCAGTACACATGTTAAGCTATGATTTTGTTCATTTTGTTCACTTTAACTTGCAAAAATGTTTTGCAATCCTGCTGACTTTCTGTTTGGCAAACTGCAGTACAGTACAACACTTCAAATACCTGATGATCTAGAGGTGTGTGATGCCCTGAATTTTGTTTTTGTGTTAACCAGGAGAGACACACTAAGCTGAAAGCTTGTTTACAGGTGTGGTTTGGGAGCACAAGTAAGTTTAGTGACATGCAAAGGGTCACACAGCAAAATACCAGTCTGGTTCAATTCCAAAGCTCGTGCTCTCTTGTTAATCCACAAATAAGGCTTTCTTTTTCCACATGAATCCCCTGCACCTAGCCTGCCTTCTGTTGAACACCCACCATCCATACCCTGTCCTTAGTAGTTCCTGGGGCTGCATATGTGCTTACTGTCTCATGAAGAGAATTATCACACCTCAGATTGTGATCTCGTACCTCAGAGAGTTGTGCACATCTATACCGATATGCATCATCAGCTGGCACTGTTAAAAAATGCCTCCAAATCACTCTCCAGTCCAATTTCTCTATGTCTGACAGCTCCTACAGTAAACATTGAGTGGATCACCACCCTTCTGCACAGTGAAGGTAGTATGTACAATTCCCCTGTTGTGTTTTATTCCCGCCTCATTAACCAACAACGAGGTCTTCCTGGAGGACCAAGCAATAAAGCATTATGACCAACCAGAAAAACTGCTGTTCATGCCCTCATAAGGGCTTTACTTACAATGGATAACAATATTAATAGCAGGAGAGGCATACTAATACCTTGAGCAAATCCACCCAACTTCCAGTGTCAGTTTACTCCTTTACCTGTGATCTGCAGAACCCCACAGAACAGTTTCCAGCAATTCTTCTCAAGTACTTTTCTGTGCCCTTCTGCACAATGTGAGTTGTCTGGCTACCACTCTTCCAAATCTTGAATGAGCTATACACAACTCCCTCAATACTGTCCTAACAAACGTCAACATCCCCTCCACCCAAGGGTAATCTCCCTACATTGAATTCAATTAACAGTTTAGGTGTAGCCCTGCCACTCTGAGTATTTGTCATTGTTGGCTACTCTCATCCACAGTCAGGTAGTGATCACGGTGCTGGCAGCCTCACATTTTAGATCTCACAGTGATCTGCTCAACGTCCTCCTTCCTGTCTTCAGTTAACCTGAATATAGCGGTACCCTGCTGGAATGGCCTCTTCAGTCCCTCTCTGGTATTCACTCATTCTTCTTACCTGCTCCCCACAACAAAAACTGGTGAGTTCACTACCCTTCCGCATCATGAATGTGGTTAGTACAGTCTCCCATGTTATTTTTACATATTATTAATAAACACAATCTTCTGGTAAGCCAGGCTTAAGGCAGCATGACACAAGTGGAAAATAGGCTTTCCTACTCACATATGATCTAAGCCACCTATGATTAGGCACTATTAAATGACATGCATAATGATGTGCATACCCACCATTTAATAGTGCACAATCAAAGGTAGCCTAGATCTTTTAAGGATAAGAAAGCCCATCATTCCCCTTGTTTCCTGCTGCTATCAGGCAGACTTATTGGAAAGATATATTTATATTTGTTATGTAAAAAAAAATTGGGGACTGTACTACTTGCATTCATGATGCAGAAGGGTGATGAGCTCACCAGTTTTCAGTGTGAGGAGGATTAGTGAAGAATGAATACCAGAGGGGGGACTGAGAAGGCCACTCCTGCAAAGTACTGCTATATTCAGGGAAAGGGGACGACAGAAGGGAAGCAATATGAGCAGATCACTGTGAGTAATAAGATGTGGGGCTGCCAGCACCAGACTCGCTACCTGACCCCATTGTCCTGGCCAGCATTCCCCTTTCCATAAAACCAGTCCATACAATTGTCCAAGGCTGTGTGTGGCTATTAATGTGTGAACTGGCTGCTACTACACATTCAGTCACTTTACTACCAGTTTAGTATTGCTTGTAAAGCACTTTGGGATACAATGTGTATGAAAACCACTATATGAATGCTGCTTCTTCTTCTTTTTCTTCTTCTTCTTCTTCTTCTTATTTCCCATGGAAAAAGAAGACAAGACAAACATATATTTGATTTTCGAGAAAGTATGAACTCTAACATTGGGCTGCTAAAGAACTCTACTACATAAAAATGGTGGATCTAAGGGGTGGTGAAGGGTGTGGCTGCAACCCCTTCCCCACATTGTAACATACTAGCTTGCTGCTGCTGTATTTCACTTTGTTGAAGAAGTGTGATTTATTGATTGTACAAATGTTTACATTCAAACTATGGATTACATTTGTAGGTTCTGTCAATAATGTACTAGAAAAGAATAATAGCAGAAACTATTAAGGTTTAATAAAAATGTTAAAAAGTGCATATTAAGCATGTACACCACCCCAGCACCTCTATTGTAGCATCCTGGATCCGCCATAACCACTAGACCACCAGGTTATTGAAGATTTGTATTACATTGTGATTTGCCACAGAGACAGTTGGTTGGATTAAAACACAATTTCAGCATGTTAAAGTAAACTAAATGAACAGAACCATAGCCTAACATGTGTATTATACAAAATAATGCACATGGTTTTGACCATTTGGGTGAAACAATTCTACATAAAGGGAAAAAAGAACTAGTTAGCACTATAGAGAGCCATATATCTCTCTGACTTTGGCTCCAATGATGTCATCACATAACACATTTGGTGGCCATTTTAGGAAGCAGGTAAGATAGTTTTTTTTGAAGTTGGAAGGCTGATTTTACAATTTTCAAATGCTCTGGAACCACATTTAGGTAAATTATATAAATGTAGTTTTAGCATTAATGACTATAGCAGCGTTTCCTTTAGTCACCTGCGGAGTCAGATTTTTGAATAGTTTGTTGTCAAAATGTTGTTTAGGTATCCTTTAAATCCATTTGTTGCACCTCAGACTCCACCCCACAGTGCAGCTCACCGAACTGAAACCCAGCAGTATCCACCCTTGGAATCATTCACATTTTCTCTCCCTGCATCATCTTGTACTGTGGCTGCCTACTAATATCTAGTAGCTTAGCCTTTAAGACTTTTCCTAGCAGCTCAATCCCCATTTCTCCACTGGAGCTTCTTCTTTCTTCTACACCTTAAACTTTACCTTCACTCTTAACACTTGACCTCCACTGCTGCACCTATCTCCCATTTCACCTAGTCTGTGTCACCCTCTCTCCTGACAATGTCACCCACCCACTCTCTCTCTCTCTCTCCCTCCATATCCCCCCTCCTGATTCACTTATTCACTTACTTTCCCTCACCCTCTCCATTCCCTCCTTCTCACCCCTCTCACCACAGTTGCCCCAGCCTTGTCTCACCTCATCCACTCACACTCTCCATGCCCCCTCCATCAGATGCCCTTGCCTTTCCTACCCCATGGCCCACCCCGCACTCTCCTATCCCCATCTCTTCCCTCTCCCACCTTAAGGCCCCACCCTCTTCCCCTTCTTTCTTCCTCATCTCTACTCCTCCCCTCCCACCTCCTAAATCTCGAGGCACTCTACCACTGCTTAAACCTCTCTGCCGCACTGTCCACACACAGTTCTGGCAGTTCAAAACACCCCTCGCTCCTTTCCCTCTCCCTTCTCCTTCTGCTCCTGACCGTGACATCCAACCCAATCCCAGCCCCCCCATGCTCCAATCCATTGTCACCCCAACCGCTACCTTCCTGGGTCATCCCAGTCCCAGACCTCATCCTCTCTAAGGGTCTCTGTATTTTTCATCTCAACGCCAGGAGCCTCCTTCCAAAAATTGATGCCCTAAATGTATGTCTTACCCAATATCACCCGAACATACTCTGCATCTCTGAAACCTGGCTATCTGGCAGAATCCCAAATTCCTCTCTTGCCATTCCCAACTTTTAACTATTCCACTAAGACAAAGGTAAGCGAGGTGGGGGGGTAGCCTTGTACATCAGGCAATCCATCTCTAGCTCTATTATTTTCAAAGAATTCAGCCCCTCCTCCCACAAACTTATTATTGCCCACTTATCCCTCCCCTCCTCTGCCCCCTTTATATTGGTGCTCTATGCGCCCTGCCTAAGGCCTCACCTGACTCCATCATCAAGGTCATCTCCTCTATCTCCATCTCCAATGGTGAACTTTTGCTCCTGGGTGACTTCAGTCTCAACTGGCTCTCCTCATCAGCCAAGCCTACCACCCTAATGATTGAGGCCCTGACCCTCTTTCAACTTATCCAGGAACCTACCTGTCTAAACCTTCGGTCTCAAAACCACTCCCTTCTAGATTGGATTCTATCCTCCCACCTCCACTGCTTCTCTGCTTCGGGCATCCTCTCCGACGCCCTCAGCGATCACTGTATTACCTATTGCATTCACAAAATCCACACTCACATTCCCCTCACAAATTCATATGGTCCTGCCCCCTCCACACCCTCAATGAAATCACCTTGTAACATGATCTCCTAAATGCTGACTGGCAACCTGTCTTCTCTGTCCTGGGTGTGGACCTTGTCTTATCCCATGTCTACAACATCTTTAGTTGTATCTGGGACTTTTACACACTACTTAGAAAAGTCAGGGTGAAACGATACCACCACCCTTGGATTACTGCCGACTTTATCGCCATGTGTAGTGCCCAAGACAATGCCTGCCAACTTTATAAATCATTCCATGCTCCAGCTGACCTCCTAATTTACAAACAACTCAGAAACAGGTGCACCAAGGCTATTCGCCTGTCAAAGGCATCCTATTTTAAATCCCAGCTTGAACAGAGCCAAAACTCCCCTGCTTCTTTCTGGAAGGTGATCCAGTCCCTCCTGGCTCACCCCCTTCCAACAAACTTGCCCAGTCCTCAAAATCGATGGCTCCCCTGTCTCTGACCCTGCCTCTGTAGTGGAAGCTTTCAACAGTTCTTTGTCTCTTGCGCCATGCTCTAATCCCCTTCCATCACTCCACCTTGCTATTAACCCTGTCCTCCTGAATCTCCCTCCCCTCCCACCAGCTTCCTCTTTCCTCCCTTCTCTCCTCTTGAAGTTTGCTTTGCTTTCATCTCTCTCTCTCTCTCTCTCTCTCTCTCAATCCCTCCAAATCAAGTCCTGATGCTCTCCACCCTAGATTGTTCCACATCTCTGCTCCCGCAATAGCCACCCCCTTGACATATATACTAAATCTCTCTCTCCACAGCTACTGTTCACAAAGCCTGGAAGTCTGCCAACATTCTACCCTTATTCAAGGGTGGCAGTCCATCATTCCCTGGAAATTATCAGCCATCTTGCTCCTCCCCTCCCTTGCTAAAGTCCAGGAAACCCTCATTCTTGCAAAGCCCTCTGACTTTCTCTCCTCTCATAACTCCCTATCACCTGTACAATCAGGTTTTCAGAAACAACACTACACTGTCACCTCTCTGCTGCATGTCACTGACTCCATCTTCACAGCAATGGATCATAGCCAAATCACTGCTGCTATCTTCATTGATTTGGCTTAAACTGTTGACTCTGACTCCCATCCACTCCTCCTTCAAAAACATAATTCCTTTGGCCTTGCAAAACCTGCAGTTGATTGGTTTCATTCATACCTCCAAAATAGACAACAATCAGTCCTTATAGGTGATGCACTAATCCTCTCCCTATCCTCTCCGGGGTCCCTCAAGGCTCTATCCATGGCCCCATCCTCTTCTCTCTTCACAAACGATCTTCCCTCTGTCTGTCTATCCTCCAACATACACATGTACACAGATGACACTGTCATCTATGCCTCTGGCCTATCCCAGGATAGCATTCTCCCAATCTCCAAAATGATTTCAACAGAGTTCAGTCGTGGTTCCAATCTAACCAGCTAAAACTCAATGCCAAAAAGACAGTTACCATGTTTTTTTGTTCCAGACAGAACTGGCCTCCCTCCCAGCCCCCCAGCGATCACCACCCTGGATGGCTCACCCCTTGTGATGGTCTCTGCCTTCAAATACCTGGGTGTCTGGCTAGACAGTAACCTTGATTTCTCTACACACATTGACGTCATCTGCACCAAACTCCAGTTTTCTACCGCCACACAGCCAGCCTCCCTCTCCCCACTCAATGTGAATTGGTACTTAACACAATTTTTCCAGTACTGGATTATGCTGATGTAATCTATGGCAATGCCTCAGCCTCTTCCCTCTCTAATTTAGACACCATCCTCAACTCCTTCTGATGCTTTACCACTGTCTCCCCTCCTCTTACCCATCACTGTCTCTTTTATGCTCTACTTTCCCTTTTGCCACTATCTCACAGGAGAACTGTCCACTGTGTCTCCCTCATTGCTAAATATTGGTTTGACCCCCTCCTCCCCTACCCCTCATCCCACCTTATACCAGCCAAATCCAGAGCCTACTCTGTACATCACAGAGAGTCACGTACCTTCTCCATCCCTCGTCCTCACTCCACTGCAGGCAAGTCTGCCTTCTCATACCATCTCCCTCTCCTCTGGAACAACCTACCCTATGATCTTCATCTTGCCTCCTCCTTCTCTTCCCTCAAAAGACTCGTCAGAGTCCTCCCCTTCCCTCAGTGCCCCCAATGCTCCTAACCCCTGCCCCATCTCCCTTCTGACCCTGTGCGCTTTCCCCCATATCTCTACTGTCTTTCCTACATAAGCCTCCCACTCTGTGTTTATAGGTCTATGTTGGCCAGAGCTGGACACCCTCCTGTTTTCAAACTCAGACCCTACTTGCTCCCTCACAAGGGACCTCTAAGCATCTTAGGATTTAACTGTTAGTTATGCCTATGTTTCCTCACCTTATTATATCTGTGTTGTTACCTTTGTATACATTGTGCCTATACCATATTACAACTCTTGTAAACTGTTGTAAATTCCTTATATTGTAAACTGTTGTAAATTATTTATACTGTAACAATGCTCTACTGTTGTGCATTCTTTGTACATGGGTCACACCTGGAAATGAGCCTCACCAGTTTTAAATAAATAAAGAATAAAAAATTTCAGGTGGACGGTTCCCTCGTGCCCAATCATGCTAGTGATTCCAGAACAGGTGTGGGCAGCTTTGCTGTGATTTGCTGGAAGTCTTACGAGGCCACACTGTTTAAGACCGTGTTCACCCTGGCACTCTGGGGGCCATTCTGGGTCTTGGAATTGGTGCAGACTGCCCAAAACTGAGCAGTCACAAGCTTGATGGATGCAGACATCACAGTGACCCTGGAGGGGACCTTCACATGGATATGACAAGTAAAACAGACCAGAAGTGTATTGGCTGCTGGTGCACAGTGAAGACTTCAGTTGGGACAACACAGGACATCAAATCTTTGGTAGTCTGTTATGTGGTCCTCCACCTGGCTGAAGGCAAGGCTTTCTTGTGGCATGCAGAAGGCAAGCCCATGAAAACTTATATAGTTAGACACATCCTGGGGTTGGCAGTTTGGCATGCCAGACTGAATACCCAAGAGTACAATACCCATTTCTTCAGGAATGGGGCAGCAGTGACTGCCAGGCCCAAGGGGGCTTTTGGATAGTGAGAGCCAGGCCATGGGTGGTGGAAGTCCCAAGTGCTTTTTTGCTATGTCCGTCCGCATTTGCTTGAACATTTTTGTCTTGCTCTGTTCCAGGTTCCCTTGAGAGCTCCAAGCATGTATGGATCTGTGGACATTTCTCCATCTACTGGGGTGAAGAGAGTGGCTTGTTGGCCTGAGGGGAATAACCTATTGATATCACAGCAGAAAGAACAGATTCACTGGATGGGCAAAAGAGGCATGCACTGGGAGAAGCTTCTTCCCTAGACTTGTGGTGGAAGCCTGGCTAGGGTACTCAGCAGACATCCTCATAATTCATCTGGGTGGAAATGACATGGGGCTCTGGAAAACCATCAACTTGCTTCTAAGGAAGAAGGAAGACCTACAATTCATAAAGGGATGGGGACCTAAAACCACAGTTACGTGGTCTCCCCTCATTCAACAGAGGCACTGGTGGCATGCAACTGACTCAAAAACTATGGACAAAGAATGCATTGACATCAGCAGAGAAATATGACCATTCATGGAGTCTACTGTGGGAACTGTGGTTCAGCAAAAGGACATTAACATCTCCAGCCAGAGGTTTGTGCTATACCAACTAGATATAGAGGCAGCACTGTATTTTCTTGATGTAGAACTGAACTTTAGAACTGCTCCCAAGCAATTTATCCTAGAACTTTTGGAGTATGTGCCATGACACTATTATTTCACTTTCAACCAGCAATTTTATTTACAACTCAGGGGATGGCTAGGGGGCAGCCTTGGCAACCTCATATACCAACCTATTCAAGTCCTGCTGGGAATGTGTGTGTGTTTTGCTGTCTCTAGCACCCATCTTAGGCACATACAGCATTACTATCCTTTTATTGGTGATGTCATATGCATTTGGAGTGGGGGCTGTGAGTTGGCAAAACTATTTATGGATTGGCTTAACAACAATAATTGGAATCTACACTGTACTATCAAAGTGGATACAGAACAAATTGACTTCTTAGATATCACTCTTAAAGTTCTGAATAACAAAATGACTGCAGTTCCATAGGAACACTACAGCAGGAAACAACATATTGAGAGCTGATAGCTCTCATCCCAAAACACTAGTAGACAGCATACCTCATGGCAAACTCTTAAAAATTCACTGTAACTGTACTGATGACTTCAAATTTGAAGAGGGGTTGAAGGCAATGAAAGCTTGATTTAAACAAAGGGGTTATGCCTGTGATACTGTGGAACTGGCATACAAAAAGGTAAGGAATCCAAATATAGTGGGCCTTTTGTGGGAGATGGGAAATAAGAAAAGACACTGGAAATCTAGATCCTGTAATTACATTTGTTGCTGACTACAACTGCAGGGCCCTAAAAGTTAGAAATATAATCAGAAGTAGATGGAGTATTCTGTCAGTAGACCAGGATTTGAGGAGCCTCTGTGATCCAATGTCCAGAGTCACATTGAGGAAGGGATTGAATTTGGGTGATCATTTAACCAACAGTCATTTCTCAAACCAGGAATTTAAACAGCAGGGTATTAGAACTAGTGAACAAGTCCAACACTTCAAATATCCAGGGGTAACCTTGGACTGCTCCCTTTCATATGCCCAGCATATCGATAATGTTGCCTGGGCTGCCAGGATCATGATTGGTCTGTTCCACAGGCACAAATACTGTCTGATGCTTGAAGCCCTTAAATCTGCAATTCATAGCTCTCTCATATCTATTGTTAACTATGGCTTGGTTATCTATGGTGCTGCTACTATTACTTCATCACTCCATAGAATATACATGGCATTAAATAAGGCTTGCAGACTTCTCGCTGGTGCTGCATGCCTCACCCACACATGTGACCTGTACGATCAAGTTGGATGGCTGCAGCTCAGCAGAAGGTTGCATTATCAATCCTGCTTGTTAGCCAAAAAAGCACTTCTTGGCATCCTATCCCCTGGAATTGTTAACCTCCTTAGCCTCACTGCAGCTCTCAGTATATTTGATTTGATTTTTACGTCGCGCATACATGCAGTGAACGTTTTGGGAGAGTAGCACACTTTGGAGGTGTGCCTCTCCCTTTCAATCCACTGCTCCATTCAGCAGGCGTGACAGTCCTGCACCAATGGGTGCAGGAGCTGTGTATGACAGCGGTGGTCTTCGCTTCAAAGAAAACCACCGCTGTCATACAGAGCACTGCGTCACACCACCCTCCCGCATCATGCCGCCCCCCCCAAATCTTTGCTGCCAGGCTGGGAGCCCACCCCAGCATGGCAAACGTCCCACATAGTCTGCCGACGGGGGTGTCCAATCCCTGTCGGCTCCACGGCCCCCCCAAGCCATCCTTCTGCCATGCTGGGAGCCCACCCCAGCATGGCAAAGGTCTCGGGCTGTCTGCCAATGGGGGTGCCCAATCCCCCGTCGGCTCCTCGGCCCCCCAGCCATCCTTCTGCCACGCTGGGAGCCCACCCCACCGTGGCAAACGTCCCACATAATCTTTTTCTTTAAACCTGTAAATCAAAACGGTCCCACGGCGCTTCTCCCAGCCCCTCCCACAACCCGCACCCACCTACTGTGCACCCAGCCTCCACACACTCTCACACCTCTCACCCCATACTTACCTCTCTGAGCTCGGCAATGATCTTCGTGGACCGGGAACACATCTGCACTCTTCAAAGCCGACCACGAACTGAGGAAATGCCGGTAAGCTGTATAATGGGCTAGATAGGGGGGTTTCAACTTTATTGCATATCTCAGGCATTTTGGGAATTTTGCACCAAATTTTCAACATGGGGTTTTTGGGACCCCTTCTCATGATTGATGTCACTGTCATGGCGTTATTCGGGCCCGAAGGGTGATTTCGCAGTAACTGCACAGTCACTGTGTGAAATCACCCTTTGGGCCTGAATAATGCCATGACAGTGACATCATTCATGAGAAGGGGTCCCAAAAACCCCATGTTGAAAATTTGGTGCAAAAATTCAAAAAAATGACTGTTTTACGAGCGTGCGTTGCACAGTTCTTACGCAGGCTCATAAGTTCATGTATTTTCAATATTTTCACTCTAGAATTTCAACATTGCCATTTTACCACACCTCCTTATGAGCAGTACAGCTGTCATTTTTCACATCCTGCCCAAAATGTGTTTCTGCCCATGTAGCGCACAATGGGGCAGTCGGTGTGCGAAATCAATGTATGGGACACATTAAGAAAATCACGGTGACACTGTTCATTAGCAGAGGTCTTAAAATGGCTATGTTGAAAATTTGGTGAAAAAATTCCTAAAAATGACTGTTTTACGAGTGTGCGTTGCGCAGTTCCTACACACGCTCATAGGTTTGCGAATTTTCAATATTTCCACTCCAGATTTTCAACATTGCCATTTTACCACACCTTCTTATGATTAGTACAGCTGTCATTTTTCACATCTCACCCAAAACATGTTTCCGCCCATGTAGCTCACAATGGCGCAGTCGGTGTGCGAACTCAATGTATGGGACACATTAAGAAAATCACAGTGACACTGTTCATGAGCAGAGGTCTTAAAATGGCTGTGTTGAAAATTTGGTGAAAAAATTCCTAAAAATTACTGTTTTACAAGTGTTCATTGTGCAGTTCCTACGCATGCTCATAAGTTTGTGAATTTTCAATATTTTCACTCCAGATTTTCAACATTGCCATTTTACCACACCTCCTTATGAGCAGTGCAGCTGTCATTTTTCACATCTTGCCCAAAACGTGTTTCTGCCCATGTAGCGCTCAATGGCGCAGTCGGTGTGCGAACTCAATGTATGGGACACATTAAGAAAATCACAGTGTCACTGTTCATGAGCAGAGATCTTAAAATGGCTATGTTGAAAATTTTGTGAACAAATTCCTAAAATTAACTGTTTTATGAGTGTGCATTGTGCAGTTCCTACGCATGCTCATAAGTTTGTGAATTTTAAATATTTTCACTCCAGATTTTCAACATTGCCATTTTACCACACCTCCTTATGAGCAGCACAGCTGTCATTTTTCACATCCTGCCCAAAATGTGTTTCCGTCCATGTAGTGTACAATGGCGCAGTCGGTGTGCGAAATCAATGGATGGGACACAGTAAGAAAATCATAGTGACACTGTTCATTAGCAGAGGTTTTAAAATGTCAGTGTTGAAAATTTGGTGAAAAAATTCCAAACAATGACTGTTTTACAAGTGTGCGTTGCACAGTTCCCACGCACTGTCGTAGGTTTGCGAATTTTCAATATTTCCACTCCAGATTTTCAACATTGCCTTTTTACCACACTTCCTTATAAGCAGTACAGCTGTCATTTTTCACATCCTGCCTAAAACATGTTTCTGCCTATGTAGCGCACAATGGGAGTAACAAAAAGGTCATGCTGAAAATTTATTGTGCAAATACCAGCAATCGCACAGGGCATTAGGGTAAAGCACCATACGTGCCAAACACCACTGCAAATACCTGCAAGCAAACGTTCGGCATTGACAAATGCTTGTTATTTTTGTAACCGGTTAAAAAGCAACTGGGTCACATAACCCTTTTATATGCTTGACCTGGTGATGGTTGAGAGACACTCGGTACATCAATACAAAGTCACATATAGGGTAAGAAACAAACCAAAAATACATACAAAATAACATTTGGAGGTAATAATAATAAGTAGGTAAAATTGCATTTTCACAAGGCAGGAACATTATACGATGTAAACCAGGTTAAAAAGAACAGAATTCTAGGTATACCAACAAGTAATCATGTACAGTTACATACTGACCTGTTACTAAGTACACTTTTCAATGATTTTCTAAACTGATGTAGGCTTTGAGCATTATGCAAATCATCTGGTAAATCATTCCAGGTTTTTATGGCAATTTGTTTAAAAGATTTTTGACACTTTGTAATTTTACAAGTCGAGGCAGTTAAGAGGACTGAATTTTGAAAAAGCAAAGTTCTAGTAGATATCCTCAAAGAAAGAAAAAAAAAATATACATAGGATTAGATTTGGTACTTTGAATTGATTTACTGTAAATACAAAATAAGCCGTTTGCAAAGCAATCTCTATGTTCAAGTGATAATCACCCCAATCTACCCTACATGTTACAATGATATTCCCTGGGCTTGGCTCACAAAGCAAATCTACATATAGAATTAAACAAAATGTATCTTTCATGTCCAAAATTCTCTGAAGCGGTTTCCCAAACTAGACTTCCATAGTCCAATATAGGCATTAAACAGGCTGTAGCTATGATCTTTCTGGCATCACCTGTAAGGTAAGCCCTCACAACATAAAGGGCTCCAACTTTCTGACCTAATTGTTTGATAACATTATCTACATGAGTTTGAAAACAAAGGTTACTATCCAAGGTAACTCCCAAATATTTTAAATCCAGGACAATATCTAATATTGTACCATCATCTACTATTATGTTAAAAGGTTCCTGGAACTTCTTGGATTTGTGGCTGAGTAGAATAACATTCCCTTGTTTTTTTCTTATTAAGAACTAATTGATTTTCCTTTAACCATCTTGTCAAGTTGTTATATAATCATTACCCAGAGTTAGTTGAACTTTCTCAATGTCTTTGTTTGCTATGTACAACACAACACTGTCTGCGTACAAAACAATCGATGATTCCATACAAATAGATGGTAACTCATTCATATAAATTGAAAACAATAAAGGTCCAAAAACTGAACTCTGGGGAACACTGGACTCCACATCTCTTGATTCAGACATTACTCCGTATGAGTACTACAGAGTACTACAATGAACTACAGAGTCCCCAAAGCCCAACTTCCTAAGTTTAAGTTCCATTAGGGGGTGATCTACAAGATCAAAGGCCTTGGCGAGGTCCATGAAGACTGCCCCAACATACATCCCACTATTTACATTACATGAAGGTCATTTGTGAACCTAACTAAGGCCATCATCGTACCAGACCCCTCCCAGAAACCATGCTGTGCCATTGTCAACAAACTGTACTTGTTTAAATACTCCAAGATCTGAAAATGGAGTAACTTTTCTTGTAGTTTACCAACCACTGACAACAATGATATTAACTGATAATTGGTTGGCCACCTTTGAAAATAGGAGAGACTATTGCTTTTTTTCCACAAATTTGGAACAATGCCTGTACAGGTGGATTTATTAAATATTATTTGCAAAGGATGTGCTATTTCTTTAGCAACATGTTTTAATATTTTGGGGTCTAGCATGTCTGGTCCTGACCCTTTCGGAACATCTAGCCAAATTAACTCAGAATATACCTCTCCCCAAAAGATTTCTCTGAAATAAAATTTAGGTTCAGGCTTACTTAGTCCTAAAGTACCTTATTTAGTTGATTCACTAAAGTCCTGTAGATAATCTAATAAACTAGTAAATGTCTCATTAAGGTAATTAGCCATGTGTTTATTATCAGTTATCTCTTGTTCCCGTTCACCAAACCCCTTATATCATTCTTAACCCTAGGAGAAATCAAATTATTTAAACTTTGTCAAAATTTACATTTATGTTGAAAACTGATGACTTGTTCATTTTTATAATAATCAACTTTGGCCTTTTTTATTTCTCTTTTACATTCATTTCTCAATTGCCGATAACAATTCCAGTCTCTTTTGAGTCCGGATTTCCTATAGATCTGATTGGCCGTGTCTCTTTCTTTCATTAATTTTAGGAGTCTGTTGTTTTCAGTGCTCATTTGTTAATTATTGATTCTAATGTTTTCTGGAATAATTAAACGGCCTCATCTACATCACTTGCAGTTTATAATTTACACCAGTTAACCTCAAAAAGATCCTGCTTTATCCCTTGTAATTTAACATCCTTTAGTGATCTTGTTTTGACAATTCTGAAGTTGCCCTCGAAGCTCAGCCTACCAATCTCTCCATGTTCCAAGATGCCAGACATCACAAGGGCAGTGCTCCTTCCCTTATAGAGCTCCTCTTTCATCCAGCACTCTTAACAGAGACATCTCAACCTTACCAAAACTAGGTCCTTTCAAACACACACTCCATCAGCATCTCATGGCTAGCAGTTCCTGTGACTGCTACACCTAAGCTACCACCACCTGCGGGTACAACAAACCTATCTTCTTCTCACTTCTCCACTTTAATAGCAGTATCTTTTCCTACCCTGCTCACCCCCTTCCCCTACCTCCCATCTTCATCTCCTGTCCACCCTTCTGCCAGAACCCCTCTCTCACCAACTCTGTCTACTCAGATTTTGACAAGACCATTTTGCTGCCCACCCTTTTCTGCTCTCTGCTTTCCTCCATCGCTTTGTTCACCTCCCAATCTAAAGTTTTTATAACAGATACAAAATATGTCACTATTGCTGATTGTTTGAAACTTTGTCTTACCTCCTTTGTATGTTTGTTCACCCTTCCCCACTGACGTGGAACCTTTGTAAATGAGTTGCCTTGCACTCAAAGGTACTGTAATCCAAGACTGAATAAATAAATAAATAAATAGAACTAGCTTCTATAAATGTAGAGATGTAACATTTGTGAATATGTGGTGGCAGGCACTACATTTTCACATCCCAAACTAGGGCTGGATTATAAACCATCACGGTATGTTGATTGTCAAACTAACATTTGCGTATATGTGTGCTGGTGCTCCTTTGAACAAGTTTACGTCAGCTGCGCAGTACATTCTTTGAAGTACAGGATTCAGGGCCCCCATTTTCAAAGGAGATGCGCGTGCATCCTGGCACAAAACGGAGATGCGTGGCACAACTCAGACATTGCTCCGTAGTGTGATGTTGGATTGGGGAGAAGCGGCACACATCTCTGAATGCGCCAATGTGCAGAAAGTAATGTATGCAGGGCACATAAAGGGGGCAGTACCACAAATATGCCATGCACCACAATATTCAGGCTAACCATGTGGCACATCTGCCACTGCAATCCAGATATGAGCTGCCCAAAGTTAGGCATGGAAAAGGAATGCCTAACTCAACCAGCCACCCACAGGTAGGCTGCTGAAGTGCAGACAGGTGCACCGCAGCCTGCCAGCACTGGCATTCTAGTGGTAGTCCTTCCCCATCCCCATTCGTACTATAATGCCCCCCAACCCTGTGCCATAGCATAGAGTCTCCTCCCTACCCTGAGCTCCGTGCATAGTATAATACCCTCCCTATCCTTTTTCCATAGTGTAAGAACCCCCATCCCCACTCTCTATTGTTAGTACTATTGTACCCCCACCCTGCCCTGATCCCCATTCAAAACAGAAACACACCTCCTCCTATGCCCAATCCCCAGTCAAAATACAATCATCCCTGACCCCTTTTCCATAGTGCAGAATATTATTCTACAGATTGCAGCAGGCAGAATTCTGCAGAAGAACCAGCGAAATTGCAGTGGAAATTCTACCAGTGGAATGGTTATTCCATGCTTATTTCACTGGCAGAATTCTGCATTCTGCACAGTACTAACTAGCACTCTTCACAGCACTCGTGTGTATTGATTTTCATCTGTTTGTCAGTAACGCTGTGGGGTATTTAAGAATCTGTGCTGTGAAGCAGCCTCACCCCTGAGGAAGACACTTTGGGTGGCAGTATGTGGGGGTTGTTTTTCCTGTGTTTCTTTGTGCACCTGAAATAAAATAATTATTTTGCCTCTGAGCCAGTGTTGTGTGTACTGTTTTTCTCCTGCTCCTAAGTCTCACTGTACAGCAACACCTTAAAGAGATTGCTGTGCTCTCCCCCTTTTTTATTAGCATTCAGCAAGGCCTTCAACACTATACCACATAGGAGGCTCAAACATAAACTGGGCAGCTCTGGGGTGAGTCCTAAGTGGTAATCTGGGTGTGGAAATGGTTGATGAATAGGAGACAGAGGGTAGAGGTAAATGACACTCACTCAGGGGAAGGGGAGAGTGACCAGTGAGGTACCTCAAAGCTTGGTACTAGGACAATTCCCCTTCAATGTCTTTATAAGTGACATTACAGAGGAGCTGGAAGTAAAGGTATGCCTCATTGCAGAGGACACCAAAATCTGCAACAGGGTAGACACTCCAGAAGGGTGGATAGAATGAGCACAGACGTGAGAAAACACAAGCAGTGGTCAAAGGCATCCAACTGGATTTCAGTGAGAAAAAATGCAAAATCATGCACCTCAGACAAAGAAACCCAGTGTCAGAGTATAAAATGAGAGAAGTGTTGATGGTCACCAAACAGGAAAGGGATCTTGAAATAATCATATCAGATGACCTCAAGACAGAGAGGCAATGCGACAAGGCCCTGGGTATAGCCAGCAGTGTGCTAGGGTGTACAGGGAGGGAGTATCACCAGCAGAAGGAGGGAGGTGGTATCACCACAGTATAGATCATTGGTGAGGCCCTACCTAGAGTACTGCGTACAGTTCTAAAGACCACATCTCAGGAAGGTCATAGACAGTGTATAGGCTATGCAGAGGAGGGCAACTAAAATGGTGCAGGAGCTGCACCAAAAGCCCTATGTGGAGAGGCTGAAGGCTCTCAATATGTACACCTTGGAAGAGAGGAGGGAGAGGGGGGACATGGTAGAGATCTATAAATAACTAATGGGGGGTGAATAAGGTACAGGAGGTTTGTATTTTTCAGAGGAGAAGGTGTGCAAGAACTAGGGGCATGCAATGAAGCTGGAAGGGTTACATTTAGGAGGCATTTGAGGAAGTACTTCTTCACTGAAAGGGTGATGGATGTCTGGCACAATCTCCCAGCAGAGATGGTGGGGGCAAAAAGAGCATTGAGCTTCAAGCATGCATGGGATAGGCAGAAGAAAATCTTAGTTGGGAAGTGGGGGGGGGGGGAGCCAGAGATCAAGTAGAGTCTGTGATAGATAGACAGACAGACAGATAGATAGAAACTTTATTTATATAGCACCACCTTTGCAGAGGCTCAGAGTGCTTAACAATAACATAAAAACAATGTATGCCATAAATAACAGCAAACACAACATAATGCAGAGTTCAGCTTAAAAATTCTATCTATCATACACAAAAATATCAAATAACTCTCTAGTCAGTTCATTGGGTCAGCCGCTTCAATATAAATCATAAGCCCCATAGGTCTGATGAAATAAAAATGTTTTCAGTCCAGATTTGAAGGTTTCCACCAAGAGTGCCTTCCTTAACTGACTTGGTGAAGAGTTCCATAGGGCTGGTGCAGCAAATAAGAATGAATGGTCCCCAGAATGCTGCAACCTAGCCCTAGGAACCATAAGGAGACAACCCTCAGAGGAACGGAGAGCCAGAGACAGGTGATGAGGAATCAGGAGATCTTGCAGGTAGGCAGGTCCCCATCTGTGCAGGGCTTTATAGGTCAGTAATCTGACCTTGAAAGCAATCCTCCACCTCAATGGAGTCAGTGCAGTTCGTGGAGGACTGGTGTGATATGATCTGATCTTAAAATACCAGTCAATAGTCTAGCAGCCACGTTGTGCACCAGCTGCAAGTGGCGGAGATTACCTCTATATAGCCCCAGGTACAGAGCATTGCAGTAGTTCAATGTGGATGTGACAAAGGTATGCACCAGGGTGATCAGGTCCTCTGTTGGTATCAGGGCCCAGATCCGAGCTATGTTCCTTAGATGGTAAAATCAACTTTTTACAATGGCTGACAGCTATGCCTCAAGTGTCAGACTGTCATCAAGGATCACACCCAGATCTGTAGCTGAGGGAAGGGGATCAAAGGAGCACCCCCTAGTACTAGACCAGGAGAAACCCCACATCCCCCTATGTCACACTGATAACCGGTTCTATGTGATAATGGCGATCGCGGAAAGGCAGTCACCGTTAGGGCTTGTGTACATCAGTGAAAATCAATTTTGCCATTGTACACTCATGGTGCAGATCAAAAGGGCACTAAAAACATAGTTTTTTTTTTGTTTTTGTGGGGGGCTGTGCTCCACACACATCCCTGGGGGGCTTCACCAATCACACCCCCCTACTAAAGAATTCTCAACTCCAGAGGGGTGCATGTTGGTGGGGGGGTGAAAACAAAAGAAAAATTCATGGACTGGTGTAAAAATATCGACATGCCCAGCATCGAACCCGGCACCCTCCCAACCCTAGCCTGCCACAAACCTACCATGTTACATGGCCAGCTTGGCAACCCACTGCCACGCTCCACCTCACAAACCCTTTCTCCTCTTTTGCCCGTCGCACTGCATGCTCACTCCCCCCATGCGCATATACATATAGCAACAGGATGTCACTATAGCCATATTTGCCCCCCTGTCCAGTAGCCCTGTGAACAGGCACCGCTATTGAGTCGCCCTTTTTGTAAGTGCTCAGTAGCGGATGCCCTTATCGCAGGATACCTCAATGACCTGGCTCCACCACCAGTACTTCTGTCTTGTCTGTGTTTTTTTTTAAATTAATTAATTTATTTATTAATATATTTTTAAGTTTCTTTATACATCCAGACCCCCGGGCATCCTTCAGGAGTGCCCACATGGATGCTGTCCTAACTCCCGGCCTGAACCCCCACTTCTCCAGGCTCTCTCCCACTGACTGACCTAGGTAGGCCCGACCCCTGGATCACCTACGGGTCTGGTTCCACCTTCCTCTGGTGGTCAACTCCTTAAGTGTGAAGGTGACTTACCTTCAGTCATCAGGTCAGCCATGGAGAGAACTGGGCACGCTTGGGCTGGCATTGGGATGTGGGTACTCCACTGGGGCCACCGTCATCTCACCGATGGTCTACAGGATTGTTTTCCTTTGTTCGTCCCCCAAGTGCAGTTGTGCAATGGTATCAGCATGCAGCTGTTCCGTAGACGCCCTCCACACTCATCCCCAATTTCTGTTCCCATGCTAGTAGTACCCCCAGTCTCCACTGGGGGTCTCTACTGCACCAAGAATACCCTGGATCTCTCCCCAGGGTGAGGAGAGTTGTCCAATAAACACTCTATCCCACTCCCTCCCCTGTCAACCCCCAACACCCAGGCTTGCTCCCAAACCCGAGTCACTGGCATGGCGCGAGGTGTGGCGTCCAGCACCTCAACCCCCAGTGCCACTGGGCCGGTTAGTCTTGTCTATGTTGAGTTGTAGCCAGTTATGAATCATCCAGTTCTGGATCTCCTCCATCAGGTGTTAAAGCACAGAGGCTGCCATCTGCTTGCCAAGTGCACAGGATAGCTCTAGCTGGATATCATCAGCTTCACAATGAAAACCCAGTCCATACCACCTGATAATGTCCCCCAATGGCAGCATGTACACCGTGAACAGCAAGGGCAATAGGACTGACCCTTGTAGAACTTCACTGTGCAGAGGCATCGGGTTAAATGAGAATAATCCCATCATCACCCTTTGCACCCTGCCCGTGAGGTAGAACCTAAACCAGTTGATGACATTACCAGTTAGTCCACACCAGTTCTGCAGCCAATCCTGCAGCACCTCATGGTCCACAGTGTCAAATGCTGCTGTGAGATCTAGTAGAACCAGGATGGTACACTTTCCCCCATCTGTCGCCATCAGGAGATCATTTAGCGCCTTCACCAGGGCGATCTCAGTGCTATGCCCAGATCTGAAATCAGACTGGAAACACTCATAAATGGAGAAGGAGACAAAACAGGTCTTTAGCTGGATGGCCACCACTTTCTCTAAAACCTTTCCTAAAAATGACAGGATAGGAAAGGCAGGGAAAAATGGTCAGAATGGATGGGCCAAGCGGTCTTTACCTGCTGTTAACTTCTGTTTCTTGTTTCCATGATCATCTAAAAAATATCTTTATTTATAATGTTCCAACCAGCTACTAGCAGAATGTTGCTGCAACAAAATGACAAACACTGAACTTGATTCTCAGTGGTATTGTTTGTTGCACCAATGTACATTTGTTTGTGCACCACTGTAGTGATGCTGGGAGTAGGCAGGTGATGGGTGCTCTTGAGGCGCCATGTACAGAACATGTATACTAATAGTTTATCATCATCTGTACCAAATGAAGCATCTAATCAGAACCAGCATAGCAGCAGTGACAGGCATGAAACCACACACAGATTGACAACCAGAAATAACCACTGTATCCCTTTCAGCAATCTACACTAATCACTACACCAACCCAAGTCACTTCATGGCTGTCCTTCCACTGCTGCCAAGGTGAGTGTCATGAAATTAAGTGACTAAGTATTAAATGACTAAAATGATGTTTCTCCTTTAGTCTCCCTTTGGGTCTCATCGGCAGCATCTCTATCTGGTGCATCCAGCCTCCAGAACTACAGAAATATAGAAACATTGAATTTGTCACAGAAAACTACCACTTGGCCCACACATTCTGCCTAAGTATTCCCTACCTTTTCTCGCTCCGAAGACCTTACCTGGTTGCTGGTGGCTCTTGAGCCTCCATACCTCTTTTCTAATATACCCCTATGTTTAGCCCATGCATGCTTGAAGTCCCTCCACTGTTATAGCCTCCACCACTTCAGCTGGCAGTCTGTTTCAGGCATCTACCACCCTTTCACTGAAGAAATATTTCTCCATATCTCTTTTGAACCCCCCTTCCCCCAGCTTCACTGCATCCCCCTGGTCCTGGTGCTTTTCTCATTTGAAAAAGACTCCCCACTTGCACCTTGTTCACCCCTGTGAGGTATTTGTAGGTCTCCATCATGTCACCTCTCACTTTCCTCTCTTACATGTTGAGATCCCTCAGTTTCTCTTCAGAGGGTTTCTCATGTAAACCCTGCACCATTTTAGTTGTTTTTCTCTGGACCACTTCCACCCTGTCTATGTCCTTTCTGAAGAGTAGTCTCCAAAACTAGACAGACTACTTCAAATTGGGCTGAACAAGTGAGCCATAAGCGGCAACACGCACCCCAGCATCTCACTAACCCAACCCATTGCCTTCTCATACTGCCTTGCCACATTGCGGTCCTCTGATATGATGACCCTAAGGTCCATTTGCTGTCTAGTGACTGTCAGTACTAGTACTGTATACCAGCCTGTGAAGGGAAGAAAGTCAGTCAGCCAGTCTCTCATATGGGTATCCCTCCTCTGTGTCAAATAGTCATCCCTCCTCAGTTGCTCAGATGAGTGTCTCCCACACATCAGCACAGCAAAACAGCACACTAACTACTGTAACTCTTAATACTGTTAACAAGAAAAGCATGCAGGCTGATGTCATTTCTCGCAAACATATTAAAACCATGCTTCTCCTTTTGTGTCTCTTTGTGTCTGGTAGCCAGTATCGCTCACAGTATACCAAGCTTCTGGAACCAGCATATAAGTCAGTGATGGCAGAAAAGCCTCCTCTCCTGACAGTCAGCCAAACAGACAGCTTCTTGTATGGGTCTCCCTTCTGTATGTCTCTCCTCAGGGTCATACCTCCTCAACTACCAAGGCAACATCACACAGTACATCACTGCAAACACACTAACTCCACCTTCTGTCAGCCAGAAAGGAACAGGGGGTTACATTCATTTTGATGCATCAGTAAAACTCTGCTACTGTTTTTGTCTTCCTTTGTGTCCCACAGGCAGCATCTCTCTGGTGGATCCAGCCTCTAGAGCCAGCGTATCAGTCTGTGATGGCAAAAAAAACAAAACTTCCTTCTTGTCCTCTATAGTCAACCAGACAGCCAGCCTCTTGTATAGGTCTCTCTTCTGTGTGACTCTCTTCAGGACTGTCCTTCCTCAGCTTCCAAGGTGCAAATCTCACAGTATATTACTGCAAACACACTTACTCTACATTCTGTCAACAGGAAAGGCACAATGGGAGTTGGTAAATTTTGATGCAGTCACTAAAACTACATTTTTATTTTTGTCTCTCTTTGGGTCTGACAGGTACAGTATCATTTCCAACCAGTATCAACCAGTGATGGCAAGAAAACCTCCTCTTCCTCCTCCCCCTCTCCAGCCAGCCAACCTCTAATGTAGCCAGAGCACTCAAGCTTCAGACAACTTCTCCTGCAAAACTTATCTCTGGGAGCAGCATAGCAGTCAGTTAACTTGAGCTTCAGCAAACATTTCTTGCAGAAGACCAGGTTTCCAGTATGGTGCAAAACCAAACATCAAGCCAGCCAATCTCCTACTCCAGCAACAAAGTTTCTTGCAGCAGCACAGCCAGCCACCAAGCTAGCTAGTCAAAGTCCTCCAGCAACCTGGTCACTTACACCAGCATATCACCCATCACAAGCCAGCTGGCCAGCCAGAAACTTCCTCCAGCAACCCAGTCTCTTGTACTAACATAGAGTCCATCACCAGCCAGCCAGCATGCCAGCAAAACTCCTCCTCCTCCTCCAGCAACCCACCAGTCTCTTGCACCAATGTACAGCCTGCCACCAGCCACTTAGTCATCCAAGAAACCTCCAACAATCCAGACACTTGTACCAGCATAAAGCCTACTACCAGCCATCCAACAAGCCAGAAAACCAGCAAAAAACTTCTTCCAGCAAACAAGCCTATTGCACTAGCATAGAGCCACCACCAGTCAAGCAGCCAGCAAGCCAGATAGTCACAGTTCTCCTTTAGCAATCCTGTATCTTGCACCTGCATGGAGTCTGTTACTGGCCAACCAGCCAGCCAGACAACAAAACCTTTTTTCAGCAGCCCAGTCTGTTGCACCAGTATAGAGCTCATCATCATCCAGTCAGCAAGCCAACCTACCAAAAACCTCCTCTGGCAAACAGGTCTCTGGTACCAGCATTAAACCAGGCACCAGACAGACAACTGTCCAGCCACACAAACTCCACCTCCACCAACTTGGTCTGTTGCACCAGCACAGAGCCATTTACCAACCAGCAGGCAAGCTAGCCATCCATCCCAAATCCTCCTCCAGAACCCCTGACTATGTTAGTGTAGGACCCGGCAACAGTCTGGCAGCATGCCATCCAACCAAAAATCTCCTCCAGAAACCCAGTCTCTTGTAGCAGTATAAAGCCTATCATTAGTCAGCCAACAAGCCAGCTAGCCAAAATGACCCTCCAGTAGCCTGGTCTCTTGACTTAGATTAGAGCTGGTCACCAACCAGACAGCAAACCAGCCAGGTAGCCAAAAACCTCTTCCAGCAACCCAGTCTCTGGTACCAGTGTAGACCCCATCACCAGCAAGACAGCAAGCCATTTGGCCAGCCAGAAACCTCCTTCAGCAACCTGATCTCTTGCACTGGAATAGAGTCCATCACCAGCCATCCAGCCAGTCAGCAAGTCAGCCAGCCAAAACCTCCAGGTAACTCAGTCTCTTGCATCAGCATAGAGCCATCACCAACCAGCCAACAAGACAGCCATCCAAAAACTTCCTCCAGAAACCTGGTCTCTGGTACCAGCATATAACCTGGCACCAACCAGCCAATCCTCCAGCAAGCCAAACTCTTTCTCCAGAAACCTGGTCTCTTGCACCAGTGTATAGAATATCACCAACCAGCCAGCAAGTCAGTCAGTCAGTCAGTCAGTCAAAAAAACCCTCCAAAAACCTGGTCTTTGGTATCAGTGTATTACCCAGCACAAGACAGCCAGTCAACCAGTCAGTCAGCCAAAGACCTCCTAACAGATACCTGATCTCTGGTACCAGCATAGAATCTGACACCAGCCACACACTAAAGCCAGCCAGTTAGCCAAAAACTTATTTCGGCAACCCAGTCTCTTACAGAAGCATAGGGCCTGTCACAAACCAGCAGCAAGCCAGTCAGTCAAAAACCTCCCCCAGCAGCAGGGTTGTGTGCAACAACATAGCCATTCAACACCAACACCTTGGCTCCATCAAGTCCTCATCCACCAGCACCTCTCTTCAGGGTCTTTCTTCATCTGATGTGAAAGTAAGTGTCAATCTGTTTCCCTGACAAAGAATGCTTGATTAATAATAACTTCCTTGACAGCAGTATTCCAGGAATCAGTGACCCATGCTCACCCTAAAGCAGATTCCATTCCTGTCCCTTTTTCTGTTTGTGCCCCTTTACTGCAGGTATAATTAAAAGGCTAAGCCAATGTTTTAATGGCAGGAGCAACCATCCATACCCCCACCTTCCTGGACTGGGCCTCACCGCAACTTTGTATGTTCACAGTGGCTGATATCAGATGGTTTTAATTCAAGGCAGTTACTGGTGATGCAGGTGTGGGTGTGGGGCAGCAGGATTCTTCTCATATACTGGTCTCTGAGGTGTGAGCATAAATTTCTGTAGAAAATTGGGGAGTTTGTCACTGGCCTGACATTGGAATAGCCTAAGTGGTTGTTGTTGGATGATTTCAATGTCTGGATCAATGACAACCCCCTTTTACCTGGACAGCAATTCCTCCAACTTATGAATATATTGGGCTTCACACATGTTGTTATCTTTCAACTCACCAGTATTGCCACACCATGCATCTGTTTTTCTCACTGTGGTTCCATGTATTTAACACTGGGATTAATCTGATTATATGGTTGGATCATCGTGCCATGAGTTTTCTCATCGTGGCCCTCCCAGATAGAATATCACCCTCAATGGAGTTAGTTCAGTACCACTTTTTACGTATTCTAGAGCCCTCTGGGCTCCTGTCAATATTGAACTTCTCAATCCTGCCGTGGGTGTGTGGTGAGGGAGTCGAAGCAGCAGTAGGGGCTTATAATATGGCCATAACTGAGGCACTTGACTCCCTTGCACCAGTTAGTGTACACCTAAGAGTCTGCCATCAGAGCTCCCCTAGGTTTAGAGATGATCTCAGATTGTTGAAGAGCTAAGGTCGGATGTTGGGGCATTCTTGGCAGACACTGGGGACTAACTTTCGGCTTGCAATAAGGAGTATCATGGGGCAGTTAGTCTGAGAATGGCAGAATTCCTGTCATGGATGATTGCTGCAGGGAAGAACAGACTGGATCAGCTGTTCTGCACTGGGGATAGGTTCTTATATCTTGCTTTCCTGCAGCCTGGGGAGAGTCAACACTAGAAAGATGTGAAGAGTTAGGTCACTTTTTCCTTGATATAGTATCCTCTATTCAATCGTCAATCTCCCCAAATGGGCTGTCATGGTCCAGCATGGCTTGGCCTTTGATGGGTGGGGTATACCGTTAGGATGGTGAATGAATGTTGTCACCACAATTACAGCTCTACAACAAGGGCAACAGTGAAAGGGGTGATCTTGATTTTAGATCACCCCTCACTCCTGTCACCCTTTGCACCCACACAGTTTCTACCCCCTCTGGGGCATACCCACCCCAGAGGAGGTTATATTTAGTTTTGGGCAGTGCAGGGGTGAAGCCCCCACATTGGGGGTTGTGGGGGACAAAGCCCCCCTCAAAAACTGACTGTTTCCCGGGAGGGCCCTTTGGTACTGTAACTCCCATGAAGCATAATGCCTAGTGCTGTAATGTCAGGTGTCATGTTGCCGACGCTGATGCATGTTGCCGACGGTGGAATCGGTGTCGGCAATATGTTTGTTGTTACGACATGAGTGAACTGATAGGTGAAAGCCTACCATCATTATAGTTTGAGTTTTGGCCAGCCTCTATGGGAGAGATCCTACTTGTGATCACAGAGCTGCACCCTTCTTTCTGTTCACTTGACTTAGGATGGACCTAGCTGCAAGTGGACTGTCAGGAGTCCTTGGCCCAGTGGTTGCAGAGATTGTTCAGTGTTCCCTTGGGGTGGGTGTTTTTCCCTGCCACTCTGAAAAAGGTGGTAGTGAAACTCCTCCTTAAAATTCCATTTCTGGACCCAGACATCTTATACAACTACAGGCCTGTCTCAACCCTCCTCTTTCTGGGGAAGGTAATCGAGAAGGTATTGGCTATGCAACTTAGGGCTTACTTGGAGGCTTTCTTAATATATAAGCTGCTCCAGTCAGGATTCAGGAGGTGTCATAGCATGGATATGTCCCTCATTAAGGCACGCAATCATCTTCTACTAGATGGAGATAGAGGGGAACATTCCATACTAGTTCTCCTCCCCCTTTAGTTAGCTTTTGATACCACAGACCACAGGATTTTAACAACTTGACTGAGGGACATGGCAGAACATGAAGGCACCACTTTGAGATGGTTTGAGTCTTTCCTGCCCAATAGGGTATAGTAGGTAGCTTATCTCATGCCTTGCTGCCCTGAACTGTGGGGTCCCTCAAGGTTCGATCTTGTCAGCCATGTTGTCTGTGGTATTTATGTGGCCACTGGGAGAGGTGATTTGGTGATATACAGTAGTCTGCAGTGTCATTCCTATGCTGATGATACTCAGCTGTACCTGTCCTTTGCCCTTGGGGAAAGTAATGTTGTTGGGTGGAGTGTTAGGGTGGACAACCCCAAGGAACACCTCAGCCCTGATTTGCAAAGACTCAGGAAAGGTGAAAATGTAGTGTTTTTTTCCTTTGACTGCCTGAAGGGTGGGGGTGGGGTGTTAGGTTTGGGAACCCTAACACCACATTTCCCTACTTTTGTTGCTTTAGTCTCAGCCTTAACTGGTGCATTAATGTAGTTTTTGCAGTTAATTTTAATATATAAACCTGCAAACTGTGGCAATGCTGGCTTATCTTAGTGCATAATAAATATCACCTTTAAGCTCTTATAGAGGTAGCAGACCTCTCCTCTGGTAGTGGGAATGGGAGCAGACCTTCTGGTTCCCATGGTTCGGCAGTCTCTCTCTGGTTGAGCCTCCTAGGCTTCATGGAGCCACAGTTAAACTAATAGTCGGTCTTACCATCTTGGGCTTACTTCCATTTTGGAGCTACAGTGCAAAGGAAAAAAACACACACCTGCCGAACAGTTAATGGTTCCATATTGGCTGAGATGCATAAAGGATTGGAAAACCCCTTGATTCTTTAAAGCTCAAAGAATACTGACTCACTGGCCATTCACTTGTAGGTTTACAAATGCCCTAGACAATTGTTCAAAAAGCCACAAATTTTCCAGAGACCTTTTACCAAGCAAGGAAGACCTTTTACCAAGCAAAAAAAAAAATAATGTCTTGGGCTGAAGACAAAGTTTTAGAAAAAATAAGAGGTTCATCTAATATAGTTCGAGAAAAAACTCAAGAATGAAATGGAGCAACAATACATGCTCAGATGAATATAAAGGTTTTGTTGTTCAAATATTTTATTAGTAGACTGAAGTAAACAGAACAGATCTAATGACATTATAATAGTACAGGGAACATTACATATAGTATATAGTGGCTGCCTGTAGTTACACATCTTATCTTCATACTGATAAAGTAAGAGAACTAGTACATCAGGTTACCTGGTAGTAGACAAATTACAGAAGCAAATATCTTGACATATGTTGGGATACCCTAAACAAAAGAGTACTGTACTAGGAATCTAGACTCAAACTATATACAAAACAAAAAGAGCAGGCAAGGAGCAGGTAACATTTATTTATTTATTGAAATGTTTCACCAGGAAGGAATGCTGATCAACAAGTTGCTCGTCTCCCAGTGCAACCTGGGGAGAAGGGGAACATGAGGATAATTACATAGATTTGAATGCTGACAGAGATTTACATGTAGATCACATATAATATGAACAGTGAATAAACAGTAATGCTGCAATGAGACAGCAATGTACAACAGTTTAGGACTAAGTGGGTACCGTGATAACAGTGCAGAACTTGGTAGATAAAATAGCGTAACATGACATTAATGGTATACTGTATGTGTCCCGTAAATGAGAAGCTTGAATTCGGTTGACAGGAATTCTAGTAATTTAAACTAGGGGAGTTTAGTAGGGGGTCATACAGACAGTACAAGGTAGCAAGGTAATACAACAGTACAAGTTAGCTAAGTTAAGACAGAAGTGCAATTTTCTAGAAGTGCAAAAAGAATAAGAAGATTAGGGTTAGCCGTAGTTGTGGATAAATAACTGAAGGGAGGAGAAGGGGGTGATAATGGGAGGGAAAAGGGGGCATAGTAACATAGTAGTTTATATACGGTCATGGCTGTGGAGGAGAGGGCTCAGCCCCTCAAGCAGTACTTAAACCTTGTGGGTTGGGTCTGCCTCCTGACTGATTACTTTCTAAAAATGTATTGAATGAAGAAAGGTGCCCCAACACTTGTAATAATTTTCCATAGATCCAGTAGCCATATGGGACATCCTCTCTTAAGTTTTGACCTGGCCAATGTGAGTCAGACATTCTTGAGTAGTTGGGCAGTTGGTAATTCGCCATCACATCAGAATAGGCATTTGGCTGTGGCTCCTGCGACTGTGACCCATTGTGCTAGTGGGTGCCTTTTTCAGAATGACTCAGGGCAGCAGCCCAGTAGAAGGAGCGGAGTGTCTACCATGAGGTCTTGGCCCACTACTTGGAGGCAAAGCTTGGTAATTTCAGACCAAATGGGTTGCACTAAAGGACATAACCAAAGGATGTGAAACAGCTGAGCTTCCGGTTGGGCGCATTGCCAGCAGCCATCATTGGGAATTAGCCCCAACCACTTCAGCTTAACAGGGGTATGATACCAAAGTAAGAGGGTCTTGTTCATAATGAGACAACTTCTGCTGTCCCGACAAGCATAGTGTATCCTATACCAGGCCTGTGCCCACTGCCTATCAGTGATCGAGATGGATAAGTTATTTTCCCATCCATGTTTGGCCTGTAGGGAGGGGTCATGGTGGGCATCCTTGATAACACTATATATACAGCCTGCCTGGTTTCTCGGTATTTTAGCCCAAGTGACCAATGGGGGGATGAGGTCTCTAAAACCTGGATCCTTTGTCATTTCCCCCAGTGGTTAATCACATCCTGGATTTGCAAGTAACGCCAAAAGTGGCTCTGTGGCAGCTGGAAGTGGGTTTTTGCAGCTGAGAATGAGTCGACACTCAGGGAACCTGGTAGGAGAAGGTCATGAATCATCCTAATGCCTTGTACTTCCCAGAGTGGTCAATGAATGGGCACCCCTCCAATAGTGAGGGTCGGATTCTGCCTTAAGGGTGTAAACACACATGGGGTTGGTGGTTTAGCCAATAGTTTATGGACTTTCTTCCAATAAGTGAAGGAGAGTATGATTGCTAGGGGTAGGCATGCCGCTGGGCGTCTTGATGAGTATAGAAAAAACGCTGGGGTCAGAGAGCTTGATAGGCCAGTTTCTAGGTGTAGCCAGGTTGGGTGATTGTATGGAAAGGGTCTCAAACCACCTGCTTGTTTGAGCAGTAATGAAAGCCAAGTGATATCTGCAGAACCATGGTAGTTCTCCACCCTCCTCTACTCCAGTGCTGCCAGAGCTTTAACCTACTGTGGTGAAGCTGTTTGCCTTCCCAGAGAAAATGGCCTATGATGGAGTCTAATTTTTGAAACCATTTATTAGGGATTGGAATGGGCAGATGCACTAACAGGTGTAGGATTTTTGGTGCCAACATCAGACGAATGGCATCAATCATCTGCCAGTGAGAGATGTAGTGCTCTCCATCTGTCCGAGTCAACTTGGGTTGTTTGGATGGTATCCTTGAAATTTAGGGTTACTGTTTTGTCCAATTCAGGGTGTAGTTTAATCCCCAGATAGACAGTGCCCTCCTGGGCCAATCTAAGACCTAGCATCTGATAGGCTTCAGCAGAGCACTGTTTATTTAACTGGAGGATTTCCACTTTGGATTGGTTTATCCTGAGTCCAGAGACCTTCGCAAAAGTAGCCTGAATGGGAAGAATCTTTCCAACCACCTCGTGAGCTTGGGAGAATGTGATGAGCAAGTCATCAGCATAAAATAAGGTTTTGAAGGAGTTGGCACCTATTTGAAGCGCCAGGATCTTGTTGTTTTCTCTAAGCACTATGGTCAGGGGTTCTATGGTGAGGACGAAGAGTAAGGGAGAAAGGGGGCATTCCTGTCTTGTTCTGTTCTGAAAGGGAACAGGGAGGATTTGAGCCCATTCGTGAGTACCAAAGCCATGGGGTATGAGTAGAGGAGGCGCACCCAATCACAGAAGGCCTTCCCAAAGCCCATCCTTTGAAGGATAGCCATTAGATAGGCCACTCAACGGAACTGAAGGCCTTTTCAAAGTCTACTGTCAAGGCCGCACATGGGGAATGGTGTATGAGGGAAATCAGGGTCTGTAGGCGGTGAGAGCCCAAGCGGCTCTTGACAAAGTCCACCTGTGCTGGATTGATCAAACCAGGTAGGGACCCTTCTTTTCTGGAGGCTAGAGATTTAGCCAGGATCTTGGTGTCCACATTAATAAGGGATATCGGCATATAGCTGACCGGAGCCAATGGTTCTTTACCCTTTTTGGGGAGGACAGTTATTACTGCATGGCAGGTAATTTCCCTTTCACCATGGAGTCCAGAAAGGCTCTTTGTAGATACAGGGATATGTCTTCCATTGGAGCTTGATAGAGATCGATAGGGGAAACTGTCTCCTCCCAGGGCCTTATGGGGGTTCATTGACTGAATGGCTGTTTGGATCTCTGTCATAGAGATGGGCGCATCCAGGAGAGATGCCACTTGTGGGGGGATACTGGGGATAGGGAAGTTAGAGAGAAAGCTCCATATTTCAGCTGGAGCAGAGGGTATGGGGGACAAGTATAACTTTTCATAGAAAGGGACATAGCTCTTTTAATTCCTTCTTGGGAGGTGTGGACTATCCCTTTTGAGTCTGCCAGACCTATAATATTTTTCGCTGCTTGTCTGTTTATGACCCTGTAGGCCAAAAGTTTACTTGATTTTTCCCCTCCCTCCCAGTATGAGTGTCACATCCTCAATAAGGTTAGTTTGGCCTTTCTGGTGAGGTGTTCATCTAATTTATATGTAGTATGATTCAGCAGGGCTAGTAAGGCACGGGGAGGAGTTTTTGTTTAGCAGGCCTTGTATAGACCCTCTAGTAATGCCAGCTGCTTCTCCAAGGTAGCCTGTTCGGCTTGCCTCACCTTATGTCTATACGTTGCATAAGCAATAAACCTCCCTCTAATGGTGACCTTGAAGGCCCCCCATAGTGTGGAGTCCAAAATATCCCCAGTATTATTAGTATCCCAAAAGTCTTGAGCGGCTAATTTTAGCCATGGTATGAACTGCTTGTTTTTAAGTAGCAGCGGATCAAGCCGCCAGGAGAAGGGAAGCCTAGAATTGTTTCCCCAGGCTAGATGTAACTCCACTGGGCATGGTCTGACTGTATTACGGAATGTATTTTTGTAAGGGGAATTCACTTATAGTGAGAATGGGAGACGAGTCACATATCAAGGTGGCTTGGGAAGCCATGATACATTGAGAAGCAGGTGTAGCCCCTCTCATATGGGTGGTAGGTATGCCACAGATTCAAAAGGGTATGTTCAGAGTTGAGCCTATGTGTGGCCAAATTTGCCTTTTTATGGGGTTCGTAACCCTCTCTGCTCCTGTCCAACATGTGATCTAGTGTTAGGCTAAAATCCCCACTAATAAGAATGGGGGAATGATCTGTGTTAAAATCAGAAATAAGCTGGTTGAGGGAGTGAAAGAAAGTGGGATCATCCACATTGGAGGTGTAGGGTCCACCAGCCCTGAACAGGCAAGATTTTCCTTCCATGCTCGGACTGCATCTGCTGGTCAGATCCCCAACAATCTAGGGGTCCACCAGCCCTGAACGGGCAAGATTTTCCCTCCATGCTCGGACTGCAACTGTAGGACGGATCCCCAGCAATCTAGGGGTCTGCCAGCCTCGAACAGGCAAGATTCCCCTCCATGCTCAGACCACATCTGTGGGTCGAATCCCTAGCAATCTACGGGTCTGCCAGCCCTGAACGGGCAAGACTCCCCCCATGCTCAGACTGCACCTGCTGGTTGGATCCCCAGCAATCTAGGGGTCCGCCACCCCTAAACAGGCAAGATTTTCTATCCCCAGCAATCTAGGTATGGAGGACCTTTTTGTATTTAAATTTGATGCCTACACTCCCTGGCTGCTGATAATTGGTACCCGCTCTGGCTGCTAATCCTTTCTGTTCAAACTCGAATCCCCAGCAGCCCAACTTCTGTTTTTGCTGATTTTCTGAACTTGCTAATTTTTTTTCTTTGATCCAACCAACACACTCTATGGGGGATGTTAGTGATTGGTGCCCGGCCACATTCCCTCACTTCTCCTGGAGTACCTTCAACCAGCCGGAGTTTGTGGATGTTATGTGGATTGTCCAGGGTATGTGCCCTACGTGCTGTAGTTTGGATCTGGGCCCAACTTCCCTGATTATGGGTTGTTGCTATACCATCGGCCTGGTCCTAGCTCAGATAGTCTGGTGCTCTCTTGAGTTGGGTGAGTTCCCTAGCTCCCTGAAGGAGGCAGTGGTGACACCCCTCTTGAAGAAAGCTTCTCTGGACCCAGACTGTCTGGCAAACTACAGACCTAACTCTAACCTTCCCTTTGTTGGGAAGGTGATTGAGAAGGTAGTGGCTGTGTAGCTGAAGAACCATTTAACCATCCATAACATCTATGAACCTCTCCAATCCAGTTTTCAAAAGAGGCACAGCACCAAGACTGCTCTGGTTGGGGTGCTCAATGATCTCCCCGATGGCAAGAGATCAGAAACGCCAGTCCATCTTGGTGCTCCTTGATCTCGCCTCAGCTTTTGACACCAGGGACCATGGGGTACTGCTTGAGCACCTGAGGTTCATCTGTGGCCTGACTGGTGTCGTCCTCAGACAGTTTAAATCTTTCCTCACTGACAGAACTCAGAGGATGGTGTCGGGAATTTATTCCTCTGACCCTTTCTCTCTCTCTCTGTCATATGGTTGTGCCCCAGGGCTCAGTGCTGTACCTCATGTTGTTCACGGTGTACACGCTGCCTCTCGGAGACATTGTAAGACAGTATGGGCTGAGGTTTCACTGCTATGCTGATGATACCCATCCCTACCTGTCTTTTGCACCCAACCAGGATAGTGCTCTCTCGGCTTTCAATAACTGCCTCACTGAAATCCACTTGCAGCTAGTGCAGAATGCTGCATCCCGGTTGTTGACGGGGACTCCCTGTACTTGTCACATTACACCGGTTCTGCGCAAGCTGCACTGGCTGTCGATTCAGTGGCGGATCACCTTTAAAGTTGGATTACTGACTTACAAAGCCCTACATGATCTTGGCCTGGACTACTTGAAAGAACTTCTGATCCCTTACTGCCCCAAGCGACTGCTCCGTTTGGCTGATGAGGTTGCTGAGATTCAAGGGTATCTTTAAAATCTTCTGGTATGCTTTTTATATACATGGCCCGGCCCTTTGGATTCCCTACTATGCCAGCTCTAGGAATGCGCAATCGTGGGGGGTTTTAAACAGGCATTGAAGGCATTTCTAAGGATGCAAGCTTACCCTAATTATTAATGCTATTTATCGGACTTTCGTGAATTTTTCAATATTTAGCTGTTTTACCTCTTCTTATTTTAGTTTAATATATTGTAATGCGTCTTGATAATCTTGAAAGGCACAAAAGAAATAAAGATTATTATTAAAAATTATTATTATTTGTTTTAGAGCCAGCTATTTATTTTTCACCTCTTAGCCTTTTTGACACTGTTTTTGGAGCCATTTAAATTTACTATAGCCTGTAAATTAATGTTCTTACTGACAAATTAAATTTTACTTAGAGCCTGTGTTACTAAGTGTCTCTGGCTCAGACAATTTTAATTCCTGAGCTTAGAACCAGTTAACTGTGTGTGTCTACGCCATTTTGTTAGGTACTTAGGCCAAGTTCATTGGTGTGTCCTAGCTACTTTTTTTATCTTTTCTTTCTGTGCCCCTGCTGATTTCTTCTGATTTCTGCCCCCCGTAGCAGCTTGCTGCTCCACCCCAACTCTAACCCTTCCCCTGATTTAACTCCTGACCCCCCTGTCCTTTCGTGCCTTTTGTTTCTGGAACTTACTGCCCCTGCTTAGCCTAACTCTAATAACTCCCTCAGACCGCATCTGTGGGTCAGATCCCCAGCAATCTAGGTACGGAGGACTTTTCTGTGTTTAAATTTAGTGCCTATACTCCCTGGCTGCTGATAATTGGCACCCACTCTGGCTGCTAATCCTTTCTGCTCCAACTCGAATCTCCAGCAGCTCAACTTCTGTTTTTGTTGATTTTCTGAACTTGCCATTTTTTTCTTTATATTATTTGTTTTAGAGCCAGCTATTTATTTTTCACCACTCAACCTTTTTGACACTGTTATTTAGAGCTATTTAAATTTACTATAGCCTGTAAATTAATGTGTTCTTACTGACAAATTCAATTTTACTTAGAGCCTGTGTTACTAAGTGTCTCTGCCTCAGATCATTTTAATTCCTGAGCGTAGACCCTGCCCTATCTGGGCTCTTTCTTTTACAGTAGGCTATGGCTCACATACAATGAACCTAATACCATTGCAAATGCCTTTAATAGTTTGTTCTCAGACTTATCCCCTATATACCTCCTCCTTCATACCTCTGGCAAATTGACAAGACCCTGAGGGATTGAGCAAAGTACTTGACACCAACACATCTTCTTCTCCTGTATCTGAACACTGTCTGCCTTTCTGCTTCAAAGCTATAATAGCACCTGAGGTCTTCAAGCTTCTTCGCACAATGTCTGATGGTACTAATGTTGGGTCTGACCACCTTGAACCTCGCCTTCTTAAACTTGTGGCCTCCCATATTGCCTCCCCTCTGGCAAAAATATTTACCTTGTCTCTCTCCTGAAGCACTGTCCTGGATCTCTGGAAAATTGCTTGCATAACGCTGGTTTACAAAAAAGGTGACAAAAAAGGACATCAATAACTACAGACTCATTGCTATTCTCTTGGCCTTGTCTAAACTACTTGAAAAGGCTGTTGCATCCCAAACACAACTTTATCTCAAAGTTTAACTTACTTACAGACGCCTAGCATGGTTTTAGAAAGAACCATAGCACGTCTACTGCCCTGCTAAAACTCACCTCTGACATTCTCTACAATATGGATGCAGGGCACCTTACTGGAGCTGTTTTTATCAACCTTACCAAGGCATTTGACCTGGTTGATCATCCTTTGCTCCTATGTGGCCTGACAAAACTGGGTTTCTCTCCTCCAGTTGTTAAATGGTTTAACAGCTATCTATCAAATAGGTCTCAAATGGTGAAATTTGATTCAGGTATATTGGACCCTGCAGCAATAAACATTGGTGTACCATAAGGATCCATCCTGGGGCCACTTCTCGTTTCGCTCTTTATCAATAATGTTCCCAGTACCCTTAGAAATTGCTCATCTCTCCTATATGCAGATGATCTTGTCATCTATACCAGGGCCAATAAAGTTGATTACCTTAACCTGGGCCTCTCCAGCGACCTCAAGAACATTCAGAATTGGCTCTATGATCATAAACTGGTGCTAAATACAAAGAAAACAATGGCTATGCTTTTTGGCTCTGTCCCTAAAATTAGGGCTGGTCCCTCTACCCTCACGGTCCTTGATGTGGGTGGATCTCAATTGAAATCTGTCTCATCTTTCAAATACTGTACCTTGGGGTCCTGTTGGATCCATCCCTAGATCTCAACCTGCATATTCAAACTACCTGCAAAGCAGTAAATAACAAACTAGGTGCTGCATACAAGTCTAGCTACATGCTAACACCAACAGCTAAAATGGCCATTGCAAAGGGAATTCTACTGCCTATCCTTAACTATTGTGCCCCGATTCTTGGTGCTGCCCAGAAAACCTCCCTCCAGAAGTGGGATGTTACTTATAATAATATATGCTGCTACGCACCCTCTTCCCCTTGACTAAAGCACCGCAGTCAACTTTACAATGACTTGGGCTGGCTCTCCCCCATGGCATCTAGACATTACTACATTGGTTCTCTTGTGGACTCTGTTATCAGGTTGGAAACCCCAACATCACTGGTGGAGATATTACTTTGTCTTGCCTCTTCTCATGATCTGAGGTCTGTTGACAAATCCTTACTAAAAGTTCCTATATGTCACACCTCAAAAGGTAAAGGTGACGGTGCCTTCCGACATGTGGCTCCTCAGTTCTGGAACACGCTTCCCATTGAGCTTAGACAGGCTAGATCCCACCCTCACTTCAAGACAGTTTTCCGGTGTCTTCTTATGCAGACTGAACATTGTACTTGTTTTGATCCACCCTAACAAACGTGTCAGGTTCCCTGACCCCACCGTCCCCTGCTCCCTTGCTCCAGGCAATTGTTTATAACCCTACTTATTTTTTTGAGGACCGCATCATTACATATTGCCCTGGCCTGCTCCTCCTACCCTCCAATATATTTCTAATTGAAACTGTATAGTTAGCTCCTGTATTTTTCCTTTACTCTACTATCTTTGTAACTTTATTTGGTCCACCTTTTACTTATACTTTGCTGTACTGGATCTAATGTGATGTTTCTTAATTCTCCTTATGATGAAGCATTGTTAAGTTGTTCATACCCTACAAATGTAATGTATCCCTGTGTTTTTCTGTTATCTTGCATGGATTATGTTTCTCCATCAAACTCTGCACATATGTACAAGGACTTGTCTCCTTAACATGTGAGGTTGTTTCTCTGTGTTGAAATGTTCTGTACTTATATCCGAGATGTTTTGTACTCTCCCTGGTCGTGCCTGAAAATAGTCACACTGCTGGCTAGTGCACCTACCCGGTAAACAAAAACTAAATAAATAAAATAGATAAATGATCGCTAGTGTCTGTTTTTAACTTAGTACCCACTTCCCCACTAGCTCATTATCACCTGCCAACACTAGATGCAGCCTTGTACATCACAATTCTTCTAACACAGGTTCCCTCTAACAGATTTCTTTTAACACACACTCCTGCTGCCTTGCACATGCCCTGCTGTGTTTTTCTCTCTACCTTCTCCTCTCCCTCATGCCTCTTCTTAAAGCTTACCAGAGTGCCCTCAAACCTACCCCTTAAGTAATAGCAATAAATGATATACATATATAAACAAATCCTTTTAAAAAAATGTTTTATTCTTTTTTTAATTCCTTGAACACCTTCTCTTCTAATATTACCACTATATTACCTCTCATATAGAACACTAGGCTATCATTCTTCTGTACCCTTATTCTCTCAATTCTACTGCTCACTTATCTCTCTCTCATACTTCATTTTCACTGCTCCCATCACACCTGATTTTTTCCCACACCTGCATCCATGTTGTTCCAATCTTATATGGGGAGGCAGTATAGCGCAGTGGTTTAAGGCTCTGAGCTGCAAATCTGGAGACCTGGGTTTTAATCCCACAGCCCCCACTTGCATACTGTGTGACCTTGAGCAAGTCACTTAACTTCCCTGTGTTCCCAGGCTGCACCTGTAAACAAGCTTTCAGCTTAATGTGTGTCACCTGGTTAAACAATTGGAAGCAATGTGCTCTGTCACCCAACTTTAATTGTCCCCTGTCACCCTCCTTCTCATTTTTCTGCTGCTCACCTATAGCATCCTTCGTACCTGTTCCTCTATCCAATATACACTTAGTGATGTCATGCCCTTTGGCTCACTACCATTAAACACCATGAACCTGGGGCATGCTAAACCAACCCCCTATGTTAGCTATCGACCAAATCACCCCCCATTAGCAGCGTACCCTCTCCTCCAATTTCTGCTCTCACCGATGATAATTAGCCCTCAGTCAATATCCCACAAGCAGAGATGTATTACCCTGCTGAAGTCCATTGCCCTGTACCTACATAGCATTGCCCTGCTTCTTCAACTACTATCCAGAAACATTCACCCAAACCCTGGTCCCCCCCTCCCCAAACTGTAATAATGAAAATCATAAATTCCTAAAATTAGCCACTATGAACATTTGAAGCCTTCTACCCAAGTTAGATGACCAGCTGATCTGGGTGACACAACACAAACCTGATATTCTCTCCATCACAGAAACCTGGCTTTCCCCTAAGGTCCCTGATTAGGCAATCTCCCTCCCAGGCTATGTACTTTTCAGGCAACACTGTCAGAAAAAAGGGTGGGGGCTATGCCATTTACTTAAATGAGACCCTAAAAGTCAAAGTCATCCTAATTGACCCCACTGCTAGCTACTCACAAGCCCTTGCCACCAGAATAACCATTGGCCAACAGGGGAACTTGCTTACTATAATGTCTGTATTTATCCTTCCATGTGACCAAGCATCTGGTTTCAAGATGGGTATTGATTATCTGGAAAACATTACCCGATGCACTGAGACAGTGGTCCTTGGTGACTTTAATGTCAACTGGCTTACCCCTGAAGTTAACCATTATAAAGATGCTATTGCGGTCATTGACCTTACTCAGATGGTATCTAACCCCACCAGGATAAATTATGGAATGGGTAGTAGCTCCCTTCTAGACCTAATCCTCACCACACACCCCAGTAGAATCTCTAACACTACTATTCTCTCCTACTCACTGAGTGATCACTCACCTGTAATATGTCAGTGGTCAAACAGTGCTCCCAAATCACAGGCAAAAGTTTCCTACCAGTGTGTCTTGAAGAAAAGGATAATTAAACAATTTTAAGCCTTCCTTGCCCAAACAGACTGGTCCCCCCTCAATACCACCAACAACATAGATCAAGTACTAAATTACTTTATAACACAATTTAATGTAGCCTGTGACAAATTTGCCCCGTTTCAGAAAAAAAATAAAAGGCTCTGCAAGCCTGTGGATCACTCCAGCCCTAATAGGCTTGTTGAAAGACAGAGACAATCTCTGGCACCGTGCACTGGCATCTGGCCAACAAGTGGATAAGCAGAAATACAAGGCTGCACGTAACCTATGTACCAGAGAAATTTGCAGAGCCAAACAGGGGTTCTTTAAGAATGAACTCACCAACTCCTGGGGTAATAGTCTCAATTTCTGGGAAAACATCAAAAGTCTAATCGTCAAGCCCAATAAATCATCCCCCTTACTGATAGAAGTCAATGGTTCTACCATACATGACCATAAAAAAATTGCTGACACTTTCAATATTGCTTTCACGGACCTCAGCTCTGTGCTCCCCCTTGATTTCTTTAATGTTTCTCCACTGAAAGATGATGTAGCAACACTGACTTCCCCAACAAAACCCCTCCATTTTATTTTAGGAAAGTCACACTAGCAGAGTCTAAAAAATACCTACAAAAGGTGCTTGGTAAAAACAGGTTTAGCAGTGACACATTGAACCTAAAACTTCTCAACCTCTCACTCGTTGCAACTCTAAAGCCTCACTTTAAACTTCTTAACCTATTGCTCTCCCTTAGACAATTCTCCCAATAATGGAAAGCCGCCATTGTCACACCTGTACATAAAAGCAGGGGCAGGGCATAACACTCAAACTATTGCCCCATATCAGTCCTTCCCTCCCTATCTAAAGCCCTCAAGCACATTGTCGGTGACCAATTAATGGAGTACCTCGACAGATCTAACATTCAACGCCCGCAGCAGCACAGCTTCAGAAAATCCCATAGCACAACCACTGCCCTCCGTGAGTTGACTGATCACATCCACAAGGCCCTGGACAATTCTAACATACTTGGTGCAATCTTTGTAGACCTTACAAAGGCCTTCAATACCGTCAACCACCAACTCCTCCTTCAATCTCTCCTTGACCTGGGAATCTCAAGCAAGGTAACTTGCTGGTTCAGTAGCTACCTTTAGGGTACAACTCAGCACATGAAAATCCATGATACCCTTTCTAGTAGCCTCTCAGTCAGATCAGGAGTCCCACAAGGGTCAATCCTAGGCCCCCCCCTCCTATTTAGCCTCTTTATCAATAACCACCTGAAAGCTTGTAACAATATTATGATACTCTATGCAGACAATGCTGTCCTCTTTTCAAGTCATAAAGACCCACTCTCTCTCTCTGGTGACCTGCAAGCCAATTTCATTCTGGTCGAGAAACTGGCTTGGTCAACATAAGCTAGTTATGAGCTATATAAAGACTAAGGTAATGTTCTTCTCAAGCCCTCAAAACAAACATAAATTAGCTAACCTTAACGTTATTAACAACCTGGACTAAACACTAGAGCAAGTTCATGATTTCAAATACCTTGGGGTTATGCTTGATAGCTTCTTATCATACAGCCTTCATGTTAACTACATCTCAAAGGTAGTCAACTCTAGGTTAGTTATCCTATACCGACACTGCCATTGTATGACCCCCGAGGCCCTGAGATTAGCCATAACTAGCTGTATTCTGTCTACCATAGATTATGGCTTAGTAGTCTATGGCTCTGCTACTGACTCTACCTTAAGACATATCTCAATCACGCTGAATAAGACCTGTAGACTTATTTTTTTTTTTTTGCTGTATATTTTTCTTATCTCCTCTGTGGCTGGGGGGTGTTACCAATGGTCCCCCCCCAGTCCGGCCCTACCAACATCCCCCAGTCTGTCCCACATCCCAAGCTCAACCCCTTACCTCCAACCTACACAATGATCTGTTTGCCGTGGTCTGCACATGACCACCGCCACAGGATCCGAGGGGGTTTTCAGATCAGGGGGAACATCCAGGTAGAAGCCGGCGGGAGCTGCTTGTCCGGCCATCAAGTTGCACGCAAGGATTTTTCTCCTCTTTTCCTCCCGTACGTCTGTGACGTGCAATGACGCCAAGGAACCAGAACACGCGTGCTACCGCAAGCGCCCCCTCCCAGCATTGCCACAGCACGTTCCTCTGGTTCTGCCCATGACCTGCCATAGCCCCCAGCCACCGCTAGAAGCCGGCAGGACATCGAGGCATCTCCCCTCCCACCCCTGGAGAAGGAGAGTAGTCTGATGGATGCTCGATCCTTCTCCTCCCCTGCTGACCCCTGACGGCCCAGGCTTGTTCCCGAACCTGGGTCGCTGGCATGGCGCGAGGTGTGGTGTCCAGCGCCTCAGCCCTCAGCGCCACCGGGCCTGCCAGACCTGTAGACTTATAACAGGTGCTGATAGACTAATGCATACATGCAACCTCTACAAGCTGTCCAGCTGGCTCTGCCTTAAAGGCAAGATCACCTACCAGTCTTGTCTTCTTGCAAAAAACATTTGCCTAGGCCTCACTCCCCCTGCAACCCGACCCTTCCTAGTGCCAGCACCAAACACCCACAGCATGCGCAGTGCCTTCAAACAAACATACATTGTCCCTTTTTGTCAAACCTCCCAGGAGCAACGGTTCTTCAGCTATAGAGCTCCGACATTGTTAAATGGCCTCCCACCAGAAGTAGCCACTGAGCCAAAGCTTGGCCTGTACAAGTCTAAACTCATGCAATATCTTACCACTCTTAGTTGCTGTGATTGTACCACCTAAGCAGTCCCTGTGCTTCTCTCTATACACCACTAGTGCCTCCCCCTCCTTAATGTTCATCTGGTTTCTACCACTTAACCTATATCTCCTCCACACCACTCCCTACCAGCTCACCTCATGGATGTTTCATCCTTTTTTCACAGTTTCACCCAATCATTCCACCAGCTTCACTCTCTTATACACCACATCCTCCACTCATGCACCTATTCATTCCCATCAACCAGTTATCTCCACCCCATCTCCCCCTTTCCCCATCCTCCTTCTTTATTTAGTGTAGCAATGTTACACCCTTACTATCTCCACTTACTGCCTCCCTCTTCTCCCATTTTGTCACTGTTGTTTCCCTTCCCCATCCAAATTAATCTACATTTTTGCTCTCCCTATACTACTGCCCGCTTGGTTACCTCACCCCGACTCCCCCTCCGTCTCACTTAACCCTGCCACCCACCACCTTTCAACGTGGTCCTCGCCACTCAATGTCCCCCTTGTCTCTTCTATCTCCCTCTACTACCCACCCCGCTCATTCCTTCTACCAGCACTTGCTCTGTCAATACTTACACTCTGATAACATCACTGCTGTGACAGCACCTGATGGTAACAATAATCTGTCTCTATTGCAACCTAATTTGAAATATGTACTACTTGTACCTTCTTTTTTGTCTGAATGTATATCTGCTTTGGTTTAACCCCTCTTTTTTTTCCTGTATATTTTTGCTCGATGTGGAACTTTTGTAAAAGAACCGTTGGTTCAAAGCTATTGTAATTCCTAGATTTGAATAAATAAACTTAAAAAAATAAATTAAGATAATAGCCAGAATCAGGGTTCCTTCTGATGTAGATATATTGGCCAGTATCCACTGACTCCCTTTGTCTGCAGTGCAATTACTCACTGTCCAACTTAGATCATTGTGTAGCAGGATGGAGACCCCCCCACTTTTTCACCACCACTGCACAGTGGAGCTCTGTCACCACCCACCCCTGTTTCAACTTTCATGCCTCCCCTGAGGCTAACTTTGTTTTCTGTAAAATGGCCACCCGAGGCCTCATTTTCTTCAAATGAAATAAGATATGTTTCCCCTTGATATGTGAGTTGAGGCCCCTGACATTCCAGGTAACAAAACTGACCTTCATCTATCTATAAGGTGATGCCATAATCATGCATTCCATAGTATGACAGAGTCGCTCCCCCGAACACTTTACCCTTAATCCCTCTATTATATCTGTCAGAAAAAACAGTTTGACCATGACAGACATGTAACATACTCTGCACTTGTCTACAAGAACCTAAACAGAACACTGAAAAACTTAAAACAAGTAAATAACAAACATTCAAGAACCCTAAACCAGAACTTTTTTCTCCATCCCTCCCCCCAGTACCCAAAAGTGGCTGTCACTACATGCAAAGGCAGGCACGCTGCCCATATGCTAGTGACTGTCTCGGGGGGGGACACTTCATCTTACCACAGTAACCCTAGTGCCTCACTGTAAAGCCCTAGGGATTGATACATTCCTTTAAACAGTGCATCTCGGAACAGGAGAAGCCCCCCTCTCAGGAGGTCTGGCAGGGAGGCCTGCATTAATCTATTGCCTTCTGGGTGACATGGATTGTACTCTACGGCCTGGGTTATAGTTCCGCAGTTATTCATGCACACAGAATTGGATATTGAAATCCATGCTGGCTTTAGAAATCCTATACGGAATGGGAGTCAGAGACTTAAATATCAGGAAATACATGTCCTGCTTCTTACTTGTGCCATAGGATCCTTAGGCCTCTGTGTGCATAGAGCAGGACCGCCACCCTTAAGCCAGTATCTGTGGGGGGGGGGGCATTGTAGGGGGGGCCAGCTTGGTACATGAAGGGCCCATTTACAATCACATGGTCCCTTAGGTAAATCCATATACAGACCCATGTTGCAGCCTCAGAGCATGGGCCCCTACTCTGGCCAACTACTCCATCCAAAGTAAAATACAAGAAAGATAACCAGGCATAACCTGCCATGCACATTAGGATGTGCAGCAGCTAACCCCCGGCCCCACCAGTGCAGGAACCATTGCCAAGGCAGAGTCCTCACCCAGCATCAAAACCTTGCTAGTCCGGTGAGAGGATATACAAGGGGGATGGGGGTTGCAGACATATCACCTCCCTCACCGGTGAGAGGATATACAAGGGGGAGGGGGGTCGCAGACATATCAACTTCCCCACCTATGGGGAACAATATCTCCACCAGGCAGGTAAACTGCAATGCATATATATCTATATATATATATATATATATATATATATATATATACACAGTATGTACCAATGAGAGAGTGACATGCTCAGTGGGTCCTGACCTTAGTATGGCCTTTGTAAAGGAGAAGATGTAATGGCGCACATGGCTGAGCCTGCATAACTGTCTTAGAATCTCCCGGCGGCCCTTTAAGAATGGCTGGTATCAACACTTACCATATGACTCAGAGAGGACAGAAGGGATTGTCATTTATTCTCCCCCCCCAGTTAACTACTGCAAATCAAGCACTTAAAGAAAAAAACTAATGCACAGAGGAAAAATAGGCAGTCTGGAATCTGCCGCCGCCGTCGATGGCTGTGTTGGTGACATCTGGCCCTTCTCCATCCTGCCTATGGGGCCCTCAGCCAGGGGGTTCACAGAAGGGGCCACAATCTCTGCCCAGGAGCAGATTTTCTGTGCCTGCATTGGGAGGGAGGTCTCGGCACTAGTAACCTCAGGCTGCAAAATGAGGTGAGTCTGCTGGTAAGTTCGGTAGGGCCTCAAACCTGATGTTTCCCAAGTAAGGTTTGGAGGGGGGGCTGTTTATACCTGTTATTAACCTAAAGTTTTCCCTATATATGTTTTCTGTATTGCTGTTGGTTTGGTTACTGTATGAAAAGCTGTTCTGATTTTATATAAACCAGCAACGTATACAATAAATGTTTTTTTGGCTGCAGTTAAATACTATACGTATACTTAGGTACCAGTTTAACAAGACACAGTGAAAATCTAAAATGGTGGCAGCCACGTGTTCGGTGCTGCATGTAGGCTATTATAGCTGCTAACACTGTTTTAGGGTATTAAAGCAGTCACTTTATTGCAGTTGATTCAAGAGCACCATTAATACTGATTGCTAATGGTATATCGGAGACTTATGTTTGGATGAGGGTCATAGCAACACTGGTTGTTGGTTAAAAATGGTTGGACTTCCTTTTTATCTTGATTTGACTGCTCAAAGGTCTTGTGGGGTGCAGCATATTTCTGGACTTATTTTGGACATTTAAATCAAAGCAATACCATCATATTCGAACTTCAGATTGCTTAGATTTAATAAGTTCTATTACATTGAATGTGTCATAAAGCTACTCTATGTGATATCTAGCATGAGATGATTGTATGTCATTGTTTTTCTGGAAAAACAATAAAATATCATAAAAAAAAACCTTTTGTTTCCCCAGGGAGGCCCCGGTGACCACGAGAAAACTAGCGACTCTCGGTTGGGGCTCCTGCCATGGGCACGGTTCCTTCGCCTGACAAATGATGATTTTTTTTTCATTTGTTCCACCTACTGGTCTTTGAAGCTGGGTGCCAAGTGTCATTGTCAATGAGAGGGAAAGGCAAAAGAAGGCCCGAGCTCCTCCCTTGGGCACAAGTGGAACTTAAGACTGGGGTAGTGTCCATCTCCCCAAGCCTGTCTCTGCACCCTGCGGAGCAGGGTGGTGGCCTGAATTTTTGGAAGACCAGTTGGACTAGAAAGCTCAATGCTGCCTCTGAGGGAGTCAAAGGATCTTGTGACTCCATTATGCCTGACCCTCAACACAGCCGGGTACCTCAGAGAGTACGGCAGGCCTAACTCCGTGCACACCTTCCTAGCCATGGTGAATGTACGTCTACGATGAAGGAGCTCCACCAAGTAGTTGGCAAAAATTTGGATTCTGTAGTCATGCCAGGTGGGGGTCTGTTTCTGCCTGGCTTCTTGCATGATGATTTCGATCGGTGAACCACAGGAATCTCACTGTTGTGGGACCAGGCAAACCCCGGTTTGCAGCTTGAGGCTGGGATCTATATGCCCTATTGATTTCAAGGAGTCTGTCCCAGGAGTGGTCCTGTATTGCTGGCAGGCTTTTGTGAAGGAAATGGAGGGTATTATTGCCCTCACAGTCCTTGGGGAAGCTGATGAACTGGAGGTTGTTACATCTCGCCCGGTTCTCCAGGTCTTCTGACCATTGCCATAGAATTCTCATGGCTTGATCATGGTCTCTGATGTAGCCCATCAAGTGTTCTGTCTTCTCCTCATTGTTTGCCATACGTACTCAGTCACATTTGTCCTGTTGGAGAGTGAAATAATGTCAGCCTTCATGTTTTGTGCAGCCAGCTCTAGCAATTCCATTTTTGCCATCATCTGAGTGAACATTTGTTTAATTTCAGCCAGGCTGCCACCCAACGGTGTAGGCTGCACAGATGCCGTCTCCCGGTCTGATCTCTTCCAGTCAGCCAAAACCATGAGGTGCATTGAAAGACTTCAGACTGCTCCCTTTGTTCAGCCAGAAACTGAAAATAAAGGACACCTTCCTGTAGTCCAGGTAAGTGGCAATCTCACTGTTATTTATAATGCATTCATATTAGGACTGTAGCTAGGATTATACAGGATAACATTGGGGACAGAGAGAAGCTCTGCAATTAAGCTGCCATTTCTCCAGCTAGCAGGACACCCCCCCCCCCATGAATATAAAAGTTAATTATTTTATACTTTTAGTGCTCCTCTGACCTTGCAATGCATATAAGTTGATATAAGAGAACCTTGAGCAGCAGCAGATGAATTCTGGGTAACGTATCAACACGAAAAGAATTACAAGTGAGCAACCAGAAGATCCAGGGAAAGGGAAGCCCTGGGCCATCAATGAATAGAGCTAAAGGCAGGCAGCTAACTACGGAGGATCCAGGGATTTGGAGGCCACAGGTCAGGCTGTCTTGGAATCCATGAGGCAGCTTGATAAGATGGTGGAGGGATTTAGTCCCCATGTATCACTTGAGGAAATGAAACTGGAATCCCTATGTATAGAGCAGACTATGCTAAAAGAGCCTTTTTTACAAATCCCAAGTGGTAGTTGATTGGGTCCTGAAAGAGAAATGGCTCTTAAGGGAGGCTAGAATATCTGGGAACTGGTACAAAAGCCTCCAACCTTTGATTTCTGGGCACCCCAGAGGGGTTAGAAGGGGCAGATTCCCTGGGATTTATGCAAAAACTGATTGCAGATTTATTTAACATTGTGGATGAAACAGTAAATCTCAGGGTATGCTGAGTCACACCCAGACGCAGACCAAACAACCCAGATTTCCTGAGAAATGTCCTAATTTTAACAATGGGTGTTCATGTGAGACATCTGCTTCTACAAATGGCTAAATCAGCAGGGTCCTTAAAATGATCTGATGGCATCATTATCCACTGCTTTCAGGATCTTAGTTTCACCACCTATCAAGCGGCGGTGGGGCTTTGACTCTGTTCGGGCTGGATTGCGGGAGCTTAGTGTCTCGCATGCACTACAGCTCCCTGCCTGATGGGAAAACATTCAGGCAAAGTATTCCTTTTCAGTGACTCCTGAGCGGTTCAGCACGAACATGAGGCACTCCAAAGGGATTTTGTTCAGTTTTAAACTATCCAAAGTACTTTACTAAGTGGTTGGCCATAATAAAAAATAAATGTAGGTTGAGGGAAGCTTTCCAGCAAGATAAGGCTTAAGCAACATTCAGGCTGACCAGAAAGATGAAATATTTATTATATACCCCTTCTACTGTAAGCACACTTCAGTGAATGAATTAGGGCATATTCCAATGAGCAAAAGTCAGTCAATTGAGAAAGAGAGTGCTAGTGAGACAGAGACATGAGAAAAGTAAAGTACTTTGGACATTTTAAAACTAACCAACACCATTGACTTTGCTTGTTGGAATATGCCTAATTCATTCACTGAGATGTGTTTACAGTAGAAGGGGTATATAATAAATGTTACATGTTTCTGCTCAGCCTGAATGTTGCTTAAGCCTTATACTGCTGGTAGACTCCCCTTGACCTACATTTTTTTATTATGGTCTGGTACTCAGCATTGGTAAAAAATGGTGGTGACTAGCATGGTCTGGAATGCGTCGGGAGATTACATCTACCTTGTGCATCAGGGACACTCAGTGTTGTTCCTGGGGGCCTGGCAAAGCTAATAGCCATGATGGTCAGGTAAGCCTTTGACATTGGTGGTATATCTCCTTCCTTGAGCTGTAGGTTTGAGGTTGTATGGAGGTAACCAGCACAATTTATGAAAAAGGTGTTTGTTATGAGGTTACTTTATATTAATACAGAAGTTGGTGTTCTCATGAACTGCAGAGTGAGGTGGAGTTTATTGTTATTAAAAGTTATAAAATGTCCTGCAATAATTTAACCTGTTAACACATAAAGGTATAACAATTCTTTTTATGCAGTACTTGAGAATCTAATACCTGCGTCGAAGGGGTAGTTATGAGACAGTGTACATAGCTTATGAAAGGGTTATGCTCTCAGTAAATTTTCTTTGATGCATGCACTCCAGGGCCAAGTTTTGTAACTAACAGTCCATCTAAATCAAAGAGTTTTGTTCTGTGGACTTTTACTACTACTACTAATTATCGGATGGTCGTCCATGATCATGATTCAGTGGCCAACACTCAAACATTGTACTTTATACTGAACGTTTTGTTGCATTTCACCAAAGTGTTGTAATGTTGAATGAAGAAATATGTATTACCTACCATAATATTTCTGGTATTAATTCATCTTATACTTGGCATCAAATTTTTTTATTTTATGTTGATTTTGAAAATGAATAAAAATAAAGTAAAAAAAAATGACTATAGGCATCTATGATCCAATAAAAACCTTCTGCTTTCTATCCCATACATCTCTACTAACATAGGTCAGTGTTAATTTTCCTTTCAAGCTCTCAAATGTTGGAATGAATTGCCATTGACTGTCTGCACTACAAAGATGCAGCTGATCTTTAGACAACAGTTTAAAATGTTTTGCTTACCAATTCATGTTGTAAATCTTTTAGCCTGCATTGTTGAGTACTCTTGTTTATTTGCTGACTGGATTTCTTCAACGCGCCCCTCCAGGGCTCGGAGCAGATGTACAATATATACAATAAATAAGTCTACCCTAAATTGCATAAAACCACAATGCAAACTATATCCATTCATACACAAAAATCCTCTTACACAATATTATACATACACAGGCCTAATAACAAATTCATTAAGCAGTTCTGGTTAATGAAAAGCTCTCACAAGTAGGTAACTTTTTAGTTTCTTCTTAAATAGAAAAATGGAACTGATGGTACATATCCCTTCAGGGATCACATTCTATAATGCAGGTGCTACCACTGTAAAAGCCTGATCACCAGCAGACTTTCATTAAGGAATAATGCACAACAGGATGTGTGTCATGCTGGAATAATGTTATGCCTTGGGTGGTTGGGCATGAGGCCACAGGCTGAGTGCGGCCAGCATCCGGGAAGTGATGTTATCCCAGCTTAGAACATGGGTCTTGTAAAAGCTACACGCTGATTGGCTGAGGCACCCTGCCTCCAGTATTGTTATTTTTTAACATTGCCCAGCAAATAACAAGTTCCTCTTGCCAGCACCCATCCCCACCTTGTATCCTTGTGCCCACCCTAAACATCATACCAGGCAATTTTTTTAATTCGCTTAGTGAGATACTGATCCAAAGGCTCCCCATGCAACTCAGTCCTCCTCAGACCAGTCCCTACAGCTCTTACACACAGTACCATAACAAAAAAACAAAAGAAGTTTTCCTTTCTTTGTTTTAAATGTTACAAACATGAGCAGAACACCACCATCGCTACCACTCCCATTCTCCGATCAGCACCCTGTTCTCACACATGCTAGCCAACAACACTACTCCATCTCAGGGGCTGAGTAGAGGAAAGAACCACTATAGTTCAGAGCCCGACCATGATGAAAGTCCAAAAAACAACCTGCTGCTTGCCCACAAACAAATCCCCACAAGAACAAGTAAATCAAAATACCTTTTTTCCCCTGACTTCATCAGCCCACTCGATTTGTACGTTCCCTGTCCAATCTTGCCTAACAGACCTCCATGTTATTCTTTCTCCATCACTACCACAAACTCCTCACTCAAACTGTAAAAACAAAACCATTTTTTTCCCCTAGAGATCACGGTAGTGCAATGCAAAAACTCTTCCGACGTTCCTAAAATACCAACAATAACAAAACACTGTACTGTAATTATTTAATACAAAAAAACTGCCTTCACATAAACAGCACCCTCTACTGCCACTAAAGGAACTATTTTAGAGAACCTGACATTTCTTATAATTTCTTATTAACATCTTGTCGTCTTTTTTTATAAACTTTATTTAAAACACAGTAATGTTACCACATTTTCTATAATAATATTTCTCCAGGGTGGGCGCATGGTATATTATGGACCTTCCAGGGGCTATAAGGCCCTCCACCTGTGGTGTCAGGCCTCATTACGCCCCTGGGTGGTCCGTTATATCCCTATAATGCCCACCCTGTCAGGTATTATGTGTGGTTCATAGCTCAGTGCTTATGTAACATATATAGTTGAATGATGAAGATGGTTGTTGGATACAGAGGCCAGCATAAAGAGGACAATGTTTACTAGGTAGTAGTATAGAATGTTTGTGCTTAGGTACTTGAATGCTTGAATCGAGTTATTTGATAATATTTGATGGTTTGGGCCTTTCTCTGTATCCCACCTGTAGGAAGGAGGCTTGGTTTAGAATTATGAAAGCTCCCCCAGTGGGATAAGAGTGTCGCAGAAGGAGGAGGTGTCGGGGATGATGGTGGGTGAGTGCGACTCACTGTAAGCAGAGTGGGAGTCAACTGCTTTGATTAAATAGGCTGTGGGGGAGGAGCTCTTCCCCCACATAATCACGGGCTGACCCCTTTAATTATGTGTGGTTCATAGCTCAGTGAGTGCTTATGTAACATATATAGTTGAATGATAAAGATGGTTGTTGGATACAGAGGCCAGCATAAAGAGAACAGTGCTTACTAGGTAGTAGTATAGAATGTTTGTGCTTAGGTACTTCGATGCTTGAATTGAGTTGTTTGATAATATTTGATGGTTTTGGCCTTTCTCTGTATCCCACCTGTAGGAAGGAAGCTTGGTTTAGAATTATGAAAGCCCCAAAAAGAATATATCAACAATTGTTCTTTAACTAAATGCTGAAGAAGTCATGCATGATGACACCTAATGATAGGAATAGACGATCACCTCCTTCAACTCCAGAGAGTGTGACCAGTAGCACTCAGGAAAGGAAAAACCACCTTGGGGGGAATCCTCTGAGGACCCATGGTTACTGACCTGCCCGTCCTTCTGGGCATACTGAAGGAGAGAGATCCTAATTAAACTAAATTAATCAGCTAAATCTGAATTCTAATTTGTAGAATTTAATCCAGATAAATGGAGCTTAAGAAATAACTGAATTGTAAATGTCCAGTGAAGTAATTTCCTCCTAATAAAGTCCAAGAATCCATGTACAATTCGGAATAATGGAGAGTGGATATATGAAGAACCTTCTTCCGGACTTCGGTTGATAGCGGGCATAATCCACGAAATGTATGACAGTGGAGATGAAGTTGATGACTGATGAATTTAATACAGGAGACCAGATGCAGATAGCTGCATCCAAACTTGACGTCCACAAGGCAGGATGAATAGAAGTAGTACAACTTTATGATTTCTAATAGAGAGTTTGTGTAGTACGTGTAATGAAAGAAGGCTTGTAGCCAGGCTACCGACTGATGAATCCAGTTCAGATAAGTGAAGTATAGTCTTAGGAATTGATATGAAGGCAACGGCTGTAGAGCTGAGCTGGAATAATGGCAAGCTGTAGAGGATAATCGGAGACACTGATGCGAGGTATGAAGCATCCGAGTAGTAGAATATGGTGAGCCCAAAAAGTAAGCAAGTCAGGGGGACTGCTAATCTGAAGTGAGAGGTAAAAGGAGCAGGGATTGCACCCACGAAGGCAGATGAGAAGGAACAGGACATGGCAATCAGCCCCTGAAGAAAGCGCAGCTTAACTTGACAGCTGGTGAGGTAGGGAAGAGAGGCGGCTGATTCCAGGTATGGAAAGTGCAGTCAGACCCATGGAAGTCTGCTGGAAGAATAGAGCATGGCGGTTAGTTCTTGGCTAGTAGCACAGCTGTTCCATCAGCTGGAGAGGTAATGAGAGAGGCGACTAGCTCCAGGTAACAGGAAAATGCAGCTAGACCTATGGAGGTCAGCCAGTAGGAATAGTGCATGGTATACTGCCTCCAGGAGACGTATCTTGAGTCAGGTTAGAGCAGAGTAGTACTGCATTTGTAAGGCAGATGTAGAGAATGGAATGGTGCTGAGGACTGACGTATCTATTAGATCAAGGAGGGCAGGGATCACATTGACGAGACTGTGGCATAGAGATGGCAATGTGATGAGGAATAGCGTTTAAAACTGTAGGTATGTAATGGTTGAGGCAGCAACAATGAGACGAGATCCGAATAGTCGAGCATAAGAGTCCTGGATGGAGATAACTGAATAGGCTGAGTCAAATGGAGTAGCGTAGGCACAGGTTCAAAAGTGGAAGAGCACAATCAGGATAAGGTCTTGATGAGAGTTGCAACTAAATGTCCTGGAAAGGGTGAAGCAGCAGCAGTTCCACATGGCTGAAGCAGCAGGGCAAGCATCCAAGAATAGAGAAGGAACAAAGAAATGGCCAGATACGGATCCAATTCTCCAGGCCTTGATCAGGCAAGGCAGAAGTAGAGCAGAAGTAGGTAAACCTCCCAGCCCGAAGGGCGAAGGCAGGTTGTAGGAGCAGGCGAATAGCAGGTAAAGCTCTCAGCCTGATGGGCAAAGACAGGCCGTAGAAGCAGGCAAGTAGAAAGGTAACTCTCCCAGCCCGATGGGCAAAGGCAGGTCATAGAAGCAGGTGAGTAACATGAAAACCTCCCAGCCGAATGGGCAACGGCAGGTCGTAGAAGCAGGTGATTAGGGAGCAAGACATATATGAACGAAGGACCTCTGGGCCTCACAGGGGCACAGGTCTGACCAAATGCAATGGCTAACTCCAGTCCTGTGGCAAGGCAGGGTGCAGAGCAGTGGTAGAGATGCAATGGAAATGTTGAATTGCATGCCATGAAGAGGGTCGTGTCTTGGAATGTAGATATCGTAGTAAATATGTAAACATAGGGTAGAAGGCTGCCAGTTCAGGAGGAGAGCAGGAGATTGTAATGCCCAGGTAAATGTGAAAACCTCGAAGCACAGGAAGGGTGGAGCAGGTAACATGAGCAAGGAAGGTAAGAAGTGAATCTGTAAAGGTTGTAGCATTAAACAAGCTATATGATGCAGACGTAAGCAGAAAGCAGGCACAAATGTCCAAATGGAGAAATGAACGTCGCAACATCAAATTCGAATCCAAATTGATGAGCTCTTTGAGGCAGCCATGGCAGCAGGCAGGTAGATAGCGAAGAAGCGAATCCCATTGCCCTGAGCTGGCGAGGCGGGTGGAGTAGAAATAGCTTACCCAAGGCCTGACTGGCGAAGCAGGTCTGAGAAGTAGGCAAATTACGGCTGGACCCCACGAAAGTCAGCTGGAAGGTGAGCGAGGTGGCAGCTAGACCCACGGAAGCTGAACACACAGCTGGATCCTTGGTAGGTCAGATGGCAAGGCAATGAGGTTAGCAGCTAGCACCACTGAAGCTAGCTTGCGCAGACGAACGCACGTAGAGCATCAGGTAAGGAAAGACACAAGGGCAGCAAACCCACAAAGCCAGCTGGCGTCGGATCCTTCGTAGTTCAGCTGGAATGTAAAGAGAGAGAGCTCTAGTACAAGGTCAGCATGCTCAGCTGGATTACAGACGCCAACTTGGCAGGGAAGGCAGTACGAAAGCAAATGCGCTGAGATGCACTGGAACAGGTAAAGGAGCACAGTAGCCACCCGGCTACAAGATAAATGAATACGCTCCAGTGTGGGCAGGAATGATAACACACATTAGAACTCCCCAGGTAAAATGAGCATGCCTGTAATCGAACCAGAGATTCCAAATCCAGGGCATGAGTTGCAGTTGAGTGGATAACCAACAAACAGGGAAGGGCAATGTAGCATGCAGCAAAGTAACTGAAGTGACGATGAAAGGTGTCCAAACAAGAGCACACACTGAGACCAACTGAGTGATGCTAAAAACAAAATGAACGGAACTGGAATATCAATGGGAAAGAAACCATACCTCCGAGGCTGAACAGGCAAGGTGGGAATGGTGATAGCCAGGAGTTTTCTGGAGATGCTGTCAGCTCCACAGTCGGTGAGGTAAAACAGCTGAACGGGATACTGAAGCTGGATGCTGCGAAGTAGGAGGGCATGCGTGTAATGGAGGGAAAAAGCAGCAGTGCACTATACAAAGTGCAAGGGAGCGACACAGAGATGGACCGCAGGCAGGTAAAAGCAACAGAACAATGCAGTGCAGAGCAGGACCCTGAGAACGGTGGGAGTGATTGAGGTCAGAGCTGAAGCAAGCTGGAGTCTGCAGCAGAGAGGATGGTCACATCTGCAAGCTGAAGAAAACAAGTAGGCTCTGCTGATCAAGAAATTCATGTAGCTAGCGGCACGAAGAAGAACAAACTGAGCAGCGGCATGGAAGCAGCTGCGTGGGAAAGACAGAAAAGTCAACAAAACAAGACAGCCGAGCAGAATGCCGGCAGGAACAGACTCAAGGGAAGCTGAGAGCGGCCATGGAGAGCACATCAAGGAAACAGCAAAAACACCGACAACGAGGGAGAGGGGGGACATAAGGGGAGGGAAGAAAAAACAGAGCGAGGACACAGAAGGAGCGCGGTGGGGGGACGGATGAAAGAAACAAGCAGCCACAAACCAGCTGCAGCACACCAGTGAGTGTGAATCGCTCTAAGCAGAGCAGGAGTCAACTGTTTTGATTAAATAGGCTGTGGGGGAGGAGCTCTTCCTCCACATAATCACGGGCTGACCCCTTTAATTATTACTTACATAACACAAACCCTGGAGTACATTATTCCTATTATACAATTGCTTGAACTGAAAATAAAAAGCACATTTTTAAAGTACTTTTGAATTTTTGTTAATGATAATTCTTAAGTGTAGGTACACATACAGTATATAAAAAGTAGTGCTTAATTGCGGGATTTGGCCATTATGTAGCTCTGTGTGTGAGCTGTCTGTGTGTGCTGCCACATTGCAACTCCCCCCTCCCCCCAGTTGTCTGCCTTGCTCTGTTTGTGTCTATTTGGCAACTGTTCCTTAATTTATGGCAGCAGACTGAAGTTTAAGGGAGAATCTCTGCCACTTTCCAGACCTTAAAGTTTATAGGTCAGTGTATGTTCATGCTCGACCATGAAACAGTTGGCCAATTAGTAAGTACAGCGTGATGTGTGGAACACGCACTGTTTAAACTTTGTGGATGTTTTTGTGGGTTTTATTTGATTTTGAAAGGTCTCCTGGTACAGTTGCTTGTGTGTATGATTTGTACTGGGAGACCACAAACTGAAACGTAAAGCCACTGCTCTGCTGATAGTGTGCTGTAGTTTAAAAAAAAAAAAGAATACACTGTGTGCATGGTTGCCAGCCAGCTATTGTAGTTACAGCTTCATTTTCATTGTAATGGAGACAAAATTGTGTGACTGGAAACTGGGCTGTGTGGAATGGAACAGAAAGGAATGATGGCTGTTAGCAAGCTGATGAAATGATCAGAAACTTTGGCTGTGGAGGATGACAGTAGAAGGGAATTAGTGTGGCAATGTATAGGGATTTCTGTGAAGTGGGTGCAATGATACGTAACGTGTACATTATGTGAAACGATCATGTGTGTGCTGGGACTAGATCCATGATGTTCTGCTGGGAAAACATCTCATGTCTAGCCCTAGACTGGCAATCAGAGGCCAGTACTCTTTCTTACCATTTTATAATTACAAAGAAGGAACAGCTAACAGGCCCCTTCCACTAGATCATAAATCCCTAGGTGGGACATGGGGAATCAGACGATGACTAAGGTTTTGTGGGCCCAGTCCATTCAAGGCTTTAAACATCACCAACAATATCCGAAAATTAGTTCGCCACCTAATATGCAGCCAGTTCAGAACCCGTAGTGAGGGTGTAATATGCTCTGATCTCCATTTGGAGGTCAGGAGTCTCGCTGCGCATTCAGAGCTAGCTGTAGGTGATGCAATTGACCTGCCAAGCAAGCCTTTATAGAGCACACAGCAGTAGTCGAGCTGGGAGAAGATGAGGGTGTTAACTAGTGTAGCTACAGCAGATCATCAGAATCAAGCAGTTGTCATAGTTTGGCAACATTCTTAAGATGGCAACAGCAGTTCTTGACCTCAGAAGATGCATGCAAAGCAAATGTCTACTGTACATCAAGAACGACTCCCAGACTGTGAACATCCTGTGCTACCAGAAGATGTCCCCACAAGAGTGAGGGAAAAATCAAGCCTCCACAAATGGCTGGAATCTGCTTATCCGAGCCCACCACTAGCAACTCAGTCTTAAAGTATTTCCTGCATATTGCAGGATGTAATATATTGCTCACATTTGAATTTGTAAATTATGTTACCAACTGTGGGTGCTTTGAACTGTGGTTCTGTGCCTCACTTGAAACAAAGCCTTTGGCTCAGTGTGACATCCAGGTAAACAAATGAAATGAGATTAAGATTTTGTCTTTCTGCCTTCCTGGGTGCAGCACTGTGCTTCCTGCTTTTCTGTGAGGCAGCCACTCCTGCAGCTGCATGTCCTCATTTAACTCTTGTGCTTATCTTCAGTTTTGTTTTCAGTGTGCTGACTAGTTTATACTGTATGCCCAGCATATGTCACTGTACTGTATTTTATTTTCTCAGTCTGTTCTCACTTCAGTTCCACTGCATTCATTTTATTAACTTCACCTGGCTCCAACCAGACAGCTGCGACCACTCATACTCAGTAAGTTATTTCAGCCTGCCTTAATCAGTCTGTTTCAGAATCTTCACCACAGTCATGGTTTTAATACAGCTTTCTGATCTTCCTGCTTGTGGCTGAGTTTTTTCTGTGATTTGAGTCTTTGATATGCGTTCATGTTTTCAGTACCTTGTCATTCACTTCACTCTCAAGCATATATGTCATTCATTTCGGCAGTCATCATTCAGTCTGTTTTAATCATATCACTTGTTCCTTCAGCTCTAATCATTCAGACAACCCATATGCGTATTGATGACATCAGGCTCTATGAACGCAATCATCTTGACCATTGTCATATCTCCAGAATCAGCCCCCAGAGCTTGCCCTGTAGGTAGATGGGCTCTCTCCCTCCCCTTAAAGTCCATACTTTGAGGTGAGTCACATACCATGGATGGGGACCTTCTCAGTAGGCTACTTGTCACCTGCAGTGCCTCCCTGCAGCTTCAACAGCTGGTAAGGTCCAACGTTCTGGGAGAAACTTTAGCTGTGTAGATCCACTGTCAGCAGCAGCAGTGTAGCATTTAGGAATTCAGCTGCTGGAAAGTGGGGCCCTAAGCTCACATGGGTTTTGATAGCTGTGCAGACCACATTGGCATCACCTCCAAAAGCTATTCTCCCTGCAGTTGTCTAAAGTTCACCGAATCTTATTCCATATGTCCTTCCTTTAGTTTCCAGTCAAGTCTAGGCCTCCTTACAGTCTTGAGGCTGTGTGCTAGCCTTTCAGCAGTTACCACATTTTTTTTGGGGGGGTGGTCCTTTGCAAGGGTTCTTCTTTTAACTGTAATCACTTGTGGTACCCTCTCAGCATTATCCCATTAAAGGGATAGAGTGAGAGTTATTTCTCCAAACATATTCTCCTGAATTCGAATTCCAAATTAGCAAGCCAAACTTTTCTACTAAGACATACTCATGCCAAAAGGGATGGAAACCAATGTCATGGACCACAGAGATTTCTGCCACAGGTCTTTTGTTTCTGTCCTGTATGCCAAAGACCACAATATACAGTAGTATTATATTATTGCATTAACCTAGTAGTAGGATTTTCTCTGAGTTGGCATTGGATGGTATCTCACTTTTATCTTACATTCCTGCCCTTTCCTTTCTCCTTTTGGAAGTCATGCTTCAATCTACTATCAACTGGCACCAGCTATCAGTTGTCTATGTCATTACTATTCAGTCTATGCCTGTAGCTCCAGCTTTGCAGCTTTTTGGCTCCTTCCTAAAGTACCTTAAGCCTGATGGAATTATGTTCCTGCAGAATCGCTTGGTACAGAACCCTCCTCCAGAGGGTTCCTTTGACTTCATAGTACACCGACAGGGTGGTCTGTTGGGGACAGAAAGTACAAATGGCCAAAGCATCTATATATGACAGTCAAATAATTCAATCATGCAACTAGCTTTCTGATTATCATCAACATGGCACAAGTATCACTCCATGCTGTGGTGGAATATGCCCACTGAACCATTGTTGATGCTGACAGCACAGGCACGTCCTCCCATGCCCATGCTGACAGCCTCCAGTACAGTGTTGCAACTTCCAGATTCCTTCAGCTGGCAATGCATCCTCTCCTTTCAGATGTGATGGTAAGTGTCCATCTATTATTCTTTTTTATATTTGACTATTTATTGAGTTTTACTATACAAAGGGAGGAACAACAGTACATTTAGTATAATACAGTAACAGAAGTACCTAAGGATACCTTATAAGGATACCTTAAAGTTTGCATAGTCTACAATAGAGCATATATAAATTATGGCTGTTGTTTCAAAATGTGTAAGGTAAAAGTCTAAGGACATTACTATATGGCACAAAGGCAGGACAGTAAGTACAGTAGAAAACTAGACTTTGCTGTTAGTGTTGTCTGTGGGCAGAGTGAAATTCTTGCATTTTCATATTTTACAGTTGCAGTAAACTATTAATAAAAAAGCATGATCCAGTCAAATTTTGTCTTTGATATGTTTACTATAAAATATTGTGATAAAGAAAAAGAGCAGATTGATCAGGGCAGTTACCGAAGACAGAGACAGGTATTTGCAAAGAAGTAGAGAGACAGAGAGAGACAGAGTGAGAATGACAGAAACTAAAGAGATGAGAACAGGGGCGGGGACGAGGTAAGGTCTCTATGGCATGAAATCTGGATCCACTTGAACCTGATGCATTATCCATCTCCTCCATCTGGTTTCAAAGGGTGGAAGTCTATTTTGAAATTAGTGAGTTAAGCATTCCAAAGTATAAATATATTTTCGCCAGTCAGCGATAGATGGAATAATTAGGACAAGCCAGACTCATATAATTGCTGTCTTAGCTGCTACGATCAAAGTTAACAGTAAGTTAAGTATCTGTTCCCTGAAATGATGCTGTCCTGGTAGAATTGCTAGCAAAATAAGGGATGGACTGATGGTCCCTGAGGCATTAAAAATAGACTCCAGATCATTGGTTTTCATGTATTATTTTGTTTTCCTGACAAAGAATGCTGGTACGAACATACGAATATGCCAGCAGAAAGAGACCATCCAGTCTATCTAAGTCTGCTCTAGTGTGCAGCTAGCACTCCTAGTTTGCAGCTGCCCCACCCTCCCTCCCCTTTGTCATCCCACTGCCACCTCCCACCTTCTCCACCCTCACTCTCTCTTGTTCCCTGTCCCATGCCCTTTTGAAGCTGTTCACAGAGTTACATGATGCAACCCATTCTGGTAGTGTGTTCCATTTTGCTACCACCCTTTCTGTGAAATAGTGTCTCCTCATTTCCCTCCTAAATCTTTCCCCCTCTATTCTTAGCCCATGCCCCCTGGTGTTCCTCCCCTCCTTAGCTTAAAGACCCCATCTGCTCCTTCCTTATTGAGTCCCCTTAGATACTTGAATGCCTCTATCATGTTCCCCCTGTCCCTTCTATCGTCCACAGTGTACATATTCAGGTCTCCCAGCCTGCTCTCATAATCTCTCCCCTCCATTCCACATATCGTCTTTGTTTCCCTCCTCTGCACTCCCTCCAGTAGCCTAATATCATGCTTTAGGTATGTCCTCCAAAACTGCACACAATACTCTAAGTGCGGCCTTACCAGTGACCTGTAGAGGGGCAAGATCACCTCTCTTTGCCTGGATGAAATCCCCCTCACTATGCACCCCAGCATTTTGTTCACTTTTGCAGCCACTGTCCTGCACTGGGCAGTGTTGTTCATGGTCCCTGTTATCATTACACCTAGGTCGTTTTCCTCCTCAGTGATCCCCCGTTTAACCCCCCCCCCAGCCAGTATTCTCTCCTTGGGTTCTTCACCCCAAAGTGCATAACCTTACACTTTTTTGCATTGAACCCCAGCTGCCACCTCTCTGACCATGCCTCTAGTTTGCTTAGGTCCCCCTGCAGCTGCTTCCATCCCTCTCTTCCTTCCTTCACTGCTCCAATTTTGCTGCCATCAGCAAACAGACTTACTTTGCTCACCACCCCATGTGCAATGTCTGATATGAAGAACCCAAATAATACTGGCCCCAGCACAGAGCCCTGTGACACCCCACTCATCACCGGCCTTGGAGTTGAAAGCTCCCCTCTCACCACCACCTGCTGCCGCCTCCCACTCAGCCAGCTTGTAATCCAGTGGTTATTTTTTGTACCCGTCACTAAAACTTCTTTTCCCTGCATATGTCTCCCCTTTCCTCCCCTTTCCTGCAGCTGTGAATGATGAATCCCAGACTCCAGTATGACCCAGTGAGACTTCCTTTGATGCCAGTGTGAAAACCATATCTGCCCACACCTCTTCTACAGTAGTATGACCAGTGCTAAACTGAAAACAAGACATCTTTCCATTCAACTTGGCCTTCCTCTCAACTTATATTACCCCTTACCACCGACAGAAGTTCAAGTATCACCATAAACAGTGCATGCTGAAGATGCCATCGGCAGTCGCCAGGGTCTGCTTCTATATTAATGCTCATCAGTGTTCCATGCATTGCACAAAGATGACCCATGGCTGCAGAATTTAGCATAAAAAAACACACCAGAAAACAAGTGAAAAACCTTCAGGCTTTGTCAGCTGGAGGCACACCACTGAGGTCATTACTTAACAATAGATAAGGTAGGAACCAAAGAAGTGTTTTTTCTATTTGACAGTCTTATTGCTTTTTTGATGCTGATTTTTAATTTGTTGACTATATATTGCATTATTGCTTAAAATTAGGATTTTTACTTTAGGATTATGGATTAGGTTTCTGAGTTGGGGATTTGGGATTCTAATTCCAGGTGTGATGGTATAACAGAGTTGGATCGGAATCAGATTTCTCTAAAATCTAAAACAAAAGTCTGATTGTGTTGGATTTTGGGGATATGTAGCATCGCTAAAACACAGCTATGTACAGTGGTGCCCGTCAGGATGAAGCGCAGCACTGTAGAATTCTGCATTAGAGTTATTGCAGCAAACAATACAATTTCAATGGGAGTTAATCCCTTTTGTCATGCAATAAACCTGTGACACTGCGCTTCATCCTGGCTGGCTTGACTATATTATGGGAGTTTCAGAATGTTCAAATGTAAAAAAAGAAAAAAAAAAAAAAGGGCACTCAGTTTTGCTAAGCATGAGAATGAGCAGCGCAGTGTGATTCATTTAGTTATTATAAATGGGTAAGAAATGTAGCACAGTTGACAGCACAGCTGCCTCAGTGCCAGAAGGATATGGGTTCAAGCCCCACACCTGGATTTGATTCATACCATAAATGCTAGCAGCCAAGTACAGTACTTAGGGTATGCTTTACTATTGGGCTGTGCCACCCTTCTTATGATGCATTCAAGTGTGGTCTTGTCTTCCTTTTCTGGTGGTTCTTCAGGTGGACATTAACAATCCCATGGAACCTTTTTTTTTAATGTATTTTATTGGTCAAGGCAAAACAAGGTACAACAATCATGAACTTAAGATACATACAGTATGAGTTAACTGAGATGGCTGTAAGTATTACAGTTATACATTGTTATGGTAGATTGTGTTATTTTACAGTACATGTCAATTGGGATTAAAGACTCTGTCTTGTATATAAAAAGGCATCAAGGCATGTTATGTCAAGTAATAGATTAAATGTTGGTAATAACACAAGTAAGGAAGATTAAAAAAAAAAAAGAACAGATTGAAGATTCAGATTCAGTGGCCATTACAGCAAGGTTCCAGATCTTTTGGAACATCTCTGCTTGCCTGTTAGCGTTCAACAGGGCCCTCTCTATTTGTAGGCAGGCTCCCATGTGGTGAAACCACTGTGTGACTGAGAGTGAATTGTCTCTTGGCCACTGCTGGGCGATGGTTTACATGCATTTATGAAAGGCTATAGCCCATAATACAGCTGCATAGACCTGGAGGGCTTGGGATAACTCTTCTCCCATTAGCAATTTAAGAGAGATTTAGGTAAGCTAAGCCCAAGGGTTTGTTCCATGGTCTTGTGTATGGTGTACCAGAATGGTGTGATTTTAGAGCATATTAGGGTCATGTCAACAAATGAACCATTTTGAATTTTACCTTTTGGGCATAATGGGAACCTGTCTGGATTCCTTCTGTGTCCCCTGATGGGGTAATGTAGCACTGATACAAATAATTTAATTGTATCGGTCTCAACTTGTTGCTTCTTTGTGCACATGGCCAAGTGGATTGCTGCCTTTTTCCAAATTTCATCTGTTATTGGGGTGCCCAGATTGTCCTCCCATCTCTTGTGAATACTTTCAGTGGGAGGTGGTTTCAACCATCTAAGTGTATTGTAATACACCGATAAAGGTTTGCTGATTGGCTGAGTGTGGTACAATTCTTTCTCAATAGGTGAGGGTTCAGCCATATTGGTGGGAGTTGTATTTCCCAAGATTGTCAGAAGTGAAGACAGCAAATGTCTAATACCCAGGTGAGCAAAGGATCCCTGGTTGGAATCCAAATTCTCTTCACATGGTGGGAAGTAACAGGAGACCTCCTTGTAGTAGTTGGTTGAGGCATGAAAGACTCAGTTTTTCCCACTCAAGGAGAGTTTGATGGATGGCAACATTATATTGGGTTTATCCTTTAGAGGATTCATATCTGAGTGTATTTAGAAGCCCTGCTTCCAGTCCAGGAACTTATGAGCCACTAGACAAGTGTCTGCCAGGGTTTTGGTAAATGGGCTGGATTGCTGGGGACCCTCATGTATTCTAACTCAGTCAATATTAGGCCCATTCTGAGGTCTACCCTATTTCCTCTTCTTCAATATCTAGCCATGCTGGCTTAGTGTTAGTAGGACCAGTGGGTAAGTAACTGATCTGGGCCACCCAGAAGTATTTCTTAAAGTCATACAACCCGTATCCTCCTTCTCTAGCTGTTAGCTGTAATATACCTCTCCTAATCCAGGTGGGTTTATTACACTACAAGGATCTATGCATTATTGTGTTAACTTGAGAGAAGAATCTTTGTGGAAGCAGGACTGGAAGAGATTGAAAGAGGTATAGGCACATTTTGAGAACATTAACTCTGCCTATCATGAAGAGGCGCTGGGTTACCCATCTCTCACAGTACTCTTTTATATCTGTCAAGAGTGATGGGTAATTGAGCTTATGCAGCTTGGACCATCGGGATGGGATCTAAACACTTAGGTATTTTAGTGCTTCCACAGACTTCAACCCCATGTTATTAGTTATTATGCTATCTCTGTGTAGCTTACCAATGGGCAGAATTTCTCTCTTTGTCCAGTTTATTTTGTGACTGGACAGGTCACCATATTACACGAGCAGGGTTTTGTAAGCATAACAAAGGGCCACCCATGAATAATGCTACTTTATGTTCCTTACCTCCCACTTTGCACCCTTCTATTCCATGTTGATGACAGATAGCAGCTGCTAGGAGCTCTAACGATAGGACATACAGTAGTGGGGACAGAGGGCATCCTTGTGGTGTACCTCTGGTCAGGTTGAATGTTTCAGTTAGCCCACCATTAATATTTATTCAGGCAGTTGGGTCACTATATAGGGTTCTTATCCACCCTAGAATCTGGTCTTTAAGGCCAAAAGCTAAAAGAGTGCTGAACATGTATCCCCACACCATCCGGTCTAAGGCCTTCTCTGTGTCTAAGGCACTCCATGTCTTTTTGGATGTTTGGCCCAGTGGTGGATGACATTAAGAGTGCACCTGATGTTGTGCTTGCCTTGCCTTCCTTTGAAGAAGTGTGCTTGGTCAGGATGTATACAAGATGGGCAAACTTTTTCCAAGCAGGTGGCAATTATTTGCAGTGGTTTTATAATCGACTGTTAGTAGGGAGATGGCCGATAAGAAGAGCACTGAGTCAGATCTTTACTAGGTTTGGGCAGCACTGTTATGGTGGCTGACCAGGCAGAGGGGGCAATACTCCTATCAGGAAGCTCTCATCAGTTATGTCAAATGGGGTCAGATAATTTGCCCTTAAAACATCCAAGGAAGTCAATGGGTAGGCCACCTGGGCCCGATGTTTCCTCCCTGTAGAGCTGCTATGGCATCTTGGACTTGTTTAGAGAGGACTTGCTCTAGGACAACGGAGTGAATAGGATTGATCTGGGTGAGGTTGGATTTATTGAGAAAGGCTTGGTACTGTTCCGGTGTTGAGGTAGTTTTTGAGAGGGTAGAGGTGATTATAAAATGTGCTGAAGGCATCCCCTATGTCAGAGCCCCCACTCACCATACTCTGCTCTGAGTGCTGAATTTACAAGATGGTCCTTCCACCCTCCATCTGTTTCATTTGCCACACCAGTAGCTTCCCTGCTCTATCTCTGTCAAAGTATATATTTTTTTCAACTCTATTTCACTCTGGTCATGGCCCCACGGAGCCTCTCTCAGGCATCCTGCCTGTTCCTGCCCTCCGGAGGCCCTCTCACCTGTGCCTCCTCTCTCCCTCCCCACAGCCAGCACCCCTGCTTAATCCCTTTGGGGGCCACCCCTCCTCTTTGGGCACACTTACTAGTCAGTCTCTGACTGCCGGTAAGGACCCAGGTGAAGGAACTGGGAGGCCAGGCGAGGCGGACCCAGTGGAGGGCATGAGGGTCATGTGCCATTGCCTACCACATGGACCCGGGTTTTCTTCCTTGTTCTGGTAGCCCTCCCCCTTGCATGGGCACCCTTGATGCGGTGGTGCATGGCAACCCTGCCTACATCAACCACGCCGTTCAATGTGCAGCCCACACACTGCAGTACCCCCGATCTCTACTGGGTGCCGCTGGTATGGCGGGCCATCCCCTGCCCTCCTTCTGGGGGAAGAGAGTACACCTGTGGGTGCTCAATCCTCTCCCCATCCCTGCTAACCCCCGGCACCCGCGCTTGCTCCGGAACTCGGGTCACTGGCATGGCGCGAGGTGTGGCATCCAGCGCCTCAACCCTCAGCGCCACCAGGCCAGCTCTCTCTGTCGAAATATTGTCTGACTTGGTTGAGCAGGATGGCCCTTTCTATTTCCACAGAGCTTAAAGTGTTAATTTGTCCACTTAAGTTTCTGTAGCAGATGATATAATGTGAGGGTGGGATTGGCCATACGGAGCCATTCCACTTCTTTAATTTTCCTGTCCAGCTTATTAATTTCATGAGCCTCCCCCCTTCTGCAGAGTGGGTTCCTGACACAGGGCATCACTGAACCAACAAGAACTGAGGCAATTATTGATCTGGTGCTCACAAATGTGGAGCATGTACAGGAAATAATGGTTAGGGAGCCACTGGGTGGAAGTGACCATTGCACAGTGTGGTTCCATTTGGATATGGGCAGAGAAAGCATCACGAGTTACTCTCTAATGTAAATGTGCAAGAATGTAGTGGCCATGAGGGTCAGAAATTGTCCTGAGCACAGCTCCAGGGAATTCTGGTTTTAGCCATATGGCCACCCCTCTGGCTCAAGAACTGAAACATGAGGTTACCCAAGTCCCTCTTCATCCTCCACAAGTTCACTCAGCCTCCACTGAGATAATATGGATCTCTTGCAATAACAGAACTCCTTTCTTTAATTTCCTAGCTGTAGCTTGAATTTGTTTCCTTTTAACCACATATTTTAGGCCATTGAAATTCCAGGTGGTAAAGTTCAAAATATCTGTCATCATTACCTACCCTTAGCGAGGGTTCCTTACATCTGCTTACCATATAATAATGTAATATGATTAAACTTGTATTCCTGTGTGCATAATATTGGTGTTATCTTGTATTTTTACCTTTTTTGAACCAGGCAATTCCCCCACCCACTTCCCAGTGCCCTCCCTCAAGCTCACAACTGCAAGAGGATAATAACCAACAATATAACAATCATATTGTAACTGAAAAAAACAATCCCTTTCCCTCTCATGCACCCCCTCCCCATAGGCATTAACAAAGCAAAATTGCACTAATTCCCAACTTTTCACAACTGTCATCCCTGAATCTCTATCCCCCATCTCCGAATCACTTAGATCGTGTAGTCATGGGACCACTGGTTTAGGAGACTTCAGAGCTCTCCCATCCATGAACAAGACCTTGTGGTCCTGCCCTGATAGCCCTATTGTTATTGATGGGTTTTATGATTCTATGGCACCAATATTATTTATTTATTTATAGAAACATATAGAAATATAGAAGTTGTCAGCAGATAAGGACCTCTTGGCCCACCTAGTCTGCCCTATTTTGCCTACCTACAGTGCCACAGCAGACCCTACTCGGCTCTGGTTTGCAGCCCCCTACTTGCCTTACTTCTAAGATCCCCTTGTGCCTATCCCATGCATTCTTGAATCCTGTAACCATTTTAGCTCCCACCACCTCCACTGGGAGGCTGTTCCAAGTATCCACTACCCTTTCCGTGAAGAAGTACTTCCTCACATTTCCTCTCAGTCTCCCCCCTCCAGCTTCTTAGTGTGACCCCTTATCCTTGAGCATCTTTTTCTCTGGAAAATGCTCCCTTCCTGTACCTTGTTTATACCTGTGAGGTATTTGAATGTTTCTATCATATCCCCCTTTTCCCTCCTTTCTTCTAGGAAGCACAACTTAATTCCTTATTCCCTTCTTCATAGGGTTTCTGATGTAGGCCCTGCACCATTTTGATTGCCCTCCTTTGTGCCACCTCTACCCTGCCTATGTCCTTTTGGAGGTGGGGCCTGCAGAACTGGACACAGTACTCGAGGTGGGGTCTCACTAGTGATCTATACAGGGGTATTATTACCTCCATCTTTCTGCTGGTGATGCCCCTCTCTATGCATCTAAGCATCCTGCTAGCCTTTCTGACTGTCTTGTCACACTGTTTAGCTACCTTCAGCTCATCAGAAATTATTATCCCCATGTCCCTTTCCTGTTTTGTGACTGCTAGTACTTCTCCTCCCAGTTGATACATTGCTCCTGGGTTTCTGTGCTCCATGTGTATGATTTGTTTATTTCTTTTTTAACCGGGTGGGTGCACTGATCCCATGGACCATTTTCAGGCATGACCCGGGCCATTGAGATGGCAAATCAGGTACAAAAACATTGTTTAGGTAGATACAAGTAGTTGAACACATGATAGACACAGTACAGTTTGTGCAAAAACTTAGTACATGGAGTGAATAACAGTACATATAAATTAAAAGTACACAGCAATGATAAACAGCACTGGCTCACAAATAGACAACCAGTGCAGTATAATTACTTTAAGCGAGTACATATACAGAGAAATAAAACTTGTGGTAGAGAGGGTGCTGAACAACAGCTACAGGGTAGGGGGCAGTCAGTCAGGAGAGCAGGAGTATGAGGCTGACCCCGATAGGGACTTGAAGTGGAATTTGAACAGGGGGTGTGATCCCAGAGCCCATAGATGGTCAGGTTGGCTGTTCCATAGAGTCGGTGTGGCTGACAAGAAGGCCTTTTGTCCCATCCATATGGAGATCTGAGGGTACTGAAGCATAGGGCTAGATGAGTTATGTAGGCCCCAGTGGCAAGGTTTAGGCTTGAGTAGGGGGGTGAGGGTGGATGCATCTTTTCCCAAAGAGATTTGTCTATGAGGCTGTCACAAATCCACTCAGCAGGTCAGCCCTCTACTCCCAAAGTGCCAACCTCCAAGTGCAGTCTTATGAACAGTTGAACAGAACAAGGTAACCTTCTTGTCTGTTTTTGTGGGTTCGAATCTACCTTTGGTCTCAAGTTCTGGAGGGATTCAAACTGTGAACCTCTTGCTAACATACCCAATGCACAGGCTCAGATATGTCTGTCATGGGGGGGGGCAGATATCCTTGCCTACGGGCACCTAACCAGGTGTACAAAAATGAACCCTTAAACTTTATTAATAAAGACCTCAGATTATTATTACCTTTTTCCAGTTCGGTATCAGCATTCAAGCTTATGCCCAGTGTCTGCTGTAACCATATATACTCTACTTGTAAAGGAAAGAAATCAAAGACAGACCAAATATGCTCTAAAAAGAGTTTTACTAAAATAGATAAAAATATGTAAAACACAAAATACAGGACTATTATATCACAAGACATACAAATCTATTAAAAGAACAAGGTTTTAAACAGTACAATTCTTACTACCATACTGTTTTGTCTCTCTCTCTCTCTAAATACCTGCATAAAGTGCTCTAAAGATGTTTCTTGGTCAGAGTCTAGATAGAAGAGTCTCTGAAGGAAAACAGAATAATGTTTTAAAAGCTGGTTTTCTCACCTATTTGCAGGAGGTCACCTAGCTCCTCCCTGTCAGAATATATAAAAAAATCTATATAAAAACAGGATGTCTTTTCCAAGTGTTAAATTCTGCAACCTCAGCATAACTCATGTTCTTCAAATGACTCTCTTTGATCTTATGATAGCCTCTCTCACACAGACTTCAAAGGAACATTTACAACTTCGCACCCTTGTGTAATAACCTGGGTTTCCCTTCAAACGTCATAAAAGGGATACTGATTTCCCTTTTAGCAGTTAAAGCTATAATTAACTTAGAAAAACAGGAGATCCCTGATTAAGGTATTCCAGGTAACACCTTGTATCTAAAACCTGTGTGTGTGTGTGTGTGTGTGTGTGAGTGATCTCACATGCTGTTTCAGCATTTCTCATGGGAGACAGTTCATAACAATTTTTTTTATTTTACAAAAAATCAACAGCACTCAGAACTGGCTGTCCATGTCACAATCCTCCCCACCTAGACTGAATTTGGGGGCTCTATCCCCTGCATGGGATGAGCTTCCCAAATCAGTTCATTCCTCATAGACCCTAGACAGCCCATCTGAGTTCTGGTTCCTGGCTCCAGCTCTATGTACAATTGTCAGATCATACCCTTGCAAAGCAAGACTCCGTCTTAGCAATCTACCATTGTTTCTCCCTATCTGCGTCAGCCAAACTAGGGGGTTATGGTCAGTCTCCACCCCAAAATACTGCCCATACAAGTATGGCTCTAACTTCTTTAGGGCCCACACTATGGCAAGACATTCTTTTTCCACAGTGGAGTACGCTTGCTCCCTGGGAAGTAACTTCCTACTCAGGTACACTACTGGGTGGTCTATCCCTTGGCTGGATGTCTGACTCAGTACTGCCCCAATACCCATGACTGAGGTGTCAGTCTGAACTATAAAGGTTTTGCTATAGTCAGGTCTTGTCAAAACAGGAGCACTGCACAGTGCCTCCTTTAATCTGGTAAAGGCTCCCTCACAGGCTGGGTCCCAAGTAATTTTCTTTTGCATCCTTTTCTTTGTCAGGTCAGATAGGGGAGCAGCTAGGGCACTGTAATTGGGTACACATTTTTTGTAGTACCCTGCTGTCCCTAGAAAACTTCTGACCTGCTTCCGTGTTTCTGGTCTGGGCCACACCTGGATCACCTATATCTTTATTTGGTCAGGATGGAGCTGTCCCTGGCCTACCACATGCCAAAGGTATGCCACCTCTCCCATGGCCACCTGGCACTTCTCGGCTTTAACAGTGAGCCCGGCCCTCTGTATCCTGCCCAGCACTTCCATAAGGTGGGATAGGTGTTCCTCCCAGCTGGTACTAAAGATGGCAATGTCATCCAGGTATGCCATGGCATACTCCTCAGCACCATTTAACATCTGGTTCACCAACCTTTGGAAAGTGGCTGGGGCGTTCTTCATTCCAAAAGGCATTACTTTAAACTCAAATAAGCCTATCAGAGTAATGATGACCGACCTCTCCCTAGCTCTGCCTGTCAACTCTACCTGCCAATACCCCATGGTCAGGTCAATAGTCGTAAGGTAGGTCATCCCTCCCAACTTGTCCAGGAGTTTGTCCGTCCGGGGCATCGGGTGGGTGTCTGACTTCGTGACTGCATTCAGTTCATGATAGTCCACACAGAAATGAATAGAGCCATCTGGCTTAGGCACAAGGACTACGGGTGAGGCCCAGGGCTGTGGGACCTCTGGATTACCCCTAAATACAGCATCTCCTCCACTTCCCTCCTAGTGTCCTTTTGGACAGCCTCTGACACCCAATATGCTGTCAGCTGTATGGTCGTCTGTGTCCCTGTCTCCACATCATGTGTCACTAAGGGGGTTAGTCCAGGCTTGGTGCTAAACAATGGGGCAAAGTCTGCTAAAACCTCCCTTACTTTCTGGATCTGGTCCAGGGCCAGCTGGGGAGATAATTTTACTGCCTCCACAGAGGACTCTCACTTGCTTTCTTCCAGAAAATCAAGAAGGGGGTCTCCTTCGTCCGTCCCCTCCCCATGACTACACACTGCAAACACCATGTCAGCCCTATTTGCATATGGCTTCATCATGTTAACATGGTACATCCTTTCTGTCTGTCTTCAGTCAGGTAACTCCACAATGTAGTTCATGTCATTTACCTTCCTAACCACTTTGTATGGTCCTGCCCACTCAGCTTGCAGCTTGTCTTTCTGGACTGGAATAAGGACCATGACTTCCTGACCCACCATGTACGAGTAAGCTCTGGCTCTGTGATCATACCATACTTTTTGTTTCTGTTGGGCAGCTGCCAGGTTGCTATGGGCTGTCCCCATAAGCTCCTTCAGCCTTTCCCTAAACCTTAGGATGCAATCCACAATGGGAGTTCCCTGGGTGGCATGCTTGGCTTCCCAGTCCTTCTGGAGCAAGTCTAGGGGCCCACATACCCGGCGTCCATATAAGAGTTTGAGGGGGAAAATCCTGTCGACTCTTGGGGTACCAGCCTGTATGAAAACAACAGGTGGGGAAGGTATTTCTCCCAGTCCCTCCCATGCTGTTCAGCAAATGCCTGGAGCATTGACTTTAGGGTACCATTGAATCTTTCCACAAGCCCATTGGCTTGTGGGTGATGTGGTGTCGTGCATCTCTGCACCACCCCACACTTCTCCCATAAATATTTCATCAGGTTCAACATGAAGGAACCTCCTTGATCAGTGATTACCTCCTGCAGAAACCCAACACGGGAGAAAATCCCAAGTAGGCATTTGCCACTTTGTCTGTCCTCAGTGAGGATAGGGCGACTGCCTCTGGGTACTGGGTGGCATAATCCATCACAGTCAGGATAAATCTCTTCCCTGAGGAGCTGGGGGTATGTAAAGGCCCCACAATATCCATTCCCACCCTCTGGAATGACTCCTCCACTATGGACAATGGAATCACGGCGGTTTGGGTTATCTTGCCCGCCTTCCCTATTTCTTGGCACCAGTGACAAGACCTGCAATACTCCTTCACCTGCTGGGTGAAGTTAGGCCAGTAGAAATTCTGAGCCAACTGCTGCATTGTGCGCATGATTCCCAGATGACCAGACAAGGGAATATCATGTGCAATCTTGAGCAACTGCTCACAATACCCCTGGGGAATGACAAGCTTCCTGCCTAGCATCACTCCCACTGTCTGTACTGCCTAAGTATACGTAAGTCCATTTTCCCAATAAACCTTATGTCTGCCATCACCTCCCTGTGCACCATCTGAGTCTGCCCAAGCCCTCAGCTTCTCTAAACTAGGGTCACTTCTCTGAGCAGCTGCAAACCCCTCACACATTCTCAAGGCATGGGACAGGTCTCCATCAGTCACTTAACTAGGGTCCCTAGCACTAGCATCAGGGCACTCAGGATTACTGTCAATCCCAACCCTCTGACAATGGGTTATCCTTCCCTCTTCAGAGTAACCTTCCATAGCTGTGTGGTTACTTGCTACTAGGGAAATCTCTACCCCCTTTTATTAGTCTCCCCCTCTGGAGACACAGGCTAGGGAACCAGCTTCTCAGTGGTTTCCACAATGGCTTCTGTGGAGTTCAGGGAACTACAATTTTCCCTTGCCACTTGGCTATGGGTAACTGCACACACCATCTCCTGTTTGAGATTATTGCCCAGGATCACATCCACTGCTAAGGTTTGGGCTACAGTTACCTGTTGCACAGTTCCCCCGTTTCACCCCAGACTAGGAGAACACTAGCGTGGGGCAATGTTTTTGCCTCACCAGTGAAGTCCTGCACAGTGACGTATTTATTGGGTATAAGCTGACCAGGCTCTACCAGATCCCCTTTTACCAATGTCAGGGATGCCCCTGTATTCCTTAACCCTTGCATCTGTACACCATTCACCATAACTGGGTGTGTGTGTTCCCTCATGTTCACTGGCATGCTTCCAGGGTCACACAATCAATCCACTTCTTTTCTAGCACCCGGTCGTGTATTATTGCTCACCTTTTTGGGAGACTGTCTGGCAATATACCCAGTTTCTTTACACAACTAACATTCATTTCTTCTCTCAGAGAAATCTTTTCTCTGAAACCTGGGGCTAACTTGTTTTGGTAGAGTCAGTGAGGGTTTTAGCTGCCCTGAAGGTGCACATTTCCCTTTCTGCACTGCCACACCCACCCCATTCACTCTCAGAGCAGGTCTGCTCTTGGCATAGTGGTCCGAGAGTTCCACAGCCTCTTGCACTGTTTTGGGATCTCAGTCCTCTAACCAGGTTTTTAGCTTGGCTGGGCATGCCCAATAAAACTGTTCTAATAAAATCACATTTTCAATTTTATCAACAGAGTTAGCCTCAATTCCTTCCCACCAGCATTTTAAAAACTGACGTTGTTTCATGGCTAGCTCCTCATAGCTGATATTAGGGCTTTTCCTTAGCTTACGGAATTTAGCTCTGTATGATTCAGCAGTTAAGTTAAACTTTTTTAACAGTGCAGCTTTTAGTTTGCTGTAATTATTACTGTCCTCATTGTCCATTTGACCCAATGCATCCTGAGCTTTCCCAGTAAGTTGTGGAGATAGCTGGAAGCTCCAGGACTCTAGGAATTTTAGCCTGAATACAAACTTTTTCAAAAGAATTTAAAAAGGCATCCATATCCTCCCCCTCTTTAAATTTGGCTATTAATTTGGAATTCAATTTGTAACCCAGTCCTGCAGTCCCAGTTAAACCCAAGCCACTTACCTGCTCTGGTGCTACTGGTTGGAGTCGTAGCTTCTCCAGTTCATGTAACCTGTGGTGCTCCTGCTCCTCATGGTCTGCATCTCAGCATTCTCGCTCCCTCTTCTCCTCTGCAGCTCACTGGCACTCATGCTCCTCACGGTCTGCGTCTCTCTCTGTTCTCACTCTGCCTCTCGGTGTTCTCGCTCTGCTGCTCATTGTTTCTGCTCTCTCTTCTCCTGGAACTCTAGCTCCATCCTGCACAACTCAATTTGCAGCCTGAATACCTCTGGATTCAGGATACTGGTGACCTTCCCCTGCTGCTGTAGCCCTTCACTGACACTGGCCCTGTTGCTCTTCTCATCAGATCTGGACACTGCACTGGCCTCTAGCCCTGCCACACTCGAGGTTTGGTTCCAGTCATGGTCTGTGACTCACTGCTCTGGGTATCTGCTACCATCGGGGCATCTATCAGGTTCTGCTTTTTGGCTGTCATCTCAAACGGGATTCCTCTGTCCCCGCATAACTGCTTTAAATAATTTACAGCATGCCTGCTGTAGTCAGAAGCCATCTTCCCTGACTACTGCTGCTCTGACTTGCACTTTAGGAAAAAAAAATAAGACGAGTAGGAACTTGACTGTACGCCAAGTGATATAGTTCTGTTTCCTTTTAAAAATAAATCTCTGCCTTTTTCTTTCTTTTTCAAGTGAGCTAACAGTCTCAAGCTGACACGCTGAACAATAAAAGCTTGTGATACCAAAATTATGCCACTGCTGCCAACCAATCTGTTACAAACCCACTCAGCAAGTCAGCCCTGTACTCCCAAAGTGCCAACCTCCAAGTGCAGTCTTGTGAACAGTTGAACAGAACAACGTAACCCTCTTGTCTGTTTTTGTGGGTTCAAATCAACCTTTGGTCTCAAGTCTTGGAGGGATTCAAACTTTGAACCTCTTGCTAGTGTACCCAATGCACAGGCTCAGATATATCTGTCTTCGAGGGGCCAGATGTCTTTGCCTACGGGCACCTAACCAGGTGTACAAAAATTAACCCTTAAACTTTAATAAAGGCCTTAGATTATTCTTACCTTTTTCCAGTTTGGTATCATCATTCAAGCTTATGCCCAGTGTCTGCTGTAACCATATATACTCTACTTGTAAAGGAAAGAAATTCAAAGACAGACCAAGTATGCTCTAAAAAGAGTTTTACTAAAATAGATAAAAATATGTAAAACACAAAATACAGGACTATTATATTACAAGACATACAAATCTATTAAAAGAACAAGGTTTTAAACAGTGTAATTCTTACTACCCTACTTAGATTTGTATCCCTCTCTAAATACCTGTTTAAAGTGCTCCAAAGATGTTTCTTGGTCAGAGTCTAGATAGAAGTGTCTCTGAAGAAAAACAGAATAATGTTTTAAAAGCTGGTTTTCCCCACCTATTTGCATGAGGTCACCTAGCTCCTCCCTGTCAGAATATATAAAAAATATATGTATATAAAAACAGGATGTCTTTTCCAAGTATTAAATTCTGCAACCTCAGCATAACTCATGTTCTTCAAATGACTCTCTTTGATCTTATATCCTCTCTCACACAGACTTCAAAGGAATATTTACAACTTCGCACCCTTGTGTAATAACCTGGGTTTCCCTTCAAACGCCATACAAGGGATACTGATTTCCCTTTCAGCAGTTAAAGCTATAATTAACTTAGAAAAACAGGAGATCCCTGATTCAGGCCTTCCAGGTAACACCTTGTATCTAAAACCTGTGTGTGTGTGTGTGTGTGTGTGTGTGTGTGTGTGATCTCACATGCTGTTTCAGCATTTCTCATGGGAGACAGTTCATAACACATTTTTTATTTTACAAAAATTCATATAGCTCTCAGAACTGGCTGTCCACATCACTGAGGCAACCTAGGAAGTAGTTGCAGTGGGACTGAGGGGGGAGCAACCTGGTCATCTGGTATAGGGTGCAGCAGTGAGTTGATTAGGGTGACATCAGTACAAACTTACAAATGTGGTTTGAGTGCACATGGGTGATCAGTAATCCATTAGGGGGAGTAAGATGCCTTGGGATGAGGGGGAACCTAGCATTGGAGATCAGGTAATCTTTAAGCCTGTACCCCACCCCTAGTGTCTGGTTTATGTGCCTTACTAACAGTTCATTATGGTTACTGAAAGTTAGGTATGATTGAGGCTGACTCCGGTATTTGAAGGTGCTCACTGTCTTGGGGGGGTGGTATCAGGAGATAGTATTGTAAGAAGGTTACTGTCTGGTCTAGTAAGTCTAGGCTTGGATCCAAAAAGCATAGCTTTAGTCTTTTTGGCATTAACCAGGAGCCTGTTTGAGAGGAACCACTGATGGATGGTACTGTAGATGTTAGTGAGAGTAATGGAGAGGTTGGTCAGTGTTTTGTCACTGTGGAATAGGACTAAGTCATTGGCATGCAGGAAAGAGTTACAGGTGAAGCTGTCTTTTGGAAGGGAGTTTATGAATAGTGAGAACAGTATGGACCCAAGGGTGGAGCCTTGGGGGACCCCAGTGTGGACCTCTGGGGAGTGGGAGATGGCACCTCTGCAGCAGACAGTGTGTGTATGATTAGATAGGTAGTTTTGGAACCAAGCAGTGGCTGGGGTGGAGAGGCCAAGGCAGCTCAGTTTATTTCTGAGCATATAGTGATCCAGCATGTTGAAAATTCTCTCAGATCTTCGGTGCCCTTGGGGCACAAACAGTTCAGGGTCTGAGGGCCACTTAATTTTCTGTAGATCCTACCCCCATGAAACTCGCCAGCAGGAAGTCCATTTACAGGGTCTGAGGGCCACCCAATTTTCTGTAGATCCTACCCCCAGAAAAACTCACCAGTGGGATGTCCATTTACAGGGTCTAAGGGCCACTCAATTTTTTCAGATCCTACCCCCACAAAACTCACCAGCGGGACGTCCGTTTACAGTGTCTGAGAGTCACTCAACTTTTGGCTGATCCTACCCTCATGAAACTCATCAGCAGGATGTCCATTTACAGGGTCTGAGGGCCATTCAATTTTCTGCAGATCCTACCCCAACGAAACTTACTAGTGGGACATCTGTTTACAGGTACGGAGGACAAGCTGTGAGTATTTGAATTTGTTGCCTGAACTTGAAATCTCTCCCCATAGCAAGTCCACAGTAGCTCCTTAGGAGCTGCATTTTGCTGCTATGTCATTTAGGAAGATTTTCAGCAGGCAATTATTAATTCCTTAACCTTTTTTAATGTTTGTTTTGATTCTCTTGCTGAGCCCTTTCTGTCTGTCCTCTTAATTTCTCTTTTTCTTCCTTTCCCTGCACAGCGCCTACCCAGAATTCAGCTCCACCTTAGCTGTTCCCTCCCTTCAGCTTTGTCTTTTGTTCCCTGTCCCCCCCCCGTAATCACCTCTTTAACTGTTGTTGCCTTCTGTCCTTTGGTCTCTCAAACCTTCGGTGCCCTTGGGGCAAAAACAGCTCAGGTGACTAACTCCCTCTCTCCCTTCTTTTTTTTCCTGGGGTCTGACAGCCACTCAATTTTCTGCAGATCCTACCACCACAAAACTCGCCAGCAGGACATCCATTTACAGGTATGGAGGACAAGTTGTGAGTTTTTGAATTTGGCACCTGAACTTGAAATCTCTCCCCATAGCAAATCCACAGTAGCTCCTTAGGAGCTGCATTTTGCTGCTGTGCCATTTAGGAAGATTTTCATCCCTCCTACCTCCTCTCTCTATTAAATTCGGGTTCGCTCCACCCCCTAGCTTAGTGATTGGCTGTGCTCCTTTGGCAAGGTGGTCACATCGGCTACATTACTTAACTCATAACTGCAGGTCTTTTCACTCCGCTACCTAAACATATTACACAACTGTTTGATCTCACCCCTATATTAGACTCTTTAACATACTTCCCTGATATACTCTTCTGCTTTGCAATCCAATTCTTCTGTCAATACCCTAGTCCTCCCTAACATCTCCCTCACCAAATTCTTCCTTTGCAATCATAAGCTTCTGTCTATACCCTACTCCAAGCCAACTGACTCTCTCACTAATCTTCCATGATGTCTTCATTCCTTTTACTGAGAGGCCTGGTCACAAGCTGCTCTGTCCTGTTGTACTTAGGATTGGGGTACCGCACCATGGCAGGACAGACACCTGCACCCAGCCTGCTGACCTGGCACTGCCCAGCCATTACCCCACTGAAGCTGACCTCCTCCTGGTTCATTTTACCTCTAGCTCAATGCAATGAAACCATCCTTCACCTGACCAGGTGTAAGAAAGCCTCCAAGAGGGCCTTCCACCCCCACCCTCCATTTACTCACACAATCACTCACTCACTCACTCACTCACTCACTCACTCACTCACTCGCTCACACACTCACTCACTCACATGCCTCCTGCTCCTGTCAGGAGACATAGAACTAAACCCAGGCCCCTTAAAGGGGGCTGAGACTCCCCCTCCAACAGCATGTCCTCTATGGTCCTGTGTTAAGTGCATCAAGATAGCCAACATGAATATCCAAAGCATCAGGAAAAAAATGGCAGAGTTCGATGTGTGGGTCCAACTATATAAGCCAGACATTCTCTATATTACCGAAACATGGTTAAAACCATCTATTCAGTCCCATGAAATAGCCCTCACTGGCTTCTCCTCCTTCAGGAGAGACCGGCTCTCTAAAAAGGGAGGAGTAATAATGTATACCAGGGTGGAGTTGTCAACCTGTGAACTACCGGATATTAAATTCTCCTCTGCTATTGAACACCTGTTTCTTACAATCACCCTAGAGCAGATTAAAAAGCTACTGATAGAGTGTGTCTATCTGCTCCCCTGCATCTCTTCCTCCTCCTCCTACCCTGAACTATGCACAAACTTAGATATACTTCCCTATAGTGATGTCATCCTCTGTGTCGACTTCAATCTTGACTGATTTGGTGACAACAAAACCCAGTACCTAGCTGCACTCTCAGATGCCAACCTAGAGCAAATCCTTGACCTCCCCGTGCTGCTAAACAATGAAGTCGGGTAAACACAGCCTGCTCAACTGGATACTAACCAATAACAAACTCAATTCTTCAACTTTCCCTGATGTTATAAGTGACCACTTCCCTACCTATTGTGTCTGGAAAAAGAACCTCCCACACTCCCCCCCCAGAATTATAAAATCTAGAGACCTAACAAATTTCAGTGCTACAGCATTTGTGAGTAGCCTGAACTGCATCAACTGGAACCTCATCAACTCCCTCCCGAATATTAATGTTGCCCTTGTCTTCTTCATTAACACCTTCTCCTCTATCTTGGACTATCATGCCCCATTCAAACTAAGAAGAGTCAAAGGCATCCACTCCCCTTGGCTCTCACATGACTTGTGGCACCTGATGTGCTTCCTGATAGAGCCTGGAAAATATTTAAAAAATTGGGCCTCAGTTCTGACTGGCTAATCTACTGTCAGTTGCAGAATGTCTGTAAATCAAAAATCACTAAATCCAAGTTAGATTACCTTCAGTTTCTACAAATCAATCATCTTGCCAATCCTAGAAACTTCTGGACACAAATCAACTCTATGCTCACAGGAAAAGAATAAATTATCCCCCAGACCATGATCAATAATGGCACATTGCTAGCCACCCCCCCCCAGACATTGCAACTGGTTCAAATCATTCTTCACTGATCTAGGAATATATAAACAAAGCCTACTAAGTATGTCACCCCAACCTATTGATGTCAGGCCTGACCCCGCCCCTGCTTTCCATCTCGGACTCACCACACATGCGGAGGTTCTCAGATTCCTAAACAAACTGAACCCTGCAGCTCATGGGGATTTGACACCCTCTCTCCCAATTTCCTCAAAATAGGTGCCCCCGCAATTGCCCATCCAGTTGCAATGTTAATCAATAGGTTCTTCCTCTCACATGCCATACCAGATAAATGGAAGACAGCAACTGTGGTCCCTATCCACAAAAGTGGCCCAACAAACCTCACTGAGAACTCTAGACCAATATCACAGAAGACCTCAGTTTTAAGTAACACTGTAATACTGTATGCAGAAAAGTTAAGGGGGGTGTTAAACTGCATCCTGTGACATACAGCAAGTAGAATCAGTGAGGTGATAGTCCCCCTGTATAGTTCACTGGTAAGGCCCATTTTGCAATACAGAGGTATGGTGGGAGCTGCTACATGCTATTTCGCTGTGGAGGAGTGAAAGAAGCAGGAGCTGATCTATGTTGTTTTTTAATTTAGTAAAGGCATGCTAGTGTTGCCTGGATAAATCTCCAGGATCCTTACCTGACTAAAGATCAGCCTTTCCAGTCTTATTTGTGCAGCTGTTTTTGCTTCTGGTTCCCTCTTTCCTGCTGTCCTCTTCTCTTTACAGCAGCAGGGTTTGGTCGCTAGCAAAGCTGCAGTGGAGCGAAGAAGGTGGCAAGTGCCCCGCGGGGCGTACAGCAGGATTGCTGAACTAGCCTTAGCACAGCACGGTGATAGTGAGCTGTCCCGGTGTCTGCAAGAGGAGAAAATATTTTCATTATTCCCACCTCAGTCTGATCCCAGAATCATCCCCAAGCTATTGCAGGTTTCCCTGGATTATTTCTAGAGGGAAGTACAACCTTTTAGGTTTTAAAATATTTCGATAATTCTGATATTGAAAAAATCCCTTGTTTTGTTTGTATGAATTTACCATTTAATTTGATTTTATTTTTTAAGTGTGAGGTGTGTAATTATATATTTGTGTTCTGCTTTGCCAAGCAACACCTAGTTTACAATTTTTAGGTGTTTAAGGTTTTAATCAAAAAGAAAAGGTTTTTATTTTTATCTTATAGCCCTTAGTTTTCAGGAGGTTTCCTTTAAAAGTTGCCACATGACTGTATGGATTTAGTGAAAAGGTGCATGCGCTGGTGTTCTTCAGATCTTCAGCCAGCAGGAGCATTCGGCATACTTGAACATTGACAGGAGATAAACCGAGACTAGAGCCACCTAATTAATTTGTTTTTGGTGCTCCAGTACTTTTGGTACTTATGGTGGCAAGTCACCTATTACTATTCTCTTTGATTTTTGTCTCACTATCTGCCTTTTCGAGTGCATTTTGGGCATAGAAGTACTGATAAAACATAGTAGGACTCACACAAATCCATGTGATGAACCGTGGGATGAACTGGGATGTAGCATGGCAATATTTTATTGCATCATGGCAAGATTTTGTAAATGAACAGATATAGTGGACTATAGCGAGCTTTATGCTTTAAGTCCCAAGTGAATTTTCACCTTACTGAAAAAAAGTTGTGGTACTATATGGTATTAATTCCTGCACTGGTCCCTCAAATACAAGTATGAAGAGTAAGTAGCTTTGGATTTTGTTATAATTTAGTCTATATGAAAGTATGCTATATGGTCTGGTTCCTTTGATTATATTGGTTTGTTTTGAGGGCTTGGCAGTTAAGAGCACCTTCGTCCTTCTTTTTTTTTGTTTGGCTTTTACGTGGCTTTTCTCACTGTAGTCAACATGTCTGATACATTTAGGTTTAGCTTAAACTGACAGTTTTTACTAATATCCATGGTACTATGGTACTTTCTAATAGATTAACAGATGTTAATGGATCAATGCTGAACCACGGTTTCTTCTAGTTTGTTTTTGATTGAAGTTGTTCCATAGCTGTTTTATAGTAATTTTATAGGTGCTTATAACTTGACTGAACCCATTTTAACACAGTTATTTTTATTGACCCCCTGTTTTTAGCAATTAACTTATTATTGGATACACAAAGCCCTAAATCCTCAAAGAAAAAAGTAAAAAATCATTGGGCCATAGATTGGAAGCACTCAGGAGATAATTTAATCCCCAGAACTATACGAAGGTTTTATCGAGGGACTGAGAAATGAAAAATTCAAAAATATGTCCAGCTTCCATGACTTTTACTGAACCATTTTGTCTGAAGCAACCCCTACAGCTAATTCCTGAATTGACTATATTGAATGCACATTGCTGTGTTAAGACATTGGATGTTGAAACTAAGCTTGAATTTGTGAATATACGGACTGTGGATTTATCTGCAGAGTTAATCCTGTGAATTGTGGACTGTGTGAAATTGTGTGAACATTTTTTGGTCTCCATACGGGTTCCATATATATTATATACACAATAATCTCCCCACTGAGATGAATATAAGAAATGGTAAAATTATTACACCTGCCTTTAAAGAAAAGGTAAAAGAAAGCAGACCAAGAAAAGGCTGTGTCTACAGGGGGAATTTGGAGATAACTACATCAACCCTGGTGGAAAAAATAAATAAATAAAGGGGACTGCAAATGTTAAAGAGGTTGATCTTAGGTGCAAATCTAAAAATTTAGTGGAGAGCTTGGCGGATGTGCTGGATATGATTGGTATGGGGGATAACCTTGGAAAAGAAGATAGAAAATCACAAAGAAAACAACAATAAAGAAAATAGTAAGCAGACATCCACTGGGGGAATATTAGTGGGAAACAGCTTAAAAAGCAAAGAATGTGTAGAAGGTTTAGAAGATATTCCATCACAATTAAAGTCCTCATTAGATAATTACCATCTTGATAATGTAAAGAATGTTGAAAAGGTTAACAAAGAAGGAGAAATGTGCAAACAGCTAGGAGAAGAAACCCAGAAGGATAACCCCCCCATTAACAAAATTAAAAACGGTACCTCTAAAATTTCTGATTATTTAGAAGTAAAAGGACATATAAAATCTAGGAATAAGTCCAGGAACAAAAATAAAGGAACAGTACAAAAGAAAATGGATCCCTCAAATAAATTATCACAGGGGGAACTAAGATAGAAGAAATAATTACAATTAAGGACTCAAAAGAAATGACGAAGTTAGATCCATTTAGTCCATTTGATTTCTCTGGAAATATTATGATGCAAGAATCATTATACATTGTGGATTCTTCTATTTTAGTAGTATGGCCAAATACTGTTTTCCAAAAGCTTGATAAGGAGGTTGAAAGCATTAATTTGGACCCTGAATTTCTTACGCAATGCCCTGACACATTGTCAAAATTTACTATTAAACCTTTGGCTCATCCAATAATGGCAAACATAGTCCTGTTGGAGGCCCTTAATGATGTCAGAGGGAAACTTAATGACTTCACCAATATGTTAATGGAAACAATGGAAAGCATAGAAAACAAAATAAGTAACATCAGAACTAAATTGAATAATGGTAGAGTATCCTTCTCAACACTACAGATATCAGATGCCTTCATAGTGGAAAGAGGGAAGAAATTCTGTAATCAGAATAGAAAGAGGAAAGGAGGTAGTGGGAGAAAAAAGAGCATAAAAGAACAAACAAACAAATGAAAAAAGGAACAGCCAAAAAAGGAAAAAAATAAAGAATGAGGGTCTGGAGTTGGAAAATAGTTGTCAGCACATTGAACCAATAGTAGTGTTAAAGAATACAGTCTCAAATCATTCAGACAAATCGGAAGATAAACTTGAGCAAAGAGGGAATGAAGAAAAAAATACAAAAAAATGAGAAATAAATTGTAGGAAGAGAGAAGAATAAAGAAAAGTTAAATAAAGAAGAGATGAAAGTCATCACACTAGAAGGGAAAGAAACAGTCATCAGAATAAAAGGGATTTTTCAAAAACATTATGAGACAATGAAATCACTGAAGGATCTTATAAAATATCTACTTAAAGTAGAATTGGGGTAAATCTGGAAGTTCATGACATAATAATGATGTCAAGAGACAGTTTGGATAAAGATCTGCCAGTCTATATTTCATTAAAAGAAATGGAAATTGCTAAAAAAATCTGGCTCAAACAATTTAATTTAAACTCTTTAGGCCTTGAAATTGCTGCACCTGTATTGTGGCAAACACTTATGTCTCAATTTAGCCAGAATCAAATTATTCTAAAAGAAATTAATCATGATGTTTATGATACAGTTTTGGAGAATCTGAAATGGGATTTCTGTGAAAAAAAATGAAGAAAATTTAAAACATATGGAGAATGGTAGAGAATGTAACTATACCTTATCACTTTTTGGTTTGAATAGAATGCAAGGGGAAAATGATGAGATCCTACAGTTATTTATAATGTCTCTATTTTCCAGTCTGATGAACATAGAAATAACAAACAGGCAAATAGAAGGGGTGGAGAGATTTTTTCTAAATGGTTCGAATACTCAAATTAACATTAAATGTTACTCAGAATACAGCATTAAAGAACTTTTAACACACGCAGAAAAACTGGACACAGCAGGTCTGTTATTGACAGACCTGAATAATCTGTCAAATCAGGGTATAAATGAAAAACAAAATTGACTGGAAGATGAGACCATCATATCTCCTAACCTTAATGAAAGCAATAATCACCTGTTTCAAAATGCGAATTTATTGTCTTGGAACATAGCAGGATTATTTGGTAAAATGGTGGATAAAGAATGGAAACATTTTGTTAATGAGTTTGATATTATACTATTTCAAGAAACCTGGTCTAAAGAAAAGATTGCTCTAAATGGTTTTGTTGCATTTCATTCACCTGCAACCAGAAATAAAACTTGTAGGAGATTATCTGGTGGCTTAACCTCATATATAAAAATTTGAAAGAATTTTACATCCATTGTACAGATTAAAAATGAAAACAATTATATAATTTTAACGTTGAGGTGGGGATGTCAACAATGTATCATTGTCATTGTTTATTTGCCAATGGCTACATCCAACAATGATAATGAAAAGTTGTGGAATACATTTTCTGAAGACATGGAACATATAATAAAAAGATACCCTGGGCATATTATAATTATAGCTGGAGATTTTAATGCCAGGATTGCCAGACATGATAATTTAAGTTATTTTCAAGCAGAATTAAATGTGGATGAGTGTAATAAAAGGAATAGTATGGATAAAATTACAAATATAAATGGATTGAGGTTAAAAAACTAATAGAAAATGTCTCATTCATGGTTTTAAATGGCTGATTGAAGGGTGAGATGGAGAGGAGCATGGCTTTTTTTTTCACTGTGGACAAAGTGTTATAGATTATATGTTATGTTCACCTGAATATTTTGACACATTTCAGATAATAAAAATAATGATGAGACCTGAAAGTGATCATGCCTCCATTGAGTTGACATTAAAATTGATGGAGGATGAAAGTTGTGATGAAGTAGTTAAATCACAATGTCAATTGCCTATTAGGGGAAGAAAGGTCCTACTCCGTTCAAAGGTGAAAATTGAAATGCTAAAAGAGATGTTTGCACAGTGGGATGTGAAGTATGATGTACTGTCAAGGAATTTAACAGAAGATGTGCTCCTAATGGATCATTCTTTAGCTAAACTTAATGAGGAGATAATCAGGAAAATACATAAAGAAAATAATAGCAATATAAAGATAAAAAACTCATGGTTTGATAAGTACTGTGCTGTAGCTAAAAGAGTTAAACAATCTGATCAGATGGACTAAAAAGCATTCTTCAAGAGAAAATTGCCATAATCTGAATAAAGCCAGGAAATTATATATCAAACTATTAAGAGAGAAAAAAAAAACAAAGCTAAAATAAAACAATGGGTAACAGTGATGTTGGTGAAAGAATCAAAAGACAAGAAAAGGTTCTCAGAATTGGTTTCATCAGGAACCAATAATTATCATACCACCCCTACAGTACATGTCCCGAAAGATGTTTGGGTAGAACATTTTGGAACAATATTTAACTACAATGAAGGAAATGGAAATATTAAATTGATGGAGGTTTCTATCTATCTCGATTATGGTCCCTTAATCATTAGTATACAAGAGGTAGAATCTGCTTTATGTAAATTATTTAAAAAACAGTAAGGCTCCAGGTCCTGATTTAATCCCTCCTGAGATCTACAAACAATATAGCTATTTTTGGATCCCGGTACTGACTCTTTTCTTCAATCTGTGTTTAAAATATAATTATACCCCTTTTGATTGGACAACTAATATCATTTTTCCATTACATAAAAAAGGTTCTGTATATGATCCAAGCAACTTTAGACCCATTAGTCTATTAAGTATATCATCCAAAATATTTTCTAGACTAATTTTTGGAGAGGTTCCTTTTATGGATTGAAGAACATAATATATTATCACTACTTCAAGCTGGTTTTAGAGAAGATTTCTCTATAATAGATAATATATTTTTCCTTAACCATTTACTAGAAAAATATGTTAACTTACGAAAGATGAAAATATATGTGTTATTTATTGATTTTGCACATGCATTTGATTCAGTAAATAGAAATATTTTATGGAAATTACTGCATGATAAACATCTCTCATCATTTTTACTATTGCCTATTATTGGCCTGTTTTCTAACACTAAAACAATGGTGAGATATGGAAAGCTAGGAGAACTTACTGAACCTTTCCTGTCTTATAGAGGGGTAAAGCAGGGTTGCCTTTTGGTGCCCTTATTATTTAATAAATACATAAATTCCTTGCTTGAAGATAAGGTGGAGGATAAATTGGATTCTCCAAACATAAACTCAGTGAACGTGGGCTCTTTGGCATATGCAGATGACATTATATTACTATCCCTTTCCAAGTTAGGTTTGCACAAAAAAGATAGACATTTTGGCCCACAAAAGCACTGGTATGGAACTTAGAATTAACCTGGATAAAACAAAGGTTATGATTCTAGGGGAAACAAAATATGGATACTCCAAAATGCAAAATTTATTGTTACCAGGAATTAACAGAGGCAGTACCTGAATATAACTATCTTTGAATAAAAATCACTATGAATGGTAATTGGACAAAACATCTAAAGGCCCAATGCATAAAGACCAAAATATGCACAAAAGCTTTATTAAAATTCAATTATCAATATGGAGGGAAGTCGATCTCCCCTGCATTAATTGCAGGAGAGGCTAAATTGAACCCAATCTTGTTATATGGAAATATGGGGCTACCCCCATATGGGGATAACACTGAGAACACTGGAAATATGGGGATAACACTGAGAACCTGCTGAAAAACTCTCTATCCCATTATTATAAAGTACTTTTACAAGTACCACAAGCAACAGCCAATGCAATGGTCAGAGCAGAAATTGGAAAAGTAAAACTTTGTTTAATTAAAGAAATACGTTTACTAAATTATTGGCTAAAAGTTATAAATAATGAGAAAAATACTCTTCCCATGCTATGTTTAAAGGAGAAAAAGAACTAGCTTAAAACTGGGATTAAACTGAAGTGATTGAACTATTTGGTTAAGACTCTGGAAAACTATAAATTAGCACATTTATGGAATGATGCGAATAGAAACATCACAATTTCCACACAATTTAAAGAAATAATAAAGAAAAAGGTCATGTGGACTGCTAAGGCACAAGATATTGAAAAAATCAAAAAACAAAAATGTGCTTCTTGATTCAGAGAAAACAAAACACATCATTGCTTTGAAGAGTATTTAATTCTTCCAGTTTCGAGAGACCAACGTAAAGCTATCACTTGGGCAAGAATGGGTCTAATTACATCTAAATACATATATTTTAACAGAGTAGATAATAAAGTTTCAGATGAAAATGATAATTGCTTATGTAAGAAAGGGTCTAAGGAGGATTTGCATCATATTATAATTAACTGTCCCTTGTATGACAAACTTAGAAAAGCACAGCTTGTCTCGACACTTTCTATTTATGCAAACAATCTATATGATATGGTATTTATTCTATTAAATCCAAGGACTTATGAGGAAGCAGTGAAGATTGCAAACTTTTTTATGACAGTTATTAAGCAAGAGAAAAATAAGCGTTTGCAATATAAAAGTAATATCCAATGTTTTATAATACTATTATCGCTGATATCTAGTACTGTACTCTTTTAAGCACCTTTTGAATGCACCTTATTATACATATTTACTCTCCTTCACTGTTTTAAATTTTATAATATGTATGTATCGTTGTAATGTCCAACATTTTTTAAGTTTTGGATGAACAATAAACTATGATGATGATGATGAATATGGAGCGCAGCTGTGGTCTCCACACCATCATAAGGAAATCTTAAAAATTGAAAGGGTGCAAAAAAGAGCTGCACACTCTATAATGGGCATGGCCAGCAAAGATTATAATAACAGACTGGATGAACTAGACCGTTCTCCATTGGAGTATAGAAGAAGCAGAGGAGACCTATGTCTACTATAAAGGTCATTAAATGATTTGGACTTGCGAGAAAGATTAGGTTTGGCATTTAAAGAACAAAAATTCAGCACAAGAGCCCATGCTTAGCAGCTAATGGGAGAAAACTGCAAGACATGGAAAAGAAAAAAATGGTTTAGTCAGTGAGTGCTAGCCAGGTGGAATGGTCTCCCAAAGGAAGTAGCTAGCAGTCCATCAATAGGTAGCTTAAAGTGAAACCTGGATAGGATATATAGACTGGGCAATTGGTAATCATTCTAGCGAGCACAATGGATGAAAGTCTAACTGGCTCAGTATACAACCTATGAAATCTATCTATACTGTGCCCGCTAGCTAAAATTCAAGAAAGAATACTCTATAATCAGTTATACACCTTTCTAGAATTAACTAATGCCCTTACTATATCACAACACAGTTTCTGGAAACTACATGGGGCGGAATCTGCTTTCATAAGGGTAACCATGGATATCTATCCAGGGCTATGTTCATCAACCTCACAAAACCTTTTGACCTTGTAAATCACCAGCTACTATTATCAAAATTCAACAAAGTTGGTCTTGACCCTACTTCCCTTTCTTGGTTTTCTAATTACTTGTCTAACCGACTTCAGTGCATCAAATGGGCTGGCGTAACATTGCCACTGGCTTGCATCATGGATAGAGTCCCCCAGGGTCTATCCTGGGTCCCCTGTTATTTTCTATATTCGTAAATGAGCTACTCAATAACTGTGGTGGTGCAACAGTACAACTTCATGTGGACGATGCTGTCCTTTATATGTCAGACAAATGTATCTCCACCATCAAGTCTAACCTTGAAAAGGATTTCTGGCTACTTGAGTCTGGTTCAGACTAAACCTGTTGGCCCTCAATACCAAAAAAACAAAAATGATGCTGTTCCGACACACATCCTATGACTTGTCCATCCAACAACCTCTTTTAATCAACACCTGTACAGGCATGGTCCTCGAATGAGTGGACTCATTCAAATATCTAGGAACAATTCTAGACAAAAATCTATCCCTTGAAGAGCACACTCATAGAATCGATCAAATCCACTCACCAAAAACTGGGCCTACTATATCGAATTGCCCTTACTTGACCCCTCAATCCCAAAGAATAATTGCATCTGCAACTTTACTCCCAGGTCTCTTCTATGGAGCCCCACTACTTCACTCAGCTAAGTCATCTATACTGTCCAAATTGAAGCAAATCTACTACAGAGTCACAAGCTTCGCTGCTATGGCACCTGCTAGCAAGTATCACTGTGAAGTCGTCAAAGCCCTGGGTTGGCTGTCCTTTGAGGCTAAGATGGACTTTCCCCTACTTTGCACCACTTTTAAGCTCATTCAACTTCCCTCCCCTCCTATCCTTACAAACCTGGTCACTCTGAAACCTACCCCCAGGACCGTTTGCTCCTCCCACCTCCGATTACTAAGCCTCCCCAAAACCAGGCTAACTGTAGGCAGAAAATCCTTCTCCTTTCTTGCACCCCAAAAATGGAACAACCTCCCGCATGGACTACTCTCCTGCACATCCCTCCCCAATTCAAAAACTGCTTTAAAGAACTCTTCTTTCCCCCACTAAACTGCTCCTGGTTCTAACTTCTCACCCCCTCACCTTATTCTTTACCCCTGCTCTGCCACCTTTATCTCCCCCTCTCTCATCTTTCTACTGCCCTTGTCATACCTTCCTCCTTAACTCAATTTCCTACACTATTTTTGCTCCTCCACCTTTACTTTCCCAAGGTGCATATCACATGCCATTGTCATGTTCCTGTTTGATTCCTTATTCACTATGTAACTCCTTATTCCTTGAGTTGTCTCCAATAAAACACACTTATTGTCTGTTTTTGTGAGCTAACATTGTAACGCAAGTAATTTACTGTGACCATGGTACTTATGGATTGCTCATCAGCAGTCTTTTTCATGTTGCTTACTCTCTGTTACTTCTTCTCTGACTTTATTACCTATTGTTTGCGAACATTACTCAGTAGATTATTCTCTGTAACAGGCTGTCCATTGTATGCTTGTAATCTTGTTTTCTTTCTCATTGGAATTGTACTTCACCGGGTTGCCCCTGAAAAAGGGATTGTCTGTCTCAGTGGGCCTACCCATTCATCAAAATTCAAATAAATAAAGCCTTGGTAAAGTTTACAAAAATGAGGCCTGTGAACTTGCCTTCATCCATATTGCATGGGACATGGTTTGTGAGGCATGCCAGCGGTGATGGGGTGCTGTGGCCTTCCCTAAATCCATGATGTTGTGGGAAGAGGGGGCTGTACTTTGCCATGTAATTGGAGACTTGCTAGTGAACAGCTTTCTCAAAGAGTTTGCTAAGGTGGCAGAGGATAGATGTAGGCCGGCAATTATCCACAGATAAAGGGTCACCAGACTTGAAGATGGGGACAAAGTTTTCTTGTTTCCAAGTTGGAATTATGGTAGATGAGGTAAGTGACAGGATGAAAATAGCAGTCAGTGATTTTGCAATGGCATGGGCTATGAGCTTTAAAAATCGGGGAGAGAGGCCATCACACCCAGCGCTTCCATGGTTGGGGAGACTCTTCAGGAGTTTCTGGGTTTGTTGAGGGGTGATTGCTTTGAAATAAAAGTGTGGTGTGTTTGGGTGGTAGTCAGCCAGGTCAAGATGGTACTGGTCTGGATCATAATTGTGGAGTTTCGAAAGATGGGCAGTCAAGTCCGTCAATTTGTTATTTAGGGCAGTTGCCACCTTAGACAGGGTAGATGTCAGTCCTGTCTGCAAGTTAAGCCTGATGGTAGTCTGTCAATCAGGGCATTAATCACCAACTAGATGGTTTTGGGTCTCCAAGGCTGTGGAATTGGAGGTTTTGGAGGAATTCGATCTTACGCATTTTCATTTTTCACTTACAGATGTTATACAGCTGATGGTATTCATTAGAGAGTGAAGGGGAGAGAGAAGCTCTGTGTGCAGCCTGTTTCTTGTCTCTAACCTTCATTAGCTAAAGGAGGTCCTTAGTGATCCATCTAGTGTTTTCTCCCCACACTCGCTGAGTGAGTAGGGAGAAGTGCCTCTCCTGGATAGCTGTCAGGGCATCAGTAAGGAAGCCCAGGGCTGAGTTTTCATTGGCCATTTTGTATAGGACTGGCCAGTTGATGGACTTGATGTCAGCAAAGGTGAGTGGCATCATATTTAGAGAAATCTCTGAAAGTAAGATATTTGAGGGGGTTAAAAGACCAGATACAAAAGTGGGGAGTGGAGTTGGTTAAGGTTTCAGCATGAAGGACCCTTTCTGCATGGTTCGTCAGGATCCAATCCAGGAGGGAGAGGTTCAGGGTACGGTTGTTAAGACGGGAGGGGATGGAGATAAGCTGGGTGAGGTGTAACTCTTTTAACAGGTCGCAACACTCGGTCTGAGCTCTATCTTAAGCAAAGTGCATAGTTATTGTCCATTAAATCTAATATGGAAGCTCCTACTATTGCAGTCCTCTTAAAAGAGGTATGCAGTAAGTGTTTATTTCTGCTTGGGTTCTCTTGAGCAAATGATAAATTATCGAAACAGTCTCATGAAGGACCCTGTAAAAGGACTTGATCTGCCTCTGGGATTGATATGCTGGTTATTAAGCCATAGTATATGGCTGAAGAGCTTAAATATCTAGAATTCCCCCTTTTTTAGCTCCTGCTAGTGTGACAGGATACCCCTGCTCTTGGATAATTAAAAAAAAGATTTGTTTTCCCTTCTTCTTCCACCTCTCATGATTTTACCCTGTTCTACAGTAGCTTTATTACAACTTGGGTTTAGTGTTCCCTGCAAGTACCATACTGCAGTTCGGTCCCAACATTCTCTCGTTCCATCACCCCCTCCCCAAGCATGGTGTCAGACTGCACTGCAGCTGAGGGGGAAGGGTGAGCAGCATCCGTCAGTGTGTGCAATTAGGTCTCTGCTGCTGTCAAACCAGTTTGTCAGTGTCTTAAGTCTTTATTGTAGAGTGGTAACCAAGTGCCCCTCTAAGCAGGACCCCAAAGGAAGAAGCCAACTCGAAATTACCATACAAATGGCCCCCTCTAGGATGTGGTGCTGGTCACCCTACAGTAATGATTTACTCTTACAGGCTAGATTATTAATATGAAGTTTTTGAGAGGAATAGCTGTGGGCTAAACAATTATTTAATGGCATGCTAGGGGTGGAAGCTCGGTCAAGGTGAGGACAAAGTATCAGGCCAGTGATGTCAGTGACTAGAGGATGACTTGATTGCCCTCCCTTGCCCAGATCATGCATTTGAGCAGTGCTGCTTGCATTGGGCATCTTGATCCTCTATCAGCAAATCAAGGGGTGCATTCTGAGAGAGGAGTGAGGGAAATTCCAAGGGGCTGACTCACCGTGCACATTACCCATGAGTCCCCAGCCTTCCCCACATCAGTTAGGTGTATGTATTAACCAGGGCTTTTTATTGATGGGCTTGTTGGATTGTGGTGCTGCAATGGAGTGAGCCACCAGTTGCTCATCGCAAGGTGAACCTTAACCCCCTCTTGTTGACAGTGACATACGAACATATGAAATTTTCCAGCAGATAAAGGCCTAGAGGTCTATCAAGTCTGCTCGAATGTGCAGCTAGCACCCCTTATTCTGCAGCTGCCCTTCCCTTCCACCCTTCCCCTTCATTGACCCTCCTCCTTGTCCTGTCCCATCCCTTTTTGAAGCAGTCCACTGTTCTACTGGATACCACTTCTGCAGGTAATGCATTCCACCCAGCTACCACCCTCTCTGTAAAAGAGTGTCTCCTCATCTCCCTCCTGAACCTTCCTCCCTCCAGTCTCATATCTTGGCCCCTGGTGTCCCTCCCCTCCCTTACTTTGAACAGCTCCTCTGTACCTGTCATGTTTATTCCTTTCATGTACTTAAAGGTTTCAATCATGTCCCCTCTGTCCCTCCTCTCCTCCAGTGAGTACATGTTCAACTCCCTCAGACTCCTCTCGTATGATAAGTACCCCATCCCCTTGAGTATCTTTGTCACCCTGTGTTGCACCCCCTGCAGTAACTTAATGTCCCTTTTCAGATACGGGTGCCAGTACTGCACGCAGTACTCCAGGTGCGGTGTAACTAATGACCTATACAGTGGCAGAATCATCTCCTCCCTCCTCGAGGATATACCCCTTGCAATACAACCCAGCATTTTGTTGGCCTTTGCAGCTGCCTTCCTACATTGTGCCGAGTTGTTCATTGACCCTGTAATGAGCACCCTCAGCTCCTTCTCCTCTTCTGTCTGGGCTAGCTGCACTCCCCCTAGCTGGTAACTCCTCCTTGGGTTCTTCATCCCAAACTGCAGCACCTTGCACTTTTTGGCATTAAACCCCAGTTGCCAGGTGTCTGACCAGGTTTCAAGCTTTGCCAGATCATCCTGCAACCTCTGCCATCCCCCTAGGTCATCCACCACCACTCCTACCTTGGTATCATCAGCAAACAGACTGATCTTGCTCTTGATGTCCAATGATATGTCTGCAATGAATATCCCAGACAACACTGGTCCCAACACCGAGTCCTGTGGAACACCACTCGTCACTACCCTCGGGTGTGAGAGCTCCCCACCCACCACCACCCTCTGTTGCCTACCCTGAAGCCAGTTCCATACCCATCTCACCAGCTTTGCACCTGCCCCTGTGCCTACTAACTTACTTCCCAGCCTTCCTTGTGGCACTGAGTCGAATGCCTTACTGAAGTCCTGATACAGGACATCCACTGCATGGCCCCTGTCCAGTTGCCTAGTTACCCAGTCATAGAACTCCACCAGGTTGGTTTGGCAGGATCTGCCCGTGTAAGCCATGCTGTCTGCTGTCCTGTAGTCCTTTGGCCTCTGGGAGGGCCACCAGCCTTTCCTTCAGGATAGTCTCCATTAGCTTACCCCACGATGGATGTGAGGCTCACTGGTCTGTAGTTTCCCAGTTCATCCTTGGGGCCACTCTTGTGGAGGGCACCACATGAGCCATCCTCCAGTCCTGGGTACACACCCTGAATGTAGTGAGGCATTAAATAGGGTCTGCCAAAGGTCCTGCAAGGACCTCTGCCACTCCTTCAGTACCCTGGGGTGGATGCTATCTGGGCCTGGAGCCTTATCCACCCTCAGTGCCTTCAAACCCTCCCGAACTCTGCCCTCCATGTTTCCCATCTGTCACCCCCCTCCCCGTTTCTGCCATTTCTCCCCCTTGGGCGTCACCCCCCTCTTCTCTTTAGTAAATACTGAGCAGGAGTACTCATTTAGTGCTTCTGCCTTATCGCACCCTGATTCCACCCAACCCCCCTCTTTCCTAATCCTTACTATGTGGTCCTTACATCTACTTTTCTCCCTGATGTACCTAAAGAAGTCCTTCTCCCCATTCTTAATGCCTTGTGCCAGCCTGAGTTCCATAGATGCCTTGGCTCTCCTTACTGCTTTTGTCACCTACTTCGATTCCATCAAGTACTCCTCCCTGCCCTCCCCTCTCCCTGTTTTCTTGTACTTCCTAAAGGCAGCTCTTTTCCTCCTTACCTTTTCCATGACATCCTTGCTCAACCAGCTTGGTTTCTTAGCCCTAGCCTTCTTGCTCTGGGCCTTGCAGCAGGTTTTGGTTGCCTCCACTATCCCCAGCTTTATGAGCTCCCACCTCTGGTTAGTGTCCATACTAGATTGAATTCTGGCCAGGTACCCTTTTATCACTCCCACCATCCTCCCAAAGTTGGCCCTCCTGAAGTCCAGCACTCTTGTGCCAGATTCCACTCCTTTCTTGCCCATATCCAATGTGGGCCATACTGAGTGGTGGTCACTCCCTGACAGCGGTTCCTCCACTGTAAGTTCTCTCACAAAGTCCCCATTTGCCAGCACAAGGTCAAGGATATTCCCTAACCTGGTTGGTTCACTGACCATTTGCAGCAGGAAGCTGTCCTGGAAGGCATCCAGCAGTACCTGCTCCCTTCTGTTCCTGGTTGTTGGGGTACTCCAGTCCACTCCTGGCATGTTGAAGTCCCCCACAATCACCACACTATCCTTCTCATATGTCCTCCTGATCTGTCCTGCTAGTTCCCTGTCTAACTCCTCCGTCTGAGATGGCGGCCTGTACACCACTCCCATTCTAAGAATCCTATTTTTGGAATCCTGGATTTGCATCCAAATTGACTCCGTACTACCCTTTTCCCCTTCCTCCCTTACACACTTCAGTCCTTCCTTCATATAGAGTGCCACACCCCCTCCTTTCCCAATCACCCTGTCCCTACGAAATAACCTGTACCCTGGTATAGACAGGTCTCAGTCATTATATTGGGTGGCCCATGTTTCTGTGATGGCTGCAATGTCCACCTCTCCCTCTGCCATAAGCACTTGTAACTCTGCATTTTTCCTCCCAAGGCTCCTAGCATTAAGAGTAACCAACTTCCACCCTTTTCCCCCCCTCCCATTCTGCCCTGCTTTACTAGCATCACCAATAGTACTTGCCATTTGTCCTTTGTCACTATTATGGAGGGTAAGCTCATATGGTTTTCCAACCTGTGGTCTCTGCATGTCTCTTGCCCAATTGCCACCCCCCCACTCCTAGTTTAAATTCCCAACTTCCTCTATGTACTCCTCCATCCTCTGTTTCAACACTTTCTTTCCTTCCTTACTCAAGTATAGTCTGTCCTTGGCATAGAGACTACTGTCCTCCCAGGTCCTTCCCCACCCCCCAACAGCCCATACCCTTTAGAACAACACCAGGTTCTTAGCCATCCGTTAAATTCCTCTATTCTCAGTTTTCTTGTTGTGCTTGCCTTGGGTACCGGAAGTATCTCCGAAAAAGTTACTGACCTTCCTGCCCCCTCACATAATTGTCCTATTTCCTCAAACTTCCTCTGGACTATATCTACTGTCTTGTCAGCCAGGTTGTTCGTCCCAAGATGTATAATTAAATGAGGCTTGTCCCTACCCCTTCTAGCATATTTCAGAACAAATTGTCCCACCCTTTCCATTGTCATTCCTGGCATGGCCTCCACCCAAATGCGACTATTCCTCTCCCCCTTGCTACCCCACCTGACTCCTCTTAGTATTGAGTCCCCCATCACTAAGATTCCATCACTCTTACTCCCTGCTTGCTTCCATTCATCTCCCTCTCTCATTTCCGGCTCCTCTTCTTCCTCCTGAACATTATTTCCCCCTTTTGCCCCTGTTGCAATTCTCCCAGCAGAACTTCTCCCGGCTCCAGTTTGGTCCAGGCATTTATCAATTACTCCTCTAATTTCATTATTTCCCTCCTCCACCTTCTTCCTCTTTAGCAGTGCAAAACTATTTTCTGAAGACCCTTCACAAATGCCCGCTCCCTCTCTCTTCTCTCCTTTCCACTCCATGACTTTTGCCACTTCTTCACCTCCCCTCACAAGTCCCTATCTCCTCCTTCCATCTGTCCTTTGTCTCCTGACTTGGTTTCCCCGGTAATCATTCTTCCTGGCCTGGGCCCCCTTGTCCCTGCTTCCCTTCTTCTGACCCTCTCCTCACCACTGTTGGCTTAAATAGCCCTCCCTCATCTCCCATTCTTCCTCCCTCCAGTATTGGGCTAAACCCACCCCCAATCTGCCTTGCCTGTCTTAGTTCTTCCTGCAGGCCCTCAATCTCCTTTCTAAGTTTCTCTATGTGGTTGCACACTAAACATCCTCCCACACTCCAGGCAATTTTAAGAAAGATTGGTGCACCGCAGTTGTTGCAGCCTACCACCCTACCCATTGCTGTTGTTGCCCACTAGCGACCCCCTACCCTTCCAGATGCAGGATACCAAACATTCTCACAAGTCTCCCCTCTCCTCCCTCTATTAGTGCAAAACATTCTTTTCTTAATTTCCCTTACCCCCTTTGTTGTACACGTTTAGATAGATTGAGCAACTGCTTTTTATATTCCTAACCTTCCTATCCAAACTCAAAAAGCAACTTTAAGTAGCTATTGCACAACCTTCCTCAAAACTCCTACTCCTCCTTTCCACAATGCAATAGCAATGCAAAGAAGTAACAATGAAAGCTCCTAGATTTGCAGTTATTTCCCTTCCACTGAGATAACAGTCACCATTTAACTCGCTGCTGTTCCTTTCCTGGATGTCTGCTTCTGCTATGACAGGTGCATATCCTTTATCCATTTGAGGAAGTGATGTCAGAACCCCTGGTATAAAGAAATCATGGACCAGGGTGGGTGGGGTGAGGGTTGGGGGTGGGACCGTCCAAGTCTTCCAGAAACAATCAGGTAGCTGAGGCCCCTGGTCAGACCATTAGCACCCTTCCCTCACTATGCACTAACCTTTGCAGCTAGTGAAGCCAGTAAAAATGAATCACAATTCTACTCAAAGCCCCCAAAATAGATTTGATACCAAAAGAAACAGGTCTCCAATTCAAACAGCTTCACCAACACATCAAAATAGGCTTGAAATTAGAAGATATAGGTCTTTAATTCAAAGAAAAAGCCCCAGCTAAATCACACCAAATAGGTTTTAAATCAGAAGAAATAGGCCTCTACAAATGCAGCCTGCTACACAGTGAAACATCAAACAAATGAGCCCACTTATAGCCACCAAAACAGTTTTCAAAATTCCAACAATCCCAAAACACTACCCTTCTAGCCTCTTAGAAGTAGTAAGAAAGAAAATAAATAACCTTCTACCAAGTAAAATTCACAAGAAACAATGTAAAAACAACAAGAAGCTACTGTACAGTAACAAATCTGATCCTTTCCCTTCTAGTTCCTTCTGAGAAGCCAAAGCAACTGACAACTAAGTTCAGTCCACCCACTTGAAATCAATTACATCAGGAGTCGGTCTCCAATCATGTGGTGTTTCTATGCCAAACCTTTCATCTTTCTCTGAAACTGATAGCTAGAACTGGTGCAATTTTCAGTGGTTGGTACAGTTAGCTTGGGAATGCCTGATGTTAACTCACTGTGCCCATGAAACTGACCACAGTTTACCCTGTCACCACTCCCCTCAAGCATTGCAACCCTAGCAATAAGCAAGCCCTCGTACCAGCCCCTTGAGTTCTCACAGAGTGGTAAGCAAGTGCCCATCTAAATAAGTACAGAATGTCTACAGAGGGAGAAGGAGGCCCAAAGTTGCCATACATCTGGTCCCCTATAAGATGTGGTATTGGTCACCTTAGTACAATCACCTATTCTTACAGGCTAGAGTATGAGTATGAAGTTCAAGTAAGGACATCTTGGGTAACACAAATGGTTAGTAGCATGCCAGGGAGTGGAGTTCTAAGCAAGGTAAAGACAGGACAATGGGCCCATGATGTCATCAGTAGCAGGAGGATGCCTTGGCTGACCACCTTCCCCTGGATCATGCATTCTGTCAGCACCACTCATGTCTGCCATCTCGATCCCCTATCAGCAAATCAAGTGGATGCATTCCAAGTGTGAAGGCGCGAGGTAATCCCCAGGGGGCTGATCCACCGCGCACCTGATCCATAAGCCCTCCACTTTCCCCATCCCAACCAGGCTCCAGTGGGTGACACAGTCCCTCTCTGCCTCCCAGCAATGGATTTATACATTAACCAGGGCTTTTATTAATGAGTTCATCTGATCAGGGTGCCGCAGTGGAGGGAACCTCTGGTCACCTGTAACAGGGTGGAGCTCCTCCCCCTCCCATTGTCAACCAGGTTTCATCCACCCTCTGGAAATTAATGACCTCAGATGTCAGCAACCAGTCTTGAGGCATTCCAATGACAAGTCTCTTGTCTCCCCTTAAAAAAAAATGCGTTGGTGCCATTTTCCAATAGACTGGTGCTGTTAGCCTTAGACTGCCTGTTATTGACTCTTTGGGGCCCTTGAAATCAGTCACATCTAAACCTGTCACCACTCTTTGCAAACCTTGTAACCTCAGTAGTAAGCAGGCACCTGTTCTAGCCCCTTGATAAGAGCAACCTCATCTATCCAGTCCCAAATCAGCAACAGTTAACCTAGCAGAGCAAGTTATTCACATCAATGGGACACAAAAAATTGCTTCTGGGTGGCAGAGCCACTGGAGAGAGACAGGTTGGTCTCCGCTGGTAACCGCACTCCCTGATAGCAATCCGGTGTGGTCAGAGCCAATTCAGCAAAATAAGCGAGCACTCAACACAGTGAAGATCAGCCAATTCAGTATTAATAAACCAGGTGAACCATCTGAAATGACCACAGCAACATGTTAGCAGTTAAATAGGGATCAAGCTAGCAAGGTGATGGTTGGTTCTGTGTGTGGGAACATGGCATCTTAGTCGATAATTCTTTAGGCACCCACATAACATGAGCACACTTGGTGAATTTGTAACAACCAATCAGGAAGATACAACTGTGTACCAGGGTGAAATCAAAATAATTTTTAGGTATTCAGCAATATGGGGTGTCCAGACAATTATATTTATTTTAAACTCGCAAACTGAATATTCAGGTTGCAGGAGGTGTTCGATGATCCCCTGATCCACCCTTGAATGATGTTTCCCCATGATTAATGTAGTCCTCAGCATCCTAGGGTCTACTGAAAAATTTAGGTAGGAGCTCCGGTTTAGTGATGCAGAGTTTCGATGGATACAGATGGGCAAATTTCCAGCCTATGGTGTGAAGTTTTGATTTTACTCCATTAAATCTTTTTTTTTCTTTTTTTTTCTATATATATTTTATCCTCCAGGAGTCTGGCAGGGGTCTCCAGCCCCTCCTTCAGAGGGGGACTCGGTCTCCAGCCCCACTGTTTCCTGTCCGACCTCCCCTCCGATCCTCTATGGGTTCCCCCTCCTCCCATGACAGAGCCGAGGTGAAGGACAAATATCCAGATCTAGGAGGGCCGGAACGGGTGCTGGTGGGGACATCATGGAGCCTGCCAGCTCCATTTTTCCTCCATTTCTCCTGCCCTCCCTTCCCTACCAACACCATGTATCGGCAACATGGCTCCTGACTTGCATCTCCCCAGCCATTGCTAGAGGATGATCAATGAGCAGGATGGCAAACCCTCCTTCCCCTGAGAGAGGACAGCAGTCCACCAGATGCTCAATCCTCTCTCTCTCTCCCCTGCTGACCCCTGATAGCCCAGGATCGTTCCTGATCCCAGGTCACTGGTGTGGCATGAGGTGTGGCATTCAACGCTTCACCCTTCAGCGCCACCGGGCTGGCCCCTCCATTAAATTTTTGCTAAACTTGCAGATCTCTGCTGAAATCCTGGAAGATCATGATCGATCTGTCTTTGGTTCTAAGAGGACCTTCAGTTTTAGTGGCTCATAGCACTTCCTCCTTATCTTGATATCGCAGATATTTTATTAGAAAATATCTGGGTCAGTCACCTGGCTTGGGCTTAGGACCAATTCGATGTGCTCTCTCAATTTCACAAGTTGCTGCTTCAGGAGCCATTCCGAGTTTTTTGACAAGCCATTTCTGTACCTCCGATTCTGGATTTTTTCTCTTCAGGCCCTCCAGCAGTCCAACTAGCCTGAGGTTGGATCTCCGAGACCTATTTTCTGATTCTAGATTTTTTCTCTCCAGGCCCTCCATCAGACCAACCAGCCTGACATTGGATCTCTGAGACCTATTTTCATGATCTTCAACTTTGTCCATGAGTACAGAGCTGTTGGACCACGTATTAAGATGAGATGTGCAGCGCATCCATGGATGCACAGTGCATCCCTACACTTGTGTGAGCAGTCATGGGCATGGCCTATATGCCAATGATACAGTCATTTTTACTAGCAACCCACGCCCTGAACATCTTGAAGCAGATCTGCAAAGAGGCTTCACATCTACGCAAAAGGGGTTAAAAGAACAAAGACTCTAGTTATGAATTATAAAAAAACTAAGACTGTGCTGTACTTCACAGCAGAAAACAAGCTCAAAAACTACCCCCTGACAATAAGGAATGACAGCAGCACCACACTGGAACTAGTCCCTCATTTTAAATACCTGGGGATAACAATAGACTCCTCACTGTTCTTCTCCCAGCATATTGATAGCACTGCAAGGGCTATTAATACAAAAATTGGGATCCTTTACCGGCATAGACACTATCTAACTCATGAAGCACTAAGTCTGGCAATCAGCAGCTCTGTTGTCTACCTCATAGATTATGGACTGACTGTCTAAGGATCTGCAACTGACATGGCCCTTCAACGCCTTGCAGTTGCCCTAAGCAAAGCCTGACGTCTACTCACTGGTGTACCGAGATTCACCCACACCTGTGACCTTTATACCTGGGCTGGCTGGTTTCAACTGAATGACAGAATCCAGTATCAAACCTGTCTAATAGCTAAAAAATTCTCTTTAATCTGCTTCCTTCTAGGGTTCAGAACCTGCTGTCTCTGCCTTTGAGGACCAGACTTACCAGAAGCTCCACCTCTCAAGTTTTCTTTGTACCCAGATGCCGCACTGCCATGTCACAAAGTATGTTCTCACACCGTGCAGCCCTCTGGGTAAACACACTGCCTCTTGACATCTCAGGTGCACAAACAATTAGATCTTTTAAATATAGTCTGTGCCAACACCTCTTTGACTCATGTAACTGTATGTGCCCCAGCTAAGCCACTGCAAGCATCAGTAAACAGCTACCAGCTCTTATTCACCTCCATTGTCTGTTTTGGATCACACAACCACAGCACTTCTACTACCTCACTACCTCTATCCTTCCTGCCTCTCACCCTGTCCTTTATGCCCTGCCCCTGCAGCCCTCCCTCTCCCTCTGTATCCACTCCACACTCTGTCTGTTTCTCATCTTGATGAAGGCATACATTGAACAACGCCTCATCATACTTAGCCCATTGCCTTTTGTTTGTAATTGTTTGTACCACATATGTTTATGGTCCCCAGTCTTGTATGTGCTGTCTTATGTAACTGACGTGGAACCATTAAAGAGCATCCGCTCACAGGTGTTTTCCAAGATCTCAGTAAATACATAAAAATATTCAAATGCCACTGATGCACCATGCACCCCGACTGCACCACTGTGCACAATATTGTGATGCACCTATGCAAATGAGGGATCCCTCATGCATATTCGCACATCACAATACTGAAATTCCTCCTAAGCGTAAAAATGTGTAGCTGCCCTGGTGCATAATTATGCTTTTGAAACCCTACTTTAGCTATGCATGGGGTAGATTGGAGCCCTGCGCATAGTCTAGGGCCAGGTACACAGTCCCCCCCCCACGCCAATCACTGTAAAAGATGAAATAACACCCCAATCCACATTTCCATTGTGTAGTGCCCCCCTGCCCTGATCACTGTAATTAATAAAACAACTCCCCGATCTCCATTTCCATAGAGTAGTGTACCCCTACCCAGTTCCAATCACTGTAATAAATAAAACAACTCCCCGATCCCCATTTCGATAGTGTAGTGTCCCCCTACCCAGTCTCGATCACTGTAATTAATAAAGCAACTCCCCGATCCCCATTTCCATAGTGTAGTATCCCCCAACCCTGACCACTGTAATAAATAAAATAAACCCCCGATCCCCATTTCCATAGCGTAGTGCCCCTCAGCCCCAATCATAGCAAAACAAAAAGAAACCCTGATTCCTGTTTCCTGGTGGCTAGTGGTTCCTATCCCCGATGGCAGTAACCCACCACCCCACACTCCTCATCCTGATCTGTGCTGGCTAACTGACCCTACCCTGCCATGGCCAGCTGCCAAATGATCAGTACTGCAGTGCATATGGTAAGTAGTACATGCTCATTGGTTATCTCGACAACCAATGAGCACATACTATTTACTGTACACACTCCAGTACTGATCAGTTAGCAGCTGGCTATGGCAGGGTGAGGATGACTGTGCCAGTCGCCAGGTCAGGATGGGCAGGTGAGGGGTGGTGGGTTACTGCCTACCGGGGTGGGTGAGGACCACTCACTACCAGGGAATGGGGATTTGGGTTTTCATTGTTGTGCCAGTGATCGGGTCTGGGGGGGACACTATACTACAGAAATAGGGACTGGTGTGTTATTCCATTTTTCACACTGATCACAGCTGGGGGGGACACTGCACTATGGAAAAGGGGATCAGGGAGTTGCTTTATTTATTACAGTGATCGGGGAAGGGGGACACTACACCATGGAAATGAGGATCGGGGTGTTATTTCATTTATTACAATGATCGGGCCGGGAAGGGGGGACACTTCACTATGGAAATGGGAATCACTTTAGAAACAGGGATCAGGGTGTTATTTCATTTACAACAGTGATCGGGGCTGGGGAGGGGACACTATGGGTTGGGGGAATCTGGGTGTTGGGTCTCTGCCAGTTGGGGTGGGAGGATGGGGAGCTACTAGACTACCAAGGAGAATGAGACTTCTTATTATAAAATGGGTGATTAGGGATTGGGGAAGAGGGGGACACTAGACTACCAGTGAGGGGAATGACATTTATTTTTATATAATGGGCGATTAGGGATAGGGGAGGAGGTGTCCACTGGTCCACTGAGGATAGATTTCTTAGGCAACCTATGGGGATCAGGGTGGCTTGGGTCCACTGGACCACCAGGGCTGCCTTTCCTTTTACATCTATGGGACTCGGGGCTTGAGGGGGGCTGGCCCTGTGCATTCCACCAGGTGTAGCCATGCAAATGAGCCCATAATGGGCATGCAAATGGACAATTAGCGACGTGCATGCCATAAGGACTCATTTGCATGTTTTGGCTGAGTATCATTTATGGGGCTGCAGCATATACAGGTATGTGCAATGCATTCTCCTATGGGAAGTCTTCAGCCCCACCCCATATTCAAACAGATGGTGCGATCATGCCATCTGTTTGAATACGGTTCCAGAGCCGGCTGGCACATTTTTTCATGTAGCACATCTGTCAGCATGCGCATCTGTCTGGCTCTGCATATGGGGCCCGTTGTCTTTTAGCCTTTTGTTTCTAGGGACATATCTGCCATGAGGTCCTCAAGCTTGCTGATTCTTTTCTCAGCCTCATCCAGCCTTGTGGCATGGGCTGCTGTAGTATTGGAGAAACCGATTACAATGTTTTGTAGGTGTTACATCTGTGCTGTAAGGTTGGTAAAACTGCCTTCATTTCATTTTGAAGGTTGAGGGTCGTACTGGGCACTGCTGAAAGAGGCTTGATTGTACTGTAGGTGCATTACTTTCAATGGAGTTGCCCCTTGCTGCCATGCTTTGGGACTGAGTTGTTTGTTCCATTGGAACTGAAGTTTATGAAGGTCCCGGGGCTGGCTCAAAAGGCATAGTTGTTTTTTTGCTTTTGAGAGTACTGGCTAGCCATGGGTATAAATTTCATTTGTAGTAATTTTTCCTTTTTTTAAAATAATGCAGAAATAAGTTAATTTACATAATTTAATGATGTGCCTTTCAGGAGGTAGGATAAAACCCATTCTCTACCGATTTTAGCTAAGCCACCCCCCCCCATGACACCTCTTGAAAATAGTAGGAGAATTTACCAGTGTCCTGGCCAAATTGCCCCCATTAACTAAACTGCCAACAACAGCCTAATCTGGTTCAATTTCAAAATAGGCAGTATTGCTTAGTCTTACCTTCCCATTTAACAAAAAATAAATAATGATAAATAATTTGGCAAATCACAAACAGAATTCATGACTCATCTTGCTAATAGAAACATAGAATTTGGTGGCAGATAAGGACCGCTTGGCCCACCTAGTCTGCCCATTTACCTACCTAATGGATAAGCTGAAGATCCTAGTTAACCAACAGCCTACTCCCCCCCCCCCCAAGAATAAACACTGATGTACAGTACTTCCATCTTATTGAGAAAGCATGTACAAGGCAAGTTAGCAGAAGTTGGTTTCGATCCATCGACCTCTGGGTTATGGGCCCGCTACCGCTGCACCACTCTGCTTTGTTTGGGATGGCATCCCTAGTTGCCATCCCAAACAAGACTTCAATGAACAACTAAAGAGTAAAACTCCTTTAAATCTGAAAAATAATTATATCATTAACCATTGTTTACTCCAATGATTACCTCCCTACCAACACACACAAAGAAATTAAAAAAATTAAGGATTATTCACAGTTTTACTTCTTGGTGTTTCTTTGGTGACCATGAACAATTCCCCTTCTGTCCTTACCAGTTTGCCAGGGCAATATCTGCTGCTTACTGTACCTGCCACAGATACATTTGAGATCTTGGCTTCATATAAGGCTTTCTGTTGTATGTGAGAGTGTGAACATTCTGTCAGAGTAATTCTGCAGCAGTTTGAATTTTTTATCCTGTAATCAACAAACATTCCATTTATTGAATGTGCGAAGAGACAGATGATTAGCAGGTGGGGAGGGACTACATTTTTCTAGTTACTTTTAAATAAAGAAAATGCCTGTTTTTGATTAAAAGTTGCCTGTTTTTGATTAAAAGTTGCCATTTGTTTATTTGAAAAAAAAAAAGGTTTCTCAGATTACCCATTTTATAAGTGCAATAAGACGCTCCAGATCATTAATTGTCTGGGGTTACTGCACTTCAGTGCTCCCATACTGATGCGACAGCCATTTTGTAGACACCAATATGGGCACAGGCAATATGCTACCTAGCATTTCTGCATCAGGCATTGCAGCTCCCTGGACGGACAGGACCAAAGCCCCATCCCAGGAAATAGTCATATTTTGTGGGGGGCTTCATGCCTCCGAACCCCCCACAACTAAATATAGCCTCCTCCAGGGTGGGCATGCCCTGGAGAGGGCAGAAATTGTGTGGGTGCAAAGGGCAGCATGACTGAGGGGTGATCTAAACTTAAGATCACTCCTGTCATTGTCACCCTTATTGCGGCACCTTAATTGAGGCAACAAAATTCAGTTGCCATTCTAACGGTATACCCTGCACTTCTAGGTGTTAAAGGCACTCAGCACAAACACCTCATGCCTCACTATCTCCCTTGGCTTCCATTAGCCCCAGAAAACCAATGCTCCATCATGTCTTATTGCTTATGTGAAAAAAAAAAAATGGAGAGGTGAGCTTAACTAGCTTTTTCTCACACCCTTGGTTTGTGATACCCTGAAAAAAACACTTGAAATTTGCTCTTGTGGTTTATGTGGTACCACGCCGATATGGTGTGTAAAACAATTCCTCTAGAATGTGTTGAGGAAATCCTGCATCCTGTTTGGCTGAGACCTCTTTCTAGCCATAGCCTTGGAAGACTACAACCAATAGCTAAACACACATCCCTGCCAACCAGGATGCATAAATGGCATACATCCTTGTGCTAGACTGTAAGAGTTTATTTCAAAATGGCAGCTGTTTTGTTTCTTTATTAAACTCACACATATACACACAGCAGTGCTTACAAACACCAAATAGGTAGGCACCCAGAAAGGCAGTTTTACTGAAAGCTCTCTTTCTTTTTTAGCCTCACACACTGTTTTGCTGACTCCTGCTTGGTCTGACTCTAGGTTAGCTCCTATATCCTCCCAAGCTAACAATAAACTGACCAAAAAGATACACAGCATCAGCACACTAGTGGCAACACCATACTAGCACCTTCCAGTGACAGTTCTCCAGCAAGGGACTCTGTTAACAAAAGTTGTCATATTTGTTTAACATTTTCAGTAGTTTAGTTTTTGTTTTGTTTTTTTCACAAAAACATTTTATAGGCTCAATAAGACACTCTAGTGCATTGGCTGGACTAGGTTTTCTGCCCTTCCAGGGTCAAAAAGGCACCCAACCTTTGGCCTTCTGCCTAACTACACCTTTGTGCATGTGGTAAACCTACTTAAAACAATGCCCTGGAGTGCCTTATTGTTTACACAACCAAGCCTCTTTATACATTATTCTAGATATTATTAGGGCATTATTTAATATTTGAATAGGTTTTATGTAAAGCTCTCTGAGTTTTAGAAAAGTGACATACAAAAGTAAAAACCTTACTTGACCTAATATTCAGACACAGTTCAATGTTTTCTTTAATCTAACTTATTCCTTAATCTTGACTACAAAGGACATTTATCAGTATAAATTAATTGTCTTTGTTTCCATTACTTCATGCCATTTTCCTGCCTCCTCTGATGAACTCACTGTTCTGTTTGTAACACCATAATCTGCCGCTGTGAGTAGAGTATGACTTCAGCTAAGGGGGTGCTGGAGAATGAGATGAAGTCTGGGGGGGGGGACTAGGATATTATTTTCCTGCAAATGACCTTAGTAATATAGAATGAACTGACAGATAAAATACAGAAAATTAATGAAGTATCAACTGAACTGCATCTAAATATTATTTCTTAAAAATGTTTGCCGGATACTGGAAAACAGGCTTAAACTATAGAATTAAAAAAAGAAGGCAAGAGCCTTCTGCTGCTGCCACTTTAAGTTAAGATGTTGATTGTGATAGCCAACAGGTTACTGGCTCCACCCCCCCCCCCTTCACTTATCTTGTAGTTCACAAATATAGGAACACTTAGCTCTCAGTATCAGTTGTGTCCTAACTGCAGCAAACTGGAGGTGTGGAAAAAGGTACTGTATATTTTCTTTACACATTGCTTTTTTGCTATAGAAGTTACTGGTTTAAAGAGATGTTGTTTTAAAGGTTTATGTACATACAATAATCGTTAAAGTGCAAACTACGGCAGTGAATTTACTTTCCAGCATGAAATCTGCCAAACATATACCATGTGACAATGTTTCCTAAATACATTTGGACTTTTCTCACTTGATTGCTAAGTTTCTTTTTAGTTTGGTAATTATTTTGACTATTATTTAATAGTACTGCAGTTGAAGACTTCATGTAGTGCACTACTATACATAGCCAATAATATTTAGGTTGAAAAGATCATTTGTAAAGTTTGGTTTTATTTTATGTAAGTTACGAGGTATTCAAGTCAAAGATTGTGCAATAAATAGCAAATACTGAAAGATATGCACTGAGACCCAATCGTTTGAAAGTGAAATGCTGCATGTGAACTGTAAGGTAGGAATCATGTACTAGCCTTTAGGTACACAGTTCTGCAACACACCATTCCATTCTTAAAGCAGTGTACTGTACCTCTCAACTGTACCTGATTTTGGGGATGTCCCTGATTTTGCCTCAGAACTTTCCATCTTCTCTCCTAAATTTGGCATTTCTGTTGCTGAAGAGTAGCAAATCAAAGCATAAAATAATGCCAGACTTTAGCATTATGGTCTAGTTCTCCTTTGGAAAATGTCCTTTACACTAAGCTACACGTTATGGCAGACTTGTTGAGCTAATACAACCTTTTATTAAAATGTGTCCTTGACTGTAGCAACTTGTCCCTGATTTATTAAGCCTTGCCTTTGATCTGCAAGGCAGGAGGTGGAGAGGTATATAAAGTGGTAATCACAGAATTCTCAGTACATGCTTGTTTTCTTGAACTCATTTTATTTGTCTTCCCTAAACCAGCTGGAGGAGCTCCTCCTTCAGCTAATCTAGAATGGCCTCAGCTCATTGAATTCCACCATCCACATTTCAGGGTAGATAGCGGGACGTGGCAGGAATATTAGACATAGTATCCATCACCCCAGTGGCTCCCTACTCCTGGGATCTGAATCCTCGATCATTGATACTCTCCCTTCAGAATACCATGTGGCTATAGTGTGTTGAGTTTGGGAATGACCTCCTGAAGTGGGGAGGTGTGTTAAATGAGGTAATGTAAAGCAGTACACTAGAATCAGACATACTGTACATACAGTGTGTATTAATTCAGTGGCAACCTACTCACAGGTTTTGAACCCTTGGCCATGGATATTCTCCCATAACAGCATCATGAACTCAGGGAAGTGGGGAAGACCATGGCAGCACCCTCAGCAGACCTGTTCAGACGTGATCTCCTTGGATTGGTGGTTGGCTGATGTTGTGCCTCTGCACAAGAGTGGGGACAGGGGAGACCTGGGCAAGTACAGACCAGTCAGCTTGACCTCCCAGGTAGGACAGGTTTTTGACATTGTAATCAAGGAGAGGTTGATATATTTTCTGGACAATAAATGATCTCCAGGAGCATAAACAGCATGACTTTGTAAAGGGAGGTCCTGCAAAATGAATCTCGTAAAATTGTTCAACATAGCATCTCAGTCAGAGGACATGGGCAAGGTGGTGGATGTCTTGCATCTTGACTTCAACAAGGCCTTTGATTCAGTGCCTCATATATATCTTGTAAAGAAGTTGGGTGACTTATGGGCAGGGGAAGACAAAACAAGGTGGGCAGAGAAATGGTTAGGGGGAAAAACACAAAGGGTAGTGCTAAGTGGAAAGCACTCTGAGGTTAAGAGGGTGACCACTGGGTACCTCAGGATTGGTCCTGGGTCCTGTGCTCCTCAATCTGTTTCTATAAGAAATTGGAGAATGGTTCCAGGGCAAAATTTGTCTCTTTGCAGATGACACTCAGATGTGTGGCAGAGTGGACAATGAGAAAGGGTTTAGGGAATGGAAGAGGACCTACAGACACTGGAAAAGTGGTTCTGTTTCTGGAAACTCAAATTTAATGGCAAAAAGTGCAAGGTCATCCACATGGGGAAAAGGAACATAAAAACACAGTATTTGATTAGGGGGAGGTCAGTTTAGACCAGACTTCAGAGCAAATGGACTGGGGGGGGGTACCATAAGTGATAGCCTCGAAAACACTGCCCAATGCAGTAAGCCACATGGGAAAGCCAGTAGCATTTTAGGGGACAGAGAGAGCCTTTTTAGGAGAAAAAAGGAAGTGGTTTTGCCACTCTGTAGGTTCTTGATGAGACCACATCTAGATTAGTATGAACTATTCCAAAACCTTCACCTTAAAATGACAAGGACCCCTTAGAGGCCAGAGGGGCACAGGACCCAAAGCAGCATGGATTCACAGCGGGAAGGTCATGCCAGATGAATCTAATAGATTTCTTTGACTGGGTGACCAAAGTAGTAGATCAGGGAGGGGCTGTGGACATGGCCTACCTAGACTTTAGCAAGGCATTTGACTCAGTCCCACACAAAAGATTAATATACAAGTTAGCCAGCCTGGAAGTGGGTCCCAAGATGATAGCCTGGGTAAAGAATTGGCTGGAGAATAGGACACAGAGGGTAATAGTAAATGGAATCCACTCTTAAGAAGGGGGGGTTACTAGTGGGGTACCGCACAGTTCAGTATTAGGACCAGTCCTCTTCAATGTCTTTATAAGTGACATTGCAGAGGGACTCGAAGGAAAATTATGTCTCTTTGCAGATGACACAAAGATCTGCAACAGAGTTGATGCACAAGGTGGGATGGAAAGGATGAGAAGGGACTTGGCAAGGTTAGAGGAATGGTCAAATGTATGGCAGCTTAGATTCAGTGCTAAGAAGTGCAAGGTAATGCACCTGGGAAACAAAATCCAGGGAAGAATACACAATGGGGGTTGAGATACTAACAACAACAAAAATGGAAAGGAACCTGGGGGTAGTCATATCAGATGACTTAAAGGCAGGCAAGCAATGTGAGGAGGCAGTAAGGAGGGCTGGGGGATACTGGGATGCATGGGAGGCATCACCAGTAGAAACAGGAAGTTGTTATCCCTCTGTACAGACAGCTGGTGAGACCCCATCTGGAATACTGTGTGCAGTTCCAGGACCCAATCTCCGCAGGACATAGACAAGATGGAAGCTGTCCAGAGGAGACACTAAAATGGTGCAGGGTCTGCACCAGAAGACATACTGTATGAAGAGAGAGACTAAAGGAGCTTAATAAGTATAGCCTCGAGGAAAGGAGGAAGAGGGGGGACATGATAGAAACTTTCAAGTACCTCAAGGGAATCAACAAAGTCCAAGAGGGTAGCATCTTTCAAAAAAGAGGTGTGCAAGAACAAGGGGGCACAATTTGAAGATAGAGGGGGGTCAGCTCAGAGGTAATTTAAGGAAGTATTTTTTCACAGAAAGTGTTGTGGATGCATGGAATGGCCTTCTGTAAGAGGTTGTGGAATCAAAAACAGTGGTTGAATTCAAGCATGCATGGGACAGTCATAAGGCAATTCTAGGGGTTGGGGGTAGAAAGAAGTAGGCTGCTGGTTAACTAGGATCTGCAGCTTATCCATTAGGTAGGGAAATGGGCAGACTGGGTGGGCCAAGTGGTCCTTATCTGCTGTCAAATTCTATGTTTCTTTGTTTCTATGTTTATTGTACAATTGGTCCAGATGAGGGAACCAAAATGATACGCGGGCAGCAGGAAAAGACCTACTGTACAAGGAATGACTGGCTGACCTGAATAAGTATTCCGCTGAGGCCAAAATGGAAAGAGGGGATATGTCTGAAATGTTCCAATATCTGAAGGAAAATACAGGGTGGACAGAAAGCAGCTATTCAGGTGATGTGAGTGGTCTGTGACAAGAAAACATAAGGATAAGCTAGTGATGGTGGTGGGGGACTCAGGAGGGACGTGAGGAAATACTTCTTTACAGAGATGGTGGTGGACAGGTGGAACCACCTATCCAGGGAGGTGGTTAACATCAAAATTGTTACAGGTTTCAGGAGTGGGTGGGATAGAAACATAGACAATGTCAGCAGAAAAAATTACTGGTCCACCCTGTCTGCCCTGATTTACCCTGCCCTACACTGTGACCTATTGCCAAGCTGCAATTTTCACCCTTGCCTTCCCCTTGCCCCCTGCCTTACTGCTCTCCCCTGAGTATCTATTAAGCTATTTACTTTGTCCCCACTATGCCTGAACCCATAAATATTTTTATGTGCCCATCACCTCAGCCTGTAGGCTGCTTCATGTTCATCCACTCTTTTTGTAGTCAAATTTTATCACATCCCTCCTGAATCCACCCCCCCCCCCACTAACTTCCACTCACGCCCCTATGTTTTTGCCTCACCATTCTTGCTGAATAGTTCCTCACAATTTACCCTGTTTCTCTCTTTCAGGAACTTGAGTTCTCTAACTTGTTGTCCCTCTCCATTCTGGCCTCCAGCAAGTACGTACCATAATGTGATCCACAAAGAATCTGCCCTGTTGCCCCTGAATCATTTTGATTACCTTGCTCTGCACTGTCTCCAGCTTGCCTCTGTCTTTCCTCAGATGGAGACTCCAGAACAGTGCAGTTTTCCAGAAGAGGTCTCACCCATGATCTATAGAGAGGCAGCATTACCTCTTTCCTCCTGCTAAAAAAAACCCTACCAATACATACTGTAACAACATTGTGGTTGCCTTGCTGTAGGTCTTGATGCATTGGTTAGATTGTTTTGGGTGGTCATTTATGATGACTCCCAGGTCCCTTTTACTTTGAAGTAGTGCCTAGCTTAACCCCTCCCATCCAGTGTTCCCTCCTGGGGTTCTTGCTCCCAACGTGCATCACCTTGAACGTTTGATACTGAATTTCAAATGCCAAACCTTGAACCACCTCTCTAACCTTTGCAGGTCCCTCTGCAACTCCCTTACTCCCTCCTCCTCTCTACCATGCCACAGAGCTTAGTATCATCTGTGAAGAGGCACATCTTGCCCTGTTTTCCTCCTCCTATGTTTCAAAAATCAGACAAGTGGCTGGCACTCACAGTGCTACCGTAGGGGCCTGCTACTCCAGTACTATTTCACACTACAGAGAATGGAGCATACTAAATGAAGCATACAATTTAAAAGCTAAATGCCATTGCAGATACAGCAGGGGCATCTTTACATTGGGTTCCTTTGTACAATATGTCAGCACTTGCACTGAGATTTTTCTCAATAAAATTTAGTGTATCTGCAATTGCATTTTGCATTTAAATTGTGTGTTTCTTTAATGTGCACCTTTCTCTGTAGTGTGTTGTTCTCCCATGTTGCTGATGAACATGTTGAAAAAAACTGGTCCCAAGACTGACCCCTGCAGCACCCTAGTCATTACCTCACTTTTCTTTGATCTGGCATGTTAACTGCAATCCTCTGCTGCCACCCCCCTTAGTCAACATCTGACCCATCTAACTAGGTCCTTCACTGCTCCCAGGTCCTCTAAGCTCTTCAGCAACCATCTATGTGGCACCAAGCCGAATGCCTTGTTGAAGTCGAGGAAAAGAAAATCTACTGCATGCCCCTTACCCACTGCCATGATAGATGCATGGGTATGATAAAAAGGGAGGGAGTCGAGCGGCAGGGGGGTTACTCAACTAACAAAGTGGAGCTACAGGTTGGGATCGCTGAGTAGGCTTTACCAGTATAAAATTGGTGGGGATTAAGGTAGGCACCAGGTAAACTCAATAATAGGAATCTTTTCCTGCTTGTAATGTTATGTTGCTATGTTTCCATGTGGTTGTGGTGTGTTGTATTTGAGGATGGCCTCCTGAAGTAAGTGTGTGTGTGTGTGTGGGGGGGGGGAGGGGGGTGTTGAATTAAGTAATGAAAAGCAATACATTATCCGTAGACATACATGTGCATTATCTTGGTGGCTGCCTAGTAGCACACTTCAAACCTTTACCTTGGATAGAAACACAGAAACATAGACTTGGACAGCAGATAAGGACTGCTTGGCCCACCCAGTCTGCACATTTTCCCTACCTATTGGATAACCTGCAGATCCTAGTTTTTACCAACAGCCTACTTCCTCCTACCTCCCACTAGAATTGCCTTATGTCTGTCCCATGCATTCTTAAATTCCCCCACTGTTTTTGACCCCACCTCCTCAGGAAGGCCATTCCATGTGTCCATCACTCTCTCGGTGAAAAAATACTTCCCACATTGCCCCTGAGTTGTCCCCCCTCTATCTTCAAATTATGCCCCCTTGTTCATGCACATCTCTTTTTCTGAAAGATGCTACCATCTTGGACTTTGTTGATTCCCTTGAGGTACTTGAAAGTTTGTAACATGTACTCTGTCTCCCTCCTTTCCTCGAGGGTATACTTTTTAAGCTTATTTAGTCTCTTCATATGGCTTCTGGTGCAAATCCTGCACAATTTTAGTTGCCCTCCTTTGGGCTGCCTCCATCCTGTCTATGTCTTTGTGGAGATGGGGTCTCCAGAACTGCACGCAGTACTCCAGATGGGACCTCACCAACTGTCTGTACAGAGGGATAACAACTTCCTGTTTTCTACTGGTGATGCCTCTCCTTATGCATCCCAGTATCACCCCAGCCCTCCTTACTGCCTTCTCACATTGCCTGTCTACCTTTAGGTCATCTGATATGACTACCCCCAGGTCCCTTTCCATTTCTGTTGTCATTAATACTGCTCCCTCCACTGTGTACTCTTCCCATGGTTTTGGTTTCCCAGGTGCATTACTTTGCACTTCTTTGCACTGAATCTAAGCTGCCATACTTTTGACCATTCCTCCAACCTTGCCAAGTCCTTCTCATCCTTTTCACCCCACCTTGTGTATTAACCCTTTGGCAGATCCTTGTGTCATCTGCAAACAGGCATACTTTTCCTTCCAGTCCCTCTGCAGTGTCACCTATAAAGACATTAAACAGGACTTGTCCATGTGCTACCCCTCTAGTAACCCCCCTTCCCCCCTTTCTTCAGAGTGGACTCTGTTTATTACTACCCTCTGGGTTCTGTTGTCCACCCAATTTTGTACCCAGGTTACCACCCTGGGACCCACTCCTAGGCTGGTTAATTTGATTATTAATCTTTTGTGTGGGACTGTGTCAAGTGCCTTGCTAAAGTTTAGGTAGGCAACGTCCACAGCCACTCCCTGGTCTACAACTTTGGTCACTTAGTCAAAGAAATCTATTAGATTCATCTGACATGACCTTACTACTGTCAGTCCATGCTGCTTTGGGTTCTGGCCTCTAGGTACTCAACAATTCTTTCTTTTAGAAGTGATTCCATCATTTTCCCTACCACTGAGGTCAAACTAACAGGTCTGTAGTTTTCTGCTTCTGTCTTGCTCCTACTTTTGTGAAGGGGAATCACATCCATCCTCCTCCAGTCCTCAGGTACCACACCCTCCTCCCATGAACTGTTAAAAAGGGTAGTCCGTGGTGCCACTAGTTCTCCCACTTAGTTCTTTAAGAATTCTGGGGTGAATTCCGTCAGTCCCCATTGCTCTGTCTGCCTTCAGTTTTAGGAGTTCTTTCAGGACTCTTTCTTCTGTGAATAGACGATTATCACCCCCCCCCCCGTCCACTGTGCTTCTGTTATTTGGTTTAGGTACCGCCCTCTCTTCTTTTGTGAATACTGAGCAGAAGTATTCGTTCAGTATCTCTTTGTCACTATCACCCTCTGCCCACCCCTCCCTTTATTAAGCCTCACTATCCCTCCCCTGGTCTTTCTTCACTCCCTAATGTACCTATAAAAGGTTTTATCCCCCTTATTAACCGAGTAGGCTATATTTTCCTCGGTTTGGGCCTTTGCTATTCTGACTGCCTTCCCCGCTTCCTTCTGCTTTAACTGGTACAGTTCTGTGTCCTGCTCCTTCTGTGTTTACTTTTACTTCCTGAATGCTGTCTTTTTCTACCTACCCTTCCCTGCCACCTCTTTTGAGAACCATAGTGTTTTTTTTGGAAGGGCTAAAGCTCGAGGTTCAATGTGGGGAAATAGCTCCTCCCACATTCCCCTTAAAGGCCAGCCTCCTACAGCAGTTCCCTGCTTAGCGCTTTGTGTCAGCAGCGCTCTGGGCTCCTGTGTGGCTCATGAGCTATGCCTCCTTCCTGTTCTGCTCCCTGCTCCTTTTTCCCCTGTGCTTCCTCATGCTCCTCTCCTTTCTTCCTTTCCCCCCGTCTTGCTTCCCCCATCCTCTCCATTCCTTGTTCCCCATTTCCCTTGTATACCTCCTCCTCCTCCTGTCTGGTGTCCATTTTTTTCCCCCTTGCTTGTTTTCCCTCCTCCCTGCCCCATACCTCATTTGCCGTGGTGTCATTTTTTCTTGTTGAATTCCCTTTGGGAGTTACTGTGTGGCTTATTGCCTCCTGGCTAGTCTTCTCCATTCCCTGAGAGTACTCCTCGATCGGTGCCAAGCAATTTCCATTCCGCTCTGCAGCGGGGCTGCCATTTCACCCCCCCATCAATCCTTTTCTGTGGAGCAACACCATCCTCGATGCACCATTGTCCTACTGTTCCACTTTCTAGCTCACAGCTCCTAGAACGCTGACTGTCTCTCCATTTCTCCTCCTTTGGGCATCTCCTGGTTAGTACATTATGCAGTGTTTCCCTATTCCTTCTTCTGCCATTCTTTCAATTGTTTTTTTATGGCTGTATTCTGCAGCATGGACAGTTTCACTTAGCCTACTAGTATGCTAAGCCACCTCCATGCTCTTTGGTCCCACTCCTCCTTAGTTTCTCCACTCCTCCACTCCTCCGGATTCCACACTATACATTTGTTGAACTGAGCATGACCACTGGCGGTTCTGGGATGGAATGAACAAGATGAAATTCACACTGTTTGGATCTACTTCCCTTCCCCAAGTCGATTCATGCTTCCCCTTCTCCACGGCTATTGTGTTCCATCAGCCAAATGAGGCTGTCCTGAGTTGGTTCTTGAATCACTGTGGACTAGCCTGTTCTCTCTGCCTCTCTTGCAGCATTGTCATGGGTGAAGACTCAAATCTGTCACTATGTTATGGTGCTAGTGCTCCATTTTGCCCAGCTGTTCTGCTTTTGAATTCATCTCCACTGTGATACCCCCACCTCTGTCCCCCATTCCTACCCTTTCCCTGTTCTCCCCTGATTTTCCCTTTAGGCCTTTCGCTACCTCTACCCCAAGTCCAGCGACTACACCCCTTACCACTTTTGCTCCCAGGACCTATACCCTGCTCAGTTTAAGATTTATGTTTCCTTGTTCTACCCCTGGTGCTACTCACCTTCCTGCGTGCCAGTTACCCTATTTGGTCTCGAAGGTACTCTGCTTGTGGCTCCCATGTTTTTCCCATGTTATGGACTGGGGCGTTGTGGTGGGGCATTGTAGTTCAGATCAGTGGGAGCCTACTTTATACTGCCCATTTGATCCCATTTGCCCTCTAGCCTACATGGCATCTGTTACCCTTGCTTGAATCCTTACCCTTGCAGCCTACTCATGCTCCTTCCTGGATCACACTAACTCAGCCTTACTGGCATTCCTGATGACTTCCTCCTCATGTTCTCCTACTCTGACTTGCTGCTTTCCCCTTTATACTGCCTCACTGTTTACCTGCCTATGACTCTGCAGCCAGTTGCCCTTACTTTGCTCAGCCCCATAACAGAAGTTTTTCCGGACTCCGTCCCTAATTCTTACTTTATGAGGTACTGAGGGAAGGTAGGCTTGCCCTATCTGCTGGGGGATGGGATTCTGTTACAGTCACTATTATCTACTACTTACAAACCTGACATCCTCCATCTCTAACTCTGCCTGGTGGCATCAAGTGAAGGTAGCACACCCCGACTACCAGGGATGGGAGCCATGTCTGCAATCTACTATTTCATCCTGTGCATTCTCTACCTGATACTGGTTACTGCTTCTCTTCAGAAAAGGGACCACATTACCCCATTTGCCTTCACCATTCTACCTCTGCCTTGTGGCATCAAGTGGCATCTCGCCTCGACTACCAGGGATGGGAACCTATGCCTATACAAATATCATTATGGCATCAATATCCAAATCAACTCTCGAATTCATCATACTGAACTTACAATTATTTCCATACATTCAGTTTCATCTCTACTGCATATACCAACCTTCCTTCATTGGTCTAAAATCTTCCACATCACTCCTCCTACCAGGTTCATAAAGATTCGGTCCGACTCCTTCATCTTCTTCTTCTTCTTCTTCTTCTTCATGGATGCCTACATTACAACTTATCACTGCTTAACTCCAAACCTTCAGACTCTAACATGAATGTCAAAGCTTCAACAAAGTCAGATTGTTTACCTTATGACTTCATAACCCATCATACTTCCCACTGTTCACAGTCTGGCAGCAAATTTTATCAAATCATGCTCGTCATGCTCACTTTATCTCTGTAATCCCATTGGACATCATCCATTATCACCTTGGAAACCTGGACTGCCTTTGTCTGTTTTTCAACTGAACCTACTCCACTTTCAGGATCTGGATGCTCTTTCATAATAGACCTACCTCTTCAACCTCAGAATCATCCTTCCAGAATGCATCACCCAGTGGACTTTGAAGATGGACTATCATCTCTCTAAGCACTTCACCTTCCTCGGAAATTAGAATATGGTTGCTAGAACCTCGGTTCATCTCCTCTTAGTTTGCCTGGAGGATGGGTGGATCAGTAGCCACGGGCCTTCAGAGGTTTCCTCCACCTGGATTTTTTTCCTCTCCTGCTTGCTACTGGTCATACTCTCTTTGAGCTGGAGGCAGTAATCATACTCTTTTGAACATCCATTGGTAATTCTTTTGGGTTTTCTATTCCTTACTCATTACCCAGTTTCCCTACCAAGGGAGGAAATAAAGTAAAGCCAAAAGTAAACTACACTACACAAGCACTACTGACTTTATACACTATTCACCAAATCATTGAATGGGAGGGCTAAAGCCCAAGGTTCAATGTGGGGGAATAGCTCTTCCCACATTCCCCTTAAAGGCCAGCCTCCTACAGCAGTCCCCTGTTTAGTGCATTATGAAACACCCACCATCCACCCCTGCCTCCTTCTTCTCTGGCACTCTGCTCACCCTTGGTACTTGTCTTTCTATTCCCTACTCACTATCCGGTTTCTCCACCAAGGGTGGGAATAGAGTAAAGCCAAAAGTAAATTACATTACACAAGCACTACAGACTTAATATGCTATTCACCAAAACATTGAACCTTTGTTTTGTTTATTTGCTTCAGACAAAGGATTGTTGCCTCTGTGATGGCAGGTTTGATTTTTTCCCATTGTTCCTCCACTTCACCTTCTTGTCTGTTTGCTGGTGCTTTTCTGAGGCAGTCCCCAATTTTGCAAAAGTCAGCCCTTCTAAATTCCAGTACCCTCACCTCTGTGTGATACTCTCCCATCAGAGCAGCACATGGCTGTGTTGTGTTGTATTTGGGGATGCCCTCCTGAAGTGAAGGACAAGGGGGCTCAATTAAGTAATATGGCAACCTCAGGCACACAGATGCAGTTCTTACAGTCTGAATGTGAAACAGTACCCTGATGTATGTTGGTGATTTGGTGATTTAATAATCTGCTGTAGATCTAAATCCCTTACTGATGATGCCCTTTCCTTGAATAACTGTAAGGGCCACATATCCACAGTGTCTAGTGGTATTTGGTGGCACTTGATGTTAGAAGGGCACCACCTCATGTCAAGAAACATGAGTACCTCTCTTCTTTACCAAGCCGCTATGGGTAAGGACGGATGTGGAGCAGGGCAGCCAAGCACATTATCACTAACCATGAGACCACACAATAATAAATGTCCTTGCTGAAATCTGGGATCAAGCAGGCTGCATGTTACAGGATCTCTTGGTGGTGGAATTGATGGACATAGTGGTCATCACAGAAACATGGGCCACCCAGTACCAGGACTGGGATATGATGATCCCAGGGTACAGGCTATTCAGAAAGGATACGGCCAAGTGGAATGGAGGGGTGTTGATATATGTGAGAGAGAGGATTAAGTGCATAAGGGAGGAAGGGGTGGAGGGGACAGAATCTCTGTGAATCAAGTTCCAGGATGAGAGGAATAGGACACTGAGGATAAGGGTAGTGTACAGGCCACCATCACAGGGTTGTGACTTGGACCAGGAACTGGCAGATCAAATTTGAAGGGTAAGCAGGAAGAGAAGCACGGTGATGGTGGGGGATTTCAACCTACGTTGGGGGGGATTGGAGCACACCTGTCACCATGAGTGCAAGAGAGGGGGTCCTGTTGGAAGCTTTTCAGGACAGCTTCTTGACACAGCTGGTACAGGGGCCGACATGGCTGGAAAGGACTTTGGACCTGGTACTGGATAATGGGTAAGCTGTAAGGAACCTAGAACTAGGGGAACCACTTGCTGGGAGTGATCACTACTTGGTGTGGTTCACACTAAACATGGGGAGGGACACAGGGGGCATGGGTTCAAGGGTGGCTGAGTTTAGGGGTGGACTTTAGGATGATGGGGAAAATTCTGAGCAAACACCTGGCAGGCGTCCAACAACACATGGATGCAGATCAGAAATGGAAAATACTAAGGGGAAGGCTAGCAGAGGCAACAGAGACCTGTACTAGGAAAAAAAAAACAAGAAGGGCAGGGCAAAGAAACCAAGTTGACTGTCACCAGAGGTCAGGGAAGGGGTGAGAGCCAAGAGGGAGGCATTTCAGAAGTGTAGAAAAATGGGGAGGGGAGAAGATAAAGATGTATACAGGGAAAAGTCTTGGGAGGTTACTAGACTGGTCAGGGAGGCCAAAGCATCTAGAGAGATGAGACTGGTGCAGGGGATCAAAAGAGGAGAAAAAGACTTCTTCCATTACATAGGAGAGAAAAGGAGAAGCAAAGACCAGCTTGTGAGGATCAAGAAGGATGGGAGTGAGTGGAGAAGGGGGCAGAGCAGGCAGAGGCATTGAATGAGTACTTCTGCTCTGTGTTCATGCAGAAGAAGGGGGGCAAATACCTCAGGCAAGTGGGGGGTGGGTAAGGAGGGGAGAGGACAACAGATGTAGGGATTACAGAGGGAAGGGTGCTGGAGGGGTTGAGGGCATTAAGCATGGACAAAGCACCTGGGCCAGATGGCATTCACCCTAGAGTACAGAGGGAGCTGGCAGAGGTCCTTGCAGGGCCACTGGCTGACCTGTTCAATACCTCCCTGGACACAGAATGTGTACCACAGGACTGGAGGATGGCCCACGTAGTGCCCATCCATAAAAGTGGGCCAAAGGATGAACCAGGGAACTACAGACCAGTGAGCCTCACCGCGATCATGGGCAAACTCATGGAGACCATCCTAAAGGAGAGACTTGTGAGCTTCTTGGAGGCAAACGGTATCCAGGACAACCAGCAACACGGGTTTGTCATGGGCAGATCATGCCAGACAAACCTGGTAGAGATCTATGACTGGATGATGCGGGAACAGGACGTGGGCCATGCTGTGGACATCCTGTACTTGTACTTCAGTAAGGCCTTTGATTCAGTGCCGCATGGGAGATTGGGGGGGAGCTGGAGTATGTGGGGGCAGGACCAAAAATGGTGACCTGGATCATGAACTGGCCTAGGGGGAGACAGCAAAGGGTGGTGGTGGGGAGGAACTCTCATCACCGAGAGCGGTGCCGAGTGCGGTACCACAGGGATTCGTGCTGGGACCAGTACTGTTTGGGATTTTCATTGCAGAGATCTTGAATGAGATCCGGAGCAAAATCAGTCTGTTCGCAGATGATAGCAAGATGGGAGCTGTGGTAGATGACATGGGGGGAGGGGTTGCAAGAGGATCTGAATAAGCTGCAGGAGTGGGCAGATAAATGGCAGCTGGGGTTCAATACCAAGAAGTGTAAGGTTCTGCACTTTGGAGCCTGGAACCAGGGAAGGGATTATCAGTTAAATGGGGTTCAGTTAGGTTGTTCCACAGAAAGGGAAGGACCTAGGGGTGATCATAACAAGGAGCATGAACAACTCTGTTCAGTGCAGAAGGGCAATGGCAAAAAACAACAAAATGCTTGCAGGATCTCCTCCAGACATAAAGAGGTTATTCTGCCCTTGTATAGGTCATTGGTCAGGTCCCACCTGGAGTACTGTGTGCAATACTGGCACCCGTTCCTGAAGAAGAACATCAGATTGTTGGAGGGGGTACCGAGTAGAGTTACAAATATGATCCAGGGACTGGAGGGCGAGCCATATGAGGAAAGGCTGGGGAAGTTGAATATGTACTCTCTGGAAGAGAGGAGGGACAGGGGAGATATGATTGAGACCTTTAAGTACCTGAAGGGAATAAACAAGACTAATACAGAGAGGATTTTCCAGAGGAGAAAGGGGAGGGACATGAGAGGACACAAACTGAGATTGGATGGGGGTAGATTCAGGAGAGTGATGAGGAGACATTTTTCACGGAAAGAGTGGTGGACAAGTGGAACTCCTTGCCGGGTGAGGTAGTGGCCTGCAAAATGGTAGACAGCTTCAAGAGGGGGTTGGGATTGGGTAAAGGGTAATAGGATGGGGGGAAGGGAGGGGCAGCAGCATTATAAGGTGCTAGCTGCACACTCGAGCAGACTCGCTAAACCGTGAGGCCTATTTCTGCTGGCAATTTCATATGTTTGTATTGCTTTTAAAGTATACGCTATGCTACACTGTATTTTTCCCCCTTGGTTTGACTGGGCTCTGCTGTTAGTGTTACTGCTACACTCTATCACTTTTTTGGAGTCCTTGAAGTATTTGCACTCTCAAGACAAGTTGCGCTGTGGTACCCTCCCATGCACGGTGAGCTAGAAAGGAATGAGAGTCCTTTAAAAGGAAGGGCTTGTGAACCACAAGTATTCTATACATATATCTGCACATTCATAGGAGTGTTAACTGTTGGGTACCTGCGTCTTTGCTACGGACAGTGGCAGTTGTAGTTCATGCCCTTGGGGGACTACATCTCACTGTCCTGATGGGCCAAGAGTAGGATATTGTTTTGTTGTTTGTGTCTTTTAAATACAGCATTTGAGGAGTGTTCAACAAGGTCTTTTAAGACCTCTAGCCTCGGATACTTTATTTGCACATTTTTTAGTCTGCAGTCGGAACAGTGAGGGTGAGTGGTCACGTAACCTGCCGCTTCTTGGTTCCAGCTGTATAAATATAACAGCACAAAGTGAGTGGGGCAAGCCCCAGAGGGTCGCGCACGCATCACCATGCACTGAGACAGCGCATTTGTGCATGTCTGCTGTGTCCACTGGGGATGACAGACATATTCAAATCAGGTAGACTGCCTCTGACAATACTTCTGAAGGTACTACATGATTCCTGGGTAACTCTGTTAGTCTTAATAAGGAGACATCTTGGGGCAAAGGAAAGGGGAAAAAAATCAGAAGCAATGTAAAGGTTGTCTGATGTATATGGAAGAGACTAAAAGTAATGATTTCACATGTGACAACTGTTTGCTTATTGAAACATTAAAAGAAGAAATTAAACAATTGCCACATAAGGTAGAAGTCCAGAAAGAAATAGGGGAGTTGGAAAACTTTCAGGATACTATGGTGGAGAATCTCTTCATACAAGGGCAAGATGTAATAACAAGTACACCCAGTAACTTAGGACAAGGCCCCAAATTAAACAAAGAGGATTGGGAAACAATGAAATTAAAACAAACTAGTCACTCAAACCTAAATAAGTACCAGAATAAAATAAATGTTTTGCCAAAAAGTGAGCAGTTGTTTCTGCAGAATAAGTACGAGATCTTAAATCCCGAAGTGCAAATAATGCCCCATGAGATAAAACCAAAATCAATTACATCAACAGTCATTCCTAACTAGAGTTATAAAGTTACCCCCCATGAAGTATTAGAGGAAGTCACAAGCTCTCCTGAAACACAGGAGCTTGATAATAAATTGCCAGGTTTAGCAACTGAACATCCGAAGGGAAAAGATAGCCCTCATGACACAGATTCAGATCATACCAACCTGTTTAACAACAAGGAGATCGGGGATATCCTCATCATTGGGGACTCCATCACAAGGGGTATAGATACACTTGTATGTGAAGGGAGGAAAAAAACACTGTGGTAAGCACCCTCCCAGGAGTCAGGTTGGCTGACATTGATACACTATTAGATGGATTCATGGAAGGAACCCTTAAACCCCGGTCACACTTCACATAGGAGTTAATGATATAGGGAAAAGTGATAAAGTAACAATTCAAAACAACTTTAAAAAATTAACTGACAGGATAAAAAATAAAGAGGGAGAATTAATCATCTCTGGCGTATTACCCACACATGGACCTCAGGCATATAAAAACAAAACCATAGACAGTATAAATACATGGTTACGGCACTTTTGTAAATTAAGTAATATTGGCTTTATGGATAATTCTGTAACATTTCACAACAAAGCAATTTATAACGGTGGTGGGTTGCACTTAAACAAGGCTGGGACAAGATTGTTGGAGAAGAGGATAAATTAAGTTATTAAACTTCATTTAAACCGGTTTGGGTGGGGTGACACATTAGACATAACAATAAGTGAAAGATTAATATCTACTAACAAACAAGTGAAAGAATGGAATGGGGTACTCATAAATGCAAGAAGTCTGGTTAATAAATTAGATGAATTAAACATTTCCTAAGTTCCCACGACATTCACATTGTGCTAGTGACAGAAACTTGGTGGGAGGACACTGATCCTTACAATAAGAATATTGATGGATTTACACTTTATGTTAGATATAGAACCCATAGGAGAGGTGAAGGCAGAGCTATTTATATTAAGAGCACTATTAAAAGTGAAGAGGTCAGTTTAGAATCCAACAATGTAGAAATGCTAAAGGTCAAGATATTTTCACTAAAAGGAGTTAAGATAAACTTAGGTTGATTTATAGACCACCATCAATTTCAAGAGAAGATGATGGGCTTTTGTTAGATTGTATTTCTAAATTGGACCTGGCTGAGAAAAATATATTAATGGAAGATTTCAACCTACCTGGAATCAACCGGCTAGAACATACAGGTACCAATAATATAAATACCAAATATTTGGAAGTGATGGATCAGGCAGGGCTTAACCAAAAAGTGAATGTAGGCACTAGGGGAGGGAATATCCTTGACCTCATTATGACAGATAGAGATAATATACAGTAGTAAACATTGAGGTCGGAAACCCCCTTGGAAATAATGATCACCAGATGGTCCTTTTCCAAGTTAAGGAAGACATTACTTTAAATACAATTACTAGGAACACACACAAGTTAAATTTTGGCAAGACTGATTTTCAGTCTTTCAAATGATCTATGGAAAGATGGGACTGGCAAAACTTTTTTGCTAACAAATCTATAGAAGAAATGTGGGCAATACTACATGAGAAACTTATGTTAGAAATAAACACTCACAAACCAACTAAATCAATACACAAAAAAACTAGAAGTACAAATGGACGGTTTAACACAAAAATAAAGAAATGAATTAAAAAGAAAAACATAGTGTACAGAGCAATAAAGAAATCTAATTCTCCCAAGGGAAAGATAATCTATAGGGCCTTGGTGAAGGAAGTAAAAATGACTATTAGAAAAGCTAAGATCGACTATGAATTGGCACTTGCATCCAAAACTAAGGATAACCATAAACTGTTCTATGCATATGTAAATAGTGAGAAGAAACCTATGCATATTATAGGCCCATATAAAAACTCAGAATGGAACCTAGCAAATAAGGAAACAGCTGACATCCAGAACAGTTACTTCTGTTCAATATTTAACAACATGAAAAACATACTTAGCATCTTTATTTCCTCCCCCTTATTAACCAGTAAAGTTATAGTTAAGGTCAAAGATGTACTAGAATGATTAAATAATCTTAATATAAATAAATCCCCTGGCCCTGATAATATACACCCAAGAATTCTGGCAGAACTTTCAGAAAATTTAGCACACCCGCTGACACATATCTTCCAAAAATCATTAGACCTAGGTCAAGTAGTACAAAGTTGGAGGGATTCAATTGTTGTACCTATTCTAAAAAAAAGGCCCTAAGACAAACCCAGAAAATTGTTATCCTGTTAGCCTGACATCCATTATATGTAAGATCTTGGAGGGTATAATAAAATATAAAATCTTATTACATCTGGAAGAAACCAAATTGACAGATTCAAACCAACATGGATTTACGAAGTCTCGCTCATGCCAGACAAATATGTTAATATTTCATGAGGGAGTGAGTAAGGCTTTGGATAATGGGGATGTGGTGGATGTGGCCTTCCTCGATTTTTCAAAGGCATTTGATAAACTGTCACATGATGAACTGTTACTCATACTTAAACGAACAGGGTTGGATATCAACTTGATAAATTGGATTACCTCATAGCTGAGAGGGAGGAGGCAGAGAGTGATCATCAATGGAGTCTTATCGGACTGGGTGGAGGTGACAAGTGGGGTTCCACAGGGCTCTGTATTGGGTTCCTGTGTTTTTAATATATATATCTTCTCATTGAAATATGAGCACACCAATATCTAGCTAACCAAGTTCGCCGATGATTGCAGAATCAGGGCAATAGTTAACACCTGTGAGGATGGTAATGTCATGCAAAAAGCCCTTGCTGACATAATGAAGTGGACAAACAAACATAAATTGGAATTAAATGTGAACAAATGCACCATCATACATTTGGGAGGGCAAAATCTGAACATATCTTATAAGATGCTGAATAAAACACTACCCACTACTAGGGAGGAGTGAGACTAATGTTTTTATGTTAGATAATGATCCATTGAAATTCTCAGATAGGGCAGCTGCTATATTAAGTAAGATGTTTATTGATATGGGGACTTCTCAGAGCAATACATATTTTTCTTCTGGCATAATACAGCAAAAAAGGACCAAGAAAAGAGGGTAGAAAATGGACCATTGTTCTGTTTTCAAAATATTGCCCTGATCAAGTTTTTTAGGGAGTTACTGAAATTGAATATAAATAAGGCCAAAGGCCCAGACGGGATTCCATCCTTTTTGCTTAAAATTGCTGCTCCATTGGTAGCTCCAATATTGATTGACCTCTTTAATTTTTCATTAAATACTGGTACCTACCCATTAGCCTGGAAGCAGGCAGAAGTGATACCAGTGTTTAAGGGAGGTCAGACAAATGATATGCAGAACTATAGACCAATATTATTGCTTTAGGTCACCTCCAAAGTGTTTGAAAAAAGTGTGGTTTCTCAATTAAATGGCTACCTTGAAAGTAACAAAAAGTACAATAAATACAAATTGGGCTTTAAGGCACAACATAGCACTACTACTGCACTTGTTAAGGTTGTGTTGGACATCCAGGTGGCCTTGGATAAGGGTCTCATGGCTGGGGCCATATTTATAGGTTCTTGGAAGGCTTTTGACACTTTAGATCATCTGGTGTTGATTGAAAGCTTAAGATCTGTTGACCTCAGCCAGGGGACCTGGCTACCTGGATGGGAGACAACAGAGGGTTAAGCTGGGCAATAATTTTGTATCCAGTTACTTAAATATCAAATCTGGTATTCCACAGGGGTCAGGGTTAGGACCTGTTTTATTTAATATATATACAAACGGTGTTGGACATCTGGTGAATGATGTCCAACACCATTTGTATGCTGATGATGCAATATTGTATCTTGAAGGAAAATCTGTGGAGTACATAAGGAAAAATTACAAAAACAACTTAACATATTGCAAATATATTTTTCAGAACATGGGTTGGTCTTAAACCTGTTAAAGTCACAGGTAAAGATATTTTCAAATAAAAAAGTATCTTTGGATTTAGATATAAAAACATTGGATGGGTGTAGTCTGGCCCTTGTGGATTGTTACAATTATTTGGGAGTCTGGATGGACCCCCATTGTAATTGGGACTTCCATATTGATAATTTGATACAAAAATTGAACAAGAAGTTGGGGGTATTGTATAAATATAGAGATTGTCTTTCATTTGATGCCAGGTTAAAAATTGTAAATTCAATGATAATTCCTCATATTGATTATGGTGATGTGTATAATGGGGCTGCTAGAGGCATCTTGAGAAGGTTTGATGTTATTTACAAAAGATATATCATATGCACACTTTGTCTTGGATGCATCCTGGATTATACATCATTGCATTCTTTACAAGGCCTTAAATTGGATATCCCCGATGGAACGGCAAAATATGCATGTGCAGTGTTTGACTCATCGCTGCTATTTTAAAAAAGCACCAGGATATCTAATAGAGTTTTTGGAGGAGTGGAATGTTAAGGAGGGATTGCGATCTGCAGGGGAAATAAATTTTAGGGTACCATTCATGAGAACGAGGTGCCAACATTGCTATGTATATGAGGGTCCAAAATTGTGGAACTCATTGCCAGGGCATTTGAGGTCATGTACAAGCAAATCATCTTGGAATGTATTAAGATCTTGGCTTGTAAAGGTTGCACTGTCTCCAAAAAGCTGTTGTACTTGACAGATTTTCACATAATGTAAATTATTGTTTTTGTTTATGTATGAATTCAGTTGTATGTATGTTATAGCATTTTTAGGAATGAAACTGATATTTTTGTACAGTAGGACCCCATTATAAATTAGCTGCTGCTAAATTGGGTTATCCTGTCTCTGATATCAGAAATAAACATCTTACTACTACTATAACTAATAATAACTTCTGACCTCCAATTCAGTTCACACTGTAATGCTGTCACCAAAAAAGCTCATCAAAACCTAAACTGTATTTTAAGACATATCAAAAGCAGGGATAAAAAGGTCATCATTCCCTTGTACCAGGCATTAGTGCGGCCCCACCTGGAGTATGGAGCCCATGTTTGGGACTCATATAAGAGGAGCAACATTTTAAAGCTTGAGAAAATACAGAGAACAGCTACAAAATCATTAAAGGAATATAGTGACATGACATATTCTGAGAGACTTAGGGAACTGGATGTGTTTACCTTGCAATATAGGAGATCAAGGGGGGATAGGTGTATGATTTTTAGGGCATTACATGATACTACAATGTGGTCTGATTATGGTCTTACATTAAAAGAATGTTCATACAAACATCAGGGGACACCATCTTCAATTAGTTCAGATAAATGGAATTCATTAAAGGGAAAACATTAGTTTGGCCAAAGAGTGGTGAACTTGTGGAACAGTTTACCTAGTGAAGTGATTCTAAGTAGTTCAATGGAATTATAAAAAACAGATGAGATAGATTCTGTTTAAATAAATATGGGACAGTTCAAATTATGGCAAGCAATTAAAGGATGCAAGTCTATTATGCTTGAAAATCCTATGAATTCTATCAATACCTGGGGGCATCTGTGCTGCACATGACTTCTGCACCAGTGAATGACATCAAAATGGAATCAGTAAATTACCCCTTACTCCCTGAACATCTCCTCCAGCCATCCCAAGTTTAACTCACACCTCAGGGACTGCCTATTATCCCCAAGTGTTTGTCTGTGCCACATTCATGTATGCATATTGACTGTATCTGTTCCATGACATGCTGATTTATTACATGCCAATTTGTTTCTTTAGCCTGCACTTGTCATTTTGTCATGAAACTATCACTGAAGCCTGAATATTACAAAGTACAATTACTCCTACCTCTGAGGTATTATACCATGGTTTCTAATATGGTTTGGCTCATTTCATACCTAAACATGGGCTTCTGGTCCAGTGTACTCACCAAGTTATAAACTAAATCAATCAATCGATGGTACCATACGCATGGGTTTCAAATCCTCTGCCATGTATACTCACTCAGCAGAGCACCATGTGGCTGTAGTGTGTTGAATTTGAGGATAGTCTCTTGAACTTGGGTGGTGTGTGTGTGTGTGTGTGTGTGTGTCTGTGTGCATGTAAGTTACTTAAAGCAATACACTAGCCATAGACATAGACATGTATTACCTCAGTGGCACCCAACTCACATGCCGTAGTAGTAACTTTCTGTCATTTATACTCTTCTATCAGAGCACAATGTGGCTGTAGTACATTGAGTTTAGGTTTGACTTCCTGAAGCGTTTTTGGGGGCATAGAGCTGCATTACTTCAGTAGCACCCTACTCACTACTCTAGTCGAAACATTCTACCATGGATACTTTCCCATTAGAGCATGATGAGTCCATAGTGTATTGAGTTTGTGGATCAACTTCTAAAATCAGAGGGGAGAAAAGTCTTCCACTATGTTACCAGTCTTAGATACCAGCAATCCCTATGGTTACCAGAGTCTCCCAACCAGATCTAGTGAATCTTATCACTTTTTAGATATTATTTTCTATTTATAATGTATGTTCAATTATTATTTTGATGGAAAAGCAATCAAGGCTTCATAGGGCTGTAAGAAGCCTTTTGGTGTAGCATTATATGTCACAATATTACTCATTATGATAGGGTCCCAGCGATTGGAATTGTATTAACAGAAATGAATAAGACAGATAGGGTGGATAGGGAGGCTCCAAGGATTAACATTGCTGCAGCTCCCTATAAATGCATAGTTTTTTAGTCCTATAAGATCTTGGGCCTTACTTTGCTCTGTGCTTGCTGTACATTGCCAATTCTGTATTTGTCACTGTAGTCCAGTACTTGCCCTCATTACACCTGAGACTAGGAATTGTATGTCTAGTGCACCAGGTTAACAAAACTAAGTCAATAAAAATACATAAAATATTTACTGGTTGTGTTAGAAACATGGTGTGCAGATTTGGTAGAGGTAAAATGATGTTATTGAGGTAGACTGATTACTCTCACTGGGTGCCCTATAAATCTTAAATCAGGCTCTGTGCACTGGGTCTGATTATTACAGAGATTTATTTTCTAATAACTGCATATGGCCACTAGGTGACAGGCTATGAATTAAACATGAATTTACTCAGCATCTGGCATATGCACAGTAGTAACTGTCAGATCCTCTGTATTTTCTTCTGTGCTGAGCATGCTTTTGCAACAAGGTTGGTGTCTCTTGATGCACTTATCACAGTACGGCAGTGGCTCATCTACAGAAAAAGTATGCAATGCGTGCTGTCTCAGCTTATAGGAGACAGCAACAGAAAAGGGCAGAGTGGATCATCTAACACATTTAATCACTTAGGAAATGTGCAAAGTTGATGTTCCAGTATTTTTTTTTCATTTAAAAGTTCAGCTGAATCTTTGACATTTTTTTTTTAACTTATTCTTTATCCTTCTGCACTCTACGGCAATCCCTTCCTTCAGGTTCCCTAATGCACCCCATAGCACTGGAGGGGGCTGAGTGGCACTGGCTTCCTTATGAGTGCTGTATTCTCCAATGTTCTCAAGCCTCCAGTTTGCCCTCCAGCCTTCAGTGAAAAGCGTGCACTAGAAGCTGCAGCCACCTCGAACCCTCCATCTGATGCAGGGACCCATCTACGTGCCGCTGTGGGGATTTTCCATTTTTCTGGTCCCACCCCCACAGACATCGTAACATAGGGAGGGCCAGTGAGATGAGGGCATGTGGAGATGTGCCCTTGCTCAGGCCCTCATCTGACATCCGACCCTCCCTGAACTGCTCCCTCATCTGCACCACCAGCTGTTGTCACCCAGGTGGCAGTATAGCAGCAAGGTCTGCAACCCTCCTGGAGAAGGACAGCAGCCTGACGGGCACTCAGTCCTTCTCCCCCTGACTGGCCCTCCAGCAGCTCAGGCTTGCTACCGATCCAAAGTCACTGTTGTTGCAAGTGGTAGCGCTACCACTGCACTGGCAGGCTGGCGTAATCATTGACATTTTGAATGGTTGTGAGAACAACATCATCCAGTTTATGATGGCCAGATTGAATAAAAAGCTGAGCTACAGATGTGCCCAAGGTGTTGGTAATTGTATTGGATACTAGATATATACAACATCGCATATTCCATCCCAGGGGAATGAATATGTTAAGTAGTAATTCACATCTGGGTCTGTGCTGTTGTGGGATTTAGCTACAGTATGTCTCAAATGGTCAGAAAGGCATGAGGCATGGTTAAATCACACAACAATATCCTGCCTCCTAAAAAATAGTCCCATTTGTAGTCATAGGTTGTGTCTCTAGCATCATAAAAAAAGCTTCCCACCCACCCAGCTCAACAACGTCTCCCTTTATGACCCTGTTTGTACTCGCTCCACAGTTGTTTTTGTTTTGCATAAAAACTTTTTATTTAAAGACAACTGTATCACATTTCACGTCCATAGTAAAATATCATCCGCAAGGTATCATAGCATATATGGCATTGAGCTAATATATGTGACAGACCTTTCACATAAGTACAGACATAAAAAGACATCCCTCCTACAGTATGTACCAAGTTCAGGCCAGGCAGTCTCATCCAATATTCCTTAATAGGTCATAATTCCAGTACCCTACTCCAGAACCTTTCCCCAGTTGACACCCATCCTAATATCCTCATTCCTCAATCACGTCTCACAAAGTTATGCTCTCTGAGGGACTAAGGTCTGCCAAAAGAGGCACCCATTCCCTCACAAAGCCCTGCAATCTATCCTTGACCAATAATGTAAATCTCTCCAGTGCCAATATTTGAAGAATCATAGTCCGCTACTGTGTCACTGCAGGGGTCATATGAAAAACCCAAGTATCCTGGATACAGTGCCGGGCCAAAATGAACAATACCCTCATCCATCGGGGTAAGGGTTCCCACTCTCCTTCCTCATTAACCTCCACTCCAAAAGACACATGAAGGGGTCCAATTGCAAAACTCTCCCAGCAAGCCTCCCCACCTCCAAGGCCACTGTTCTCCAAAATTTCTGCAGAATTCTGCACTCCTAGAAGCAGTGGTAGTAGGTTCCCCTTTCCTCTACACGCCATCCACATTGAGGGGAAATAGCCAGATGATATTTATGTACCACTGTAGGTGGGTGGTACAATCTATGAAGAAACTTATAGAAAGCCTCTTTAAACTTGTTACAGACCAGCAGGCCCACATGCAAGGGTAATACCATGGACCAATTCAGGTCGATTATTGGCCCCTCTAAATCCTGCTCCCAGAGACTTCTCACCTTCTGTGACTGATCTGATAAACAGCTTCTGCATTCCTTAACTACTTTCCCCACAAAACCCTTCTGGTTCAGCCGACCCGGTGGCGCTGAGGGTTGAGGCGCTGGATGCCACACCTCGCTCCATGCCGGTGACCTGGGTTCGGGAGCAGACTCAGGTCACTGATGGGTCAGCTGGGGGGGGAGATAGGCTTGAATGTCCGATGACAGCTTGCCTTCTCCGGGGAGGGTTGCTGCGCACTTGTCTGACTCCGAGCGGAGGCTCGGAGTACTGCAAGCCCCACTTACAGGGGAACGGACAGCCACTTCACAGTGTGGACATCGGTGCGTAAGCGCCATGACATTAGGGGTTACACACTGAAGGGGAGGGACAAAAATAGAAAAACACCTGCTGGCTCCGGGAAGACGGGTTTCCCGGAGAGTGCCTCCGATGTACCCCGCTCACCAGGACCACCACCTCGACCTGACAAGATGAAGGATTACGGGGTGAAAGTCCCCTGCCTCATCCCCACTTTAGGGGAAAAACTGAAGCTCCATGGAGGAACGAGGGGTGAGTCATGGTGGGTGCATGGTAGGAGGATGACTCCTTGGATGCCCTGAAGGGTCAGGGCCAGCAGGCTGTTGGGAGGGGATAAACAGAAGGGGGGAAAAAAAACTTCGGGTTCTCAGAGACTGACATAACAAGAGATTCAATTTTAAGCATTTCCTGACTACCTACCCCCCTCTGTCCAACCCAGAAAGATTGGCCCTGACCTGGAAATACCAGAACATATGGCTCCCCTCCAATTCCAGCCACTGTTTCAAAGCAGTATAGGGGAGAATACAGCTACTTTGACACAAATGTACTAAACTTCTGGCTCTCTTCTGTTCCCATCCTTTCATCCCAGGGTCTTTCCAGCCCGGCAAAAAAAAGGGTCCCTGCCAATGGGCACCAGGAGAGTGTCCATCCCAACCACTCCTCACAACTTTTTAAAATTTTCCCAACTTTCTAATGTAAGCAGTGTCAGTGGGTTTCTCCCCTCCTGGGCCCTGAACATCCTCAGGCCCCTCTTTTCCAAAAACACAAAGAGCCTGGTAGGGCAACCCAACTGTTCCAAGTCCACTTAACTGGCTTCCTTGGGAGTATGGACCCAATCCCCTTCATACTGTTGCAGGATAGCTAGGAAATAATGTCCCAGATCTGGGAAATCGAGGCACCCCCTCCCTGGTTCTAGCTTGAGCTTTTGTAGGCTGACCCTTGCCCACTTTTCTTTCCAAATAAACACAGAGAAGGCACCCTACAACTTTTTAATATCCCTCTTTACTATCCCTACATGCAGCATCTGCATTAAATACAACAGGTGGGGTAGAATAGTCATCATAATTAGGTTTATTCTCCCTAACCAAGAAATCAGCAAGGAGACCCACCGCTTTAAGTCCACCAGGGTGTCTTTAACCATTGGGGTATAGTTAAAGTCATATAAAGTCCCAAGGAACTGCCCGACCTTAATCCCCAAATATGTAAAGTGCTTATGGACCCACTTAAACCCCCATGTATGATCCCCCAATTACCCCCTGGTAGTCGCATCAGCTCAGATTTATCCAGGTTAAGCTTATAACCCGAGAAATTGGCAACTCTTCCCACCATATCTAACAATATTGGCATGGACCTTTCCGGCTCCATCACAAAAAGCAACATATCATCAGCATACAACGTCATCTTATGTTGCACCTCTGAGACCTCACTTATCCCCTTAATCCCCTGATGTTGCCTAATTGCCACTGTAAGTGGTTTCATCGCTAAGGCAAACAGCAGTGGGGACAAGGGGCAGCCCTATCTTATTCCTCAACCTGGACTAAAGCTCTCTGACAGAGTACCGTTCACCAACACTCTGGCCCTAGGGGAGCCATACACTGCCCTAATCCACCCCACAAACGGTTCACCCAGACCAAACCGGGAAAGAATCTCAAAATGGTAAACCCATTCAACCCTGTCAAAGGCCTTTTCAGCATCTGTCACAGGCTGTGGGAAATGATGGACCAAGGAGGCAGTTTTGAAGAAGTAAATTCAAAATAAATTGTTTATTTAAATGAAGAGCGAACTGAACACTCAAAAACAAAATAAAAGGAGCAAAGCAGCAATAACAAAATATGCACTAGCAAGCACTAGTACTTCAGGAGGCTTACAACAGCACTTCCAGGTCCGACTCCTTTGAGTCAACTGAACTCCTTTAAACTGAAACATAGAGTTTATATACACTGTTCAGTAATCATGTGACTACTCAGCTCCTCCCTTAAGTCATTTCTGGAACATAAGTTCTTTAATTATAATGCATAAAAATCATTTTTAACATTCCAGTATTTTTATTTTAACATAGCAATATATTACAAGGACAAAAGTTGATGTACAACCTTTTTTTAGAGATTTTAGAAACAAAAATAACTGAAGCAGGAACCGCCCCTTTAAGATAGTGCATAAAAACAGCTGCCCAAAGGCCGGCCAGCTCCTAGAGAGCGTAGTGCAGGAGGAAGAAACAAGCAGGGCTTCAGAGAGGAGCCACCAAGTCCTCGTTTCTCAAGCAGTCAAAAAGAAAAATGCAGACTTCATATTCCCCTTCCTACAGGTATGAGGCAATAGTTTTAGCTCAATTAAAAGCAGCACTGTTCCTATTTAAACTACTAGCGAGGAAAATGCCTTCACGAATGTGCGCATGATCACACGGTAAAATTACCGGTGATCGTAAACGCCGAGAAGGCTTTCAACAACGCATCCTGAGAAGAATCACTGCATTCCCAAACGCTCAAAAAAGGCATGAAAACTAAAAAACTTACTGGGACTAACATTAACAGGCTGCTAATTTTAATTCTGTTCTTGCAACATAAAACGGAATAGCTTGATACAGGGAGCTCTTAAAGAGACAGAGATTTGCAATTACATAAAAGGCTTTACTTCTACATTATAGAGGACGTCCTATTAACACTAGCCATTACAATTCATGTTTCTGTGGAAGCCCACGCTATGTATCAGCTTCAAAGTATTTTACAACTTATAATCCTGACGTCAGTAACTGTTTTTAGAACTGTAATTATTATTTCTTTGGTACGTTATACTTCTTACCATGGAACCTAAATGCACTGGAAGAACACATATAGTTACACATAGCAGACAAGACATACAGAGAAACATATATTACAAAGTGGGTGGCCAGCCCAACAAACAAACATACAAACATACAGACAAAGACAAGTGTTCGAAGTGCATTCCGGACCCCTTCTTTTCCTATAAATCAAACTTGAAAAAAAAAAAAAATTTCCTCTTTCACAGCGTCCCTCGATATTATACAGGTGTCCTCCCATCCCCTATTCACTCTCCAGACCACATTCAAGAGACGCTGCACATTATGATAGGAGAGACGACCCTTGATGATTCTGGTTTGGTCGGGGGAACCAACTCCGGCAACACTATCTCCAACCTAGATGCCAAAACCGTCTCCAAAATTTTTATGTCACAATTCAGCAACAAAATTGGCCTATAGGAGGCACACTCTGTCGCCTCCTTCCCAGCTTTAGAGATTAGACAGATGACCGCATCTGAAAACGTTCCTAGAAGTTCCAGATGCTCTCCCTCCTTCTGCTGGAAGGTATCACACAGTGGACCCACCAACTGACTCCCCAGGACCTTATAGTACTCAGCGGGGAAGCCATCTAGTCCACTAGCCTTGCCCCTCTTTAACTTTTGAAATGGTGGCAGCCACCTCAGCCTTCGCAATGGGTCTACCCAGTGCTTCAGTCAGGTCCCTCATCAAGTGTGGTAAGTCCACATGCCTCACAAATTCCTCCACCAGACCCTCTTTTGCACATCCCTCAGCTGTATAAAGGGTCTTAAAAAAATTCACTGAAACATTTCCGGATCTGTGGGTCCTGCTTATAGAGATTGCCTCCCTTGTCCTTAATGGCAGTGATATGAGTTGGACACCTGCCTCCCTTTATAAGCTGAACCATCAAAGGGCTGGGTCTGTTACCCCACTCAAAAACTTGTTTTTTACAAAAAGTCCATGCCTTCCTTGCCTCTCCATGGAGAAGGGCATTCAAAGCATCCCTAATGGCTGTTAGGGCCACCCTCGTTTCCCCCTCCTCTCCACCCGCTACTCTTCTCTCTAGTTCCCTCAATTGGGCTTCTAATACAACTCTTCTCTCCTGTCTCTGTTTTTGAACCCTACTGACATATCTAATAATCACACCCCTAATATAAGCTTTTTCCTGCATCCCACAGTGTGGCCTTGGACACCTTTGCCCCTCCATTAGTTCAAATATATTCCTTCCATTTCTCCTTCAGATATTTCCCAAATTTTTTGTCCCCCAGTAAATATATCAGAAACTTCCAGGGGTGGCGGACCCTCCCTCTGTATTCCCATCTTAAGTGTAAGGATCACCATCGCATGATCGGAGATGTGAATGGGACTATGTTTGACATCTACCACTGTCTGATACCATTCCCTCAATAGAAACACAGTCTATATGGGACCATGTACCGTGTGGATTAGAATAGAAGGTATACTCCCTGGCCCCCAGGTTCACTTCCCTCCACCAGACAATCATTCCTACCTCCCCCAGTCCCAGTCTCTATTGGTGGATGGCTTCACTCTGTCTGCCCCTACCCAGGGAGTGGTCCAACACAGGGTCCATGGTACAATTCAAGTCCCCCCCTAAAACAAGACCGGGAACTGCTCTTTTACTAACATTGACTGTAGCATACCATAAAAGGCTGGGTCAAATACCATCGGAACATACACGCTGGCAAACGTAATGCTCTTCCCCTATAATTCACCCACCAAAAAAACATATCGACCTCCTTCCACATCTCGCACCACCCTCTGAACCTGGAAGGGTATATTTTTGTGCAGGAAGACAGTGACCCCACATTTATGGGACTTAAATGACGCTGAGTAGCATTTCCCAATCCACCCCCTCACCAATTTAGCATGTTCCTAGTCAGTGAGATGGGTCTCCTGCAGAAAAAACACTTATTCCCCCTGCCTCCTCAAAGCGGTTAGCAGGGCAGTGCACTTTACTGGAGTCGCTATCCCTCTCACATTCCATGTACAAACATTCAGCTCTTGTACTTTAGCCATAATGACCAATTAATATATGCCTTTGTCTCCCCTCCCAAAGCTGTGGGAGACCACTGACGTACCATTGTCGGTCTTTGTGTTTCCATGGCCTACTTTGGAAAAACCTGGGCTTGGAGTCTGTTTGGATGTGAACAGATAAATGTGCATAACAGTGCACAGCAGTGTAAACCAACAAACATAAACATGAACATGAACAAAAACCTGTAACAACACACACACAGCTTTAACTTCTAATTCTTTCTTCCCCTGCTTCCCCCCGCTCTCAGTATTTGACTAGCATTTAGTCTACTTGTCCCTCCAAATTCCCCTTTGCATGTCCCTCTCCCCTTCTCACTTCCTTTCCATACTCTTCCCTCTCTCCTCCCTTAACCCCTCTCCACACTTAACACCCCCTGCCCACACATTCTATGGACATTAACTGCCTCTTATGCAACAGTGTCCTAGTACCCAATATATTGGACCATGTTCCCCTCTATCTCCCTCCTCGCCCATCTCCGCCGGAGTACATACAACTCTTCTGGTCACTTTTTTCCCTGTTAATAGCTCCTGCCCATAATGTCCATTTGTAGCCTGCATTCTCCCGGAGGCCCAATCCAGATAAATCCTGGGAGACAGACAGATCTCCATGGGGATACCCCCCCTGTGCCTGTCTCCATTCCAGGAGATTCACCCCTCAAGGCGTGCTGCCCTCTCCAAGATGGAGCCATTCAGTGACCACTCATGAACTGCCACAACCCATGCCCTCCCATTGCACACCCCCAGTTCCCTCATTAAATCAGGTATCACTCAAAGGTCTGTCCCTTCAAATATCATCTGCAGTTTTGACCCCCCACCCCACTTATAAGGCTGGTAGGAGTATGGCCACTGCTTTGTTTTTCCTCCCTGCACCTCTTAAAATAGGAGCGCAGGCCGAACAGGTCCCTTACAGTCTGCTTACGTTCCAAAGAAGCCATCTCCCCCAAAGTTCCTGAAAAAAGAAAAAGGGGGGAGGTCCCATCAGCCCTTTGAGGGCACTCCCATAGTCCTCAAATCTTCCTGAAAGGCAGTCCCTCTTTATGACAAAAACATATGGGTACAACAGACATCCTCCATAACCCAAGGCCACAACATTAAAATCCTTCTGGGTACCTTCTCCTGCACCTCCCCCCGGGAGCGCAGGCACGCAGCACAGCAGTTCAGTCCAAATATGTACACCCAGTTAAAATATTAACAGGCCCCGAGGTAGAGGCCTACAATCTGTTCTGTATCAACATTAGCAATTAGAGCAACACATTATCCCCCCATGCTTCCTGGATCACCAGATGCTCCAAATAGTACAGTAAAGTAGCTTGCCTACCAGACGTCTCAGGGAAGCAGTCACTCATCCCACCATCTTTCTCAACTCCTCCACAAAGGTTTCAGCCGTCTTCTTTTATTTATTTTTGTTGACCGGGTAAGTGCACTAGACAAATCCTGCCTATTTTCAGGCACGACCTGGAGGAGGGGGATACAGATGAATGCCAACAGACCTTGAACCTGATTAAGCTGTTGGTGGTATTTTTAGTGAATGAGAGAAATTTTGGCCAGTGCCATGAGATCTTTAACATCCACCTGAACTACCAGCAATCCAGGCAGATGGTACCTCGGTTTAACGTCTCATCCGAAAGAAGGCACCTCAGAAATGCAGCACCCTTCTCATGCTGCACTACAGTATCAGTACTGGGATATTAACCCAAGTGCCAGATGTGGGAACTGAACCCACAGCCCTCTGATCTCCCGGCCTCAGAGGCGAGTGTGCTACCTACTGAGCCACTGACACTGACAAAAACTTCACCTTCCCAAAAGAAGAAAACTGCCCCTGCCTAATCTTGAGAGTCGTGGGATAGATCATAAAATTCTCCACCTTCATACCCCGCAGGTTAGCCATCACCTCATTGAACATCTTACGCTTTTTCAGCAATCTGGCTGAATAGTCCTGAGAAATAAACAGCTTGTGCCCCTCATACAATATTGAACCTTTTTCTCCGATATGTCCGCAACACTTTTTCGCGGCCTTGATAATAGTGGGAACCGCATGATGAGCTGCCGAAGAGGTTGGCCAGCTGGCGGCCTGGGCATAACAGCCCTATGAGCCCTTTCCATTGTAAGCCAGCTATCATTCATTTCAGCACCCAGCAGAATTGGTAAAGCCACTGCACAGAATTCCAGAGCACTTCCTCCTTCTTTTCCTTCAGGCAGTCCCCTTAAATGGAGGTTGAGTCTCCGGTGATAATTCTCCTGGTAATCAGCTGCCTCCTTCATCTCTTTTAGTTCTCTCTGCAACACTGGGATTTTCTCTGGGGCATCCTGCATGTCATCCTCCAACCTGGAAATTCTCTCCTCCACCTCGTTGAGATGAAGCGCCTGGGCAGATTGCTGGGTAAGGACTTCTTGTATTTTATCGTCTATTCGGGATTCTAATTTGCACAATCTGGGTTCGAGGGCTATCACAACCTGGCCCGTTAGCTCATGGCCTAGCACAGTTATTTCTGCCGCAGAGAGCAAAATCAAGCTCTGGCTTTCACTCTACCCAATGGCCGTACTTTTCTTGCCCATTTTAGCTGCCATCCACTGACTCTTGCTGGGTCTCGAGGTTAAATACTCATCCATCACACATTTGCCACTCGATCCTATGATTTTGATCAAAATTGGAAGCAAACTAATACTTTTATTTTAATTTTAATTCCCCAATGAAGAGGAGCGAGGTAGGAACACATCTTATCAGATTACCAGCTCATTAATGCCCACCGCTCCACAGTTTTTAACAAATTTCCTGACCTTGCCCTGTTCATTGCCCCTTGTTCAATTGTACTGGGTTTAACATTCTGCAACATCTAATAAGTAAATAAAAAAAAAAAAAAATCAAAAGCTCTCTATGAAACTCCCACCAACAGCAATATGAGATTGTCACTGGGGTCCCAATTCAATGGACACAAAATGTAAGAAAATTAGATTTGTGCAGACACCAAATTTGAAAAGTAATTTCATTTGTATTTCCATCATTTTTGCGGTATATCTGGCCATCAAAATTCCTTCCCAGCATTTCACTGTATGATATATTTTTTTCAAGAAAGGTGGTCCTAAAGGTTTAAACAAGCTTTTCAAGTTTTCGACTTAAGGAATATGGATGACCCCCACCCACACACAGATCTAGTGATACAGTTTGCAGAGTTAGTTCTTAAGAAGAACTGTTCAGATCTGAGAAAACATACTATAAACAAATGAAGGGTTTAACAATGGGTCCACAGTGGCCCCATCATGTGCTAATCTTTCCATGAATTAATTGGAATCTGTATATTGAACAGCACTACTAATCCATTTTGATGTAACCTAATGACCAAGCTCTATTGGAAACAGTCTGCCCTATGGGTTGAGAAGATTGAATGGTTGTTGGTTGAAGACATGTGACAGACACTTGGGCCCTGTCCACACTATGCCTCTGTAACATTACAGAGTGTGTAAAATGTTACCGTAATAGGTCGCGTTACACCTGTAACATTACAGGAGGCGATTTCACAACCGTTACAGAAACCTGTTGGAAGGTGGTTTCTACAATTGTTTCTGTAATGGTTGCAGAACTGTAACTTTACCTATGAGCGTGTAAATGCTCCACCGTGTAGCCGACGGTCATCCGACAGACCATCATGCATTGCGCAGCTCAAGAAAAGCCGGGAGAGCTGGGGTGTGGGCTGAGGAACTCGGAAGGAGACCGCATGTGGAGAGTGAACACCCGCAGAGGGCTGCGGTGGTACAGGAGCAGAGCCAGCACAAGGGTGGGAAACCAAGCACCCGAAGCAACGGAGGCACACACAGGAACGCGGAGCAGTGGGGAAGCACTGGGAGCCCAGTGGGGGGCAGTCGAACAACAGGACGTACCAGCAGGACACTGATGGTCCCAGGGAAAACAGTGGGACACAGCTGGAAGGCATAACAACAGCAGGGTAAAGGCGGCAGGCAAACAGACCACAGCACAGACCCGTGTGCCACAGGTGGGAAGTAGGCCACCAACAGCCACCAGAGGTGCAACCCAGCCCCCACAGTACAACAGTGCCAGACCACACCACCCTGGCACCACAGCAGAGCCACCCTGACCCCCAAGCACAGCCCATGAGCAAGGTCAACTGATACGTGCTGCTACCCAGACACTGGTGAAAACAGCAGTATGGTACCACCCACCCTGTGCTGCTGCCAGCTTGAACCATGTCAGACCGTGGTGCAACCTGGTCAGATGAGGCCACCGCATTGCTGGTGGAGTTCTGGTCACATGAGAAGGTGCAGGCGGAGCTAGCTGGTGCCAGGCACAACACCAAGGTCTACCAGAAGATATCGGACTACCTGTTTGAGAATGGCGTGGAGAGGACGGCAAAGCAATGCCACGACAAAATAAAACACATGAAGGTGTGGAACCACAAAAGCAAGGACAGCAACAAACACTTGGGGGTGCACGTGTGGTATGCCCCTTCTATGACAAGCTGGACACCATACTAGGCACACGGCCAACCACAACACCGGCATTCATCCTGGAGAGATCACAGGTGGGCAGCCCACAACTGAAGTCAGATGATGGGGATGCCACCGGGAACACGCGCCCACACCAGGGGCCTGGAGGTGTGGACAGTGTGCATTGGGAGACACCTGACACTGGTATGTACAATGTGCACTGCACCCATATGGTGGCTGGGACATGGGGGGCACTGCATGGTGGTGCTGCCAGGGCATGGAGTGGATGTCAATCACAGATGGGTGTTGCAGAGCGATAGGAGGTGGCACGGGTGAGCATGGTGGTGCATAGCGCACATGCCATGGCCCATAGGCACGCAACAGGGCAGTGGCACCTGGGGTGTGGCACTGGCCACTGGTGCAGGGAGGACAGTGGTCTGGGGATGGGGGTTGGGCGTGGGGTGGATGGGTGGGGCGACTGCATGTGTACGATGGTGAGTTGTGTGTTCTGCCATTGCAGGGCAAGACCCAGGGGAAGGTACATCTGCAGACACCAACAGAACGGATGCAACATCAGTGTCCTCCGGCATGCAGGAAGAGATACCGGGTACCTCCAGTGACACCTCCACCACAGGATGGGTAAGGGTTGTGAGGCAGCGAAGTGGCCAGGAACCCCTGGTGAACCTCTGGAAGAGGAAGTCCAAAGCGGCACGGATGGCTGATGTGCTTGGGGCGGTGCTGGAACCAACCCGTAAAATGCTGCAGGAGCACCATAGGGAGATTCTGGAGCTGGAGAGGGAGCGGGAAAGGAAGGAGAGGGCTATGGAGGAGCATATGCGGCAACAGGAGGCTGCACAAACACAGCAGTTCTTTCAACAGATGGCCATGTTCCTGGCCATGCAATGCCACCAGCCGCAGCCTGTGGGTGCACAGCATTGTATGGGTGCCACTGTCATGCCCCCCCACCACTGCCACCCCATCCCCACCCACCCCATCCCTTAGGGCACAGCCTACCGGTTGTTGTCCCGCCATGCCTATGTCCACGGGGAACCCCACTAGTGTGCAGGCCATGGACATCCTGCACCAGTCCACCACTGATGACAGCCAGGCAGGCAGCAGGGCACCAGCTGACTGCACCGGTGTGCTGCCCCCAACCATGCCTGTGCCCCACAGACGTGCATCCCCTGTTCAGGGGTGTGTGTACACAGGCAGTGCCACCGGCTGGGATGCCCTGGCTACCACTTCCCAGGCACTGTTGTGTCTTGTTGGCATGGCACGGCAGTGCCCCACAGGTGGCATGCCCGCCACAGCTGGGCCGCACACCGCTACCCTACCCCTGATGCATGGTGCTGCTGACCAGCTCAGTGCTGCTCCCACAGCACCCACTTCCGGCATGCCGAGCTTCAGGCAGGACCTGTACGATGACAAGTTCCAGTGGACCACATTGTGATGACATGGTCCCCCTTGCAGGGGACTGTTGTCCAGTGTGTCCCGCGGGCCGTCCCCGAGTCACCCATTGCGTTCTCCACAGTGGTATGGTGATGACACTGGGGGTGGAGCAGTGTTGTCCGTGCCTGGTGTGGTTTGCCACAGGGCTTTGTGCTCACAGTGGCACTCCTGTATTTGGTGTGTTCCCACTGGTGTGTTCTGCAGTGATGCGTGGTGTTTCTGTCAGATGGTCCACTGGGATTCGGGCATGAGAGGTCCACATGGGGGGCTGGGTGTTTGCCCATCCTGTGTATGTTACCCCGGGGTGTTGTGTTGGGACATGGGGACGTTGGGTTGGTTACTGTCTGGTTGTACACTGTTGGCCATATTGTTGTCTTGCATAGTGTTTTACATGACTGGGTCACATGTCAGGGTCTGTGTCCCGTGGGTGTCCTGCATCCACCGGACAGTGCCTATCACTGTAGGGGGCCTCGGAGGGTGGTGCAGTTTCAGTCTTATGTTATGTGTCCACTGGTGGGTTTGCAGTGGTCACGGGATTATTACAGTGTTCCTTATGCCATGGGTTCAGTCCTGCATGGGGTTTTGCTGTTGGACATTGTTTGTTCTTTTCATATCCTCTGTGTGCTGCAGTTATGCACAGGGCATGATGCCTGTTCAAGCTGTTGTCTAATGTTGCTTTCCATGTGTTACAGCCACCAGAGGCCATGGTGGCATTGCAATAAAGACCAACATGTGACACGATACTGTGTTGCTCATTTGCTTGGGCGAGTTGCTTGCATGCCCACATTGCTAAGTGGGGGCACTGTTGTGAATCTGTCGACATGTGTCCCGGGTGTGGTGGGACTGTGTGTACTGCCTGGCAGCCTTGTGTGTGCTGGACACACGCAGCCTGCATCCGGATGGTGGCTGTTGTGCATGGCATGTCTTTCCCAGGTGGTGCACCTCGTATCTGCCTGTGGCATGCTGCTGGGTCACTGTTCCCAGCTCCCATGGGTGCACCACATCCATCCTCCATGCCAGGCGTAAAGGCCCTCCTCTGCATTCATGTACACCCCTTCCGCTGCATCGCACCATCGGTCCACCACGGCGGCCACAGGGCACACATTGCTGTCGGCTCCCTTACCATGTTCTGCCATGCTCTGTGTACACTGTCTGCCAGATGGTCATGTGGGTGGGTGTCTGTCTTTGCAGCTGTCTTCCCCATGTGCACCCTGGGATACGCTCTCCATGCCTGGGTTTGTATCCACTCCCTGTTCGCAGCTCAGTGTGGATGGGCTACAACTGTTCTGGACCACTTTCACACCTGTTCCCTAGCAGTGTGGACGTGCTGTACCATTTCAGGTCTGTAATGGTTTGGAACCATTTCAGCATTTTCAGGTGTAGTGTGGACAGGGCCTTGGGCTAACACCCAACACAGTTGCTATAGTGCTGCACTAGGTCATGCTCTGCAGTTGGAGTGGCTGTCATTCACATGAAATAGTAAAGAAGTTCTCTGGGGATCATTTAAAAAGTAATTATACTCAGTTCTGCTTATATATCAAATATAATCTTGTTTATTCCCCTTCTTTTGCTACCGATGGTATTTGCAAGAATGCATGATCTTTGGCCATGTCCACACTGCAGCCCAAAAACCCTTCTGTAACGTTACAGAGGGTATAAACCGCATCGGTAACGGTGTGCGTTTACACTAGTAACGTTACAGCAGGCATTTTCATAACCGTTGTAGAAACCTATCAGGAGGTGGTTTCTACAACGGTTACAGAAATGGTTGCAAGGCTGTAACGTTACTGCCTGCCATCTAAACGCACAACAGTTTAGCCCCCAGTCATCCGCTAGACCAGCAGGCAGTGCACCGCAGAGGGGCATTTGGGAGGCAGAAGAAGAAGGAAGCGCTGGGAAGGCAGAGAGGCACGCGAGTAGTGTAACCATTGCAGCGAGGTGGAAACAGTGCAGGGCAGTGCCTGCACAATGCCCAAGGCACGGAGACCAGATCAGCTGGGTGCACACACCCAAGAGAGGTGCAGCCAGGAGGCACAGTGTGCCAATAGGGGGTGCTGCCTGCAGCAGCTGTCCAAGAACTGTGGGGGGGGGAGAGCACCTGTGCACAGGGAAAACAGTGGGCACAAGCCATAGGGAGGCATCAGCAGACGCCAGCACTGTGTGCCACAGGTGTGAAGGGGTCCCCAACAGCTGCCATAACACACGACCAGCCCCCAGAGGACAGCAGTGCCAGAGCACACTACAACAGCACCACTGCAGAGTGACCCCAGCCCCCAAGCACTGCCTGTGACTGATGGAGGGTAGAAAGGACTGTGCCAATCAGTGACCAGAGCCACATGCCACGTTGCCCACCTGCAGGACCATGTCAGATCATGGTGCTACCTGGTCGGTTGAGGCCACAAAACTCCTGGTGGAGTTCTGGACACAGGAGAAGGTGCAGGCAGAGCTAGCCAGTGCAAGGCACAACACGAAGTTGTATCAGGAGGTATCGGAATACCTGTTTGTGAATGGGGTGCAGCGGATAGCAAAGCAGTGCCATGACAAGATAAAGCAACTGAAGGTGTGGTACCATAAAACCAGGGACAGCAACAGACGCTTGGGGGGTGCACATGTGGTGTGCCCCTTCAATGACACATTGGATACCATACTAGGAACACGGCCTACCACCGAACCAGCATTCATCCTGGAGAGATCACAGGTGGCCAGCCCTGAACTGGACATGGAGGATGATGGGGACACCACCAGGGATGCATGCCAGCACCTGGGGAATGAAGACAATGACGGTGTGCAGCGGTAGCTATCTTGATGGAAGATAAAAGATCCCATGTCACTTTTTAAAGGATCAATTGTGTATGAAGGACACTATAGAAAATAAAATGCTCTGTTCTATTCTGCAAATTTTTGTTTAGTGCCAGATACCATAGAGACAGTTTTAGTTTGAGCTAACATTTTTTTGACATGCAACCTGGAGTGCAAATGATAAATACCTGCTTTATAGTCTGATGCATTGTTATGAATAAAAAAACAAAACACAAACATGTAAAATAGGGTCATCACTTGCAAATGAAGGAAGAGTCATTGCTGATTTTCACATATATGATTATTTTATTACATTCACAAGTCAACTGATCTGTGTGCAGAGAACCACAAAATTACTTAGACGCAAAGGATACAAGGCATCATGGGTAATATATATAATCACAATGAAGGAATTAAGACTGGCTAGGCTTTAAGTGAAATAAGAAGATCCTAGGTCCCATCCTGCTATCCTAGGTCCCATCCTGTTATCCTAGGTCCCATCCACTTCTTCATTTTCCTGCATAACCTCCCCTCTGCCTGTGCCCACTCAAATATGGACATGTATGCAGATAACAGTCATCTTCACCTCTGGTCCTTCTACCACATTCTTGGAAGACCTGCTCTAGAAGAATTTCCACAATGTCCTCTGCTGGTTCCACTCCAGCCACCTCTGGGTAAACACCCACTCAAAAATGATGTCTTTGGCCTTTGGTACCAGTTAAAAACTGGTCAGGCTCTCAAGACTTCTGGTCATCTCCACACTGAATGGCTCTCCTCTTGAATTGGCATGATCCTTCAAGTATCTCAGTGCGTGGCTTTGACAGCAAGCTTGACTTCTCAGCCTACATCAATGCCATCGATGCAAAACTCCACCCTAAGTTGGGTGCCCTGTACTGTAACAAAGACTGCCCACCCCTGCTGATGTGCCGTGAGCTGGTTAACAAAATGGGCCTCCTGGTTTTTGACTGTGTGACTATCATCTACGGCAATAGTTCTTAGACTTTGTCACAGTGAGCCTCCCCAAATCCATGGAAAAGATTTTGAGCCTCCCCTAAAAACTGAAATAATCTTGGGCCTCCCCAAAGAAAAATAACATACTGTTCTTTGCGCAGTACACCATGAATATATTAAAACCCCTTTGAGTACTTGGCTCACATTCAGTTCTTTGTCTTATAGTGATGGGAAACCTTTGAAAAAGAGCTCCTGTGAGCAAAGGTGTTATCTGAATAACAAATAAAATAAACAAATATTGTTATTCAGCTTATTACTCTGCTCCTTCCTGCTATTGCCCTTAGCACTTCTATGCTCAACCCTTGTATTTGGACTATTCTGCCATCAGGCTACACATTGATCAATTGCCACCACTCATTATTAGTTTATTGTTCATATTTGTTTGCACTATTGTTCCCTGTGTATTTCTTGATTGTTTTGCAGTTACATTTCGAAATGTATTCACTCCCTACCCTTCCCTGGGTACACCTGAGATGAACCTTGGCTCATTCACCTTCCCTTGTCACCTATTAGTAAATAAATACATTAAATTCACCTACTATTATCCTCTTTCAGTTTGCTTCATCTCTTCACATAAAATATATAAAACTCAAAATTTAAATACAGTACTTTTTAAGACTTGCTTGAGCCTCCCTTGGAACAGGTTGGGGCCTCCCAAGGGAGGCTGGACTCACCTTTTGAGAACCCCTGATCTACGGTATTACCCTGTCACTTCCCTAGACAGACTGGATACCCTGTGCAATGTCTTTTGCAACTTTATGACAAACTCACCTCCTCACACACACCACTGCTCTCTTTCCATTATCCCCCTACCACCATGTCACCAGTCACACTGTACCTCCTGCATTTTGAAATACTGGTTTGGTTCCCTTCCCTCCTACCTCTTCTCATTCCTCTCCCTAGTAACCCCTGCTCCATGCTCTCTCTACTACAGGGACCAGCTAACCTTCTCCACTCCTCCCTCCGTTCCTCTGCTGGGCAATCAGCTTTCTCTTTCTCCCTTCGTACACTAAGGAACTGGCTTTCCTCATCCCTTTCCAACTTCAGCTCCCCAAGCTTGTTCAGACACATGCTGAATCTCTGTCTTCTCCCTGCATACACATGTTTCCCATAGGAAACCCTCCCTGGTCACTCTGGTAGCTTAGGGTTTTGGTTCTCCCTGACCTAATGGATCCCTAGTGTACTGCAGGGCATGTTGGTAAACCCTATAGTATAATTCAGTTTTTTCTTGCACTTGTATCTGGCGTGGCATTTGCTTGTACACTGGCATTTTAATCTATTCCAAGCTTGTACCTGTGATATATTAAACACTCAGCCATGCCTGCACATTATTACAGTACCACGAAATGTGCTACTGTATATTATATCTCACTGTTTCCCCCGTTACCTTTTCCCCTTTGTCACACCTGAAAATGAGCCTTGGCTCAGTGTGCCTCTCCTGGGCACCACTAACTAACTAACTAACTAACTTGACTAACCTGACTAACCAACTAACTTGACTAACCAACTAATTAACTAACCAACTAACTAAGTAGATAACTAACTCACTCACTTAATAAATACATACCTAAATAAATAAATAAACAGATAAACAATAAGGTGCCAAATAACCTTACAAACAATCTGAAGAGGCTGAACAGGCCTGTGTTTCATCCTTGTTGGGACTCATCAGTGTGTTATAGCTGTTGCCTCAGATTGGGACACTGGGTCTAGCAGCCAAATGACCATACAGGTTTGGATCTAAGTAAGCTCAAGAGGAAAATGATTTAAATGACAAAAACCTCCATACAAAAGAACTGAAGCAAGCTTATGATGAAAGTGTAGTGGCTGTAAAGCCAGGTGTAAAGGAAACACACAGTCACACATACCATTGTAATGCAAGGTATCATGGATCATTGATATACATCACCTTGTGCCAAAAGGCCTTACAAACAATCTGCAAAAGCAGCAAACAGAAAACAGGGACATGTGGTTTATCTTTGTTTGGACGCATGGGAACACAGACTTAACAGCCCATTGACCCAACCAGTTTGCCCACCCTACCTAACTATTCATCAGTGTGCTACAGTTGTTGCCTCAGTCTGTGACATTGGAACAACCAGCCATAATCATAGAGTTTTGGATCACATGTCTGTGGTTTGTTGATCTTCCAAGAATTCATATTCAACATTCAGTCCCACTTATAAGTCTAAGCTGGAGGTGATAGGACCCAGCAGGAGCAAAGTCTGTTCCAGCTTAGGAGAAAACTGATATCAGAGCCAGTGCTACCCACAAGGCAGACATATTGACATTATGCACGTGGGTTGACCAGTAACCAGTGCTGCCCTCCTACCTTCCTCAGTTCTACTTTTTTCACCAAGTGCCCACCATGAATTCTGTAAAGCTTTTTGCAAATTTCCCAATAACACTAAATTTAATTTTCCAGTAGAAAACTGTATTGATATTTCTATTGAAACTATTGAAAAAAAAACTGAATGATATAAAAAGAGGGTCTTCCCCTGGTCCTGACAATATTACAGGAGACATTCTTTTCATTGTGAAACATTATATTGGTATACCATTAAAATTAATATTTGATAAAAGTCTTAATACAGGAATTGTTCCCTTGGACTGGAAAAAAGCCAATGTTATTCCACTATATAAAAAGAAAGGAAGTAAAAACATGTTAGATAACTATCGTCCTATAAGTCCGACACCTATTATTTGCAAAATATTAGAAAGAATTATTAAAGACAACTTGTCAGATCAACTGTCAGTATTGGATTCTAGCCAACATGGCTTTGCAAAAAGTCATTCTTGTACTACCAATCTTATACGTTTTTATGATTACATTAGTATGAATTTGGACAAAAAAGTGCCTTGCGATGTCATTTTGTTGTACTTTCGCAAAGCGTTTGATTCTGCTCCCCATTGGGCACTAATATACAAATTACAATTATGTAACATAAATCCTCTGTACTCTCATTGGATAGCAAATTGGTTGGATAACAGAAGTCACAGAGTAATAATTGATGGCTATAAATCATCATAGATAAAGGTAAAAAGTAGTGTACCTCAGGGATCAGTATTGGCACCAGTTATTTTTCAAATATTCATCTCAGAGTTGTCAAAAAATATCCAAAGTCAAACTGTTATATATGTAGATGACTGCAAGATTGCTAATATCTGCAGGAATGAAGAAGACTCAGAAATAATTCAGAAGGATCTCAACTTGTTAGAAGCTTGGTCTAGTAAATGAAATCAAATTTAACACGACAAAATGTACTGTTCTTCATTTTGGTAAACACAACAAAAAAAGACAATAGTCTCTCTATAATAACATAATTCTAGAGAAAAACAACTAAACAGATCTTGGTGTTAATGTTGACATAGATCTTAGATTTGATTTACACATTATGCAAATTATTTCTAAAACAAATTCTATATGGTGGGCAATTAAACATAATTTTACAACTAGATATCCCTTGATTCTTCTATCTTTATATCAAGCCTACGTTAGACCTCACTTTGATTTCGCATTTCAAGTATGGAGTCCTTATAACAAAGTAGATATAGGTAGATTAGAAAGGGTTCAACGTAGGATAACAAAATCATTCTTTAATTACAAATTTCTCTCTTATAATGAAAGACTTGCTGCTTTGAATCTTACTGTATGTCTTTAGAACGGAGGTGACTTAGGGGAGACCTACTGTTTGTAAGAGACAACATTATGGATGCACTCTTAATGAACAATTGTGGTCTTGAATTTAAACAAATGGCAATCTAAACTTGTGGCCATCCACTTCAGCTTACGAGGAAAAAATGTAATACAAAAAGAAGAGCCCATTTCTTTTCACATCGAATAAATGGAATATGGAATAAACCACCCCTTCATGTTGTTATAGCAGAAAGTAAATCCACCTATAAAAAAAGATTGGACATTTTTCTCCAACGTGGAAATACTAAATAATTTCTTCAGTTGTATGTCAGTTTGGGAGTTCTATGGGCTAGTTGCCTTTTACTTTTTTTCATCCTTAGTATGATCCTTAGTATAGTATGTTGGAGCTTTCAGTCATTGAAACTGCATTACAACTTTCTCAGTTCACTACTGCCTCCGTTAGATGCTGAATGTTCTCGGCACTATATATTTTACCAGTTCCATTTGTTTCTTTTGTTTTAGTTTGGTACCAAACCTTTTCTTTTTCAATATTTTTTTCTCATCCTCATCATGTTGGGTCCTAAGGAGCATAAGAAGATCTAGAAAAACAACAAGGGCAGCCCCCTATGCATTGGTGCTCCTGTGGGGGCCCAATTGCCACCCAAGACCTACACGATGAATGCTGGACCTCCCTTTGTACTTACCATGACATGGACAGGTGCAGCGCCTCTTCTCCATGGACTACTGCACCTTTGAGAAGCATGCGTGGAAGTGGAGTTCACAAATCCCTCACTTTCAGAGACAGACATTGCTCCAGGGATGCCGGTGTAAGATCCTTAGGCTCTTTTCCTGATCCCCTTCCCAGTACCTCTGGCACTGCGGAAGTCCAGGGCACACCCTGCACTCATCTTGTCGAGATGTCGGAGGCCCTGGGGGGTGTCTGGTGGACAACTGACTTCTTCTTGGAAGCCAGCTGAGCATCCCCCCAGTCAGTCAGTCCTTTGGGTCAGTAGAAACCCCCAAGTGGTGAGGCTTAAGCTATATGCTTGGTCTACCCTGGTGGGCACCTGGGTGTTGGGGCTTGGTGCCACCCTGGCTCCTGGTACGAAGGCCAGTACCGGTGAGTGGGGTGACATCAGCCATAATACCAGGCCACATTCTGGCACTGTTTGGGGTGCCAGAAGAAGGAAGGGTTCTGGTGCTGACCTTGTCCCAGGCCCTGGGTTCATGGTTATCTCTTCCCCTGAATGCCCTTGTGGTCTGGGGAGGATGATGAAGCTGACATTGGGCCTGGGGATGGAGCCAGTGATGATGGAAGACATTCTAGGCCTGATTATGAGCCTGAATCTTACCCTAGAATGTCCCCAGTGGTTGTTCCTAGGACTGGCTGTGGGGACGGCACAGGGTCCCCTTCTTGTGCTGTTCACGGTGCCGGTTTAGGTTCTGGTGCCATTCCCAGTGTTGGATCTGGTCCTGGTGCCATTTGCAGTGCTGGGCCCAGTTCTGGTACTGGATTCAGGGCCCACTCTGGGGGGGGGGGCATCTGGTCTGAATGTTGGTCTTGGCCTAGAGGGCAGTGTCAGCTGTGGTGAAGGGTTGGGGTGTGGCACTGGGCCTGCAATTGTCTCCTTGTTTGGTGCTAGTGGCAGCTCTGATGGGGGGCCCCAGTGCTATTCCAATAACTAGCTTTTCCCTGAGACCAAGTGGCGCTATCACTGATGGGGACAGGGGCCACCCTCTGGGCCCTGTTCAGCAACGTTGTCCCCACCTGGGGGTTTCCCTCTAAAGGCACCATCAGAATTGGTCCTCTGAGGTTGATTGATTCCACACAGGTGAGTTTTGTCAGGTCCTTCCTCCAGACAAGGTCCACAGAGCATTCTCACATCCCTGGAAGAGGACCTGACATGGTCATCCATGACCCTCATCCTTCCTCTCGTTTGCCCCCTTCCCCTGCTTTGCCTGATATTTCTGTTCCCCTGGAGCCCATGACCTGGCAACAATTCAGATCTATGGCTGGAGTGTTCCACCAGTACCACTTTAAGGTAGATCTGGCCCATTTCAAGTCTGAGGCTCCTGCACTGCCATTGCCTGAATCCAGCTCTCACTCTCCTTCGTCCTCCTCTGAGGAAGAGGATTTTTCTGTCCACGTCTCTTCTGATACTGAGTATGCCCAGTACCAGAGGTTCATGATGGAGATACTGCAGGAGCTGAATATAGGGTCATTTGTAGGTTGTAAGACTGCTACCTTGGCACTGAGATTCCTTGGGGCTTTTAGTGATGACACCGTTGTCATTCCTCCTTGGCCTTGGCCTTTTACAGAGACATCCAGGAACATCTGACTTCACCCCTTTGCCCCCTTCTCCCGCCCCTAGGGACATCCAGTGCAGATATTGCTCTCCCATGGGTCTCCAGATGCTGTCCATCACCCCACCTCAGGGATTCTGGTGCTGCAGACCCCCTCTGGGCCTAAATTCCCAGATCATGACCACCCCTGATCCTGACTGTACAGAAATCAATGCCTGAGGCAGAAAGCTTTTTGTGGTGGCATGCTCTGTGATTTGCACTTCTGCATATCAGGCAGCTTACAACAAATACCTGTGGGTGATGCTAAGTCAGCCCATAGCATCCATGCATGATTGGAAGTCATCCACACAGTCTATTCACCTTTCCTCTCATGGCCTGGAGCTGGGAAAGCACCAAGTGAGGGCATTGTATAATGCTAATGAGGTAGCATTCTGGCCAGTGGGAACAGCGATCTGCACTTGGTGGATAGCATGTCTTCACCTCTCCTGGTTGGCGCCCCTGGCCCAGCATAGGGTGCTTAGCTTCTACTACCAGTGGTTTCATTTTTCTCCCGTATAGTCTTGCATGAGTTGTTGGGGTGCCTTCTTACTCCCAGGCCAAGGGAGCCTCCGCCTGCCTCTGACCAGTCTCTGGTGCCACTGGACTTGTGAGTAGTCCTTGCCTTCCAGTGGCTATCCCCCACCAGAGGGCTGAGGGTTCATTTTTCCCTAAGGATGAGTCAACTCCTCCACTGTTTTTGGGGAAGCTTGGTACCCTGATCAATAAGGACTGAATGGTGAAAACTGATTCTTGGAAGATATCAAAATTATGTACTCACCGTAATTCCTGATCTTCCTGAATATCTTCTCTATTCAATCACATGCCAACCTACCATTTTCCTCTCAGGTAAGAGTCAGGGCCTCTGGGCAGCTCACCCTGTTTTGACAGAGCTCTAGCACTTCTTGTTTCTCCCCCTGAGCTGTTCCTCTCCCTTGAGGCGAGTCTTTGCTCTTTTTCTTAACTCTTTTTGGGAGGACTTTTTAAAAAAGATACAATGGAAGTGGGCCCCCCTGCCCTCTTCCTGACAAAAAAGAGGGGTGTTTTTTTATCCCCCTTTTCCCCTTAAATGTTCTCTCTCTCTCTCTCTCTGTCGCTCTCTCTCTCTCTCTGAGGATATACCCTAGACTCATCCCCTGGCAGCTGCAACCTGTTTCTTTGCATATGCTTTTATCTTCGGTCATGTAGCAGTCTCAGGACCTCACTCTAGCTGTAGTCTCAGTCCGAGCTAAGGAGAGACAGATGCAGTGAGGTTTGTATTCTGTTCTCTCGGGCTGTGGGCCTGGTGTTTTTCCTACATCCTTCTTGGGTCTCGTCTCCTTCAGTGCTTTAGCACTCATGGTGATGGCAAAAAGAATTGTGTCTTGTACTTTGTTTAATGTGCTCTATTTTGCTATTGCCTCAGCTTGTCTGGAGCTCTTGAGCTAGTCTCCTAAATTCTTGTCCTGTGCTGGTACAGAATACTAAATTAAGTTGGTATCTGCCTTCCTAACTGCACTGAGGTCCTCCTGGCCTCTTGTTCCAGCCAGAGCTCCATGCCAGGTCTGCTGCCCTCTCTTCACCTCCCTGTCCAGGTGGCTGATTTAGGTTCTGGCTCTTACACCCTGAACCCCTGTGCCACGTGGACCAAACCATTAGTTCTTCTAAGTTCGCAGTCGGGCTTTATTGTCTTTTTTATGTTATATCTTGTGTCGTTTTCCTATCCCTTTGGGCTAGGAGTCTCTAGCCCTCTTTCTTCTCTCTCTCTCTCTCTCTCTCCAACTTATTTCATGGCAAACAGAACTGAAGATGGAAAGGGCCGATGTCAGTTACTTGCCAACCTGTGTGCACAATGTCACTGCTCCTGCCTCATGGGCAGTGCTGGCACTGATGTCAGTCCCCTCCTAGGCTACAAAAGAGTTTGCTTCTGCTGCGTCCTAGTGCCTCTGGCTTAGACTCATAGGTTTGATTGAATAGTGAAGATATTTTGGAAGATTAGGATTTATGGTGAGGTTACATAATTTCATTTCTCTGCCTTTGCAATATTAAGGTTCTTTTTGCATAGATGCCTCTAAATCCCTCTAAACAGGCATTCCATATAGAATAGTAGATGGGTGACCATCCACAAGAAGGTTATGTTTCCATTAAGGGAAGTGATGACATGATAGAGACCTCGAGAGCAAAGCTTGAGAGGTCTCTATGATGTCATCACTTCCCAAGATGGAAACACAACCTTAGCTGTGGATGGTCACCCATCTACTGTTTTATATAGTATATGGTTCCAGAGAAAAAAAAGAACAAGAGATGTGGTTTGTTTTTGGGAAGCATCTGTATTAAGATGTGAGTACAATGACTGAGGTAATTATTTAAAATTTGTAGGTTGCTAGCTTTTTTCTGCCATGTCCTGATGTTTTTTTTTTGCTTGCTAATGAATTTTTGTCTCTCTGTGAGCTCTTTAAAAAAAACAAACAAAAAAAAAATGCCTGCCATTGTGTATTTTTTTAAATAGCATTTCCTCCAAGCATGACCATGAGTAAGTCCCTCACAACAGTAACAGATTTTTTTCTAAAGGCCGTGGCACGAAGCGATGGTGCAACCACATGGTTCAAAGGCAAAAAGTTGTTTTGGTGACATTCTAACATAAGAACGATACCATAACAACTTTTTCTGACCTTTGAACTGTACCATAACACAAATATTATGTGTATGGAAATCCACACACAATAGGAGCAAACAGGATGTGAAATCTAAAAAGTACGGAGGGGTCCTTTTAGCTGAGGGAGAATTTTGAAACACAACTTAAAGGGGACAGTCATTAATACTGTTCTTAGTAACTGAAATGAAACACTTACCTCCAAATGAGCCATATTTAACTTACTTGAATAAACACTAATGTGAAAAACTGCGTTTTCACTTGTTTCACTTGTTCCTTTTGATGGACAACATTCTGCACAGCTCTCTTCATGGAAACAGTAATTTGGAATTCTTACTATGTCACGGGTTGTGTACAGAATGCTAAGCATGAGCTATTGTCCTATTAAAACTTCTCAGAGTTCTGTACATAAACCGTGACATAGTTAAAACTCCAGGGGCCAGATTCACAAAACTTTGCACCAGCACAGACCTGGTTTGCATGGTGCAAACTGGGTTTTGCACCGAACTGGTATTCACAACAGCCCAGTTTGTACCAGAGCAAAGTGTGGAGCAGGCCACAATACAAATGAGGTGGAGGGGACGTGAATATCAGCACTGCCTGATTCAAAAAGAATTTGCTTCGCACAAGGGCCTCTTGAATGGTCCCCTTGCACAGAGCAAATACCACTGACTGAGACCTGACAGTATCCCACACAACCCTAGTGGCTATTGGAGGTACTGCGGCACCCCCCTATGACCACCGATCACCATTCCATAGATAAACATATTTCTGTGGTGGTATCGTGCCCCCCCCCCAATCATTGATCTCTGTCCTGTACTTAAAGAAACAAATATCCCAGGTGGCATAGTGGCCCCTTCCCTCCCCAATCATCAATCATCGGCCCGTACGGAAAGAAACAAATATCCCTGGTGGTATAGTGGTCCCTACCTGATCATCAATCACTGGCCCATACATAAAGAAACAAATATCTCTGGTGGTACAGTTGTTCCCCCCCCCACCCCGATCGTTGATCACCAGTCCATGGATAAAGAAACAAATATCCCCGGTGGTATAGTGGTCATAGCTCATCTGTCAGTCAAGGTCACTGAGCGCTTACTGTATAAAGTATGTGCTCATTGAGAGCTCAGTTGGTGGCCAGCTATGGTGGAGAGAGGAGGATTGTGCTGTTCGCTGGCTTGGGTTCGGGATGGGAGGAGCAGGGTGGTGGGACACTACCTGTTGGGGTGGGGAGGTGTGCTGTGCACTAGACCACCAGGGAGTTGATGTTCATTAACAGACTGGGGCTTGGGGATTGGGAAGGAAGGTCCACTAGACCACCAGGGATATGGTTATCTTGCCTATTCAAGGGATCGGGATGGGGGAGGGACCACGGGACACCAGGGACATTTACATACTGTATATCAGGTAGGTGATAAGTTGGGGGGAGGGACTGCCAGTCACCAGGGCATTGCATGTCTATGTCAGTCAGGGTTTCAGTTGTGGGGGACCACTAGCTACCAGAACATTTGTTTCTTTATCTACAGACTGGCGATCAGGGATGAGGAGGGACCCCTATACCACCACATATTTGTTTATTTTTCTATGGGCCAGTGATCAGTGGTTGGGGATGGGGAGGGACCACTATACCACCAGGGATATTAGTTTCTTTATGTATGGGCCAGGGAGTAATGATCGGGGGGGGGAACCACTGTACCACCAGGGTATTTATTTCTTTGTGTACAGACCGACAATCATCGATGGGGAGGGTGCAGGATCACTACACCATTTATTTATCTACAAGATGGCGATCAGTAATGTGGGGGGGGGCATGCTACACTCACTGCAGCCTATGCAAATGATCCCATAATGGGTATGCAAATGGCCACCTTGCACCTTGCATGCCTATGGGCTTATTTACATAGCTTCCTTTGTGAATAGGGAATATAGCCCATGCGCTATTCCTTGTGGGGCCATGTAACTGGCTGCATGTCAGGGCGGCACTATTGGGGTAGCGCTGATAGTACTGGGGCTACCATTGCCTTGGACCACCCCTATTCACATTCGGATAGTGCAGAGTGTTATCCAACTGTGAATAGCAATTTTGGATGCCTGGGCAACTGCGAAGCGCAATGCAAAGTTTTGCGTTGTCTTTCCGTTTTTTGCTGAATCAGGGCCCAGATCACTGGTTCCATGAAGAGAACTATTTTTTTATTTTATTTATTCACAATTCAGATTTACAACCTTGAACAGAATGCTGCCCATAAAAACAAAACCATACAAAATACAGTTTTTCATGTAACTTTTTATTCAGGTGCAGTTACATATGAATCATTTAGGCTTATGGATATCACTTCTATAAATGGGAACATTATAAACAGCTGCCAGTTAGAAATTATTTCCAGTCCTCTTTTCCTGTCCTCTTTAAGTGACTTTTCTGCAACCTGTAAAACCTCCTAAAGATGTAATGATGGTCTGTTTAATTTGAATTTGGTAAAAACGCACACACTGAAGGCAAATCATTTATGAAAGATTGTTACCCAGGACCAAGCCCTGAGGTACAGTTTTATGTCCCAAGATAAGAGAATGTTTGGTGGAAATGTAATGATTTCTGTTTGAATTCAACTTCAGCAACTGGATTCATTGCAGCACAGAGCTATTAAGATACATAGCAACATATTAATTTAAGATTGGAAGGGACTCTTGGTCCAGCATATCAGCCTCCTGCTTCATAAGCAGGGATGAGTCAATATGCTGTGCAAAGATGTACTGATTTTAAATGGGTTTCCCTAACCCCTCTACTATCCAGGATACCCTGTGATTCCTTGCTAAGCAGGTACTTGTTTGCCCAGGTTTACATTGAAGGCCTGTGCTGTCTTCATGTCCACTGCCTATGGTCGTTCCATGGATTCAATACACAATGCACAGGGGGGGTGACTCAACTTACTGCACAAAGCTTACATAATTTATTCAGAAATCACAGTATCCACCAGCTTTCCCTACAGACATTTTTCAGTGTCCACTGTCAATTCATCAAAGTGGGTTGGGGACTTTAAGTTTATTAACCAGCTGTTTTCTTAGTTATTCTATTATTTCTACTAAGCGGGTACCTCATTCTGGATGCTGACAATTTAAATGCAGTACTCCCTTGAGTATTTGTCTCCTAATTGTCCACCATTTTTCCCCTGGTCTAATCAGCATTGGTGGGGGATCTATGGACCCCAACAATTAGTGTAGCACTAAGCAATGGAACTTGTGTATGTTTGTTACATAGAAACATAGGCACATAATTTGTCTTTGGAAAAGGACCACTAGGTCCACCTAGTATGTTCAGATGCCACCTGCCTAGTCTGCCTCTGCAGACCCCAGCTGGTCTCCAGCAACCCTTCCTCCTCCCTGCCAAGGTACTAATATCTCCCTGTGTCTATTCCATGCATATTGAAAGCCCCCTATTGCTTTTTCTTCCACCACTTCCACTTGCAGTCTGTTACAGTCATCCACAACTCTTTCAATAAAGTAGTTATTCCTCCCATTCCTCTAACACTCCAATAGCCTCCAGCTTTATTGCATGCCCACTGGTCCTGGTGCTCTTTCTCATGTGAAAGAGACTCCCCTCCTACACCCTGTTTACCCCTGTGAGGTACTTGTAAGTGACTATCATGTTATCTCTTGCTTTCCTATTTTCCAGTCTAAGTTTCTCCTCATAGGGCTTTTGTGGTGCAACCCATGCACCATTTTAGTTGCCCTCCTCTGGACTTCCATCATCTCTTCCATGTCCTTTCTGAGGTGTGGCCTCCAAAATTGGACACAATGACCCAGGTGGGGTCTGACCAGCAAGTGATATAGTAGCAACACCTCCTCCTCCCTCCTCCTGCTGGAGATACCTCTCCCTATGCATCCCAGCACCCCACTTGCTTTATCTTCTAGCACTGTAAGCAGTAGGGTTACAGTAGATAGTCATTATAGATTTTTTTTAAATCAATTTGTTTTAGTAGGGGTCTCTGCTCCACACCCCCTTTATTTTAATCAGGGGGTTGGGGCAAAATCCTCCAGTTCAAATACATTAATAAAGTAATTACACATATAGGGCTGATTGAGAAGGGCTGATCATAGATGTGCTGCTGAGTGGTTTGAATTTGCAGAACAGTGAGTAATGGGGAGAGGGGAATGTAAGTGGGTTCATAAATAGAACAGTAAGCATGATTACGATTTTTGTGTACAACTCCATGACAGCATAAGTGGTTCCTTAGAGCTCCATTAACACTTTCTAATCATTCTCCATATTAATTCCTTAAGTTGACCACCACCATCCATATCTGCCATACCTCAAACCTGCCACATTATCATCTCTCTCAAAAGTAATCACCTTACATTATCCAGAAGGCTAGGTGTGAATTAACCATTGGTCCTTAAACTCATTACACCCTACGCTGAGGAAGTCTAATGTACTGTAAAACTTCTTGTTGCTACAGAGATTGAAACAATAAGTTAAAACAAGGGTGCAAATTACTCTATTCACCAGAGGTGTTGCTAGCATAAGATATTGTTTGGGGCCTGAGTCCCAAAACAATAGGCTGGGGGTCTTGGGGCTGTCTAGGCCCCCAGAAAATGTTTTTAATTTGGTGCATTCTGGTGCATTTTTGAGGTAATTTGAAACAAAATTTGCTACCCTGTTACTCCCTCTCCATGTCCAGTAAGTCACACCCTAACTCCCTCCCCAGAGTCCCCACAGTTTAGTATGTTGCCCAAACCACACTCCTCATAGCCTAGCCACCAGCTCCAGTGCATAGCCCCAACCCTCCCCAAGCATTAATACTATTATATTCAATTCTGTGTAGCTAAATATTATATATCAGTGTGCTTCTCCCCAAATTTCTCAGTAATCAAATATTGTGTAAATAAAAAAAGTCTTAAGTCTAACACACACTTTTCCCTGATCAGCGAATTTTTATTTACATATTCTGTAAATAAGATAAAAAGTGTGATCTCTGATTGCAGCACATATTGTAAATGACTACATTTCAATTTTAATTGGAAAACCGCTGCATGATTCCTGAAACATACTTCAAGATTTTGTGTTTTAAGAAAGCCTTATTAGCTTCAGTCATTATTTCCTGGTAAAGAGATTTAGTTTACTTGGTATTTGAGCCAACATATATCCTCCGTGAAGTTTTCTTTTTATATTTTACTTCATAAGCTCTCTGGCTCTTCCCAAGCATATTGTGGAAAGCAACTGTCCTAATTAAAAGAAAGAAATCATGGACTCTAATCCTAGAAAGATGTTCCCAGTCACTGCATTTGTGTTTAAATTGACAGTGTCCTGGAACATCTCTCAATTATGGCTCAAAAAGGAACCATTTACTTAAAGGGGGGAAAGTGTGATCCTTGATGCCAATGCTTACTCTCCATGTAATCAAATAAACAAAATAATAAACACACACATTAAGTCAAATAAATAGTTAATTATCAGGACTCTCCCCCATGATCTACATTCAGAAATATATTATGTTGGTTAATGCATAAGAGTGTAATATAATAAAGGGGTCAGGGGATCATTTTAATGACATGACACTTGTACCATCATGGCACAGAAGCAATAATATTCATTTCTGTACCCGAACTGTGTTCTGTGTTTATATCATTTACTATGTTTTGGTTTATTGCAAGTGCCGATGCTAAAGTACAACCATTTACAACATTCTTTTGTTTGACTCTGAATTGTGCTATAGCATGTGTGGAGACATCAGCAGACATCTCTAGATGTGAACTGGCAAACTGCAGATGACAAAGGCTACACATTTTTAAACTTTCAGTGCTGTGGATGATCTCTACAGCTGTCAGAGACTGTAATCAGAATTCAGTATAAAACGATATGCTAAAACCCTCTGCATCTAAAGGTGAAGGATGCCAGTGAACAGCTGTTGGGGGGGGGGTAAACAAAAGGCAATCTCAAGCCTTCCAACCAAGTCCAAGTTCTTGCACACAACTTCAATGTGGTAGCAATAAGCACTACCACAAAACTATCATGCCAGCATTTCCATTTCTTAGTGATACTGGCCAAAAAATGACAGCCTTTAAACTAAGGAGAACCGAGAACCGAAAAGAACACAGTAGCAGATCCAGGTTAGTTGGAATAGAAAGGTAGAATATGCAACCCCATCTGTACACAGCATTCTCCTTTTTCTCAGTCTAAATTTTCCATTTGACTTGTCAACCATATGGACATTTAAGAAGATAGCTTAGAACCAGATCACCACTACTTGTGCATATTGAATACTACAGTAGCACAGGTATAGGTCAACTGTAAGAAAAGTATATGGAGAAGTTCCATTAAGGGGATGAGTTGCAGTAGACCACAAGGATGGAAGTTTACTAAACTTATGTCAAGTGATATAAAAGTAATAATAGGGAGAAGAGAACTGCTTATCCTGAAGAAGCAAATTTTACTTTGCTACCCATCTGAATAATCCAATACTGCAACTTATGTTCTGGGCCCTACATGTAAATATGCATTTTAGCTACCTAGTGCCCGGTAAACAAAAAGCAAATAAATACATGACCTTTACTGCCAATGGGCTAATTATGTGAACCTTTTTAACTAATATGAATCTGTATATAACATACTTTTACCAGTTTGCTGAAATAATAACACATAAAAATAAAAGAGAAAAAGGCTACATAGCACTGCTGCTGAAGGTTTTCCTAAATCTGCTAAATTGTTTACTTCTCTGCCTTGAATACACCAGTATCATCACAATGGCATCATCATTTACTGGGTAGACAAAGATTCTATTTCAGTTTCAAGTGCTGCAATTTTTTAGCATATGGTTTTTACTGCACATAAAAACACCAGGCTGCAGATCTCGTTTGCGAGCGACACTGCCCATGGCCTCTAATGATAACAACGTGACAGTGACAGAATTCACCTGTAAAAACATACAGTGCCCCAAAAGACTTGTCAGTAAGTGGTTATTCATATTGCCCCTCAATGTTTTTTTGTATTTTTTGTATTTATTGACAGTCTGGGTACACACACACATGCTCTGACAGCATCGCAACACTGGAGATACAGTACCTACTCAGTTTGTCCTTCCTCCTCTTCCCACTCTGGCATTTTGTGTGTCATTTGGCTAGGACCATCATCACCTTGCTGCTCATCTTCAGCCTCCGAGTCTGATTCCCATGTCAAGTCACATTTCTTCACAGTGGTGGGCTCCCTCACACTTGTACTTCTGAATAGATTGACTCTTGTTCTTCAAATTAAAAAAAAAAAGGAGAACACTTTCACGCAATTGGTTGGGACTGTCACAGTCCCAACCAATCACATGAATGCTTTCTCTGGGGGCAGGAGGGGGCTGGATGCTGGTAGGAGGAGGAGCGTGGTGACCCCTAAATGATGCCAGGGCGAACAAATAGTTGGGTTGGGATCAGACAGGCCCAGTGCTAACAATGCCCCTGCTATTTGTGAGTGATGGACCAGGTTGCTCTTTGGACACATTCATTAATTCTGAATGGATTTTTATCAAAATAACAGAAGCTTTGGAATAGCCCTTCTTATTATAAACTTGAATGTGCTTCTGAGGGAGGTGATCACAGTGATTCCTCACTTGACAAGCCAGTACACAGATGTTGATATGCAAAGACTACAATAAAAACTCTATTTAGGTTCCTGGAAACAAGCTAATAAAACAGGTAAAATATACTGAAACATTTATCTTCAGATAAAATCATTATAGCCAAGGAACAACAAAGGAGTGGTGAAATGAATATTGGTGAGATTTCATATTTTGAATGTGTAACTTTAAAAAAATAATATACAGTTCCTGTAAAGAAACAGAAACAGAAGATGTCGACAGAAGGGACTGTTTGGCCCACCCAGTCTGCCCAGATGTTCCTTGCTTAATCTGTCTCTGAAGACCCTAACTGGTTTCCAGCAACCCTCCCTGCCTGTTTTCTAATACACTCTTATGTCTATCCAATGCATGCATGAAGCCCCTCTCCCCACTGATTTTGCCTCCATCACTTTTGCTGGCGGTCTCTTCCAGGTGCTACCACCCTTTCAGTGAAAAAATATTTCCTCACATTTCTCTTAAACTCCCCCCGGCTTCATTGTATGGACCCAGGTACTGGTGCTCCTTCTCATTTGAAAGAGGCTTCCCACCTACACCCTTCACCATTGTGGGGTTCTTGCGATTCCCTCAGTCTCTTCTCATAGAGCTTCATGTGCAATCACAGCACCATTTTAGTTGCCCTAATCTGGACTGCCTCTATCCTATCTATATCCTTTCTGAGGTACAGCCTCCAAAATTGGACACAGTACACCTGGTGTGGTTTCACCAGGGAGCGATACAGTGGCAACACCGCCTCCCTCCTTCTACTGGATACACTCCTTCCTATGCAGCCCAGCAACTGTTTAGTGACTGTCAGTACCTCCCCCATTCTATACTCAGCTCCTGGGTTCCTATGCCCTAGTTGCATGGTCTTGCACTTCTTGGTATTGATCCCCAGCTGCCATGCTTTAGAACACTCTTTGTGCTTCCCCAAAACACTGCTCATTCTCTACACCCCCACCTGAGTGTCCACCCTATAGCAGATTTTGTTATCATCTGCAAAAAGGCATATCTTCCCTTCCAGTTTGACAGCAATATCACTTATGAAGACATTGAAGAGGACTGGTCCCACTACTGAATCCTGTGGCACCCTGCTGGTCACGCCCGCTTCATTCAAATAGTGGCATTTACCACCACCTTCTGTCTTGTATCTATTAACCAGTATCTAACCCAGTTCATCACTTTGGCTTTATCAGCCTCTTTATCTTTCTTTATCAGACTCCTGTATGGCTTTGTGTCGAATGCCTTGCTGAAGTCCAGATAGGCCATGTTCACTGCCTTTCCCTGATTTATTTCCCTGGTAACCCAGTCAACAAAACTGATCTATTTCCCTGCAAATTAAGAACAGCAAACAATTTAACAAGAATTTTTAGCAAAAAATTACCAGTGTGTTGTTTACAAAACTTCAGATATTCACCACTCTTGGTTATTTGCCTGTTTTGCCTTGAATCAAAATGGTCACATAATCATGGGAGTGCTGCATGTCTATTGCTGTGTCAGGCATTTCATTTTAGAAACCTGATCTTAGGTACTTATCATATTGGGAGGGCTTTAAGCCCGAGGTTCGATGGGTGGAGCAACAACGTCACTCCCCCATCGAGCTTAAAAGATCACACATCCTGGGCTTCGCCAGGATTCTTTTTTCGTTTTGGCCAGAGGCGCTGATTCTCCTCCCTGCTCTGCTGCTTTCTGCCTGTTCATGTTCATTCGGTCACCTCCAGCTGTCTATTTGATCTCCCTCTCGCTCGTTCCCTCAGTGGCGCTTGCCTCTCAGCCCCTCCTGGTCCCCTGGTTCACCTGCTCACTTCCTCATCCCTGCACTCGTTTTATCTCTCTCTCCCTACTTGTCACTCCTTCCTGACAGTTTGGGCATTCCTCTCCTGCCCTCCTCGTCATCCATCCCTCCTCCTTTGCAGTCCCTCATTTACTCCCTCCTCACTCATTGCGGGCTGCCCCTTCTCTGTTGGCACTTTCGAGTGCTCCTTTCTCCCTGCTCACTTGCCCCCCCGCCCACTCCTGCTGAGCGGCTCCTGTTCCATGCTGCCTTCGCTTCTGCCGTTCACCTTCCCGGCAGTGTGTGCATCAATGGCAGGGGAGAGGAGTGGCTGGCCATCTGCGGTTCTCCGCCTTGCCCTTGTCCTTGGTTGCTCACTGGTGGGGGACTCCTGCATTGTTTTCTGCACCACTGGAGATCATATCTGGTTGTGACAGCTTGAGCTTGTGTCCTGCTGGTTCTGAAGGGGTTCTACAGTACCTGCTTCCCCTGGACATGCTGGTGGTGTTTTTCCTGTAGTCATCTTGCTTCTTTTTCTCCTTACAATGGCTTGTGCCCTTCGCTGTTCACTTCAGTATTACTGCATGGCACAGCAATTGAGCTCTTCTGCTATGTTGTACTCAATTTCAGCTTGTCCAAAATCTGTTCTAGATTTCCCTACTGGCTTTACCTGCTGCTCTTCAGCTGCACAGCACCAGGGACTGACCTTGATGTACCAAGTTGCTGCAGGGGAATTCGATCATATGCCTTGGGGGGGATGTTCCCAGTTTTGTCCTAGCGATTTTTTTTTTTTTTTTTTCCTGGTTGGTTGTTGTGAATCTACCTTGTTTCTTATTTATCTGCTTATCCTGCCTTAGCTACATCAGGCATTACATACATATCTGCTGTTTCTTAGCATGCCAGCAGTATTGTGTCTTCAGCTGGCAGTATACTTCCACAGTATTCGACTATATTATACTGCTGCATTGCAATTATGCCTAACTTTGGAGGATTCTTGCACTAACCAGCAGGCAGCACTGTTTGATCATCAAAGATCAGCTTCAGGCTATTTCTGCCTAGTTTCCAGTCTGGTATTGTAACCCTTCCCCGTTCTGGCCTTCTGGGCTTCCCTCCCTCATTGTACCTCGTCGATTCCTATTTACTTTACTCGTACCAGCCATCAAGGCTTCATTCCAATTACCTATCATGGCCCCTATGCTACCATTGAACCGCGGCCATCCCTCACTGACCTGTGGCCATCCAGTTCAGTTATCCTGTAAGCAATGCATACCTTCTTCTATGAGTCTGCCTCTCATTCACCTACTCCTGTCTCTACTACCTCATATCAACTCGATATCCTTGTACCGGCTGGGTCCGATGCTACCCATTGCCCTCTCTACTGTCCTTCATCCTTTCCTGCCTCATTTGCCTGTACCAGCCTCCATGACTTCACTACATCATTGTACCTTCCTGTTTTCCCTTCCTTGTCCTAGCACTATTTCTCACCCACCCGACTCCATCTGTCTAGCAGTGGATATTTCCATTGGGCATACCAATCACGACTTATGTGCCACCTCATCGATCCATGACCCTCCTGCCTCATGTATTAAGTCCCTGAGCCCAGTCATCTTTCACTCCCTCTGGTTCCTGACATACCTTCCTGGCCTCGGAGTCTGCCTCCTTTCGAGGAGCCTCATTGCTTGCATCGCTCTCTAGAGCCTGATACCTTCGTTCAAGTTCATTTTCAAGTTCATTTCCATCTCCTCTTATTCACATTCCATATCGGCCATTAAGGATTCCCTCCAATCAAGGCCTGCAATCGATATTTCTTTTTGGGCATAACCATCCTGACTCATCGACTCGCGGCCATTCTGCCGCATGTATCAGGTTCATCACCCCGGTCTTCATTCACTCATCCTTACCTCAACGTTTCTCTATTTACATCGCTTACTCGAGCATTCCTATCATTGACGCCTATGCTATCTCATCAACTCTGACCTCAGGGTCTAATCATTTACATTGCATAATCAAGCATGCTTCTTCAACATCAGTGTCTTCTCATTCGCATCGCTCAATCCAGCCAGTATGCATTATCCTCGGTCTCCTCATTAGTGCATCTGGAACTCCTCATGAGCACACATGGATACCCCTTGCTCCTCTGACTTCTACATGGATCTACTATCTCTCATTGACTACTCGAGCATAGCATCATTGGTTCCCTGCTGCTTCATGTTCCTTCTTTAATCTGTGCTTCTTTGGAGTTTTTCCCTATACCATCGTTATCCTCCCTACTTATATCCCTCATCTATGAACAATTCTGTTTACCGACATACGTCCTTAAATCAAATGTCGTCAGCCTGGAGGGAAGGCGACCTAGGCCTTGGATCCCCAGAGGTTTTCTCCTCAAAGGGGGTTTTTCCTTTCCTCCATGCCAATGGTCATAATATTAGAGTTAGTGCTTTCTTCAGGTTAGTTAGTTAGGTTCCGCTGTTGGATGGAGGCGGATGGTGGTCCCGGCTTTCCCCTCTCCCCTTAGAAGGTTAGCCCTTCTCTTCACAGAATTCCTTCATCATCCTCGCCTCTTGGAAGTTCTACATCTTTGGGTATTCTTTTTGGGCTTCTTCCTAACCTACTTTCAGCCAACGCATTCATTCTCACGGCACCTGTTTGGGGGGGGAACCCTCTTCTAGGGTTCCTTGTGTAGTACCCCTGCTGGGTGGTATATCCCATGGATAGAGAGGCGGAAAGCCACAAACAAATCAAGTTACACAATCATCATCTCGTACTATCTCATCCAGTTGCTTAAGCACATCAAACTCCTTATTTTCAGCATTGACACAACTATCCAGTTTCCTATTCCAGTGCTAAGTCTTCACTTGAGTGAGGCATCTACCATCCCTGTCTGTTCAATATTACTGATGCCTTTGAGTATGCGGAAGACTGAAATCAGGTCCCCTTGCCTTTTCTGCAAGATTAACATATTAAAGAGCCACTGACACAGCAGGGGAAAATTTTGTATAACATAGTATCTAGACAGAATTCAACACATAGCTCGGATATTTCCAGTATTTACAGTAGCTTCCCTTATTAGTTATTACTAATGACAATCACATGAAAATCAGTGTCAGTGATTCAGTAGGTAGCACACTTACCTCTAGGGCCAGAAGAGCAGATGGTAGTGGGTTCTAGCCCTTCGCCAGACCCTTGGGGTAATACCTGCAACTGACACTATAGACCAGAATAAAAGGGCTAAAAATAGCCCACATTAATATACAAAATCTCTGGCCCAAACTACCTGAACACGAATCCTGGACTATCCACTACACACCAGATATCATAGGCATTTCAGAAACCTGGCTCAAGCCCTCAGTGCAAAATCATGAAGTCAAGCTCCCAGGGTACTCGTCTTCCGGGTGTAACTGTCTCTTGAAATGAAGTGGTGGTGTCTTCATGTATGTTTGTTCAACCCTTTTCTGCCATAGTACTAGACTTTCCCTCCATGAAGGATATCCCTGGAGAGTCCCTATTCTTATCTGTTTCTCTGGGTGGAACAAAGACCCTCTGCACTGGATGCCTCAACTCCCCCCCCCCCAAACAGTGCAAGCCAGGCACTGGCTCCTCTCACCTCTACTTTATCTAAGTTGTCCATCAAGGAGCTCGTTGTATGTGGTGATTTCAATTTAAATTGGCTTGGGCCAAATCACAGGGTCTACCAGTCGACTCTGGCCAATGTCAACCTTGGTCAACTAATCATGGAACCTACGCAGCTCAGTTTTCAAACAGACAATCACTCACTACTGGACTGAAACAGAGAAACATAGACTTTGATGGCAGATAAGGACCGCTTGGCCCACCTAGTCTGCCGATTTCCCTGCCTATTGGATAAGCTGCAGATTCTAGTTAACCAACAACCTACTTCTTCCTACCCCCCCCCACTAGAATTGCCTTATGTCTGTCCCATGCATTCTTGAATTCTCCCACTGTTTTTGACCCCACAACCTCCTCAGGAAGGCCGTTCTATGCATACACCACCCTTTCTGTGAAAAAATACTTCCTCACACTGCCCCTGAGCCATCCCCCTCTATCTTCAAATTGTGTCCCCTTGTTCTTGCACATCTCTTTTTCTGAAAGATGCTACCTTCTTGGACTTTACCGATTCCCTTGAAGTACTTGAAAGTTTCTATCATGTCCCTCCTCTCCCTCCTTTCCTCAAGGGTATATATATTAAGCTCCTTTAGTCTCTTTTCATATGGCTTCTTCTGTAGAACCTGCACCATTTTAGTTGCCCTCCTCTGGACTGCCTCCATCCTGTCTATGTCCTTGTGGAGATGGGGTCTCCAGAACTGCACTCAGTACTCCAGATGGGGTCTCACCAACTGTCTGTACAGAGGGATAACAACTTCTTGTTTTCTACTGGTGATGCCTCTCCCTATACATCCCAGTATCCCCCCAGCCACCCTTACTGCCTTCTCACATTGTTTGCTTACCTTTAGGCCATCTGATATGACTATCCCCATGTCCCTTTCCATTTTTGTTGTTGTTAATACCTCCCCCCCATTGTGTACTTTTCCCCTGGGTTTTTGTTTGCACTTCTTTGCATTGAATCTAAGCTGCCATATTTTTGACCATTCCTCCAACCTTGCCAAGTCCCTTGAAATCCTTTCCACCCCCTTATGTATCAGCCTTGTTGCAGATCTTTGTGTCGTCTGCAAAGAGGCATACTTTTCCTTCCAGTCCCTCTGCTGTGTCACATATAAAGACAGTAAAAAGAACTGGACCCAGTACTGAACCCTGCAGTACCCCACTAGCAACCCCCTTTCTTTGGAGTGGACTCAGTTTACTATTACCCTCTGTGTCCTGTTGTCCAGCCAATTTTTTACCCAGACTACCACCCTAGGACCTACCACCAGGCTAGATAATTTATTTATTAATCTTTTGTGTGGAACTGTGTCAAATGCCTTGCTAAAGTCTAGGTAGGCCATGTCCACAACCCTTCCCTGGTCTACTACTTTGGTCACCCAGTCTAAGAAATCTATTAGATTCTTCTGACATGACCTTCCTGCTGTGGATCCATGCTGCCTTGGGTCCTGTGCCCCAGTGGCCTCTAGGTACTCAACAGTTCTTTCTTTCAGAAGTGGTTCCATCATTTTCCCTACCACTGAGGTTAAGCTAACAGGTCTGTAGTTTCTTGCCTCTGCTTTGCTCCCACATTTGTGAAGGGAAATCACATCTGCCCTTCTCCAGTCCTTAGGTACCACACCATCCTCACATGATTTGTAAAAAAGGGCAGTCAGTGGTGTCACTAGTTCTCCTCTAAGTTCTTTTAGAATTCTGGGGTGAATCCCGTCAGGCCTCATTGCTTTGTCCACCTTTAGTTTTAGGAGTTCTTTTAGAACCCTTTCTTCTGTGAAAGGACCAGTATGGCCCCCCCCCCCATCCAGAGTGCTTCTATTAATTGGATTAGGTACGTCCTCCTCCTTGTCTTTTGTGAATACTGAGCAGAAGTATTTGTTCAGTATCCGTGCTTTTTCACTGTTCCTCTCTGCCCACCTAGCCTCCCCTTTATTAAGCCTCACTATCCCTTCCTTGGTCTTTCTTCGCTCCCTATTGTACCTATAAAAGGTATTATTCCCCCTTCTTAACTGAGTTTGCTATCTTTTCCTCAGTTTGGGCCTTTGCTATTCTGACTGCCTTCCCCAGTTCCTTCTGCTTAACTGGTACAATTATTTGTCCTGCTTCTTCTGTATTTCCTTATACTTCCTGAATGCTGTCTTTTTCTCCCTAACCTTCCCTGCCACCTCTTTTGAGAACCATAGTGTTTTTTTCTTTTGTTTTGATTTGTTTACTTGATTCAGACAAAGGCTTGTTGCCTCTGTGATGGCAGTTTTGATGTTTCCCTATTGTTCCTCTACCCCTCCTTCTTGCCTGTTTGCTGGTTTTTTTCTGAGGCATTCTCCCATTTTGCCAAAGTCAGCCCTCCTAAAGTCCAGTGCCCTCACTTTTGTATGGCTTGACTCTGTGGCTGTGTTTATCATGAGCCACACTGTTTGGTGGTCACTTGTTCCCAGATGGCTACCCACTTCTGGATCTGAGATCCTCTCTCTGTCTCTATTTGAGAGTACCATGTCTAAGATTGCTCCCACCTGAGTGGGTTCCAATACTAGCTGTCTGAGATATGCCCCCTGTAGGGCATCGAGAATGACCCTGCTCTTGGATGTGGCTGCAGCAAAGGTGCTCCAGTTAATAACTGGCATATACAGGTCCCCCATCAACAATACCTCCCCTTTTTCTGCCATTCTAAGGATGCCTTCTATCATTTCCCTGTCCATTTCTTCCCCTGAGACGGGGTCTGTATACAACCCCCGTGCAGATTGTGGTGCCATTTCCAGTCTCCAGGGTTACCCACAGTGCCTCCTCTCCTTCCTGTTTACTCATTAGTTCAGTTGCTTTGATCCCTTCCCTTATGTAGAGAGCTACTCCTCCTCCTCTTCTACCCTCCCTGTCCCTCCTGTAGATTGTGTACCCTGGTATGTTGACATCCCAGTTATGGTTCTCTGTGTACCATGTTTCTGTGACTGCCACGATATCCAGGCATCCCTCTTCCATCAAGGCCACCAGTTCAGGGAGCTAGTTACCTAGACTACGGGCATTGGTACTCATTACCCTCCATTTTTTGATGTCCTTACTGCCTTTGCCTTTTTCTCCATTTACACATGCCCTTCCCCCTATTGACTTCTCTATCTTGGTGTTTACCCCACTAACTACCCTGATTTATTTGGGAAGGGGGCTAGGATTTCCCTGCTCCTTTTCAGTACCTCCTAACTTGGCTAGTTTAAATGCTTGCCAATGAAGCATTTAAACCTATCACCTAGGATCCTGGTTCCCCTCCTGGACAGATGCAGACCATCATGTCAATATAGGCTTGCATCCCTTCAGGTGAACTCCTGGCCCCCCAATGAAGCCAAAACTCTGAACTCTGCACCAGTTTTTCAACCACTGATTGAATCCCATGGTGCAGAGCACCCTTGCCTCACCCATGCCACAGACAGGCAGCACCTCTGAGAAGGTTACCGTGCGTGCTACTTGTCTTAGGCCCCTCCCCAACTCCACAAACTCCTCCTGCACTGCTCTGATCCCTTTCCCAGCCAAGTCATTTGTCCCTAGTTGGACAATGACATCCAGCTCCCTCCCCTGTGCAGCTGCTCCCTCGATCCTGAGGATTCGCTCCTTGTCCCTCCAAGCCATGGTGCCAGGCAGGCACCTTACATCCCTCTTCCCCTTCCCCCAGTTCTACCGTCCTAACAATGGAGTCCCCCACCAGAGGTTCCCAGCATCCTTCTTGGTCTCCACTGTGGGTGGCTCCATAGAGGAACCACACTCTGCCAGAATGGTATACAAATTGTGGAGAGGTACAATTGGAGAGATAAGCCTCTATTTCACCTCCCTCACCCTCTCTGAGCCCACTGTGGTCCAACTGCTCCTCTTTCTTGGCAACCTCTGAGGCAGCGACAGTGGCCCTGATGGTCACTGGGTGGGACAGGAGGTCCCCCGAATCCTGGCCAACTCAGCCTGGAGATGAGCAACCTCCTCCCTCAGCCCAGCAAGGTGCCTGCAGATGGGACAACACCGCATCCTCCAGAACATCTCCTGGAAGACTGCCGCTCTAGAGCCACTGCATTGCATCACTCCTATCATGTCTTATTTGTGGCCCCACAACTGTTGTTTTGTATGCTTACTCTTTCCTCTCCCTGTTTATTTATTTATTTTTTTTCCCTCCCTACTTTCCTACTGCCTTCATGCCCTTAAAGCTCCTGCTCTTCCTGTTCTGGACAGGAAGTTCCTGTATTCCTCAGTAGTCTCTTTCTTACTTGTTCAGAGTCTAACCCCCAGTAGCTGGGGGGTGATGGAGAGCTACTCTTTTCCTTCTAGGATGGTGAGTCTTTTGTGCCTCTGTGATCACTCGCTTCCTGCTTCTAAACAGGAAGTTTCTGTTGTCAGTCAAATCCTGTGCCTATAAAAGTGGAACTGGCTAAGGGTGAGGGGTGAAGGGGAGGCAGGGAGGGCTATATAGTCCCAGTAGAGTAGTAAAGTTCTAACAGCACCTTCTTCCTCTTGTTGTTCTCTTCAAAAAGCTATCTAGGGCAGTTTTAAATCCAAAAACCTGGCTTCCTGCTGCCTAAGCCACTCCCCCTAATTCACGGTTCCCTTCTTCACCTAGCTAATTGCCCAGATAACAGTTCCCTTCCCCCAACTCAGACAGACACACTAACTCTTGTTTTTACCCTGAATTGATTTATTTTTATTTTTTATTTATTTATTTCAATCTAGGATTACAATACCTTTGAGCTGAGGCTCTTTTACAAAGGTTCCATGTCAGCGTGTGCAGCAGTCATCATTTTTAGTTACAAACATGTAATCATTGACTTACAGACATGTAATAACCAGTACAAAGACTTGAGCTATGAGCAAGACAAGGGAAGGGGTGGGGAAGTGAGGATAGGAGATCGAGGGAGAAGGAGGTGCAGGGGGTAAGGGGGGGTATGAGAGGTGGTTGGGGTGGGGCAGGAGTGGAGATACAGGGGGGAGGTGGGCGAGGGTGGGAGACAGTGCAGCCAGGGGGCCTTGTCGAGGGAATATTGAAGGTCCCAGTAGTAGAGTTCTAGTTCTTAAGTCCCAGTACAGTAGTAAGTTCTAACAGCACCTCATTCCCCTTGCTGTTCTCTGCCAAAAGGATTGGATCCTGGCTGGTAGGGTAGACTGAATCAGAGCTTCTGGGATTCTCCCAGATATCCTTAGTGACCACTCACCAGTAAACTGTATCTGGCATAATCATTTTTCAAATCCTCCTCATAAATTTATTCAATCTAGGGACATGTCACAATTTGAGGAGGCAGTCTTCCTCTAGAGCCTTAAAGAGGTTGACTGGAAGCTCCTAATAGATCTCCCTAGTGTGGAAGAGGCCTTAGATTACTTCATTAAAATCTTCACCAGTGCTGTTAACAAGCATGCCCGCTTTAGGCATCACAGGGCCAAGGGACTCTGCACATTGTGGATTAATGGTGGCCTTATAAAAGCCCTATGGTCCAAGGATAAGGCCTGGTAACAATGTAAAAGGCCAGACACTCCTCAGATTGGCTCACCTACCATCGTCTAAGAAACTCCTGCAAGAGTGAACTAAAGAGTGCTAAGAGGAGCTATATTTAGACTCTCCAAACTCAAAATCTATCAAAGCCAAAAAACCTCCTGGTGCCAGATAAATCAGCTTCTTAAGGGTAGAACCTCAGAACCCTCTCCTGAAATCCTCATAGATGGCCTCGCTTCAACAGATCCCCAAGAAATTGCTAATGGATTTAATAAGTTCTTTACAGACCTGGGGAGATTCAAGGCCCCCTTGAGCTCCAGCCCCATCAACCTTGGACCTTCTCAATTAAACAGCATTCTTACTGCTCTTCCCTGCCTCCCTTCCACATTAGGCTCGTTACATGGTCTGAAGTACTTAGGCAGCTGAGGAACCTCAAAGGCGACTCTCAAAGTGCCGGCAAGCTGGAACCCCAGTTCCGGAAAACAGCTGCTCCAATCATAGCCACCCTAATTATGAACCTAATTAACAAATCCTTCCTTCTGGGCATGGTCCCCACTAAATGGAAATTGGCCTGTGTTGTGCCAATACACAAACATCTGACCAATCTCCCTTCTTGGTGCAATAACTAAAATCCAGGAGCATCTAGTATGCATCAAATACTTGCCTTTCTTGAGCAGAACCACTCCTTCACTGATGCCCAGCATGGCTTCTGTAAAAATCATGGAACAGACATAGCCTTGGTTGGGGTCACCTCTGACATTCTCAATGCAATGGACTGTGGTCTGCCTACTGGTGCAATTTTCATTGACCTCATGAAAGCATTCAGTCTAGTCAACCATAACCTCCTGCTTACAAAGCTGCAAGGCATGGGTTTTGAAGATCTCACTTACCGGTGGTCTCAAACCTACCTCTCTGGTCAGTATCAGTGCATCTCATGAGAAGGTAGAGTATCCAACCCTAGACCGGTCTATGAGGGAGTACACCAAGGCTCAATACTTGGCCCCCTTCTGTTCTTTGTGTATATAAATGACCTACCCCTCAACTGTGGTGGAGCATCACTTCGGTTGCATGCTGACGATGCTATACTCTGTAGATCCTCCTCTGATTTGGGCTTGATCTGTACCTATTTGGGAAATTACTTCCAAGAGTTAGAGAGTTGACTTTTGAAAAACAAATTAGTTCTCAATGCAAAAAAACAAAACAAAAACAAAAGGGTGCTCTTGGGCATCAAAAACCTAGGATCTGACAGAAAGGATTTCTTAAGCTTCATACCTTAACTGGAGTCAACCTGGAGGTGGTTTACTCCTTTAAATACCTGGGAGTGGTGTTGGACCAAACAACGACATTTGAAATACATGTGGATTCTCATACTAGAACCTTAAACCAGAAGACCAGACTTCTATATTCGCTCTCTCCTTATCTCACTAGAGAGGTTCACCTGACTATCTCCTGTTATGCCCTACTGCCCCTCCATTTATATGGTGCCCCTGTGGTGCAGGCTGCCCATGAATCCATCCTATCAAGACTTAGTAAACTGTACCACAGAATCGGGAGGTCTGCAATAGGTGCCCATGCCAGAGCCCACCACTGCGGGGTGCTAGCATCTCAAGGGTGGCCAACCTTTGTGGATAGAATACGATACCCCCTTTATTGCCTTACATACAAGCTCTTGCAACCTTTTCCTCTGTCTAGTCTTGCTGGTATTGTCCACTGCAGGCAATTCCACTGCCCACTTGGATCAGCAGCCCTCCCTGTGCTTGAGATACCTAAGCTGCAGTATGCTCTAGGTAGGAGATCTTTCTCCCATGCTGCCCCACACTTGTGAAACTCACTGCTCTCAGGGGTCCTCTCTAGTACCTCTCTAATGATATTTTTTTTAAAAAAGGTTAAAATCCCATCTCTGGTCCACACACCCCTGTACCTGCACCCACTGAACTCTCTCTCAATAAACATTACTGGCCCCCATGTTGGATACTGCTCCCTTGCTTTTTTCCCCTTTCTTGTTTCCTTTACCTCAGCTTGGTCATTTTAACTGTGCACAAATGTGCCTGTCAATATGTTGTAACTAACTTGTTCTTATTTAGGTCATGTCTCAAGATATGATTTTTTTAAAACTCGGCTTCCCTGACTATTGGTTATCTCCAGTCCTCAATTGTCCTATCAATATATCCTACTGTGTATAATTATATGTCATTATACTGTTTGTAACTAACTCTGGGTCGCCCCTGCAAAAGGGACTCTATTGTTGCATTGGGCCTATCTGGTCATCAAAATTCAAAATAGATAAAATAAATAGTACGGGGGGGGGGGTGCTGCTGGATAAAACGTTAAACCGAGGTCCCTTCTGTCCATCTCTGGTCACTGTTTAGGTGGAAGTAAAAGATCCCATGGCACTTATTAATGAAGAGCAGGGTAGTTTCCCTGGTGTCTTGGCCAACATTCCACCATCAATAAAACAGGTCCTTACAACCTACCTCCTAGGATGCATCTGGCACCAAGCTATTTTAGTTTAGTGTGCCTTTCATGGTTAAAAATAATAAAAAATAAAGCAATGAAAACAGGGTTCTCTGTCTCTTGGTCTTCATCTTCATAGGGAGGCAAAATAGTGCAGTGGTTTAAGGCCCTGAGCTGCAAATCTGGTGACATCTAGCAGACCAGACCTGGGTTTGAATCCCACAGTTTCCACTTGCATACTGTGTGACCCTGAGCAAGTCAATTAACTTCCCTTTGCTCCCAGGTCACACCTGTGAAAAAGCTTTCAACTTAGTGTACTACACCTGGTTAAATAACTAAAAAAAAAATTCCTTTGGCTGCTTGCTACAGGTGCCATCATAATCCTCTGCATTTGTGTCATCATAATGATCTGCACAACAACCAATGGTGACTTCCCAAGCAGAGGATTATAATGTCACTTGCAGACAAGTAGCAGCAGCAGCAGCAGCAGATGATCAAGCAACACAAATACTGTTTTCAGAATATTACATAAGTAAGTGTGGATGGAATGTAAGTACTGTATATGAATTGTAATAAGATAGCCTTTATGTTGTGCTGCTTTTTCATTTTTTGCTTTAAACTGACTCTGTAGCGTCTGAATCTTTTTAAGGGGTACCCACTTTTGTATACCATTTGTCCCTCATACCTTGTCAATAAAACAGGTACATGCAACCCCTCCCCGGGACACACCTGCTGTATAGCAGCTAGTGTACCTTTCATTATCAAAAAATTTCAAATAAATAAATAAAAACTGCCTCAATGTTCTTTTTACTCTGAGGAATCCATGACAGCCTGCTGTACTTCAGGTGCGGCAGGATCACAGCCTTGCAAATGGCAACATTATCCTCCTGCCTTGCTGGTCACCCTCATTTTGATGCACCCTATCATTCTGCCAGCCCCCTTGACAGCAGCTGCACGCTGCTGTCACAGAAACATAGAATTTGATGGCAGATAAGGACCACTTGACCCACCCAATCAGCCCATTGTTCCCTATCTAAAGTAGCACCGCAGACCCTAACTGATCTCTGGCCATACTCCCCTCCTTCCTTTCCACTTAAACACCCTTACTCGTATCCCATGCATGCTTGAACCCCCCCCCCCCACTGTCTTCACTACCACCACCTCCTCCGCTGGAAGGCTGTTTCAGAAATCCACCACTCTTTTTGTGAAAAACTACTTTCTCACACCTGTCTTGAATCTATCCCTACCCCATCCAGCTTCATAGCATGTTCCCTTGTTCTTAAAATGTCCTTTTTTTTCTGAAAAGTACTTCACTCCTGTACCTTATTTACCCCATGAGGTATTTAAAGGTCTTTGTCATATTCCTCCTTTCCCTCCTCTCTTTCAGGGTGTATGTATTAAGGTCCTTTAGTCTCACCTTACAGGGCTTTTGATGCAGACCCTGTACCATTTTAGTTGCCCTCCTCTGCACCGTCTCCACTCTGTCTATGTACTTCCAGAGATTTGGTCTCCAGAACTGGGCACAGTATTCAAGGATGGGGTCTTACCAGTGATCTGTACAGGGGGCAATACCACTTCCCTCTTTTTCCTGGTGATACCCATTCCTATACATCCCAGCATCCCACTTGCCCTCCCTACTGCCTTGTTGCATTGCCTGGCCACCTTTAGGTCATCCAATATGATTACTCCCAGTTCTCTTTCCTGCTTGGTGGTCGTCAATACCACCCCACCCATTTTTACTCTCCCTCTGGGTTTCTGTGCCCTAAGTGAATTATTTTGCATTTTTTTCACATTGAAACCCTGCTGCCACACTCTTGATCACTCCTAGAGTTTTCTCAAGTCTCTATTCATCCTTTCCAGTCCCCCCCAAGGAGTGTCCACCCTGTTGCTGATCTTGGTGTGATCTGCAGAGAGGCAGACCTTCTCTTCCAGCTCCTCTACAATGTCACTTATAAAGACATTGAAGAGGACTGGTCCCAGCACTGATCCCTGAGGTACCCCGCTGGTCACCCTTCCTTCCTTGGAGTGAACCATGGTTGCCAACACACTCTGTCGCCTATCACCTAACCAATTTCTTACCCAGTTTACCACCTTTGGACCTACCATGCTTCAGCCCCTTGTCTATCATGACTCCCAGATTATTTTCCTCCTGCACTATGGCAAAATGAGGCCCACATTGTGTGTAGATCCAGACTTTTTTCTCTTCCCCATGCACAGCACCGTGTATTTAACTACACTGAAACATGGGATCAAAGAGTTTACAACCAGTTACCTTGCTTGTTCAGGTCCTGCTTTAGTTTGTCCCAGCCTTAAGAAAAACTACCAATCTGGCCAATGCGACATAGTAAGTGAACTGAAGCAGTCTGCTGGAGACTGAGGTGGTGTGAGATTGGCCAGAAGTGGTTTCAGATGGACTCCAGGACCACTGATGACACAACAGGACTTTGGGAATGAATGTCCATTAGCACTTGTTCTTTTGGAGGCAGAAGACATGAGATGGACTCTGGACTCCTATTACTTAAATATCACAATATCCAGTCTGATTACTAATCGTTAGATGCAGCAGTTGAATTTTCTCAATCTGTTCTGAATGCAGTCCAATCCAAGGCACCTAGAAACATCAAAATATAAAATTTCACAGCAAAAGGAGACCAAAAGTCCATCAAGCTGCTCTAATTATGTTACCTCACCTCACTACTGCCCTGGTAGGCTGTGCCCCTCCCCCCAGCTATCCCATCACTCAAACCCTTGCTGGACTCTTTGGTGACTGTGAAGCCCCTTGCCCCATCCCAACCATGTTTGAACCCATTAAGTGTAGTTGCCCCCACCACTTCTGCCGGTATACTTAAATCAGATACAAGACATCTAGTTAAATGTCGAATCCAAATCTAAATGTATACATTTGTGAGCCACCATATAGGATTGCAGTTTACACCCCCATGCATCAAACATAAACAAAATCTGGTCAGATCCACCACAGCTGCATAATGAAGTTAGTGAAATTGTGGGGAATTGTTAAGGAGGTATGGAGAAACAATACAATGATTTGTAAGTAGTAAGATTTGTTTTAGTTTCTGTTCTAAGGAAGGCATACACATTATTAGAAAAATATATGGAGGTGTTCATTTTAATGGAAAGAATAGGAAGCAATATAGGTTTACAAAAGAACCCCAGAGCAAATGCTATTGAGGTATGTGTTATCTCGGATGATATTGGCTGGACAGCCACATTTTAAAGAAAACACAATTGCACATACCCCAACAATGCAAAGCATCATGGGAAACATATACAAATCCCCATGATGGTACAGAAGGTGGCAGAAGTGGCAGAAGGAACTAGAAGGGGACAGGATCAGATCTGCTACAGTACAGTATCTTCTTGTTGTTGTTTTTACATTGTTTCTTGTGGATTCTACTTGGTAGAAGGTTATTTCTTTTCTTTCTTACTACTTATAAGGGGCTATCAGGGTATTGTTTGGGGCTGTTGGAATTTTGAAACCTGTTTTGGTAGCTATAAGTGGGCTCATTTGTTTGATGTTTCACTGTGTAGCAGGCTGCATTTGTAGAGGCCTATTTCTTCTGATTTAAAACCTATTTGGTGTGATTTAACTGGGGCTGTTTCTTTGAATTGGAGACCTATATCTTCTAATTTCAAGCCTATTTTGATGTGTTGTTGGTGAAGCTGTTTGAATTGGAGTCCTGTTTCTTTTGGTAGCAAACCTATTTTGGGGGCTTTGAGTAGAATTGTGATTAATTTTTGCTGGCTTCACTAGCTGCAAAGTTTAGTGCAGAGTGGGGGAAGGGTGCTAATGGTCTGACCAGGAGCCTCAGCTACTTGATTATTTCTGGAAGACTTGGGCTGGTCCCAACCCCTCACCCCACCCGCCCTGGTCCATTATTTCCTTTACACCAGGGGTTCTGACATCACTTTCTCAAATGGGCAAAGGATATGCACCTGTCATAACAGAAGCAGACATCCAGGGAAGGAACAGCAGCAAGTGAAGAGGTGACGGCTATCTTAGTGGAAGGGAAGTAACTGCAAATCTAGGAGCTTTCATTGTTACTTCTTTGCATTGCTATTGCATTGGGGAAAGGAGGAGTAGGAGTTTGAAGAAGGTTGTGCAATAGCTACATTAAGTCCCTTTTTGAGTGTGGATAGGAAGTATATGCATATAAAAATCAGTTGCTCAATCTATCTAAACATGTACAACAAAGGGGTTAAGGGAAATTAAGAAAAGAGTGTTTTGCACTGATAGAGGGGGGAGACGGGAGACTTGGGGGAGTGTTTGGTATCCTGCATCTGGAAGGGGGGGTCACGGAGGCAACGACAGAATGGGTAGGGTGGTAGGCTGCAACAACTGCGGTGCACCAATCTTTCTAAAAATTGCCTGGAGTGTGGGAGGATGTTTAGTGTGCAACCACATAGAGAAACTTAGAAAGGAGATCGAGGGTCTGCAGGAGGAACTAAGACAGGCAAGGCAGATTGGGGGTGGGTTTAGCCCTGTACTGAAGGGGGGAGGAAGAAGGGGAGATGAGGGAGAGCGATTTAAGCCAACAGTGGTGAGAAGAGGGTCAGAAGAAGGGAAGCAGAGACAAAGGGGCCAAGGCCAGGAAGAACGATTGCCGGGGAAACCAGGTTAGGAGACAAAAGACAAATGAAAGGAGGAGATGAGGAATTGTGAGGGGAGGTGAAGAAGTGGCAAAAGTCATGGAGTGGAAAGGAGAGAACAGATTACTATGAAGAGACAGGGAGCGGGCATTTGTGAAGGGTCTTCAGAAAATAGTTTTGCACTGCTAGAGAGGAAAAAGGTGGAGGAGGGAAATGATGAAATTAGAGAAGTAATTGATAAATGCCTGGACCAAACCGGAGTGGGGGGAAGTTCTGCTGGGAGAATTGCAACAGGGGCAAAAGGGGAAATAATGTGCAGGAGGAAGAAGAGGAGCTGGAAATGAGAGAGGGAGATGAATGGAAGCAAGCAGGGAGTAAGAGTGGTGGAATCTTAGTGCTGGGGGACTCCATACTAAGAGGAGTCAGGTGGGGTAGCAAGGGGGAGAAGCATAGTCGCATCTGGGTAGAGGCCATGCCAGGAATGACAGCAGAAAGGGTGGGATAATCTGTTCTGAAATATGCTAGCAGGGGTAGGGACAAGCCTCATTTAATTATATATCTTGGGATGAATGACCTGGCTGACAAGACAGTAGATATAGTCCAGAGGAGGTTTGAGGAACTAGCACAATTATGTGAGGGGGCAGGAAGATCAGTAACTTTTTCAGAGATACTTCCAGTGCCCAAGGCAAGCACAACAAGAAAGCCAAGGATAGAGGAATTTAATGGATAGCTAAGAACCTGGTGTTATGCTAAGGGTATGGGCTGTTGGGGGGATGGGGAGGGACCTGGGAAGACACTAGTCTCTATGCCAAGGACAGACTACACTTGAGTGAGGAGGGAAAGAAAGTGTTGAAACAGAGGATGGAGGAGTACATAGAGGAAGTTGGGAATTTAAACTAGGAGCAGCAGGTGGCAATTGGGCAAGAGATATGCAGAGACCACAGGTTGGGAAACCATATGAGCTTACCTCCCATAACAGTGACAAAGGACAAATGGCAAGTACTATTGGTGATGCTAGTAAAGGAGGGTAGGATGGGAGGGTGGAATGTGGTTACCCTTAAAGCTAGGAGCCTTGGGAGGAAAACTGCAGAGTTACAGGTGCTCATGGCAGAGGGAGAGGTGGACATTGCAGCCATCACAGAAACATAGACCACCCAATACACTGACTGGGACCTGTCTGTACCAGAGTACAGGTAATTTAATAGGGACAGGGTGATTGGGAAAGAAGGGGGTGTGGCACTATATGTGAAGGAAGGAAGGATTGAAGTATGTAAGGGAGGAAGGGGAGGAGTGTAGTATGGAGTCACTTTGGATGCAAATCCAGGATTCCAAGAATAGGATTCTTTGAATGGGAGTGGTGTACAGGCCACCATCTCAGATGGAGGAGTTAGACAGGGAACTAGCAGAACAGATCAGGAGGACCTACGAGAAGGGTAGTGTGGTGATTGTGGGGGACTTCAACATGCCAGGAGTGGACTGAAGTACCCCAACAACCAGGAACAGAAGGGAGCAGGTGCTCCTGGATGCCTTCCAGGACAGCTTCCTGCTGCAAATGGTCAGTGAACCAACCAGGTTAGGGAATACCCTTGACCTTATGCTGGCAAATAGAGACTTTGTGAGAGAACTTACAGTGGAGGAACCGCTGTCAGGGAGTGACCACCAATCAGTATGGCTCACATTGGATATGGGCAAGGAAGGAGTGGAAACTGGCACAAGAGTGCTGGACTTCAGAAGGGCCAACTTTGGGAGGATGGGGGAAGTGGTAAAAGGGTACCTGACCAGAATTCAATCTAGTATGGACACAAACCAGAGGTGGAAGGTCATAAAGCTGGGGATAGTGGAGGCAACCAACACCTGCTGCAAGGCCCAGAGCAAGAAGGCTAGGGCTAAGAAACTGAACTGGTTGAGCAAGGATGTCATGGAAAAGGTAAGGAGGAAAAGAGTTGCCTTTAGGAAGTACAAGAAAACAGGGAGGGGGGAGGACAGGGAGGAGTACTTGACAGAATTGAAGGAGGTGACAATGGCAGTAAAGGGAGCCAAAGCATCTACGGAACTCAGGCTGGCACAAGGCATTAAGAAGGGGAAGAAGGACTTCTTTAGGTACATCAGGGAGAAAAGGAGCTGTAAGGACCACATAGTAAGGATTAGGAAGGATGGGAGTTGGGTAGAAGCAGGGTGCGATAAGGCCAAAACACTAAATGAGTACTTCTGCTCAGTATTTATTAAAGAGAAGAGTGGGGTGACACCCAAGGGGGGAGAAATGGCAGAAACAGGGGGGAAGGGGTGACAGATGGGGAAATCATGGAAGGCATAGTTCGGGAGGGTTTTAAGGCACTGAGGGTGGACAAGGCGCCAGGCCCAGATGGCATCTACCTCAGGGTACTGAAGGAGCTGGCAGAGGTCCTTGCAGGACCTTTGGCAGACCTATTTAATGCCTCACTACATTTGGGGTGTGTAACTCAGGACTGGAGGATGGCTCATGTGGTGCCCCTCCACAAGAGTGGCCCCAAGGATGAACCGGGAAACTACAGACCAGTGAGCCTCACATCCATTGTGGGTAAGCTAATGGAGACTATCCTGAAGGAGGCTGGTGGCCTTCTAGAGGCCAAAGGACTACAGGACAGCAGACAGCATGGCTTCATATGGGCAGATCTGCCAAACCAATGTGGTGGAGTTCTGTGACTGGGTAACTAGGCAACTGGACAGGGGGCCATGCAGTGGATGTCCTGTATCTGGACTTCAGTAAGGCATTCAACTCAGTGCCACATGGAAGGCTGGGAAGTAAGTTAGTAGGCACAGGGACAGGATGCAAAGCTGGTGAGATGGGTAGGAAACTGGCTTCAGGGAAGGCAATAGAGGTGGTGGTGGGTGGGGAGCTCTCACACCCAAGGGCAGTGATGAGCGGTGTTCCACAGGGCTCGGTGTTGGGACCAGTGTTGTTTGGGGTATTCATTGCAGACATATCATGGGACATCAAGAGCAAGATCAGTCTGTTTGCTGATGATGCCAAGGTAGGAGCGGTGGTGGATGACCTAGGGGGGTGGCAGGGGTTGCAGGATGATCTGGCAAAGCTTGAAACCTGGTCAGACACCTGGCAACTGGGGTTTAATGCCAAAAAGTGCAAGGTGCTGCATTTTGGCTGAAGAACCCAAGGAGGAGTTACTAGCTGGGGGGAGTGCAGCTAGCCCAGACAGAGGAGGAGAAGGATCTGGAGGTGCTCATTACAGGGTCAATGAACAACTCGGCACAATGTAGGAAGGCAGCTGCAAAGGCCAACAAAATGCTGGGTTCTATTGCAGGGGTATATCCTCAAGGAGGGAGGAGGTGATTCTGCCACTGTATAGGTCATTAGTTAGACCGCACCTGGCGTACTGCATGCAGTACTGGTGCCTGTATCTGAAAAGGACATTAAGTTACTGGAGGGTGCAGGCAGGAGATAAAGATGGTCAAGGGCTGGGGACTTATCATATGAGAGGAGGCTGAGGAGTTGAACATGTACTCACTGGAGGAGAGGAGAGCAGGGGGACATGATTGAAACCTTTAAGTACATGAAAGGAATAAACAAAACAGGTACAGAGGGCTGTTCAAAGTAAGGGAGGAGGGACACCAGGGCCATGATATGAGACTAGAGGAGGAAGGTTCAGGAGCCGGAAGAGAGAGACACTTTTTACAGAGGGGTGGTGGCTGGGTGGAATGTGTTACCTGCAGAAGCGGTATCCAGTAGAACAGTGGACTGCTTCAAAGGGATGGGACAGGACAAGGGGAGGGTCAATGTAGGGAAGGTGGAACGGAGGGAGCTGCAGAATAAGGGGTGCTAGCTGCACATTCGATCAGACTTGATAGACCTCTAGGCCTTTATCTGCTGCCAAATTTCGTATGTTTGTATTTTCAAGAAGGTGGCAGTACAAGAAAAGTAATATCTGGCATATATTCAGCCTTAGGGATTATTTATATAGTTTTTTTTTGTTAGAGAACCATGGTTTTTGTCCATGAGGTGATGTAAGTTATATTTAAGCAATGTGTTGATGTCAGGAAGTCGGGTGTAATGATGGACTGTTAGCAGAGAAAATGTGATAGTAACTTTCAGAGGGGGTCGCTTTTGGTAAGGGTAAGGTAGTTATGCTTGTGATAATGGGAATATTAGGAAAGTATGAGGTCTATGCAGAAGTGGAGTACAAATATGCACAGTTTCATAAGTATGTGCTCAGAATGCAGGCAAATGTGATATGCAGGTTTGTTTTAGAAATACGTAAAAATAATGATACACGCAATTGATAGAAAAATAGGTAATTACATAGACATATAGATAGAGAAAGAGAGAGAGAGACAGACAGATAGACAGGCAGAATAGGAATGGCAGTGAAGTATTGAAGTGACACCAACCCCACCCCCACCATTCAGAGATGGACAGGCATTGGGGTGTGCCTTTGGGTCATTGCCCATAACGCTCACGCCATTTAACCTCACCCTACCCTGCACACATAGACGAGTGTTGAGGTGTGCCTTGGGGGTTCAAGCTTTACACTCACCCCATTCCATAAGGAAATATGCTGAAATGGGTACAGTACTTATAAGAAAATGGAGTCAACTTTGGGGCTGAAGAGTCAAAGGCACACCTTGATCCCTGTCACTTGCTGCAGGAAGGGGATGGGGCGGAATGATGTGAACATTACTCTTGACAATTCCACGTCACACCCCTGATGCCTGTCAGTCCCTACAGGGCAGGATGTTATGGTCAGAAACCCTAATGCCCTGGGCATTGTTATGTGACTTCTTAACCTAGCAACAGCATTTAATGCATTACATTATAAGGACAAGTAAATGTTTTTAATACATGGACAGGCATTGGGTGTGCCTTTGGGTCATTGCCCATAATGTTCATGCCATTTCACCTCACCCTATCCTGCAGAGACAGACAAGTGTCAAGGTGTGCCTTGGGGTGTTCAAGCTTTACACTCACCCCATTCCGTAAGGAAATATGCTGAAATGGGTACAGTACTGTATAAGAAAATAGAGTGAACTTTGGGGCTGTAGAGTCAAAGGCACACCTCGATACCTGTCACTGGCTGCAGGGTGGGGATGGGGGTGGAATGGCATAATCATTTCTGTTGACAATCCCAAGTCACACCCCTGATGTCTGTCAGTACCTACAGGGCAGGGTGTTATGATCAGAAACCCTATTGCCTTGGGCGTTGTTATGTGACTTCTTAACCTAGCAACAGCGTTAAATGAATTACATTATTAGAACAAGTAAATGTTTTTAATACATTTACAGATAGTTACATAAACGTAATTTTGTTCACAGAATCATTTAAATTTAGTAACAGTGGTAGGGTAGTACAAAGCAATTACCCAGACAACTTGAAAACTATAACTACTTTATATTGTACATTGACACCCCATAAGGACCTCCATGAAATTGAGATGCAAATGTCACACATTTATCAATTTTCTAACAGGAATATTTTACTAGCCTAAATACATTTCTTGCTTCGGTAACTGCTTAGCACATCTATTGCATGATCTAATTATTGACATTTTATAACAGCTGTGCAATGTACTGCTGCTTACTACATCAACATCATGAATTATAAAACAGATGACTGCCATAACTATGGAGGCAGTATATCACAGTGGTTTAAGGCTCTGAGCTGCAAATCTGGAGATATGGGTTTGAATCCCACAGCCCCCACTCGCACACTGGGTGACCCTGAGCAAGTCACTTAAATTCCATGTTCTCCCAGGTTGCCCCTGTAAACAATCTTTCAGCTTAGTGCGCCACTCCTGGTTAAACAATTGAAAGAAAAATAAAACACAATGTATAATTTTTCTTGCTTTATTTTGCTACAAGCTTGACTAATACATCCATCCTTAAATGTACTTTTATCTGGCACGTGACCGAAAGGAATCACTTTAAATCGTGTATAAATAAATAACCAGAATACTTGTCGTATATCTTCTCCTTTCACCCATGACATTGTGTCTATATTTATATCTTAACTTCAAAGCACTAAACGTATTCAAATGCAAAACACAAGACTTTATTCTCTTTACACATTACTGCTAAACTACAGGTCCCAGAGAAAGAAACATATAAAGCTTCCCTAGCTACTTGGGTGGGTGCTTCAGCTGTGTGTGTGTATGGGGGGGGGGTATAAAAAGCTTTTAAGAAACAGATACTCTAGTATCCAATATGGGATAGTCTTCTTTGGCTGACATATTTTACTCCTTTGTGGGCTTATACGTTAATTGTCATTCTTGTGTTGCAAGTGTTTGCTTTCCTCAAGTGCTGTAATTTCAGCATGCAGTTTCACAAGTGCTGTATAAGGATGCAGTTTCAGGCACTCCTTAATTACTTTTTCTTTCCTTCTGAACCTTAAGCTCTGATGCCCTGGGCAGCTCTGATAGTCAGTTGTTCCAACATGATAGAGCCACCTCATGCCCCTCCCACATGAACCCCCAAAAAAGGTGGGGGTGGGTCTTTAGGAGCTTCTCAGGTGGAGGTGTGGGTGGATCTTACCCCCCAAAAAAACTAATGCTGCATCCCACTACTCAGGTTCCTGTTCTTGTACCTCCCATTTAAGAAAGAAAATAGTGCTCTGCAACCATTGACTATCATGAAAGCGTATTTATTTGATGGCGGAAAGCATTTCTTGGAGAAGGGTAAGACGGAGGAGCCTATTTACACCTTCAGCCAATTCCATGAACAGAAAACATGACATCAGCCCTTTTGTACATGGAAAATATCTGCAGGCTCCGCCCACTGCAGCCATAAAAAGCACATGCTCTACCATCCCTTCATCACAGGCCCTTGACCCACAATAAAAAAAACATCCCTGGTGGTCTAGTGGAGTTGGCATGTTCTGCAGTTGAAAAATATAGGCTGCTCTCACCTCTTCCCTCTTCAGTAGTCTTGGCTCCCCCTACCTTGCAAAAGTAGCCACCGTGTCAAGCAGTACCAGGTTGATTAGTGGAACTGGTTATGTCCATTTTCTATATAAAAATAGAAATGTCTACATTGTATGTGTGTGTGCCTACTGCATATCCTGGTCTCAGTGGTACTTCTATAGTTCTAAGCATGATTACTAGACCCTGTTGTGTTTTTTTCAGTACATTGCAGTTATTACAAGTACCTACAGCATGCTATTGGATTTTAGAATTGTCTTTGGATAGTATGTATCCAGTCTGATTAACTCTCCAATTCTGGGTTGTATTGGGTAGCCCATTTTCCAGTTTATCAAATCTGACCCCAAACTGTGCTGTCCAGCATGTTCTGGAGAGGTTGTCCACACCAAAACCATTGCTTCCCTTCACTGAGGACAGTGAAGTAAACAGTTCCAGGACTGGATGACCTCATATCTTGGCACAGGAAATCTGCAAAAGCAATAGCTTATCTCACATCCTTTATCTTTTTCTTTTGTGCATAAAACTCTGCAAACTCTCTCCCCCTCCTTCCCCTCATTCCCTAAGGGGATATTCACTGCTTAGTCTCATGAGTGGGAACAACAGTAATTGGTGGCTTGTTGGCGGGGGGGAGCCTAATTGGCAAAATGAAGAAATTGATTTGGCAGCTGTGAAAAGAATGAAAAGATAAAAAGTATTTTGTATAAAATACATGTCGCTCACTGGATTAGCCTCATTTGCATGCATGCGCATGTGACAGAAGCTCTCTCCATCTTTACAGAACATTTTTTTCCATCTTCTGTTTATATCCTGACTACTCCATTGACCCCATTCGTCGGGTGACCCCCAGCCCTGACACCTAACATATGCGGGACACTTACTCCATCTGTTTCTCATCTTCCATGAGTGAGCGGGTTCCTTGGTAGGTGTCGCAGAACATGCGGGGTCACCCGCATCATGCTGCTGTGTTGGTCTTTTTCCTCATTTTCTCCCTGACCCAGCTGGAATGCAAGCAATGGCGTACATGTACTGTGCGAAGGTGCAGCACTCCTCTGTGCCTATACCTCAGCCAACTAGGTATGTGAACACTGCTGTGCCACCTGGCCTGTACTGGGTGGCAGCCAAGCAGCAGTACGCACTGCCACCCATCCTCCAAGGAGGACAACTAAGGAGGTTCAGTCCTCCTTTCTTTGGCCAACCCCCTGAGAGACCCTGGTCCAATCCCAAACCCAGGTAACTGGCGTGATGACAGGTGAGGCATCAAGCATCTCAGCCCTCTGCAACACTGAGCCACCTTCACAGAACATTTTTTTTAAACATATGGCAAAACCAACCACTGATACACTTGTACTTTACCTGCAACTAAGATGTATCATTTCAATGTTTTATTATTAATCCTTGGAACAGGTACCATTTATTTAACATCACCCTTACATTTTTTATGCAAGTGATTTGATTTTTACTACAGCATGCTATGAGATTGTTTAGTTATTAGTGTAAGCCCCTCCCCCTCTTGCTGTCTAGGAGTATACCAGGTGATAACTTTGGGGGGAGGGGCGCTCATACCCAGAAACACAGTCACAAGAATTGACTCATTTACCTGGTTCTGAAGATGGTACGGGGGTGTTGACAGTATCTTCAGGGGGTGCTAACAGCTATAGGGGCAACTGAGGTTAGCAAATCACAAAGTTCCACATTGATTAAATTCATTGTCCACAACATGTAAAAATGCAAAAAACAGATTTAATCTGAGACTGAATTAACCACTCCATAGAGTGTGAGGAACAGTTCAAATGGTGGGCTTTCCACATAGCACAGGCCATGCTTACATTCTGGCAGCAAATATTTGATCCAGAGATCTTCACTGCTATATTCTCCCTAGGAGCTGAATCATGCTTCAACTGATGGTGTCAGAAGACTTTCTGAGGCAAAAAAAGGCTGCCGAGGAACAGGCCACTTCCATTGTCCCTCCTGCACACACTTCCATTTAATTACTAATGCAGGTCACAGCTCACTCCAGTACCATGCTGACACTATGAGCACTCCTTGGAAATAACACCTAAAACCAAGCTGCTCCTGGCAGTCTCAACTTCTCAGTGTGCTGCAAACATTGGGGGCCCTGTAGACCCTGTTGCCCAGCTGAACACAGGACAAGTCCCAAACCGGTGACCGAGATGCAGGCTGCCACTACTGCACCCCAACTAATTGGGCTCCCACCACCGACTCATGCACCCAGGACCCTGTGGCAGTCAACTAGGCCAAAATGATATGGGGAACCCTCCATGCAAACTGCCCCAGTGCCAGGGATCATGGATGCGGGCTACACTCACTTCTCGGGCCAATGCCCCCAACCTCCCATGGCATGGAGTCCCTGTCCCCTGCAGTGGACAACTGAACACTACCATGTCCCCTATGACCTGGCCAACACCAAAACTTCAAGGGTAGTGGGCAAATGCCCCACCCCACCCCGGCCCTGAACCTCATTCTTCATGGCTGGAAATGGCAGATCCCATACCTGAACGCACATCTTCCATGGGCCTCTTCCTCCTCCCCCTTTTTCACACCAAACCCCACCATTTATACTACCTGGGAGCCAAGCCTCACTTGCCAGCAGGTGGTCCCAAACCCCACAGCAGCTTATTACAAGGCCACTACTAGTAAGCTCCCATAGGGGGCTTACACTAGTTTTTGAATACTGCTTATGAAATACTCAAAATAAAGTTAAGACATGAAATGGGCAGTAGAGAGTAATGCAATATGGAGAATAAATTATTTAATTTCCAAAGTGCTAGAAATATCTGAAGTATTTGAAGTGATCTGACTTTGATGTGATGTTATGGGGATAAGCCATGTAAACTGGCAAAGCATTTGTATATGCTTCTTTTCAAGTTGGTTTATATAAGGAGACTAATAAGTCATTAAGCTACTTGAGCTTACAAGATCATAGTTTTTTAAGAAGACTCAGTGACTACAGTTTCAAGAACAAGACAAGCATACCAGGGAGCACCAGTAGACTTGTTGTTGGGCACAAATGGTTTACATGTAAGGGGCTCATTGTTTTAGAATTCCCTAGAAAAAATGGAAAAAAGCCAGTGCCCTCCTGCATCCCGAGGTGCTGGATCTAGGCAGTTAAGCTGAAATTGTCAAAAAGCACAAAATAACCAACACATTCCCACACATGCCCATGCAATGAACAAAAGGCTACATATTAAATCCATTTATTTTGTGAGAATATGTGAAAACGTATAGTAAAACCTCTTTTTTTGTGATACTGTACTGCACACTTAGGACATCAGAATATTAACAATATTTCTTAGGGCTCAACTGCAGTTTTTAAGTACTCTGCAGACTGCATACTAAGGGCACATTGGTGTTTGTTTTTTAATTTTTTGGTAACCAGTTAAGGCCCACTGGGCACAAGGCCCATTTATGGGGACGATCTGGGAGCACAGGGATATTAAGTGACTTGCACAGGGTCACAAAGCACACAAGTGAAGATTGTGAGACTCAAACCCAAGTCTGCTAAATGTAACAAGTTCATCCACAGCTCATTACTCAAACCTCTAGGTTATAACTCTGCCATTAATGGCAGATTTCAAACGTGTCCTTAATAGAGTAGGATGTATTATGAATTTACCTAGACTCTCTCTCCATTAGAGATCTGCACTCTGTCTCAGTAGTCCAAACAAAATACCATAATATGCCAACAGCAGGTTTAAAAAAAAAAACTTTTAATGGTTTTGTTTTACCCACATCAATGCAAGAACAACATAAATGTATTATCGTGCAAAACATGCTTACATTTAGTTACCTAAAGCACTTCATGTATGTTACAGTGACAAAATGTTCCCACAGAGCTGATCTACAGGGATTAAGGATTATACAGTAGAGATATGCTTTACGGTTTGTGGTTTATATTTATCTAGGGTGGCCAAACACTGTGGGGGAAATTACTTATTTAATTAGGATTTCAAACTATGTATATTAATATGACCTGCCTGGCCTTGGAGTTAAGAGACTTTCAAAGAGTATAATTTTTTTCATAAAACACAGACTTCTTAACGGAGTTGTGATTGCATTTGCTTGCATGCTTGACTTGCCCATCTACATGTATTACTCCCCTATTTGTTTGCCCCTAGATTGTAATGTAATTGTGTCCTGTACTTGTTTACTGTTTTTTGTTTTGGTGGTTTTGCAGTTTGCTGTTCCCATGGACCCTGTTACAATTTCTTCTGTTTTAGATTGCACCATTTCTTTTGCTTTGCTTTGATTTGACTTAGCTAGCAGTATAACCTGGAGGTTAGAGTAATGGGCTGTGAATGAGCTTGCTTCATCCAGCAGCCCACAGTCCCCATTTGCATACTGCATGACCCTATGCAAGTCACTTAACCTCCTTGTGCTCCCAGGATGCACCTGGAAACAAGCTTCCACTCACTGTGCCTTTCCCAGCCAAAAACTGTAAAACAAAATATATTGTCAGGTCCATTAGCTGCAAAGCCCATTTTCAAGAACGACAAGGAAAAAATAAACACATAACATGTATTACAGGATAATATGTATTACAGAATAGTAACAATACTTTAAAGTGAATTTCTGATTTACTGCTGTAAGCTATTGGGCTTCATAGCCCAATACCTTATAGCAGTGCGAGCTGAGTGGTATGAATTTTTTAATTTAAAGTACAGTATTTTTATTAGGGGAAGGTATTGTTACTGGTGCCGAAGCCTCGGCCAGCTGATCCCTTCCAGCTTCCTGGTGGCCCCGCTCCACCCCAACTCTTCCCCCATGATCTCTGAAATTGTGATGTGTGGCCAGGGAGAGCATGGGGGCGAGCCTCATACAAGTCTATGGGGGCTATTTTAAAAGTCAGATTTTAGACATTTTAAACAGTCTTAGAGGAAAAATTAAAGCAGTCGCTTAACTAAGACAGTCCCTCTTAGTTAAGCGACTGCTTTAATTTTTCTCTAGAAATGTTTGGAATAGAAGAAGACTGGATGACTCCTCCTCCAGTTCTTCACCATCAATTGTGGTATATTAATGGTCTGTCACTGTTTTTTTGTTTTGCTGTTTGTATGCTGCAGTTTCCTAAAGGGGCCATTGGCATGGTATATCAAGACTTTAGCAAGGCCTTTGACACTGTGACACATGGCAAGCTTCTACCAAAAGTGCACATGTGCAGTGTCAAGACATGCACACAATGAACTAGTAACTGGTTTGGGGGGTAGGGGGTTGTTGTGAATAAGCATGGAGCAGGGTACTCAGCTGCATCCCTCAAGGATTCATACTGGGGTGACTGCTGTTCAACATTTTCATCAGCTGTCTGGAAGCTGGGGTCTCCAGTCGGGTGCTTTTATTTACTGATGGCACAATGCTGGCAAGGGTGGTGGATTGCCCAATGGACAGGCACAAACATCAGGAGGACCTGAACAAACCGGGTGGTTGTGGATTAGCATATTTCTCTGAAACAACACAACTGTCAAATGAATTCCCAGCATATCAGTATTACTTTCTAGAGCATACTAAGGATTTAATCCTTTCTATTGGCAGTTTGGATACATTCCGACCAACATGGTGACTGTAGTGCCCCTTGTGTGAATGAAGAGCAACAATGCACATGGCAGAACAAGGGTCTGAGGATCAAAACTCTGAGTAACAGTAAAAGTTCAATCTGTCCTTTGAAACACAAACTAAACTCAATAACAGACAAAAAAAATGTCACATACAGTAGATACAATGCAAACTGCCTTGCCATACGTGCATGTGTATCAAGTATTTACTACTGTATATTTAAAGTGAACAAGAAATGTGAACTAATTGGCACCAGCTTGTAATATTCTTAGTTTTTGAAATGATATTCATACCTCTACTGTACATGATCCGTATTTAATTGTACCTGAATTGAAGTTGATATAGAAAACTGGTTTGTATAGTTTTCTCTTTAAGGGCAACATTCTTAACTGTTTGCTTCATGGACTCAGTAATTTGGAATTGTCACTGTGTCATGGATTGTATACTAAATGCTAAACATGCACTGCTGATGTACCAGAACAGTGTAAAAAGTTCCGTACACAAACCGTGACCTAGTAACAATTCCAGATAACTGCTTCCATGAAGAAATAGAGAGCTCTTGCTCCCATTTAGTCTGGACTAATACTGGTGCCTGGGTTTTCAGACACCATTAGAATGTGATCCTGGCAGGAAATAATGGTGTCCTGAGGTTGTCTTAAAAGACATGCTCCCAGGAGCTGTAGCACCAGTGAGACTATATCCAGAGTGGTGAAAGGCAACTGCTGACTGCTCAGGTAAGCCCTAGCCAGAAAACACCTGTAGTGATCTGAAGTTGGCAGGTTATACTATGTCTGTAGGTCACAAAAAGCAAGCATTCCAGATTGCTTGTAGAACTATATCAGAACAGACAATCCAGACCATAGTCAGTCACAGAATTTAAAGGTTTACCCTGCAGTTCAATGGGAGTTGCCTGACTCCTCCTCCTTTTCTTGTTAACAAAAAAACCCACAATCCAGCAGCCCCCCATGTACTGTTTTACACATACCTTCCCCCACCCCTCATCAGTCTGTGGCACTCTGCCTCTGCTATGGTTCTTTAGCAATAACTTTTCCTTTAGCCTTGAGACCATTCTCCTGGCACCTCTACTGAGGGCAGAATACCAGAGAAAGAGACAAACAAAAGGATCATACAGTTGCATAAACACATACATGCTCTGGCAGCCTTACCTTGAATTTATGGTCTAATCTCTTTGGCAGAAACTGAGGGTGGAGAGCTAGGGTTAAGAAGACTAAGAGATGAGGATGTAACTTTAGACGATGGACTAAAGACCACCAGTGAGTGCCTTTATTTGTAAGAAAAGGGTCTGAATGACCACACTATTCCCACTGAGTGGTGATATTGAACAGACAGCTCTCTATATAATGGACTGAGAACAGGTCTTGTTCCAAAGAGGCCAAAATCTGTACAGGGGATGGGTGAAGAAGGGGAACTATAGCATATAACCTGGCTGCTGGGAGATTGGGGAGGCCAGAACCTCTTCAAATGTTTGGTAACTAGCAGGGAATATCCCAACTGCAGATGATGCCACAACCATATGAATTGTGAAATTTGGTGCATCCATGTGGTCCAGCCACCCATCAGAATAGAGATTGGGTGGGAATAGAAGAAAACCAAAAAATGAAGGAGAACCATCATTATAATAGCTTCAATTCCATTTTTGAGGGTGAAAGGAAGAAGGGGCAATCTATCAAAGTCTTGCATCAGGTAAGTGGTATGGGGGAGATAATTGATATCAAACAGATGCTGACTTTCCTGAGTAATGTGAACACCAAGGTATTTAATTGATGTTTGGGACCACTGCAAGGGGTAACAGTGCTGGAGGATAGGGGAAGGGGTCCAGTTAAATAGTAATACATTGGTCTTTGCTTGGCTAATCTTGTATCCAAATAACCCGCTGAATGCTTTAAGCAGTACCAGACCTTTCTGGAAGGAAATTTCTGGAGTCCCAATATATAGCAGAACATCATCTGCATCTAAACCCAGGTGATGTTCCTTACCACCCACAGTGATCCTGGCCATATCAGGGGATTAGTGCAATAACTGTGCCAGTGCTTCCAAGTACACTGCAACAGGGACAGTGGGCAACTCTCGCAGCTGCTCCATTGCAATTCAAAGTCAGCAGAAAGATGACCATTCACCCAAACTCAGGCTGTAGGAGTGAAATAAAGAGCCAACAGGACTGTTCCAAACTGTGAAGGGAAGCCAAATTTCAGAAGAGTGGCCTGTAAGAAATTCCAAGACACCAGGCAAAGGTCTTCTCCACATCCAGGCTTGCTAGGAACATGGGAGACCATGACCAGTGGCTAGGAACATGGGAAACCATGACCAGTATTCACTGTTGATATCTTGGAGGGCTTGCTTTACACTATCAGATGTTAGTCTATTACAGACAAACCCAGTTGGGGCTGGTGCAGTCAATAAGGAAAGGAGGGGATCCAGTCGGCTAGCTAGAATTGAGGCAAACCACTTATAATGCATATTCAGAATAGATATCAGATGATTAAAATCACAAAAATCAGGGTTCTTCCTGGGTTTAGGTATGATTAAAATAATGGAGGATCACCAAAAAATGGGAGCAACCTATTTTTGGATCATTGCCGGGCACACCCTGTGAATTATAGGGAGAATGAGATCTTTAAAAGTGTTAACGAATTCCCCTGTATTCCCGTTGAGGCCCAGGAACTTTTTAGTTTTCATGCTATGTAAAGAAAGTGCTACCTTAGCAGCAGAAACATGTCACAGGAGGTCACTTTCCAGATCGACTGGCAGGGTAAGAAGGTACAGGGTGTCAAGAAAAGACATTTGTTCTTTGGGAGTAGGGGGTTCTTGGGGTTGGGCATCTAGAGCAGCATGGTAAGATCTGAAAGCATGGGCTATTTGATCAATCCCAATAACTAAACGGCCACCTTCAGAATGGTGTATCTTGGCTATTGCTGACACATCAAAAAAATTCTGAGCCATTGAGTCAAGAGCTGAGTGGCTCTTGGGCCTTCTTGATAATAATTATGTTTTAGATAGTGAAGGGAACATTTGGTTTGAAAAGAAATAAGGTTGTCTAGCTGCCTTTTAACCTGTGTGAGCTGGGATGGATCTGCTTGCATCCTGGCTTTATGTTTTACTTATGTTGAACTTGTAGAAAATATAAGGAACCCTCATGGTCTGCCCTTCTAGCTAGATGCTCCTTGTGCTTTCTGGAGGCAAAAGCAATTAGTTACCCTGGCAAAACGGATTTCAGTGTGTCCTGTAAGATGCAGAAGGTGACCTCACCTGTATCACTAGTAGTTAAGTAATCCTATGCCTTCTGTTGTTGTTGAAATTCTGGATCCTTAAGGTAATACATAATAAATCCACATGCCATGTTCTAACATTGAAAATTGAAATCTAGAGATGTAGTAAGCGGGGCATGGTCTGTGTAGGAGATGGGGCCAATATGACAGGAGATAACTCGATGAAAGTGGTCCAGAGGGACAAAAAAAAGTCAAATCTGGCATAGGTCTAATGAGTTGCAGAGTAGTGAATGTAATTTTTCACCAGTGGGTGAAGACAATGCCAAACATCTGTCCAACCCCGAGCTGACAACTGGCATCTGATATACTTTTGTGCTGGGGATTGTGTGTGTATGTGTGTGTGTGTCTAATGAAGGAGGAATCCAGAGCTGGGTTTAATTGAAGGTTAAAGTCCCTCATGAGGATCAGCATGTCAAAAGCATTCACTAAAATTTTGCTTAGGATGGATCTCAGAAAAGGAGTCTCCGTCCCATCCTGGGGGGAAAATACATTAGCTAAGGTTGCAGCAATACCATCAAGGTGACCTTGAACCATAATAAGAAAACCTCTAGTATCCCCAAGAGCTCACTGCTCCTCAAGGGAATATTATGAGAGATCAAAATAACACCTGTCAGTGCTTTCAAAAAGGGGTGTGATGAAAAGAAATTAATCTTTAGCCACATTTAATCAGCTTGTAGTGTTCCAGGTCAGACAAGTGAGTCTCCTGCAAATGTACAATATGAGGGCATTTTCTCTGAATAGAGGAAAGCACATTCACCCAATGGAGAGGGTTATGAAGGCCATTAACATTAACAGAATACAATTTCACCTTATGGGAACCAATCATAGCCATAATGCAGGAGGACAGGAGACAGAGCTATCAGCTTCTGTTGAAACAGTGAAATGGGTTGCCAACAATCAAATCGACACCTAGAACCAAACCAATAAAAACAATACCTAGGGTCTGGATGAACTGGAGCAAACGAAAACTTGAAAACAAAAGGTGCTTTCAAGGTGGGGGTTGAAAAACCAATCCTGCCCCTTGATGTGAAAGCACCCTGACCTACCGAAAGACCTGGGTTCCCTCACAGCAAGAAATCCCAAAGGCACAAAGCTCTACAGGGCTTCCATGTTTTGAGGGACTCACAAGGAAAATGTGGTAATCAGGGAACAAAATCACAAAGCAAGGAGGAAAATGTAGGAGGAGTCTGCTATACGCCTCCTCTATCGAAAGAAAAAGGGGCATTACAACCCTATCTTGGGGAGGTGGGGACTCAGGCCTACCCACATCTGAAGTGTAGTGGAAGAACCAGAACAGAACCGAGACTTGCAGCCCTACATCACAAGTTGCCTGCCTACCAACAAGGGGAAATCCAAAGGTTAATAAAAGAATACAAACTGGGGTGGACCAGGGCTGTGGTCACAGGTACCAATTGTGTGGAGTCATAGAAAAAATAATCATATGTATCACAAGCAAAGTTAATCAGGAGGTAATCACTATGCACAGGGATACATATATATTTATAGCTGGGGCACAGCATAATACAAACATGTAAGAACAAGAAAAACAAGGTGCCGCATCAGCATGTGGTCTGAAAACAAATCAAAATGGTAATATTAAATGCACACTGAAAATAGAAAATAGAGACAGAATTAATGTTCGACCATAAATCTTCAGGAATTATCTGAAAGAGAAAAAATACTGTCAAAGCATCAATTCTAACTCTATTTTCTATTTTCAGAGTGCATTTAATATTACAATTTTGTTTTGTTATAATACAAACATGCAGTAATGATATAAATAAACCAAATGTCTAGTGTGGATGTCCATTGCTCCCATACTTCTGCTTGCACAGGAGCGCACAGTCAGGTACAGCAGAGTGCAGGGGCCTGATATTGAAAGAGGTGCAAAGAGCAGTGCCAAAACTTGCGCTGTGCCTTGCACTTGCCCAGGTGTCCAAAAATGCTATACTCAGTGGAATAGCCCACCGGTGCTATTGGACTGAATACAGGCCATGTCAGCTTATTGCAAAGCCACTTAGTGCTGGGCAGATATGGCTCCTGAGATAGGGTGCCACAATGGCTTGTGCCCACACTAAATTTCCAATATTCAGACAGCCCCATGCAAATGAGCCCATTGGGCATGCAAGGCACTAAGGGGACATTTGCATGCCCATTATAGACTCATTTGCATGGGGAGCAAGGCTGGATTATGCGGTGCTGTCCCCCAATTGTCTGGTCCCAGATTGCTACTGTATCCCTGGTGCTAGTGGTCTCCCTTCCCCATGATCACTGTCCTGATGTTGAAAATAAAGTTTCCCTGGTGCTATTGGTCTTCCCTGCTGACTGCCAGCCCAATGTTAAATATTATACTTTCCCTGGTGTCCAAAGGTCCCTTCCTTCACCCACACCGCTGCCTGTTGTTTCATTACTTAGTTCCTGGTATCCAGTGGTCCCTCCTCCATTCTGATCCCCTGTAGACCACAATAACACCAGTCCCTGATGTCTAGTGTTCCCCCCCATCTTGATCTCCCATAGAATACCATGAAATCATTCCCTGGTGTCTAGCAGACCCCTCCCATCCCTGATCCCCTGTATACTACCATAACGTGGTTCACTGATGTCTAGCAGACCCCAACCCCCCTACCCTGGCAGGTGGTGCCTCACCACCCCTCCCCCATTCCAACCCCAAGCTGGCAACCAGCACAGTCCTCCTCTCTCCACTATGGCTGGCCACTGAATGAGCCGTCAATGTGCGTGTACTGTGCACTGTGTTATGGGTACGCTCTCTCTGACAGCTCAATATGCTAGTATTGCATGGAAGTAAGCCTTCATCTGAATTGTTGGTATTTACAAGGGGACTGTGCAAAACACCCTTGGATGGTGTAAATACTCTGAATATTGGACTGTGCCAATATTCAGGTCCATGCCCCTCAATTTGCATTGTGCCTCCCTCCAAAATTTACCTGGGCACAAATCCTGTTTACCCGTTCTAACCGGGCTTTTGAATATGGGACATCCACGCAACAACCAGTTTGTGTGGGCAAATTTGGCTTTGTGCCCAGGCAAACCTTTGAATATCTGGCCCCAGATGTCTATAAAGGAATAACACCTCCATCATTAATATTCAAAAAAGGGGACCTGATATATAAAGATCAAGCAGTTTGCTCTGTAGCACAACCGGCTATAAGCAAATAATCCAAGTAGTGAGATGTACAGTAACAGCCTGCTGCAGGAATCGTAACTCCAACCTAAAAATAGTTTAAAGAGAAAGCATGCAGGATTATTTACTGACTACCCAGAAGTCAGCCATGTCTCCACCACTGCTTTCAGGGAGAGAGGACTAGAAATACTCCAACAAGGGGGAGAAAGTCTGTAGCCCCATGCAAGGCTGACAGGACCCAGATTGAGTACAAAGTCTTTAAAACATCAGAGTTATCTTATCAAAACATCCCAGATATTAGAGGGAGCTGAGGCAGAGGAAAAGGGCCTGCAAGGTACAAATCCCCCAACAGGGGCATCTCCTTCCCCTCCCTTCTAGAGCCCCAAAGTGTCTTGGTTCACAATACCAGTAGTGCAAGGGTCATTAAAAATACCCTGCTGCTATGAAGAGTTGCATTGACCTATCTGCTGGGATATACCAGAAGGATCTAGAGTGAGCAGCTGTTGCTTACATTGTTATGGGGAACCAGTGGATCAAAGAGAGACTTCATCTGACCTCCTTGTGACACTACTACATGGACATCACCCCTATTCTGTGTAATTCAAACAGAACACAGACAGAAGCCTAGAGATAATCAAAGTAGAATCCTTGCCAAAGGCAATCTGCACAACTCACTGCAGGCAGCAGCATCAGAGGTCCTCGGGGATGGAACTGCAGGGGAGAACAAAAGCAACCCCTGTGGAGAACCATCAGAGTTTACCCACTGCTAGCTAGACAAACAGATCTGGAAAGATTTTATAATGTAACATCCAAACAGAAACGTAAAAACTTAGAAGATTGTTGGCAGAAAAGGACTGTTGGGCCCATCCAGTCTGCCAAAGGGTTCCCTGCCTATTGTACCCCCAGACCCTAACTGGTCTCCAGGGACCCTCCCTCTTCCCTGTATCTGTACTAATATGCCCTGTGTTTATCCCTTGCATACTTGAAGCCTTCCACCTTTGTAGCCTCCATAAATTCAGCTGGCACTTGGTTCCATGCATTTACCACCCTTTCTGTGAAGTAATTCCTTATATCCTTCCTGAAATTCCCCCTTCCAATTTCATTGCATGCCCTGTAGTCCTGGAGCTCATCCTCTTTTGGAAGAAGCTCTCTCCCTGCACTCTGTTCACCCCCTGTGAGGTACTTGTAATTCTTGATCATGTCACCTGGGTGGACCTGAGAGTGATGATCAATAGTGACCTGAAGCACTCCGTGTAGTGTACGAAAGCAGCAGCAAAGGCAAACAAGATGCTGGGATGCATATCTAGGGGGATCAGTAGTAGGAGAGCGGAGGTTATACTGCCCATGTACAGGTCACTGGTAAGGCCGCATCTAGAGTATGGAGTTCAGTACTGGTGCCCACACCTCAAAAAAGACATTAACCTTCTGGAGAAGGTCCAGAGGAGGGCAACAAAGGTGACAGTGGGTCAGCAGGGTAAGGCATATGAGGAGAGGTTGAGGGCAGTGTCAGTGGCTCAACAGGTAGCACACTCAGCTCTGAGGCTGGGAGATCAGAAAGCTGTGGGTTCTATCCCCACACCAGGCACTTGGGTTAATATCCCAATACTGACACTGTAGTGCAGCATGAGGAGGGTGCTGCACTCCTGAGGTGCTGTCTTTTGGATGAGACATTAAACTGAGGTCCCATCTGCCTGTTCTGGTGGTAGTTCAGGTGGATGTTAACGATCCCATGGCACTTCTCGAAAAGAGTAGGGGAATTTTTTATTATGATAACATCAAAAATGCATCAGTACAAACAGTGTTGAATCACACGATAAGAGACACAAATCATAAGAAAAAACAAATAAGTATTACAACTCATAATAATGGATCAAAAACAGGATTACATGATACAAACTTACAAAAGACAGAAATAAGAAAATTGGCATTACAGCATACCGCTTAGAAACAGTTAGACACTCATTTATACTTAATAAACATATTGAAACCTTTCCACCAATGGAGTACCTTTTGGGAAGAATACTGAGCAACATCAGAAACATGGATTTTAACCATAGCTTGGTAAATTAGATGACAAACCATATCATATGGCATCATCTTTCGGGTGTAAAACCCATTGGCACCTGCTTTGCCACAAATAATATTTTAAGCAACAAAAAAAAAACTGATAAAGTATCTGGGTGGTATAATGCTCCCACTTGGGAATATTGACCCAATAATAAGAACTCATAAGTCATGTGACCCAACCATTTCAAATTCCATGACAGGGCTAGATATGACCATAAAGATTTAACATAGGAACACCTGAAGAAACAGTGCTCTGTAGGTTCTTCTAAGTTAATGCGATCCATATAGGGACAATTCCTTTCTTCCAAGGCCTTATGTTTTGCATTGTCCCTTATAGTTATTCTGCCATAAACAGAAAGCCACACATGCACCCACACATGGGGGGGGGGTTCTAGGATTAAGAAGCTGAACTAGAACCAATTTATTGTTTTGAAGGGGACAGTTTTTAAAAACTTGTTCTGTTGAAGAGATCAAAGCCATAACTGTCTGATACAGCTGATGCCCAGTACTCTGTAATATCAGCTGTTTTAAAATGCCCCATTTAAACAATTTAGATGCTACAAGCCAAAAGAAATCTGGTATGTGGAGGTAAACAGATACTTTAGGAGGGGTTACTCACCAGGCTCACAAATATTTAGACAAAATCAATCGAGTCCAGTTATTATGGGTTTCCTATGAGGGAGCTAATCCACATTTAACTGAACAGAGTATGGAAGAAAATAATGGAATCGATCATTCCAAGGCCACCTTTTTCTTTAGACAGATAGGTAAAGCACTGTTTTATAGGGTTTAGTCTGTTTCCCCAGAGCATCTGGAAGAAGAGGCTATACAACTTAACCTCCAGGTGCCCGGGGTGGGATTATATCATGGCTACATAAAGTAATATGGGGATGAGAAATTGTTTGATTATCTGAACTCTTTTAATTTTGGACATTTTTCAATGTCTTCACCAAGCGACTTTGGATTCCACCTTCTGTAACCCGATTTCTCAGTTTAGTAATGGCAAAGAAAATTTGATATCCTCTACACACATGGGGACTGGAAAATCAGTACCAACAAATAAACCCCTGCATTTTGAAATATTTAATCTTGAATTTGAAAGATGGGAGTAATCTTCCATATTTTGAAGAAAAAAGGTAACTGAGTGTGATCTATGAAAAAAAGACAGACATTGTCTGTTTAAGCTTGGACTCATAACTCCTCCACTAACCCTGTTCCTGTAATACCTGTCCATGTGGGAGATTGGATCAATTTTTTAAACAGGGGGTTCAGGGTAAATATATAAAGAAGTGGATTAAGGGGGCACCCTTGACGAACATCCTAGAGACCATAAAGCCCTATGTGATTTGTTGCCAAATAACAGGATGGACAATGGTTGAGGAGTACATTAATTTCAATTGTTGAATCATACAGTCGGGAATCCCATAGGCTCTGAAGGTAGAAAACAGAAAGGGTGTGTGTATCCTATCAAAGGCTTTTTCCTGATCGATGAAAAGAATGCAGCCAGATTTTCCATTTAAGGACAAATAGTCAAGTTAAATCCCTTATAACCATAAGGGCATGCAGTATCTTCCTAGAGGGAGGGCCACAAAACTGATGGGGGGAAATCACCTGGGTGGCATAGCGGTTCAATCTGTTAAGTATTTCAGCTAATATTTTATAGTCTGAATTTAAGATCGTTATTGGTCTCCAATTTTGAAGAAGAAATTTATCACTGGATTTAAATAAAAAAATAAGTAAACCTTCTAAAAAGGCAGGATGCATTTTCTGGGATGTGAAAAAATATTCAAAAACCATTACTAAACATAAGGAAATCTCATAGGAGAAAGATTTGTAAAAATCAAAAGGAAGGCCATCCATACCTGGAGAAATTCCATTTTTTGATTCCTAATTGTTAATTCAATTTCAATTTCTTCCCACCTTACAGTGTCATGCATGGCCATAGTTTCATTGGGAAATTGGGGAATGTCTATGTTATTCAAATAAGTTTGAATAGAGTCTCTTGAATGAGGGTTAGTTGGACTTTGAGAGTAAATAAAAGATTTAATAGTTCTATGTATGTCCTCAGTTGTACAGGCTACTCTTTCTTGCTGATCAGTTAAGGAATCCATCGTGACTGTATATTTAAAGGACTTACAGGCGTCAAAAGGATCACCAACTGGAGATTTTTGAGTCCCAGTTTGTAACAAGGCCTATGAAGTATAGGCCCTGTCGTATTGATAAAATTGCATCTCTTTTTTTCAAATTTTGAATCTGCAATGAATAATCATTTTTAGTAGTATTAGCTAATATAAATAACTTAAATAATTGCTGACATAAAGACAGCTATTTTAGAAATGTATTATTCTCAGTTCTCGCCCATGAAAAAAGGGACCTTCTGGGCTCAGTGGGCCAACCCGGTCATCAAAATTTAATAAATAAATAAAGAAAGAAAAAGGTTGGAACCAGGTTTTAAAGTCAGCTTTAGAATCCATCCACCATTCCCCTAAATCAGAGTACAGAAAACTAACAGACCACTGAGTTTTGATTAACCCCAAAATCCCTTCTCTGACAAAGGGGTCTGTTAAGACAGATGTGTTTAGTCTCCATCGGTTGGATTGATTAGTAAGCCATGGGGTGCTACCAAAAACAATTAATAACACCAAATGATCAGAGTATTCAGTAGGCAAGGTATGAAAGGAAAGTTGTGGCAAAGTTTTAGAAACAAACATGTGATCCATGGTGGCAAACTATTTATGCCTCGTATAGGTAAAGCCTGGCCCTGATTCATGGAATCTATGGCAATCAACCAGCTCAGCAGAGCCTATGGTATGGAAAAGAGCATTCAAATCACAGTACACTTTCTTATCAGAAACACTCCCTTTAGTCTTGAGAGGACAATTAAAATCACCACAAAAAAAACATTATAAGAAGCGACCAAATATGGCTGTGCAGAATGAAAGAGAGAGACTCCGCCGTTGTCTGTGGGCCATAAATATTAATGAGGTGACAATTCATTTTGTTCCAAATTCCATCAAGAATCAGAAATGTTACAGGACAGAGATGTATACGTTTAATTAGGGTGAAAACATACCCATTAAACAAAATACCCAGCCCATTGGCACAATCTAATCCAAAGGACCAGTAGGAAGGGCCCCATAACCACTCCCCCTGAAATGATCTAAGCTAGTCACTTGAAAACATCCATGTCTCCCGAATAAAACGTATATCAAAATTGGAGCTATGGACAAAATCAAAAGCCACCTGATGTTTTAAAGGGTTCAAAAGGCTGTGGATGTTTATAGATCCTACCTTCAAGGGGGGTAGAAGCTTCAAGCTATTTTTTCCACTTTTTATTTATTTTTACCCCTGTAACCAACCAAATCAGAGTTTGAAGGGGAATGAAGGGATGCAGGAGGCTGTGAAGCAGACTCATCCTGCTTCATGTCAGAGTCTTCTTCATCAGAGGTCAAAATTTCAAAGGGGTTCACAGACTCTAAGGCTTCCTGGGTAGGCACAGGTTCAGTTTTTAAATTCCTAGAAGAGCATCTAGGAGGAGGGGCAGGGACCTCTTCAAAAAGAATCAAGGGATCAGAATCTCTGTAACAAACTGGAACCAAGGAAACTGGTTCCGAGGTCTCCATACAAGGAGTTTGGGAGGGGGGGTGAAGGCCGGGCAGCCACACTAAGAGCAACTTCCGTAATGCAAGGGGGGGGGGACAGGACATGGGAGAGAGGAGACAGTGTGGGGTGAAGTGGAGCCCTGGGGGGAGGGGAGGGGAAGCAAACTAGGACCAGGCACCAAATCTTGTGCATGTTGAATTAGTAGATCAGGGCTCATACAGGAGACCTTGTATTTGGCCACCCAAGAGCAATCGCCAAACACATGACCTATTTCATCACAGTGATCACATTTGGTATGCGATGCACATTGTAGTACAATGTGACCAATATCTCCACAATTGTCACAATGCAGTTTGTCACAGGAACTAGAGATGGGAGTTCTAGAACCACACTTATAGCAGGCCTGGGGCTGCCCAGCATAAAAGCACATACCCCGATCCCTGCCCAACATGAAAGAGATAGGAACATGAGTTATGCCAGAATCAGACTACCAGAGCTTAACTTTATATTTCCACCCCCTTCCCTGTTCAGAACATATCCGAGTCTAAAATTGCCTCAGGATTGCTTAAAACATTGCATTTTTGACCAATAAGTTATATCGGCCACTTGAACCCCTCCATTCAGAAACATAATGATGACAAATTTAATCAGAGGTTTTATAAGGGGAATAACCAGAAAGGGGGTCCATGTGGGAGAGAACTTCACTTGACTGTACCTTTCCCAAAAGAGGTCTAAGGCATAGGCAATGTGAAAACTAATACAGTTGTCCTCCACAGAAATATTAATAAATGTGAACACCTCCCTTGGGGAGAAGTGAAGGGAGTCTTTCAGTAAGCATTTTTCCATACAGTGTCTGTCGTGTTTAGTGTCGAGACCCCCCTTGTAACGTATCCTGACAGCATTTCTTCTGGGGACCGCATCTTTCTTAATTTTAGAAAATGAATCAGACAATAAAGGTTTCTGCGGTTGGGAGGGTTCCTGGAGATGATCATCCAGGCCCGCTGCTAGGCCCCTGAGTCTTAGGGACAACCAGGACAGTTGGCAAGTCAATCGAGAGAGGTACATTCAACAGGTCCCTCTGAATCATACAAAAAATACATCCAAGAAGAGCAACTGGTGCAAATTCAGTTTAAAGAAAGAGTTGGCAAATACAATTGAAATGCGTAAATGCAGAGATCCCACGGCTATGTACCCCCGTGCTTTGGGTCTTACTCGTGACCCTTCATCAGGGAGTGTGGCCTGAGTGTTACCAATGATGTTTTTAGTTCCAAAAGTTTAAAGTGACAGTTGCAGTGCAAATCAATTTCACGTACACAAAAACAATTGTGAAAAAAATATTAAATCCAACGAAGAACTCATGCACACTACAGTGCAGGCACTATCTTACACAAAGTTCATAATAGAACTATCAAATCATTTAAATCTAAATTTTGTATTTTGACTGATACAATTTGTCATACTGAACAAATCTCAATCTCATTTCTGCAGTCATTAGAGTAACACAGAGCAAAGGAGGGGTAAGGAAGTAAGTAAGCAGAAGGGGGGTGGGGGAACTCTTTCTTTAAACTGAATTAACACCAGTTGCTCTTCTTGGATGTGAGTTTTGTATGTGGTTTTGAATGAGCACCTGTCTCCCTCCAGAGCACTCTCTTCCTGTGTGCTTCCCCCTGAATCATAGTAGAAATGATAGAGTCAGAGGTAGGAGCAGAGGAAATCTCCACCGGCAGAGGGTTAACAACCAGTAGATCTTTAGAAAGTTCTGTTGGATGACAATTAGGAGTGTTCTGTGTAAAGTTTAATTTAGGGTCCTACTTGGAGTCTGGAAGCCAAGTTCCGTTAGAGGAGCATTTCCATCCAGCCTCACAAAAAGCTTTTTGTGGAGACCAAGACTCATTTGGAGGAATTTGCCCTTTGTTTACAGAGAAAGCATTTGCAGTACCTCAGCAGTAGTCTGCCTGATGGTAGGGTCGGTGGGGGATGGACCACATCAGAATATCATGCTTAGTAGTAATCTGACCCAAATGAATATGTCTATTTGCCAGGGTTAAAGCATTTCTGCATTCTTTAGTATCTTCAGTTACCCCAGGTATACAGCTTGCATTCTGAGTGCCAAAAGAAAAGATAGTAACCCCATCTTGTGAGGAGTGAGAGTGCTGGTAAATCACTGCTGCAGACACAGGGGGAAAGAGTACAGGATTTCTGGCAACCTGGAGGGATATATTTCAAAACAAACCCTGTATCCCTTGACAAAGGCTCCTGTATAGGAGAGGGAATTAAATTAAAATGCCACTTCTGGAGACCCTCATGTCGAGGGTTTAATGGCACAGGCTGACAGATCTGAGAGGAATTATTCCTCTCATCAAGCCCTTGTCCAAGTTTGCTCAGCTTTAGGCATCTGCTCACTCCCGCAGTTAAAATGCCAGCTAAAGATACAAGTGGAATAGAAGCAGAGTTAAACAATGTGTCAGAATTCTTAGAGGGTAACTCACCAGGCCCCGCCTGGGCCTTTGATGCTGCTGAGTCCTTGCAGCAATTGACAGGCCGCTCTGAGGATGTGACAGAAGGAGCCCTGGCTTGGAACTGCACTAGTTTGTCCTTCAAATTCTTCTCAGCAATCGAGTGCTGAATGTTTTCTAACTGGAGCTGTTGCAAGAGAGAAGTTTCTGCGTTGGTCAAAGTAAGTGTAGGAGCAATGGAAAGCTTCTCGATGATTTCAGTATAGTGACTTACAGTGGTAGTCACAGACATTGCCAGCAATTTCCAGATATTTTGCTAAATTTCTGAAGAGTTTCTCTCTGCTGCCCCTACTGTTTAAATGCAAAAGCATCAGTTAGTTCTATGACTGGATGACAAGTGCCTTGGACCTGGGAAGACCAGTAGACGTCCTCTTTCTAGACTTCAGCAAGGCATTTGACTCTGTTCCTCATGAGGGCCTGTTGGATAAGCTGGGAGAAATGGGGGTGGGGAACCAGATGATCAGATGGATAGACAATTGGCTCCAGGACCGGACCCAGAGGGTCATAGTTGGCGGGATAGTCTCATCCCCAAGGAGGTGTCATTAGTGGGGTCCCAAAGGGATCAGTCCTTGGGCCCCTCCTGTTCAACGTCTATGTCTCTGACATAAGGACAGGTATCAGGAGTGAGATGAGTCTCTTTGCCGATAACTCAAAACTGGAGGTGGTGGTGGATGAGGAGGAGGGGAGGGTGGCCCTACAGGGGACCTGGAGGCTCTGGAAATATGGTCTAGAAAGTGGAAGCTGAGGTTCAATGCAAGGAAATGCAAGGTATTGCACCTGGGGGCCAGAAACCCAGGCCAAGTGTACACCTTGGGGGAATGCTATAAGTCTCGATAGCTGATAGGGACCTGGGGGTGGTGGTGGCTGTCAAGATGAACAACTCAGAGACTTGTAGGAGAGCAGCAGCCAAGGCCAACAGGATGCTGGGATGCATCACTAGGGGGATCACCTCCAGAAGGAGGGAAGTGATACTCCCTCTGTATAACTACTTGGTGAGGCCGCACCTCAAGTACAGCATGCAGTTTTGGAGGCCACACTTAAAGAGGGACATTAAACTCCTGGAGAGGGTCCAGAGGAGGGCAACCAAAATGATTTGGGGCCTTCTGGACAGGAGCTATGGGGAGAGGCTTGAAGAGCTAAATATGTACACATTGGAAGAAAGAAGGGACCGGGGGGACGTGATAGAGGTCTTCAGGTACATGAAGGGGGTAAATAGGGGAGAATCAGTCAGGGTGCTTCGAAGGAAGGAGGAGGGAGCAACTAGAGAGCATGGGTGGAATCTGGAGGGGGAAGATTCAGGGGAGAAAGGAGGAGGTGCTACTTCACTGAGAGGGTGGTGGAGCCATGGAATGCACTGCCCAGGGGGCTGGTGGAGGCAGAGATGGTGGATGGGTTCAAGAGGGGGTGGGACAGGTACAGGGGAAGGGTTCTGGAAGCAAAATCCAATGCAGCGAGAATATCTGGAACTGGGAAGGGAGAAACCAGAGAAGGCGAGGGGGGCAGCAAGGTCAGCTCCCAGGGTGGGGGCTGACCAAACGAGCAGACGCGAAAGACAGTTAGGCCTATTCTGCTGGCATTTTAGTATGTTAGTATGTTAGATATTTCTGGAAATATCACAGAAATTTTGGGAAATAGCTGGCAGTGTCTGTGGCTACTACAGTTAATTCTCAGTAGATAAAAAAACTTCTGGAGTTTCACCTCCATCCTTTTGAAGAGTAGTAGAAATATTGATGTCATAGTGAGCCTCTAGGATAGCAGAGGTAGGAGTGGAGGCTTGCTCCCCCACCCCAGAGATGTCCATTTCCTCTAGTGGATTGCTGAAAGTAGCCATCTCACAGGCCAAAGATTCCCCCTACAGTTGAGTGGGTAAATTTTATTAAAACTTGAAAACAAAACATATACACAATAGTGTTATTGCACACAAAATCATAAAGCAGAAAGGATGAGAAACATAAATAGTACAGCATACATTCAACACAAATTTCAGTTGTAAAATTCCAAAACCTAATAAGAAATGCTGACCCCCCCACTAAAAAAGTAGAGGAGGTTTTATCAATAACTGAAAGACAAAATATATACAAAAAGTAATACTGCAGACAACTCCTTGCCAAAAGAAAAATAGAAACAAAAAATAAGTATTGCAGCATACTGTCCATCCAAACTGAAACCAATAATATAAATTGACCCCCCCTCCCCCTCCCCACTATAAGAGTAGGGGAATTTTTTTTTTTACAACTCAAAAGAAATAAACATACATAATAGTGTTACTCCACACTAAATCTTAATACAAAAGAAAAAGATGGACATAAGTAAATATTTCTTCATACATAAATAGATCAAAGCAACATAGTAATTATAGAACCCAAAAACTTAGTAGCAAAAGCTAAGGACAGCCCTCCCACCCATCGAAAGAACATTTTTTTAAAAAGAAAAAACAAAATAATCATGAAAATACAGTACGGTATTACATCATACTCAATTCATAATCAAAAACATAGGTAAACAGTTCATCATACTAATACCCTGAGCTGAAACCCCCCTCCCCAATATAAGAGTAGGGGAAAAGTATAGCAATATTTACAAAAAGTTCATACACACATACATCATAGAGTTACTCTATACTAAGACAAAATACAAAGAAAAGGGAAAAAATAAGCATTGCAGCATACTATACCACATCCTTGCACTATCCCAGCCAGACGTCCCCAAACATGTATTAACAAAGCAGTAGTAGAAACCTCCCCCCCCCACTAAAAGAGAAGGGGAACCGTTGTGACTTTTGTCATGTGATATTGAATAACCAACAACACAAAAAAAACCTTAAATCATATAAAAGGTTAATAAGAAAAATCATGCCCTGCTGAAAAAACAACAATCCATCAACACAAAATAAGAGCCCTTTCCATCTAGAAGGAGTGTCAACCTCCAACTCATCAGAAAAAAAATAGCAATCTATTAACACACATCATACATACGGGAAAAAAATCCCAATTTTTAGAGTGGACTGTAGGTTGGATTTTACAAGCGTCCAGCATGATAAATTTCCATACATCGTCCTGAATAAAACAAAAGAACTGATTTTGAGAAATAATTCGTTGTTGCAGAGAAAACTGCACTCTACTCTGCCAAATCCAAAATTTAAGAAAGGCAAATATAATTAGGACACTACAGGAATTTAGTGAGCTCCAATGACTTGACAAGAGGCCCAACACAAAAGTATCATAGTTCAAATACTGAAATGGCAACACAGTCCACATATTATGCACAATGATCCATAGGTCAACAACATATCCAAGGGCACCATCTCTCTATATGGACATTTAGTTGGGATGACTCAAGAACCCCGTCCAACTCGGGCGATGTTATCCAATGCCAGATCTATCAAGAACAAAACCACAATTATTGCAGATTTTGTTGGAACAGCTGATCTGGCATGCATCACCGAGACCTGGCTGGAAGAAAATGCTGGCCCCATTTTGGAGGCAGTAATTTCAGCCGGGTACTCGGTGATTCACCGCCTGAGATTGGACTGCAGGGGGAGGATTAGCGGTCTGTTTTAAAACTGAATTGGGACTCACGGATGTTCCAGTTGAGGAGGCCGAATAATTTGAATGTACCGTGGTAGTTGGTGTGGGTTGCAGGATAGCTCTGGTTTACCGTCCACCCAGGGACGAGAAGCAATTCCTGCAGGAAGTGGTAGATTTCGCCGCCAACATGGTAATGGAGTCTCCTAGAGTGATGGTCCTGGGTGACTTCAATGCCTGGGTCAATGACGAACTCTCTTCATTTGGTCAGCACTTTCTCCAGATGATGTTATCACTGAGCTTCACTCAGATTGTTTCTTCAGCTATCCATAAACACGGTCATTCTCTGGATTTGGTCTTCCTCCTGGGGATCAAGTCATCTGATTTGGTGGTGGAACCAGTCAGTTGGTCCGACCACTGCACCGTGAGGTTCAATTTTTATGCCCCCCTTCACAGGTCTGCCCCTGTGGAGATGGTCAGTTACTGCCCTTTACAGGATGTGTGCACTGAATACCTGGTGGTGGTGATTGACCTCTCGGTGTTCTCTGATGTCAGCTAGAATCCAGAGTTGTTGGTTCTGGCTTATAATAATGCCATTTCCTCAATCCTGGACTTGATAGCTCCTGCTCATGTTCGTCCCCTCTCACTCCGCCCTTGGGCCCCTTAGTTTGATGGGTCCTTGAGGGAGTTGTGACATGTGGGACATAGGCTAGAGCATTGTTGGTGGAAATCTGCCCTGTTGGCCGACCACTTTAGGTTGGAGGTGCACTATCAGCTCTACCAATCATCAATTTCCCATAAGAAGGCAGAGTTCCTGTCCCAGGGAAATTGCTGTCACTCGGAATTGAGCGGCTCAGCTCTTCCAAACTGTGGACAAGTTGTGCAACCCAGCCTGTCTGCAGTTGTGGCGAGCTTTTTCACAAACTGAGTGTGATGAACTTGCTCTATTCTTTGCAAATAAGGTGGCCGGCATCAGGTCGGAAATCCATCTCACTCGCTCTATGAGTGATGCGGTTGGTCACCGTTTGTTCACTACTCCATGTACTTCCTGGAGTTCTTTTGACCTGCTGGACATCGAAGACATTATGAGGATTGTCCAGGGGATGCACTATACTTGCTGTAGTTTTGATCCGGGCCAAACTTCCCTGATTTTGGGTTGTCATGAGATCATTGGACCGGTCTTGGCTCAAATTGTCCAGTGCTCCTTGGAATCAAGTGAGTTTCCAAGCACCCTGAAGGAGGCGGTGGTGACACCCCTCCTGAAGAAAGCTTCATTGGACCTGGCCATTTTTGCCAACTACAGACCTATCTTAAACCTCCCCTTTTTAGGTAAGGTTATCGAGAAAGTAGACTGCTCTGGTTCGGGTGCCCAATGATCTCCTGATGGCGAGAGATCATAGAAACTGCTCCATCTTGGTTCTCCTCAATGTCTCTTCAGCTTTTGACACTATAGACCATGGGGTGCTGCTCGATCACCTGAGGTCCTTCTGTGACCTGTCAAGTACAGTGCTCAGATGGTTTTCTTCTTTCCTTGCTGGAAGAACACAGAGAGTTGTGTCTGGGGTCTTTTCCTCTGATCCTTTCTCTCTGTCTTGCGGGGTTCCTCAGGGTTTGGTGCTGTCCCCCATGTTGTTTGCAGTGTATATGCTACCCCTCGGAGACATTGTAAGATGGTATGGGCTGTGGTTTCAGTGCTATGCTGATGATACCCACCTGTACCTGTCTTTTGCTCCTGACCAGGTTAGTGCACTCTCAGTATTTTACAACTGTCTAGTCAAAATCCAAGACTGGATGAATTCGAGCTGGTTGAAATTGAACATGGGAAAGACTGAGGTTATGGTGGTGGACCCGGGTCACAGGATAGAGAGGTCGAGGATTGTCCGGCCCTCTGGAATATATCTGGGGGGTGAGCAGATCCTTACCTCTGAATGGGTGCGCGACCTTGAAGTTGTGCTTGACGATGGGCTGACCCTTCATCATCAGGTGTCGGCAGTCATCAAATAGGCTTTTTACCATCTTTGCAATATTGCCAGGGTCAAGCACCTTGTTCCATCCATTGACCTGCCAGTATTGGTCTACGCCTTTTGACCTCTCGGCTTGACTACTGCAACTCCCTTTATCTAGGGCTTCCTGGGGTTGATATCCACTGCTTGCAGGTAGTGCAGAACGCTACTGCTCATTTATTGTCAGGGGTATCTAGGAGTTCGCATATTACCCCTGTGCTGTGAGATCTGTACTGGCTGCTGATTCAGTGGCAGATCACCTTTAAGATAGGCCTGTTGACCTACAAAGTCCTACATAGTCTTGGTCCTGACTATTTGAAAGAGCTCCTGATTCCTTACAGCCCTGTGCGACAGCTCCGCTCGGCTGATATGGGGTTGCTGGAGTTTCCGAGGGTTATTTTGAAATCTTCTGGGGCCCGTGATTTTGCTTTTGTGGCCCCTACCCTCTGGAATTCTCTGGCCCGTCAGCTTCGGGAGTGCATGACCATTGGGGGCTTTAAGCAGGCATTGAAAACTTTCTTGTGGACGCTGGCATTCCCAGAAATATAATGGATTTTATTATTTATTTACTGTAATGTTGATGATTATGTTTTTATTGTAAGGTGCCTTGATACTTTAAAGGCACCCTATAAATAAAGTTTATTATTATTATTATTATTATTATTCAAAAAATAAATGTTGTATGGTTTCTAAACTGTTGCTACACCCTGTCCTTGGGCAATATCGCTCTGATATTTCTGTATGTTTTAAATTATTTTTAACATTTAATTTCCCCTGTGCACATAACCATACAGTATCCCAAAGCTTTTGTGGGAGTCTCTTTATCATTTAACATTACACACATTTGTGTCTGTTCCATTTGGGATCTGTCCAGAAATGGCAACACTTTAAAATAGGTGTCCTCAATCACCTCATACAGGTGTTTTCTGGAAAAAGTCTATAATTGACTCATTCAGATGTCCCAGATCTTCAACTTAACAATACTGTCCTTAAGATAAGATGAGAAACCAGAGGTATGAAAATTTCGTGGGAGTGTACTGTATACAGTCCAATTAGAAACCCTTGCAACCGCAGAGCTAACCACGGTACCCATATGCGATGTTCACCATGCAACACAGGAATCCAATTCGAATAATAAAAAATACAGAAATAAAAAAAATATAGGGTTCAGCATCCCCAGAACTCCTTCTGCAGGTGAACAATAGGTAACCCCTCGCTTGACTGGATTTAACCGGCTACCCCAAACTCCTGAAAAAAAACACCCCAAAATTTTACTCTCTAAACCTTTGGGAATCAAAAACACGTGGCTGACATACAAAAAAAGGGGTAATAAATATGTGCGGATCATAAAAATGCATTTTAATTTGTACATGTGCCATCTATTCCATTTCTGAATCCTGGAGTTGGCATTGTCTAAATTCCAAGACCAATTATAAGTGGCCATATCACCAGATCCAAAAAAAAACACCCCACATTTTTTGAGGGTCAGTGACCGATGGAATCCCCCTTACATGTGTGGGCCGCTGATCAGACGACCCAACATGAAGACAAAACCTTTTTTCTGATTAATTTGTGCGCCAGTCAACTCAGAAAATTCATGTAGCACATCTATCACTGCAATACCGGAGCTAATATCTATGACAGTTACTACCAAATCATCTACATATGCTCAGATTTTCACCATTGGAAAACTAGGTACTGAAATATCACATATTATTGGGGAAGAGTAGATGACCTGTATTGCAGGATCCAAAGTAAAGACATATAACAACGGACTTAAGGGACATCCCTGCCAAACCCCATGATTAATCTGGCACGTTTTACCAAGGAAACCCCGTACCAAGGGACAGATGGACGCAGTACGATAGTAACCCCTGTAAAATGTTAAGAAAGGCAAAAGGGATACCAAAAAGCTTTAACCATAACCACAGAAAACTATGGGAGACTCTATTAAATGCTAGAGTCTGATCTAGACTGAGCAAATAAGTATCGGTGTCCTGATCTTGATCATAGTTTAAAAGTTCGTGAAGCAGGAGCAAAGTATCTGAAATCTTCCGACCTAGAACAGTGTACGTCAGCACTGGGTGAATATATTCACCCAAGACATTTAATAGTCGATTATTTAAAATTGTTGCCAAAATTTTAAGGTCAACATTAAGTAACGAAATTGGTCTCCAGTTTTCTAAAAGTGCCGTAACACCCTTTTTATGTAATAGTCACAACATTCTGGTATTCATAATCTGGGGAATCTCCATGGGGAAAAAAAGCTCATTATAAACCCGAACCTTTTCATGTGGGCCCTGTAACCATAACCATTTATAAAATTGGGAGATAAGACCATCTATCCCAGGAGCAGTACTGTTCGTCCAAGCATTAATCACCACCCCCATTTCCTGCATAAAAATAGGGTTCAACAAACGTTTCTGCTGAACCTCAGTTAAATGTGGCAGATCGAGCAACTGTAACCAATGACTAGTCTTGTCTGAGATATAGAAATGGGTACCAAATTTAACAGATAAATACTTTTAAATTTCGTTTAAAATGCCAGCAGCGGAGGAGACCGAGTCTCCAGTCTCAGTCACTAGGCTGGAAATATGTTTCTTTTGCATCTATATTTACAATTCTCATAAGGGTTAGAAGGCCCAGTTATAAGCACACGTACCCAATCCAACACAATATAGTTCCTGTCTCATTTCATTTATTGTGTGGTCAGTCTATCACTAGTCACCTGTCTTTGCCCCTCCCTCTTCTACTGATTGATACTGATTTTTCTCATTTGCAACTTATAGTCTTTTTGCCCACTACAGGGGTTTTCCCCCAACCATTCCAAAGCTGCTCTACATCTCTTTACTCTCTACAACTCTTGGCACTCTTCCTTTACTGCTCAGCTGCTATGGGTACCTACACTCCATTACTAAGTCTGCTCTCCTTCACCGTCTTGGTACAGACCTCACACCGACTGGAGCACCTTTCATCCACACTAGGCACCTCATCCCCAGACTACCCCACAGTGACTTGGCCTTCCCCCACCCTTGACACACCCGTGACCCTCCAACACCCCCACCCTGCCAACACCCCCACTCCCTCCGGCCTACAAGGCCTGACCTGGACCCAGCTCTACCCTGCCATTCCCACCCTTTGCACTTCATCTACCCCATTCACCCTGATTGTAAAGTCCTCAGCTGGGTGTCGACCCAAGGGTCTCCATCGCCACCGGCCACTAACAAGAATAACTACACTGCTATTATTATTATCTGGTAATGTACAACCAAACCCAGGACCTATTGCTTCCAGCCCTTCTAAACCCTGTACTGCAACTGGCCTCCACTTTGCATCCTTAAACATTTGCAGTCTCCTAAAGAAATCTGCTGCCCTCCAGTACTGGGTCGTTCAACATCAACCTGACATAATTGCACTGGTAGAGACTTGGCTCTTCAAATCCACCCCTGACTCTGCTATTACTCTCCCTGGATATACCATCTACAGGGAAGACCGAATAGGCAAACGTGGTGGTGGTTGTGCACTACTCGTATGGGACTCCCTTATAGGTTAGGCACTCCCAGCAACTAAACTTGATTATGGAGCCCAAGCCCTCACCTTAAAAATCACACCTGACCCTGCCTGAGGCCCTCTTTTCCTCACAGTCTCCTACGTACCCCCGAGGAATAAAAACCAAGCGGTCCAGTCCTTCATTGACTATCTCACATCTCTCCCTCACAAAGTGGAGCAAGTCATCCTAGGTGATCTCAGTGTTAACTGGCTTGCCTCCACTGCCTCCCATATAAGGGACTCCTTTGCTGCCCTGGATATGTCCCAGTTAGTCACCCAGCCCACCAGATTCAACCACTTTACTGGCACCAGCACTCTCCTAGATGTTGTTATATCTAACCATCCCTACAAAATCTGGGATGTCACTGTCCTCCCCGACTCTCTTAGTGATCACTCCCCAGTCCTCTGTCTCTAGTCATCCTCCACTATGAAACCAGTGTCCCAGGCCACTCTACACTGCCATTTATGCCCCGGTGGCTTCAGAAAATTAAAACAATACCTAGCCCAGCTAGACTAGTCCCCTATCCAGTGCGCCCCTAACATTGACTCAGCTCTTCACCACTTCACAAATACCTTCTCTAAGGCTTGTGACCTTTTGGCCCCCCTCACCAGGATCCGCTCCAAAAAATGCAATGCCCCATGGATCACTCCACCTCTCCTCCGGAGACTCAAAAACAGAGATAATCTCTGGCACATTGCTGTAGAATCTGGAAAGGCGTCTGACAGACAGGCCTACAACGCAGAATGCAATAAGTGCACTTGGGCCATTAGGTGGGCCAAGGCAGAGCACTACCAGACCACCCTCACTTCCACTTGGGCTTTAGCCCGGACCTTCTGGGATAATATGAAAGCGCTAAATGGGAAGTTCTGCTCCCCCCCATCATCTCAGCTCTCCATCAGTGGCACCCCCACCACAGATCCACTCCTCATAGCTGATTGCCTTAACACTGCCTTCTCTGAACTAAGCTCAGTCCTCCCCAGTAGCTTCTTTGACCCAATCCCCACCTCTCTCCCTCCGGTCCTGCATCACCCACCAGCCTACCTGCACACCCTATCCCCCCAGAGAAGCCAGGCCACACCTGCTAAAAGCCTTAGGCATCAATAACCCCAGCAGTGACCCCCTCGACTCCAGGATCCTCCGTATGGTCTTGGACGAAGTCCTAGTCCCCCTGACTGACCTTCTAAACCAGTCTTTATGCCTGGGTCAGTTCCCAAGTGCTTGAAAACTACTGAAATCACACCCATACATAAGAGTGGGGACCGATCCACTCCCAACAATTACCGGCCCATCTCCATCCTCCCCCCACACCCTTGAAAAAGTGGTGTTGATCCAGCTCTCTGAATACCTAACCAAGTATGACATTATGTGCCCAGAGCAGCACAGTTTCCACCCAAAATACAGTACAACCAGGGCTCTCCTGGAATTCTCCCAACACCTGCATGCTGCTCTCGACTCTGACAGCCTTGCAGGAGCAGTGTTCATTGACCTCTCCAAGGCCTTTGACACTGTCTGTCATCCCCTTCTACTCAACTCTCTCCACCAACTTGGCTTCTCTGGTGGTTCCATTTCCTGGTTCTCTAGCTACCTCTCTGCTAGATCCCAGCATGTCAAGATCAGCGGCTCCCTCTCCAGCACTCTTCCCGTTCGCTCCAGGGTCCCTCAGGGCTCCATCCTGGGTCCAATACTTTTTAGTCTCTACCTCAACACCCTCCCCAGCTCATGTACTGGTAAAATGCTCCTTTGCGCTGATGATGCAGTCCTCGTTGCCTCACATCCCAGTCCCACCTCCCTCCAATTATCCCTCCAGCAAGCTTACAACCAAGCCAAAAGGTGGTTTGGTGACCGCAGACTGGTCATTAACCTAAAAAAAACCAAATCAATGCTCTTCTCCCACAGCCAAAATAAAGCTAAAAATACCCCCTCTTGATTATCCCCAACACTTTGCACCCGCTAGAATAAGTGACCACATACAAGTACCTGGGCATCAAGTTCGATACTGCCCTCTCCTTCCACACCCACATTAATGCCCCATCAGCCACCATTAACTCTCGGATTGGCCTGCTATACCCGCACAGGGACTGCCTGCCCAGGTTGCCCTCAGGCTGGCCATCACCTCCTCAGTCTTGTCCCTCGTGGACTATGGCTTGCCATCTACGCTGCAGCTGACAACGCTGCCCTCTCCAAAATCCAACTCTCCATGAATAAGGCCTGTAGGCTCCTGACCAGTGTCCCCAGCCGAACTCACACCTGCCTTCTGTATACTACCACCAATCTTCTCAACTTTGAGGAGCTACTGCTCTACCAGACCTTCCTTCTCGCTAAGAAATCACTGCTAGGACTCTTCCCCCAGGATTCTCCACCTCCCTACAACAGCCATCTTCATCTGTCACCACCTGTAGCTCTGTTAAGGCTACTTTCAAGGTGCCCAGAACCAAGACCTCTCTTGCCCAGAGATCCTTCTTCCACCGAGCCCCCACCTGGTTCAACTCCTTCCCTAGCTGCATCTCCAACTTGCCAAAAATTGGCTCCTTCAAAACAGCCCTTCAGAACCATATCTTTAATACCCGCTGTTGTAGGTGCAACTAACCCCCTGTTGTAACCTGTGGTTCATGCCCACCTTGCCCCCTGGCTCGACAACGTCCACTGGACAGCCTCTCCTTCCCCCAGACCTACTCCTTCCCAACTAGGTCCAAACAGGGATGTAACCCGCTGTCTTCTCTAAGGACCTACTATATCCATGAGTGTAACTCAGAATTCTGTAACATTATGTAACCTAAGTAACATACAAACTACTACATTATGTAACCTAAGTGTATCTATGTTAAATGTTCCTTTTACTGCACCTGTAATGTTATCCTCTGTTTTAATCTGCACTGTAATAACTGTCTTGATGTCTGCCCCCACTGCGATGAGGTGCCTTTGTAAATGAGTCTCTGACTCAAAGGTTGTAAACCCGATTTGTAATGAATAAATAAATGAATATATGACTTTCATGAGTACCAAATTTCTGTTCTGCTTCCAGGGTAACAAATCTATTATATTGTAATGAGATCACTTCCATTTTAATTTCCTCAAGATGAGTGACACAAGTTTGCCCAGTCAACACTGTCCCCTGCAAAAACTGAAGCTGCAAGTGCAAGAACTTATATTTAGCTTGCCTATTATAGTGATACACCCATGCTGTGTCTTTAAAATAGGCCACAAAATCTCTTTTGGAGTCTATCCACCAATCAACAGAGTTGTCATATAAACAAAAAACTGAGAGACTAGCAGATAACAACTGCAACACACCAGGAAGCTGTGTTGACAAAAAAAAGGTCTGAATTAAGTCACCATACCCCTTTACTATAAGCAGTGGAAGCCACATCAGATAACCTTATACTAATCAGACAATGGTCCAAAGTGGCCACAATTTTTGTGTCAGATGTCAGTACAATAGTATCTAATGGGACAAAGAAAAAATCTATCCTAGAGGACAAAGTGCCCTTATAAAACATGCGTAAAGGGGTTTTCAAGACCGCATGTTGGGCATCCTTTAATGCAGTCTGGGTCAAGATATGGTTAAGTTCCACAACGTCACTGTAAACTTTCTGAGTGTGCCCCCCCTCTATCTGAGTGTAACAACCCACAATTAAAATCTCCTCCCCAAATTACAGTCTTGGAAGTATGTAAAAAAGGCTGGATTACTTTCCACATATCTATACGTCCTGTCTTAGTCTGTGGGGCATAACAGTTTACCAACCTATATATAATTCCTTGAACAACAACATCCAGTAACAGCACCCTTCCTTGATGTATTTATTCTAATTTAAGGATGGTAACACGTTCATAAAAAAAACAAATAGCCACACTGCTACAGAGGTCTATACCCAAAGACCAAAAGCTGGGGCCCCATTTCCAGTCAGAAGCAGCTATATTTGTCTTGGCCAAAGAACAGATACGCGTATCTTGCAAGAAAAGTACATGCAGAGGTAAAGTTTCAAAAAGTATAAAGGTCACTTTTCATTTAACATTGGATCTATAGTAATACTGTTTGTATTTAGGGAGGCAATCACCAAATCAGTCATGTTGTGGATCAGGGAGGTTTATCTTGAACAAACATAGCCTTGGAATGGGTGCCCCACCTTTTCTTTCTGACTTTAGCCTCAATTTTATCAGGCTCCTCATTCCCCAAGGAGGCATCTGAAACTGAAGAGGTATCAGAAGCATCCTCTATTTCTGTATCTCCCCACTGCAAAGGTGCATACTGATTTTGAAGGGAATATTATCAGCAGTAGACTTTTTCAATACTGATTTCCCTCTCCCCTGTTTCACTAGATGAAAGGAATTTAAATCTGGAAGGGGCATTATGGGGGGTAGTATCAGCCATACAACTAACACCAACCGGGGGAGGTATCTCTATGGGCAACTGTATATCTATATTCCTGGGTGTACCATTGACAAGAGTATGATTGACCAACACAGATATAACACATTCATTCAGAGAAACCGGAAGAAGTGGAGGCAAAGCTGGGTCCGGAGGGGAGGAATCACGCTGCCCACCAGGAGGCCGGGGACATGAGGTTCCCGAGGAACTTCAAAGGGTAGAATGATTATGCACAGCAGTATTAACATAAAAATCGTGTTACACAAAATCAGCATCAGGGGTATTTTGAGAGGCCCAGGGGCACTTCGTGAACGTATGGCCTTCTGTGTCACACATGCCACATTGTGGTGTAAAAGTACAATGAATACCTAGGTGGCCTAACATCCCACACATATTGCATCTTATTTTTTCACAACTACTACTAACATGTCATGGGGAACCACATTTAAAGCAAGTATGGGGCATCCCTGGATAAAACAAGATACATCTGTCCCTGCCTAAAAAAAACCTGCTAGGTAGATGATGTATCCCCGCATTTGAGGAGCGAAGTTGAACTTTAAATTTCTACCCCATGTCCAAAAACCTTCACCATCAATAATTGGATCAGGCAACCCTTGAATTTAGCATTTTTGTTCCAACCAATATATTTATTTATTTTATTTGTTTTTGTTAACCAGGTAAGCACACTAGACAACAAGTGCCTATTTTCAGGTGCGACCCGGGAGAATTACAATACAGAAACATAGTACATTGTTATGGTAACATACAAGCCCACATACAAGTGGAACCAGAGTACAATAGAAACATGATACAGAGTCAAAATAGAAACATGATACAGAGTCAGGGTAACCATACTGGCCAACGTACAAGTGGGTGGAACAGCACACAGTACACATTGCATTCTACGGTAAAGAAGGCAGTACATCCACAGGGTATCTTAGCAGCATGGGGAGGTAGGAGATCAACAGGTAACAACAAGGTGGAGTGTAGGCAGTATGTCAGCAAGGTACTTAACTAGCATTGAGAGGAAGAGAACAGCAGGAGGACAACCATGACAGAGTCAACCTCCACTGAGGGAAGAGTACTGCCATATAGTTGCATGCCCTGAGGGCAGGGCATGAGAAAGTGGGGTCGTTTAAGTGCTACTAGGGAGGGAGCTAATGTGTAAGGGGGCACTTTTCCAGAGGACGGGTGGGAAGTGCTAAAGCAGGAGTATCAACAGAGAGTGGCAGAGGCCGTTTTCAACATGTAGGAGAGGTGTCAGGGGTGAGGGAGAGACTCCCCTGGAACTATTTGGCACAAAGACAAGTGGAAGCTGCTTTGAGGAAATTCCATAGGGATGATTTGAAGCAGGGGTGGGAGGGGACGGCGCAAACTGGGGCGGGAAGGGTGTTCCATAGTCTCGGCGCATAGACGGAGAAGGCCCGGTCACCAGTGAGAGAGCGGGTCCTCGGGATCATGCAGACCTGGGCTGAGCTAGACCTTAAGCGGTAGGCAGGGGTTCCATGTTTGAGGGGGAAGGGCAAGAGCAGAGGGGGAAGCAGTTCGGACTATATTATCAACGAAGTTGCAGAGAACAAAGGCTCTGTGTTTTTAAGGGGGAGCCACTCCAGTCGAGAGTAGAGCTCACACCGATGCATAAGGCGAGGCGCAGAGAGAGCGAAGCGACATATGTTGTTGTAGGCCGTATCCCATTTTGCTAGATTGGAGTTCGGGACAGGCGCAAAGGCTATAAGCCCATAGCAGAGTGTGGGAAGGAGAATCCCCCTGGCTATGGCAAGCCAAACAGCTGGAGTGAGGCAATCCTTGGCTCTGTAGGCAAGACCGAGCTTGCTGTTCGAGGCTTTAGAGATGTTCCGGGGATGCTCGGTGAGATCAAGTTGAGGATCTAGGGTCACACCTAGGTACCTAGCGGAGTCCATGACCAGCAGGAAGGTGCTGTTGCCCCCATGTATAGCAAGGGGAGTAGGGCAGGAGGTGGTTTTGGCCACTGATCTGAATAACGTAGCATGGGTCTTGTTTAGGTTAACGGTGAGCTTGTGTCCCACGAGCCAGTTTTGGATACGACCGAAGTCTGTGTTGAGTTGTGAGTTAATGGTTGCAATGTCCTGGGAACTAGGCAATACTATGAGGTCATCCACATAAAGTGTAGTGACCCCATAGGTTGCAACGAAGGGCAGTTTGATTATGTAAAGGGAGAACAGAATGGGACCAAGGACAGACCCCTGGGTGACCCCGCATCTAACTGGAGAAAGGGCCGAGAGGGCATGGTTGAAACAGGTGTATTGCTGTCTACCCCAAGGTAGTTGGAGAACCAAGCAAGGGCTCAGGGGGAGAAACCAAGCAAGTGTAGAGTAGAGTGGAGGAGATTGTGGTTGACCCGATTGAAGGCATTTGAGAGGTCAACGAAGATGGCTCCAGTCAGTTTACCTTGGTCCATCGCGGATCTGACCTCAGAGGTGACCACGGCAATTGCAGTCACCGTACAGTGCCCCTTTCTGAGCCCATGCTGCGCAGGGGAGAGAACTGCATACTCCAGAAGGTAATGGGAGATTTGTGCAGCCACAGCCTTTTCAAGGAGCTTGCTGGTAGCAGAGAGTATGGAAATAGGGCGATAGTTGTTCATCTCCTTGGGGTCACCATGTTTGTAAACTGGGACAACCTTGGCCACTTTCCAAACACCAGGTATAATTCCTGAGGTGAGGGAAGAGCTGAATATGTGAGTAATAGGCCGGGTGAGGAGAGGTGCCCCCAGGCTAAGCAACTTAGGCTCGAGGTCATAACCCGCCCCTGTATGGTGTGAGAGACCGGCGAGGAGTGCTTCAGTCTCTCTAAGTGAGATTAGTTTAAGGTAGAATGGTGGATGGGGGAGGCTCACCCAGTGGTTCGGGGTGGAGAGTTGTGGGGGGGGGGCAGACAGCTCAGAGAACATGCCGTTGAATGCAGAGGCTATAGTCTGGGGGTTATTGCAGTTCACCCCTCCCCCAACATTCATGTCAGCGAGCATTTTCTTGGCGGACCCTCCGACCAGATTTTTAATGTTTTGCCAAAAGTGCCAAGGGTTGTAGGCCGAGGTAAGCAGGGCAGATTTGCAGAACTCACTCTTGGGGGCGGGTATGGTGGACTTGCAGGAGTCTCTGAGCCGCCGATATTCTAGAAGGTCCTTGATGTTGCAGGAGATTTTGTGATTCATCTAGCATTTGTCTCTCTGCTTCATTAGGGCTAATAGGCCTCCATGGAGCCACTTCGTGACAGTCCCCCTCACCCTCCTTTTTGTAAGGAGTGCATGCCTATTTTGCAGTGGAATGAATACCGCAAGGAAGTGGTCCAGGGCATCGGCAGGGTCATTGGTGCTATGCACCCTGGTCCAGTCGGCACATCATAGGTCCTCAAGGAAGTCATTGAGGATGAGCTTGGAGAAGTCCCTCATCTGGATTACTCTGCTGGGAATTTTGAGAGCTGTGGAGCCCCAAATGCAGTATGTAGGAGAGTGATCAGATATGGCATCCGGGAGTGTACCAGATTGGAGGATTTTTTCCAGTCTATTGCTCAGTATCCAGTCGATTAGCGAGCCCTTGTCCCCACGGGAGGAGATCCTAGTAGGTTCAGTGATGGTCTGACTGAGGGCGAGGCCTGAGAGTAGCGGCTCGTATTTCTTGGTATTAGGCCCCAGCCAGTTGAGGTTGAAGTCCCCCAGGATTAGCAACTCATTTGAGCCTACCTTGGCTTTAAGGAGGAGGGAGTGAATGAATTCACAGCCTGTGGTGTCGGTGGGTGACTGAGAAACAGCGGATACATTTAGGTGCCCCCCATATATAGGAGTACACCCCCCCATGTTTACTACCTGCCCTATCCAGCCTGATGAGGCTGTAGCCCGGAATGGCACATGCGGGGTCAGGAATGCAAGGCTTCAGCCAGGTTTCTGTGATGCCCATGATGTCCGGCTCATAGAGGGCCGGCCAGGCCATTAGTTCCGCTAGGTTATGTAGAATACTGCGGATATTGAGATGTGCTATTTTTAGGCCTTTTGCGGATAGCCAGGCTGAGAGGGGCTTGAAAGGGTAGGAGGTAGCTGAGGGACCTTGACAGCAGATTAAGTTTACAGGCTGCACAAGAGGAGCTATGGTCCAGTCTTAAGGGGGCAGCGAGGGAGCGAGGGTGCCCGGGGAAGAACAGGTCTCTCCAGGCAGCTGGCAGAAGTATGTGCAGTGCAGAAGATATTGACCTCACACTGTGTAGCAGAAGGATGAGGCTGTGCTCCTTCGAACAGGGATGGATAGATCAAGCCTACGTGAAAAGAGCTCCCTGGAGAGAAGGGGTCTGGAGGTGCAGTGACCTATGATCCAGGTTATATGCCAGTACATAGCAGAGCCCAGGGGACAAGTGCTAGCTTATGGGGGTGCTTGGAGGTACTACGGATGGGGGTGCACTCCGGCAGAGTTAAGGCTTAGGGAGGGATCCAGGGACGGCTCTTTTATTATATTTTTGTGCCTTAATTCAAACTCTGTAAGCTGTCAGGCTCGTACACACACAGGTGAATGAGGTGAGTCCTCTAGTGGTGAGAAAATATAGCCTGCAGATGGTAAAGTGGGCTGATTGGTTATTTCAGCCCACGTGGGGAGAGCTATAAAGCTCAGTGATGACCACGGGTGGTGGTGGGGGCGGTGGGGCAGCCGGCAAAGCCGGCAGGGCCAGTCCTTCTCACAGGCAGCAGAAGTAGCAGCGGGGCTCCACTGCATGGCTGCGAGCACGCCCGATGTAGGCAGGGACCCCAGAGAGGCGATCACTTGCTCCACAAACACTCCGGTAAGAAGATTTGGACTTTTTGAGAGAAACAAACACTCCGGTAATCAGAATTGGTCTTTTTGCAAAACCACAAAGCACTGGAGGCTGACGTAGGTACAGGCAGGCCTTTTGGAAATACCTTCGTTGGTGGACTTGTCTTGGGGTGGGGGAGGGCAGGTAGCGGCCGCCCTCACAACCGTCCAGTGTGGACCCTCTTAGGATCCAGTCGGCGTCCCTGTGGGGGGAGAGAGAGAACAGCGGTGAGCCTTCATAACCAGGTTACAAGGGGGAGGAGGGAGGGAACAACAAAAGTGTGAGTGAGGAAGGGAATCCTAAGAGAAATACAGCGTGGTGGCAGGGAAGGCTGGGCAAGGCTGGGTCAGAATTGGGAACAAAAACTGTAAGACTGTGGCACAGGCACTTAATACTGTAATGGCTGCAGAGGCAAGTAGACATGAACCAAATCCTAACTTATACGGCAGGTAACTGAGGTAGCCCAGTGGATACAGAAATTACTGCCGGTGAGACACCAGCAAAAGCAGTAAATTCCTAAGTTATAGTAACCCTGGGTTTAGCAGAAAACAATAACTTATATTAGGTGCCAGGGTCTTAAGGCAACACAGAGGATTAGTTACACAGCAGGCGAGGGTCAATAATTTCAGAAAATTAATACACTAGCAAAAGCAACCAATAGCTTAAGTAAAGTAACCCTCGGTTCAGTGTAAAACAATAGTAATTTTAGGTGCCAGGGTCTTATGGCAACACGTAGGATTAGCAAAAAGCAGGCGAGGCACAGAAATATCACAGTTTAATAACCGTGTGGCTGCGAGCACGCCCAATGTAGGCAGGGACACCAGAGAGGTGATCACTTGCTCCACAAACACTCTGGTAAGCAGATTTGGACTTTTTGAGAGAAACAAACACTCCGGTAATCAGAATTGGTCTTTTTGTGAAACAGCAAAGCACCGGAGGCTGACGTAGGTACAGGCAGGCCTTTTGGAATTGCCTTCATTGGTGGGCTCATCTTGGGGGGTGGGGGAGGGCAGGTAGAGGCAGCCCTCATGACCATCCAGTGTGGACCCTCTTAGGATCCAGTCAGTGTCCCTTCATTGGTGGGCTTGTCTTGGGGGGTGGGGGAGGGCAGGTAGCGGCAGCCCTCACGACCGTCCAGTGTGGACCCTCTTAGGATCCAGTCCATGTACCTTCATTGGTGGGCTCATCTTGGGGGATGGGGGAGGGCAGGTAGTGGCAGCCCTCACGATCATCCAGTGTGGACTCTCTTAGGATCCAGTTAGTGTCCCTTTGTTGGTGGGCTCATCTTGGGGGGTGGGGGAGGGCAGGTAGCGGCAGTCCTCACAACCGTCCAGTGTGGATCCTCTTAGGATCCAGTTGGTGTCCCTTTGTTGGTGGGCTCATCTTGGGGGGTAGGGGAGGGCAGGTAGCGGCAGCCCTCATGACCATCCAGTGTGGACCCTCTTAGGATCCAGTCGGCGTCCCCTCGTTGGTGGGCTCGTCTTGGGGGTGAGGGAGGGCAGGTAGTGGCAGCCCTCACGACCGTCCAGCGTGGACCCTCTTAGGATCCAGTCAGTGGATTTAATGTCTTTAACATTCACCCCCTCATTACGGAACAATATGGTAACAGTTTTTAAGGTAGGCTTAGACAGGGGCACTGCAAAAAAATGAGTCCAAATCTCAGAGTCCTTAACTAAATTATATTGCTGCCAAAATCTGTCTAATAAAGTTTCAGAACAAAAACTGACATCAAAGCTCTGTTCTCCTGGGGCATGAATAAATGCAAAAACCTCAGAAGGAGAAAACTGGAGAGGCCGTTTAATGAGAAATTTGCCCATAAAAATGCGATCTAGTAATTCTTCTAAGTCACTGTTATACCGGATTCGAACAGCGTGTCTACGTTTTGCATTCGTCAGAGGTTCATGAAAAGGGCTAACAAAACTGGATTTCTGGCCTGCAGTTTCTAGCTGGGGATCAGAAGTCACTGAAACAGTCTGTAAAAGTTCCTCAGAAGCTCCATGCAAAATTTAACTATCAGAAATATCTATGTTAGATTGAGACTTAGACTGCTGAAGATGAGCAGCAGGGAGAGAAACCACCGCACCCTCAATCTGTAACACCGGTAACACTGGAGGAGAAGAATCCAGGGCCTTAGACTGGGAACCATTTTGAAGCATTGGCCCTACAGTAGCAGAGTCTTGTAAATTTGTAACAATGTCAGCCGTACCTGGCAAAGGAATTGCTGGATCTGGTAGCCAGGCCCCATCTGACAAAGGTACCCAACCTGCTTTCTGGAGCGCTGAGTCTGGTGACCAGGCAATATTCAGCTGCTCGTCAATGTGGTCCTTATCCATATGGAGATCTGGGGTCTGGGAATCACTAGGAAGGTCAGCAGGCATACGTTTCTTCCCCAATTGTACATCAGGGCTAGTACTGAGAAGTTTTCATTTTTTCTTCTTCTTCCAGCATGAAACTTTGCATTTTATATTGTAATTCAACCTGGGACAACAACACAGCTAAACGTTGTTTTTCAGCACAAAGGTTAGCTTGCAAACGCTTTTCAGCAATATCTGCCTCCAAAACCATGCATTCCGACTGCAACGGCTGATCCAAAGTAGACATATCAATCTCCTGTGCTGGACCTGCAGGAGCAGAGATCTGCTCTCCTGCAGGTTCATCAGCCAACTCTCCAAACTGAGAGTCCATCAAGTGCGTTAAGGGTCCACCTACTGGCAAGAGTAGGGAGGAATTTTTTTATTGAAACCATAAGAATCAAAAAATACAATCAGTATTACATCATACAAACTTATAATAATAAGAAAAATCAAAACCACAAATAAATATTTCATCATGCAGGAACCCTGAACTTAACCACTCCCCCCATTAAAAGAGTAGGGGGTAATTTTTAATGAAACCAAAAAATTAAATACAAAGCAATATGTCAACAGACAAACTTATAAAGGAAAATCATGACCAGAAATGAATATTTTTTCATACAGTCGCCCCAAACTTGGTCAACCCTCCTCTTGTTTCATTTGTTCTCTCTTTTTTTTTTTGCTGTAGAAAACAAAATACCCCCATAATCATTAAAAACAATAAAACCCCATACAGTGCCAAATAAGGTTAACAAAAACATAAAAGAGAATAATAAAGCTAAAGAAAAGAATAATAAAGCTGTCAGAATACTTCAATTTTTGCACATAAAAAAAACCCATTAAAGGGAAGTTCTCAAGAAACAGAAAAGAATGAATTAATAAATTCAAAACCTTGCCAAAACCTATCCCATTGCTGAACACTAAACAATTTCTTTTCTACCTGTTTCCATGTAAGTAAATCAGCAGTCAACATGAAAAAAGCTCTAAAACTGGAATATGTTGTTGCTGCAAAACCAAACGACACCTGCTAATCCACAACCAGTATAAAAATGTGCATGTAGAATTCGGAAAGTACTACAATTTCCCAAAGTATCCAATCTGGCAAAGATACCAAAATACAACATCTGTGAATGGGGGGGGGGGGGTTCTTACCAGCCCCTTCCATCGTTCTTTCATCACATCCCAGAACAAACCCACATATGGGCATGTAAAATAAAGATGATCCATAGTTTCAAGCTGCATAACGCAACAGTCTCTAGGACAATATCTGTCAGGTAAAGCTTTGTGCTTTTGATTCCCACGAACATTCACCCTGCCGGTGAATTCCTAACCATACCGTATCCCACAGTTTCTCAGGAATTCTAACATTAGAAATGTAAGCCGAAATACTAGTGCAATCCAAATCAGAGAATCCTAAAAAAAGAAGATCCAGAAAACATTGCATCTGTATATCAACATAAAGGGCCTTATAAGGAAGTCTTAAAACAGACTCGTAATTGACAGTCCATAACTTAATCTTATCAAAAACCCCAACCCAATGGGAAATTCATCATGGATTTTGTTTATTTTTGTGCAAAAAGCAGTTAGATTTCCATTCTATTAAAACACCTTGTAAAGCCTCTAAACCCCAATCTTCTCATAAATGCCCTTTAAGTTGCACCAATGGTACCAAATTGTGGTACAAAAAAATGGAAAAATAAAAAACTAAAGTATTTATCATCCCTACCCCACCATCAACAATAGCATTATACAATACTGTTCTCCTAACCGGGTTAAGATGACTACCCCAAAATCCACTAAAAAAACCCTCAATAATCATGTTTCTAAAGCTTTTGGTATAAAGAAAACTGAACTTAAAACTAAAAATACTGGAATTAAAAATGTATTAATACAATAAACCATTTTCTTCTTTGAAAAATGCCATTTATTCCAATCTGTCACCATCAGTGTCCCTTTTTGTATGGCAAGATCCCAATTAGAACCAGCCATATCTGAACCTCCAAAAAATACTCCCAGAATATGACAAGAGGCCCTCGCAACTGGAAAAAACCCTACTTCCTTAGGAAATGTCGGGATAACCACCCAGTTGTAAACATATTGTTTTCTCATCATTGAGACGAGCACCAGTAATAGTTCCCAATCCTTGAATTAAATGACATGCAAATTTTATAGAGTCCCCATCCAGCACTACCAAACAGACATCATCTGCATAAGCCAAAACTTTACAGAGCTTTCCTAAAGTACCTGAAACCTGTTTTATACCAGATCATTGTAAAAGTCTTAATATGGGATCTAAAGCAAAAACATACAATAGGGGGCTTAAAGGACACCCCTGTTGGACTCCCCTATGAATCCTATGAGAGTCCCCCTGCCACCCATTATCACACAGTACTACATAAGCCAAAGAATAACATAACTTCAGCCATTGAATAAAAGGGTCCAGAATATCATAAGCAGCCAAACAAGACCAAAAAAATGAGTGTGAAACCTCATCAAAGGCTTTTGCCTGGTCCAAACTGACCAAATATCCCCTGCCTTTGGTGAGATGCATCATTTTCTCCCCCCGTTCCATTAGCTCTCTAAGTACAAACAAAGCTTCAGTGATACCATGACCTGGGACTGAACAAAACTGCATAGGGCATGTAAGGTCCATTATTACTAAACTAAGTCGATTACGAAGAAGCTTAGCAAATATTTTAAAGTCAGTGTTCAGTAATGTGAAAGGTCTCCAATTTCCAATATCAGCCTTATTTCCCTTTTTATGAAGAAAAATCATCAATCCTTCATACATGGAAATAGGTAAACATGATGTGAAAGAAAAAAATTATATAGAGAAAGTAACACCTGAGGCATAATATCCCATAATATTTTATAAACTTCATTAGATAATCCATCTGCTCCAGAAGAAACATTAGGATGGAGAGATGTAATTACAATCTCCAATTCCAGTCTAGTAAAAGGTGCGATCAAAGAATTTTGTAAAGATGGGGACAGCCTAGGCAAGTCAGCTGCCTGTAACATCTGAGCCGTAAACTGAGACTATCTAACCGGAGCACCAAATTTATTATGTATATAAATATTCAAAACCTGCATAATACCTATATTATCAAAAAATTCTTCCCCAGAAGAATTCCACAAACTATGAATCTTCATATGCTCACATCTCATTTGACTAGCCATAAAAGGATTCATTTGTTCTGCTTTCCCTTTAATTCCAAACATCTGTTCTCTTTGTAAAGAATGTAACATATCATACTGAAAATGCATCATATCTTGTTTCAATTTCCTAACATCCTCTAAAATCTGCCCCTGTCCAGCCAATCGTTGTGAAAGTAATTCTTGTAAATCAGTATATAGCTTTAAATGTTTCTCATAACGAGAAGAAGCTGAAGAAGCACCAGAGGACTGAAAAAAGCCTTGCAAACAAGCTTTAAAATCATCCCACCACAAACCAATATAATCAAATAAACTAATCATCGACAACTTATCCTGAACAATAATTTTTAAATCTTTCAAAATATTCACCTGCCTCAACAGAGAGGTATTTATCCTCCACACTCCTCACCCCGAAACCCTAGCAGGAGGGTTAAAAGTGTCCAAACCAATTAAAGTATGATCAGAGGTCTCAACTGGAATGTTCAAAACCTTATCCACTATTAATGATTGATGCAAAAAAATAAAATCAATACGGAAAGATAAAGTACCTTTATAAAATGTAGGTTTAGCCATTTTGTGTCCAATGACATGTACATCCTTTAATCCCGCCTGAGAATAACAGATTTAAGAAAAACCCGATCACAATATTGTTTGCCTGTTACATGTTGCTGGAAATTAATATTAAAATCCCCACAAAAAAACACTTGTCTACTAGCATATAAAAAAGGTTGCACCTTTTTTAATAAGGCAATATGAAGAGCCTTCGTCTGGGGACTGTACAAATTAATCAGTCTACAACTAATACCTTGAATAAACACATCCAACAAAAGTGCATGGCCAGGATCAATATCTATCATTCTAGATATTACAACTGCTTGGGAAAAAAAAAAACACACCACTACACAGCTCTTCCCCAAGGGACCAAAAGGAAGAACCTCAGGCCCAATCCCTAGAAGCAGAATTTATCTCACTCAAAGTGTGCAACCTAGTATCTTGTAGAAAAACTACATCAAACCCCAAATGTTGTAACACTCCAAAAGTGGATAAACGTTTCCTTAGTGAATTAATGCTATTAACATTGAGGCTAGCCAACCTCAAGGAAAACTGCTCAGGGGTGCTTTAAAAGTTTACCACTAGATCTAGTAACTCTTTCAGGTTTCTCAAGAAATTTAGATTTGCTTGCAGACTGATCCTCAGTACTAACAGGAAAAGGGTGCTCAGATGTCTCAGGCAAATCTGTCAGTTCCATGGGGTGCTCCTCATCTACCTGGTCGCTCCATGTAGAAAAAGGTGCAAACTGGTTGGACAATGTCAGGGGTGAACCTGAAACATTAAACACAACAACAACAGAAGAATCTTTAAACACTGAATTATCAGATGTTGTCTTATAAAAACCTGCCTGCTCTATGCTAGCCATTACAGAAACCTTAGCAATTGTAGCTACAACAGCAGAAACTCCCATGTTAGGGGAAACCACCCTCTCAGGGGTGTGTACCTCTTGTCTAGGCAAACCCTGAGGAGTCACGAAAGGCATTTCTTTTTCTGTAGAATAGAGATCAAAAGTAGGAGGTAAAATAAATCAGTTTGTTTAGTAGAGGAAATTGAGGTGACGTCCAAACATGTAAGATCAGAATCAGGTACCACAGTTCTGGGCCTGTCTCCAGTAGAAACTCCTCGACCTCTCCCTCTTCTTCTACCTCTAAAGGTGGATTCAGCCTCTGGGCGAAAAGGGTGACCAAAGGAATGTCTAGCTTTAGACAAGAAAAAATCCTGATCTGAGAGGTCATCAGGGCTGCGAGCGGCACAAGGACAAGTAGCATAAGCATGATACCCTTCCCCACACAGATCACATTTTGGTGGATCCATACATTGTGTAGCAGTATGCTCCAACACCCCACATTGGAAACACTTCACTTGGTCACAATCTACATTTAGATGGGATAAAGAACCACATTTATAGCAGCCCTTAGGCTGCCCAGCATAGAAGATAATACCCCTGTCATGACCTAAAAAAAAAGAACTGGGTAAATGTTGAATTCCATCATCATTTTGCTTGAGTTGAACCCTCACTGTCCACCTTCCAGTCCAAAACCCATTATCATCCATAATAGGTTTAGGGACATCAAAAATTGAACAACGTTTTTCAAGCCAAAAAAAATATTATCCAAGTTCACGCCTTCATTCCTAAAAAGGATAGTTACAGTTTTTATAGTAAGCTTGGTGGTGGGAATCGCTATAAAGTCCACCCACACTTCTGTATTCTTTACATCATAATATCATTTCCAAAATTTGTTGAGAGAGATTCCTGTGCAAAAACTAGTGCCATAATTATAGTCTCCAGGGGAGTGTATGAAAGCATACACTTCCTCCGGAGTAAAACCTGTAGAATCCATCAATAATGTTTTCCCAACCAAAAGTCTATCTGAGACAACTGGTGCTAGGCCCTTGTAGTGTAGCTGGACTAAAAAACATCTCTTAGCAGCTTTAGCCGGTTCCTTATAAAGTCCAGCATAAGTTTCACCTTGATGGGCTCCGTTATTGTCATTCCCCATTTTATCAGTTAAAGCTGTTACCTGAGCAGAATTAAGTTTCTGAGCCTGAGAAACAGGAGATGTATTAGGAAAAGAATCTCCTGCCATTACCCTTACTGTATCATCCAGCAACTGGGCATCTGATGTAGTAGTAACCTCTTCCAACTCGTTTCCAACCACCACAGCCTGGGCCACAGGAGAAACATCTGGAATATGTGGCAGTGGATCCACAATTGGAGCCGACAAGACCGACGGATGCTCAGCATGTAATACAACCAAATCATGATCTGAAGATCCAGGAAGAGGAATCGTAGGGTCCAGTACCCATATGTCCTTCTGCCGAATCCATCCCACTCTGGAGAGTGCATCCCAAGGGGTTCACTGAACAGAAGTATCCAAAAATCCTGAAGCTGTATTACAAGATTTTGGTAAGTCTAAAAGCGGATCTTAATGTGCTGAAGCAAAGGTAGAAACATCAGATGGAAATCTTTTATGACCTGAAGAGACAGGACTAGCCACAGAACGCTTTTTTTTTTTTTTTCTCTTCCTCCAATCGCTGTCTACAAGCTTGGAAATCCTGTTCAGCCACAGAGATTAATTCAAATAAATAAGATTTCTTTTTTTCTAACTTCGTTTGTAATTCCTGTTCCACTTCCATAGAGTTACTTTCAGGTAAAAAAGGGTCCACACTATTCTCGGCGTACAAAGCCTGTTTCCTGGGTCATATTTAACAATTCACCATCACTGTCAGTAGCACAATCTGGTAAAGGCTTCTGAGGGTCAGTAACATATCCTCCTCCTCCAGTATCTGGAACATGAATGGGGACCTCCATTCTCTCTGCCACGCTAACAGCGCCACCTGCAGAAAGAGCAGGGGAATTTGCCCGGTGTCCTGGCCAAATTTTCTCTCATTCACTAAAAATACCACCAACAGCTTAATGTGGTTCGAGGTCATTTGACATTCATCTGTATCCCCCTCCCCCTGGGTCGTGCCTGAAAATAGGCAAGAATTTGTCTAGTGCATTTACCCAGTCAACAAAAACTAAATAAAATAAATGTACTCCCTGGAAGACAGGAGAGAGAGAGGGACATGATTGGGACCTTCAAGTACTTGAAAGGGATAAATAAGGTTGATAAGGAGAGTCTCTTTAAGTTGAGTAGCAACCATAACACGAGGGGGCACAGTCTTAAGCTGGAGGGTGGGAGGTTTAGGAGGGAGGTCAGGAAGCACTTCTTCACAGAGAGGGTGGTGGACACTTGGAATGTGCTGCTGGAAAAGGTCATCTCATTGAAGACAGTGGGCAGCTTTAAGAGAGACTGAGATAGGCATAGGGGAAAGGTATGGATCATGGGTAGGGAGGATAGGGACATTAGCTCAAGCTGTGGACCCTGCAATACGAGCAGACTTAATAGACCAAATGGCCGTCTTCTGCTGGCTTCTTCATATGTTCATATGTTACCTGTTGCTCTGCTGTCCTACAGAGTGTACATTTTGAAATCCCTCAGTCATCCTCAAAGGGCTTCCCTTGCAACCCCTGCACCATCTTGGTTGCTCTTCTCTTGCCCATCTCTACGCTGTGTATGTCCTTCGTGAGGTGCTGGCTCCAGAACTGGACCCAATATTCCTTTGAGGGTGTACCAGTGAGTGGTACAGTGGCAGTACCACCTCCTTCCTCCTACTAGTGATGCACTCCAGCATTCCACTAGCCCTGTCCAAGGCCTTGTCACACTGTGCTATCAGCTTGAGTTCTTATGAAATAATAATCAAAAATCGTTTTCCTGCCTAGTAACTGCTAATATCTCCCCCTCATCCTATACTCAGCACCAGGTTCCTGTACCTTAGGTGCATGATTTTGCACTTTTTGGCATTGAACCCCAAATGCAATGCCTTCAATCACTCTTCTAGTTTCTCTAAATCCCCGTACATTTTTTCAACTTCCTCTATTGCAGATCTGTCATTTGCAAAACACAAACCTTCCCCACCAGTACCTCTGTAAAGTCCCCTATGAAGATATTGAAGAGGACTGGTTCTAGTACTGAATCCTGCAGTACTCCACTGTTCCCCCCCATCCATAGAGTGTGTTCCATTTACCACTGCCCTCTGGCTCCTATTCATTAACCAGTTGCAAACCCAATTCACTGTTTTGGCTCCACCCACATAATGGTCAGCTTCCTAATCAGCTTTTTGTGCGGCACAGTATCTAAGACCTTGCTGAAGTCTAGATAAGCTTACATTAACTGCCCTCCCTTGGTCTGCCCTCCACTGCCCTCCCCTCAAATTAAGCAAATATGGGGCCAGCCAAAACCTTCTGGAGGAAAACAGTTACATGTAACCAGTAGTCAGTGCTTAGCGAACGGGACATAGGAGAGCAAGAATCGTAAACCAAAACTCCCCTTGGGCCGGAAACATTCCAATTTGGTATAAAGGAACCAGAAGTAGCCTTGTCCCCAAGCAGAGGAGCAAGATGAAGTACAACAAAGAGAACTGATCCAAAAACAGGGGTAACAATGTACTTATCTGCTCTGGCAGGGTCCATGGAGGGAGTCTTGTCTTTGTGAGTGACTGCATCAGCTTACAAATGAGCTACAGTATAATACTTTGCATTGCAGATTTGACGTGTCAGCAGGTAATGCAAATAGGATGCTGGAATGTATAGGCAGGGATATCATCAGCAGGAAAAGGGAGGTCATAATTCCACTATGCAAGACACTAGTGAGGCCCCAGCTGGAGTATAGTGTCCAGTTCTGGAGACCTTACCTATGTAAGGACATAGGGTGGAAAAGGTTCAGAGGAGGGCAACAAAGATGGTACAGGGATTGCATCACAAGTCCTATGAGGACAGGTTGAAGGACTTGAATATGGACTCCCTGGAGGACAGAAGGGAGAGAGGGGATATGATAGAGACATAAAAGTACCTTATGGGGAGGAACAGGGTGCAGAAAAACACTTTTCCAGTGAAAAAGACGTTCTAGGACTAGAGGGTATGGGATGAAGTTGGAGGGAGGGTGATTCAGAGGAAATGTGAGGAAGAATTTCTTCACAGAAAGGGTGGTGGTCAAGTGAAACACCCTGCCTGAGGAAGTGGTGGGGGCTGAAACAATCATGGGATTTAAGAATGTATGGGATAGACATAAGGGAATCCTGGAGGTCAGGGGTAAGGGGCAACAGACTTCTAGAAAAACTTAAAGTGGTGTTACGAGCTCAAATGGGAAGACTGGGTTGGCCATAGACCCTTATTTGCCGACAATATCTATGTATCTACTGTATGAGCCAAATTCTAGAAATAACAACAGTTGCGCCAACTGAGCACGTCTTTACAGTACATGCTGATACTGAACTCAGTTGGCGGCTGGCTGTGGTGGTGAGAGGTGGGCTGTGCCAGTCACTGGCTGGGGATGGGTGGGGAGTGCTGGGTGGACTGGCACAGCTGGGTGGGGGGCCAGTAGACTACCAGGGATATGGGGCTCTTATTTATTATTATAATACAGTTCGGGGGGCCGCTAGACTACCAGGGATACAGGGCTCTTCGTTATTATTATAATACAGTTCGGGAGGGCCGCTAGACTACCAGGGATATAGGGATCCTAAATATTATCATACATCTGGGGTGGCCACTAGACTACCAGGGATACCTGGGTATATGCTGCATTTGTGGCTGGCGACTAGGGGTCGGTGCACTGGTGGGGTGGTTGACCACGCCGCCCTGCTGTTGCGGCTTGCGACATGCTCGCCAAGTGTGCGTGTAACTCGGTGCACCTGGCTGCATGTCACAAGTCGCAGATTTAGCTGTGATGACCCTGCCCCTACTAGAATAGGGTACAGGGTCAATGTCGCAGATGGGGCATAAGTTGCGTTTGTATGACTTTGCGCCACCTTTCTAGAATCGGGGCCCATGTCTCCTGTGGGTTACTCTGCTACATTAGTAGTACTGCAATGGTTCTTTGGGACCATTGTGATTTGCATGGTGGAAGCTGAATACGGATGTCACATTCCTGCAAATCTGCCTTAGCCTCAGCAACAGTATGATAGACGCGCAGTATGTATATTCCACTTTATTATTCTTTATAAAATAGGCAGGGAAAATGCTGCATTCTGATTAATTGTTACCAGTGCATTAGATCCTGTCTCATGGGCTAGTAAAAACAAGAACTGTCAACCGGGATGCAGCACCTGATGCAAATTCTTGGGCAGCTCTTAGAATTTTAAAAGTGAAACGACCACCATTTTTTTTCAGTACTGAACACCATCACAAAAATGTCCAAGTTTTTTATCAACACAACACCCAGTTAACAAAACAGCCATGACCTTCCCACTCAAATGAGCAGTCGGTTACTTACAAGCCTTCACGGCTTCCTTGCTCCTGTCTACTGTACATTCAGCTACAATCCTGACCAGGCTGCCAGTCAGTGCTTCACCCTCCCTGAATTTCACACACTCGCAGACCTCCCTCCTGCTTTCTTGCTCTCTCCCTCGCTCTGACCACATTACTGAGTCACTCAGACTACAGACTCAAGATCTTCAGTCATTATCAATGTGTTTGTTCATTTAAGAGCCAAATAAAATAGTTAACACTTATGAGGCCACTGGGAGCCTATCCCCTGTGGCCTCATAATCCTACATTTTGACACCAGGAGCCCATCTCCAGTGTCAGTTCTCTGCATTTTTTTTTAAAATGCAGACCCAGGACGCCCAATCTCAGTTCTGCAGAAGTCTCCACCCCCCCATTTTAATGCTGCCTGTCCAACCCTGGTGTCAGAAAGATGTAGTAAAAAACCTGTATGTGGCTACTAGGAGTTGACCCTGGTTTTGCCAGACCCTCCACACTCTGCTGATTATGACATGGAGTGCACGACTGGAAGATGGAAAAATGTATTAAATTTCAACAACAAAACCAGTAATTTCCTTTCCCCATCCACTGGTACCAATTCCATTATTTTTCTCCTCCCCACCACACATCAGTAGATTCTATCTACCACTCAACCCATCTGTGCCCTCCTTTCTCTATGCCACCCATTTTTTAAATAAAGAAAGGGATGGTAACCAGTGCCCTCACCACCTCAGCCAGACACCATCTGAATGAGTGAAAGTTCAATCAGATGTTCGCATTCGTACTTTCAGGCTTTTAGATGACACTGATCACCATTTAATTTTTATTTTAATTATGGATGGCATGAACGAGGATGGGAATATAATGCTAGGGAGTGGGAGAAGGGGGTCATACTGATGTGGGGTGGGAGAGAGGAAGATGGCAGAATGGTTGCTTATGGGTAGGTGGAAAGGAAATCATTGTTTTGTTATCATTTAACTATTTCTGCCTGATGGAATTCACCCCAGAATTCTAAAAGAATTAAGGGGGGAACTAGTGAAACCACTGACTACTCTTTTTAATAAATCTTGGGAGGATGGTGTGGTACCCGAGGACTGGAGGAAGGCAGATGTGATTCCCCTTCACAAAAGTGGGACCAAGACAGAGGCAGGAAACTACAGACCTGTCAGTTTGACCTCTGTGGTAGGGAAAGTGATGGAGTCACTTCTGAAGGAAAGAATTGTTGAGTACCTTGAGGCCAGTGGGGCACAGGACCCAAGGCAGCATGGGTTCACAGCAGGAAGGTCATGTCAGACGAATCTAATAGATTTCTTTGACAGGGTGACCAAAGTAGTAGACCAGGGAGGGGCTGTGGACACGGCCTACCTAGACTTTAGCAAGGCATTCGACACAATCCCACACAAAATATTAATAGTCAAATTAACCAGCCTGGGAGTAGGTCCTAGGGTGGTAGCCTGGGTAAAATATTGGCTGGACAACAGGGCACAGAAGCTAATTGTAAATGGAGGCCACTCTGAAGAAAGAGAGGTTACTAGTGGGGTACCGCAGCGTTCAGTATACTGGGTCCAGTCCTTTTTAATGTCTTTATAAGTGACATTGCAGAGGGACTGGAAGGAAAAGTATGCCTCTTTGCAGATGACACAAAGATCTGCAACAGGGTTGATACACAAGGAGGAGTGGAAAGGATGAGAAGGGACTTGGCAAGGTTGGAGGAATGGTCAGAAGTATGGCAGCTTGGATTCAATACAAAGAAGTGCAAAATAATGCACCTGGGAAACAAGAACCCAGGGGAAGATTACAGAATGGGGAGAGGTATTAACAACAACAAAAAAGGAAAGGGACCTGGGGGGGTAATCATATCAGATGACCTTAAGGTTAGCAAGCAATGTGAGAAGGCAGTAGGGAGGGCTGGGGATATACTGGGATGCATAGGGAGAGGCATCACCAGCAGAAAACAGGAAGTTGTTATCCCTCTGTACAGACAGTTGGTGAGACCCCATCTGGAGTACTGCGTCCAGTTCTGGAGACCCCATCTCCGCAAGGACATAGACAGGATAGAGGCAGTCCAGAGGAGGGCAACTAAAATGCTGCAGGGTCTGCAAGAGGCCGTATGAGGAGAGACTGAAGGAGCTTAATATGTATACCCTTGAGGAAAGAAGGGATACATAGATACATAGATACATAGACAGTGTCGGCAGATAAGGGCCTATGGCCCACCCAGTCTGCCCATTTGAGCTTGTAATTTCAGTTTGTTTTCCTAGAAGTCTGTTGCCCCTTACCCCTGACCTCCAGAATTCCTTTATGTCTATCCCATGCATTCTTAAATCCCGTGATTGTTTCAGCCCCCACCACTACCTCTGGCAGGGTGTTCCACTTGTCCACCACCCGTTCTGTGAAGAAATTGTTTCTCATGTTTCCTCTGAATTGTCCTCCTCCAACTTCATCCCATGCCCTCTAGTCCTGGAACATCTTTTCGCTTAAAATAGTGTTTTCCTGCACGCTGTTCCTCCCTGTAAGATACTTGTATGTCTCATCATATCCCCTCTCCCTCCTCTCCTCCAGGGAGTACATGTTCAGTTCCTTCAACCTGTCTTCATAGGACTTGTGATGCAATCCATGCACCATCTTTGTTGCCCTCCTCTGAACCTTCTCTACCCTGTCTATGTCCTTACGTAGGTATGGTCTCCAGAACTGTACACTGTACTCCAGGTGGGGCCTCACTAGTGTCTTGTATAGCGGAATTATGACCTTCCTTTGCTGCTGGTGATGCCTCTGCCTATACATCCCAGCATCCTATTTGCTTTACCTGCTGCCTTGTCACACTGTTTCCCTACCTTGAGGTCATCAGAGATGACAACCCCAAGATCCCTTTCCTGCTTGGTACATGCTATATCCTCACCCCCAACTGATATATTGTGCCAGGGTTTTGTGCCCCATATGCATTATCTTGCACTTCTTTGCATTGAATTTCAACTGCCAAGCCCCTGACCATTCTTCAAGTTTCTGCAGGTCGCTTCTCATTCTGTCTACACCCTCTGGTGTGTTCTACTTTGTTACAGAGCTTTGTGTCATCAGCGAACAGTGAAATTCTGCCTTCTAGGTCCTGCGCATGTCACTGATGAAGATGTTGAATAGGACCGGTCCCAGCACTGATCCCTGTGGTACCCCACTGGTCACTCTTCCCTCTGTGGAGTGACAGCCATTTACCACCACCCTCTGTGTCCTGCCACCCAGCCAGTTACCTACCCACCACACTACTGTCCTGCCCACACCCATATTCCCCAGTTTGTGTAATAGTCTTCTATGTGGCACAGTGTCAAAGGCCTTGCTGAAGTCCAGATAGGCCATGTCCACTGCCTCCCTGATCCACCTCCCTAGTCACCCAGTCAAAAATTCAACGAGGTTGGTCTGACATGACCTCCCCTGGTGAAACCATGCTGCCTTGGGTCCTGTAGTCCATTGACAACCAGATGTTCCACTAATCTCTCCTTCAGTAGTGCTTCCATGATCTTCCCCACTACCGAGGTGAGGCTGACTGGTCTGTAGTTCCCTGCTTCCTCTTGTTCCCACTTTTGTATAAGGGGACTACATCTGCTGTCCTCCAGTCTTTGGGTACTCTCCTGTTTCCAGTGATTGGCTAAACAGGATAGCCAGAGGTTCAGCCACCACCTCTCTTAGTTCTTTAAGGACCCTGGGGTGCATCCCATCTGGACCCATTGCTTTATCAACTCTTATTACTTCCAGTTCCTTCAGGACCCTTTCTCGTAAAGGAACTTGTGTCCATTTCTGCACCATTCTCACCCTTTGTACTCCTTCAGTCCCATTACCCTCCTCTTCCTCAGTAAAGACTGAGCAGAAATACCTGTTCAATATGTCAGCTTTACTGTTGTCGTCCTCCATGCGGCCCCCATCCTCCCCCTTCAGTCTCACTATCCCTCCCTTTGTCTTTCTTTTTTCACTTATGTACCTGTAAAAGGTTTTGTCCCCTCTACCCACTGATTTTGCAATGTGTTCTTCTGTCTGAGCTTTGGCTTCCCTTACTGACCTCCCTGCCTCCCTTTGCTTCTCCTGGTACTTCTCCCTATCCCCTTCTGCCTGTGTCTTTTTGTATTGCCTGAATGCAATCTTTTTGGCTTTCACTTTCTTTGCTACCTCTTTGGAAAACCATAATGGTCTCCTCTTCCTTTTCCACTTGCTAACCTGCTTAATGCATAATTCTGTTGTTCTTGTAATCCCCATTTTAAATACTGCCCACTGTTCCTCAACCCCTGATTCCTGTCCCATTCCCCTTAATGCCTCTTTCAAGTATCTCCCCATTTTCCCAAAGTCTGCCCCTAAAATCCAGGATCGTGTTTTGTGTGGTTTGGTTCTGCTCTTTCTGTGATTTCAAACCACAATGACTGGTGGTCACTGTTTCTCAGGTGCTCCCCACTGTTACTCCCCATCACACTGTCCCTGTTTGTGAGCACAAGGTCCAGTATTGCCTTCTGCCGAGTTGGTTCCATGACCAGTTACTTGAGGAAGGCACCTGAAGGAGTCCAGGATAAATCTGCTCCTAGTTGATGCTGCTGCTGGGATACTCCAGTCCACGTCTGGAATATTGAAGTCTCCAACCAGTACTACCTCACCCTTGTCTGCCATCCTTTGGATGGCTAGCATCAGCTCCCTATCTGTTTCTTCCTCCTGGGCTGGTGGTCTATAGACCACACCTGTGCGGATGGATGTCCCCATTTTCCTTTCCAGCTTAACCCACAGTATCTCTCCCCCATTTTGTTCCTCCTGGATCTCTGTGGCCCTTATGTAATTTTTCACATACAGTGCCACTCCTCCTCCCTTTCTGCCTACTCTGTCTCTTCTGAATATGTTGTAGCCAGGTATGGCCATCTCCCAGTCATGGTTATCATTACACCAGGTTTCAGTGATGGCCACAATGTCCAGGTCTGACTGTACCATGACAGCCTCAGATCTTCCATCTTGTTGCTAAGGCTCCTGGCATTTGCACACACTGTTCCATGATTTGACCTCCCTAGACTGTTTCACTGTTCTACTCCAGCCCCTTCCTTGGTTGTAATTTATCCTGGTTCTCCTTGCTGTCTGCCCTTCTGCTGAATTTTGCCCTTTTCTGCTTATCCACCTCTTGGGCACTAATCTCCATCCGTGTTGCACACTGCTTTGCAGAGATAGCCACTCCTCTGGTTCACTGGTTCCACTGCTAGCTGTGGGGGGTGAGCAAGTAGGTACCCTCCTTGCTGGCCTGCCACCCCCCTTTGCTAGTTTAAATGCTTGTCAATGTAGCATTTAAACTTATCATTGAGTGCATGGATTCCCCTCCAGGATGGATGCAGGCCGTCAGGCTTGAACAAACCTCCATCCCTCCAGGTGGGTCCCCAGTCACCAATGAATCCAAACCCTTCCTCACAGCACCAGTTCTTCAACCATGAGTTAAAGTTCCTGGTGCATGCACTCCTATGTTCTCCCTTGCTTCTCACAGGTAGTACTTTGAGAAAGTGACAGAAGTAGCTACTTGCTTGAGACCCTCCCCAGTTTCCTAAACTCTTCTGAACTTCCTTTGGCTCCCCATTTGCCAGGTCATTAGTACCTAAGTGGATAATGACATCCAGCTCACCCTCCCGTCTTGCCTTTCCAGTGATCCACAGGATCTTTCTTCCATCCCTCCATGCCGTGGCACCTGGTAGGCACCTCACCTCCCTGTCCTCCCCCTCCTGTGTTCCTAGCTGGATCCCTCTTATGATGGAGTCCCCCACCAGGATTCACTTCCTCCTCCTCTGGGGTCCACTGCTTTCCCCGCTGAGGTCACCTCCTTGGCTAACCTCCACATCCTTTCCTTCCACTTCTCTGGGTACCTCTATTTGGTTGTCCTCATTTGCCAGTGTGGCATAGGAGTTCTTGAGTGGAATAGGATCTGGGATGTGCCTCTGCCTGACTGCTCTAACCCTCCTGAGCCCACTGTCATCCAAGTGCTCCTCATTCTCGGCATCCTTTGAGGCAGTTGCATTGGACTGGTGGTCCCTGGATAGGGGTGATGGTACTCCTGACCCAGTTTACTTCCGCTCTGAGTCTGGCTACCTCATCCCGCAGTCCAGAGAGATGCATGCAGATGAGGGCAGCACCTCAGTGTCCAGAAGGTCTGCCTGAATATGGCTGCCCACAGCCACTGTTGCACCACTCCCACATTATATGCAATTCCACTACTTGTCTGCTACTGAAGCTCTCTAGTTCCCTTTTATTAATTTACTGTACTAAAAATCCTGCCACTGATCCTCAGATAATTTTTTTTTAAAGAAAAGAAACCAATAATTAAATAAATGAGTCAAAACACTTGTGCTGAGGGTGGGCTTCTTCCCCCTTATGCCCCTCCTACTTCACACCCCTTACTATACCCTGTGTTTAGCTCCTGTCAATCAGATTTAACAGGGCATATAATTAAGAGTTGGGGGGAGGGGGTGAAAATTTGCAGCAATTAAAGACAGCACAGAATTACACCACCACTATGTTTTAAATTTTCAACAGCCCAAAAACAATTATAAGTAAAGACAACAAAGAAAGTATAGTGTCACTAAAAGCCCACAATCTAAGTTTAAAAGAAAAATAGCAATTACCAGTTACTCTAAAGCACTGAATTGAATATGTTTCCTTCCTTCCCCTTCTGGCTTCTTCTGAGAAGGGAGAGGTGGGGACATGATAAAAACTTTAAGTACCTCAGTGGAATCAACAAAGTCCAAGAGGGTAGCATCTTTCAGAAAAGAGATGTGCAAGAACAAGAGGACACAATTTAAAGATAGAGGGGTGGTTCTGGGGCAATGAGAGGAAGTATTTTTCACAGAGAGGGTAGTGGATGCATGGAACAGCCTTCCTGAGGAGGTTGTGGGGTCTAAAACTGTGGGAGAATTCAAGAATGCATGGAACAGACATAAGGCAGTTCTTGTGGGGGGTAGGAAGAAACAGGCTGTTGGTTAACTAGGATCTGCGGCCTATCCTGTAGGTAGGGAAATGGGCAGACTAGGTGGGCCAAGCGGTCCTTATCTGCCGTCAAAGTCTATGTTTCTATGTTTCTAATTTCCAACACCAGAGTTAGCCACACAGTGTTTGATTTGGGCGTGGTGGCACCAGGGTTGGACTCCTGGTTACTACCTGTATTTTCAAATAGCCAGGCAAGTTGGGGGGGCACTACAGAACACCAGAGAATATATAGTTTTTGGTCAGGGTAAGGGTGAGGAGTACCATGGACACAGTGGATACTTGCTATAGAGTTGGATGTGGAGGGTGGCTACTGGATGACAGGAATGTTTGCCATAGAGACAGGTGTGGGAGATGGTGCCAGTGAAGACCATGAATGCTTGGCATTACATTAGGTGTGAGAAAGTGTGCCACTGGATGCCAGGAGTGTTTGGTATGGGGTTGGGTGTGGCAAAGAGTGTCACTAGATGCCGAGAATGCTTGGTATGAATCTGAGTGTGAGAGAGGTTGCCAGTGGATACCTAGGATGATTGGCATGGGATCAGGTGTGGAAGAGAGAGCTACTGGATTTCAGGGATGCTTGGCATTGTTTCTGGTGTGTTAGAGAGTGACTCTGTGATGTGGTGTTTCTTGGGGGTTGAATAATCATGGGATACAGCACTAGTGTTGCTCTAACATAAGCACTGTCTTTCCATTCTCACACAAATGCAGTACTCACACACTAATGTGTGGATAGAGGGTGCCAAAGTTAGGGCAATGCCAATGGTGCATTATAAGATATTTTAAACCCTAAGAAACTCCATGTCACAGATTCATCAAGACCCAGGTGAGTTTGTTGTTATCCTAATGTTACATTTCCTTACTTTGTGTCATTATGATATAGACCTAACTGATGTAGTATTTTTTGCAATAAGAAGAGCGATAGACAGACAGACAGACAGACAGACAGATAGATAGAAAGATAAGCTTATTCTTGTACCTTTCCTGGGCTCAAAGTGCTTTACACATGTAACACGGGCACCGTGTACCCATGAGTTACTACCCCTGCTTGATGACCGCAACACAGGTTAAGGGGCCTGGGCTTTTTTCAGATAGTTCTTGCGGGTTCTTTCCCAAGTATAGCTAACTAGTAGTGCAGTGCCTCCACCCAGAGTAGGTATAGTAGATTAGATATTTGTAGGGTACAGCCCCCTGGGATGTCGCACCTACCCACCTCCCCTTTCAGCCACCAGACACAAAGGTTACCATTTACCAAACTGAATACTCTATAGTGCATGCAATTAATAGCTATTGCTAATATTCTGATCACAGTCAGATTTAAAAAGGTAGCAACAACAACAGTTTTATTATTGAGGAAAGGGGAATGGGAGATGCAAATGGAATAGTTGATACAGCAGCTTTTGCAGACAGAAACAATGACACCCACTTCCCAACCACAGCATATACATCCCACCCCATACTGGTACCAGTTTTTCCTGTAGTCTATCTGGGTGCCCAGACTAAGGATGGTGCAGGCCTATAACATTGCTGTGGGTTGACCAGCAATGGGGCCATGTGGGAAAATTATTTGAACTCTCAAACTTAGACTTGGCTTTAACCCAGACAGGGCAATCCTTGCCTGTACTCATGGTTTTGCAGTTTACCCAGATCAGGACTGGAAAAGGTCAGCAACTGTGGATACTCTGCTGGGCTGTATTTCATGATGGCTGCTACAATAATGGCTGGCTGCTTGCAGCTTGTCCCTGTCTGCCTTGATTGCAGAGTCTCGCAGCTTGTGACCTTCTGCTTTGATTGCTGGATGGACCAGGCCTGAGGACCAGGGCTGACACAAGATGAGTTGACTAGCAGTGTCCAGCATTAGCACCACTCAGCTGATTCTCCAGACTGTTTCTCTGGTTGTGGCTCCTATATGTGGTGCAGGAGTTGTACAGTCCCTGTGGCTTATTTGCAATGCAGCTTTCACACCCTCGCAGGTCAGGCTGGGCTTCTCCAGGCTGAACAGCAACAGTATGATGTAGATTCTGGTTTGATCCTATGACCCACCAGTATATCTGTACACCGTATAAATTCTGTTTATTGTATATTCTGTATATTCTCTGTCCTAGATGCTGTGCACTTAAGGGCACTTGTTCGATCTTAAATTTCCACCTTGAATTATCCCATATGTTAAGTGTTCCTTATGTGTAGGATTATATCGGGTTCAGTCTCCCTAGACCAACATTTATTGTTTTATGTAGTGTAATTAATCCAGTCATTATTTGGTACCCTGTAAACAGTGTTTTCAAAGTATTGTTCTTTTTACCTGTATATGATGTACTGTCCATCTAATTGTTGTGTATGTAATTAATCCCAGGTCCCCCATGAAAAGGGACTCCCTGTTCTTGTTGGCTTACCCAGTTATCAAAATGAAATAAATAAATAGTTTCTGTGGGTACAAACTTAGCTTGCAGAATGGAAACCTCTGTGGCTTGATCTTGTTCCTCCCCAGGTAACAAGCACTGGCAACCTCTCTGGCATGTAATTCAAAATACAGGCAACCTCTGTGGCTTCTGGCAGAGGTCGACATCAAATCCCCTTGCAGTGCTGAGGATTTCATTCACAATGGCCACAGGCTCAATTCCTTCCAATGAATCTGATCAATGGATTAGCACTCCAAGACATCAGGAAATGGATCTCCACTTTCATAGGTCAACATCCATTTCACAGGCCCCACAGGCTCTGTCTCTCCCCATGGGTGAACACAACCTCTCTCCAGAGAGTTTCCGCCAGAACTCTTTGGGAGCCACTTCTCCCTAATGACTCAGCTAAGAGCACACCAGTCCCATTGGGTAATGCAGTTGTCCATCACCAGAATTAATATACATTAGCCCAGTTTGATAGCTGATTGAGTAACTATTTAGGCACCAAGGAAATGTTCATGCCGGTTACCCAGGAGCCATAGCTGCAGTCTCTGGAGCTTCTTGAACACCACTGGAAAAGGCAAGGTCAGCGGTTGTCAAGATAGCATCCATGTTAACAATTGATGAACATTCCCAGGAAAAAAGTCCACCTGCAGATTAATCACAAGATTAGTACAAATGATTGTTGCACAGTTTGATAGCTATCACTCTGTACTATTGTCCAATTAACAGCTGGAGACACACAAAACTCTCATGTGGTTGTCACAAGCACCATAGCACTCAGTCCCCCTGCAAACATGCAGAACCTTTGGCAGAGGCTAAACAAATTTTAAAGGTACAGTGTATTTTCAACTGTAACAGATAACATAACATATGATACACATAGTCCCTTATTATGCAGCGTGTCTGAACTTCCAACTAATGTACTGGGATCCCAGACATTGGAACACTTTTGACTGCAGGACCTGAAATGTTTACTTAATGTCTAATGATTCCTCCACCTTTATGCTGAGACAGCACACAAAGGCTGGCAGGAATCATTTCTAACAAAGGGGACCCAGAGACTGGAAGGACCAGACAATGAAAACTATTAACTAGTAAGCCCACCCAAGGGGGAAGGGACAACACATAACTTACAGGAGGTCAAACAAACAATACAAAATGCATAACAATTAAAAGACGTAAGAATACAACATATCCTGCCCTTCTGTTGAAAACTACACTAAACAATTTTAATAAACAGATGGGTAAATATATTTTTTTTTTGTATTTAAAGATTTTAACAAACTTAAGAATGCTGAAAACTAGGCCATACTGAATACCTGTTTAAACATCCAGGTTTTCAGATGAGTCTTACATTTATCAACACAGGAGGCATCATGGACTGATGTCTGGAGGTTGTTCCAGACCCTAGGTGAGACCATCACAAATGAGTGGTCCCCTGCTGATTTCTGCCTAACATATGAGACCTTTAAATGTCCTTGGCTACTGGAGCACAAGCTCATGCCTTCCTTGGGATATTTCTCTTCATAGATGACTAATATCTCCCTAACGCACATAGGGCCCATCCTGTGTAGGCCTCAAAGAACAACAGGAACACTTTAATATCAGGCTGCTACCTGGCAATGAGGCTTACTCGCAGACAGACCCTGGTAGAACACGTTGCAATAGTCAAGATATAAAGTTACAAAACCTTGAACCAATGTCCTCAATTGTCTACATCAAGGAAGGGGCACAACTTAATTTTCTTCATTAGATAAAAGGCCCTCTGGACTACAGTTGACCCCATCCTACTGATTCAACACTGAGATTAAAAACCACCTCCATTGCCCCAAACTGAAGCTCACCCAGCATGGGCAACCTGAGGCTATCCTTAACAGATGACAATGGAAGGATTTGAGCCCACTAGTAGCAATACCATTCGTTGGGGGTTCAGTCTCAGTCAGCTGATGGCCATTCATTCTTTGATCTTGCCAAAAGCTTTTTTCAAGCATATCCACTAAATCATCCTGGCTCTGCAAGAGGTACACTTGAGTAGTATCAAAAAAGTCAAGTTGCACGTTCAGATCATCCTACAGCACCAGCATATAAATCATGAATTACAACAGAAACAAGATCAATCCCTGAGGCACTCCTAACAAGATAGTGGCCTTACATGAAACTGCTATTGTGCTGTAGTTCTTGTTCATGAAGAACATGTTGAAATACAATAAATACTGCAGTCCCCACATGTCCTGTATCAGTGAGGTGGTACTAATTAAATTCATTTGAAACTCCCTTTGACAGTAAAATAACTAACATAGTAACATAGTAGTTGATGGCAGATAAGGACCGCTAGGCCCACCCAGTCCGCCCATATTCCCTCCCTTCCTTACAACCATGGTTAACTTTAAATCTTCTCCTAGGATTTCATCTTATTTATGTCATTTACATGTTGCAGTCCCCTCCACCACAAAAAAAAAAAAAAATTGGATGGCCAATATATGCAAACCATTATTTCAGTTTATTATATTATATAATATAGATCGATATCTGTAGTGAATTATGTATTGCTAATTCTATATTTATGTATTTAATTTATTTGTGTTATTTATTATTAATTCTCAAATTTTATTTGCCTACTCTGATTTTATGTCTATATATTTTAAATCATGTGCAGTGCTCGGAGCCCCCAGGGACTGGTTGCTCAACAAATATACTGTATCTGTTACTACTACTACTACCATCACCATGACACTACCTAATATTTGACCAGCATACTTATTATTGTCTGCTTACGAAGCTGGATACAGACCTGATGGATCTAGAGTACTTTCTGACCCTAAATTTCTATGCTACTATGTAAATAATTGTATGCCATTGTGCTTTTTATCTCTTTCTATGGAATTGTATCTATCCCCCTTGAAACCTCTCAGGAAATGGGGTATCTCTCCTAAGGGGTGTCTTCTATTTAACTTGAATGGATAAAGAAAGAAAAAATTCATAACAGTAAGAAAGAAAACAGTTCTCATGTTTCAAAAATCTTTGTAATTTCTAGGAATGCTAAGCAATGCTTTAAACCCTTTTTATTGATATAGAGTAATTGTTGTGAATCTATAAAACTACTATACTGACTATTTTTACAGTAGTATCTCTGGCTTCTAGTTAGGTCTAAGGATGTAGAGAGCAGGAGTGTTGGAAAATGGAAATGGTATATACTGTATGTACTCGGATGGGGATGGTGTCTGATGGTTACTTAGTCACTTGTCCAAGGACATAGGAGCAAGGGTTTAGTGGTAATCCAGCTGGCCACAAAAGACTTAACCACCGGAACAACCTAGGCTGTCAGCAGAATGGCAACCTACATTCTGCCTCCTAACAGACTTGCCAGCAGACAAAGTACTGCAGATAATTACAGAGATTGCTAAGAGATGCTACCCCTCCTCCCCCACACATTATGAGCAAGAGAAAGGAGCACCAGTAAATTCCCTGGAGCATGGCAAAGGGAGAGACAGAGCAGAACAGTTCATAGAATGAAGTCTGAAAGATAGACACACACAGGTTATAGAAAGTATTATTTATTTTCATTGCATGTATGTTTTGTGATTATGTTCGTCTTATTAAGTGTGCCTGATTTATAAAGTATTGCAACTGCAGGTAAAACCTACAAATTGAAATCACATTAAAGCAAAACATACTGTACACACACACACACACACACACACACACACACACACACACACACACAGCATAAAACAGCATAGAAAAGAGTCCACATAAACAGCATCAAAGAGTGAAATTCCAGAGGAGCCAATTCTCTCAACAGATGCATAACTACTGTAGTTCCCAGAGACTCCAGAGTTCTAAAGTTTCATTTCTTGAGACGCCACTCAAAAGCTGTCACAGTGGAACAGACTCCCGGGTGCCAAAATCGAAAAAATACCACTGGGAGACATCACTGGCAGGTCACTTAGGCCACCACAGTTTCCACACATGAGGACCACTGATGGTGAGTTCCCATTTGTAGTCCCCCATGCTGCCACAGTCCACAATATGGGGGAATCACCATTGAAGAGCTGCTGTTCTCATATCCTCCTTCTCACCCCTTCCCAAACTCAGGAAGCCGTATAAGAAGACACCACTCCTCAATAGCTACTGGGGAGTCACCACTCCCATTTGTCCAGGCCACCAAGGCCCTTGGAGGGCCACCACGAGGAAAATGTTATTCACTGGCCATTCCATCTAAAACTACCTCCCCCACAGCATGCTGATCACTGGGGGTCCAAGCCATGTTAAACTGCCACATGCCATGCCAACAATTACTGATGGGGAGATGCCAGGTTGAGCTACACAGGTGAGTTGAGGCCACTGCTTCCCTCAATGGTAAAATAGCCTTTTCTCAGGAACAGTGGGTTAGCCAGAGTCAGCATTTACCTCTTGCAGGTGAATTTGAGTCAGGAGCCACCTCTTGGGAACTTCAGGAATGTTGGAGTAAAGGATTTGACTGATAAATAACAAACACAAAATGGGGGTGGGGAAGGGGATCCTCAGACAAACAAGCAACTAAGATATACTGCTTTACATAGAGAAACAGCACAGGAATCAACTAGAGGGGCCCAGATGGCGAGACAGATTTCACCCAACCCCCTTCAGCTACATCTTAGAAAAAGAAGTGTGTCCCCAAAGGGTCTGATTCAGATCAAATCCAGTCAGTAATATGATCCAGATCCAGTTCAGCGTCCTGACCTTTTCAGACCCAACCTATGCACAGGGGCTGAAAGCATGCACAAACATAATTTGCAGCATCATTCATTAAGCTTTTGGTACCTGTAAGCTTAAAGTTTTCCCTGGATAAAACTCAGTCAGAACTTTTCCTGTTTCATCTGTGCTTGACTGTGTTGAACATTAGAATCACTTGCTGTAACTCTTAGCTGTGTTCATGATCGTGAGAGACTGTCAGCCTTTCTTTGCCTTACTACCATCTGTATCTGCAGGTGGCCACATTCATCCTAGCATGGCATTCAGAGAAGGGTGGTGCACGTGACAGCACTGCAGGGTCATGCTTGGAACACTGCCAGAGAAATATGTTCTACAAAGCATGTTGTAATCCTGTTTAAATCTGAGCCATCTGATTGTGATTTGACCATGATTTAAACTGAAGCTCAGATGCAAAACACATGGTGTATGAAGCAATAATACAAAGAGTAAAAATGCATGCTTGTTGCAAACAGATGGGTTGAAAAAAAACAATAAACTGACAGATTAGGCATGTTTCATTCTTTTTATTTTGTCACCACAAAATTGATATTTTTCAATGAAATGGGAATAATGAACTCAGAAATATTTGCTTTGGAGTTAATAATGCGTTGTAACTAGGCCTGACAGTAAATTGACAGTGGTTTTAGCACAGGGAAATTAAACGTGAATCTTTAACCATGACTAAATCACAAACTGACTGTGTCCAATCCAGTTTATCATTAGAACATTGACAGGGTTATTCCACTTGCATAGCTTTGTCATATCATTGTCATCATAATCCTACCTTGTTTAGCTACAATTTGTTATGTTTTTTCTGATTCACACAATTTATGGGCACTAGTATATGACACAAACCTACATAGAATGTACCTATACTGCTAACAATACTACTGATCTTATTGCTTTGCCTGAGAAATATGATACTGGTGTATCCACCCCTTCCCTCAGGATAAACACAGTTGGCATATTGGCACCACAGATGGCATTGGCACCACAGTTCACTCAGTCCTCATGCAATTATTTTCCTGGCTTGGTCATTGGGCAGGAAGGGGGGCACCTAAGAAACATTTATATCTGAACCGGTTACAAAGAGTGCTATGGCACTGGGGAACCATAAAACTTGCAGTCCACCCACACAAGCTGTCCACAGTGAGAAATAAAGTCAAGTGGTAGGATTTATTCTGTCAAGCTGGAACTGACAGAACCACATTGGCCTATAGAGGCTGCAGGTGCAGAGACAACAGGTACACAGTTACTTTTTTCCACAGCAGTATTTGCACTCTAACAGGCACACAACCCAACCCCTGTTCTCACTAGGGGAGCAGACCTTTTCCCTGTCCATCCCTCTTCTGGGCTATGGACACAAACATGCAGCTGACTGGCCTTCCCAAGGGTCAGACCATATCCTGACAGCCCCTATTGCCATGGTCCAAACTGTTCAGACCTCACTCCCACTGTGACTGTGTACTTTAAAACTGCAGGGAAGCAGCTACAGTGGAGTTTATGCAAATCCACCACCAGGTGATTACTAGGGTACCCTCTATCTATGTACTACCCACTGCCACACTACAAGGGCACCTAAACTGTACCTTCCCACGTCCAGAAACAAAATCACATTTTAGCACCATTAAGAACATGCACTAGCCTTTGCAATGCATTTCATAATACTAAATAAATACATCCTATACTGGGAAAAACATTTCATAACAGCACTTGTTAAATATTTAAAAAAACATTAGAAGCATATTCTAAAAACAGTCCCTGAAACACTCTCAAGTGCTTTGGTAGAATCTCACAGATCCTCTTCTTCTTTGTCTTCTCCTGCTGTACCTGCAAAAGAGCATGCAAAAGCACACAACCACATACTACTTGACTCTAAAATTTTTATAAAAATGTTTTTTTAAAGATAGTTCAATGATTTGGTGAATAGAGTATGGTGTTAGAAGTGTTTATATAACTGTAGTTTACATTTTGGCATTTCTTTATTCCCACCCTTGGTAGGTAAGCCAGGTAGTGAGTAGGGAACAGAGAGCCCAGCACCAAGGGTGAGTAGAGTACTGGAGAAGGAAGAGGCAGGGGTCGATGGTGGGTGTGTCACAATGTGCTAAGCGGGGAACTGCCATTGGAAGCTGGCCTTTGTAGGGGATGTGGGAGGAGCTATTCCTCTGCATTGAACCTTGGGCTTTAGCTCTCCCATTCAATGTTTTGGTGAATAGAGTATGGGGTTAGAAGTGCTTATGTAACTGTAGTTTACTTTTTGGCTCTTCTCTATTCCCATCCTTGGTAGGTAAGCCGGGTAGTGAGTAGGGAATAGAATGTCCAAAAAGATTACCTCCTCCAACTCATGGAGAGTATGACCAGTAGTACGCAGGAGAGGGAAAAAACCCCAGGTGGAGAAAACCTCTGAGGATCCATGGCTACTGACCTGCCTGTCCTCCGGGCAAACTAAGAGGAGATGAACCTAGATTCTAGCAACCATATTCTAATTTTTCAGTAAAGTGAATGGCTTGGAGATATGACGTGCCATCTTCAGAGTCTGTTGGATGATGCATTCTGGAAGGATGATTCTAAGGCTAAAGAGGCAGGTCCATTTTGAAGGAGTGTCCAGATACTGAATATGGATTAGGTCCAGCTGGAAAAGGAAGTGAATGTGGTCCAGAATTTTGATGTGAATTTGATTGATATTCCATGGGGTTACAGAGTCAATGCGAACATGAAGAGCATGAGTCGAGGAATGGGCTGTCAGACTCTGAATTGTGGGAAGTATGATTGGTTAAGAAATTCATAGTGTAATCTATCAGATTTTGAAGAGGGCTTGACATTCAGATTGCAGTCTGAAGGCATGGAGTTCAGCAGTGCATGATATGTTGCAATGCAGGCATCTATGGAGGTGATCAAGGATTCGGACAGAAGCTTTAGGTATCTGGAAGGAGGGTTACCAAACAAGACTGTAGACCGATGAAGGATGGGTGGTGTATGCTGTAGAGATGGTAACTGGATATCGATGGGACTAATTGGAAAGTTCAGCACAATGAGTTTGAAGGTTGAATAGTTATTGTTGCTGTAATGAGATTTGTATAGGCTCATATGCAGGAAGGACTGCTAATGAGAAATTGTGCATGCGGGTGTTACTGTGGCTTCATTGCCCATAGCAGGAGCTTGAGTAGCTATGATGGCTTTACAGTGCTGGAATATACAATGTCTGAATGCTGAGGGAAGTCTGAGAATGGATCATTGAATAGATCTATGGACTGAAGTGGCAAAGGGAAGTTGGGAGCAGCTTGAAATGCAATAGGTGCCTAGTCTGCTTAGTCAAATATAGGATTATTGCGGGGCATGACTGGGCTAGTGAGACAGCCAGGTCAGTTACAGATGTGCCGAATGAGGAATCAATGGAAGCCTGCTCTCAGTGCTGGTATTTTCTGAGGAGTATGATGATCCAGGGCCCAAGAACAGTGGCTCAGATAGGAATAACTTTAGTAAGGCACCAAATATCCAACTATGCGTGTTCTGGGATTGTAGCTGGCGAAGGTTAGAGGAACATCCAATGGCTATTAAGGGAGTGCACGTTGAATAACATGATCAAACTGAGGCAGCACTTTTAGGAGGAGACTATGGGGAGAAGATATGGCTGATGATACCAGGAGTGCTATGAGGTACCTCGGGGTTCCAGTTATCCTTATCAGTGATAGAATTATGGAGCTGGTATATCTTGGAAGGAATTAAAGTTATGTTTCCTGGGAAGAAGATAGGAGTGAAGGAGACTCCACTAAATCTTAGATCCTATGGAGACATGGTAGATAGTGATGCCCATACTGCTTGAAATAATAGAATATATGAGGAAGCATCCTGCAGAAATGGTTGAGATATGGAATCTTCTATGGTCCAGTCAAATGGAATGCCAGAAATGGGTCCTGGGGAGGTTATTGGGAGGTTCTGATGATTTTATGATGACGTAAGAGTCTATAGGGCATGCTATTCAAAGGATGTTGCTGGAATATGGTATCTTCAGGTGAGAAGAACATATACTCTGTAGTGCATTGGAAGGGAGCTGTTATGATGTCTGAGTTAGGAGTATGAGATGGATGAATGGGTAAGAGTAGTTAATCAGGCAGGGACGCTGATGTCGATAGTTGTAGGAATGCCCAAAAAGAGACACAGCAAACAAGCAGGATCCCTGAGCCACCAGAGCACTGAACAGCAGTCCTGGGACTGAGGGAATAGTCCAAACAGAAGTCCACCAACCAAAGGAAGGAGCAGGAGAAGAAAACAGCTGAGGCTGAGCAGCACAGACATCGGCAGGTGTGGGGATGGCACAGGACCGGGGTAGGTGCTATGACATATGGGAATAGAAGGAAGAAAAGCAGAGATAGGCTTCAGTGGGAGATCCATGCTAAATCAAGAGACAAATCCAGGTATGAGATGCTGCAAAGTTGTGGAGTGAGGGTCCCACTTCCAAAGGATATGGTGAACTGGAACATTCAGTAGCAAGGTCCTGCAGTGATGGGGAATGGATTCCCACCTCCGAAGGAGAAGGTGAACAGGAATTGCTGACAGTAAAAGTGGTGCTGATAAAAAAAAAAAAGCACTGGAACTGGAGCTGGAAGACCACTGGCTGAGATATGGGAAGCAGCTGGAGAAAACTCAAGGAAGTCTTCAGGCACACATCCTTGAAGAGGAGCAAATGGCACATATCTAGCAGGAAGCAAGGGGAATGTGGCAGACATGTCCAAGAGGAAGGCAATAAGGCAGCAGAGACATCCGGCATATCAATGAGGGAGGAGATGGCAGCATGGAGCTGAAGGACTAATGATTGGATGAGGTTCAGCCAGAAGGCAAGCCACAACAACAATGCCCAGGAGCATAGGAAGAGGTGGAAGACGAGCAGCACAGAAGTCCAGGAGTCAGTCAGACTGAATGGAGGTGGAGACTGAACAAGCTGGCAGAGTCCAAATCCAGAATGGGAGGAGGCCAAGGTGGGGGCGAGTACATCAAGTCCATGGAAGTGCAGGATGTAGTCAGATGAGGTAGAATATGGAAGGCAAATGGGGTATACCAGTCCCGTTCCTAAAGGGGAAGCAGCAACCAGGTATCAGATATAGGATTCAGTTGGTTGAAGCAGTAATTTGAAGGCAAATGGGTACAGTGGTCTTGTTCCTGAAGGGAATGAGGCAACCAGTTATCAGGAATAGAATCCTTTAAGTCAGGCCTTAAAACATTCCTTTTTCAGAAGGCATTTTGTCTATAAGTAGTGGTTGGATGCTGTGTTTTAATTATTATGATAGATGCATTTTAGATTATTTCTATTTCTTGCTGATGCTAAATTTGTATTGGAATGTTATTATTATAGTAGTCAGTTGAACAGTAAATTGAAGACACAGGCTCCCATCCCTGGTAGTCGGGGTGAGCTAACCTTCACTTGATGCTACACTGGCAGAGTTAGGAATGGAGGATTTCAGGGTGCTGGTTCGACTGGTAGTTGTTGGTGAAGAAACCACTGGGGTAAGATGACACATAGATTGAAATGGACTCCCATCCCCGGCAGACAAGGCAAGTCAACCTATGCTCGATGCCTCAGAAGGCAGAGTTAGGGATGGAGACCAGAAAACTGCTGGATGGGCTGAGCAAGGAAAGGGCAGCTAAGCAGCGTAGTCATAGGCAGGTAAACAGAATAGGCAGAATGAAGGGGAAGGCAGCAAGTTAGAGGTGGAGAATGGGAGGAGGAAATTACCATGAGTGCCATTAAGGTGGAAATAGGGTAATCCAGGCAGGAGTATGCTGGGCAGTAATGGAATGCAATGACTGACTGAAGGCTGAGTAGGATGCTAGGGTAATAAGTTATGTGGGGGTAGTGGAAGCCATGTAGGCAGGAAGGCAGGGCAGTTTATACAGCTTACATAAAGCAAGCTCCTGCTAATCAGAGCTATGATTCCCCGTCATGACACCCCAGTCCCCTGCCATGGGAAAAACAGGGTTGCTGCAAGTTGAGCATCTTCAGAACCAAACAGCTACTGGAACGATGGTAGGGTAGGAACCTGAAAGAGGCTCTGGGACTGGCATGACCTAGGGAAGGACAAGCCATAGGCAAATTGGGGAACAGAAAACAAGCAATGCAGTAGTCACACAGAATGGATAATGCCTGACAATACAAATTACATAATGAGAGCCAATTATGTGGGATGTAGGGGGTGCTGCAAGGGGCTCAGAAGAGGGAGTAGGTATGAATGTTGCAGGTAACTAGCATGCTGGAAGGTGAGGAAGTACTAGGGGTAGAACAAGGAAGCATAAAATCTTGAGGTTGAGCAGGGTAGAGATGCTGGGAGTAAAATGGTAAAGGGTGCAGGTGCCAGGCTGGGGTTAGAGGTGGTACAGGACTGCATGGGAGAAGGGGTGTGGATGGAGATGGAGTGCTGGCATGGGGAATGAAAGACCCAAAAGGAAAACCAGGACAGGAATAGTGCAGAAATGTGGGAGTTTTTTTTTTTTTTTGGTGCAGTTTAGTATGCATATGAATTTTTCAACTGGGTGACAAAGGAGGTGCATTGGGGGGAGCAGTGGACATGGCCTCCCTTGACTTCATCAAGGTCTTTGACACTGTGACACATAGAAGGCTGTTAAACAAGCTGGGGAACTTGGGAGTGGGTAGAACAGTGGTGCGGTGGGTGGGTGGGTGGAGATCTGGCTGGATTGCAGGATACAGAATGGGGTGGTAAACGACTGTCACTCAGCAGAGGGAAGGATGACCAGTAGGGTGCTACAGGGATCAGTTCTCTTCATCACCTTTATCAGTAACATTACAGAAGACCTAGAAGGGAGGATTTGCCTGTTCACTGATGACACAAAGCTCTACAACAGGGTGGACATACTGGAGGGTATGGATAGAATGAGGAGAGATCTGCAGAAGCTTGAGGATGGGGCAAGGAAGTGGCAGTTGAGATTTAACACAAAGAAATGCAAAATATTGCACATGGGGCACAAAACCCCAGAAACAACATATCAGCTGGGGTGGGGTGGGGGTGGAGAGGCTATAGAATGTTCCAAGCAGGAAAGGGACCTGAAGATTATAGATAAAGAGATGCTTTATTTATAAAGTGCTCATCTCTGGAGATTGAGTGCTGTACATGTCTCAAAAGAATTAATACAATACAGTAATAATAATAACATTCCAATACAAATTTAGCATCAGCAAGAAATAGAAATAATCTAAAATGCATCTATCATAATAATTAAAACACAGCATCCAACCACTACTTATAGACAAAATGCCTTCTGAAAAAGGAATGTTTTAAGCCTGACTTAAAGGCTTCTACCATGTGTGCCTCCAGTAAATATCTGGGAAATGAGTTCCACAGGGTAGGCATGGAAACCGAGAATGCACGGTGCCCAGAATGGTGCAACCATCCTTGGGAACCTCCAGGAGGCCACCCTCAGCAGAACGGAGATTCCAGGTCGGCCAGTCTGGCACCAGGAAATCCTGCAGAAAGACTGGTCCCCAATCGTGCAGGGCCTTGTACAGTAGGTAAGGAGATCTACTTTGAAGACAGTCCTCCTCCTGACTGGCAGCCAGTGCAGCTTATGGAGAACAGGGGTGATATGTTAATTTCTTTTAACCCCCAATAGTAATCTCGCAGCCGCATTCTGCACCAGCTGCAGTTGGTGCTAGTTACCTCCAGATAGCCCAAGGTATAGGGCATTACAGTAGTCCAGTCTGGATTGATGAATGCATGTGCCAGCTTGGGCAGGTCTTTAGATGGAATCAAGCCTCGGATCCGGGCAATGTTCCTCAGATGGTAATATCCACTTTTGACGATGGCTGACATCTGAGCATCCAGTGTCAGGCCGTCATCTAGGATCACGCTTAAATCCTTCACCTGACTAGATGGCATAAGAGGAATCCTCCCCCACCCCAGCATTAAGCTGGGGGGGCTTCTTGATCACCCCCAACATGATGACCCAGATCCACCACTAACACCTTAGTCTTGTCTGCGTTAAGTCCAAGCCAGTTTGGGGACATCCAGTTCTGGATTTCGTCTAGGCAACTGTTAAATACAGAAGACGCCACCTGGTTGCCAGGTGTGCAGGACAAGTACAGTTAGGTATCATCTGCATAGCAGTGAAACCCCAGCTCATACTGCCTGATAATGTCTCCCAGTGGCAGCATACACATTGTGAACAAGGGCGACAAGACCGACCCCTGTGGCACACCATAAGAGAGAGAGAGAGAGGCTTTGGGCTAGGTTTGGCAAGCCCCATCGTCAATCTCTGCACCCTGCCTGTCAGGTATAACCTGAACCAATTGATGACCTTTTCTGACAGACCACACCAGTACCACAGGTGGTCAAGTAGCACCTCATGATCCACAGTATGCAAATGCTGCTGATAGTTCCATCAGGATACCATTAAGCACCTTCACCAGGGCAGTCTCCATACTATGCCCAGCTCGGAACCCAGACTGAAATGTCTCATAAGTGGAAGAGGAGGCAAGATGCGCCTTGAGCTCAGTGGTCACCACTTTCTCAGTAACCTTCCCTAAAAATGGGAGGTTTGAGACCGGCCTGTAGTTATCTAGACACTCTGGGTCCAATGAAGATTTTTTTCAGCAACAGCTTAACCAATGCCTCTTTCAAGGGCTGGGAAGACCCCACTGCTCAGAGAATGCTGGACAATATTGGTGACCACAGGCCCAATCAGGTCCAAACACTCCACCAAAGGGTGGGTAGGACCTGGATCTAGGTCACATTGTGTTATCCGCAGCCTCAAGATCGTAGTCACCACCTCCTCCACTCCAACTGGCTTAAACTTAGCCCGGACAAGAAGAGTGCTCTGGCACATTCCAGGTAGGATCCCATAATCCCTTCAAGAGACACTGGAGGAGATTCTGGCCCTAATAGAGGACACTTTATCAGCAAAGAACAGAGTGAACTCCTTGCACCTAGTGCTTGAACCCATTCCTCCCACACAGAGACAGGCAGGATGAAATAGCCTGTCTACCATGTGGAAGAGCTGAGCTGGTCTGTTCCTTGCTGCAGCAATCTCCTTAGCCAGAAAATCTGCCTTCTTTTGGGTGATATCCCCTGGTAGTCTCAATATTGCGACCACAGGGCCAATTTGTCCTCCAACAGCCCTGATCCCCTACAGCACCTCTCTAACCTCTGACCCCTCATCTTTGACTCCCTGAGTTCCTCATCAAACCAAGGACATCGCTGGTGAGTAGACAGGGGTCGGACACAAACAGGTGTGACTAAATCAAAGGCCACCACCCCCACCCTATTATAGACAGCCACACCCTTCTCCGATCCAGCACACATGCAGCCTCTACACCTGATAGGTCTAGTACTGCCACCAGTCCTGATGAGGACACTCCTCTTTTTTTTATCAAAGCTGCTTTTTATCTCCTTTGTGCAGCATTGGGATTCCTCACAAGAAGATTTCTGATTTTGAATTTCAATTATATTTATTATGAAATCGTCACTCAAGTCACTGCAGCAATGCTGGACTGACAAATCTCTCTCACTATAGTCAAGCCTAACTAAATTCTCAGGACAAAAAAAATTCTTGGACACACAGCCAGACACTCAGAAAAATGTCTTGAGTGTGCAGCCATGCAAACACACAGAACAGTAAAGCAGATAACTGAAGCTGTGGGAGCCAATCAACTAATCCCACCCAACTAGCTATGGTACACTTGCACTTGTTTAAGTGGCCATGAAGAGAGCCAAGCCTGGGTTTCTCAGAGGAAGAGATCTGATATTAAATTTAAATAACATTTATTATGAACTCACATCACTCAAGTCACTGCTGCAATGCTGAACTGACAAGTCTCACTCAAAAATAGTTAATCATAACTAAAGTCTCAGAAAAAAAATAAATTTGTTCTTGGGCACACAGCCACAAACTTAGACAAATGTCTTAAGTGCACAGCTGTGCACACACACACATAACAGAAAAAAAGCTTAAGTGGTAGGAGTCAGCCGAGTAATCCAACCCTGCCAGTAGCAGCTATGGTGTACTTCCACTTGCTTACATTGTCACAGAGGGACCAAAGTTTGGGTTCCTCACAGGAAGATTTCTGATACTAAATTTAAATAGCATTTATTACGAAATCAAGCTGCTCTGATTACAGAGCCAAAAAAAAAAAAAAAGAGCAGGATTTTTCACTCAGAGCTAGGTTACAGAACAAAAACAGAGCAGAATTTTTCACTCAGAGGGTTGTAGATGTATAGAATAGGCTGCCGTTGAAGGTGGTAGGCAATGCCAATATGACAGCATTTAAAATTAATCTAGACACTTTCTGTGCTTCACAGTCTATAGGTGGATATTCCCTTTGAGTCAAGGGTGAGCTGTACATTGTCTATCACCTGCTTTGGCATGTTTACTACTATGAATCCTATGAGAAGTCACTGCAGCAATGCTGAGCTGACAAGTCTCACTCACTAATAATCAAACCTGAATAAATTCTCAGAAAAAACATTTTTTTATTTCTTCTTGGGCACACAGCCACAAACTTAGAAAAGTATCTTGAGTGCACAGTCATGCACACACACTCTCAGAACAGAACAAGCATTTGTTAATGCCGAATTGTTTGCTTGCTGGCATTGGCATTGGCATTGGTAGTGCAGGAGTTAGAGAGCTGCATAATAAGAATGGCAGTAAAGTATTGAACTGAAGCCAACCCCACGACCACCACCCTGCAAAGACTGACAGGCACTGGGGTGTGCCTTTGGGTCGTCAGGCATAACGGCCATGCCATTTTACCACACCCTACCCTGCAGACACTGACAAGTGTCACGGTGTGCCTTGGGGTCTTTGGCCCTTATGCTCACCCCATTCCTCAGGAAACACAGTGAGATGGGTCCTGTATAGGAGAGTGGGGTGAACTTTAGGGCCGAAGAGTCCAAGGCACACCTTGCTGCCTCTCACTGGCTACAGGGTGATGAATAGTATGAGCATTACAGGTGAGAATCCCAAGTCACACCCCTGATGCCTCTCAATCTCTACAGGGTGGGACGTTATGGTCGGAAACCCTAACGCCTCAGGCGTTCGTTGGCATTTTCACTCTAAATGTTCAACATGTTTTTTTTGTGCACCCAACCTTATGAACAGTGGCAATATCAGTTCATTAGCTGAAAGCTGATTTCGCAGCGACTATGCCATTTGGCACCACAGGTGCAAACACATTTGAACAGGATGTGAAAATGACAGCTATATGTTCATGGGAGGTGCAAAAAATGGCAATGTTGAAATTCTGCGGCGAAAATATTAAAAAAACTGATGTCATGACCGTGCATAGAAAATGCACAACACACACCCGTAATGCAGTCATTTTTGGGAATTTTTTCCCCAAATTTTCAACATAGGGTTTTTGGGGGCCTACCTCATGAACTGTAACACTGTCATTTTGTAAATTGGTATTTAAAGGTGGTTCCACGCAGTGACCGCTAAATCACCTTTTGGGGCCGATTAACGCCATGACAGTGACAGAATTCATGAGGTGGGGTCTAAAAACCCATATTGAAATTTAGTGGCTAATTCCAAAATACCTGAATATGCACTAAAGTTAGAAAAACCCTATTTATTACATTATACAGCTTACCAGCATTTCCTCAGTTCGCGGTCGGCTTTGAAGAGAGCAGACGTGTTTCCGGTCCACCGAAGATTGTCATGCCAGACTCTGGAGGTAAGTATGGGGTGAGGAGGGGGTGTGGGGAGGCAGGTTGTGTAGATGGTGGGCATGGGTGGGGTGAGATTGGGTCAGGACAGTCAGTAAGGGAAGGTTTTTTCCTTTCAGGTTTCTTTTTTTTTTTTTACTTAGATGACGCAGGACTTATGTGACGCTGGGGTGGGCTCCCAGTGTGGCAGCTGGAAGGCTGTTTGGGGGGCCATGGAGTGGACAGGGGATTGGGCACCCCCATTGGCCATACGATCTGTTGCCATGCTGGGGTGGGCTCCCAGCGTGGCATCCTGTAGTCTCTTGGGGGGGACAATGGAGCCAATGGGGGATTGGGCAGCCCCATCAGCCATATGATCTGTTGCCATGCTGGGGTGGGCTCCCAGCATGGCATCTGGAACTCTGTTGGGGGGAGCGCAGCACAGTCGACGAGGGACTGGGCACCCCCATTGGCTATACAGTGTGTGCATGGGGGGAGCATGAGCATGCAGTATGCGTGTGTGTGTGTGTGTGTGTGTGTGGGGGAGCGCGCATGAGCATGCGATATCTTTTCGCTGCTCACTGAAGCGTAGCTCTCCCTTTCAACTGTATGGCCACTGCATTTTCAAATACTGTCATAGACATCTGCAGCGTTCATTGGAGAACTGCAGCAGTGCCTCCAAACACACTGACTGAATTGGAAGACGGGTGCCACACCTCCAAAAACTTGGATGATGGCACTATGTTTCTTGCACATGCGTGCAAGCAAATGTAAAAGCAGCTAAGTGAAGCAGTGGGAGTCAGCCGACTAGTCCCACCCTAACAGAAGCAGCTACGGTGCCCTCAATTTACTCAAATAGCCATGGAGGAACTTGCGCTGGAGTTCCCAACAGGAAGATTTCTAATTTTGAATTTAAATGATATTTTATGAAATCAAGTCACTCAGGTCACTGCAGCAATGCTGAGCTGTCACATCTCACTCACTATAATTAAGCCTGACAAAGTTCTGATAAAAAAAAATTGTAAAATTATTTTCTGGGCACAAAAACAAGCCACAAACAATAGAAAGAGGTCTCTAGCAGCTAAGTGTACTTCAGTTAGACTGTTTGCCTCGTTATTTGTTTCAGACAACAACTAATTTAGAAAAGCTAGAAAAACCTTAAATTTCTAATCAAAATAACCCCTTTAAAAACGTCCTTACTCCCTTAAACTGAGTCTTTAAAACACATTACACAATAGCTTTAAATCTCATTTGGTTTTACGTGTGTGTGTGTGTGTGTGTGTGTGTGTGTGTGTGTGTGTGTGTGTGTGTGTGTGCGTGTGTGTGCGTGCGTGCTGGTGTGTATGTGTGTGTGTGTGTGTGCGCTGGTGTGCTGCTGGGCCCTGCCTGTCTCTCTCTCTCTCAGAAAACACTAAACAGCCCTTCTGTTTTCCCTTTCTTAAAAGCCTAATTTTTACCCTACAATGTAAACAAGTTCTGTCCAGAGCGATAGGGCTACAGTTGAGGAATTTGGGTAAAAGTATTGTAAATTACCAGATTTACAAGTGTGCATTTGCAAAATATACAGTAACATAGGCTCATAAATGTGTTGGTCTGTAATATTTTCACACCAGATTTTCAACATAGCCTTGTTATGACCCTGCCTCATGAGGACAGGTACGGGCAGACCAAATGTGAGGTGCTGTAAAGAAATGGCTATGTTGAAAAGTTGGGGTAAAAATATTGAACATTACCAAACTTATGAGCCTGCATTCACAAATATCAAAGTAGGCTCATAACATTTTTGTTTTGTAATGTTTTTACACCAAATTTCCAACATTTCTCTCTTATGACCCCACCGCATTAACAAAGGCAGAGAAAATGTTCAACTCTAGGCCAAAAGGTAATTTCATGCAGGAACTGCAAAATCACCTATCGGGATGTAAAAAAAAAAAACATATTGGCCAGGATTTGAAAAATGACAATGGTCACATTCATGAGGTGCTATAAAGATAAGGCTATGTTGTAAATTTGGGGTAAAATATTGAAATTTCCAAAGGTATGAGCCTGCATTTGCAAAATTCTATGTGGGCTCGTAACTTGGTTGTTTTTTTAATATTTTTGGACCAAATGTTCAACATAGCCTTGTTATGACACCACCTTATGAACAAGGGCAGAGAACATTTTCAACTGGTGCCCTAAAGGTGATTTCATGCAGGGACCGCAAAATCACCTTTCGGGATATAAAAAAAAAAAAAAATTTTTGGCAGGATTTGAAAAATGACAGCTGTCACAGTCATGAGGTGCTGTAAAGATATGGCTATGTTGTAAATTTGGGGCAAACACATGTGATAGCCTCCTCCTTTACCCACCTACACCAAGCATTGTGTGTGGGGTGGGGACTATAGCCCTGGGGCAACTTCCATGTCTAGGAGTCTCAGGGTGGTAACATCTCACCAGGAGACACCCCTTACTAGAAGTTCTAGGTCTGCCTGCCTTACACAGAAACATAGAATTAGATGGCAGATAAGGACTGCTTGGCCCACCTGGTCTGCTCCTCTTTTCCCTGTCTATTCTGCCACTGCAGATCCTACCTGGCCTCTGGCCACGTTCTTCTCTCCCTGCTATGACACAAGTTTTGCTTTATATCTGTCCCATGCATGCTTGAAACCCCCAGTTTCCACCTCCACCACCCCTAATGGAAGATTGTTCCAGGCTTCCACCACCCTCACATTGAAGAAATACTTCCTCACATTCCTCCTAAACTTCCTACTCCAGCTTCATTGCATACACCCCAGTTGTTGTACATCTTCTTTTCTTAAAAATGCTCACTTCCTGCACCTTATTCACCCTCATGAGGTATTTAAAAGTGTCCATCATGCCCCCCTTTTTTCAATGTGTACATGTTTAGATCGCTCAGTCTCTACTCATAGGACATTTCATGTGGCCCCTGCACCATATTTGTTGCCCTTCTTTGGATGTCCTCTACCCAGTCTATGTCCTTTCTGAAGTGTGGTCTCCAGAACTGTATGCAGCATGCTCGGTGGGGTTTTAGCAATGATGGATACAGTGCCAACACCACCTCCCTCTTTTTGCTAGTGATAATACCCCTCCATATGCACCCCAGCATCCCACTGACTTTCACAACTGCTTTGACACTTTGCCTTGTCACCTTATGGTCATTCATTATAATTACCCCTAGTTTCTTTACCTTTTCTAGTTTGCTTTTGAAGAAATAGCAGCCCAGGAGGTTTTTGAGAACTTGTTGGAACACAAAAGCAGCAAGAGCAGTGGGCTGGACAGTCTCATGCCAAAATTCTTGAAAGATGCTGCATTACAAATTTCAGGACCATTAGCATATCTGTTTAATTGGACTTTGACATCAGGGGAACTGCCATTAGGCTGGAAGTGGGTCAGGGTTGTCCCTATTTTTAAAGGGGGCAGTCCTGACCTAATTATGATTTATAGGCCCTTCTCACTGCTCCCAGTGGTGGCAAAGATGCTGGAGAAGATAGCAGCAATACAGCTACAGGTCTTCTTGGAAGGGGGCAGTAAAATGGACAAATTCCAGTCTGGTTTCTGCAGAAACTATAGCACATTGTTGTCCATCTTGAAGGTCTTGGATGAAACAGTGGGGGGATTCAAGAATGCATGGGACAGACATAAGGCAATTCTGGTGGGGGGTAGGAAGAAGTAGGCTGTTGGTTAACTAGGATCTGCAGCTTACCTGATAGGTAGGGAAATGGGTAGACTTGGTGGGCCAAGCGGTCTTTATCTGCCTTCAAAGTCTATGTCTCTATGTTTCTGTATCAACGTAAAGGCTCCCTCTCCGATGTCTAGGGGTATAATGTTAACTGTCCCAGGGAGGGTGCTCCTTCACTGCTCAGAACACAAGCCAGGGAACAAAAATAAGATGGCAACATTTACCTAGGTGATGTCTTCATACCAGAAAGTAATGCCAGTGAGGGGGGTACAGCTTCTGCAGGGTCAGAGAGCTAAACAGGGAGCAATTATGGTTATAACACACAGTACAATGTCATTCAGTGAATCAAATGTCCACACTGAGGAATCCTTTTTCAAATCAATTTAATTTCTGATAAGTAAAACATAACTCAAAGCTACTCCATGGAGCATGGAGCATGACAGCACACAAAAAGCAGTAACAGTTATACAGTGGCAACAGAGCCATGGCTTAGACTTATGACCGAATGGTAGAATCTTATGAGGGTCCCACACCAGAACTGGAACGAGTTCCATTAATGCCAGTAGCACTCCTACGATGCCTAGGAATACTCCCAAACCACTGGGCTCTGTTCTATCTTTCCTGCTAATGCATCTCTCTATCCTCCTCCTGTGCTGGACTATCCAACTGGCCAATTCCACTTCTCAGGTTCAAAACCAAGCTCCAAGCACCCACAGGGCATCTCCAGCCCAGGTGATCATAGAGACGAATCAGTTTCATGCACCGCAAAGCAGGCCTCCCACCTGTGACTGATGGAGTGCCACATCAAAAAGGGGTTGTGGGCTGCCACCACTGCATACCCCGCAATGCAGGCTACCACCACAGTGTCACGCCACCACCAGTCACCCAATGCCTGGGCCCTGCAGTTGGTCCACTGAGCTGCTGCAGTGCACGAGGCAGACCCTCCACACCCCCCCGAGCTCTGGATCACAAAAATAGCAATGGGATCCTGAATGTGCTGCACAGGCATGCATGCCACAGCTCCAAATACCACTGATGACTCCTCTCTTCTCCAGCCGATCTACCTTACGATGTCCTCTGAGACCCTGGAATGAGCTGGTGATGACATGGCCCACCCTGGCTCTGAACTCACTGTTTTTTTCCCCACTGGTCTCCAGAAGGTGCCAAAGCTCTCCAATAAATGCCCTCCTGGGAACTGAAACTCCACCCAACTCATAGGCAGGCCACAGCCCCAGGCAATAAAAAGGTAAAGAGGGAGTAGAAGGCCATATAGTAAGCACCCAATAAGGTGGCGCTTATGCTTTCTTTCCCTTGAGCCATTCATCTCCTGGTGAATGACCTAAACAGCTGTGTCAGGGGGCACTACCAGGGTGGGGATATGTGCACTCTCCCCACCATTTTTCACCCACGGGCAATACTGGTTGCACCACACATGTGGTGGAACCTCTCCTCCTCAGCTCATCTACCAAAAAACAATCCTCCCATTATCCAGCTACCCACCCCTCTGGTACCAACATGGATAGGCATGGTACTGAGAGGGGATGGAGTCCCAAGACCCCTAAAATCCCACTACTAAATGTAGTGCTGCTGCCACCAAGACGTACATCTTCCGCCCCCACAAACGGTTCAACATCCATACACTAGTTAGTGTTAAACAACAGTTTACTAACTCAATGCAGTGCGGCTAATAGTTAATAAATGCCCAATTTTTCACATCAGACACACACCACACATCCTAATGCTCTGACACACGCACGTACACACTACCTTCCTCCCCCTCAAATTCACACACTACCTTCCCTCTCACATTCACACACCACTACATGGCCACTCACTCTTATACTATGCTTCACCCCCTCCCCCCATCTCCCCAAACAGCACCAAGGTGCTGATGTTTCAAACATCTAAAGTCTGTTAGTTTTAGTCCCAAAGAGAAACCAAATTGGGCCAATCTAAACCATGAGTCCAGGGCTCAATATGTCACTCTTCAACCCATTAAACATTTATCAGCAACAACATTTTAACATTAATACATTTTAAATGAATAAACAAGAGTGGTCCAAAAACAGTTCTATAACCGGGAACAGCAAAAGTCCTGCATGAAGGTAGAATCAGTGGGCATGCAGGCTGTCACAGGGCAGGCCTCCCTCCTTAGGATAGGAATACTATGGGTTGGGCTTTATGGTCTCATTCCTGACAGAATAATCTGCCATTATGTAGTACTTGATCCTGGTCCCATCACATCCTGGATCATAGATCATGGCAAAGTGTTTCAGAAAGGTCAGATCAGTTCAGACCATGGATTGACATAATGATCTAGCCTTTGTGAGGCTGGCTGGTGTGGGTGCTGCTGTCTCCTTGCTTCGGGTCTGGATCTTGTTGAGTGCTCCATAGGAAACCCAGTCAGCTCTCTTCTCCTCTATAATATCGCAAATTCTCTTTGAAATGTAAGGGTAGCTTTCCAGAAAGAACACAGAGCAGACATGCTGACTATCTATGAATAAAAGTCAGTTAGGAGAATATTGGAGAAATACAGAACAGCAAAAAATGAAACAAGACAGACTGCTGGTATAAGAAATACATCAAAATCACATGTTTGATAAATGAAAACTATTTTGCACACCACGTTACCCTGACGAAGCCCTTATAGGGGCAAAATGTCAGGGTCCTTGCGCATGATATGGTGATCTATGTGTAACATTTGATGAAATAAAAGAAAATCAAAGATATTTGCTTTGGAGTTGTTTCATTTTCTGCATACTTCCTCACAGGTTTGAGTCAACGTCAGCCCCTGACCTTATTACTATATTGAACAGCAGCTACAAATACTGGCAGGGTACCTAGGGGACTACCTTACTGTTCAGCAATCTGCAACACTGTCCCTGTCTGTAAGCACCAGGCCCAGTATTATCCAATCATGAGTGGATTCCCTGATTAGATGTCTCAGAAATGCTCCATCCAGAGAGTCTTGGATGACCCTGCTTCTAATCAAGGCTGTGACTAGAAGGCCCCAGTCAGTATATGGTAAATGGAAGTTCCCTGTCAGCAGTGCCTCCCCTTATCTGGCATCTTGCTAATGGCTTCCCCCATTTCCTTGTCTAGATCCTCCCCCTGTGCTGGAGGTTTATATATCACCCCAATGCAAAGGGAGGCTCCAGTTGCTTTCTCCAGGGTGACCCACAGTACCTCGAGACCCTCCTTACTCCATTGCATTTCTGTTGCTTTTATATCTTCCATAATGTATAAGACAACCCCCCTACCTTTCCTACCTTTTCTCCCCTCCCTATCCTTGCAGAACTGTATGTGTCCTGGTATAACCATGGCCCAGTCATGGTTTCCTGTGCACCATGACTCAGTGATGGCCATTATGTCCAGGTCTGCCTCCCCAATGATAGCCTCAAGATCTGGAATTATATTTCCAAGACTTCTTTCATTTCCTCACATGGCTTTCCACATCTTTATCACACCCTGCTTGCAACCCCACTTCCTTCCTTTTGTTTGTCTCATTTTTCCCTCTTGTATTACTATGTTTGATCCTTGCTCCTTTTAACTCTAGTTCCCCTTCTTTTGCCTTGAACCTGTTCCCTTGTGGAGTTTTCTCCTCTCAGGTTCTTCTTCTCTACTACTTTATTTTTTGGGGAAGGGGAGCATATTCCTCCCTGTGTCTTCTTGCCACCCCCTCAGCTAGTTTAAATGTTTGTTAAATTAACATTTATACCATCTGCTGAGGACTACAGTTCCTCTCCAAAAATTATGCAGGTCATCACCTTCGTACAAGTTCACATCCACCCAGGTTGGTACCCACTCTCCAATGTAGCCAAACCCCTCCTCTCTGCACCATCCCTTCAACCATGAGCTGAAGCTACTTATGCAGCATTCCCTGTCTTCCCCTCCGCTGTATATAGGTGGCACCTCACAGAAGGCAACTGTGTGTGCTACTTGTTTTAGGCCTCTTATCAGATTCCTGAACTCCCCCTGAACAATCCCAGCTGCATCCCTAGCTAGGTCATTGTCCCCAAAGTGCACAATGACATCCAGCTCCATCTGTTCTGTGACCCAAGTGATCCTCAGGGTTCACTGATCAGCTCTGGTGCCAGACAAGAACCTTACCTCCCTCTCTTCCCATTCCCAAATCATTCCCCTAATTATCAAATCCCTCACTAGAAGCTGCTTTTTCTGCTGGGGTCCTCTGCCACTCACCTTGGGTTCCCTCCTTTGGGGGACTTCTACGTCCTCCCCTGCCACTACTATGGGTGCCATCTCCCAGCAGTCTTGTCCTGCTAGGACAGCAAAGGAGTTGTGTAGTGGCACTAATGGAGGACTGTGCCCCTTCCATGTCCCTCCCATCCTTCAGGAGCCTACCATTGTCCAGCCAGTCCTCCTTCCCCATGACATCCTCTGTGATGGCGATGGTGGACTTGGTGGCCCATAGGTGAGGGATGAGGGCATCTGGATCCTGATCAGCTTGGCCCAGAATCTAGTGACCTCCTCTCTCAACTCAGAGAGGTGCACACATATGGGGTAGCACCTCAGCCTCCAGAATATCTCCTTGAAACTACTTCTTCAGACACATTACACTGCACCACACCCATTTCTGCCTAGATATTCTCTTTCCTGCTCTTTACTTCACCTTGTCCCTATGTTTGGTTCTACCCCTTGAACCTCCTAGCAGTCTGTCCTTTTTCACCCTGTCCCATATAGAGTGTTTTCTGACTTTCTCTTTACCCTTGCTTTCCTGTTCACTACCTTTGTTAAGTTCCTCTCTTCTCCCCTCTTCCTCTTTACTACTTTGGATCTTTCCCCTTTGTACCCCACTAGAAACCCTATTTCACCTTACTCTAGATAGAGTGTCTCTCCTATTGCCACTAGTGTCCTATGTTCTACCCTTTCCCCTTTCCCTGCAGTGACAGTAACAACAGAAGTGACCAGGTACCTTACCTCAGTCGACTGGCAGAGTCCCTTACTGCCCTGTTTCCTCTTGCAAATGCCTACTGTTGCCTAAAATGCAGTACCTCTTCCACTCCTTCACTGTTCTACTCACTCACTGTGACATGAACATGCTGGGACCTACTAGATGTGACCACCTGGCCACCACCTATATAAGTTCCTGCACCACCTCAATGCAACAGCTCACATGTGCCACACTGTATCAGTCTCTGGCAGCCCACTCAGTCTGGCTATCCACCATCTCTGCCACTGATACTGTACCTGCAGGAGGGAAGTTCTTACTGACATTCTTCATTCCTTCAAGGTTTTGGAGTCCTCTAGTACAATGGTTTCTTAGAGCCCCATTGGTTGGTCAAACAATAGATGTAATTTCATTCAAGGCCATATACAGATCCTGGCAACACAACTCAGGAACATATCAGCTTGGTAGCAACTTGTCATAGGCATACTTCAGTTCAGTTTCAACTCTGTCCACCTTCTTTAAGATACAGGAATTACATGGGACACACTTGATACAGAAAATGCACACCAATAAGTGGCAAGGAATGGCTTAACTGGAGCCCTGACTGTGGCTCTGTCAAGATCCAGGTCATAATCAGTATTTACAAACCCTGTGCTAGTAAGCAGCAGGTGCACATTTAGTAGCATTTACTTTATTTCAACATACATAACATTTCATATGGATCCCCTTGAAAATGTTAAGGGTTTAGGCCAATGTTGCTCAAATTACTGTGACTCCTTCCTCATTCTCAAGTCCCTCTAGCATTCTCAAGTGGCTGGTATCAATTGTCCTGCAGCTCCCTCCCTGCCATATCCCAGATGCAGCTAATTTAAACAAGTGGTAGGTGGATCATCATGCCATGTGGTGTCGAGATTCAGACAGAGCTACCCCTGACAACAGACTTGATGCTAGTGGTGTAACAGCTTTTACATCCACCTGTACAGATCTTGTGTGAGTTGCATGCTTGTGTTTGTTATTTTTGAAGTTCTCAAGTCATTAAATACTTTTGCATCAACTTGTAGGTCTGCTTATTGTTCCTATCCACTTTATTGAGTGTTACAGAGCCTGTTGGAGTTTGTTTTTTTGGGTGGGGCTGGCCACCCTTTACTGATAAAACTAACCCTGTTATGGTTTGGATAGTGGTTTCCACCAATTGGAGGATCATGGTGCACTATTTCAGCTCAGATGTGGTGGAGGAGTTAGAGCGTCAGAGACCCCAACCCGAAGAAGGGGTAAACAAAGTCCTAGGAGGTTGTAGTTTGCCACCCCCCCCCCCCATTCAAATGCACAGGGCAGGCATAGCAGTCTGAGTTTCAAACAAAACAAAAAAAAGGACTGACTTGGACTTGAGATCATACCAGGTATGTGGCATGAACTGGCCAATTCGGGTTAAGAAAAATTATGACGTGTGGGACTGGTAGAGTTTTAAACCAAATTTGCAGTGGTTGGACTGGCAGGGAGTTAACTTGCAGAGCCGCAGTGGCTGTATACTATCTGGCAGGCAGCTACTGGTTGGCACAGTTGCTGACCTCATTGCAATGAGTTGTACACTATGGTGTATCTGGTATATCAGTTCCTACACCCGTCCCCCCACCTCAGCTTTGTCTTCCCTTCAGCTGGCTGCAGTTGCTTCTTGTCAACAAGCTCTTCCTCTGCTGAGTCCTGTGTCAGTGAACTGCTGTCCCCTGCAGAGCTCTCTGGTAAAGCCTCTCCCCTTGCCTCAGCAGGGAGAGGTGTTTTCTCTGGCTGTGGTGACCCACTGAGCTTAGCATCCACACTATCCGGTGTTTGCTTGAGATAGGGTCAGGTCTTGTCTCCTGCCAGTCTTCCCATTTTTTGTCTACCCATCCCAGTTGTTGAGTCACAGAACAGACTGTCTGGCTCTTTTTCCACACCTCAGTCATTCCCCAGTAAAAATTCTATGGGTAACCTATAAGCTACCACTACATCTCTTTTACCCCCCAACAGACAGACACACACACACACACACACACACACACACACACACACCCTATGGGTAACGAAAAAATTTAAGTGAAGCACCCATTCCGGCCAGGGTCTGTTCTGGCTGTAGTAGCTCCTGCAGGACCACTGTGACATTGTTCTTGGTGTCCCTTAATCCTTGTGCCAAGGTGTCATTACTCAGACTGGCCACAGGTGCTTCTGAGATTTCTTGGGACAGCATTTGACACATAGTTTACTATGTCTTACTCCTCTGTGGAGGTACTGTATAACTCACCCTCTTTAGCAAGCATGAGGATGAGGACTTTAGATTCTATGGTGGGACACTGGCCTACTTCTTGCCGTGGTTTAGTTCCTGTAGCCGAAGGCAATCATAAGATAAATTCCCCAAATTTTGAAACTCATAACATTTCTGATTTTCTGTCTTATTAGTCTTAGACCCTGTCAGGGTATTCCTTCTATGTTCAAAGGGCTGATGAACGGAACCTCCTCTCCTATGTACCTTTTAAAACAATCAGGTTGGCTGGCTGAATACTGATTGGTCAATTTAGCAGGTACTAGGATTCGTATCTGTTAATCATAACTGAAGATCAATCAATCAAAGTTTATTGTTTATTGTTCGGCTTGATAAAGCCTTCAACAATTTGTATAAAAAAAGAAAAAACACACAATAAAGAACACATACAAATATAAAAAAATATATAAATAGAGACATAAGTTACACAATACTATATAGGGATAAAAAGTACTAATTTCTATGTACTGCATACTTGACCATATGTTAATAATTCCATTTGATCCAGTCTAATCTTGATTGCATATTCTTGATGTTATTTAATATTTTTACTGTTTAGGGTACATCTAAATATTTTTATTCAGTAAACTTTATTTTCATCTTTAGAATCCCACCACAGTTAGTGTGGGACTAATATTTTTTTTTAACTTTATCTATTGCCAAAAATAATTTAGCTGGTTTGATTATTGTCCATTCATCCCATGTATGCATTAAGATGAAAGTCAGAGTTCCAGATCTGTATTATATTCATTATTAATAAAGGAACCCAGCCAATATATATGCACCTTACTATACCAAGCACAGTGCCACATAACATGTATTAGATCTTCCCTTCCTTCAATTGCACAACTTCAATTTTCATTTTCAATTTTTCATATCTACAACTCAAAACACTACTTTCAAATTGTTTGAATTTGTATATTGTAAAGGTTATCTGCATAAGTGGCTTGGTTGGTACATCTAGGTATGTCTTATATCCAAATTCAAAGTTATTCTTAGAAAACCATTTAGAATATGAGGAACTCTTAATTAGTTCCAAATCTTTCTTTTTCCAATAGTTCACAATTTTTTTAGTGACTTACTTTTCATATTTATCACTTAATAGTATTCCTTTCTTAACATATCTTGCTAGTGTTTCTAAGTCATATTTTCTAAGTAGTTGTACAATCTTAGGGTGCCAAAATTCATGGGTATAACCCATCTGTAACCACTTTTGTTTTTCTGCCAGACAGATAGCCATTACTCTAGTTGTCGGAAGTCTTGTTATTCTTATCCAGAAATTAACCTGTCTAATTTCACATAGTGCTCTAATATCATTTATTCCTAATTCTGATCTCATGTATGGTGCTGGGCATGACCGCCCTAGTCCCATTATATTCCTTAAATGTTTAAATAGGGGTACTGAGAGTTTCTCCATATGTGCCACTTCCCACATCTCAGTGCCATACAATTGACCTTTGAATTTTGACTTAGCTGCTATGATTAATGGTTTAATACTTGATCCCCCAAATTTATTACTAAAGCACATAAAAGCCATCATTGTTTTTTTTAAAGTTTCCATACATTTCTGGAATTGACAATTCCATCAAACATTTTCACTAAATTCAACCCCATATGATTTCACTATTTCAATGTTACCGTAATAGTCTGTGTTCCATCCTTCTTCCTACCATTACAGCTAATTGTAAGTATTTTGGTTTTTGTTATGTTGATTTTAAGCTTTAACTTTCTAGATCTTTCTTCAAGTAATTTGAGGTTATGCTGCAATCCTGTCTTTGTTAGAGAAAAGTGTACTAGATCACCTGCGTAAGCAAGTAATGCACAATATTGGATCAATATCTTTGGTGAATCTGAGTTTTGAGTTGTTAACTCTACTAAAAGTTTGTTAATGTATAAGGCAAATTGTAGGAGTGCTAAGAAGCATCCTTGCCAAACTCCTCTATTTATCTCAAATGGTGCAGAGAGATGGCCTACCATACCCATTCTTACTTGTACCCAAGAGTTGTCATATAAAGCGTGGATTACATTTATCAATTTTTTTTATGCCACGTTTTAATAGTGTATCCCATAACACCTTTCTTGATATGGTGTCGAAAGCAGTTGAATAATCCACAAAGGTTACATACAATTTTTGCTTTTTTAATTGTACATACTTTTCAATTAAATTAAACATTATATAAATGTTATCTATGGTTAAATAGTCCTTTCGCAATCCAGATTGATAAGGAGATAAATCTCTGGTTTCCTGAACAGCTAGACTTAATCTGTTTAATATTATTTTAGAAAAAAAAAACTTTAAATTGTTGTCTGATAAACTAATTGGTCGATACATGGCCAGATTATCTTTTCATCCTCTTTTATGTATTGGAATTATTTGTGCTCCTTTCCAAGTATGGGGGTATTTGTTATCCTGTATACATTTGCTGTATAATATTGTTAGCATTCTACTCTATAATCCAGCATTACACTGGAAAACCTCAGCTAACATATTATCTGCTACTGGAGCCTTTTTAGTTTTTAACGAGTTTATAGCAAGGTATACTTTTTGATTTGATATTCTTAGGATCTGAGATTCTTCTATAATCAGAATATTTTCATTTTCACTTGTGTCCCAAAAGATTTGTGAAAAATAGCTTAACCATTCTCCTTCTGCTATATATACTTCCATATCTTCTTTGTAGTTAATCATTCCTCTAGCTACTAGTCACCAAAATCCTTTTTGGTCCTTATTTGCAATTACCGTCTGCATTTTTTCCCATTGCCTTTTAAAGTAATCTTTTTTTTTTTACCTTAAGTAAAAGCTTATATTCTTTTTTAGTTTGGTTTATACTTACTTTTATATTTCATATGTTTTTTTTTTGCCTCCTTAATACCTTTTTAGACTTCACACATTCATCATCAAACCAGCCTCTTTTCCTCCTATTAATAGTTATAGTGTGTTCTAAATTAGTCCTTATTTCCCCAAATAGTAGATATAACTTTTCTATTAATTGGTCTGTGCTATATTCTCTTATGGACTCAACATTTTCTATTAAAAATGAGTAATTGGCTGCCTGGTGGTGCTGAGGTTTGAGGCACTGGATGCCACACCTCAGGCCACACTGGTGACCCGAATTTGGGAGTGAGCTTGGGCACCAGGGGTCAGCAGGGGAGGGTAGAGGATTGAGTGCCCTAGGGTGGCTCTTCTCTCTGGGCAGGTGGGCAAGGGATAACCCGGTGCACCAGCAGCTCCCGGTGGAGATCAGGAGCACTGCAGTGCACAGACTGTACATCACACAGTGTGGCTGATGCAGGCAGGGTTGCCATGCACCAATGCATCAGGCGTTCCCATGTGGGGGGGTGCTGTCTTCGCTAGAACAGGGAAAACACTGGCCTTGAGGAACAGGTGACAGCACCTGTCCCCCATGTCCTCTGCTGGGCTCAATAGACTGGCCTTCCAGTTCATCCTTCTGGCCCTTGCCTGCAGCCAGAGACTGCCTTAGAAGAGCGCCCAAGAGGAGAGGAGTGACCCACCTCAGATGGGTTAAACCTGGGGTGCAGGTTGCAGGGAATGGAGGAGAGAGGAGAGAGAGGAGGCTCAGTTCAAGGGAGCTTTAGGTGGGCAGAAAACGGGCAGGATGGCCGAGAGAAGGTTCCTCAGGCCATGACTGGAAGGAAATAAAGTAGAAAAGAAATTAGTTATTAATAATATCTGTAATACATAGTGAAGATTCCAATTTCCAGAGGATTGTTTTGTCAGTTCTGATCTCTATACTAATAAGTTGTCGAACTGTGAGTACCTGGTTGCTTTTCTTAAGGTTACTTTTCAAGACAATGGGGAGATGATCACGTTCTGCTCTAGGAGTAGCACTTAAATTTTTCCATATATCAAGTGACCCTGTGCAAAATGCTAAGTCAGTCAAAGAGGCTCCTCTAGTTGATATATAGGTGTATTCCCCCTCAGGGTCTCCATTCAGTCTACCATTTAGATGATATAAATTACACTCTGTCAAAATCTTAATTAATTCCATGTCTGCTTTAGTATTGATTTTATTCTTAGCTGCTCTTTTATTCCAGTCACATGAAGGCACTGCAGTTTGGAAAAAAGTATTATCTCCCAAGCCATCATACTGTCCTATGCAGTCTTTTAAATCACCAATCAGTAAAACTTCAACATTCACAAATCTGGTCCTGGTTTCAGTTAATAGGGTACATAGTTGTTCCCATATATTCATCTTATACATTGCAGACCTCTCTAGTGGAATATATCCAGTTATAACTAAAAAACTCTGACTCTCATACTGCAATAAATCAACTATAAAATGTTCACTAGCTGTAATACATTATACAGATAAAATATTACTTAAATTTACATATATGGCAATCCCTCCAGAATTCCTGCCCCTTGTCGGGTATTTGGTACCTGGTGTATGTATTAATTGAAAACCATTTATTTCAATCTGATCAGCAGCACCATGCCATGTCTCCTGCAGGCAAACAACATCAAATGCTGTAATAAACCTAATCCAGTCTACATCTTGGTGCCTGTCCTTAATTCCTGCTATGTTCCAGGAGATAAACTGAAGATGTTCACCATTACTTGGAGTTGAGACTGGAGATGGACCTACAATGGGCTCTAACAAAAATTTAATTTCTTCATCATCAACTGATTGTCAGTCCACATACCCAGCTATGGACTCCACTTTATTTCTCATCGATGTCCTTGTTCCATCACAGTCTGTACTTTGCATACCATTTGTTTCATCCAGCAATGTAGACTCTATTATATTTAGACTCATAGGCCCAGATACTCAAAAGGGTTGCGCCATGCGCAACAGGGTTGCGCATGCGCCAAGTCCGTTACATGCGCCATTCTCCATATATTCAGCAGGAGGCAGTTTGCCACTGAAAACAGGTTGAGCAACAGCGCAATGCAAATGAATGCATGCTCAACAGGAGGGGGAGGAACCATGCATAAACTGCGCAACCCGATATTCAGTCGGGTTGTGCAGAGTTGTGCATGCGCAACCCCCAACCTGCGCCTGCACAACTTTGAGCCAAAAAAAAAAGGATCAAGTTGAGGGCCACCCACAGGTGAGCTGCTGTATTGCAGGGCGCAACACAGCAGCTGCCACTCGTGGCTGGCCCCCAACTCAGTCCCTGTGCCCCCCCACCAGCCCGATCGCGGGCAGAACGTAAAAACAACCCCCCCCACACATCTCCCAATGCCCGATCGCGGGCAGAAAGTAAAAGACCCCCCAACCTGAATATCTCCCTGGTGGTCCAGTGGACCATAATGCCCGATCGTGGGCAGAATGTCCAGTGACAACCCCCAAACATCTCCCTGGTGTCTAGTGTCCCCCACCCCACCCACCCACGAAGCCCCACCACCCCGCTCCCCGGCGGCGGGGGTGGCAGCATCCCACCCGCCTGCCACCCCGCCCCACCGACTGACTGTCCAGTAGGGCTGCACGCACATTGGCAGAGCTAGAGCAATATGCAGCCCATACCATACATGACAGTCCAGATTTGTACAGGAGAACAGGCTGCAGGAATACACTATTTTAAGTGAAAAGATGTTCCAGGACTAGAAGGCATGGGATAAAGTTGGAGGAGGACAATTCAGAGGAAACATGAGGAAGAATTTCTTCACAGAATGGGTGGTGGACAAGTGGAACACCTGACAGAGGGAAGTGGTGGGGCTGAAACAATCACGGGATTTAAGAATGCATGGAATAGACATAAAGGAATTCTGGAGGTCAGGGGTAAGGGGAAACAGACTTCTAGGAAAACATAAACTGAACTTACAAGCTCAAATGGGCAGACTGGGTGGGCCATAGACCCTTATCTGCCGACACTGTCTATGTATCTATGTATCTATGAATGAATTGTGTCCCCCTGCACTGCAGTCTTTATGTCTGTCCCGACATACTGACTTCAGTATTTCTACTTTTTTCAATGGTCCAGGGGCCATATGGACTTATGGACTGTATACTGTCGGGCCACCTGGAATGGCAACTGAAGTTAAACATAATGTTCCCTGGTTGGCCTTCATATTGATTTGCATAGTCAGTGCTAAACATTTTAGTTATTGTTTGTTTATAAGTTACTTCACTGCCCTTCATGTTTACTTTATGTCATAATCTTTGATTTTGCAGGTCTAACCGGGGTTATAGATTGGGGGAATGTCATGTTTCATGAAATATATATTACTATGTTGCCTATATAGTTAGTTGCTGTGTTGCTATTACATACTTATATGTTTATAATTGGGGCATTATGATAGATATGTTATTTGTTGATATCTTGGTTGTCAGAGAAGGTTATCTTCATTGTTGCCATATATGGCCCACCTGTCTGGGAATATTTGGCTGGTGGAGGTGGGAGGGACTATGGGGGAGGTGGTGGTTGGGTTCATCATGGGTCTATTAGAGTATGTTGTGCTTTTCATGGGCAGGGTGGATGTTGAGATATTGTTTTTTATTTTTTGGTGGAAGTGAGTGATTGTATGAAAGTTGGGGGGGTTTGTGCAGATTTTTCTTTTCTCAGAGGCTTGGTTCGGTTATCTGGGTGGGGTGGGTGGCAGTGATTTTTCGAGACTTAGTTTTATGTAAGTGCTACTTATGGCATCAGTGATTAAATGTGCTTCATGGAATGTAAGGGGAGCCTGCTCTAGGGTAAAACAGTAATAGCTCCTTTAGCATGTGCAACACCTTCAATGTAGCATCACCTTCTTGTAGGAGACACACCTTCTTACGAAGGAGGGTAATCTATTTTGCAGGCAGTTTGTTAGCCATGTTTTTGCCACTGGGGATAGTACGAATATTAGAGGGGTCACTATTCTTATCTCCAGGAATTTTCAATTTTCCTGTACACTGTGTTTAGTGGACCCCCATGGTAGATCTATTTTTGCCAAGGGCTTATTAAAGCATACCAAGGTAATACTGTTTATGGCCCTAATGTGGACACCCCTCTTTTTTTATGGACTTGTCTTCACTTTTAGCCCCTTTCCTTTCTCTTCCTATGATTATTGGAGGAGATTGGAATACTTCCTTCTCCCAAGGCCTAGACAGGATGGACAGGCAATGGGCTGGTTTGTCTCCCGGCCAGCGCTCTGTCTGGGAAATGTCCAACTCATTAGGCCTTTGCGTCCCTTGGTGTGTCTTGCACCCCTAAGCTAAAGAATTTACTTTTCACTCCCCAGTCCATGAGTCTTCCTCCCAAATTTATTTTTTTCATCTCTTGAGCTTTGCTGGATGTAGTACTGGGCTGTGAGATTGCCCCTATGGTGCTGTCTGACCATTCCTTAATTTGGCTTAAGATTTCCCTATTGCCATCCTTTCAGAAGGAAACCTCTTAGAAGCTGAATAATCAGCTTCTGAAAGATGATTATGTCATTTCCGTCATTGAAACACAGATAGAAGCATTCGCTTCCCAAAATGCTGGATGTACTGGGAAAGCAGATGTTAAGTGATGTGCTTTGAAGTGTTTCTTTCAGAGGGAGTTCATTTACTTGGCCTCCAACCATAAACAGAAGTGGGAGGAGAATTAGACAGGTTGTTGAAGTGGATCCAGGAGCTGGAAAAGTTCCTGAACCCTAATACCTTAGAGGATACCCATTTAGAACTTCTGTTACTTAGGGACCAATATGCTGAGTTGTTACGTGAACAAGTGGAATATGCCATTTTTAAAACCCATGCTAAATATGACGATTGAGGGGAGAAAGCAGGTGCCTCCTAGCCCTGTGTCTCAATAAGCAGGAGGCATCTCAGCTTGTATCGGATATCCAATAAGCAGTTGATGGCTCTATCAAAACACCCTCTAAAGACATTGCTTTAGAATTCAAAAACTATTACCGTGATCTTTGTGGCCCTTTGTCCACCCCACTTCCTCTTCTGATATTAAACAATACTTGACTTCTATCCTGCTTCCTACTCTAATTGATGCTCAGCAATCCCTTCTGTTGGCCACCTTAAATGAACATGAAATATTAATGGCTATTCAAGCCCTACAACTTAATAAAGCTCCAGGACCAGATGGATTCACCCCTGAATTTTTATAGGCTTTTTGCAGTGGAAGCTTCTCCACGGTTACACCATCTTTTTCTGTACTTATATCAGTTTGACACCTTTGATAACTCTCTCCTAGAAGCCTCGATTGTTCTGCTTCCCAAACCCAATAAAGTCCTTGATATGGTCACCAGTTATCTGCCCATTTCTTTGCTTAATTATGACATTAAAATATTATCCAAAATTTTGGCTTCTAGGATTAATAAAGTCTGGGCTAGCCTTATCTGCAATGAGCAAGTAGGTTTTATGCCTCCTTGCTTCTCGGTGGATCGTCTTTGCAAGCTCGCCCATCTTTTCCATGTCCAGGGATTCAGCTTCTCCAGTGGCTTTGGTCTCCCTGGATGCAGAAAAGGCTTTTGATAGGATGAACTGAAATTTTTTGTTTGGTCTTTAGAACACTTTGGTTTTCCCCTGCTATTTCTTTGCTGGGTTAGAAGTTTACTTTCTTTCCCATCTGCCTGCATTTATTGCAATGGGGTCTTTTCCTTTACCTTCCCCCTATGTTTGGGTGCTAGACAAGGATGCCCTTTGTCCCCTTGTTATTTATTCTTTATTTAGAACCCCTTTTGCTGAAACTTAAGTCCAATCTGGACATAACAGGGGTGCAAGTTGGTATGTGGGAGTTCAAGCTCTCCGCTTATGCAGACGACATCTTGTTGCATTTCTCAAACCCCACCTCCACTATTCCTTTTGCCTTAAACATCATCCAGGAGTTTAGTGCCCTTTCAAACTATAGACTTAATTTAGACAAAACTTTTGTTATGCCTTTAACATCCACTATTCTTAAATCAGATATCCTTGCCCTTGGGTTGTCTTGGTCCCCTAACCAACTTAAATATTTAGGTATATTTCTTTCAAAATGCATGCCTCAAATTCAAAAGCTTAATTTTGATAATTTTGTCTCCATCCTTCAGCAAGGTTTGCATCACTGGAAATCCCTACCTTTGACTCTTCAGGGTAGGATTAATATTGTAAAAATGAATGTCTGACCCCGCATTTTCTACCCCATTAATATGAGTAACACCTGGCTTCCCCTTTCCTGATTTAAGAAATTGCAAAGTTTGTTCTTGAAGTTTGTTTGGATGGGCAAGACTCACAGATGTGCTTATAACAAGTTAGCAGCCCCTAAAGAAGACGGTGGTCTCCGACTTCCCCATTTCATGATGTATTACCTGGCTAGTCATGCTACTAAATACTTAAAGTGGTGCTGTCCACAGCCAGAGACTGAACTCTATGTTTATTCCTGCATATGGCTGTCTTAGAACAAGAGCAGATCACTGCAGCGGGCTTGTCCCCATGGGCTCTCATGTTCACCACTCCTAAAGATTTACCTACTGACCTTTATAACTCTTTAATTGGTTTGTCTGTCTGAGTTCATTCTCAACCTTGCACACTTTTGAAATATAAACTGGTGCAAGATATTTCTCAACCTGTTTTTTGAAATGTCAACTTTAAAATTGGAGGGAAGGTCCCATGACTACTTATTGCAACTTGCAGAGGTCAGGGCATGCAATTTACTCAAAAATGGTTTGCTGTTACTCTCTAAGGATATTCTGGGACTTTAGCAACTAGACAAAAAGCTAGCATTTAAGGTCTATCAATTACATCATCAATCAATCAATCAATCAATCACTTTATTTAACCAGGCACATTTTCAAGGTGGTCCTGGGCATTAATACAATATAGTACACTTCATAAGATTACAATTACAGTGGACAATGGTGCCAAAAAAAAAGAAAAAACATTGTGAAGGTGCCGGTCAATATGAGCCTATACCTACCGGTCAACATAATTAACATGCAAAGGTACATAATGATAAGCTTTACTGAATTGAGAAGAGACAACAATCCCATATAGTCTCTGCTAAGTAAGAGCTCATACCTAAATGATAAAAAATAAGGAGGTATTAAGGAATAGGGTAGGAATTGGGGTGAAAGAGTAGGCAGCCAAATGGAAGGCCAGAATAGGTAAAAGGTAGAGAATAGACAGGGCCATCTTGGATTAAGGGAACTAGGCTTGTAGGTCCTAGGTTTCTGTTATTAGGAATGTCGGGTGGATGAGATACTTAGACATAGGATTTGAGAGTGGCACCCGGGGCTTAGGGGTCATCGGCGTCTGAAACAGTTGCATGATTCCTTCAGATAATCCATTAATAGAGCTTTGAATGTGAAAATGCTTGGAAGTGAGGATAATTTTAATGAGTCTTGCATAGTGTTCCAAAGTGATGGAAGTGAGAAGTTGATTGTTGCTGAGCCAAGGGTAGTTTTCACTCTAGGAATCTGGAAGCAGATTAAGGAGAAGTGTCTCAGGCCATAGGAACCTTTAGCCCATTTGAACATGTTTGAGATGTATGCAGGGAGGTTATCAGATAATGCTCTAAAAAACCAGAGGAGAGCATTCCTTTTTCTTCTAGTTGAGAGTGAGGTCCATCCCGAAATCTGGTATAGACGACAGTGATATGTACCACGGGGTAGATTTAAGATAAATCTTAAAGCCCGGTGGTAAATGGTGTCCAGTTTGTTTAGCATTGTTGATGGGCAATGACTGTAAAGGAAATCAACGTAGTCCAGTATAGGTAGGAATGTAGTCTGTACTAGTCTCATTCTGGCTTCTAATGTGAGTAGGTGTTTAATGCGATAGAATAAACCTAATCGCTGTCTTAGTTTCTTCGAGGTTTCATTTAAGAAACACAGAAAGTTGAACTTGTTATCCAGCCAGAACCCTAGGTATTTAAAGGTATCAACTACTTCAAGGGGTTCATCTAAGAGTGTTCGGATCTGCGTGATATGTGGACATCCAGAAGTAGACTTTGGTGAAAGAATCATTGCTTTAGTCTTTTTGGTATTGAGGAGGAGGAGCCTATGAGTGAGAAGGTTGTATTGGATGGTGACAAAGTCTTCTTTTTGTAAGTACTCATGGGCCAAATCCAAGGGTGAATTTGTGATATAGAGTACAGTATCATCTGTGAATAAGTGCACATTTGCTGTGCCCAGCTGTGAGTCCAGATTATTGATGTATATTGCAAAGAGGATATGTCATATGCTTCTGCTGCAATTTGGGCCCACTTTTGGGGATGTTAACCTTTCGGAGTTCCTGCAAATCTTGTCAGCCCTAGTCTCTCAGCTGCATGCAGTGGCAAATTTTCTAGGATGTTTCCAGAGCTAGACGGCATTTCTCAATATCAGATTATCCAACTTCCACACCAGGCCTTCAACTGGCGTAAAATTTGAAAGGATGTATACATTTACACATCCCAAGACAAGTTACGGCTTACCCAATTTCACATATTGAATAATATGTATTATACTGCTCCTAAATTAATGAAGATGTTGAGACTCAAACTTCTCTATGTATGCAGTGTGGGCAGGCTGAGGGGACACTCCTCCATATTTTCTGGGAATGATCTCAGTTGACCCCCTTGTGGAACTCAACTAAAACTAGGACTGACTCACTGTTAGGGATCGGCAGTGATTTTACTCCTGAGATTTGTATGGTCAGGGACTATAGTAATATACCTGTGAAAGAGCGTAGATATTTCATGGCTATAATTTCTCTGTCAGTTAAAAGGCTGGTACTCTGCCACTGGCTTGGCACTACTTCCCTATCATACACGAATGGTTGCAGGAACCTTCATTCAATCTCTGGATGGAATGGATGATTGCTAGCTTACATAACTGGCTCACCTCTTTCACTAAGAAGTGGGGTAAATTGCACATCCTGTAAACGTTGTGAGTGGTTTCAGTAGGTCTCCCAGATGGATTTCCTGCCTGATACCAACAGATGAATAGAAAGTCATCTAGTATGTCTGTTCATTTCTCTTTGTCCTCTTTAGTTATGCTACTCTGCCTGGGGAGGGATGGGTGGGGGACTGGGTGTGGTTGAGATGTGTATGTTGTTTCTTGTTCCTTTTATTTGTTGTTTTTGTATTGTTATGATGCTTGTGTGTTTGGCTTTGTATTTTATATATTTAATAAAGTATATTAAATTTTAAAAAAATCTAGATTTGAGTATGTAAGCCTCAGGGGTTAACTTAAAATGTTTAAAAATGGAGGCCTTGATTTTTACATAGTCCCTGCTGTCATTAGGGTTTAAATGTTAAAATGCTTACAATGCCTTCCCTAAGCAATGAAGTCAGATAATTGCCCAGTAGTCCTGTACCAATTCATATTGCAAACACAATTTCTCAAACATATTAAGGCAATAACCAATATCCATATCCTGTGTTAGTTTTGGAAACAATTTGGACTCAGTTTTGAAACCTTGGCTAAACCAGTCTACAGTTTACTCCATTACTCATCTGGTCTGGTTTGGTCACCCAAAGTGCTGCCATCCAGAGTCCATTATCTCATATTGAGCTGGTGTCTTCATTCTTTTTCACTTTCTTCTGCTTTCACCCTGGCTTTCTCCTGATATGCCTCTCTCTCTTGACCTTCTTTCAGACTGCATACAGTATGCCTCTCACTGTTTTTCTTCTACCTCTATTTTGGCCCCCCTCATGATTTGCATCTGCCTTTCACTGTCTTACTTCTGCCTCTGTTTCTTGGCCTTCTTTCAAGATGCATCTGCCTCTTACTGTTGTTCTGTCTCTCTCTCTCTCTCTTGGCCTGCATTTGTGCAGCATCTAGTTTAGCTGCTTCAAATTTCAACCTAATAAGTTCTCTTTCCTTCTGCCTTTCTGGTATATGAGCTAATTCCAGATCAGCTTGCAAGGCTGTTTCAGATCTTAAGCCACTGAAGTCACCCAGGGCCTCATGGTCTGTTGCTTCCAGAGCCTGAATCTGCTTGGTCCTGTTCAAGCCTTCATGTAGTGTACCTCTCTTCTCACACAGCTGCTGGAGCTCTGGCACCTTTGTAAATGAGTTGTATTGCTCAAAGGTGTTGTAATGCAAGACTCAATAAATAAATACAAATAAATCTCACTTTTTTTTAACCTTTGTTTTACCAGGAGAGACACTCTAAACTGAAAGTTTGTTTACAGGTGCAACCTGGCAGCACAAGGTAGTTAAGTGACTTGCTCAGGGTCACACAGTATGCAAGTTGCATCGTACTTGCTTGGCATTTCTATCTCTCGACCTTTTGTAAACCTGTACAGTAATATAAAAATAAAAAGTTGGAAGTGAGAGAAGATAAACAGTGTTATAATGTTTACTGTTCTATTAATGTTAATGTGGCTTAAATTTTGTGATTGCCACTTTAGGTACTGAATATCCAAACTGTGGTTTGTGCAAGGAAGTCTCACTTTCTCATCATCACTGCTGCCACCATGTCAGCCAGTCAAATCCCCCGCGCAGTCGTAAGTGGGCCTTCATCTCTTTCTCTCAGACTTCTGCCACTGAGATCATCTGGACCAGTGTCATCTCCATCAAGATCCCCATTTTAGCAAGAGTGTAGACAGACCCTGGTGTTCTGATAAACCTTTTTTTTATCAACTTCTACCCTTCAGACTACCCATAGTGATCATGTCTCTGCTCTGGGTAGGGCACACTGTATTCTCTCAGCGATATTTTACTATGTATCATTTATTCAGGTACTTTTCCCTCAGAGATACAATCACAAACAACCATTTATTCCAGTCTTTAGGAAAATAACAAATTTATTTTTAAACACTGATTGCCCCAAATATAGCAGCAAGTCTTCAGGTATATACACTAGTTATATATATAGTCAGCAACAGCACACATACAGGATTACAAGATAAAGCTTTCACTCTTGTGCAGGTAAACGGTGTTCTTCATTACAAGTTATCGAGACTTTTTACCTCAGTTTCCACTTTTTTTTTTTGGTTTTATTTTTTATTTTATTTTATTTTTTTTTTTACAATTTTTGGGCCAGGAAAGACACACTGAACCAAGGCTTGTTCCCAGGCGCATCCTGTGAGCATGGGGAGGTGAAGTGACTTGCTCATGATCACAAAGTATGCAAGTGGAGGTGGTGGGATTCAATCCCAGTTCTCCAGATTTACGGCTCAGTGCTCATAACCACTATACTGTACCGCTACTATCCACATTAGTCTTTGTTACCTCAGTTCTCTCTGTAGACACAGTCTGGCTCCCTTCTTGGAACAGACTCTCACAGAGTCCCCAAGTAAAAGAGAAAGAGAAGAGGTAGATTGAAGCATGTATGCCCTTTCGCTCCCCTCACTGTCTGGGTTGAACTAGCCTTTAACATCACTCCCTGTACCTAAGTTCATCTGATTGACTGAAACTGACTCGGATCTGGAGTTTGGGTGATGCCCACCTTACTGTATTATATGACACCCTGGATCCCAGCAGGTAACTTCTTCTTAAGCATTATAAAGCACACAAAAGACTCTGGCTGTGATAGGCACATACAGGGTGGCTGCGACTCATTCATCACTAACAACCTCACACTCCCTTCATGAGGTGCTGAATAATGAAGGTTTAAGCACCCATTAAGATTTTTCTGGGCTGCTAAAATCTTCAGAAATAGGTCTGTTTTGTGCCACAGTTGAGTATTTCAGTCTCATGATATCAATATAATAAGTGGAGATTTGAGAGCACACCACTGGCAAAATCACAGTAGAATATCACACTGGCACAGGCATATAACCTCATGTATTTTTAAATGCCACTGCTGTGAAATATAAACAGCAGTAGCACTTACAAAACCATCAAGGAAGACACACACACACACACACACACACACCTCCCCAGCTGCTTCAGTTCACTCTGGCTCTTCTTCAGAGGCCCCTGATTTCTGCCCTGGTGTGCCCTCATACCTCTGCTTGTTCTGTTAAGTCTCAAAATCAGCCACTTTGTCAGCAGCAACCACTGATATGCTGAACACATCTGATAATGATAGAGTAATCATGATATAAAAACTCTAGCCCCTACACTTATATAGAGAGTAAACCAGCAATTAAATCCAGTGAGAAAAACAGTTTGGTCATCACATCCCTTCAGGAAGTTGCAGTTGACAGGACCATCGCCCCTTTTTCATGTCCCGGGTGGAGAGGCAGAAAATGCAGAAAAGTTCTCAGCCAGTGATTACAGGGTATACTCAGAACAGGCACAACACCCTGTGGCTAGGGCAGAAAACCTGTAACAACAGGACACATTAACATTTCTCAGTGGGCTAAACATTAACCCATTAAGAGCAGAATGGATGTTAAAGTTCATAGGTCACCTAGAAACTCCATTTTGCATTATGTAATTTACACACATATGTAAGCAATAATACACAACTGGGTGGGCGGTATTGGGCAATATTGAATTGCCCAGGGGCTTAATGAGACCTAACGTTGCAGGTGAAGGGCCTTATAGCCCCTGGAAGGTTTGGTATTGCCCATACCACCCACCCTAGAGGGTATTATTGTGCTTAAAAAATTATCTCCGTAGCATTTGTATATGTGATTTACAAAATTTAGGAAAAAAGTTTTAAAAATAGATGAATAACATTTAAGTCTTTATGTTATAAAGTAGTCCCTGTACTGTTCCATCTGCTGCCCCCCAACAGAGCATTCTGTTCTGGTTATCACCCCTCAAACACCATGATGCCCACAACAAGATATGATTTTTCCTGAGCAGCCTCTTACTATCTTTTCAAGGTTTAAAAAAATTATAAAACACAGTTCTCTACCCTTCCTGTTATAACATGTTTTTCTTCTTTTTCAGTTTTGCGGTCAGGATAAGATGTTGCAGTTAGGTGTGTAACTCTGTGATGTAAAAGCAGGAAGTGGAGTCAGAGTCAGAAACTTAAGGTGACAATAATTTAAATGCCTTTCTTTTCATTTAGCACAGTTTCTGATTTGGACCGAAAAGTGTATGTGGAAGGGGACAGTACATTTGCCACTTTGCCAGTGAGTTGCTTAGCAATTCCATGTATTTCAAGGCGAGGGGATCAGTGTCAGGGAATGTGTGAAGTTGACCTCTGAAGAAGATGCAGGGAAAATGTAACATGAAAATACTACATACTGCTTTGTAATGATTGCAATTTTTTGGTTATTTTGTTTGCAATAAATTGAAAGGAACTGAGACCGATTTTTTTTTTTGGGGGGGGGGTGCTTGGCTACAAATTCACCACTTAGAGAAAAAAATGTTGGCTCTTCTGTTTGAAAATTTGAGGTGCCCAATGATACCCTAAGTAATGTGAGTTGTGTATCAGCGCCCATATTTTATTTGTTATAGCTCCTAGTTCTCAGAGATTTAAAAAAAATTATTTATTATGATGGCTTAACTTTAACAAGGTTTCATACCATGTGTTTAGCACAGCTAACTGTTGCTGTCAGTAACTCAGTGTGCTGCAAAGTCTGTCAGTGTGGTGTGATGTGGTCCTGTTCCAGTCCTGATGGTTGAGAGATCATTGACAGCATTTGATTTTTTAAAAAAAAAGGTTAAATTAGTATTGTTTATTAACACAGAGTTGGCTACGTCAGTTTGTGTCCAAACCGTCTCCGTGAGCCACTCTCTAACTGCCACCGCCATGTTTGTTTGGATTTTTCATTCAACAGCTCTGTTTGGACCAATCAATCAATCAAGTCTTTATTTAACCAGGCGCTCATCATTGAGCAGAAGCTCATTTACAAGATGGACCTGGGTGGAGCATGAACAATTGTATATACAGGTTAACACAGGTATTTACAAGGCAATACAGATAATACTGTTTACAGGGAGAAAGAAAAAGAAGTTCATATGTACATAGAATTATACAGATATTGTACAGATTACAAGGTATTTACATACATAGAAGTGTCTATAGGAAGATAAAGCAGGTTATCTAAGGTTGCAGGAGGAAGTAATGGAAGAAAAAATAAAATAAAAATATACACCAGGTAGATGCTAACGTAGGGGGAGGAAGGGAGGGAGGTAGGGAGGTAGGGGGAGAAAAGCTAGGAGGGCACGGTGCACAGAGAGGAGTTGGTAAAATGGGATGTAGAGAAGGTGGATGGAGAAAAGGAGTATGTGTGAGCCCCGGGATTGAATGCTATAAAGTACGGGCCATGGTAAGATGTCACAACCCAGGGGTAGTGAGCTCCTATCCGAGGGTGGAAAAGGAAGGATAAGGAGATGGATGGGCCTAGTGTTGATAAGATAGGGGGATAAGAGAGAGAGAACATTTAGGCTTGTGAGGAGCAGGCTGGGGGGTCAGTACTTAAAATTGGGTCTAGACGTGGCTATATACCAGTGCAGACACTGGTACTGGGTCTGAGTGGGTGAAGTAGTTACATACTTATCTGATTGTATGGAAATAAAGTGTCTTGAAGGCATTTATACCGATTAGAGTGCTTAATCTGAGGGCTTTTTGTAGATTGTTCCATAAGGTAGGTAGCATGAAGCTTATGGCTGCCCTGCCGAAGTGGGATTTTGCTTTGGGTACTTTAAGTGTAATGGCTGAGTAACTTGTTAACCCGTATTTCCCAATTATACTTAGGGGAAGACAGCAGGAGATATAGTAAGGCAGCTTATTAGAGATGGCTCTATAGGTCCAGAGAGTGGCGTTTCTGTGGCACCTGAACTTTAGAGATGTCCACCCCACTGCCACATATAGGGTGCAGTGATGCGTGTCTAAGGGAAGTCCCGTTATAAACTTCAGTGCTCGATGGTAGAGTGTGTCCAGTTTAGCCACGTAAGAGTTGAGGCATTGGCTGTAGAAGAAATCAGCGTAATCAACCAATGATAGAAAAATGGATTGGACCAGTTGTTTCTTGGCATCTCTGGTGAGAAATTGGTTGATTCTAAAAAACAGGCCAAGCCTTTGCAGAAGTCGTTTTAGCAAGTCCTTTATATGTTCAATGAAGGAGAATCTTTGGTCTATCCAAACTCCCAGATACTTGAATTTTGTAACAAATTCTAGTTTTTCACCTGGAACTGTGGTAATTTGGGGAACTATCCCACTGGACACAGGGTTAGCTGTACAGATGAAAGGGGAGAGGACCATAGCTTTAGTTTTTTTGGCGTTAAGGTGTAGCTTTTTTTTTTTGGAGGAGTTGGCTTGCAAAAAATAGATAAATGATAGATAAAAGCTTTTATTTTTTAACAGGTTAATAACTTTTAGGACTGAAGGCCCTGTTTATCAAAGTTGTCCTGTTTAAGATTATGATTTCAAAAAGCAGAAGCATCATGTAATAATATATTACAGGAACAAATCTTACATATAGAACAAACAATTCAACTACATAGATTACAGAAGACGTACATAATTACACAGTATGTCAGAGAAATTCAACGATTTCATCACACTTCAAATATGTATTATCTAGTCAAATACAAAGATCAGATATCTAATAGGATAAAAAAGAATTATTAACATTCTCAATATTATCACATTTAAGACAAAAACATCAAGGGAAAAATAAAAAGGAGGGGGTGAGGAAATGGAGACAAGCAAAAAAAATAAAATAAAAAGAAGGGAAGGATTAAAAGAAAAGATAAAAAGGGAGTATTTATATAATCTAAGAGACACCATAATAAATGCATCTATCTCTCCAAATAATATTCAGAGAATACTTGAATTTATTAAAACTATCAACAGTTCTAATATGTGAACCTATTTCATTCCATATTTTTGGCAAATAGAAATGACGTTGCATTTTACTATAAACATTTAGTTCTAGGGGAACCTTTTGACATCTATGTTTTAAATGTCTTAAGTTATATCTATCGGAAATAGGAGCACCAAGAGAGGTCACACCATGATTTAACTTCCCTCCATATTCAAAAAAGGCTTTGTACCCTACCATTTTTTTTCGACAAATTACAAGGGAATCCCAGCCAAGTTCTTGAAGTAGGTTGCAATGATGGGTATTGTATGGGCATTTCATTACATATCTCGCTAGTCTATGATATGTTTTATCTAAACTGTTTAATAAATACTTAGGGGCAAACTGATAAATTAAACTACCATATTCTAATGTTGGAAGGAGTAGTTGTGTAGCCACTTTATTTCTTGTCTCTCTTGGTATTATAGATGTTTTCCTTCTTAACACACCCAATCTAGGATTGACTTTTTTAGTTGTATTTATGATATGAGAAGAAAAAGTAAGAGAACTATCCTATAGACTCCCAAATACTTATATACTTAAGCTTGTTCTAACATTAAACCCCCTAAAGAAAAAATGTTTAAAGTCTGATGAGGCAATTTATTTTTAGGATGAAAAAGCATTACCTGAGTCTTCTTAGAACTAAGGACCATTCTAGATTGAATTAACCAATTTTGTAAAATGTCAAAATCAAATTGCAACATTTTTTGTAAGTCATCCAGATTTTTGGCTTTCCCTATAAGGGCCATGTCATTGGCATATAAATAAATCTTACTATTTTGAATACGTGATGGAAGGGAATTTATATAAATCAAAAATAATAGGGGACCCAAGATTGAACCTTGGGGAACTCCCTTAAAAATGCCCTCTTTATCTGACATTATTCCATCTATGTGTACTTGTTGTGTACGTTCAGTCAGGTATGATAATATCCATGTCTGAACAGATTCTGATATACCCATCTGAGCCAACCTTTCTATCAATATATTAAAGTCAACTAAATCAAAGGCCTTCAAAAGGTCAATGAACACCGCCCCAACAGACTCCTGGACCTTGAAGCCACTTGCCACAGAGTCCAGGAAGTCCATCAGGGCAGTGTCCATCGATCTCCCTTGCCTAAAGCCCACCTGACAATCAGTCAAGAGTTTATACTTCTCCAAATATTCATATAACTGAATTCTGACTGTAGGTCATTGCAGGCAGCTTCAGGTGTTGGGCGACTCATGTAGAGAACTGTATCATCTTTTATACAGTAGTCGATGTTATTAATGTAGATTGCAAAAAGTAAGGGCCCTAATATAGAACCTTGAGGTACCCCTCTTTGCAGAGTTTTTAAGGGGGACAGACCTTCTTTGGCTTTAACTTGTTGAAGGCGCCCTGTAAGATAGTCAGTAAACCAGCACAGAGAGGAGGGGTTCACACCTATGGTTTGAAGGGAGGAGAGGAGCAGACTATGGTTGGTGTCGAAAGCCTTGCTTAGATCAAGGAAAACAGCACAAATAAAGTTTTTGCTCTCAAGATTACGCTGCCAGTCATTAGTAAGTTTGGCAAGGGCTGAGATAGTACTATGTTTAGCTCTGAATCCAGACTGCATAGGGTTTAGCAGTTCCCTAGACTCAAGGTGAGCCCTCAGCTGTGCATTTACAATTTTTTTTAGAAGCTTGAACAGGACCGGAAGGAGAGAAATTGGCCTGTAGTTATTGAGATCGCCAGGGTCACCTGATTTGAACAGAGGTATGACATGTGCTGTCTTCCATATATGTGGTAAGGTGCCCTGAGACTGGGATAAGTTAAAAAGGTGGGTTACGGGTATTGCTAGTATGTGGTAGACAATTTTTAGGAAGTAAGGGTCAAGGGTGTCGGCCCCAGCACTTTTTCTAGTATCCAACTGAAGCAAGAGGTCCTCTACCTCTTTCAGTGAGGCAGGCTGAAGCGAGAAAGGCGGCAAAGCTATCAGAGTTTCAGGCAGTTGGCTGGCAGTCTGGGAGTGAAGTATGTTTGCAGGGAAGTTATCAAATGCCATGCCTGCAGTAGCAAAGTGGTTATTGAATGTGTTCAAGTATATCCATCTTTTCGGTTATAGTCGAGTTGCCAGAGGTAGTAATCTTGGTCGGGAGTGAATTTCCTGGGGAGTGGCCTAGCAGATCATTGATTGTGTTCCAGAGCTTGCGTGGGCTCTTTGTGGCAGAGTCAAGTTCGGATTTGAAGAAGGTGGCCTTCGATTCTCTGATTGTTTTGGTACATAAATTTCATAGTCTCCTGAACTGGTTCCAGTTGTCTGCAGTGTTCAGTCTGCACACTTTTTTCCAGAGCTTATCTCTTTCTAGAAGCAAGGACTTGATCTGAGGGGTGAACCATTTACAGGTTTTGGCCCTAGTTCGAACTTTAATAAGGGGAGCATGCTTATTAAGGGCCCTTGAAAGAATGTCGGTAAGATATTGTAGCTGCAATGTCGTTTGGCCAGGTAGAAATCTTGCCACTGAGGGGAGTATAGAGCTCGTTTAGGTAGGCATGTTCATTGAAGTTGCGCCTGGATCTCTTCATAGAGAACTTGCTGATGGGTGCTGGGTTGTTGGTGGATCTTACTCCCGCAATAAAACAATGGTCGCTGGCGTCTGAGAAGAAGACATCAGCGTGGGAGAAGAGATGAGGTTTGCTCACCATTAGCACATCCAAAAGTGTACTTTTACTGGGGTTCTTCACGTTTGGGTGTGTTGGTTCAGTTACAGGTTGCATCAGCCCATGTTCATCACAGAAGGATGCAAGTGGAGCAGCTGTGTTAGAGAGCCAGTCAAAGTTGAGGTCTCCTAAAATAATAGTTTCTGGCAGCCCCTGTCCCAACTTGTCACTTAGATATGACACAAGCTGTAGGCCAGCAGACGGTGGTCTGTAGCATTCTACTACACAGAGTCCAGTAGTCTGTGTAATTTCCACTTTGAGAATTAGGCAATTGAATTTGCTGGCGACAGATGCCGAGGATAAGCAGAAGGCAGAAAATTTGTCTTTAATGTACATAGCTACCCCTCCTCCTCTGGCATGCCTATCAGCTCTGAACAAGGCATAGTTTGGGATGTTTACTTCTCTATCAGTGGTGCTGGGTTTAAGTCAAGTTTCAGAAATCACAAGTATGTCAGGAGAGGTATGATATACCCAGGTTTGTATTAAGGTTATCTTTTTAAGGCCGCTACATACGTTAATATGCAAGAAGCTTATTCCTTTCAAATTTGCTAGTTCTGCTGGTGAAGCAATAGCTTCTGGGGGGCCATGATTGAGTTCTACATTGCCTGAACATAGCAGGAGGATAAGTAGGATTTTTCTAAGAGCACTAATTATAAGCTTGTAATTCCTGCCTTTCTCCCATCTAGTAGATCTGATGTTTTAGGGACTGGAAAGTAGCCACCATAAAGGCTGATCTGTTGTAGCAAAACTAATACCCCTACTAAGCGGCGGGGAGAGACAGAAGTCTGCGTGGTGGGAGGTGGGCCTTGTGGTGGGGGAGTGTTATAAGTACTACTGGAATGTGTGGTCCAAGAGCAGGATTCAAGGTATTGGTACTTGGAATCATGGAGGCAATTAAAGGATAAGTTGCCATGTGGTATACAGCACAAGGTGTCGTTGTAGACCAAACATGATGGTAGTTCAGGTGTCCAATGCTGGGCAGCTGGTATCAGCAGAAGAAGGGGCAGTATAAGGAGCCATATAGGGCCCAACATGATGGTACCTCAAAAAAGGAACCACTCAATTAGCCCAGGGGCCAGTGGGGTTGCTGGATTAATGCAGCTTATCAGTAGCTTTCCAATCCAGGTCGACCCGAATCTGATAGCATTAAAAATATTTAGTGGTGAAGGCACAGCCAAGGAGAGCCTATGTGTTTTAGTAAGGCGAGGCCCTGAGAATTGAGAATCAGGTAGTGGATAGTGCAGGACTGAAGAATATTAATTAGGACTGATGAATATTAATTGTAGAATGGGCACAATAACTTTTAGAACATGCACAATAACTTTTAGAATGTGCAGAAGAACTTTTAGAATGTGTGCAACAAAAAGCAGCTGCTGATTTCTATACATAACCAGTCCAAACCATGTACTGTAGCTTATTTCCAGGTGTATACCAGGGGATGGGGACAATTAAATAAAACAAATACACAGGATCATATAGCAAATATAACAAAAACAGCAAAGCCATAAGGTGTGCTTGATGACCTAAGGGGTAGCAGGTACTACTTTGCTACATACTGTATAGTTACAGTATATCATCTATTGTATACATCACTTTTAAGTCCATGATATATGAACTAGCACTGATTCTGCATTACACAGTATACGGTATATGTCTTTAAATTATATTTATAGTACTTTAGGATTTTAGTAAGGTACCAGTATGTTACAACTAGACATTCATTTTATTGATACTGAAATATGCTTTGTGTTGTTACCGGCAATAAAGTGCTGTCAGTATTACGTGGTTTCAGTTAGTTAGCATTCGACACCACAGGGCCACTTGTGCTGCATACAATTGTTGTCTCATGCAGTAATGTTAAAGTGAAGCACTCCACTTTGGGGGGGGGGGTAGGAGAAACATAGACTTTGACGGCAGATAAGGACCGCTAGGCCCATCTAGTCTGCCCATTTCCCTACCTACAGGATAGGCCGCAGATCCTAGTTACCCAACAGCCTATATCTTCCTGCCCCCCACAAGAATTGCCTTATGTCTGTCCCATGCATTCTTGAATTCTCCCACAGTTTTAGACCCCACAACTTCCTCAGTAAGGCTGTTCCATACATCCACTACCCTCTCTGTGAAATAATACTTCCTCACATTGCCCCTGAACCGCCCTCCTTCTATCTTTATAGGGAGAGAAGCATTGCACTACATTTTCATAACATAAAAAATCAAACAGAAAACTTGTAAATCATGCTAGCTATGTTGCCCCAAACAGTCAAGGTGCTTGTAGTTTACTCAGGGGAGTATGGGTTAACATTCTGGGTCCAGGCTCCCAAGTGGCAGCAATGAGATCTAAAGGAGCAATCTCATGGATGTTCTTTCTTCTGTAGGGAGCACTTCAAGCACTCCTCTCAGAAAGGCTGTCACCTCTTGACCCATGTGAACTGGGAGTTATTTAGCAAGGAAATGGTTGTAGTTAGCCTACCATCTAAAATGTTAGGGCCTTAAGATTATTGTAGCCTAGGCAACACATGCCAGTGGGCTACTAGCCCTGCCTACTGACTACTATACAGGTTAAGGAGCCTGGGTTCTATTTCAATGGCAATTGGGAGTTCTTTCCTGGGATAGAAATAAAATGGCATGGTGCCTCCACCCAGAGTAAAATAATAGTGGGCCAGGTATTCAAATAGTACAACCCCCCTGGATGCTGTACCTACCCATCTCCCTGTTCAGTCATACCACACACACACAGAACCACTTTGTTTTGCAATACTGCACAACACATATAATTAAAGGCTGTAACTAATAATATGCTCGTGACCACCTTTAACAGTAACAACCTTAAGCTTTTATTCCGGGGAAGAGGAACGGGAAGCAGAACATTTGTAGCAGCTGGCAGAAAAACAGTTTTGGGGGGGTCACGTGATGGCAGCCTGAGTGGTAGCAGCGCACTCGCGGAGCTCCGTCGCCAACCGAGAAAAATATTACAGATTTGAACTTTTCTTATCGGAGTTAGCCAGCAAATTGGTCAGAGGAAGTCAAGGAGAGCCTCTTCAGTCGATTGCTTGGCCCGAACTATGGAGGGATACGTTAAAAAAGTGAGGCCGAAACACACTCCTCCCCAGACTCCAGAGAAGGAAAAGGCCGCTAAACGAGTGAAGCAACAGGCCGCTAGCTTGTCAAGCCTGCCCATGGTGGACGCCCCACTCTCGGAATCCAGGTTTCTCGAGCTTCTACAACCCTTGCAGGCCGCAATTGCATCAGTGGCTGAAGATATGCAGGAAATTAAAAAGTCGATGGATTCCTTGACCCGAAGGGTGGGTGATATCGAAACGAAAGTAATCTCATTGGAGTCTAAACAGGCAAACTATGATTCTGAGCTAACACTTGTAAAACGAAGGTTTAAAAAGCTGGAGGACAAGTTAGAGGACTTGGAGGGACGCAGCAGGCGTAATAATATCGTTATAATCGGGGTCCCTGAAAAGGAAGAGGGAAATGCTCCAATCTTATTCATTCAGAAGTTATGCTCTAAGATTGCAGGTTCCCCCCCGGCTGGAGGGATTACATTATAGAAAGAGCACATAGGGCTTTGCGGCCTCCTCCTGCACAGGGCCAGCCCCCCAGGCCATTAATTGTCAAATTTCTTAATTATTTGGACAGGCAGCACGTGCTGGACAAAGTGAGAGGGGTGAAGGAGCTACTCTGGGAAGGCAAACGAATCCGCATCATTCAGGATCTCCCCCACTCAGTGAGAGCAAAGCGTCAAGAACTGCACCCGATTGTAACCAAGCTTATTGCTGCATCCAAACAATTTAAAGTGAAGTATCCTGCTGTCTTAATGGTCAATTTAGATGGGAATTGGCTCTCATTTGAATCCTATTCTCAAGCTCGTCAAGAACTGCAACTGCTCCTCCCTGATCTTTTTAAGTGAGGATATACTATGTGTTTCCTGAGTCCTATCAGTAACATCTGGATGATTATGCCTGGGTATTGCGTCATGTGTTTGCCTTTTTCTTTCCTGTGAGAAGTGTGTGGACACTGGTCTGAAGTGTGCTTGTTCGGGACGAGACCTAAGAATGGCCTTCATAAAGTTTGTGATGGACACTTGAAGACCTCACAATCAGCCCCTCTGGATTTCCATCTGCATAATGTATTTAAGGGGTCTGTGGAGTTGTGTATGGGCCAGTCAGTGTGGGATTCTGGGTCGATCCGGACTGTGATGCAGACCACATTCTGGTGTCACTGGCAGATTTTTCTTCATGAGAAGTGTCTCACAATTGGACTTCTACTTGTTCCGGATTTGGACTAGATGTTTTTGGATAGATATATAACTGAAATTGGGACTGACCTCTCGATCAACACTGAAGAGGACCTGTTTTTTTTCCTCTTTATTCTAGATTTCAGGGGCTATTCCTGATTTAATGGAGTAGATATAATTCATTGATGTGGCGGGCGGGGGCTCTAGGGTGTGTGGCTCAACATGTTGGGTTGACTGGAAGTATATCATGTGGCAGACTTTATTTAGGAGAGCAGTTCAACGGAACTGGGGGCAGATAATACGGGGGGGGTTTCTTTACAGTGTTGTTTTATGGTTGGGAAGTATTTGGAGTTTTGATAATTCAGAGGGTTGGGGAGGGTAATAGTAATAATCAAGGTTGTTGGGAAAGTACTCTTTTTTTTAGGCACGAGGATGTTTTTATTTATTTAACTGGCCTTATTTATAGTGATAATATTTCCAGACCTCTCTCTATGCACATTTTGATTCTTACCTTAATATACATATGAGTCAGATATATAAACTAGTTAGCTGGAATGTTAAGGGAGCCAAGGATAGGGCTAAACGGCAAGTGGTTTTAAGGCACCTACATCACTTGGGTGCACATATTGCCTTCCTTCAGGAAACTCATTTAAAGAAAAGTGATGTACAGTATTTTAGGAGGCATGGGTTGCCCAGGTATATGGGGGGAGCCTCAACTAAAAGGGCTGGGGTGGCCATACTAGTAGCCAAAAGTGTCCCCTTTAAACTCCTGAATGAATATTGGGATCCTGAAGGCCGATATATATTTGTGCGAGCACAGCTGGCCTCTCAATCTTTATTGCTAGGCTCTGTTTATGGCCCTAATAGTGACTCCCCCTCCTTTTTCTCAATGTTGCTGCAGCGGGTATTCTCGGATACACATCAACTGACAATTATTGGAGGGGACTGGAATTTAGTACTGCAAAACGATCTAGACAGAACCTTTAACAGGCGGAAGGGTTTATCCCCGGCACAAAGGGCTTGAAGGGTCTTATAGATAATACAGCATTAGTTGACATATGGCGTGTCCTTAATCCTGGGAGGTGACAGTACTCTTTTTACTCCCCAGTACATAATTCTTATTCAAGAATTGACTACATTTTAGTTAGCTCGGAAGCGGCCCCTGACATGATACAGGCTGACATTTCAGCTAGGGTCATCTCGGACCATGCCACGGTTAGTGTATTGTTTAGACCATCCTCTCTGTCTTGGCGATCACCGCAATGGAGACTAAACTGCCAAATTTTAAAGGAAGAATCACATCTAAAAACAATTAAGGATTATATTAAATTGTTTTTGCAGACTAATCAAAATTCAGTAACTCAAAAGGATATGATCTGAGCGTCTTTGAAGTGTTCCTTAAGGGGGGAATTAATTAAGATTACCTCTAGGAAAAAGCTCATTCAGAGGAATAAGATGGACTCCTTATTAACTCAGATTAAGCAAATTGAGTATAGTTTGTCCCAACACTCGTCCGATACAGAAGGATTAAACTGCATAAGTTGCAGGCTCAGTACTCAGGGCTAGCTTTACATCAAGCTGAGCTTGCATTGTTGCGAACAAAGCTTCAATATCTGGATACAGGAGAGAAGGCGGAAGGCTGCTTGCAATCCGGATAAAACAATTGGATTTAGCTCATCACATTGCAGAATTCGCACTTCTCAGGGAGATCAAATTTATACGGATCCATGTATTATGACGGAAGCCTTTAGAGGTTTTTCAAAAGATATACTCGAAAGATACTCATTTGAGGCCTCAAAGTTGGATATTAATACTTTTTAAAATCGGTCTCTCTCCCAAAGATTTCTCCTGAGGAGGCTACAGATCTAGATGCCCCAATAACAACTCAGAGATTCGTCAAGCTATTCAGCAGATGCCTTGATAAGTCCCCTGGGCCTGATGGCTACCCAAATAATTTTTCAGAGTCCTTTCGTCAAATTTAGCCCCAATTCTGTTAGAGGTTTTCTACTATTGGTATGACCATGGGATATCGGATCTGAGTTTTTCGAGGCAACAATCACTTTAATATTGAAACCAGGTAAAGACCCTCAAATTTAGATAGTTATCGCCCTATATCGCTATTGAATACTGATGTAAAATTTTAGCGAAGATTCTCTAAACAGACTGTCTAAAATAATGGATAGGTTGATTTGCAGGAGCAGGTTGGCTTCATGAAGGGAGGATTCCTCAGGACCATCTCAGAAAGTTATTACATCTCATGGCGGAGGTTAGAGTCCGGTGTTCCAGCGGCGCTTCTCTCTCGATGCGAAAGGCATTCGACAGAGTATCCTGGGATTACCTGTTCCTCACTATGTCAGCTTTTGGCCTACCTGATGGCGTTATAAAATGGGTTAAAGTCCTATATTCCTTCCCTTCCACCAGAGTTAAATGCAATGGGGTATTATCACAAATTAAATTAGAGCAGGGTACCAGGCAAGGATGTCCATTATCCCCACTATTATTTAATCTATATCTGGAGCCGTTCCTGCATAAATTAATGGGAATCCATTTATAAGGGTATCAAGGTGGGAGAGATACCTATATCTGCTCTGCCTATGCAGGATGATGTGTTGTTACATGTCGAAAATCCGGATGTCTCTATACCAGCCATACTTGAGGAAATTGACTACTTTTCAAAGATTTGGGCTATAAACTAAACCTTAAAAACTAAAATCTTTCCTTAAATAACAAAGTGATAATGGCTGATTTTCACTCACTGGTTTGGGTTGGGAAGATAAGTCATTATCGTATTTGGGTATCAACATCTGCATAAGCCTTTCATTGATGATTAAAAAGAATTTAGATGTTCTTGTTCAGGCTATATCAGAGGATCTGAATAGATGGCGATCAGTCTCCTTGACACTGTGGGGTAGGATAAATCTTTTAAAAATGAACGTTTTACCTAGGTTACTATACCCCATGGGAATGCTTGGGATATACCTCCCGAAAAAATGGTTTAACAAGCTGCAAAAAATGTTTGATACTTTTCTAAGGCAAGGAAAGCGAACTCGGAGGTCCTACCATAATTTGACAGCCCCAAAGGCATGGGGTGGATTAGCTGCTCCTTCTATATTTTTATATTATGTGGCACAGCATGTCTGTAAGCTGGGTTGGTGGAATAGAGATAATATGCATTCAGATTACAGGCCCCTTTGGTATGACATAGAGTATGATTTAGCGAAAAGGGTGAAATGTTCCTTACAGGCCCTTTTATTTCTTTCCCCTTCTGATATCCCTAGGTTATTTAAAAATAATCCTATGGGATGGTCCCTAAGAGCCCTTCTTCAATTACAACAACATCTTGGACTTAGGTGGTGGACTTCAGATGCCCAACCTATATTTGAAAATATTCATTTTAAACTTGTAGGTACCACAATACCCCCTCTCTTTTGGCCACAGATAAGCCACTTCTCAGCTGTGGACTTGTTGGAACAGAATAAACTACGGCCCTTTGATGATTTGAAGAGGCGTTATGGGTTCACTGATGGCTGTTTTTTCAAGTGGCTGCAGCTAGGAAGGGCCCTGTCTCAGGTTCTCCCTTCCCTCTCAACTTCGGTCCTCAGGTCAGAAAACATTGCCCTCCTATTAACAGCTGCGGTACAACCACATGCAGTATCCAAGGTATACAAATTGCTTCAAGAATGGGACTCTAAACTCCCATCAGGGGTTTGTTACTATTGGGTCAGTGAACTAAATGTTAGGGACACTCCGGACTTCTGGAGGAAGCTCTGGAACTCTATCTATCGATATGTTAAACAAGATAGACTCAGGCTGACTCAATTTAACATTTTGCATCATCTTTATTTAACACCACATATTTGTTTAGATGGAAAGCACGTAGCTCTCCGCTCTGTTGGAACTGTAAGTTGGAGGAGGCTCTTTGCTCCATATGCTTTGGACATGTCCGAAGATTGAACTCTATGGGAGGCCCTCGATAAACTTGTACGCCTATCCTTGGCTCTTACATTATGAACACTCCTGAAATTTGTCTACTGCACATTTTCCTGAGGCTACTCCAAGGTCCTGGAGAACCAAGTGTCTCTTATTGTTGCTGTTATGAAACTAATAATTTTAAGACACTGGTCTCCTGATAGTTCCCGTCTTTACTGGAGTGGCATCGTGAATGCACATTAGCATTACAGCTAGAAAGGCATATAGCACATGTTCGAGGCCAGTCAAAGCCTTTACATCACGGTGGGGTCATTTAGACCTCGTGCTGAGATCCTGGAACTCGAAAACTTAATTTTTGATGGTTAGGCCAGTTACTTTACTCACTTTTCTTATTTCTTAAAGTAACCTTGGGGGCGGGATAAAGGGATACACTAGAGTAGATAGAGTGTTGTTTCCTCTGTCTTTTTTTTTTTCTTTTGGGGACAGTTTACTGTAATGCTCCCCAATTGTTCTACGACAATTGATTATGGATGTCTGAGTACTAATTGTTATAAGTGTATGCTTTTGTCTATCTAATGTTTGCTGGAGTGGCGTATAAAAGTAATAAAATATTAATTACAAAAAAAAGAAAAACAGTTTTGGACAACGGTGTCCACCTCCCAGCAGCACATCAACTCCCTCCTCCACTGGTACCAGTGCCTTCTACAGTCTAACAGGGTAACCTGAAACAGTGCAGACCTGTACAGTGCCATGGGTTGGCTGGCATTGGGGCCCTTAGATAATGTTGGGACTTTTAGGATTAAATAGTTTGCACTTACAGAAACACTCAAGTTCGATCCCCTGATCAGGGCAAGCCCTGTATTACTCACAGTTCCATAGACACTGGACCGCAGGATCAGTGCAGTGGGCTTGAGGGGGGAAACAATGGTGCCATGGGGCAGCAGAGCAGGTAAACAACTCAAGAGGCTGGATGAAGTAACAGGATCAGGCAGCTTTCCACTCTTTGACTTGCTTGCAGAGTCTAGCAGCTTGTCACCTTCTGACTTGCTTGCAGAGTCTAGCAGCTTGTCACCTTTGGCCTACCATGTATGGAGAAGAGGAACATGGATGCAAGGCTTCTTAGGCTACAAGCAGACCCAGACCTAGGAGTGACCCTATGGTCTGGCTCCCTCAAATGGATCAAGAGTGCCCTAGTACTCAGGCATGTGCCCATGACTCCCTGCAGCCCAATCAGCCCCACTCAATAGGGGTTAGCAGTTTCCCTACCTGGCTCCAAGATGTGGCTGTGCAGCTTGCAGCCTCTATCATCTGCCTTAAATGGAATTTTTAGCTCTGTGGTGCAGCAATGAATCCTCTGAATTTTCACCTTTCCAGTGCTTTTGGCTAGCAGCATGCAGTCTCTAGAGTACCACCCCACCTTTTCACAGCTGGATTTCAGCAAGACACGCAGGTTCCTGAGCACTGGATACCTGTAGACCTTTCCACAACTTCCTTCAGCTTATGAACCAGCTTCAGACCAAGTTTAACACCAAATTGCCAACTTCAGGACCTGGCAGACACACAGTTCCAAAACCCTTTTTTCCAGGTTCAGAGTTCCTCACACTGATGCAGTATTGTTGCACACGCTGGTCCTTCAAATGCAGAAGGAACCCTTTCTTTCAAATTCCTCAAGCATTTTACTACAAACCTTAGGCCAATTTCCAGACCTTTTACAGCACAAGAGATGAGCCCTTCTGACTCGATCAGAGCCCAGACCAGACTTCCCAAACTGCAAAAGATCCTGGGATTACACACAACAAATCCCAGCTTCTGACTGGTTTAACTCTACTGTCCTTCACATATATTAGGTCTATTTTCGTGGCGGCATTTGCACCACAGCAACCCAAGCGCTCGGGTTGCTGCAGTGCAAATGTCACCATGTGGACACTGACTGGATTGTGGTAAGCCAGTCCTTACTCCACTAATGCAGTCCCAGAAAGTCTGGAAATGCATTCTGGACTGAGCGTTTTAAGCAGCCGTGTGAACAGGCTGCACCACTCACTCCCACGCATCAGAGCCTGTGGGCATCTTTTGGCTTTTATTACTTGACCACCCCTTGACTCCCAACCCCTCCCTGGCAGGTCTAGCATCTACGCTGAAAGTGTCTGTGTAGGCTCAGAAGCCAAGCATCTTCTTGGATCGGGGCAGTACTTCAACGCTCCACAGAAGGAGCAAAGTCAGCCATGTAAACAAGGCTCTAGTTCGATTATTGATTGGTGATTAGCTCTTAGTGCCTAGAATAAAGTTCACACCTCTCCCTAAAGGCATTTCACCAGTCTTTGGGTGCCTAAGACAGTGATTAGCTGGTGCAGGGGGTCATAGTAGCAAAGATGGCTGCTCAGTTCAGTTTAATGCAGTCTTTTACAGCTGTCCTTTTGGCCAAAATATACAGTTTTCATAAACCATTTCCCCATAGTCTTGTAGCAGCCTTTGTCCCCTGTTAAGCAACTTCTGAATTACGTTTGTAAACCTTTTGGTTTGCCTATCACTGCTCCAAATATGTACTGTACCCCCAGATAGCCAGGCAGCTCATTAATATTCATGTCTAGCTCATACATGTTTAAATATGCCCCTGTTCTAAATGCTTATAGGTGCTCTTGAACAAAACACTGATGAGGCTTCTTATGCACCTCCCCCAGATGTCTGACCCCGGGTTAACTTATTCTGGGGGTCAGAATCACCAGAGAGGCAATCAGACGGCCACTTCAGCAATCCAAAAATCAACTGGCACCAACCCCCATGGGCATGTTTAAAGTGCGAACACAGTGGTGGTCCTGCGACTTTAAATTCCTCCAGCCCCAAATGGCTAAAATACTGAACGGGGGCTGGACGGAGACCTTATGAGGTAAACTAGGACCCAGGATTGATGCAGAAGGCAGCAGGATGAACAGGAGCAGGAATGGAGCTCCCAAGTGGCAGAACAGAGTAAGCCCCCAACCAAAGGGGGGGGGTTACACTCCTCCATGCCTCAAAATGCTTGGCGTCTGTGCCAAATCCAATAACAGGGACCTGGTAAATATCAAAATTAAACCTCAGCATTTCAATATAATATTTACATTTCTGAATAACAACGGCTTTCTGTCAATCACATCAACTAGGTATCTGTTAAAAGAAACAACTATATACAGTTACATGTACTGGAATTTCTCTTTTGTTTTAAATTTTTGACACCTGTCATTACAACAGATTGGTGCACACATAAACATATGCATTATTCACGTTTACCTTTAGCCAGTGTTTAGGGAAACGTGCACATTAAGCACATACTTTTAGCCTTTCCCTTTTTTTACCACAAGTACAGGCTTTCAACCTCCCTTTATGCATTTGCAACCTTTTTTTCTGGGCCTGGGTTATTTGGCATCAACAGGGCACATAAATATTTATGGCAGTGACTTTGGCATGACATAAACACCTTTGTGGACTACGTACATTGGCAAGACATCTGTTAGATCTGTTGCCCTGGCAACCCTGCTAAATTATACTAATCAGGCTTATCCCCTGAGCTCTAAAGACCTATTTCTCCTGTCCGTCCCAAGTGTTCAGTAAATATGGGTGAGCAAGCTTTTTCCTTTTTTGCTCCCAAATTCTGAAACTCCCTTCCAGCTACCTTTAGGCTCTTTCTCAATCCAACACACATTTTAAATAGAGGCTACATAAGTACTGAAGATCTGTAAACAGTTGCACCTGTACCTGAAGCACTGCCATATTCATAGGTTTGCCAACCCACTACAACATATGTAATTGAGTGTATTTACTTGAGGTGAATCATACTTTCCCTGCCTTCTTCCAGCAACGTTTGAGATCTATCTTTGATTCATAGTCACATTGTTTTTTTGTAGCCCTTACCTTTACCTCTACTCTATGTAAAACTGTTTTTAACTCTTTGTTTTCTCTTAGGTTGTGCTTGAAAATAGACAGTATTATCTAGTGCGTATACCTGGTAAACAAAAACTAAATAAAAAATAATAAATAAACAAGATCAGCAGGTACTGTACTAAAATACATGGTTTTCCTATATTTGCAGGAATGTTGCAGTACTAGATAAGGCTCAATAGGTGGTAACAGGAGAGAGTGTGCTCATACCTACTAGTGATATGAAACAACCAAAGGTCAGACTTAAGTAAATAGCCTGAGATGAGTTTCATAAAATATAGAGTGATTTCTGCTGACTTATCAGGAGTGCTGCATATCTAGTTCAAAGGTAGAAGGGCATAGCTTTTAGTCCCACATATTACTGTGTGATTTTAATCATATAGTAGTACCAGCTAGCACTCAGAGCTATGATATTGTTTAGAGAACAATGCAACTTACTATACTTGTTTTTACTCCAAAACCAGTTAACAGCTATAATTGTCATAAAAAAGAAATTGCATAGTTTTTTTTCCAGTTCTTTTTTTCTGATTGTTGTGGTGTGCTTGCCTTCACATCGCAGTTATAATTCCCACTCAGACACCATTATCTCTGTAACCTCTGCACTGGCACTACTATCTTGATGTCAAGAATATGATGTAGTAAGGGGGGACTTTGGAAGTGGCCAGTAGACCATTTGAGTATAGGTAGATGGCAGACATCATTCTGACATAATTTCACTAATTTAACTCCCTGTTAGTCACTTCCTCCTCCCTTATTTAGCCTTGATCTCTACTGACCTTCAATAGAGAGGAGTGGATGTTGTGTAGTCCCTTTTGACTTTCAGGCTGGTCACTGGATCCTCAAGACTCAGACCACACCATGCTCTTTTTGTCCTGTCTGGAGACAAGTTCAGGACACAGTCCCATATTTTCTACATGGTGGTGCACAACACTACCACTAGCAGCTTAAGGCTGGGCTGCTGTACATGCAAAATGTGCTCTTCTGTGTGCTTCCTGTATTATATTATGTTATATTATATTATATTATATTATATTATATTATATGTATACATACCTGTATATGCACACTAAATGTTGCAGTCCTAGTGGCTTAGATCACTGAAGTGCTATATAAGCTGTCAAAACTCTTGTTTTTGAGACAAATGCTTTCAGTCTTAACATACAGGCACTACTGTGCTTGTATAATGCCAATGGTGGGTTTACCTCTGTCACTGCTAATATCTGTAGAACACATTGATGCCCCTTCCCAGTACACAATACTAACATCAAGATATGTACAGGAATATTAAAGAGCTTTGGAGACCACAGATTGGCTGATGAAATTCTTCATCAGGCTACCAAATTAGACCAAGTGGGTATCTTGATTGTGGATGAGAATACAACAAATAAAGTACAGACAAGAGATCAAGAAACTCGCTGTTTGGGATTTTCCAATGTAGAGCTGCAGCCCTTGCATCCGTATTTTGGACATGGTATTCCGACAAATACTTTGGGATGCTTATGGCATATTTCAAACAACACAATGCACTTGCAACAGTTGCCACTTTTTATGTCAAAAAAACAAAACAAATGATGCACACATCAAATTTTGATGCGTGCATCATTTACAGAGTGTATTTGACTCAACTTACAGTATGTCCAAAAGGTAGACCATGTTTTAGGTGGTTTTGCAGTGTGAACAGATGTCCTGTAGTTATGGTTGTAAATCAGCTGCAGCATTTTGAAAATCTGACCCTCTGACCCTATATTTCTTAGAATAAGCAATTATGCTCATATTAGAAAGAGGCAACAGATAACGTCTTCAGCTGCTCTATTGGTGCCCATTGCAGGTAACCTCTGCTTCCTCCCAGGACTGGAAGATGAAGGCTTCCACCTTCGGCAAAGAAGTGGTATCAAATGCCTAGCCAACCTGACAAAGGGGAATAATATGCTCCCCTTCCACGAGATACAGGCCACACTAAATCTACCCCCCCCCACACCCCTATATAAATACTTCCAGGTCAGAGATTATTCCAAGCAAATGACAGGGAATAAGGAGCAACAGACTCCACTGAGAGACATAGAAAGAGAAATTCTAGGTGCAGCAAAGAAAGAAAGAGGTTTGATAGGTAGGGAAGTTAAACTGGACAGAAGACTCGTTCAAGACCCTCAGCAAGCAGCTAAGAAACAGTGGGAAAGAGATATTGGGGAAGAGATACAGGAAAATAATTGGACTATCCTGTTAGAATCACACACAGGGCTATTGATCTGTAATAAATATAAGGAGATGCAATATAAATTTATAGAATGTCTATATTACCCACCACACATGGTGCATACATTGGGATCCATACCACTACCCGACCTGCAACTTGCCGACAAACAACTTCCCAACTTCAATTTCTCGAATGGGTTTGTTTGCTGACAAATTCTATCCCGTAACAACCATTGACCGACAAACAAGGTGTAGAGGCTTTCCAAACCGTTGTCTTACATCTGCATGAACTGTGTTCCAGATGCAAAAAAGAAATAATAAAATTAAAAGTGCCAGCCCATGACTGCCTGCCGTTAGTCATCTGATTGAACCCTTGAGAGGTACAAAATGTCTCTCTGCTCCCCTTGGATCAATACTTTCCCAATTTATATCTGTTTTGTTTATAAGGTGTAGCCCTTCCTACTTCCGAGCACTCCTATGTTCACTACCAGCCGCACGTTTCTTATTTTCATCCATTGATGGACTTATTATTGTAGGTTATCAATCACTTTCATAAGTGTGCTGCAGCCGGACACACAGGTTGCAAATATTTGATCCCATTCCCCTGATTCTACATTTGACCCCTGCCCCGTATATCCTGTGATTAAATGTATTTATTTTTGCCCCCCGAAGACCCCTTTAATTACTTCAATTCTGGTACTATCTCTTCTTCCTCCCCCCTCCCCTATCCCTCCCAGACTTCACTGAGACCTCTTGTCTAGTTATGAGCAATCTGTATGCATTTATAGATTACACACTCCCCTTTAACCAATATCATGTCCTGAAGCAGCATCATCTGTTTGCATGTGGGTCAGGTAATTGTCTCCAGTATCGGGGCTCCTACTGTATGTTGCAAGAATACCACATCAAAACTGGTACTGCAGTTGAGGAGAGCTGAACAGCCCCAGACACACGATTCCCTTTATTTCTTATCTATTACTTCCCATCCTGCCAGTCTTTCATTAAGATTAGATCGGCATTCTTTTAATGTGTTTCAGTGCGATCCGTACCACTGCCTAAATTGAATGTATGAAACACAGCTTACAGTTATCATTACAAACTACTTTAAAACATTTCTGTGATGCTCCCAATGCTGATTGTCTGAGAAGCGACCTGCAGAAACTTGAAGAATGGTCAGGGGTTTGGCAGTTGAAATTCAATGCAAAGAAGTGCAAGATAATGCATATGGGGCACAAAAACCCTGGCACAATATATCAGTTGGGGGGTGAGGATATAGCATGCACCAAGCAGGAAAGGGATCTTGGGGTTGTCATCTCTGATGACCTCAAGGTAGGGAAACAGTGTGACAAGGCAGCAGGTAAAGCAAATAGGATGCTGGGATGTATAGGCAGGGGCATCACCAGCAGGAAAGGGAGGTCATAATTCCGCTATACAAGACACTAGTGAGGCCCTACCTGGAGTACAGTGTACAGTTCTGGAGACCATACCTATGTAAGGACATAGACAGGGTAGAGAAGGTTCAGGGGAGGGCAACAAGATGGTGCATGGATTACATCACAAGTCCTATGAAGACAGGTTGAAGGAACTGAACATGTACTCCCTGGAGGAGAGGAGGGAGAGAGGGATATGATAGAGACATAAAGTATCTTACAGGGAGGAAAAGGTGCAGGAAAACACTATTTTTAAGCGAAAAGATGTTCCAGGACTAGGGGCATGGGATGAAGTTGGAGGAGGACGATTCAGAAGAAACATGAGAAAGAATTTCTTCACAGAACGGGTGGTGGACAAGTGGAACACCCTGCCAGAGGAAGTGGTGGGGCTGAAACAATCATGGGATTTAAGAATGCATGGGATAGACATAAAGGAATTCTAGAGGTCAGGGGTAAGCGGCAACAGACTTCTAGGAAAACAAACTGAACTTACAAGCTCAAATGGGCAGACTGGGTGGGCCATAGGCCCTTATCTGCCAACACTGTCTATGTATCTATGTCTGCAAGTGATTTTATTTGTTCTTAGTGAGCATACAGTATTTAAGTGTAGTTCTGTCAGTCAGGCAAAAGATCCTGTCGGCAAATGCTACCGAACGGGAACTCGGTTTACGGGAACTTGCAGTCGGGAGGTGAATTGTCGTCAGATTGACAGACGGGAAGTCATACCAGACCCCATACATTCTCCCCTGAGATATCCCCACTGTGTAACAAATGCCAGACTGCACAAGGTACATATCTTCACTACTATTGGGGATGCCCATTGATAGAGAAATACCGGAAAGGGGTATTGAAAGAAATAGCACTAATAAGAGGCCAACCGGCAGACTTCTCCCCAAAATCATTGCTCTTAGGAATCAAGGGTATGGAAGATGAGGAGTGGATACTTTATCCGAGATGGATCAGAATTCTTTTGGTGGTTGCAAGACAATTCAGAATGTCTGGACCACCAATGTGAGCCCCACATTGGAGCAATGGAAGGGGCTGGTAACACAGGTATTAATGGTAGACAGGCTAACATATAGCCTGAAGGGACAGGAGGACAGATTTGAAAGGGCCTGGTCAAGCTTTTTTGCTATATTGGTGGGGAGGGGAGGTGCAGGGGTTATATGGGCAGGTAGTGGAGTATTATGATATTCAATATAAGATACCAAATATAAGAAGAATGAGATAAAGTGAACCAAGGAGAATATGTCAGAAAGAATAAATAGAATATAAGTAGACCAAGTCAATACAGACACAGACCAATTAATTTTGCTGAGGTTTCTCAGCACAGTTAACTTTATTGTTAAATATAGGAGTAGGTTTTAGATAGATTTTTTTTTTTAACATAGAAAATTGACAGTAAGAGTCAAGAAATTTACAAGGACTGAATGTCCTAACATATAGACATGCTCTTTTTCTCCTTGTCATAAATAGCACTATGTATAAATGTGTACAATTATGCCATACAATGTACTGAATTTTATGTAAAGTGCATACACAGAGTGGTGTGATATGCTGACTGTCACTCAATAAATACATTATACAAAAAAAAGAATAAGCAATTACTTGGTTCTTCTGTGTTGGAATGTGTAATATCTCAAAGTCAGCTTAGCTCTGACTTGAGAGCAGGGTCATGGAATATAAATGGTTAGGGAAATGAGTAGATGGAGACAGATTAGAATATGTTTACTACTTGGTTTTTAAAAACAAAAGTAGGTTTACTACTAGGTTTTTAAAAACAAAAGTAGGCAATTTTGCCCATCGGGATTGTTCCCTACACTGTGTGGGTGATATATCATGTTTGGGGGGGTGAATAGAAGTTTGTCAAGACCATGTTTGAAATCCTGTATCTTTTTTCTTTTCAACTCAGTCTTCTGGAAGTTTATCACAGACCTTTGCCAATCGTACTGCAAAAAAGTGATCTCTCTTTACAGTATTGGCCCACGGAACCAAAAGCTGTTTGCTGCGGGATCTCAAAGAGGTATGTCTCTCGTTAAATTTCAGTCTGGATTTAGACATTAATTCTGATGAGTTATGTATCTTGAATATAAGGAGCAAATCCCCTCTCTGTCTTCTATCTTGCAATGTAAATAGTCCAGTCTTCCTCAACTTTTCCTCGTGTGATTTATTTTTTAATTCTGGTATCATTTTAGTGACCCACCTTTGCACTCTTTCTACTAGGTTAATGTCACCATTTAAGTAGGGACTCCAGAATGGAGAAGCATAATCCAGATAAGGTCTAACGTAGTTGCTGTATAGGAGCAGAAGACACTGTTTGTTTCTAGAAATAAATGTACACTTAATAGTTTGAATTAGGCCTGTCACTTTCTTAGTTGTTGGTACACAGTGGTCAGAAGCTATCAGTTTGTTATTTATTATTGCACCCAGATCCCTTTCTTTTTCAGTAACCTTAATTTGTTGACCATTTAAGAAATATTTGTAGTGGGCATTGTGTTTCCCGAAATGCATTACATATCACTTATCAACTAAACAACATATTGCTTGTTGTGGCCCAGTTTTCTGTACTTTATAAGTCATTTTTTTAAGGAGATGTATTTGCAGTCAATATCTGCCACTCCACCCAACTTTGCATCATCTGCGAATCTGGAAATGAAAATCTGCAGATTAGTATTCATATCACTGATAAAGATACAAAACAGCAAGGGTCCCAACACAGAACCCTGAGGGACCCCACTGCTCACAATCCCCTCCTCAGAAAATTGCCCATTAATTTTAACATGCTGAATGTGATTTAACAGCCAACATGCAACCCAGCTGACCAAGCAAAGCACCAAGCACTCCTGGTTAAATAATTGGATTAAAAAAAAAATAAAGCAAAGAGAAAAGCCCATGTTTGATAATTTACTTATTAAAATGTTGTGGGGAACTCTATTGAATGCTTTGCTGAGATCCCAAAGAATAACATCCTCAGGGTTTCCACTGTCAAACTCAAGGCTGACCTGATTATAAAAAGACTCCAGAATAGTTGTGCAAGAGAATCCCTCTATAAAACCATGCTGGTCCATGTCTGTTAACCCCAAGGTGTCTATTTCACCTTCAAAACTTGTTTTAATTAGTTTCTCCATAACCTTGCAACATAGGGATGTAATGGTAATTAGCCTATAGTTTTCAATGTTGTCTCTGTTTCCCTTTTTAAATATTGTGGTCACAGTAGCTGTTCGTCAGTCCATCGGTACCTCTCCTAGGGCCACAGATTTGTTAAAGATGAAGGCCAGTGGACCTACCAAATATTGAGCCAAATGGTTCAGGAATTTTGGATTTATGCCATCAGGCCCTGGACTAATATTTGCCTTGATTTCATCAAGTACTAATAAAACCTCCTTGTCTGAGATATAATAATCTATGTAACATGACCCATTAATCGGTTTATTTACGTTATGATTTCTAGTGAAAACAGAGCAAAAATAGGTGTTGAAAAAGTTAGCCATATGTATGTTATCAGTAAGTACATCCCCATTTTGTACCAAGGGTCCAATAGTTCTAGATGTATGCTTGTTGTTGACATATGCAAATAAAGACTTACTGTTGTCCTTTGAATGTGCAATTTTAAATTCAGTTTGGTATTTTGCTCTTCTGATAATTTTTTAATGCTTTTTGTTCTCTTCTATGAGCTTTGGAAATACTGTCAGATAGATTTCGCTTAAACTTATGATATGCTTTATTTCTTAATTGCAGATGTAAGCCAAATGGGATTTTTTCCTTTCCTATTGTATTTTTTCTTTACTGGAACAAAATCTTCCTCTAACTTTAGTATAATATTTTTGAACAGGTTCCATTACGATTCAACAGACATACCAGCTAAAATGATGTTCCAGTCAATATTTGATAAATGATTTTTAATTCCAGCAAAATTAGCCTTCTCATAGTTTCTGAGTGCAGTTATACCCATTATTCTAGACCTTGATACACTGTATTTATATTACAAGCAGCAATGTTATGGTCACTGTTCCCCAGTGGACATATCACTGAAATGTCTGAAATATCTGATTCAATATTTATCATAATTAAATTGAGTGTATTTTTCCCTCTTCATCCTCCAGTTGTACCAGACCTTAGTTTAATAGTGATGTAACAAATTCTGCTCTACTTCATTGCTACCTATCAATGTTTCCCAGTTGACACCTGGTAAATTGAAATCACCCATGATTATGGCGTTGCCCTTGTTTGAAGCCTCTTGTATTTCTTTAATTAAGTACTTGTTTCAGACATTTTTGGAAAAATGGGGTCTGTAACAATTTCCCAGTATAATCTTTGATCTGTTTCTATACTGGATTTTAACCCATAGACTCTCTATACAGACATCTGGATTTTCAGACATAGTGCATTGATGAGATGGGATGTCATTTTTTTACATACACACAGACTCTCCCTCCTACCCTGTCTGTTCTATTGTTGGTATAAAGTTTATAGTTTGGTAGTTCTTTTATTCAGTTTGCTGAGTTATCCAACCATGTTTCAGTAATTGCTGTGATGTCCACCTTGTCCTCAAAGGCTAAGGCTTCCAATTCTGACAGTTTTTCTAGATTTAGACTTCTGGCATTTGCCATCAAAATCTTGCATTTGGGAGACTGATTTTGTTTAAGAACACCCTGCTCTAGAGATGGAAAAGGATTTTTTGTCTCCCTCCTATGATTTAGTTTAAACATGTTGATATTAGCGTATCTCCCTTTCCTCAGAATATGTCAAGTAATCAAAGATCACTGCAGAGTTGCCCAGTTTCTGGCAGCACTTTCACATACAAGCTACTGCTTTACCTTGCTTCACTCACTGAGGCAAGTGCTTTATGCTCCCAGACCAGAAATGGCAGTTGCTGTTGCTATGGCAACCCACCATGATGGAACACTTTCTTACACTCTGTCTGTAGTCTGCCTTTAAAAAGGCAGACTAGAAAACAGTGGGGAGTGCTAAGGTGCAGCCTCAAATCACACCAAACAGCTGTGGCAGTGAGTTTGTTCTAATTTCCCTAGCCCTTCATCTCACAAGGAATCAAGGGAACAATGCATGTCCTCCATCCTGTGCTCCTGGCAGTGCATCTCCCCTTCCTCAGGATATGTCAAGTAGTCAAAGCACACTGCAGAGTTGCCCAATTTCTGGCAGCACTTTCACACACAAGCTACTGCTTCTCTTTTTTTTTTATTCTATTTTATCACCACCACTCCCTGACATCTTTCTGGGGTGTTGACGTGATGACCACCTCTACTCCCAATCTGAACCCTGCATTGAATGGAGAGACTTTCCCAACCACACAGGCAGACCTAGTCCCCCGTATCACCCCCCAGGGTGGGCCCATCCTCCCATGATGGCCTTTCTGAGATTAAAGAGGTCTTACCTGGATAGCGGGTCGACCATGGAGTCCTCCGAGTGCAGGGCTGACAGTGGGATGTGGGCTGCATCCCTGGAACCCCCCTTTCATCTCCATGAGTGTGGCAGGGTGTTTTCTGCTTTTTGTCCACAGATGTAGGGTGTGCAATGCTGCTTGAGAGGTCCCTTGCTGTGGTTCCTGCTACACTGGCCATCATGCAACATGAGATGAAGGCCGGGTTTGATAAAAATTACTATGCAGATTTCACATCTACAATCAGTAGTGACTGGGTTCTCAGAGACTTCTGCAACTCACACAACCCAAATTGCATATCTGGAGAGCCGTGTTGACCTGCTGGAAGACTCATTGGCTGAAGTAGCAAGCGACAAACAATCTCTCAAAAAATTAGTGGAGGATCTCACTGGAAAAATAGATGACAAGGAGAACAGGTTGCATCATTCCAACCTTTAGATAATTGGTCTCCGTGAAGGGACCAAGGGGAACAATCCAGAAAGGATGTTGCATGCCTGGCTAGTCGAGCATCTGAGCCTCCCTCCTGAACTACAGCAGTGTGAGGTTGAACGGACACACAGGGTCAGCCCTAAATCATTGAGCTCTCACTCTAGTCACTGCCTAATAAAGAATCTATGCTACGTGGACAAAGAGGCCATACTGAGGAAAGCCAAAGAGAAAGGTCTGATTGTCCCAGGTAATCACAAAAGCTTTGTCTTTCAGGATTATAGTAAGCAACTTCAGATGAGAAGGCAGAAATTCAATGAAATTAAGGGCCGTCTATACAAAATGGGCTGGTCTTTTGTGCTTCTCTACCCAGTAAAGCTCAAGATTGATCGACCTGGTAGAGCCCCATGAATCTTTTCCTGTCCTAGAAAGGCAATGAAGTGGGTGGAAGAAATCACCAGAAACAGAGCAGTAGTGAATTCACCGCAACATCAGGAACTAGAGGAACGTTGACTGTTTGGATTTGGCTCAATTCATCTCTTCTAGTTCCCCACTATTTGAACGTTAGATGAGTGGGGCAATTTACTGAACTGGGGTTCCTGTTTGAGACTGCCTCTATGTTCCCACCTGCTCCCCCCCCGGGTGGATCCTAATCTTGGCCTGGCAGTGTGGCGGTTTGACCTGCATTGCAACGAGTGCCTTTCACAGCCTGGAATTAATCATTACTTTTATTTTTCAATTCAGTTAGATTTTGGAGCCAGGTTTGTTGTTGGCCATTAGACTGCAGTTATAGAATCTCTTTTGCTCTCGACCTGAACTGGGGTTCAGGGTACTGATGAGAATCAGCAGTCTGCAATGATGGATATATCTTGAACTATATAATCCCTTCAAGTTATCTAACTGCTAAGGACTTTTGATTTTACACTTATGATTGCTGAGGTTCCAATCGGGGGGGGGGGGGCATCTGGAACTGTGGCTCAATATACTTGAATCTACTTAAGGTATACCAAATATACATATGTGCTGTTCGTTGATAGCACAAGTTGCTCCTTTCTAATGATATTATCTATAGTACTCCTAAGTTAGTTGTATGTTTAATGGAGTACAATATGAATTAGATTTCTTTTTACAATGTTCTCCACTTGTTTGCAGGGGTTATTGGGATGGGCCTGTAGTAGCCTACTGGAGGGGTGGGGCTTCTTAATGCTACTTTTGTGGGGGTTATTTGTAAAGAAGGTCGAACAGAGAGTGGGAGGGAAGCTGTGGAAGATCCGTGTTGTAGTGTTCTCTTGGGAGACAGTCTGTTTTGCTCTGTGGGCCTGTTTCCTGTTTGGGCTTACATGGATATTCCTCAAGTGGGAATTCACATTGTTAAATGAAAGTGGAGGTGGGATATATGATACAAAAATGAGACTGGGAAACAAGAGTGTAACTGGTGATTTATCAGTCAGTTATATTGTTGGAATGAGGGATATGCATTGGTGGGCAAAACGATTATATGGCATCCTCTGAATACCATGATATGGCCAGTACATTGAAAGTGGCAACCAAGAATGTCAATAGGGTGAAGTCAGTCATGAAAAAGAAACAACTTCTGGCTGAATTGAAAAGGGCTAAATGGCAAGCAGTTTTAGTGCAAGAGACCCATCTGTCCAGAGTAGAAGCCCCTAAAACAGAAGTCTTTATGGGAGGGACTTGGATCTCTGCTAATTTTTCAACTAAAGCTAGAGGTGCTGCAATATGGTTACCTCGGGGATCACAAGTCACAGTGGTGGATAGTCAGGTGGACCCATTTTGCAGATATGCCCTCATCAGAGTAATGTCCCCAGGAATTGGCACTTTTAATTTGGGCTCTGTGTACTCTCATAGTATTGAGGACCTTCAATTTTTTCAGAGGTTCTCCTTGGAGCTAGTCTCCTGGTTGGGTCCATAGGTTTTGGGAAGGGGATTATAACTGTGTGAATGATGTGGTCTTGGCTAGATCCAGTACCACTGTTACACTGATTTCTAAAAACACCAGGGCCCTTAGGGTTCTGGAGGAGGAGGTGGGTTTAGTTGATGCATGGTGCCATCTATTCCCCTTTGGTAGAAACTATAGCTTTTATTCCAATGGTTATAAATCTTATGCTAGAATAGACTGAATTTTTATTAGTTCAACTCTTATTCCAGCCCTTAAAGGGGTGAGTTTCTCCCCCATTTTGGTCTCAGATCATGCCTCACTAACAGTGGATTTGTTCCTTGGATAAGTCACTCCTGGGAATAGACCATGGAGGTTGGACCCACTATTACTAAAGGACCAGACATATGTGGACCATATAAAGACCTGTATTAGTGAGTTTTTGACTTTTAGTAAGAAAGGGGATACCTCCCAAACAATTAGATGGGAATCACTGAAGGCCTATATACGAGGCCAGACCATTTTGTTTGCTGCACACAAAACCTGGATCACCACCAAAGAAGTGGAGGCTTTAAGATCTTACATTGAGACTTGTGAGCAGGCGCACAGGGTGAACCCTACTCAAGCACTGTACAATGTATTACAGAAGTTGAAATGGCAATACAATGCTATATGTGGAGCTCGACTGGAAAGTGCTATTCTGCTTTCATAGGCAGGCCTGTATTTTGACAGTGATCGCAGAGGGAAATTAATGGCTTGGCAACTTCATAGGAAGGATGGGGAAAGGGTAGTGTACCGGATACATGATTCGGCCTTAGTGCTAGTGGATGAAGGTGGGGCAGGCCTTTGGGGACTATTATAAGCAGCTTTATGCTTCAGAGGTCACTCCAGATTCTGAGAAAATACATGCTTTTCTGGATAGGGCTGCCATGAGCTCACTTTCAGAGCAACAGGCTGTTGCTCTAGAATCCCCATTATCTAAGCCATAAATCAGCTTGGCTATAAAACCCTGAGGGGTGGAGAGCACCCAAAGCCAATGGTATTCCATTTGACCTTCTCAAATGCTGTCATGACCTATTGTTAGAGCCTCTGAATGATATGTTGCTCAAGAGTTTAGCCTCAGGAGAGTTGCCCCCCTCCGCCCAATCTGCTACTATAACAGTCCTCCCAAAACCCAGCAAGGATTCATCCTGGTGTGCCTCTTACAGGCCTATCTCATTTTTGACAGCAGACTATAAGGTGTTGGCCAAGGCTTTGGCTTCATGATTGGATCCTCTGCTGCCTGAGATAACACATCATAACCAGTCTGGATTTGTGAAGGGCCAGCAGGGAATTATAATATTCAGAGAACCGTGAATATTGCCCACCACCGGGAGAAATCTAAAAATAGACATGGGGCATCTGTTTTAGCACTAGACACAGAGAAGGTATTTGATTGGGTGGAGTGGGGATATCTTTTTATTACCCTGGAGAGATTGGGGTTTGGCCTACATTTCATCTCCTGGATCAGGACCCTTTACACGGAACCAACAGCTCGGGTAATAGTGAATGGTCATTTATCTCCCAAGTTTGCTCTAGGTCAAGGCACAAGACAGGGCTGTCTCCTTTCCATTTTGCTATATATCTTATCTTTAGAACCACTAGCAGGGGTCATCTGAGAGAGTGCAGATATTAGGGAGGTTCGAATGAATGACCATGAGAACAAATTAGCTATGTAGCAGATGACCTCCTTCTGTATCTTCAGAATACAGCTGAAGACCTTCCTAGGGTACATGAGGTCCTTCTGATTAGACTCCCAAAAAATCATTTTAAAAAGATTGACACTATTATACATAGATTCATCTGGCAAGGAAAATCAGCCAGGGCCCAAAAAACAATTCTTCAAATGCTTCACAAGTGGGGCGGTTTGGGTCTCCCAAATTTCATGTACTATTATCTTGTGGCTCAGCTTGCTACTCTCCCCACTGGGTTACAAAATGAGTGCATGGGGTGGTTTGATATTGAGGAATCGAGCTGTGATCAGAGAGTTAAGGGGGGACTGCTTGCTGAAGTGCTATGGTCAGTAGTTGTGCTTGAACATCCCAACCCTTTTATTTATTTATTTAGTTTTTGTTGACTGGGTAAGTGCACTAGACAAATCCTGCCTATTTTCAGGCATGACCCGGGGGAGGGGTAAACAGATAAATGCCAACTGACCTTGAACCAGATTAAGCTGTTGGCATTGACTGTTAATGTATGGAATAATGTTCTCCACTTTACTGGGAAAATGTCTGCCCCTACCAAATTGACCCTCATACTGGATGTGGTCAAGCTCAAGTCATCCCCCACTGTAGCTATGGTACAGAGATTGAAACATTGGGAACATAGGGGTTTTAGATGGGTGAGTCAATTGTATGAGGGACAACAGCTTGTAAGTTTTGCCTACCTTAATATAAAATGGAGCATTCCCAAAGGAGACTTTTTCATTTTTCTCAGGTTGAGGAATTTACTCGGCACTACCTTGGGCCTGGAGGATGGCTGGGCCCCACTTACATCTTTTGAGGAAAGTCTCTATTATCCCCAGCCTAGAGTCAGGTTGATGTCAACTTTCTACTGCTCTCTTAGGGGAGGAGAGTGGGCAGCCCTTTCAAAAATAGCTTCAAAATGGGGGGCGGACCTTGGGTGCATAATTGATGTACACTTCTGGAATCATGCATGTAAACATCTAGCAGTCTGTTCTAGGAGTAATAAACTATGGCAAGTGCAATTTAACTTTTTACACCAGACCTATTTCACCCCTGTTAAATTGCATCAAATGGACCCCTTAAAATCTGATATTTGCCCTAAATGTAATGCTGTCCAGGCAGACTTCCTGCATTTAGCCCTATTATGCCCTAGGGTTGCTCCCTTCTGGTGTGGAATACATGCTATTATGACTCAAGTCCTGGGTTTCCCTCCCCCTGCTACCCCTGCTGAGGTTCTTTTGGGGGTTGACCCTGACCATCCTGGGGGATGGGTCCTGGGCCACTCTGGTCTTTGGCATTAGTATGCCAGAAAGATGATTGCACAGTTCTGGATGACGGCCTCCTCCCCTACTACTCAACAATGGGCTGATAACCTAAAGTTGTGTATGTCAATTGAAAGAGGGCAGCTCACTGCCATGGGTAGACAGGAGTCTTTCTTGAAACTCTGGGGTCCCCTTGTAACAGCTATTGAAGCTGACATATTCCCCCTCTGATAACCCAGCCCCCAGCCCTAACCCATGTATGACATATATACTATGCTTCTGTAAAGGATAATACCCCTCTACCCCAGTACTGACCGTAGTCTTATTGCTCCCTCCCTCCCTTTTCATTTCATTCCTATGTATCCCACCATTGATGTTCTAATCTAACTCTGACCTAATGTTGCACTAATATACACTATATTCATGCTATAATATTCTGATACTTCTGATGTCCTGTATCAATATATATTTTGTACCGCTTTTCCCATGTCTTAATAAAAATTATGTTGACAAAAAAAATTGTTGGGTATGTCACAATGGATATCTTTTCATACTGGGAATGTCACAGAAGGTTTGGAACTCATTTAAAATGTTCAGCCTCAGTAGCAGTACTAACAGTATTCAAATGAAAACTTTAAAATGAAAAATGATAGCATGGTTCTATGAGCATGAAAGTTGTTCAGCACAAAATGATCTACAAAATGAATGGTGCTTCATTTATAGCTACCTTTTATGTTTTATTATAATTAACAAAAAAAGCAGAAAATTAATTTTTTATCTCACTTTTTTCAACAAACAAATGCAAATAAGTTTAAAACAAAAAATAATAGCGTGGTACTGTGAGCATGTAATTTTTTCAGCACAAAAAGATCTACAAAATGAGTAGTGTTTCATTTACAGATACCTTTTAATTTGTTTATAATTAGAAAAAATTGCACAAAATTCATTTTTTTACTTTTTGCAACAAAGAAATGTAAAAAACTTTAAAACAGAAAAAAGAGAGATCCACACTTGTTGTACAAATTGAATATGACATGGTTGAGAGTGAGATAGTAGAAATATCTCCACTCTCTGTCACTGAGCTCTAGATAGCCCACTCATGGCTTTGCCACTCATGGGATATCAAGAATTCAGTGTCAGCTCATGGACATATTTCTGCTATCTCACTCTCACCCATGTCATATCCCATATATACATATCCCAAAATATTTGCAATTATCACCATAAATATCATGTGCAAAATGCCTGAACAAAAACACGTAAAACAATATATTTATACATCTAGACATTTGGACATTAATTATACAGTAAACAGGCACTCATCATAAACATAATACATGTGAAAATTAATTTGTTATCTTTGAGAAAAGGCACAAGGCTGAAAACTTAATTTAGTCCCTCATCTCCATGTTGCATAAGTCCCTGGTGTGCTTTTAATATTTTTTCTACTTTTTGATACTGTGGCATTGTGTCTTTAAATAAGGGTTTTATAACAAGTAGCTATACCTGTATGACTCCATCTTGAAAATGCATAGAGAATTGTCCCTACTGTTGTAATTTTTACTCCTGTAAGCACTGTATATCTGTGAATTTTGTGACACATGTGCTCATCCCATTCTATTGTAATCTCCTGGGTCATGCCTGACAAAAGATAGTTCTTATCTGGTGCACTTACCTAGTTAACAAAAACTAAATAAATAAATAAATACATACATAAATAAAGTAACTCCATTCTGATTCTAACTTTATGGTAGTGGTAGTAGAATGGGAAACTGGAAGTAAATGTGTATATTCCTCTTAAAATTAGTCCCATTTTTGCAGAGGAAATTTGGGACAGACTGTCAGAAAAGTTAGAGGACTTACTGGAAGATTCTCCATTATATAACTGATTTCAATTCAAGGATGGGGAGCTGGGAGTACTTGCTAAATACAGAAATAGAAGGATTAGATGGAAATTATGCCCCTGAACTATTCAAAGATAAAAAAATGAAAATTCAAATGGAAAAAAAAAAGCTTAGTAATCTTCTGGAATTTCATAAATTAAGACTTCTGAATGGTTCAGTAATTGTGGATCATCCGGGGAATACTGTAGGACTTACTTTGGCCCAAATGGACAGAGTGACATTAATTTTTGCCTAATTCCCACATTTGATATTTTTCTGTGTAGCTCCCTTGAAAGTAGAAATAAGACCCAAAAGTGACCATGCAGTATGAGGACTCTTATTTAATGCACAACAGTATTTGAATGTATTATGGGCACTTCCTCACAATATCCCCTAACTTTCGGTACATGCAAAGTGTAAACTAAAAACTGATCAAAAAAAAATTGTTAAAATAAAAGAAATTATGTATTTGGAGTCAATATCAAATGAATTAGTATCAATATTAAATACCTCTTCTGCCCCAGAGTGCTGTCAGATAACGCTGTCTGTATACACAAAAAGTGCAATAGTGTATGTTCCTGTGGGATCCTATAAAGATCAGAGTGAACAGTGGTTCAATAGACATTGCACATGGGCAAAAATAAATGTTGGGAAAGTAATTAAATGGGTCAGACTGAATCAATCAAGAGAGAATTGTAATTACTTGATCAGGTTTAGGTGACAATATAGTAACTTATTTAAAACTAAGTGAAATATATAGGCAAAATCAATGAAACAGTTGTTGGAAGTAGTTGAGAACAATGATGTATAAGCTTTCTGGAGACTTGTAGCCAATTGCACTTCTAATGTACATTCTCAGATTCCAGTCCATCTCTCAAAAATCAAATTGATGTTTTATTGCAATCAGTTTTTCTATGACTCAAGTGAAATAGATGCCTTTATTCAAACAGAAGTTGCAACATCTATGGAGTTTAACTTCCTTGTCTTCTCTTTAGAAGATGTGGACTTAGCAATGAAGCAAGCAACGTATAATAAAGCCACTGGGCAAGATAGTATGGTCATTGAAATTTATAAAAAATAACATGGAAATATGGTTGCTTATTTCGACTAAAATATTCAATAAGTGTCTTTAAAATACATTTATACCTACTGCCTTGCAAAAAAATGTTATTGTCCCCATAATAAAAAAAGGCAATAACCAGTATTAAAAAAGGTTTATCAGCTGAGTAGTCTGCTGAATAATATATCAAAGCGTTTTGCTGCCATCATTAAAAAAATCAAAAGTGTGGATGTTAGAGAATAACATATTATACTTGCTTCAAGCTAGATTTGTAGCAGGTTTATAGAGTGTGGATCATATTTATGTATTAAGCCATCTGCTTTAAACTATGTACTATGCAAAAAATCTTGCCAATATGCTGCGTACATAACACATTTATGGCAGTGTTTGACTCCTTGGACAAGAGTATTCTCTGGTCAATATAGATTGCTCTAAATCCTGTTACAAATACGCTCATACTGATAATTCTACTACTGTATTCTCATAATAAGACATAAGTCAGATATAACTATTCAGGTAAAAGTACAGACTCTTTTCTCACGAATGAATAAGTAAAGCAGGGCTGCCTACTGGCCCCAGCTTTATTTTATGTGTGTAACTTAAATCATGAAATACTTAACACTTAGATTTTCATTCTCCACAGATAAGGAATTTAAGATGTCTGGGTCTCATGTATGTGGACAATATGATTCTCTTATCACTTACTCCAATTGGTTTACAAAAAAAAAAAAAACTTTCAGCTTTCTCTCACATGATGTATGTATGAAATTAAAATTTAAAGTTAATAGCACAAAAACCAAAGCATGACTTCTGGTACTCAGAAAATATCAACTGATGAATTTATAGACAGGGAAAATAGAACTTGTGAAGTATTACACTTATTTAGGTGTCACAGTAACATGGAATTGCAGGTGTACAAAACATACAGTATACTGTAAATTGATTATAAAAACCAAATCCAATGAAAATGCTAATCTGATGTTTAATGGAAAATTTGGAGGTTTCTCCCTAATTCAGGCTTTAACAAAGCAGAAATGAAATAAAATCTATTGGCTCTGAATGGAGCAGAAACATAGGGATACATACAGAATAATGCCTGTGCAGGAATGTGATAATCCATAAACTCCAAGAATGAAGCTCAAGGGGTTTATGAGATTATCACATACCGAGGGTGTATGAAAAATCCTCATAAGATAAACTTTGCACAGTTATTTTTTTTTTCTTTTAGAAAATGGGTCTAAAAATCAGAGAACTTTAATTGGTTGAAACCAGTCATCCTGATCCTAAACCACATCACACAATGAGCAAATCAGTCCCTCTACAGACAGAACTATTTTCCAACAGTCCCACTGCAAACAGAATTGATCTTCCATTACAAACATGGCAGCTACCTTTACACTATAAAAACCTTCAACAGGGCCCTAAAAATAAAACTACCTTAAATAAAAAATAAAACAAATTACACACAGAAACACATTAGAACCATTAAGTATTGTTCATAGTTTTCATTATAACTGTTTCTTTGCTTTGCATGACAAATTCTCCTTCTACTGTTACCTGCTCACTAGGGAAATCTCTTCTGCTTGCCCTGACAGTAAGATAATTGATTCTGTAGCTCTACAAGAGGCCTTTGGTGTGTGTGTGTGTGTGTGTGTGTGTGTGTGTGTACAGTATGTTAGGAGATGAACATTCTGCCAGTGGAACAGAACAGAATTTTGAATTCCTGCATTCCATGGTAAACATTCCAGACCTTGAATGTGGTGAAAAACAGAGAGAGAAAACAGGGTGAAGAAAGGCTATAATACTTCATAAACAAAGAGAAAAAGTGGGAAAATACTATTACATAGGCAGAGGCAGACCCAAACTGCTCAAATACATTTGTGAAGTTTCTAAAAGCATGTACATTTGAATCATATCTGGGTGCTTTCAGGTGAAATTTATCCCTCCCACACCAAAAAAGGCAACTTGGCAGGTTCAAAGTTTTGAACTCATTTCCATTAAGAAATAGTGTTTGTACTGATCTAAAATGCAAGGTAACATGTTTTTTGTCTTATAAAAATGTGTGCCGCACACAGTTTCCATTATGTTTTATGTTTTTACCTAACCCCCAGTTACCAGAATAGACTATTTTTTTTGTATTTAGAGTTAAAATGGAAGCATATTTCAATGAAAAGGTCCAAAATTTGTCTTTTTAAAATACATGCTTCTTGTTTTCATTCCTTTTAAGAAATGTATTTAAATACAATTTTATAGGAGCAATAAGACACTCCAGGGTGTATATTATGGTGAAATAACTATACTTCTCAGTTACATTTAATGGCACTCGGCTGTGTCTCATGCTAACAACGTCCCTGAGCCATGTGATTATTTCACCAAAATACACACCCTGTTGTGTCTTATTGCTTACATAATAACTAATGATTTCAACAGAGACAGAAACTGTAAAGTGTATTTGTGTGAGGGAGCATGTCTCTGTGCTGCCACCATAGTCACACAAATGTAATGTATTTTCTTTTGTGTTTCAGTGAAGTGACAGCGAGAAAGAAAATGCTATGATAACCCGCTGTCGAGTCACTGCTGAATTCAGTGGGCTATAACATAAATTTTATCAGGACTAGATATCCAGTCATTATAGAGGGTCACCAGTTATTATATAGAAATTTACACCATAGAACTCCCTTTTACAGCTCTACACTGGTCCCTGCTAAGAGTACCATAATTGGTGTCTAGTTAAAACTGCAACAGCACATTTGTGCAGTCAAAAAATGTGTGGGCATGACAGCGTATGTGATTTTGGAGTTTGTTTATTTAATCTAGCACAGTTTCGGACCATGGTGTTTTGTAGTCACCACGTGGCACTGCTTTTGCCGGTGTCATTTTTGATGGTGCCATATTGGCCTGGTACCCCCAAATCAGCCCCTGGCTCCATGGTCAGGTCAGAGCTAGAAAGGATAAAAATGAATGTGTTTGTGAAATATAGATTACTTTCATACTGGCATTATTTGAAATTTGCCTCATTTAATCCATTAGACTTCTAAAGTTATTTAGAGAAAGAACACACTAGGAAAAAAAAAAACAGAGACCTTGTGCCCAACTGCTGTTCTAAGTTTTTTGAAGGATTTAAATCTCAGTCACTCACATAATGATAAAAGAGAGGCGTAGTAATGTCAGAATCTTATAAAAAGGTCATAAAACAAATAATCTGAGATCATTCTGAAATGGAAGACCTGAATGATTTAAGGAAAGTTAAAATTTCCCCATGGTATTTTAAAAATGATTTCTTTTAATTCTTTGGTAATCAGGTAGTTACTTGTGCCCACTAGGAACAAAGGCCTGTTTTCAGAGGTGACCAGGGAGCACTGAAGAGGTTAAGTCACTTGCTTAGAGTCACATAGTGTCTAAGTGGAGGTTGTGGGAATCTGATCCATGTCTGCTGGATTTACCAAGCTCATTCACAGCTCTTTATACTAACCTCTAGTCTACACTACTAGCCCCCAAATAAATGTTTCCATTTTATAGAAGTCTGTTTGGTTCTTTTTCTGCACCCTAAAGACAGACAATTACCTACTATCAGTGGCAGTGGTTCAGTAGGCAGCAATCTCACCACTAGGGCCAGAAGATCAGAGGGTCATAGGTTCTAGCCCTACATGAGGCACATGGGGTAAAACCCATAATGGATACTATATTGCAGTATGAGTGGGTGCTGCCCTCTTGAGATGCTATCTTTCAAATGAGACATTAAACCAAGGACCCTTCTATCCACCTCTGGTCACTGTCCATGTGGAAGTAAAAGATCTCATGGCACTTATCGATAAAGAGCAGGGGAGTTTCCCTAGAGTCATGGCCAACATACCCCCATCAGTAAAATAATTTCATGCAGCCTATCCCCCAGGATGCACCTGGAAACAAGCTGTCACAGCTTATTGTACACTTTCTGGTCAAAAACTGAAAATAAATAAATCAGAATGAAATTGTTCTTGTCAAACATGTTAGACTGTAGATATAATAAAAAAAAATCCAATTTGACAAACAAATGTTTATGCAATTTCGTTTCTGTTTAACATATATTATAAGCCATATTCTGTGAAGCTGTCCCATTTATGAGAGTACAGAAATGTACTTTTTCTGCAATCTCATACAACTATATAGCTTACCTCCCCAGAATCTCTTGGTAGTAGTACTACTACTGTCTTGCTGGGAAATGGGATCTACATATAGTGTGTTAAAATATTTCAAGGCTGCTATGAACCTAAGGGAAAAAAATATTAATGATAAGAAAAGGGAGGGCAAAGTCTTAACTGTATGATAACTATTTTTAATATATGGATTGCGAAAATAATGCCACACTACAGCATACAAAAATGTCCTTGTAATACAGTGCTCCAAACAGTGATAACAGCACTGTTCTTAAAGAGCCCCTGACACCGTTAGAAAAACCTGGAAGAAATGTAAGCTTTAGATAGTTCAGTTTATATTTCATGTATTTTCTATAATTATTTACCTTTTTTCTTTATTACTGAGGACAGATGAATGAAAGAGGCTTACTGTCCCTTAGACCTTATCTGCTCTGTCTGCTATCCTACATATGACATCATAATCCAGGTTGCACCTGGAAGCGAGCTTCTGGTCATGGCGCCTTTTCTGGTTACCAACTTTCAAATAAAGAAATAAATAAAATAAATAATTCCCCATTTATGGCATCACAATTATCCCCACAGCAACAGACAGTGATGTCATAAACAGAATTCTGATGTCACATGTAGGCAAGCAGCCAGAACAGATAGGGCAGTGATCCTGTTTACATGCAAATGTCCTTAGTAATAATGAAGAATGAGAAATACAGAAACAATATTAAAATATAAGCTCACTTGTGCTAAACATTACATTTTCTCAAAGTTGTCACAATGGTGTCAGGGGCTCTTTAAGTGATAATAGTTTTGTTGAGAGCCCGTAATACTGTAGTACTGTTTGGAGCTCTGAACGATACTATTATCAGAAAAATATGAACAGTGCAACCACAGCAGTCTCCCATGCCAGGTGATCCTACCACTGCCAATAAAAAAAAACAAAAAAATGACCAGAACGTGGCTCATGATTGGCCGCTGTCTCACTGTGGGTGGGTAGAAGACTTAAAAAAAACATGGCAGCCATATCTTGCTTAGCGAGAGTCTATGCCGCGGTACAGAATCCTCCTTTTTTGTTTGTTTCCTGCAAAACTTGATCTATTTTCTTCACCCTCATTCAGCCTGCTTCACAACAAAAAGGTAGGAAGACTGTGTACCAGATTTGGTAGGAAGATAGGTGAGAGGGGAAGACACAGTGTGGCAGACTTGTGAGACAGTGTGGTGGCTGGCCAAGAGCGAGAGAGTCCTTCAGTGCAGTGGTTGACCACTTGTCACAAAATAGTGAAAAAACAATTGGAGCCATATATTTAAAAAAATAAAAGACACGTTAGTGTGCATGATAAGGCAATAATCCCATCTCTACATTCTGGGGACATGGTGAACCTCTCAAGCTTCACTCTTGAGGTTCCCTAAGTCCCCAGAACATGTCAATGAGATTACTGCCTTATAATGCACACTAACGTCTATTATTCTATTTGTAATTTACAATGTTGTATTTTGTATTGAAGTGTAATGACACACTGATTAGTCAAACAATAAAACTTTGAACTTGAACTATTAAAGAGCAGCTGACACTCCCAGTGTTGGCCCTGATTGTGTAGACTATGAGGAAGCTAGTATCAACCAATCTAATAAAATAAACTGTTGCATTCTGAATTTTTGTTTTTATTTCCACAGGTATAATTTGGCTATTTAAATAGCAGTTTTCCAGCACACCGATACTGTGCCTGCCATGCCTTCAAGTGTATTGATAAAACCATTACATTTTTTCAACATGTGAAGTCATATCCGTAAGTACTATATTCTTTGACTTGGACTGTGATTCTTTTGAAGGTAGCAAACTTTGTTTTGGATCATTTAAGTAAAGACCATAAGTACAGTAAGCAATGGAATCCAGCAATAGTCCTTCAAAAATTAAATGTCCTCTGTGCGAATCTCAAAGCTTTTACACGTGCTGCCACCAAAGAACTTCAGAAAATCAACCAAGTTTTGATGTGGAAAATAGTAACTTGATTAACTTGAGTGATGCACCTCAAGCTGCACTATATAATCCTTATGAGATTCTTTATGCACACAATGTAAACAGGCATGAAAACCGGTGCTATATACCATTTGTGCCAGGCACCGGCAGAGACACAGATTATGGGAAAATTCCACCAATTGAAGAACTTCTTAAGCTCTTTGACTCCAGCCTAAGCCACTTTCCAAATCGACTATTAGTTCAGACAAATGCTTTGAAGAACAGGAGGCATTCCTTTGACCAAGTAACTGAAAGAGAGATTTCCAAGTCATTTTCTTCATCATCACTTCCTGAGAATGATGATCAAACTTTCTTACTGAAGGCTTATGCAAGCAGCCCAGCACTAATGGAACTGACCAGTGAAGCTGTTCACACTGATAGAGCTGTCAGTGCAAAGCCATTGAAATGTGAGGTGACTGAAATCTCCTCAGAGAAACATAAGAAAAATTTAGTTAATGGCAGTTCTGCCTTGGATGGTTTTTCAGAAAACCCTGATGGTAGATCTTATGGGACCCAAAGAGGAGAAACACAGTCTACTACCCCAGTGGTTTGTATTGAAAATGCATCCTCTTCATTTCACAATTCAAAAACACAAAATACTGTAAGTATGACATTGATATCTGAGCAATTTAAAAAACTCCTCCTACAAGTAATATAGTAATAGTAGACTTGATGGACCTTCAGCCTCCTTTGGCCATCAAATCCTATGCTTCTACTGTACGTTTCACACAGAGCCTACTCATGTTTTTAAAGAAGCAGAAGATGCAGCTGCGGTAAGAGAAAATGTTCTGAAAGTTTCCTAGGAGGGATAAATGCACACCAAAATAAGAGGGACAAACTGTATGTTGTATTGCAGCCACAATGTATACAGTATTTACAATATACAAACAACTAAATGTGTGGTTTACTATAGGCCAGCTAAGATGTAAAGTATCACTCATAGTGATGCCCTGCTCCTACCCAATGTTACATCTGAGAGGACTGAAGAACAAGACAATATATTGACTGCTCAAGGTCACACAGGCAGTTCTGTGGCTGCAGTGAGATTCACATCTGTGACCTGCAGCCTCGCAGCTGAGTGCTCTTATCACTTGCTAGCAACTCCTTTCTTTCCTTCAGTTCCACTGGTTTATTTAAGTAGACAGATCACGTGTTGCAAGATTCATTATTTGGAAGAAAGGAACTTGTTAATTATAACACCTTCCTACATAGTACTGTATATGTCAAAACCCTTTGCTATGTACTGAAACATGGTAGCACAAGGGTGAAATGAGGTGATTTAAAGAAAATGCAGGGGACTTAAGCAAAGACAGAGATTGAAGAGGTTGCAGTGGTAGCAAGAGAAAAGTCTGAAGGCAGTATATCCTAGAGGTTACAGCACCACACTGTGAATCTGTAAACTCAGCAGACCTGGGTTTGAATCCCATAACTGCCACTTGTATACTGTGACCATGAGTATGTCACTTAACAACCTATGGTTCTTGGTCACACCTGGAAATGAGCTTTGGCTCAGTGTGCCTTTCCTGTCCAAATAATTCTAAAAGAAATAAAATGAATAATAAAGAAATAAGTTGTAGTATCTCTAGATAGAACTAGATATATCACATGAATTTCCATTCATTTCAATAGGATATAACACAATATAACTGGACATACAGTATCTGAATGTTTACTAGGCTATGTCTCTGGCTATTACTGTGAGCAAAGGGAGGTCAAATGACTTTCTCAAGATCACACAGTAAATAAGTGGCAGTGGTGGTATTCAAACTTAAGTCTCTGGATATATAGTATAGGAAGATTGGGCCGGATATTCAAACTGCATCGAAAAAGTGCGCAACAGCAGGAGCAAGCACAAGTCAACTGCGCATAGGTGCAACAGACGCGATATTCAAACATGGAGCAAAACAAATTGCGCAAGCAGCCAACGTCTGAATATTGCACAAACTGCACCATAGTGCAACCAGGAAGGGGAAGCTGAGCAGAAAGGTTGCGCCATAGCGCAACAAGGCTAGCCCAGCTGAGCAGTCCAGAGGTGCCATAGCGCAAGCAGAGCCCCCAACCCCCAGCAGAGCAATGGAACTGCACAACCAGGGAGGCAGGCTGGGGCCCACCGCCAGCCATGCCACACATGGGCACAGGAACACACTGCAGAACCAACAACACACCCACACACCCCAAGCACAGCATCACTGGGGGAGGGATGGATGATCCACTGGTCCATGGGGACAAGCCAACAAAGCACAGCAGGGCCATGATGCCCCAGCACAACCACTGTCAGGCTGAGACTGCCACACACAGGGGGTTGACAACCACAGTGCACAGCAGCCCCCCGTCTGCACAGCACACCCTGCACCATGACCCCAAGACACCACCCATGTGCAGTGACTGTCACTGCAGTAAACACCATGCATCCCCGCACACGCCAACCTCGCGGTAGCATAGAACCATACAAGCCAGACCCACCCTGGGCACCCAGCAGTGGGCGGCAGCAGATGGCAAGACCAGCTGAAAGTCACTGCCACACCGGAGACACCTCCCCATTCACACACACACACGCACACACACATACCCAGGACCATACCACCCCAGATGGCATGCACACCACTGCAACTGAGCAACCATAGCCAGCTGCAAATCAGAGACCACCACAGTATTCATAACAAAATATATATATATTGGAAAACAGAAATTACAACAAGATCAAGAACAAAACTATATACAGATATGTACAAGACAAGGGGGTAGGGGTACAAGGTAGGGTGGGCAAGGGTAGGGGTGAACAACTGGGAGAGGGAAGGCAGGGTGGGAGAGATGGGTGAAGTGGGAAGGGGAAGCACATTCATCGCCTTGCAGGCTGGTGTGCTGCTGCCTGGTGCTGTCCCTGTCACCTCCGCCGTCGCCTGACCCCATGGTGCTGAATGTCCCGGAGGATGTCATGTGTAGCGATGGAGACCCTGGTCAGCCGCTGGAGGGCACGATCCATCCTGCACAGGATGCTGAGGCCTAGGAAAAGGGAACACAGTCAATGGCTGTGACTGTCCACAATCCTGAACACCACCCATCCTGCAAGGCATATAGCCCAGTGCCCGCACCTGTGATGGTATGCACCCACCCACAGTGACCATGCACAGACACGCCCAACCAGGCAGCACCAGCTATGTGCACCACTGCACACACACACTGCCCATGTCCATCACAGCACAAACAAGGCTGTCAAGTGACGTGGCAATGTGGTGGGATGCCAGTTCCACAGCCATGTGCCCAGTGCATGCATGGACCACCAGTGACGCACACACAGACGTGCAGTGACACTGGACAGTGATGACTGTCGCCTGTGTCATGCATGGTTGTGTTGTCTATGGCTGGTGGTCATGCCCACCCCCTCCAGCATGCAATAGCATCCATGATGTAATGATACTCACACTCATCAAGCAGCTGTGGCTGCTGCTGCTGCTGTGGCCCACCCCTCACGTCTCCTCTGTCCGCCACCTGGCCTGCCACGCCCTCCTCAGCCTGTGCCTGCATCCTCTCCACCAGGCCTGTGGGTGACAAATGTTGAGAAAAACATCAGTGTGACCCCAAAGCAGAATGCCCCTGCCCCAGTGAGTGTGCCTGCCCACACAGCCAGACCCATGCATCTCACACCTGCACACACTGACACAGCCAACCATGGCAGAACCATCCCCCATGCACTACCACCAAAACACAGTCACACCCCTACGGAGAATACAGGTGCATAGATGGTACACCCACCTGGCCTAGGCACAACGCCTCTCCTGGCACGTGACCTGAGGCATCGCAGCACGTCCGGCTCCCTCCTGTGGAGGTCACTAAACCTGTGCCTGCACTGCTCTGCAGACCGGCACCGCCCTGTGACCCTCACCAGGTCAGTGGCCACCTGCAGCCACACCTGGGTGCGGGCCATGGTGAGGAGCTCATCCCCATACAGTGCCTCATAGTGGGGCTCAACCAGGGCCACCAGGTTGGCCACCTCCACCTGGCTCCATTGGGGAGCTCTCCTGCATGCCATATTTGGGGTCGTACAGCAGGCAATATGGCGCCCCGCAGCACGGCAACCCCACGTGGAAATGTTGCGCAATAGACCACCATAGGTTCCAATTGCGCTGTTCGTACAGCGCCGTCGGTTCACATAGTGCTGTCACCAAACAGCGCAATAGGGCCATACACATAGCAGACGAACAACGCCAGGGGGCAAAGGTCGGACACCAGGTCAGGGGTCTATGATGCAAGGCCACGCACAGCGCCATCTGATGTCTACGCATCCCGCGCGACTGATCACCTGCATGCCAGTGCCACAGTGGACTATTGCGCAGTAGTGCCACAGCGCCATATGGTGCCCAGTGCTGTAGCGCCACTGGCACAATGGTGGCCATGGCCTGAATTGCTGATCGCGCACAGCACATCATCAGTGCGGCAGACGCCTGCGTAAGCTACCTGGGCATGCGAATGCAGTGTAACACACAGTCACAGATCTGGCGCCATTGGCTCAGCCAGCTCAACCGTATTGCACAAATCGCAACGGCGCGATATTCAGCCGACACATGCAAATCATCTGATCAGCCATTCAAAGGCGCAGTGGCGCGATTTGCATCTCATTACAGTTGCTCCACTCCTAATTTGCATGCATTGCGCTATAAATGTGCGACATTGGGCTGCACTGGCCAGATTCAGTTACTGCAGGTGAGAAGTGGGTTGCATGCTGTGGGATGTTCTGGACAATGGCCATGGGATAATGCTGTAGACTGCACAGTGACAGGTGTCCACTTCCACCCATACAGATCGCCATGACCGAGCAGAGCCAAGGTGAGGGTGAGGATGGTGGGCGGAGGAGGAGGCCCAACTTCACCACGGCGGAGACAGAGGCCCTCTTCCAGGCCTACCTGGAGGAGGAGTCACTACTGAGTGGACGGCGGGGCACCCCTCAGGCCCGTGCGGCTGCATGGGAGGGGGTAGCTCGGGCAGTGAACCTGCACGGAAGCCACCAGCGCTCCGTGCAGGAATGCAAAAAGAAGATGGGGACCGACCGCAGGCGGGTGAAGGAGAAGGTGGCAGACCTCAGGGCGGCACGTGCTGGCATGGGCGGGGGCCAGCCAGCGGTGGTGGAGCTGACCCCGGCTGAGGATCGACTGGCTGCATCAATGCAGTGGAGTGCTATTGAAGTCGTACCAGGAGGTGGATTCCAGACAGGTGGAAGCCCATCGCTGCACGGTATGACATGGTGGTGGTGTTGGGGGGGGAAGGTTGTTCACATGCACTCACATGTCCTCTCTTTCTGTTACAGATCCTGTTCGTCTTCAGGGAACGGTGGTGGTGGGTCCAGGTAGTGAGGAAGACCTGCTGGACATGGAGGAGGGTCCATCCACCTCTGTCACCAGCCAGCATGCACTGCACCAGCATGCACACCGGGCTGCCAACTCTGGTGTCGGTGACTCGGGTGTGGGGGGTGCACAGTCTGTGTCTCAGCAGTCTGGCATGCAAGCATGCCAGCACACTGTGACTGTGGCTGTAGCACGTACCTGCACCATTGATGATGCAAGGACTGCAATGGGCAGTGACATGTGTGTGTCCATGACGGACACACAGCAGGCCAGCACGTGCCCCTGGGCCTAGCTGGTTCCAAGCGTGTGTGCTAGCATGTTGGCACAGTCCCAGGCTGTGGGCAGCACTGGTGGCTGTGCAGGTGTCTGGCACTGTTCGCCACAGCAGTGGAATGAGTGGTCCCTGGGGCACAGCGGTTGGAGGGGCAGCAGCAGCAGTCACCCACCAGGTCTGGGGGTACAATGTCCAGTGGTGGCACATGCCCACTGCCCTTTGATATGCCCATTCCTGGTCCTGGTGAACAGCGCCCACCCTCAAGGGGTGTTGAGCATCAGGACCTTCCATACCCTGGGGGACAGGATGCCGTTGTGCCCATTTGAAGAGCACACCCACCTGCTGTGGGAATCAGTAGAGCAGCAAAGGCGGGTTGCAACGTCCGTGGAGTCACTGTGTGTGGCTGTGGAGCGGCACAGCAGGGACTGTGCTCTGGACCGTGCAGAGATGGTCCATATGCAGATGGATGTGACCGCCGCCATTGACAGGCAGACCCAGGCATTGGTCGCTGTCGTGGCTGCATTGGGCACACAAGCAGGTGCTCCTGTACCACGCACCCCACACAGTATGCTCTCCACTCCCCCATTCCGGCGGCGTGGCCAAAGCCTGTCAATGCCGGGTTCGCTGTGGCATCCCAAGCACCCCTGGTGCAGGTATGTTTGGCATACTACAGACCCCACTGCGGACAAGGTCACGATCGTGCAGTGGGACCCTGGTGGTCCATCGGTGCCACCCCATGTGACCCTGCTCAGCCTGCCAGTGCTGTTGGGTCACGGCGGGGCCACCCACGCATCCGCGGTGGCCGTGGAACGGTGCAACATGACTGACCTGTCTCCCAGTGCAGGCCCTGTCTGGTGCTGCCCTGTGTGCACTGTGCATCATGGTGGGCAGTGCACTGGTGGGTGCCCTGCACATCACGCCGACATATGGACCACCTGCACACCATCCCGACTGCTGTCCACAGGTGCATGTGCATGATGATGCCTGCATTGTACTGTACACCAAGGTGCAAGGGTGGCCAGCATCAGACACACGTACTTGGACAGTACAGGTGGTGGGTGTGGTCTGTGGATCTGTGTGTTTGCCATGTCTGTTCCTGCTCTGCTGTGCACCTGCCCATGTACGCTTTGTAGCCTGTGTGTGTGTGTGTGTGTGTGTCCATATGACTGTTTGCCCTCCCTGATGGTGTGTTTGTGTGCCTGGTCCCTTCCACTCCCTTGCCGCCTTGCACCCCTGGTGTGTTACTCTGTGTGCCTGTGGGTTGTGCCAGGACAGTGTTGTTTGCACATGGCCCCTTGACTTACCTGTGTCATGCATAGTCTCCTCTGTGATGGTGTCCGGTGCAGCTGGGCCTGCCGGATCAGCCGGGGTCCCGCCGTCCAAGAGGGGCTGCTCATCACCATCAACACCGCGCCGATGGCGTCCCCATCCCTGTCCCCCTCTTCAACCTGTGGGGCTATCCCACAGTCTTTGGCCATGTTGTGCAGGATACAACAGGCCAGGAATATCCCACAGGCCTTTGAGGGGCTGTACTGTAGGGCACCGCCGGAGGTGTCTAGGCATCGGAAGCGTGCCTTGAGCATCCCAAACACCCGCTCAATGATGTTGCATGTGGTGGCATGTGCCTCATTATAGCATTGCTGTGATGGGGTCATGGGGCGCTGGTACGGTGTGAGCAGCCAGGGACGGAGTGGGTATCCGCTGTCACCTGTATGGAGATAGTGGAGATCAGTATCATGTTCAGGTCCATATTGCCCATATCCCTGTGTGCCACTACCATGGCACCTGTGGCATTCCCACCCTTGACCTGAGTTTGCATTTCCTACATGTGTACTCACCCACTAGATGGCCTGTGGGAGATGTCCCCACTCTCGAATCGATGGCACAGTGCGGACTGATGCCATATGAAGACATCATGTGCTCCACCAGGGTGTGTGGCACAGACATTGATTATACGCCCAGTGGCATCACACACCACCTGGCAGTTGACACTGGAGAAGCCCTTTCTGTTCCTATATGCGGCCCCATCGGGGCCAGGTGGTGTGCGAATGGTCACATGGGTGCAGTCTATGACCCCTAGCATGCCAGGCATACGTGCTACCCTGTGGAACTCCTGCATGTTTGTTGTACGCTCTGCTGCAGTGCTGGTGAAATGGATGTGCTCCGCAGCATGTGGCAGCAGTGCGCTGAGGAATTGGGTGAGGAGGCGTGACGTGGCTGACTGTGTGATGCCTGTGGTGTCCCCTGTTGGCCTCTGGAAGGTGCCCATAGCGAGCAGGCACATGCAGGCTGTCACCTTGGTCTCCACTGACAGAGCATGACTCCGTCGTGAGGGTGCCTGCATCACATCACTGCACAGCTCACAGAGCCGCCTCAGTATTGCCCTGTTCAGGTGGTACCGGCTCACAATCTCTACATCTGTGTACAGCTCAAAGCTGATGTGGGCACGGTACTGCCTGTTGGGGGCATACCACCGACAGGCCCATCCATGGCCACATCCCCCTGCACCTTGCATTCTCACCCCCTCATTACAGCTTCCATGTGGAAGCTGCCACTGTCCATCTCCCTGGCTTGTGACCCCCCCCGGCTGATGTTGCTCTGTTAACCCGCTGTCCTGACTGCTACTTCCACTGCACCGGCACCCCGCTGGCCTCCGCAGCCTATGGCCCACACTGCTTCCCTTGCCTGCCCTGGCCTGTCACTGTTTGTCTTCTCTCTCTCTCTCTCTCTTTAACTTGGTGTCCCTGTAGCGTCTTGCGCCTCTTCTTGAGCCTTTTTATTTTAGCTCATTTCATGCTAGGGGCACAACTTCCGGCTGTTCCGCTGTTGTGCATTCGCGGTCTTTGAATATCGTCATTGAGCTCTTTATGCATGGATCCACCACTTTGGTTGCGCATGCCTTCATTTGCATTGCGCTGTTGCTCAACATGTTTCGGTGGCACAACTGCCTCCTGCTGGATATCGCAGAATGGCACTTTGGACGCGTGTAGCCCTATGCGCATGGCACCCTTTTGTGTATATCCGCCCATTGTGTATAAACTCTTTAATCTACCTACAGTGGAGCATGATAGGATGCAGTGCAATACTGAAGCATACTGCAGAAGAGTTATTGCCGTAAGCAAAGCAATTTCAATGGCAGTTAATCCCTTTTGTCATGCAATAACCTGAGATATTGCATTGCACACTGATGGGATTCATTGCATTACATAGTGTATTTTGATCTACATACTACATCTGTCTTTATGTCTGTAGTTGAGTATTACAATGAGATAGAGTGGTAGTTGTCTTACAATGAGAATGACTGGCCCTTTTTAGAAATACAGTTCTACATGCTTCCCCAGAATATACTTACAAAATTATTCAGGATCTTTGTCGATACCTATTTATTTGACTTTTTGGTACATTGAGCTATGGCTCATTTCCAGGTATGACCAAGAAGGAAGTGGAGAGGTTACAACAGAAGGGAGGGGTACAGTATCATGTATTTATTTATTGAAAACTTTGGATTTTACCTTTGGGCACAGGTGCTCTCTTACAAAGTTTCCATGTCAAATACAAAGTCACAAAAAACATTACCTATACAATAAGCAGTTCCAGACAAAATGCAGTAGAATTAGGCTAAAAGCACTTAAGACAGAGCAATTACATACAGTTTTGAAAAATCCATAAAGATCATTGGATAAAAAGTCACAGGATATGTACAGAGAGAAACTGAATAAAACAGTTTAATGATTAAAGTTGCAGTGGACTGCAAGGGCAGACAGCAAAGATCTCTTAACCTGATTAATCCTGGGGAGATTCAGCAGAATATCAGGCAGTTCATTTAACCAATTAGCAGCCTTGGCAGCAAATGATGGCTTGCCCAGCTGAGTATGATGGAGACGATACTTGAAGGACTGGAAATGATTTTTACATACTTAACTGCCCTTTCACCTTCCTTTCTATGCCAGTTATGCATTCTGATATGCTTTGATGATTTTTGTGATAAATAAATAACCTAGATTTGGGGTGCCCTCAGATCTACAAAGAGTTTCACTCTCCTCACCAGCTACTGCTCTTGATTTTCATATTTCTAGGACATTCTATGACATCAGTAACTCCCATTCCATTCTATTCATCTGAATGCCCTGGAATGGGAGTTTCTGATGTCATAGAATGTTCAGGCAGTATGAAAAGAGAGAGCAGCAACTGCCGAGGAGAGAGGGATTCGGGGTAGTTAAAAGGCAATGAAATTGGATTATTAATTTAGCAAAAAAGGTCAAAAACATATCAGAATACTGGGTAGCCAATACAAGAACAACTGGAGGGCATCTAGAGGAGTAAAAACTGTTTTTTATCACCTTTAAGGGCATTCTTGGACCTATTCCTGGTGTTGTATTTGTTGGAGATGGTATGGAAACAATTTGTTAAAGCAGGGGGTGTTATACCCAGGAGCTTTTTTTTTTATTAGCAAATGTCTGGAGCTTTATTCTGCAGGGTAAAGGTAGCCAGTTAATGAGTGCGTAAGGGTACAACTATGAGTGGAGTTATCTACACCAAATACAGAGTGGCACACCTCATAACAGATCAGCTTTATTCTGTTTAGCACCACATCACAGGCAACTGTGTAGACAGGGAAGCCATACTCTATAAATGACAGAATGGAGCTGGCCACTAATAAAGGAAAGGGGAAATTGTTTAACCAGGAAAGGCACACCAAGTCAGAGCTTGTTTCCAGGTGTGACCTAGGAGCACAAGGAAGATAAGTGACTTGCTCAGGGTCACACAGTATGCAAGTGGGGGCTGATGGGATTCAAACCCAGGTCTCCAGGTTTGCAGCTTGATGCCCTTAACCACTATGTTATACTGCCTCCTAGGCATCTAGCATCTCCAGTGAGATAGTTCTGGTTATGGTATAGGGCACCCAGTCTTCTGTTAACTATGGCCACTAAATTGTAAACATGGGTTGCAAATGATAAGGTGTCATCAAGAGTTACTCCAAGGAATTAGAAGATCTTCACCTGTTCAAGGTTTTGTCAGTGGCCATTTTGGATGACAAAGGGTGGAACTTTCTCCTTCTGTGGGAGGCTAGAGGAGAACATGATCTTTGTTTTGTATTTTTTGTAATTGAGGACCAGTTTGTTGCTGTAGAACAGCTGTCTACTGACCAGAAGTTACTTGGAGAGCAGTGGTGAGGCTGTCAAGGTCAGGGTTTTTGGCATAGATGACAGCAACCCTGGCATAGAGGAGGATATTGGCTGTCTGATAGGCACTGGGCAGTTGATTTACGAAGAGGCCAAATAGGAGTGAGACCAGGGTGGAGCCCTGGGAGACACCAATAGACACTTCTCTAGTGTCAGACAAAGATTTATTAATCTACACACGCTAGGAGCGATTGGTGATTTAGCTGTAAAGCCAGTCAACTGTGTTGTGTGACGAATCCAGGCTGAAGAGTTTGTTAAATAAAAGTTATGGTTGACCAGGTTGAATGCCTTAGCAAGGTGGCTGATATATATATATATATATATATAGATAGAGTGTATAACGATTGTTATTGATTGCGAGTTAGTGAAATACAGTTGAGCGATCCCTGATGCCACCCCCCCACTGCAATTGTGTGCATTGGGATCGTCAGCCCTAACTCTCACCCCATGACATGTGTAAAGCAGCAGAAGTATAGAGAATGGGTGTGAGAGTTAATCCACGATCCCAATGTGCACCCCCAATGCTCGTTGGGGTGGGCGGGGGTCCGGGTTTTCAACCCTAACAGCGACTCTCACTTTTGTCGCTGTGAACAACCCTAACTAATGCATTAAACGGAGTTTTTGCCTCTAATTTCCTTCTTTGAGAATGATAACGAGAATAGTGAATGTAATGCAGCGGCGGGAGTTGCAATGCCCTTGGCCCCGCCCTGCTGCATAATGTGTTATGGAGCGGGCCCGTGTGTTGTGGCATACTAACAGGACAGCAACGCAAACAGAAATGCTAACAGTGGCCATACGAACACAAGCAACTAATGAGAACAGAAAGGGTAACGCACATGGTGGCGTAGACGAGAATGGTCTGCCACGTGATGTGTGTCACATAGTAACATGGTGCCTGCAAACAGAAATGTCAATGGGCATGGTGATGTAAAGTGAAACAGTAAGATAAACAGTACTGTAGACAGAAATGGCAAAAATAACAGAAACGCAAGCTAAATGAAAACGCAAAGGATAACGCATATGGTGGCGCAGCCGCCAATGGTAAGTGAACGGGAACAGATTCGCAAGCGAAAGGGCAACAGTAACAGTAATGTAAGCACACAGGTTGGTTTTCCCAAAACCTGCATTGAGAAAGACAGTGAGTACAAATAATGTATGCAAAATAATGAGTATCGGCACAGAAAATGAGATCTTGGAATACTAAATACATTATATCTCAGGAACCGTATAATGTAGAAAAAATTTAAAAGCCATATTATTTACAACTGTCCTGGCTAATTTGAATCTTAGCCAGGGGAGGCTAAGAAATTTTCGACAAAAGTCCATTATCTACGCACCGTTTCCGAGATACAGGCCCTGGGCGCGGCGAACGCCGTAATGTTATCCTATGGGAAAAAAATAAAAGTTCAGAGCACCATAACTTTGCCTCCCTGTAATGTTTTTTCACAAAGCTACTGAAAGGCACATATGTGGGCTGTTGGCTGTCTTCCCTCCAAATTTCAGGAAAAAAGACCAAACCGTTATTTTGCAGCAGGGCTCCAAATGATTTCTGTTAAGTGTCGGGCGCCGTAATGTTATCCTATGGGAAAAACCATCAATTTTGGAGTGCCATAACTTTGCCTCCATGTAATATTTTTTCACCAAACTACTGAAAGGCACATCTGTGTACTGTTGGCTGTCTTCCCTCCAAATTTCAGGAAAAAAGACCAAACCGTTATTTTGCAGCAGGGTGCCAAAGGATTCCTGTAATGCTTCGGTGCCGTAATGTTATCCTATGGGAAAAACTGTCAACTTTGTAGTGCCATAACTTTGCCGCCATGTAATATTTTTTCAATACAACACTGAAAGGCACATCTGTGAGATGTTGGCTGCGTTCCCTCCAAATTTCAGCCCAAAACTCCCAACGGTTATTTTGCAGTGCAGTGCCAAAGAATTGCTGTCATTTTCCCACAGACTAGAAAATTGCTGTCGGAATTTCATAAAAGCTGCTAGTATTTCATGTATACTTTCTGCAGCACGTAAAGCAATTTATGAAAGTACTTTTCCAGAAATTTGAAAAACTTATTTCTGGGTGTTTTACCACAAAATAAAGACATGGCAAGCATCCTCAGGGCCCACTAGGTGAATACAAAAAAAATTAGGTTGCTAGAGGGTCCCAAATTTAAATGCCAACCATTTTTCTGATCACCAACTGAAAACAAAATGGCGATTTATGAAAGTAACAGGCCCATTTGATGAAAGTAAAATGCATTTGTGAAAGTGTTGAACTTTTTTTAACTTTTCCATTAACTTATAATGGGAAACTGTTTTTGAATAACTTTTGAACGTTTAATATTTTTCACAAAATCTTCAAAAGGCACATCAGGGACCCGGCTGCACATTCCTGAAGATTTTGGGCCAGTCATGCAAACCATATGACCTGTAGGTGCGACCACAGAATTCCAGAAAAGCGTAAACGCGCGCACAGATCACACTTAATAACTCCGCAGCCATATATCCGACCAGTACAAAACTTGGCAGATCCCAAGGCCTATGGTTCTTGATCATAAATTCCAAACTTCAGGAAAATCCATCAAATAGTTGCAAAGTTATTAAGGTGCAAAGTTTTGGGGTTTAACATAGAAATGGCTCCTCAACCCTAACTATGGTAGCACTACCGTGCTACCATTATATATATATATCTTCAATGAGGTTCCCATTGGGCCGGCCTGGTGGCTCTGAGGGTTGAGGCACTGGACTCCACACCTCGCTTCATGCTGGTGACCCATGTTGGGGAATGAGCATGGGCCACTGGGGGTTGGCAGGGAGAAGAAGGATTGAGCACCCTGTGGCAGCTCTCCTTCTCCAGGGAGGGGGAACTGCAAGCCTTGCTGCAACACCGCCACCTGGGGGAATGCAGGTGGAAGGTGCAGTAATGAGGTAGCAGCATCGCAAGGGGGTTGGATGTTGGCTGAGGGCCTGAGCAGGACATGCCTTCGTATGTCTCTGGCTCAATAGCCCTCCTAGCATGCCAACATCCAGGGGGTGGGGAGAAAGCACAGGAAAAACTCCTCACGTTGGTGCCGTTAGAGGACTCCGGGTGATGGCAATTAGAGGAATCCGGGGTCCAAGCACAAGGTGTACACTCCACATCAGAGTTGGAGGCTTGGGAGGGTCCTCCACCTCGACCAGGGGGGGTAATCCAGGTATCAAGAGGCCATGGAGCAGGGCACCCATATGCGCTGAAGACCCTCGGAGGAGCTCTGTCGCGGGTTACCATAGGAGTCCTAAAGAGTGGGCCAGTGTTAGGAACTGGAAGGAGCATAAAAACACAGAATTAAAACAAAAAAATGAGGTTCCCATTTTCAAGGGCCTCATGAACATAATTGGTGTATTCCAACAGTGGCGTGTGGGTGCTGTGTAGCTTCTGGAAGCCATTCTGCTGTACACACTGGACACTGTATTTTTCAAGGTACAGTATCTGATAAAATGGTTAGAGACTATTTTCTTGAGGGCCTTGGATGGGGGGAGACAACAGAAATAGGTCTGTAAATGGCAAGGTTAGTTCAGTCACCACTTTTGAAGATTAGTGTAACCAGTGCAGATTTGCACTTCTCGGGGGAACTGTGAGTAGCACAGGGAAAGGGTAAAAATTCTAGAAATGGTAGGGAAAGTTTCTCTACCACCAAGTCAAGAAATTTCATATCAACTGAACTGCCAAGTGCTCACAGATGTATTTAGAAGTGTCTTTGACTGAAACAGCCTTAAAGAAGAATTTAGAGTACCCTCAGAGCCCACCATCTGGGACGTTTCTGGACCAGGTTCCCTGCAAGAGTTCTGGGCAGACTCAGTGGGGGTGATGGAACTGAGGCCAATAAAGGCTATGTTGAAGTAATTGGCAACTTCAGTGAGATCAAAAACCTCTCAACCCTCCACCATGAGCATTTGAGGAGTGATTTTAACTTCCTTGTAGAGGAGCTCCAAGGCATTTCCCCAGAATTGTTTGTCATTGCTCCAGTTCTGGGTCTGCTGAGCTTTATAGAAGTCAGATTTGGTATTTCTAATCATACTGGTGCACTTACTGTTGGTTTACTTGTACCTCTGCAGGGGGATAGGGGGATCCTACTTCAATGACCAGTGCCCACAGATTGTCCCTCTCCCTCATGCAGGCAAGGAGTTTGGGTGGGTGGGTGGATGATCTGAATGGTGTTCCTCTTTCCTTGCACTTTTTTAGAGGGTGAAAACATGTGTTTCAACCTCAGGACTATGAAATGAGGGATACCAACCCTTGAAATGAGGGACAATGAGAGACACTGCACTCTGAAATGAGAGACACCACAAGGGATTTCAGCACTTTAATGATTTAACGCACTGTTTATGACCATAACAGAGCTTGAAGCTCAGTATAGTAGCACTAAAGAATAATCTTGTGCATGAAATTTGTCATTTTATGTGGAAAAACAACAATTTGTAGTAACAAATAAAAAGTCCATTTGTTCTAATGGTGATCTTTGTTGTATTTTGTAGTTGCTTTCTCTTGCATTTCTTTTGGCTCATCTGCCTCATTTGTTTTCATGATGATAGGTTCATAGAAGTGTACGAGCAATGAAGGCATATGTAAGGATGCCCATTGTATGCTCGCCACCCATATGTCCTATGGGTGGAAATCAAATTTTTTGTTTCCCATATGTTTATCCAATCTTTGCTTAAAGGTATTTAAATTATCACTATTAACAACACTTACAGGTAAGTTATTCCACAAACCCACAACTCTCTGTGTGAAAAATAGACTCCTTCTAGTGGATATACATTTTTCTCCAATAAGTTTATAACCATGACTCCTAGTTGATTTGACGTTGGAGGCAGTAGTAAGTCCAATTGTGGTTCTTAAATAATAATTTTTTAAGGTTTGATATACTAATATTAAGTCACCCCTTATTTGTCTGTATTTTACAGAAAATAGGTTAAGTTTTTTTAATCTATCTTCGTAACTATTACTATGTAAAGATAATACTTTTTTAGTGAATTTATGCTGAACACCCTCAGCGAGTTTTAAACCCCTTATAGAAGTTAGTGCACAAAATTGAGAGCAGTACTCCAAGTGGGGACATACCAGACTGGTGTAGAGTGGAATAATAACCTTGGAGTCTCTACTTTTGATATTTCTTAAAATAGAGCCAATTATTTTATTACATTTTTTAACTTTAATTGTATTATTTTTTCGAAGTTAAATTATCTGAGATTATGACACCCAAATCCTTTTCTTCCAAAATACTTTTAGATAAACATTGTTTAAGGAATAAAAGGGATGTTATTTTGCCTAAATGTAAGACTTACATTTGTCAACATTAAAAACATACCATACGCCTTTGCCCAGTTAGATAGGTTGTTTAAATGATTTTGTATGGAGCATTTATCATGAAAGGTGCTTACCAAACTACTCATTTTACAGTCATCAGCATATTTTATGCACCCATATCTTATCAGTAGTAGGCAGCGAGAGACCATAATATTAAATAGTATCGGACCCAGGACGGAGCCCTGAGAACACCACTAGTCACCACACCGCCGCAGACAGGTGACCCTTGACTGATACCTGTTGAGTTCTGTTTTCCAACCATGACTGTATCCAGTTTATAATATTAGGTTGCAACTTAATTTTGACCAATTCTTGTAGTAAGACTTTATGTGATACTTTATCAAAAGCTTTGGAAAAATCCAAAAATATTACATCTACTGGAATACCCAAGTCCAAGGCAGCGCTTACTGGTTCAAAAAAATGTAGTAGGTTGGTCAAAACTGATCTTTCAGTCACAAAACCATGTTGAAAGATATCTACTATTTTATTTTTTTCTAAATGATCTATAATATGGGCTTTAAGCAATCTTTCCATAATTTTGCCTATGATGGAAGTCAGGCTTATGGGCTGATAATTGTTAGGGTCATGTCTGGATCCACTCTTATATATGGGTGTAACTATAGCCTCCCTCCAAGCCTGAACAACTTTACCTTCTCTGATTGATGAATTAAATAACATGGCTAGAGGACCAGAAATTGAATGACTAATTTTTTGTAAAAATCTGGGTGGAATACCATCAGGACCAGGAGAGCTGTTTGATTTTAAAGATTTAATTTGTTTTGCAACCTCCATTTTTGTAAAAACAGGAAAACTAGAATTATTTACTAGAAGTGGCGTATTTGCAGCTTCCTTAGTTTCAAAAACTTTTAGAAATGTCTCATTTAGAATTGCAGCAGTAGTTGTTTCATCTAAAATAGGTATATCATTGATGTTAAAGGGTCCAATTGTATGATTTCTTTCTTTCATGGAACAAATATAATTATAAAATTGTTTTTTGTTGTCTTTAACTTTAGTAACTAAGTTGAATTCAATTTTAGATTTAGATGATTTAATCATGAGTTTTAATTTTTTGGCTGCAATTTTGTATTTTTGCAGGAGACTGTTGGAATTAACTTTTTTATATTTTCTATATAGTTTTCTTTTTTTTGTAATTGTTTCTTAATTTTTGAGGACCATCAAAGAGGGACACGTTTATTGTTGCAGTACTTCATTCTATAAGGAACCCAATTTGAATGACAAATATTGATTTTGTTATTAATTAAATCCCAAATTTGTAATAAATTTAGGTTATTTAGTTCTGTCTCCCAATTCCATCTAGATGAAAAATCATTTATTTTTTTATAGTTTGCTTTATTAAAGTTTTTGATTTTAGTAATGCCATTTGTGCTTGGAAAGTCTGCTATGTATTCATAATTGACCATGCAATGATCACTATCACCCAGAGGAGGAAGTATTTTGATGTTATCAATTTTCTCATTAACATTGGTGAGTACAATGTCAAGGATACTGTTACCATGGGTAGGTTTACTAACTATTTGTTCTAGGTTAGATTCAAGAAAAGTATCCATAAACATCTTTTCAGTATTTGAAGCTGATATATAATTGTCCCAGTTGACAGTTGGCAGATTGAAATCACCCATCAGTATATAGGGAGTATCAATGTGTACCTCAGATATTTCTTCTATTAAACTTTGATTTTCATCATTAGTTAAACTAGGAGATCTATATATTAACCCAATTACTAGTGGACTATGGGGGAGAACAATTTTGACCCATAAGCTCTCATTATTACTTGTTTTAGTTTTAATTGTGTTTGCTTTCAAGTGTTCATCAATGTATAATACAACACCTCCTCCCTTTTTATTTTCATTTCGGTTTTTGTAAAACTAATTATATCCCTTTATGTCAGTGTTCCAGTCTTCATCCTTATACCAAGTTTCAGTAACTCCACAAATTGATATTTTTTGTGCTTGAAGGATGTAAGTAAGTTCTTCTTTTTTGTTACATAGACTTCTGGCATTAGTTAATATAATATTTATATTTGGTTTAGAAATGACATCAGTAGTGTTCATTTGGGGGAATTTATGGTTGATTATGGATGCAGGGTTTGAAGAATAGTTGAAAAATTGAGGTTCAAGAGTTGTATCTAGAACATACAACTCCCCCTTGCTGGAAGTTTAACAACTATTGATAGAATGCACTATGCTTTCCTCAATAGCCTACTACCCTCCTGCTGAGATGGAGTCCATCCCAACAATAGAGGTTTGATTTACCATAAAAGTCCTCCCAGTGAGTTATACATTGCATATCTTGTTTAAGACACCAACATCTCAACCAATTATTTATTTCTCTCATTTTACATTGTTGGGAAAGATTTGCTCTTGGAATAGGCAAGATTTCAGATAGGACTACCTCACATCCTAAATCCAATAATTTGTTTGTTGCAACATAATCTCTTTAGTTTTGAGAAGAATCCTTTAGAACATTGTTGGCTCCTATGTGAACTATTACCAAAGGTTTAAACCTGAGTTTTGTAAGATGTTGCTGGACATCTCTGTGATGTCAGTAATGCCAGCACCCTGAAGCTTGAAAGAGTTCTATTTGTGTTGTCAGGGTTGCAAATGATTCTATCAATATGTTTGATGATAGAGTCTCCTAGCACTATGACCTGTCTTTTTTTGCAAACATCTTCTTGATTTAGGTCCAAGTTGTCACAATTTTCTAGTGAAATCAAGGGATTTACATCAACTTGGTCATGTTTTTTGTCCTCTATGGTGTCAGTAACAATTTGTAGATTGCTGGGAAAAAGAGGTGAAGAATTAAACTCTGCATTTGAAAGATTCATATTTGTTACAGTAAATTTTGGGTTTTCTATATTTTCAAAATTTTCAGAAATGGGGACACTTATTGTTTCTGGATCATGGCCTGTATCCGAGATATATGTTAAGGGATCAAAGGAATTGAAAGTAGAAACCGTAAATTGGTCTGCTCTTCTGCCCTTTTTTGGATTTTTTTGAATTTGTAAAGTGTACCAATCTTCATCTGCATTATCAGATGGATCTTCTTCCCTTGTTCTCTTAACACTAACTTTTTTCTTTTCTTTTTGTGCAGGGGGTATTTCAATAGGTTCTTGACAAGTGATGATAATTTCGTTTGCCTTCTGGCATTTTGATAATGGTCTAAGTTTTTTCCTGACGTTTGGGCTTTTGCCTACCACATGTACTTTGGTGGGTTGGGAAATATCACTAATTTGATTTTAAATCTACTAGACATTTCCTGTTGGCTGGTCTCTAAAAGCTAACCTATTGTTAAACAATTCCAATTCGGCAGTTAAATCCTGGTTAACTTTACATTTAACACAGGTAAAGGGCAAGGTGCAGTTGTTTATCTCAGATATTAAGGACATATTACAGGATTGACATCTGCAACCAAAGCACTCTTTGTTTATTTTGATAATATCTTCCATATTTTTACGTAGTAAGTTTAACTCCAAGATGGTATATTACAGTTTATGAAGGTATTTGACTTCTCAAGCTGTCTGTTGAACAAAATACAGTAAAGCTTAAAACAAGCTACAATAGAGTATAGGAATAGCATTGATTGTCCGGAAAACACAAAGTCACCTTCCACCTTCTTCCACCTACGGACACTGACAGACACCGCTGGCCTCTGCCCATGTCGCCTCTGCTCCGCGCTCGACTCCACTCGCTAAAGCTGACAGTTATGTAGCGCTATCGTGCTGATGTCACCAGTTGCTATGGTGATCAAAGGAGACAACAAAGCAAAACAGTGGGGCCGGGCAATGTATATAGCTCGCCTTTATAAAGGTGAGTTAGCCAACACCAAAAGCAGCTGCAAAGGGCTGCCTTTTGAGCACTGAGGAGCAATGCCTGCCCAGTTTTCCAAGCCCTCTAAAAGGGGGGTTAAAAATGGCTCTACTCTGATTTCCCTGTCAAAACAGTCCTTGAATTTAAACAGTAGGCATACCTGTTAGCAATGCAGAGAGACTAGGAGATGAGCTAAAAAGCTCTCTGGAGCCCACAGTTTTATAGCCCTATCACGCTGACGTCACCAGTTGCTATGGTGATCAAAGGAGACAACAAAGCAAAACAGTGGGGCTGGGCAATGTATATAGCTCACTGTTATAAAGGCGAGTTAGCCAACACTAAAAGCAGCTGCAAAGGGCTGCCTTTTGAGCACTGAGGAGCAATGCCTGCCCAGTTTTCCAAGCCCTCTAAAAGGAGGTTTAAAAAATGCCTCTACACTGATTTCCCTGTCAAAACAGTCCTTGAATTTAAACAGTAGGCAGTACCTGTCAGCAATGCAGAGAGACTAGAAGATGAGCTGTTTGAGCTGTTTCAGTCTCCAACACACCACCTCCTGATAATGATTCAAAACCACACAGGAGTGTGAGTAGCTTCAGTTCTTCAGCACTTGGAAGCCTTTGGAGTAGGAGAACAAGAGATATCCACAGTTCCCTCTGGTGACTGGTGTTGTATTTTGTAATTGCTTTCCTTGCAGACTCCAAGATTTCTTTTGGCTGATGAACTTTAAAGCAGTCTTGATCTTCCTTCAGGATGAATTCCTGTCTCAACTGGTGGTGGAGCTGACCAGAGAAGGAAGCATTTTGGATATAGTTCTGGCAGATGGTGACCAGGTAGAAGACTTGGTAGTAGATGACCCATTGGCAGGGAGTGACCACTTCACAGTATGGTTCTCCCTGGAGATGGGGAGGCAGAGGATTCAGACAAGTGTGAAGGTATTGCACTTTAGAAGGGCGGAATTTGGAAAGATGGCTACCATTCTGGAAGGGCACTTGAACGGAATTAGATCAGACATGGACACAGAGAGTAGGTGGAAAGTATTGAAGTTGGGACTGTTAGATGCCAGTGAAACCTATACAAAGATACTCTGTAAGAAACTTAGGGCTAGGAAACCTAGTTGGTGGACCAGTGAGCTGCAGAAGTGGGTAAGGGAGAAGAGGCTAGCCTTCCAGAAGTATAAGTATACCCGAAGGGAGGAAGACAGAGTGAAATATCAAAGGCTATCAAGGGAGGTGAACAGGATGGTAAGAGCAGCCAAGGCCTCCAAAGAACTAAGATTGGCACAGGGAATCAGGGAGGGAGAGAATGAATTTTCTGGATATGTCAGGGAGAGAGAGAAGGAAGGGAGGGGGGCAGACTGCCTGGTTAAGAAAGTATGTGGGGTGGGCAGAGGAGGTAGTTGAGTAGGCTGAGGTACTAAATGAGGACTTCTGCTCCTTTTTTACAATGGAATTGAAGGGGCCAACTTCACAAGGTGGGAGTTGGGGAGGGGGATGGGGACACTATCAGATGGGGAGATCAATGCGAGCAGAGTGTGGGAGGCCTTAAAGTCCTTGAGGGTGGACAAGGCCCCAGGCCTGAATGGTATCCACCCCAGTGTCTTAAAGGAGTTGGTGGATGTCCTGGAGGCATCACTGATGGAATTATTCAATTCCTCACTAGAATTGGGAAGTGTACCTCCAGACTGGAGAATGGCACACATTGTGCCCCTCCATAAGAGTGGACCGTGGGATGAACAAGGGAACTACAGACTGGTAAGTATGGCATCAACAGTGGGAAAACTCTTGGAGACCATCCTGAAGTAAAGACTGGCAGAGTTCTTGGCGGCAAATGGTTAATTTAAACTACTGGGGGTGCAGTGGTCATGCAGGCCCACACACTCCGAGAGGAAGCAGTCAGTGAACCTCCCCCTCACAGTGATGGAAGAGGTCTGGAGGGAGGAGGTGGAAGGGGCAAGAACACAGTTAGAAAAGGGTGGAGGGGGTGAGGAACACATAACAAGGGTATGTGAAGGGGTGCACACAGAGGGAATAAATGTGAATAGAAGAATAGAGGTAAGAGAAAGAAGGTCAGATTCTAGGTGGAGGGTGGTGTCTCTGAATGTGTGGAATCTTGGAAACAAGATGGATGACCTGCAGGCACTATTAGCAGACAGGAGGGTGGACATAGCTGCAGTAACCGAGACTTGGGCAACATCACACCATGACTGGTACCTTGCGATCCCTGGTTATAAATTATACAGGAGGGACAGAGTAGTCAAGAAGGGGGAGGGGTGGCAGTTTATATCAGGGAGGGAAAAACTTGCACGAGGGAGGAGTCAGAGGAAGGGGAGGTGGAGGTATTATGGGTTTAGTTACGGTCCAATACAGGGAGAAAGGTGAGGTTGAGGGTGGTTTACAGACCACCCAATCAGGATGAGGACAGGGAGAGGGAACTAAGCTCACAAATATTGGATGCTGTGGAGAAAGCAGAGGTGGTAATTGTGGGGGACTTCAACCTGCCCAAGGTGGACTGGAGCATACCCTCCACAACATGTGCTAGGAGTTGGGTGATCCTGGAAGGACTGCAGAGTGGGTTCCTGACTCAGAGTGTCACTGAACCAACAAGAGCTGAGGTAATTCTTGATCTGGTGCTCACAAATGGGGAGCATGTACAGGAAATAATGGTCAGAGATCCACTGGGTGGAAGTGACCATCGCACAGTGTGGTTCCAGTTGGATGTGGGCACGGAAAGCATCCCAACTAAGATGTAAATCTTGGATTTCAGAAGGGTGGACTTCAGGAAAATGTGCAAAGTGCTAAACATCCATCTGGCAGGCATCAGAGCAGATATGGGGGTGGCGCAACATGGTCCATCATTAAGGAAAGAATACTGGTTGTCACAGATGAGTGCATTAGGCTCAAGGGGAAGAACACAAGGGCCAAAGTGCCCAGCTGGTTTAGTTCTGGGGTCTCCCAGGTAGTAAGGGAAAAGAGGTTGGCCTATAGAACATTCAGGTAGACCAAGAGAGGGGTGGAGAGGGAAAATTATCTAAGGTTGGCTAGTGAGGCAAGTAAGAAAGTTCGGTGAGCAAAGGCACAGTATGAGCTGCAGATAGCTGAAGAAATTAAGAAGGAGTAGAAGGCTTTCTTTCACTATGTAAGTGAGAAAAGGGACAAGAAGGAAGGGATTGTTAGGCTTAAGAAAGGGAAGAAAGGGGTGGAATAGGAGGAGGATAATAGGGGAAAAGCAGAGATACTAAATGAATACGTCTGTTCCATCTTCACCAGGGAGAAGGATGACCAGTGCTTTCAGGAGGAAAAAGAGGAGTGGGGGGGGAGGAGAAACACAGATGTAGTGATAAAGGAGAATAGAGTGAGGAAGGGGATGCTGGTAGAAGGTGGACAAATCACTAGTCCTGGACAGATTCCATCCAAGGGTACTAAAGGAACTGGCCGCAGAGCTGTCAGGACCACTGGCAGACCTATTTAATAGTTCACTAGAGTCAGGTGTGGTGCTGCAGGACTGGAGAATGGCACATGTAGTGCCTCTCCACAAAAGCAGTCCCAAGGATGACCCAGGGAATCACAGACCAGTCAGTCTGACCTCCATTGTGGGCAAGCTCATGGAGACCATACTAAAGGAAAGGTTGGTGGAATATCTAGAGGAGCATGGTCTCCAGGATGCAAGGCAGCATGGGTTCATGGGGGGGAGATCATGTCAAACAAATCTGATTGACTTCTTTGAAAGTCACTAAAACAGTAGACAGAGGCCAAGCAGTAGACACCCTCTATCTTGATTTCAGCAAGGCCTTTGACTCTGTGCCCCACAAAAGGTTGATCAGGAAGTTGGTGGATCTTGGGGTTGGGGAAAAGATGGCCCGATAGGTGGAAATCAGGCTGAGGGACAGAACCCAGAGGGTGGTTTTTGGGGGAGAGTTATCTGACATCAGAGAGGTAACAAGTGGGGTCCCACAGGGGCTCTGTGCTGGGGCCAGTTTTGTTCAATGTCTTCATCAATGACATTGGGGATGGCATTAAGGGCAAAATGTGTCTATTTGCAGATTATATCAAGCTCTGTGGGAGAGTGGACACAGCTGAAGGGATACAGGACCTATAGGAAGATCTGGAAAAGCTGGGGAGGTGGTTCAGGATCTGGCAGCTTGGATTCAATGCCAAGAATTACAAAGTTATGCATATTGGAGCAAAGAATCCCAGGACAGAGTACTACCTGAGTGGAGTCAGAGTATCTGCATCAGCAGAGGAGAAGGACCTGGGAGTGATGATCACTAGTGACCTGAAGCACTCCACACAGTGCAAGAAAGCAGCAGCAAAGGCAAGCAAGATGATGGGATGCATATCTAGGGGGATAAGTAGTAGAAGAGAAGAGGTTATACTGCTTTTGTACAGGTCACTGGTAGGGCCACATAGAAACATAGAATCTGATGGCAGATAAGGACTGCTTGGCCCACCTAGTCTATCATTTCCCTACCTAACGGATAAGCTGCAGATCCTAGTTAACCAACAGCCTACTTCCTCCTACCCTCCACTAGAATTGCCTTATGTTTGTCCCATGAATTCTTGAATTCCCACATTTTTTTTGACTCTATGACCTCCTTAGGGAGGGTTTTCCATGCATCTACAACTCTCTCTCTGTGAAGAAATACTTCCTCACATTACCTCTGAGCCGTCTCACTCATCTTCAAATTGTGCCCCCTTGTTCTTGCACATCTCTTTTTCTGAAAGATGCTACCCTCTTGGACTTTGTTGATTCCCTTGAGGTATTTGAAAGTTTCTATCATGTCCCCCCTCCCTCCTTTCTTCGAGGCTATACATCTTAAGCTCCTTTAGTCTTTCTTCATATGTCTTCTGGTGCAGACCCTGCACCATTTTGGTTGCCCTCCTCTGGACAGCCTCCACCCTGTCTATGTCTTTGCAGAGATGGGGTCTCCAGAACTGTACACAGTACTCCAGATGTGGTCTTACCAACTGTCTGTACAGAGGGACAACAACTTCTTGTTTTCTACTGGTGATGCCTCTCCCTATGCAACCCAGTATCCCCCTGCCCTCCTTACTGCCTTCTCACCCAGTATCCCCCCAGCCCTCCTTACTACCTTCTCACTTCTCTAGAGTATGGAGTTCAGTACTGGTGCCCACACCTCAAAAAGGACATTAACCTGCTGGAGAAGGTCCAGAGGAGGGCTACAAAGATGATAGCAGGTCAGCAGGGTAAGGCATATGAGGAGAGGTTGAGGGCACTGAACATGTACTCCCTGGAACACAGGAGAGAGACAGGGGACATGATTGGGACCTTCAAGTACTTGAAAGGGATAAATAAGGTTGATAAGGAGAATCTCTTTAAGCTGAGTGGCAACCATAACATGAGGGCGCACAGTCTTAAGCTGGAGGGTGGGAGGTTTAGGAGGGAGGTCAGGAAGCACTTCTTCACAGAGATGGTGGTGGGCACTTGCAATACATTGCTGGAAGAGGTCATCTCATTGAAGACAGTGGGCAGCTTTAAGAGAGGCTGGGATAAACAAAGAGGGAAGGTAAGGATCATGGGTAGGAAGGATGGGTGGAGTGGGGAAGGATGGCAGGGACATTAGCTCAAGCTGTGACCCTGCAATATGAGCAGACTTGATAGACCAAATGGCCTTCGTCTGCTGACTTCTTTGTATGTTTATATGTTCATAAGATGTCTGGCAACATAGGTTTGTCAGAGGGAGATCTTGTCAGAGTAACCTGGTCAAATATTTTGACTGGGTGACAAGATCTCTGGATGGTGGGTGGTCAGTTGATGTCCTGTATCTGGACTTCAGCAAGGCATTCGACTCGGTGCCACATGGGAGGCTACTAGGAAAGCTGAGGAACTGAGGGGTGGGGGTAAAGATGGCGAGGCGAAATAGATTGGGAGTTGGTTGAGCAACAGACTACAGCGGGTGATGGTAGGGGTGTGTACTTTCACCACCCAGAGTGGTGATTAGTGGGGTAATGCAGGGTTCTGTCTTGGGGCCACTCTTATTTAATACATTCATAGCAGACATTGCGGTGGGAGTTAAGAGCAAAATGAGCTTGTTCATTGACAATTCCAAACTAGGAGCAGTGATGAATAGTGAGGAGGGGAGGAGGACACTCCAGGAGGACCTGGAAAGACTGGAGCAGTGGTTTCACACATGGCAGCTGGGGTTTAACACTCAGAAGTGTAGTATACTTCACTTAGATGCTAGGAACACAGAGTATAGCTACCATCTGGGTGGGGAACAGCTAAATGTCTCAAAAGGAGGAAAAAGATCTAGGGGTGGTGATAGATGCCAGAATGAATCAATCAGAACAGTGCAGGAGGGCAGTGGCAAAGGCAAACAAAATGCTGGGGTGCATTGCCAGAGGGATCACATCAAGGAGGAAGAAGGTTATCCTGCCATTGTGCAATTCATTAGTTAGGCCACACCTGGAGTACTGTGTGCAGTACAGGCGTCCTCACTTAGAGGGATGTCATGCTCCTGGAGAGAGTTCAGAGGAGGGCATATAAGATGATCCATGGAATGGGTGATAAATCCTGTAAAGAGAGACTTAGAGAGTTTTATTTATTTATTTAGCTTTTGTTTACCAGGTAAGTACACTAGACAAGTAATATGCCTATTTTCAGGAACGACCTGGGAGAGTACAACTTGGGGAATACAGATAAGGTACAACAAGGATGGATAGCATATAACATTAAATAAGAAAACGTGAGAAAAAGAAAATACAAAATCAACAATAGTACAACGTATGGGAAGAAATACATAGTTGACAATAGGAGGAACTATATAGGAGTACAGTACTATCCACAGTGCAGATTAGTAACATAAAACTTAAATTTTATAGTAGGCAAAACGTGGGAACTAGCAGGTTAAACTTGTACTCCCTGGAGGACAGAAGGGATAGAGGGGATATGATTGAGATCTTTAAATACCTGAAAGGGATCAATAGAGTGAACATCTAGGGGATGTTCAGATTAAAAGGGGGACTACAAAGGGGCATAGCATGAAGCTGGAAAGGAGAAAATACAGAAGGGAGCTGAGGAGGCACTACTTCATGGAGTGGATGGTGACTCCTTGGAATGCGCTACCAGAGGATCCGATTGCACTGGAATCAGTGGGAAGCTTCAAAAAAGGATCATGAAATTAGAGCCATGTTTCCTTTTTGAAGTATGCACTGGAGCCTCTTTGTCAATTTAATGTTAGAATGCAAGCACAAGAAAACCAAATGCTGACCCTACATAATAATCTGTGCAGGATTGTGCAGTTAATTTGCTAGACAACTTCTAAAACTAGAGGTTGCAGTCAAACTCATAAATGAAAATGATTAAAAGGTATGGCACAGCCTAGCTAATTTTCTGTTCTGTTTTATGTGATAACGGCAAGTTTTAAACACCGCCAATCACACAAACTGAATCAAAAAGAGCCTGTTGTCAAAAGAGTGATGGATATTACAATGACCATCACAAATAACGACGGTTGGTACATACTGTACAAGGCACAGAACTACAGAAATAAGTATTTTTATGCAGGGGGCAAACTCCAAGGGGGGTGCGGACACAGAGGAAAGTTACAATTTTTATAAAAGGAAAGAAGTTTACCCCTGGAACCAGACCCAAACCTGGGTCTGCTGGCATTGTAGGCAGTGGCTTACACCACTATGAGAAATGGCCAGCTCAGCAGGGCTTGGCCAAACAACATCTGATATCCGGTTATAATAAGTGTAGCTCCCTGCTACACTTGCTGTACAGAATAAATCGATGTTCTTTACCACTCGCTCTCAGTGCAAGTGATATTATTGGGCTCATATTGAGCCACTCAATAATACTCGCTCATATCACAGTACACCTTTTCTGTCACATAATGAGATACGTGTTCATCCAAAAGTTGAGGACTGCCTTCAACAACAGGATGACAGCATAAGTGAAACATCAGTAGAAATCAACATTTATAAAAAGGCGGCATATTCTATGACACTGGGCTGAGGAAAATGATGACAAAATGTCCCTTAATAGAGCGGCAATTGAAAAATGCTGTCTTTTTTATAGATCCTGTTTCAAAGCTTCAGCTGTCAGCCAAAGCTGTAGCTGATCTTGCTACTACTTTAGGAATTATAAACAGTGCTGAAGAAACCAGCTGATGGACCAGTTTTCAATGTATCAGTTCCAAGATACAGATGACCTAATTCAAGATCCTCCACAGGCATCCAGGTGCTGGGGTACTGCACTCAGAAGAATGAATGCAGGCTGTGAAGAAATAAACCTACTTAAAAGACTTGTGATGACAGTCTTGTGTTTGCCGCACTCAAATGCTGTAGCTGAACGCGCTTTCCACATGGTAACAAAAGTACTTCCCCAGAGTCCTTTCTGACCAGCCGCCTACCTGGTTGGAATGTACTGTCTCCCCTAACCTTCATAGGGATATGATCTGGAAACTTAATATGCAGCTCCTTAAGGAGGACATGGTTCTTTCTAAAATTAAGGAGCTTATAGTCTGATTTAGGGAGCATAATGAAGGCTCCATACCTGATATGAATAAGATCTGGTGTTTCCTCAAATGTGTATTATGTGGGGAACTTATCAGATTGGCCTCTGAATGAAAGAAGAAGCGGGAAGCTGCTCTTCCTTTCCTCCTAGAACAGATTCAAGCCAAAGAGAGTAGCCTCTCATTGGCAACATCTGAAGAAGAACAGATCTTTTTTGCAATTTAGAGGGACTGCTATGTGGACAGCCTGAGAGAACTAGCTGAATATGCCCTTTTGAAAACTCATTCAACTTATATTGACGAAGGAGATAAGGCGGGCCATCTACTTGCTTTGTGGTTAAAGAACCAAGAAACTTCTTGTTTGGTTGTCTCTATTACTTCCCTGACTGACAGTTCCCTTAAAATGTCCCACAAAGATATTGTTCAGGAGTTTGAATTGTATTATTGTCACCTGTATAGCAGTCCCATAAATCCACCTACTATTTCTGACATCCAAGGGTATCTCTCCTCTGTTTCACTCCCTAAGCTAAGAGTAGCCCAGCAATCTCTATTGGAGCATCCCATTTCCCTTCAGGAAATTGTAACTGCTTTCAGTCTCTCCCCCTGGACAAAGCCCCAGGATCAGATGGCTTACTTCCTAATGTCTACAAGGCCTTTGTCTCAGAGTTGGCCCCAATCTTGCAACAACTTTATACCCACTTCTGCGATAAAGGCCTCTCAGACTTTTCCCTACTGGAGGCCTTAATAGTAGTTTTACCCAAACCTAATAAATCCCTAGATAGGGTATCCAATTATCATCCCATTTCCCTTATGAACGATGAAGTGAAGATGTTTGCTAAAATTTTGGCTAATAGAATAATGCAGGTATGGGAGGGACTGATTGGTCCAGAGCAGGTAGGTTTTATGAAAGCCCATTCATCGGTGGATCATTTACAAAAGTTATCTCATATCTTCTCCATGTCAAGGGGGACCAATCAGCCTATGGCCTTGGTCTTCCTGGACACAGAAAAAGCATTTGACAGGGTCTACTGTGCTTTTCTATTTCTGGTTCTAGATAAATTTGGCTTCCTTTCCTCATTTATTAAGTGGGTCTGAGTGTTATATTCACAACCCTGTGCTTGTATTATTGTAATGGCGTGCTGTCAGCTGGTTTTGTTCTTCAGTCAGGTACTCATCAAGGTTGTTCCCTATCCCTTTTGTTGTTCAGTCTCTACTTGGAGCCTTTACTACATCTTCTTTCAACTTCACCCCTTATTTGGGGTATCCCGGTCAGCCTGTTTGATCTCAGGCTCTCTGCATATGTGGATGATATTTTACTACATTTATTAGATCCTGCAGCCACTATGCATGCTATGCTAGATATTATCTATGAGTTTGGCAAGTTTTCCAACTATAAACTTAACATTGATAAGATGGTAATAATGCCCCTGACTCCAACAGTCATGCCTTTGGAGTTTGCCCATCTGGGTCTTGTCTGGAGGAACACACTTAAGTATTTAGGCATTATTCTTTCCCAGAGGTTTACTTTGATGAAGAAGTAAAATCTAGATGATTTGATAACTACACTTCAGCAGGATCTACATAAATGGGCATCCCATTTTTTATTTCTCCAAGGCAGGATCAGTATTATTAAGATGAATGTCCTTCCCCACTTGTTTAATCTTTTAAATATGTTAAAATTCTTGCTTCCCATTAGATGGTTTAAAATACTTCATGGTGTTATTTCCCTTTTTTTATGGAAAGGTAAAACCCCACGTCGAGCCTACTCTGGCCTAGGTGCACCAAGAAGTCTTGTTGGGCTGAGGCTACCTAACTTCTTTATATACGGTTTGGCCGGCCATATTGCTAAATATGTTAGGTGGCCTCAGGCTCCATTGCCATTGGATCTGCCCTTGTATACCCCGCTGTGGCTCCAGATAGAGAGGCACCAGACTGCAGAAGCAGGACTCTCACCAGAAAGCTTATTTTTTACTCCACTGAAGTGCCTCCCTCAGCAATTTAAGAACTCAGTTATTTTTACCTCCTTGAAGATTCATGCTGAACTATGCAAAGCATGAATTATAACAATTTTACAGTTATCTTCCAACCAATATGTAAAAACCCTAATTTTAAACTGGGAGGACAGGTATTGACCCCAGCAGGGTGGCCTTGTCTAAATGATAAGACTGTGTCTGAGTTTCTTTCTGAGGGCTGTATCCTTAGTAGCCCAGAACTGATGGCATGTTTTAAATTACTGAATACGCAAGTATTTAAAATTTACCAACTTGGACATCTGTTGATTCGGTGGTTTGGAGTGATATCTTGGAATAATACTCAAGGTGACTTCCTTCATCTTCTCCAAACTTACACATGGCAATCACATTTGGTCTCCCATCTGGTGTCCCTATTATTTACTAAACTCTTCCCAGAAGCTTCAGGTCGATACGGGTATTGGTCCTCTGTATTCCCTGATGCCACTTTTAATTGGGACTGCATCTGGACAGACATGTAACACTGTTTAACCAATGATAAGTTGTGACTTATTCAATTGTATATATTACATAATATTTATTTCACTCCTGTCCATTTAGCAAAGATGGGGAAGCTGATATCCTCCCTGTGCTTTAGGTGCAGATAAGCGAACGGCTCCCTATTGCATGTATTATGGGAATTCCAAAAAGTGTCATCACTATGGGATAAGATTAAAATCTGGATAGACCCTTTACTGGGCTTAACGTAATATTTTACTCCTGTAGTATGCCTAGTGGGTGACTTTTCTGGTGTCCAGATTAAGGACAGAAGATACTATTTATCATTAATTTCTCTTTCTGTGAAGAGGGTGGTACTGTGCCATTGGAAAGATTGGATTGAGATCCCCCTATTCTGAATGGTTTAACAAACTGCTTTATAACTTAAAAACTGAAAAGATGATAGCTAGTCTCCGGAACCGTATGACGGCATACCATAAAAAATGGGGTAAACTGTATACTTTACTATCACTGTCATCTTCTCCTTGAGTGGGTTCCTGAAGCTTTGCTTAAAGTTTATGGTATTTTAAATGCTGCATTTAGTTTTATGCATGCAGCAAGATATGAATGTCTATTGCTCATTTTCTCATTCTGTGGAGTGGGTGGGAGGGTGTGGGTGGTAGGGGTTTTGTTTTTCTTTTGATGTTTGGTTGTTAACTGTTTGTACATGTTGAAATGTTAATAAAATATAGTAAACTTAAAAAAAAGCATGGTAACAAAAGTAAAAACCAAACTGAGGCAAAGTTTAAGCAAAAAAAAAAAACATTCAATTCATTGCTAGCAATAACAAATTCTAGTCTGAGCAACTACAGCTGCTAATACATTAACTTGATAAGGGTGTTTCATGGGCTTAAATGTAAAGAGGAATTGCTGTAGTCAGCTTTATGTGTAAATTTCATTGTTGGTAAAGTCAGATCATTTATCTGGTTGATCCTGTGTTTCTCACGTGTTTAAAATGTGAGCAGCGAGTGTGTCTTGCACTATGTGGAGAAGGAGAGGGAACTCCACAGCAAGGCCTTCAAGTTACGATAGAAGAAATGGTGCAGAGAGGACAGGTATGGCTACAATGGGAACTAAGGGCCAACCTGGAAGGATAACAGTCTATACTGAGGTGATGGCCAGCTTTCATTAAGGAGGGAGTCACAGTCCTCACTGCACAGCTGAAATATCACTTCAATGGACATTTAAAGTAGCTGAGGAGGATTATGGAAGAAATAGGGGAGGTAGAAAGTGGGACATCACAGACTGAGATATAGAGTAGGGAGATCCCAAGCAGGGGGTTAACAAAGGAGGAAGGGGGCAAGGCAAGGCAACTTTTATTTCTCATTTGCCCAATCCCTGAGGCTCTGGGCACCATACGAATGTATACATTAAAGTGAAGACAGTGCATGCATCAATGCAGAAATAAAATTAAAATAGCGATAAAAACAACCAGCTTAAAATCAGATATGTTAATAATAATTCAGGTTAAACACTGATGTCTCTAAGGGTCAAAATCAGGAAAAGCCAGGGCAAACAAGTGCGTTTTGAGGTGGGACTTAAAAACCTTGACTGAAGGGGCCTTCCTTACAGATGGTGGCAGTGAATTCCACAGGACAGGGCCGGCAACGCTAAAAGCTCTGTCGCCAGCAGTTTTCAACCTCGTCCTGGGAATCACAAGGAGGCCCAAGAGGAGAAACGTAGGGAGTGGACATGAGTGACAGGTGTTAGGAGATCAGACAGGTAACTAGGGCTGAGTCCATGTAGGGCCTTAAAGATGAGCAAGCCCAGCTTAAAGAGGACTCTCCATCTGACCGGCAGCCAGTGCAGTTCATGCAACACTGGGGTAACATGACTGAACTTATATAGTCCTGTCAGTAGCCTGGCGGTAGTGTTCTGCACCAGCTGCAACCAGTGGAGGGTACCTCCAGAGACCCTGAGGTAAAGCACATTACAGTAGTCAAGCCTGGACATCACAAAAGCATGTACTAAGGTGGGGAGGTCCCCAGGCAGAACCAGGGGCTTGATCCTGGCAATATTCCTCAAATAGTAAAAACTATTTTGGATGACGGATGACACCTGGCATTCAAATGTCAGTCCATCATCAAGGAAAATGCCTAGACTGCGCACCCTAGAGGATGCCTTCAATGACATAGGCCCTAGGAATAAACATGCTGCCACGCCAGAGGCAATCCTATCATGTCTTAGGTTCGACTCCACCACCAGCACCTCCGTCTTATCGGGGTTAAGTCGCAACCAACTGGAGGACATCCAGTCATTGATCTCAGTGAGACAGCTATTTAGCACATCCAAAGTGTCTGATGTTCTGGGGCAAAGAAAAGATACAACTGGGTATCATCTGCATAACAGTGAAAACCCACATTGTACTTCCTAATGAGCTCAACCAGGGGCAGCATGCACACAGCGAACAGCATGAGTGACAAGACCGAATCCTGAGGTTCTCCACAGAACAGGGGCCGAGGGGAGGAGAAATTCCCCATCACCACCCTTTGCCTCCTACCTATGAGATAGGACTCAAACCAGCAGATGACTGTGCGGCAAGTCCACAATACTCTCTGAGATGGTTGAGTAGCACCACATGGTCCACTGTATTAAAAGTTGAGGAGAGATTGAGGAGAATGAGAATTGACTTCTCTCCTCTATCTCTCGCCCTGAGGAGGTCATTGTGCACCCAAACTAACTTTGTTTCAGTGCTATGCCTCACACGGAAACTGGACTGAAGTGGCTCATAGATCTCAAAGGCCATGAGGTGCTCCTCAAGCTGCTGCACCACAATCTTCTCTACAACCTTATCTAAAAAGGAAGGTTAGCGATAGGGTGATAATTCACCAAGATGTCAGGGTCTAAGGATGTTTTTTTTAGAAGGGGTCTCACCAGAGCCTATTTCAAGGAATCTGAGAAAACACTCTCCGACAAAGAGCACCAAACAATCAAGTCGACACATCCCATCAAGAAACGAGTTGGAACTGGATCTAGTTCACAATATGTGTGCTTTTAGTTAGAGGCCATGACGATGACCTCGGCCACCTCCACCAGTTTAAACTCACCCCAAACAGGTGATAAGATTCAGCAATGCCCAAGGCAACCACTGTAGGCCATATTCTGGCTCACTGGCAGAATTCCCTGCTGGATGGAGGACACCCTGTCAGAGAAGAATTGAGCAAATGCTACACACAGAGATTCAGAAAAGGCTTTTTTTGGGTGTAGACAGACTGGATGTAACAGCCCGTCCACAGTCCGAAATAGCATTGTCAGTTGGTTCTTCCCTGCGCAACCTCCCTGGACAGAAACTCTGCCTTCTTACAGTTGATTTCCCCCTGGTACTCGCTATAGTGAGCATACAGGGCCAGTTTATCCTTCCCAAGCCCGGTCATCTGCCAGCAGTGCTCCAATTTCTGACACATAATCCTCATTGCCTTGAGCTCCTCTTCAAACCAAGGGGACCTCAAGTGAGAAGATCTGGGTCATACATGGACTGGTGCAATGGCATCAAGCACGTCAGATGTCACTTTATTAGAGGCAGTAACCATGTCATTTGTGCCCCTGCACATGCAAGGTCTACACTAGATAAGCTGTCTACCACAAAGAAACTCTCTGTGGACAATCCCCTCTGTGGGTGGTAGCTGACCATCTCCACAAGGGAAGGGCTCCCAGTGTGGGGGCCCCAAATGAGAACTCCACTGTGTGATGATCAGACCAACTGACCTGATCAGTCTTGAGGTTACAATCTCAAGCCCCAATGAGAACACCAGTTCCAGTGCATGGCCACCCTGGTGGGTCATGGAAGTAACTTCTTGTGAATGGTCCAGTGATGACATCATCTGGAGGAGGTTGGACCCAAGCCTGGAGGATTCATTGTCAGCCCAAACATTGAAATTGCCCAGTACTAAACATCTGGGGGACTTCAATATTTCACCAATGATGAAATACGCCACCTCCTGCAGGAATTCTGCCACCCAAGGGGGGGTAAATCAGGAGAACCCTGCAGCCTGCACCCAGACCCCTGCATCCCAACCCCTGCATTCCACCCTAGGGCAATGCACTACAGAATAGCCTCCAGGACTGGCCCAGCATTGTCACCCACCCAGGTTTGCGTAATGCAAGTCAGATTGACTGTCAAAATTAAGTCCGTTATAATTGCAGTCTTATTCCTGATTGATCTGGCATTGCAGAGCACGATTCTAAGGGGACTAGGAGGCATTGCAGCCTATCTGGCTGCTTGCCCCACTCAGTCTGGTGGGACCCTTGGGGATGGCAACCAAACATGTCTGACCTCTCAAGACCCCGTCTAACCCCAGGGTGCCTCTTACACCTGACTACCTCTATCCTGCTCACCCCCTCCACAGCTGACCAACATGGCACCTCCTAATCCCATCCTCCCAACATTGACATGCTGTTGAGGCTGGAATAGGGTGGTCAATGAAGGGACACAGGTCAAATAGCTGAGATGCCTCATAGGCAATTCGATCCCGTCCCTCTCCTTTGCACATCCCAACAATTGATCCATTCACTTAACAAAATACTTGACAGCATTTCTATAGCTAGTAATACTTGCTAACAGTGTTATCAGTAAAAACACTCATACCAACCAAAGATGCCATTCACCTCACTCACATACATATAACCACATAGTACAAATCACATACACCACTCACAGCAGTTAAAAGACATTGCTTCCCCCCTTTCACACAAAGTCAAGAGAGCGAAACTGGAGAATATGATTTCCAGTTTCCTCAGAAAGCAGTTCTCAGGCTGCATATCAGCCGCAAATGATGCCCCAGGGGGCAAGTTAATGAAAGAATGCCCTTGGGGGCAGGTCCAGCAGCAGCAGAGTAGGGAATAAAGTTAGCTAAAAATGCAACAGTCAAATTCCAAGGCCAGAAATTAAGTAGCCAAAGGCCTTCTCATTGACCCTGGCTACTGCTCAGCAGAGTGAAATGGAACACAATGTACAGCTAAGGAAGAGTGCAGTCAAGGGGGGGGGGTCCACCTGAAGACCAGCCAAACCATCTCTTACTAGCTCCAGCTGTAGGAACAAAAACAAAGATGGAGGAAGTGGATATTACCAGTGAGAATGGTTGAACAGCTTACCAGCCCTCCAGTGCAAGCCAGTGCCTCTCTACTGGCACGTCTTGCGCTTGGTAGCCTATGTCCTCATAGGGGCAGGGTGGTTCCTCAGATAAATTAAGAGGCAGCCTCCATCAAGGTCAAGATCATCCCCATCCAAGGAAAGCCACAATCTGAGTGTGAGCCCAATAAAGAAAACCAGACAAATGGCTACAGCATGCCGCAGTCAGTTCCCCACAGTCTTCTGCAGCAGGTTAAATCTGCAGGTCATTTGAGAATTTAGACCATAGATGCCAATATTCCTGGTGTTCTGGTGTCCTGGCAACCATGTCCACACGAAGAAGTCCCCGTCTAGGAGACACTCCAGAATGCACAAATCGGCCTCTTCACTAATGGAAAAACCGCAGGAGATAGCTTTTCCAGAGAAGAGTCCATTGAAGAAACAGGGCAGGCTCAATGATGATGGCGCCTTCATAGATAGTAAAAGGGCACCTCCAGCATTCAGCCGGCACACTGAGACTGGTGTACAGCTCCAGAGGTTATCGGTTCACTCGACTTGTCTGGCAGTCATTCCAAAAGCGGGTCACTACTCCAACACAGGTAGTTTCCAACCAGCTGGCCACCACAAGCTTGAAAGGATCCCCCTCAGAGGAAATAACAGGTAAAGAGACTGAACTGTGAGCAATGGAACACCTCTGTAAAAAATAAGAAAACTTATTCCTGATTCTAAATCACTCACCCGCTCTGACTGTCCTTCTCCCATTCCTAAGCCTGGAGGCTAGCTACAGTTGCACAAGCAACAAAAATCTTAGAAACTTGGGTCATAAAAATGACCACAGGTGATGAATGTATCAACTTAGCTCTCTGTTATGGAAAGTACCATCTGCAGCAATAGGATTGCGGTCTGCTAAAGAGCCAGCAGATGGCAGCCACGCATGGCTGCCATCACGTAATGACAAGTGCAAACTTACTGTCACTGGATTGGTCACTGGGGGGAAATGGAGCAGTCAAAGAAGAAAATTAAGGAAGGAAGAACAACTGGAAAAAGGAGAAAGCTACATTAAGAAAGCTGAGGAATGTCAAAATTGTGTAAGGTCTGTATCAGAAGCTCTATGAGAGGAAACTGAAAGAGTTCAGTATGTACGCCCTGGAAGAGAGGAGGGAGAGTTGGGATATGATGGAGCCCTTTAAATGCCTCAATGGGGTTAATAAGGCACGTAAGGGAGGTATGTTTCAGAGACAAAAATGTGCTGTAGAACAAGAGATCATGATATGAAACTGAAAGGAGGGAGATTCAGGAGAGATCTGAGGAAATACAGTACATCTTCACAGAAAGGGTGGTGGATTCCAAGAACAGCTTTCTATGGGAGGCAGTGGGGGTAAAATCAGTGGTGGGTTTAAAAAAAATGCCTCAGATAGGCACAAAGGAACCCTTGGAGGAAGGAAGGGAATGGAAGAGATAGTGCTGTAGATCAAGTTAGGTGTCCATCAAAAGTGATCATAGTTACAAATGAGCAGACTAGATGGGCTCCGTGTTCATTAACTGCAGTCAGGTTCTGTGTTTCTATACATGACAGGTTATGTGATTCAAATGGATACAGTGTAGAATTATTAATATGCACAGTGTCAATACAGAGGATAGTGGATTGGCAACAGTGAATAACAACACTGTTGTTCACTTCGAGAGGTTTTCGGTTGGCATGAAACCTCAAGAAGTGTACAATATGTTAAGTTGTTGTTTACTGTTGCCCAGCCACTGTCTTTATAGTGTATGGACAAAAGTAAAGCAATCAGCTATTGTCTACCTCAAAGGTCGAGTCGTGATGTCAGTGACCCCCACCCTCCCCACCCGTGTCACTAAAAACACTGCAATCCTTCCAGGTCCACAAAGATTATGTGCGATCATAAATTTAAAAACAAATATGGCTGTCCTGATACGTGCCAGCAACTGTTTAAAAAAATGGTACTTACTGAGAGTTGTAAATGTACTCCTGTGCCTCCAATGAACTGCGGTGCCCATTTTTTTCGTCACTACAAACCGAGAGTTGCACATGCGCAAACATGGTCAGAGCTGTTGTACTACTGATGTGACGTACTCACGATGGTACTACAACATCGTGACGTCACATCAATGGTACAACAAGACTAGGGAAAGTTAAATTTTCAATGAATACAACGTTCTAACATACACGATACTGTAAACTGTGTGGTACAAATCATTCATGTTGTACTATGCTACACAGACATGATAATAAAACCAATAATAATATATGCATGGAGCACGGGAGAACAAGTTGAGGGGAACATGTGTGAAGGAATATACTACTCATAGAGTGGTGATACCATGATAGGTACATACTGCATGAACACCCAGGAGTTATTTACATAACTATGACCCAGGGTCTACTTTGAGATCCCTAATGCTGTAACCTGCCAATGTATATATCTCTGTGTTGTATGACCTATGTATTGTACTGTTTATGTTATGTTTGTGTGTTTTCTGTTTTCTGACATGGAGCCTTTGCAAAGGAGTCTATGACTCAAAGGATTGTAATTCCGATTCTCTTCAATAAATAAATAAATAAATTTACTGTATTAATGATACCCAGCTGTATACCAATGTTGAATTAGCTACAATATGAGATTTTATTTATTTTTGTTTTATTTTTAATTATTCAGAGAGCCTATACCAAGGTGGTGGCCAACTTCCATTAAGGAGGGAACCGTAGTCCTCAGTGCACAGTTTAAATGTTACTTTAATGGACATTTATATGCATTGAGCAAGGGAGAAAAAATCAGGAGGAACATGTGTGAAGCAATATACTACTCATAGAGTGGTGACACCATGAAACATATGGTATGAAGTTACTGTATTATGATGGTATCCAATTGTAATAATGTTACTATACCCAGAGTTGTTTTGTTTCAAATCCTTGACCCACGCTTACTGTATACTCCCTGAACTTTTGGAACACCCTCAAACAATGCAGCCACTCATGATGCCATATTCTCCTCCCCTCCTGCTGCATAATAATGTTTTATTTGGAGGGGTCTTTAGTCCAGGAAAGATGCAGTGGGAATTGATCAAGGACTGTAAACAAACATTTTCTGACAAACAAGAACCTAAGGTCACGAGTTAAAACTGAAGGGGTGAAGGTTTAAGAGGGATGTGAGTAAATTCTGTTTTACAGAAAGGGTGATAAAGCTGTAGAACAGTCTGCCAGTGGCGGAGGTGGGCACCAAGACCATAAATGGTTTCAGCCATGGCTGGGATGGAGTGAAAAGCTTGGTGGTTGCTCAGGTCAGCAGCATTAAGGAGGGGAGCAGGGGGTGCTTTGTATGGAGAATAGGTCCTGGGGCAGATAGGGAAGCCTAGGTAGACTAGATGGACCTTTGGTATTTTTCTGCTGTCATTGTCCATGTAATAATATATGCATTAAGCAAGGAGAAAAAATCAGGGGGGGCATGTGTGAAGCAATATACTACTCATAGAATGGTGACACCATGATAGGTACATACTGTATGAAGTTACTGTGTTATGATGTTATTCAGTTGTATGCCAATGTTGAATAAGCTACCATATGGGATTTTATTTTTAATAACCCAGACATTGTCTACACAGTAATAACACACAGCCAATGATGCTGCTTACAGTTTGAGACCTTGTTTTTTTTTTTTAACCACCTTATTCATTTTTGGGAAATCACTTGTAACATGGCTTCAATTCTGTTCAGCCAGTTAACTTTTGGTTTTCCTATGCATGCCTCTTACAAGAGACTACTCTTATGTATTAATGCCAGTGCACAATATTATCCTTAGGACAGGTTGTAGAGTGCATTTGAATAGATATAAAAATGGTGACACTGCACTGTATGTCAAGTAAGAATGGTGTCTCTGATTGTGAGCATCATACCTGTCAACAGCCCCTGATTTTCAGGGATGTCCCTGATTTTGCCTCAGAAATTTCTTCTGTCCCTCCTAAATTTGGCATTTCTGTCACTGAAGAGTAGGGATTTGAATCACAAAATAATGCCAGTTATTGGTGTTATGGTCTAGTTCTCATTAAGCTAATGCTATTCATACTATGAAGCATGTTGTACACAGCTTCTGGAACTAATATTACTATTTTTTCAGATGTGTCCCTGATTTTGGTCATTTGTCCCCAATTATTTTAAGCCTACGCACGCATGTACGCACACACGCACACGCACACGCACACACACACACACACACACACACACACACACACAAACTGGACAGCTCTCTCTTTCTCAAAGTAATTTGAAACTGCTCTGGAATTTTCTTTAAACACTTGCTGCCTCTGTTGCAAATTATGAAACTGGACAGCTCTCTTTCTCTCTATTTCTCTCTCTCTCTCTCTCTCTCTCTCCAGCATCTGACTGTTCCAGCAAGGCTTTTTTGTCACTAGCATGCAAGTTTCTAAGTGCACTGTTGCAGAACGTTAAACTGCTTCAAAGAAGTGATGTTAATAACTTGTCTTTGTGTCTACTTGGACTTGGATACACTAGCTTTCAGGTTACTTAAAACAGGCATGATGAGAATTGAATACAATGTGAACCTCATTCTTCACTGGGAAACACTGACTAACAGAGAAAAATAGTATGGTAAATAGACTGCTGAGCGGAAACATTGATATAAAACTTCAATTTTAGGAAGTCCATTAGCAATCTGCCGAGGTCCATTTTTCTATGTGACAGTAAAATATCTGCAGTGCTCCACCCTGCAGCCATAAAAATGAATGAAGGACAAGACTGGTTTGAGCTTCATCAGCTAAAAGAAATCTTGGAGTCTGTAAGGAAAGCAACTACAAAATACAACAATCATCTGAAAAAATGAGGCATATCAGTCAAAAGAAATCCAAGACAAAACATTGACAAAATACAACAAAGTAATCATCATTAGAACAAATTGACTTTTTATTTGTTACTACAAATTATTGTTTTTCCCACATAAAATGACAAATTTAATGTACAAAATTATTATTTAGTGCTATTACATTGCATTTCAGGCTCTGTTATGGTCTTAAACAGTGTGTTAAATCATAAATGTTGCTGAAATTCTGATATCCCTCATGGTGTCCCTCATTTCAGGGTGCAGTGTCCCTCATTGTCCCTCATTTCAAGGGTTGGTGTCCCTAATTAATTTATTTATTTATTTGAATTTTGATGACTGGGTAAGTGTTCTAAGACTAGAAGTCCCTTTTTCAGGGGTGACATGGAATTAGTTACATACAATGAATGACATGAAAGTACAATACAAGACATAGATTTACAGTATCTTGCGAATATAGACATGTTTAAATTAGTTACACAATATATCAAAAATATAAGTACATACATACAATTTTTGTTCAAATGACAGTGAATAATTATAATACAGGGGAACCCAGCCTAAATTGTCATCCTTACCATAGTTCAGCATAAATAAATAATAGGGGGAGGGATATAGGTGGGGACAATAGGGTACCAACGAAAACAGTTACAAGGGCTTGTGGTCCAGAAGTGGGATTTTAGTCTCTTTTTAAACAGTGCAAGGGTTACACAGGTGAAGATTGTTGGGGGCAGTGAGTTCCACAGGTGTGGAGCACCGAATGGGAAGAATCTTTTTCCTATTTCATATTGCAATTTAGGGATTTCCAGCAGTGGGAGTGCTGCAGTACTAAGAGTTCTGGCAAACTGTTTTCATTGTATAACACCCTGGAGACTGTGTGCACGGGGGATTCAGGATCTTAAAGGTAAGGCAAAAGAGGGGGTAACACAGTCTAGTTTCAAAGGAGGGCCACCCCAGGGTGTTAAGCACTGAGTAATAATGAGTTTTGGGGTGTGCAACTGTCACAAAGTGCTCAATTCTGTGATAAAGTGTTTTGAGCCTGTGGCAGGTGGCTTCTTGGATAGACTGTAGTACTGGGGCACTATAGAACAAAAGGGGGAGAAGGATGCTGCAAGCAATAGTGAAATATGCCTCTCGAGTAAGGTAGGCAGAGAGGGCCGGATATTCAAACTGCGCCCAAAATGTGCGCAATAGCAGGAGCAAGCACAAGTCCATTGCGCACATGCGCAATAGATGCGATATTCAAACATGGAGCAAGGCAAATTGCGCAACCAGCCAACTTCTGAATATCGCACAACTTGCGCCATAGCGCAACCAGGAAGGGGAAGCTGAGCAGATATGATGCGCTATAGCGCAACAAGACCAGCCCAGCTGAGCAGTCCAGAGGCGCCATAGCGCAAGCAGAGAGACCCCCAGCAGCAGAGCAATGGAACTGCACAGCCAGAGAGGTAGGCAGGGGCCCACCACCCATGCCACAGATGGGCACAGGAACACACTGCAGAACTAACAATGCACCCCCACACCCCAAGCACAGCATAAGTGGGGGAGGGGCGGAATATCCACCGGCCCATAGGGACAAGCCAACAAAGCACAGCTGGGCCATGGTGCCCCAGCACACTCACTGGCAAGCTGAGACTGCCACACAAAGGGGGCGGACAACCCCAGTGCACATCAGCCCCTCCCTTGTGCACAGCACACCCTGCACTCTGGCCCCAAGACACCACCCTTGAGCAGTGACTGTCACTGCAGGAATCCCCATGCATCCCCCCCATCACACTGCAACCTCGCGTACCACAGAAACATACAAGCCAGACCCACCATGAGCACCCAGCAGTGGGTGACAGCACACAGCAAGACCAACTGAAAGCCACTCCCACACCAGAGACACCTCCCCATACACACACACACATACCCAGGACAATACCACCCCAGATGCCATGCACACCACTGCAACTGAGCATTTATAGCTAGCTGCAAATCAGAGACCACCACAGTATTCATAACAAAATATAGATTTATCTAATTAATATATGAACAATAACAATATGAACAGACAGAACTATATACAAATATATACAATATAAGAGTAGGGGTACGGCTACAAAGTAGGGGTGGGTAAGGGGCAGGGGTGAACAACTGGGAGAGGGAAGACAGGGTGTGAGGGATGAGTAAAGGGGGGAGGTGATGGGCAGCTACTGCCTGCCAGCCCACTCGTCATCCAGCTGCTGCTGGTCCCGGGTCCTCCTCCTGCGCCTGATGCCACAGCACTGCAGATCCATCAGGATGTCGAGGGACTCCATTGATACTTGAATGAGCTGGTGGATTGACCACTCGAGTCTCCACAGGATCTGGACACCTAGGACAAGGGATCAGAATCAATGGCTGTGACTGTCCATATCCCTGAAGCCCACCCAACATGCATGGCATACAGCCAAGTGCCCCGCTCCTGTGATGGAGTGCACCCACCCACAGTGACTGTGCAAAAGACATGCCCAACCAGGCAGTAACAACCATGTGTGCCACTGCACACACACACCACCCATGTCCAGCACAGCACAACCAAGGCTGTATAGTGATGTGGCTACGCGGTGGGAAGGCAGTGCCACAGCCATGTGCCCAGTGCATGCATGGACCACCATTGACACACTCCCAGACATGCAGTGCCACTGGACAATGCTGACTGTCACATGTCGCGTGCATGGCAGTGTTGTCCATGGATGGTGGCCATGCCCTGCCCCCCCACAGCATGCAATAGCATTCATGATGTCATGACACTCACCCTCATCGTACTGCTGCTGCCATGGTTCATCACCACCACCAACACCACGTACAGCCACCACTGCCACCCCTCGCTGCGCCTCTGCCTGGGCCCTCCTCTGCTCCGCCACGCCAGTGGGAAACAAAAGGTGAGAAACACATCAGTGAAATCCCAAAGCAGACATCCCCCTGCCCCAATGAGTGTGCCCACCCACCCAGCCAGACCCATACATCACATATCCTGTAAACACCGCCACAGCCAAACATAGACCAACCCTCCCCCATGTGCTGGTCACAATACATGGTGTTACCCATATGGACAATACAGGTGCATAGACAGCTCACCCACCTGGCTGAGGCACCAAGCCCCTACTGGCATGTGAACGAAGTTGTGCCAGTAGTGCCTGCTCCCTCCTCCGCAGGTCACTGTACCAGTGACTGCACTGCTGTGCCAAGCGCCACCGGCCTGTGGCTTCCTCCAGGGCAGTGGCCACCTGCTGCCACACATGTGTCCTTGCCATGTTCAGGGGTTCATCCCCAAACAGTGGGCCATGGTGAGGCTCCACTGTGGCCACTAGGTTGGCAAGTTCCATCGCACTCCATTGTGGGGCTCTCCTGCGTGCCATCCCTGCATGTATATAGTAGGCAATATGGTGCTCCGCAGCACAGCAACCCCATGTGGAATTGTTGTGCAATACAACTCCATTAGTCCCTATCGCGCTGTTCGTATAGCGCCGCCAGTCCCTATCGCGCTGTTACCGAACAGCACGATAGAGCTGCAGACATGCCATACATACAGCGCAGCGGGGCAAAGGTCGGGCACAGGGTCATGGGTCTCTGGTGCAAGACCACGCACAGCGCCATTGGATGTCTACACATCCAGCGCAATTGGTCGCCTGTGTGCCATTGCCACAGTGGACTATTGCACAGTTGTGCCACAGCACCATGTGGTGACCGTCGCTGTAACGCCACTGGCACAATGGTGGCCATGTCCTGAATTGCCTATCGCACACAGCACGTCATCAGAGTGGCAGATGCCTGCGTAAGCTACCTGGGCATGTGCAGTGCGGTGTACTACGCAGTCACAGAACTGCGCCATTGGCTCAGCCGGTTCAACCGTATTGCGCAAAGCGCAACAGCGTGATATTCAGCCATCATATGCAAATCATCCGATCAGCCATTCAATGGCGCAGTGGCATGATTTGCATCTCATTAAAGTTGCTTCAGTCCTAATTTGCATGCATTGCGCTATAAATCTGCGACACTGTTCTGCAGTGGCCATATTCGGTTACTGCAGTTGATAGGTGAGTTGCATGCATTGTGCTGTTCTGGACCATGGCCCCAGAGAATTGCAGTGTACTGCACAGTCACAGGTGACCACTCTCACCCATACAGGCTGTGAAATGACCGAGGACTGGGTGAGGAGGATGATGGTGGGCGGAAGAGGAGGCCCAACTTTACGGTACGGAGACAGAGGCACTGTTTGAGGCCTACCTGGCTGAGGAACCACTTCTCAGTGGACGGCGGGGCACCCCTCAGACCCGTGCTGCTGCATTGTAGGGGGTGGCACGTGCCATCAACCTGCACGGCAGCCACCAGCGCTCTGTGCAGGAGTGTAAAAAAGATGGGGACTGACAGGAGGAGGGTGAAGGAGAAGGTTGCAGCCATCAGGGTGGCATGTGCTGCAACAGGAGGTGGACAGCCGGAGGTGGTGCAGCTGACCCCGGCAGAGGACATGCTCGCTGCAAGCATGCAGCGCAGTGCCATTGAGGGTGTTCCTGGAAGTGGCTTCCAGACAGGTGGTATCCCATCACTGCATGGTATGTCATGGTCGGGGGGGAAGGTAGTTCACATGCACTAACGTGTCCTTCCTTTCTGTTACAGATCCTGTGCATCTGCAGGGGTCAGCAGTGGAGGGCCTGTCCACTGTGGACAGCCACCCAGAGTTGGAGGAGGGAACATCCACCTGCGCAGATTGCCGGCGTGCACTGTGGCAGTGTGCACGCCCGGCTACCTTCACTGATGTTGAGACAGGTGTGGGGAGTGCCCTTCCTGTGTCCCAGTGGTCTGGCATGCAAGCATGCCAGCATGCTGTGGCTATGGCTGTGGCATGGACCTACACCATCGATGATGCACTGACCACTATGGGCATTGAAATGTGTGTGTCACAGAATGGACACACAGCAGGACAGCTCACTCCCATGGATCTAGCTGGTTCCGACATGTGTGCCAGCATGTCAGCACAGTCCCAGGCTGTGCCTGTCAGCACTGGTGGGGCAGCACCGGTGGCTGCGCAGGTCACTGGCACTGTTGTGGCCACAGCAGTGGAACCACTGATCCCGTGGGCACAGCAGGTGGAGTGGCAGCAGCAGCAGTCACCCACCAGGACTGGGGGTACAGGGCTCAGCGGTGATGTAGGTGCACCACCTGTGGACATGCTCATATCTGGTCCTGGTGAGCAGTGCCCACCCTCAAGGGGTGCTGTGCATCAGGCCCTTCCAGATCCTGAGGGACAGGTTGCCGGTGTGGCAGACGGCCTCTTTGATGAGCACACCTGCCTGCTGCAGGCATCAGTACAGCAGCAGATGTGGGTTGCAACATCTGTGGAGGCACTGTGTGTGGCTATGGAGCAGCACAGCAGGGACACCAAGAGGATCCTGTCCCAGATTGACCATTTGCAGGTGGATGTGACCGCCACCATCGACAGGCTGACACAGGCAGTGGTCGGTGTCATGGCCACATTAGGCACACAGTCAGGTGCCCCTGTGCCGCTCACACTGCGCAGTACGCTATCCACTCCCCATTCCTGGCATCATGCAACACCCACCCTGTCAATGCCAGTTTCAGCTGTGGGCATCCCGAGTACCCCTGGTGCAGGTATGTTCGGTATGTTGCAGACCCCTGTGCAGACAAGGTCGCGTTCACGCAATGGGACTCCTGGTAGTCCATCGGTGCCACCTCATGTGGCCCATACTCAGCCTGCCAGTGCTGCTGGGTCTCGGCGGGGCTGCCCACGCATCCGAGGTGGCTGTGCAACTGTGCTGCATGACTGTGCTGTCTCCCAGTGCGGGCCCTGTCTGGTGCTGCCCTGTGTGCAATGTGTGTTTTGGTGGGCAGTACACAAGTGGGTGCATTGCCCTACACACCGACACATGGACCACCTGCACACCCTCCCGACTGCTGTCCACAGGTGCGTGTGCATGATGATGCCTGCATTGCGCTGTACACCAAAGTGCAAGGGTGCCCAGCATCTGACACACGTACGTGGACAGTACAGGTGGTGGTGGTGGCCTGTGGACATGTGCGTATTTAATGTCTGTTCCTGCTCTGTTGTGCACCTGACCCCTGTGCACTTTGTGCCTGGTGTGTGTGTGTGTGTGTGTGTGTGTCTGTCTGTCTGTCTGTCTGTCCATGTGGCATGTTACTTTTCACCCTTCCCTGGTTGTGTGTGCGTGCTTCTGTGCCCTGCCACTTCCCTCGCCATCATGCACCCCTGGTGTGTTTCCCTGTGTGTATGTGGGTTGTGCCCTAGCCATTGTTGGTTGCACATGGCCCCATGACTTACCTGTGTTGGGTGAAGTGCTCCTCTGAGATGGTGCCCGGTGCAGCTGGGCCAGCCGGATCAGTCGGGGGTCACTCCGTCCAAGGGGGGGCTGCTCATTCCCATCATCACCAGCATCACCAGCGTCCCCATCGCTGTCCCCCTCCTCGACCTGTATGGCTGTCCCACAGTCTTTGGCCATGTTGTGCAGGATACAACAGGCCAGGAATATCCCACAGGCCTTTGAGGGGCTATACTGTAGGGCACCGCCGGAGGTGTCTAGGCATCAGAAGCGTGCCTTCAGCATCCCAAACACCCGCTCGATGATGTGTGTGGCGGCGTGTACCTCATTGAAGTGTTGCTGCGATGGGGTCATGGGCCGCCGGTAGGGTGTGAGCAGCCAGGGACGGAGTGGGTATCCACTGTCACCTGTGTAGAGATAGTGGAGGTTAATGTCATGTTCAGGCTCATATTGCCCCTAACCCTGTGTGCCACTCCCATTTCACCTGTGACTTACTCACCCTTGCCCCTGATTTGCCAATACTACATGCATACTCACACACTAGATGTCCTGTGGGGATGTCTACATTCTCTAATCGATGGCACAGTGCTGATTGGTACCATATGAATGAATCGTGTGCTCCACCAGGGTGCGTGGCACAGACATTGATGATGTGCCCACTGGCATCACACACCACCTGGCAGTTGACACTGGAAAACCCCTTCCGATTACAATAGGCAGCCCCATCAGGGCCAGGTGGCATGTGAATGGCCACATGGGTGCAGTCAACTCCCCTAACATGCCAGGCATACGTGCTACTGTGTGGAACTTCTATATGTTTGCTATACGCTCTGCCGCGGTGCTGGGGAAATGGATGTACTCCGCAGCATGCAGCAGCAGTGCGCTGAGGAATTGGGTGAGGATGCATGACGTGGCCGACTGTGTTATGCCTGTGGTGTCCCTTGTTGGTCTCTGGAAGGTACCCGTGGTGAGCAAGCACATGCAGGCTGTTACCTTTGTCTCCACTGACAGAGCGTGACTCCGTTATGAGGGTGCATGCATCACATCACTGCACAGCTCACAGAGCTGCCTCAGTATTGCCCTGTTCAGGAAGTACCGGCCCACAATCTCTGTATCTGAATACAGCTCAAAGCTGATGCGGGCATGGTACTGTCTGTTGGGGGCATACTGCCGACGGGCCCTTCCATGGCCACGTCCCCCTGCAGCATGCCTTCTCACCCCCCTCATTACAGCTTCCATGTGGAAGCTGGCACTGTCCATCTCCCTGGCTTGTGTCCCCCCCCCCGCTGTTGTTGATCTGTTTCCACTCGCTGTCCTGACTGCTACCTCCACTGCACCAGGTACACCTACTGGCCTCTGCACTCTGTGGCCCCACACACCCTCCCTTGCCCCTCTTCTGTCCTGTGCACTCCCTGGCCTGCACTGTTTACTGCTCTGGCCTGCTCTGTCTCCCTGCTTCATGTGGCTTCCCTGTCATGTTCTTGCACCTCTTCCTTGAGCCTTTTTATTTTGGCTCATTTCCGCTGTGGCGCAACTTCTGTCTGATCCACTGTTGTGCATTGCGCAATCCTTTGAATATTGCATTGCGCACTTTATGCATGGTTCCACCCCCTTCGGTTGCACATACCTTTATTAGCATCATGCTGTTGCTCAGCATATTTTCTGTGGTGCAACTGCCTCCTGCTGAATATCGCAGTATGGCGCAATTTCGGACTTGCGCTGGCGCAACCCTATTGCGCATGGCACAACCCTTTTGAATATCCCACCCAGAGTCTGTACAGTAGCCCGAGTTTTTTAGGTTTAGGGTATTGGTTGGTGCATCTACATGCGGCTCAAAGATCATGGTTTGGTCCAGAACCATGCCTACTGTAGGTATCTCAAGGTCTGCACCACCTCCAAGATATATCCGTCATCAGTGATAAGTTTAAGGAGATGCTGTCTATCTGTGCCAAGTTTATTATGACTGAATAACATGGTGTTTGCTTTTTTGGCATTGAGAATGAGTTTATTGTCCAGAAACCAATTTTCTATTGATCTAAAATCATTCACTAGTTGAGAGTTAATCAGGGCTAGGTTTAAGGCAGACCTATAGAGTATGGCATCATTAGCATATACAGTGGCGTGAAAAAGTATTTGCCCCCTTCCTGATTTTCTCTATTATTGCATATTTGTCACACTGGATGTTTTCAGGTCTTTAGACAAAATATAATATTAGATAAAGGGAACCTGAGTGAACAAATAACACTTTTTTTTTTCACTTATTTCATTTATTTAATGAAAAAAGTTAACCAACACCAACTGGCACTGTGTGAAAAAGTAATTGCCCCCTAGTTAAATCAACCCAATTAAAGGGATAATTAGAGTCAGCTGATTGAACACAGCCAGGCTTGATTACAGCCAGCCCTGCTCAATATAAACCCCACTTATTTTGGCCCTTACCATCAGAGTCACGCTGCCAGCACAAAGATTCAACAAGCACATTATGCCATGATCAAAGGAAGTTCCTGAAAGATCAGAAAAAATTTGTTGCCCTCTGTCAGTCTGGAAAGGGTTACAAAGCTATTTCTAAGGCTCTGGGACTCCATCGAACCACAGTGAGAGCCATAATCTCCAAATGGAGAACACTTGGAACAGTAGTGAACCTTCCAGGAGGCGGCCTGCCAAAATTACTCCAAGGGCACAGTGTAAAATCATCCAAGAAGTCTCAAAGGATCCTAAAACAACATCCAAAGAACTGCAGGCTACTCTTGCCTCAGCTAAGGTCAGTGTTCATGACTCCACAATCAGAAAGAGACTGGGCAAAATGGGCTTCATGTGAGAGTAGCAAGGCGGAAACCATCATAACTAAGAAGAACATAAATGCTTGTCTCTCATTTGCCAAGAAGCACCTGGATGATCCACAAGCCTTTTGGGAAAATGTTCTATGGACAGATGAGTCAAAGTGGAACTTTTGGACAACATGGATCCCATAATGTCTCATGAAAGCAAACACAGCATTCCACAGTAAGAACACCATACCAACAGTCAAACATGGTGGTGGTAGTGTGATGGTGTGGGGATGCTTTACTACCTAAGGACCTGGATGACTTGCCATAATTAAAGGAACCATGAATTCTGCTCTGTACCAGAAAATTCTTAAGGAGAATGTCCAGTCATCCTTCTGTCAGCTGAAGCTGAAGCATAGTTGGGTCATGCAGCAAGACAATGATCCAAAACACAAAAGCAAGTCCACATCAGAATGGCTAAAAGAAGTAAAATTAAAGTTTTGGAGTGGCCTAGTCAAAGTCCAGACTGAAACCTAATAGAGATGCTGTAGCAGGACTCTGAAACGAGCAGTTCATGCTCGAAAACCTACCAAATGTTACTGAATTAAAGCAGTTCTACGAGGAAGAGTGGGTTAAAATTCCTCCACAGCGATGTGAAAGACTGATATTGAATTATAGGAAGTGTTTGGTTGCAGTCATTGCAGCTAAATGTGGCATAACCAGTTATTAAGTGTGAGGGCAATTACTTTTTCACACAGTGCCAGTTGGTGTTGGTTAACTTTTTTTCATTAAATAAGTGAAATTAAAAAAAAAAACAAGTGTTATTTGTTCACTCAGGTTCCCTTTATCTAATATTACATTTTCTCTAAAGACCTGAAAACATCCAGTGTGACAAATATGCAATAATAGAGAAAATCAGGAAGGGGGCAAATACTTTTTCACGCCACTGTATCTGCACTAAGGCACCTATACAGCTCCTGTGTAGTTCATTGATAAATAGAGAGAAGTATTGATCCTTGGGGAACCCAATCAGTGATTAATCTTGGTGATGAGATGCTTCCCTCCCATTTGACACTTTGCATTCACTCAGTCAGATAGTTTATAAACCAGTTACAAGAGATGCCATCCAAACCACAGTTCTGAAGTTTGTTAAGTAACAGGTCATGATTGACCAAATCAAATGCCTTTGTGGGGTCTATGAAAACTGCACCAGTAGCCATTCTCTGGCTCATGAAGTTGATGATGCCACTTGTGACTCATACCAGGGCAGTATTGGTACCATGGTTTTTGCAGAAACCATGCTGAAAGTGCATAAGTGTATCGTTTCATTTGGGGTAGGCTAGGAGCTGTTCATATAGGAGCCTCTCCTGAAGTTTTGCAAGTGTACAGAGGAGGGATATAGGTCTGTAGTTTTCTATTTTGTCCTTAGTCCCAGCCTCTCAATGTATGGGTTCCATGATTGCCATTTTCCATTGTCAGGAACAATTCCAGTCAGAAAGGACTTATTAATAAGGTTTCTGGTTGGGGTGGCAATGACAGGGGCTGCTATTTTCAGAAAGTGTGGTTCTAGAGTGTCACTACCTGGTGAGCCTTCTTTTTTTAAGCCTTTTTAATTGCTTAAGGGCATCCAGTCTGGTTACAAATTTAAGGTGACATTTTGGATTAGAGGTACTATTCGAGGGCTGAGGTAGTGGAGTTTCTTTATTTTCAGATGTATGAGAAGGGTTGAGGGATAGTGGGGGAGTGTGTAAGGAGGCCTTGAATCTAGCTAGGTCAGTAAAAAAGCGATTAAATTCACAGGCAATTGATTGGTGGTTAGATTGCACTTGGTCATCAAGGTGAATATCATGTGTGATATTAGTAGTTTTTCCATAGAGAATCTGGTTTATTTGGGAGTTGAGACCAGAAATATTTGGGGAAAGGCAGATTTTTGGTTTGCAAGGACTTTAGGTAGGTCTGCTTAGCACTTAGTAGGGTGCTTTTGCAGGAGTTCTGAAAGGATCTATAGGAATGCCAGTCAAAGAGTAGTCCAGAGAGCTTGTATATCATTCAGGCTTTGTCTCTAAGTCTGGAAACTCTACAGAACTCACTGTTAAGTCATGGAGCACAATGGCCTTTAGCCCTGCATTGTCTTGTGAGAGCAAATCTATTCACAACTTTAGTGAAATTGTGTATAAAGTAAAGTGCCTGGTCTGCACTTGGGAGGTTGTTCATTGGATCCAGTCAATTTCCAAAAGGCTTTGAAGGAAGGTGGACTCATTGAAGTGGGAGATGTCCCTTGCCTTAATGTATTTGGTGAGTGGGACTGGAGACTTGTTTTTCCATATGCAGTAGATTGGTGAGTGGTCACTAAGAGTTTCAGGGAGAACTGCAGATGCTCTGATTCTATCTGCCCTACTTGCTAGGATCCAGTCTAGCAGAGTATGGTTGCCAGATCTTAAGTTAAGCCTAGTGGGTTCAGTAATCATTTGAGTAATGTGGGCATTATCTAGTGATGACTGAAATACTTTCTGATTTGGGCCCAGCCAATTGAGATTAACATCACCACACACAATGAGTTCTGTGGGGTGCAACTCAGAGAGGCAGGATGTGAGGGAGGGCAATGCCTGAGTAACACAGTTAGGTGGGTGTAGACGCAGCCTACACATAATCACTTAACATTGCCCAGGGTGAGAGATATGAAGATGGATTCCCCGGGTAAATCCTTCAAGGAGAGTACGTCCAATTAGAGGGCTGCCAGGTGACAGCAGACATAGATTAGTACACCAACCACCCCATTTAGATACCCGATCTCTTCTAAAGACTGAGTGTCTGTGGAGTGCAGTCTCATGCAGGAGAACTGTAGGTTTGAGCAAAGTTTCTAAGATGGCTATTATGTCTGGGGAGTAATAGAGGGACCAGGCTTCAAGCTCTGGTAATTTAGGACATAGACTGTGAATGTTCATATGTACAATTTTTAGTCCTTTTGTTTTAGACCAAGCTTGAGTTAGGGGAGTAAACACTGCCGCTTTCGTTGCCATAGGACCAGAGTTCTGTTCAACATCCCCAGACAGTAGTAGTGTGTTAAATAAGATTAGGAACCATGAATAAATGGCAAGTGTTGAGGGCTTGAGAGCCATAAAGTAGCGTCTAAGTCCTGTTATTAGTAGGTAACAAGTCCCATTTCTGTAGAGACTATAAATGAGCAGGTTATTGGGGGAGTGATGTATTGAGACCCACAGGTACCCATCTGTATCTAGTGAGTCACTTTGACGTGTACACTTTGTATTGGTTAGATAGGCAGCTGCGAGAAGATCACCACATAGCAGGGAACAAATGAGTGCAGCACCTACTAGAGCATCTTGGAAGGCCATACTTCATCGGAGGAGCTTAGGTGAGTTAGAAGTAGTAATCAGTGTGTGTGTGTGGGGGGGGGGGGAGGGTAAAGACTAATTCAGGTTCAGTGTGTAATGATGGCTACTAGGACAGGAAGGGAGCTTACACACAGAAGTGAGATGAGGAAATTCACTTTTTGTGGTTAGATGCGCTGTAGCTAATGAGAAAAGGTAGGACAGAACATTGTATTAGTGCTACATGAAGTTTTGTGTGGTCTGAGAGCTGGCACAGGAGCACTGGATGATACATTTTTGCATTTGGAGACCTCTAGTGGATAAGCAGTATAAACTTCAAATGGGAAAGTTAAGTGTTCGTAATTCACGTGATCCCTGCACCAAACCCTATATTAGTAATGACAGCCAAGGTTCGGTGGGTGGGGCAGCTGCCATACAAGCGGCAGCAGGTTTCAAGTTGAATCAGACTGCAGCTCTTGCTAGGACATTACAATTTCACAGACTGCAGCTTTAATAAACAAGTAGTTAAACTCACTGCCCATACCAGTTCTCCTGGCTCCTACCCTAGAACTGTTCAAATCCCCTTCTCCGTAGTAATATCTTGCGTGACTCCACCTGTGACTGTACCTGACCTACCCACAACCTATAACTGCCATGACAATGGACCCATTCGGTTCTGCTTCTAGAGTGATGCTGTTGTTACTGTATTTATTGTATTTTGCCACTGTACTGCATTTTCTTTGTTGAAATAACCCTGTAACACATCCACCTGTTGTAATTTCCCATGTATCTTTCATAAGGTGTGATATTTCCCACAATGCTATTTATACTGTGATGTCTGTACAATGTATGCTCTGTATTGTTTTCTATGATGTGGAGCTTTTGTAAAGGAGTCTCTGACTCAAAGGGATTATTTCCGATTGTATTCAATAAATAAATAAAAATAAATAAATAAGAGCTGAATTAGTTTAAAAATACAGGTGCAGCTGCTAGCCAGAATGCATTAAGAAACCTGAGTTAATTTGAAAATACAGGCACAGCTGCTAGCCAGAATGCATTAAGAGAACAGATTTAGGTGGCTACGGCTAAATTAATTGGCTGCCCATATCGGAGAAAAAAGCACCAAGTTCATACCAAGGTCTTTTGCAATGGAGAGAAAACACCATACCTTATTTAGTGGCATTGGTGTCCTGGAGATCTGAGTTGTATGAGAAGGGCAAGTATGCTGCACTCTGGAAGGGAAAGAGAAGGGGAGGAGAATAATAATAAAGTCAGGTGGGCAGAAGATTTGGTTACAGGGGACTGGGGGGATGGGGTGAATTTGTAAAAGCAGGCTTCTACAACAAAGATGTTTGTAAACCAGGTGACCTGTGTTGTTCTAACTAAAGCAGGCTACTAAAACAAAGATGTTTTTCCTTTTTTCTTAAAACAAAATGAACTGTGCTGTTCTAACTAACAAAACACAAACTTACAATAATCACATTTCGTATTAGTGTTGAATTTTAACTGCAAGACCTTTTAGCACCTCTCTAGTTTTTGTAAGTCCCTTTGTATATTCCTTATTCCCTCATCACTATCCACCCTTCCACATGGTCTTGTGTCATCTGCAATGAAACACAACCTGCCCTGTATTCCCTTGCCAATGTCACTAATGACAATGTTGAAGAGTACCGAATGCAGGGCAGATCCCTGTGGAACCCTACTCATAACCTCCCTTTCTCTGATTTAACCCCAATGACAACCACCCTCTGCTGCATCTCTTCTAGCCAACTACCCACCACGTTCACTATGGTTTTAACCGCACCCAGGTCTTCCATCTTTTTGAGCAACCCTTTGTGAGGTACTGAATCAAAAGTCTTGCTGAAGTCAAAGTACAGCAGATCTATAGTGTGGCCCTTGCTTACTTCTGTGATCAAGTCAAAGAAAAAAAATCAGGTTAGCCTGACAAGGCCTTCCACCACAAAACCGTGTTGCTTACTATCCTGAAGCCTGTTGCTCTCTAGGTAGTCCACTAGGTCATCTTTGATTAGTGATTCCATCAGCTTCCCCATGATGGAGGTCAGACTGACAGGCCTGTAGTTCCCTGGTTACTCACTATCCTCCCTTACGAAGTGGTACAATGTCTGCCATTCTCCAATCTCTTGGAACTTCCCTGGATCTAACTGAACTGTTGAACAGCTCAGCCAGTAGTGCAGCCAGTTCTGCTGCTAATTCTCTAAGTATCCTCAGATGCAACCATCTGGTCCTGGGGCCTCATCTATCTTAAGGGCTGCCAGCCCTTTTAGGATCTTCTCGCTGGTAAGTGTTGGCTGCCTCTTTTCTGGGATTCCATTAGTGGTCACTTTGATGCCAGTTTTTGACATAGATCCACAGTCCTCCTTAGTGAATACAGAGCAAAAGTATGGTGGCATTTTCCTCATCTTCCTCTATCACTCTACTCCCCTCAACTAGTCATGCAATAGCTCCTCCTTTTTCCTTTTTTCACTGATATATCTAAAGAATAGTTTTGCTCCCTTGTTGACCCTTTCACGATACATAGCTCTGTTTCTGCTTTCACCTCCCTGACAGCCCTCTTTGCCTTCCCATTTTTCTGTAGATAATCCTCCCACTCTGTCTCCCCTTGCCTTTCCTTGTATTTATAGAAGGTCTTCTTTTTGTCCCTAACTGCTTCCCTGACCCTAGTTGAGAACCATAGAGGTCTTTTAAACCTGTTTTTTAGATTCTGGCCCACATATTCAAAAGAGATGCATGGCACAAAATGGAGATGTGTGGCGCATCCCAGAAAATGCGCGGAAGCATGGTATTCGAAAGGGAGAGATGTGTCATGCATATCCAAATGTGCGATCACACAAAAATAATGTATATAGCACAAAAAAAGGGAGTGGGCACCTGAATATGCCACAGAAGTGTATATTCAGCCAAACTGTGCGGCGCATGCGTCACGCATCATAAAACTGCACCACGCAAAGTTAGGTATGTAAAGGGATCGCCTAAATTGGCCAGCCACCCACAGGCAGGCTGCAGAACTGCAGATAGTTGACCCTGAGACAGCCCTCGGAGGTGCACCAGGATGTGCTCCAAGCACCCACACACAGCAGTCATGCTAGGATGGTAAAGCCCAAAGCAACAGCCAAGCTGAGCCAGCTTGCAGGGCACCCACTGGGTGCCACTGGGTGACACCACCGGCGCTACCTAGTCAGCCATCCCCCTCATCACACCCAGGTCAGGGATGCCCAGCTGCCACATGCTAGTCAAGTGCCCCCTTAGCATACCAGTAGAGCAGACTGCTACAATGCAGCACATGTACCACGTGCCATGGTTGCACCCATGTGGCCGTCAGAGTGCTACCCAGTGGAGGCATGTGCCCATGGTGGCATTTGGGACAACAATGAATAGGATGCATGGCAGTAATGGTGGCAGCATGGCATGGGTCAGGGACAGCCCAGCAGCACCCACCCACAGTGAAACACCATAGGTGCACATAGCACACCTGTGCCTGACCTATGCCACCAGAACCCACATACATGTCACCAGTGCCATCCCTACAGTGTGATAATGCCACAGGAATCCTGGGTTCAGGTCACTGTGGTGTGCTGGTGGTGGACAGTGCACAACTGTGAACAGCGCAGGGCAGTGGTGGCACCACCTGTGGCCTGGAGGCAGCAGGGGCATGCCCCAAGGACACTGGAGCCTTCCAGTGTTGTGTGTGCAGCCACCTAGGACATGGCCATGGCCATGTGTAGTAGCATTGCAAACCTCTCAGCTGTCACACAGTATGGGGTACGACACTCATGTTATCACTCAGACACCCTCTGACCCACATAGAGTGGGTGACATTACACACCGACCACTGAGACTGTTTGCAGAATTGTATGATGATATGAGATGCTAGGTACCAGCACACAGTAGCAACATTGGTACCCTTATTTCCACAGTCTTCCCAGCTTACACTGTCATGTTTGCTGCTGTGTCACACATTCTGACCAGTTGTCACACACATTGGCTCACATTTGGGTGCTAAGGGGTTGGGGGGTATGTAGCACTGTACTCAGGCCAGTGCAGTCCACCCACACATAACCATGCATTCTCACCTGCCTGATAGGCTGCAGTACCTTCTGATCACCTTTGTGAAGTAGTGGTGCTGCCCTGTACTGCTGGAACTGCTAATGACAATGATATGCAAATGACCTGAATACATTCCAGTAATGAGATGCAAATGTGCTGTTTGGGCACTGACTGTGCAATGAGTCCATTAGCATATTCTGGCTGAATACTGCAAATCTGCACCATGCAAGTGGCTTTGCATTGCGCACTTCCATATGCTTTGCACTGCTCACTGGGCACCTGTTGCACAGCACATCTCCCACTGTGTGATCTCACATGTTCTGGATATTGAGCAGCAGGTGCGTGATCACATATTATGGCGCAACTTCTGAATACACCATTATTTTGTGCTGGCACAGTTGAGTTGCACGGCACAAGCACTTTTGCGATGCAGTCTTCCACTTTTGAATATGAGCCAATGGTTCTTACACTTGCCTTTGATGCCTTAAGGTTGGCTCCCTTTATTGCCTCCATCTCTCCTCCACCCCACTTATGTCCTCCATCCCTACTAACTTATCCCTACCCAGCTCCCTCAACATGTTAAAGTCTGCCCTTCTAAAGTCAAGGACTTTGGTTCTTGATTGTGGGTCGCTAGCCCTGAGGGCCAATTCAGACCACATGGAGTTGTGGTTGCTGTTCCCCAGTGGTTCCCCTATTCCCACAGCACCCGCTGTCTCTGAGTTGGTGAGCACCACATCAAGAATTGCATTCTGCTGGGTTGATTCCTTAACAAGCTGCACCAGTAGACAGTTTTGGAAGGCACTTAGTAACATCTCACTCCTGGTACTCTTGGCCACCAGGATCTCCCAATCTGTGTCATGCAGGTTCAGGTCACCCAACACTACTACTTCCCCTTTGCTGCTCATCTTTTAATTTCCTCCTCAAGTTCTCTGTTCCTTTCCTCCTCTTGCCCTGGAAGCCAATAGATCACCCCTAAGTGCACTTTCTTGACTGAGGCTGCCATGAGTTGCACCCATATTGACTCAGCTTCCCCACTGCTACCCCTAATACTTCCATCTTCTGCCACTTTGATGCCCTCCTTAACAAAAAGGGCAACTCCTCCCCCCTACCAGTTCTTCTATTCCTCCTGAACAGTGAATACCCAGGGACCGTCATCCCCCAGTCATTTGCATCTGTAGCTCATGTTTCCATGATTGCCACCAGGTTCGCTTCAGTGTCTGCCATCAGCACCTGGAGCTCACTGAGTTTGTTGCCTAGCTCCTGGCATTAAGGCATATCCCCCTCCATTTGACCCCTGTTCTAACTCTGTCCTTTTGCTTTTTGCATTTTCTTCCTTCCATGTTTGTGCTTCTACCTTTTACTTTCCTCCTAACTGGTATTTCTCCCCTTGATTCTGTAAACCTGACTGCATTCTCTGTAACCTCTTTGTAGTTATAGTGCCCTGTATGTAAGTGAGTTCTGCCTAGGATCCCCTTCTGCTCACCGTCCACCATGGATCTCCTAGACCTGGACTCCCCACAGTCAGTTTAAATGTCTGATGTAGACATTAAACTTCTGCCCTAGTGCATTAGCTCACTCTCTTATCAGGTGAAGTCCTTCACCCTTGGAGAGTCTCCTGCCCAGAAATCACTTCATGTCCCAGTACCACCCCTTAAGCCAGCTCTTAAACTCCTCTATTTCATTACTCTAAATTCTGTCCTGCCACCCTTCCCTGCTCCACACAGGGAGGACCTTGGAAATTGCCAAGGAGGCTGAGTGTATCACCAATCTGTGCTCCAGTCTCTGGAAGTTCTGCTTCACTGTCTCTACCAACTGGTTGACCAGATCATTGGTATTCAGGTGTACCAGCACCCCCAGCTCCCCTCACCCCCATCATCTTCCCTATTTTGTCTAAATATAGCTGGCTAATGCTCAAGGTACAATAGGCATCAGACCAACGCCTTTCCATCTGACCCCCTCCTCTGTCATGCCACCCTATCTGTCCCCCTGATCATTGAGTAACCAACCACCAGGACCTTTCTGTTAGCCTTGCTGCCCTGGGGTGCCAATGTGATGTCCTGCCTTTTCCCCTCAACTGACCTGGAGTCCTCCTTGGTGGAGTCAGAAGCCTGAACCTCCTCCAAGGGTGCAAAGCAATTCACCATCTGGATGGTACTGAACTGGACAACCTCCTTATGGCTGCCCTTGATTCATGTCCCTTCTGGTTCTTTTTTTTTTTCGTAAAAATCTACTCCAGTTATGTAAGCTGGGCTTCCTAACCCACTTTTTCTAAACCCAATCACTTTAGCTATTCTCCTCAGCATCTTTTTAACTATATCACTACATTTTCTCTAGTATGGGGACCACAATATCACATTATATTCAAGATGGGGCCTGAAAAATGATCTGTACAAGAACATTATTCCATCTCTTGACCAGCTTACTATGCTTCTGTTGATACAAGCAATTACTTTGTTTGCTTTGTTAGTTGATGCTCCACACTGTTACTCCCATCTAAAATTACTGTCTGTCAGAACTCCAAGGACTTTTTCCTGCTTGCATTCAGCAATCTCTATGCTATTTATATGGTACTTTGCCTTCATGTTATTTTCTAGAGGAACCATTTTGCATTTCTCAACAAAAGCAGATGGCAGGACGACTACACATCTCCACTGGCGTGAAAACAGCATGTCATAGTCAGGTTATAAGCAAAAGATATACTTTATTGCACAATAAAATGCCAGCACACAGCTAAAATATGCCCCTCCCCAAACAGCTGTTTGGGGAGGGGCATGTTTTAGCTGTGTGCTGATGTTTTTGGTGCAATAAAGTCTATCTTTTGCTTATAACCTGACTGCGACATGTTATTTTCATGCCAGTGGTGATGTGTAGCCGTACTACTGTCTGCTATATGTGAGTACCCTGCTTTTTGGCTCTGTCTCTGCTTTTGTAGCCGCCTGTCTGTTTTATTTTATTTCTCAACAGTGAAGTTAATTTGCCATTTTGCTGCCCACTTCTCTAGCCAGTTTAGATCCTTCTGCATTTCATCAATCTCTTGTTGAAATGTAACTACTTTTACTATCTTGGTGTCATCAGCAAACGTGGTAGTCTAGCAGTTGGTGCCCATTTCCAGGTCCCTTAAATATATTGAACAATGTATGTCCTAGGAAAGAACATTGTGGACCCCGCTGGCCCCTTGCTTCAGTCTTGATAGATGGTTATTTATTATGACTGCTTGTTTTCTATCATGCAAACAGTTTTATGCCCATTTCATCACAACCCCAGTTATTCTTTACTTTATGCTGGAAAACAAGTTGTATTTGCTTTGAATAGAGGATAAAGGATCAGGGAAATGCCAGTGAAACTTGTGCATGTGCATTCATGGTGTGCCCTCCTCTGCCAGAGGTGACTTCACAGTAGCAACCCTGTGGCTAGTGCCACCCACACAGAATGTGTCAGGTTGCTCCAGGTAAAGCCATAGGGTTTTCTAGCATACAGGGTATCATGCTTTCACACGCACTGAGATAGGCAGCACAGCATGTTTACCCTTACCACTGGAGTGTGGGAATCTTGCACAGTAACCCAGGTCACCCTCATGGTAGCACAGCAAGCTACATAATTGAAAATAGATTGCTCCCCTCACCAGTTACCTAGGATCAATCTGATCCTGCATCAGTTGATGAGCAGCAGTCACACAGGGTCAGTTTATAAGCAGCACTGATCTAATGAGCAGCAAGTACCCAGGGTCTGTTCACGAGTAGAGTCAACAGTCTAGTGTTAGAGTACTGGAATGAAAACAGAAGATTGGGATTGAATCCTGATTAGCCTGATTTTCCTTTGTCCTCAAATTTCATGGGTTGGTGATCCATGGCTGTGCGATGTTAGAATAATAACTTTACACTAATGAGTTGAGGCAGTAAAAAATATGTTGTAGTATACAGTTGCAGCAATAGATATGGTCAGATGTTTCCAGATATTTTGTGTTATTCTTAAAAACATTTTCTCTGTTGGCCCTAAAGCAGTACTGCAGACAGGCAAACTTTTCTCTAGAGATATCATAGAATCTTCAGAAAATGTCTGACCATGTTGATTCCTGGAATTGTGCTATTCTCATGGTACACTGACCCCCAGATCAGTACTGACAGTAAGCACACTCTTGGTCAGGTTAATCCTGCTGGGTCAGGGGGCAATCTATCTGGGGCTACTGCTTCTAGACCAATCAGTGGCCGAATCAGTAAAAGTTTTTACCACACAGTCTCTTCATATCAGAACTCATACTAGGATATCTAAGAAGCAAGAATGCCAAAGCCCATTTAACTTCTGTTGCTCAAATCTTTAGAGTAATAAAAAGGTATCATGCTGCTGCAGTGAAAACTTTTCGCCAATGACCATTACAGCGACAACAATGGCAGGTCACTGTAATATGGTCACGCATGACCCCAGCACTGTTTCTCTGGGTCTTGTGCCCCTTCCCAAAAGAACTCTGACCTGGATTTGATTATATAAAAGTCTTGGGGTGTGGGGGGCATAGCCCTCCACTAAAAACAACTTTTGCTCCTGATGGCACAATGCCGATCATGATTGCTGTCGACATTGTGCCTTCGCTGTAGCACTGGTTGACAAGATTTCTGTCAAACTGGCATCATGGAACCAATAAAAAGAGTTGCCAGACAGACTCTGTCCATCCAATTTTCTTTTAAATTCAAATTTTGTTTTATTAACTATACAGCTCAATGGTAATGAGTTCTAGGGATTCACCACTCTCATGACGTAGAAATACTTCCTTTTGTGTCTAAATCTTTTCCCTGCAATTTATAAAGGATGACATCTTGTTTCTTTAATATTTGGTTTGAAAGATATTCCCAGTTCCATAAGCAGGTAAGCACCCTGCATTACACTGTACACGAACAAGAGATCACCCCTTATACATCTTGTCTCCAAAGTCATTAGATTAAGTTCCTGCAGACATTCACAGTATTGTTTGTGTTCCAGCCCCTTTTCCATTTTCATAAAACTTCTCTGCACTCTCTTCAATCTGTCTCTATCAGCATTTCTATATAGGTACCATAGCTGTGATGCATACGCCATGTGATGTCGAACATATGCCCTATAGAGTGGCATCAGCATGTCTCTATCTCTGTAAACAATGCTCCTTTTTATAGTCCACATCATCTTATTTGATGTTACCATATTAGTCTGCATAGTAGAACTTTAATAATTTGATATTAGACATCCAAGGCCCTTCTCAGATTCACTTGATATTAACTGAATTCCCCCTAAATTGTATGAATACCTTGAACTGTTCTTTCCCAACTGCATCACGCAACATTTTTGCATATTAAATTTCATCTCCCATTGTTTTGCCCATTTGGCTACATACAGTAGTCTAGATCAGATTGTATACTCTGACTGTCTGTGGGTTCTTTACATGATCCCCCCAATTTTGTATCATCTGTCTTATTTCATTACAGCACTAGTAGTGTTTTTGGTCAGATCAGTTATAAAGATCTGAAAAAGAAAGGGTCCCAATACAGAGCCTGAAGGACCCCACTGGTCTCATAGGCCCTCTCAGAGACGATCTCATTTATAACTATACTCTGGTTTCCATCACTAAGCCGATCAATAATCCGGTTTATTATTATGTTATTTGCATTGGCATTCTGTAATTTCTTAATATGTGCCCAATGTGGGGTCACCTTACTAAAGTCTAAATATGTAATGTCACACAGAAGATCAGAATCCAATAGCTGATTAATTTTCTGATTAATTTTCTCATAGAAGCGCATTTAGTAGTACAGCTTCTACTCTTAATAAAACCGTGTTGTTCTTGATCCTTTACAGCCATTCATGTTTCTAATTTGTTCCTTATTATACCCTCAAAGATTTACAAACAATACTGATCAAACTGATTGGTCTATAACTACTGACATCAGATTTACTTCCCTTCTTATAGATTGGAACCACATGTGCTGGCTTCCCTTCTTGTGGAATTTTACTAGTTTTTACTGATTCATCAGAAAGAATCATTAATGCAGAGACCAAAGAATCTGACATGATTTTTAACATGTGACCTGAGATTTTGTCCTGGCCAGGAGATGAATTTGCCTTGAGATTTTTTTATTCCTTTTCTAATTTTGTCAGTTGTTACAACCAAGTTTTCACTGTCATCTACAACTATTTTCTCAATTGGATGCTTCTTAACACCAAAAACACCACAGAAATATTCATTGAATACAGTTGCCATCTCAGCTCCATCCTTTATAACTTCATTATGATGCGTTATCAGATCAACAGGACAATGTGACTTCTTCAGTGAGATAATATATGCAAAAAAAAATGCATGATCATCCTTTCTTGCACATTGTGCCAGTTTAAGTTAATTAATTCTTTTGACTTTTCTGATCTCCCTCTTACACTGTTTCCGAAGGTGCAAAAATGTATCCCATAATATTTTATTTTTTTGTTACTAGATATTGTTTATGCATTCTGTTCTTTTGACACTAGTTTCAATTTTCCAAATTTACATTTGCACTGCTTTTCAGAAGTAAAAAGCATTGCCATGTGAAGGTTAATTTTCTCTCAGTTTTATGTACAGTACTTAAGTTTTTGCTACTGCATAATATGGTTCTTGTAATCCCAATTGCCAGTCCAAACTGAGTTCAGTTTTATTTTCTTCAACTGACTCATCCTCAGATATTGCAAGAATACAGCACTTGATAAGTAGATATGTTGAGGATTGTGTTTTTTTTTTCCTGAAAGTGTTTTAGTGTGGACATGCTTACACATTCACCTTTATTAGCAAGTTACAACAGTCAGAACAGAAAGAAAGCAAATCTTTTACATCAAAGGAAGGAATAGTAGGCTGGCCCATTGGCACTTCAGGAATGAGATTGGGCTGCTAAGGGATGGCCAGGGGGAGGAGGATTAAGTGTACAAGGGGATGTTCTCTGCCGGGGAGGGAGGGTCACTGTCCCAGCGTCAATATTGCCACTTGGGTAATCACAGGTGGTGGTGCAGTTCAGGGGAACTGTGGGAGGTGGAGGATGTTTGCCAAAATTTGGAACAGCAACATGCCTTACATGCACATGCTCGTGGACCTCCATGCATGCCAACATCCTCAGGAATGGGAGAAATGATGGAAAAGACCCTTTAGCTGGCCCAATGACAGCCTCCAGTATTGTGACAAAGGACCAAACCCAGAAATCCATGGCCACAGCTTGAAAAAAGTTTGTGTAGGTAGAGGGGAGTAGAAAGGGGTACTCTCGCCTTCTGATGCAGTATGGAGGCAGAGTACCAGGGGTAGTACAGTAGTATGCCAAGTGCTCTCTCCTTCTGAGGCAGCATGGAGGTAGAGTACCAGGGGTAGTATGATCATATGCCTAGCTACAGGTACCTTGGAGGACCTCTGCTGCACCATTGAAGGGGGCATAAACAGAGAATTAAAAAAAAAAAGGGAGGCATAGGGAAAACACCAGTTCAGAGTTGTGACTAGTTAACAATACCTTATAATAAGAGTCTTGCAAAGGAGAAATGGATTAAACATCAACCTGAACACAATTAATCTACAAAGTAACTAAAGTATTCTGGATGTTTATGTTTTAGAGAAGTTATTTTAGTGTATGGGATCAGTGTTCTATGTACTTAAGTAAAGGAGTCCAAACTGAGTAGAATCTTTGTAAAATTTAATTTGCCTGGTGGATCAGGCTCTCATACACTGCCAGTTTAATGAAGGAGGCAAGCTAGTCTTTAAATCATGGGGGGGGGGGTAAGTTCTCCATATAAGAAAGGTTTGCTGTTTTTCACAAATTATAATCTTATCATTATAAGGGAATAACTGATTTTTTTAAAACAATTGATTTTTTATTGTAACAGTCAGATTGTGATTTATTTTATGCCATGTATAAACAATATGTAGCCTTAGTGCTTCTTTTCATACTGGACACCTGACATTTAAAAATATACCATGACATGGTGTGGGTTATGCTGGGATTTACCCACACCTGGTGTGTTTCGGTCATGAGGTCGCAGGCCAAGTGAATAAACCAGACCAGAAGTGAGTAAATCCCAGCATAATCCATACACTGAAGTGGTATATTGTGATTATACAATGGTCCCCTTTATTTCTTTGAGAAAAAAATAGAGAATAATAGTTATTTTTTTATTTTAAATTATTTTTTATTTCATTTTTTGTTGTGCTGGAAAAATAGACTCAAGTGTCTAGTTGCTCCTGAACTTATAATGCAGCTCCACACAAACACACAGTAAGCTGAACTCCTATTTGAGCTGTATTCACAAGTAAAATGTTGTCATGTTTCTTTTTTTATAGAGAGAGCCAGGGAGTCTTGTGACCCCCCCCAAGTGTCAGGATTTGGGATGAATTTGAAGGGCTGCAAGATGTTGGTGCCATGTGTTTATGCTCTATAGTAGCACGGTGCCAAGGGTACAGCTTTTCGGACACGTGTGGAAAACATATTTTCTGATACTGCTGTCAACATAGAGTAGCATAAACTTAGTTATATCCTGAAATAAGGGCTGTAAACTGTTGTATTTTGTCTACAAAAACTGAAGCTGTGGTTCCATTCATGCACATTGCCGAGTCTTAGAGTTAGCATTAGCAGCTTGGTAATGCACATACCTGGAATCACTGCTTCAGTTTTTGCAGACAAACTGTAACAGCTTACAGCCCTCATTTCAGGATATGATTAACTTTGGGCTAGTCTATGTTGACAGCAGTATCAGAAAATAAGTTTTCGACTTCCGGTTGGGACGCCAAGCCATGAGGACGTAGGATTGATCAGCTCCAGCTGATTGACTCAAAAAATCAACTTTAAAACTTACCTCACCAGGTTATCAGTCAAAAATAGTGTTCAGTGACTTATTGTCTCAATGGCGGCTTGCTCTAGAAATCAAGCTACACGGGGATCTGCTTTAAAACTTCAGAAACTGAAATTGCTATCCCCACCTGCTGCGAAGGGAGATGCGCTGACTAGGCACCAGAAAATGTAAAACCAGAAGCTTCAAGTGAGTCTGAGGAGGAAGAGGAAGACTTCATGATTACCTCCCGACAACTATCTCAGGAGCTCTGACGATTAACCAAAGCCTTGGACACCATCAGTTCTGATGTCAAAGAAAACCATCAAAAAATACAGCAACATGGTCAGCAGCTCCAAGAGATCGAACCCCACCTCACAGAACATGCTGAGTCCATCAACTTATACAATGGTGCCTTGTTGCCACTACAGGATTGCTCTCAGCTCTTAAAAGAGAAATTAGAAGACTTAGAAAATTGTTCACATAGAGTAAAACTATGACTGCATGGTTTGCCAGAATTCACTGAGATGGGAGAGATGACTGCTTATATGGAGAGCCTATTACAGGAACTGCTGGACTTAGACAAATCCACCCCTTTAAACATCATCAGGGTACATCAAGCTCTGGCTGCCCCACCCAAAGACCCCAAGGCTCGGCCGTGCTCGATAGTGATGCGTTCTTTCTGGACTACTGAATTAAAGAGATGGTATTAAGAAAGGCCTGGGCATGCAGGGAGCTAATCTTTGGAGACAAGAAGTTATTCTTAGAGCCTGATTATGTTCCAACCACTATGTCCCGGTGAACGATGTGGTTTCCACTGGTTAAGCAGCTATGCAGCAAAGGGCTCAAGGCCAGGGTGGATTTCCCTGCAAAGCTACGCATCACCTCTGATACAGGCTCTGAGGTGTTTGAGAGTCCCCAACAAGCTAAGAAATATCTTGCCTCATTGGAAATTCAGATCGATGATTTTATAGATCCAGGAGCCGTGAAGGGCCTTCAGAAGTGTCAGTGGCAGCTTATGGGAGGGCCCGGTCTACGACTACATGGTGGAAAGCAAGCCAAAAATAGAGCAGGTGGGACTTGGTCCCAAATTCAGTCAGCAAGGTCTTCACCTCACAGGAAGAGGAGAGCTGCATCTAGGCCTGAGGACCGAGACGGAGACACAGATGGAGACTGAGAGAGTCTAATGGGACTAATCGGGACTTCATGTACTGTGAGCATACAAATATATCTCCTGGTTTGCAGGGAGAAGCTTTGTTTATGTTTACCTACAAAACACCAAGGGCATTTATTTTTCTGGTGGTTACTTGAGGCTAAAAGATGCATTAAGATAAGAGGAAGAGGGGTCCCCTTAATGATGCCTATACAGTAGGGGGAAAAATGTGCTAATAGTTTACTATTGGGGATGCCCTTTCCTTATTCACCATTTTTTTCAAGAAATTTCTGGTTTAGATCCTGGTGGGGTGAGTAAAGCGAACTCACTGCTGGGAATGGGGGCCATATTAGACCCCTCCCATACAGCAATTCGAGGGAGGAAGGGGAGCGAGGAGAATGCTTAGGATTGAAACTTTGGCAAACTCACTGTGGCAGCTCTATGGCAGTAGATCACTAATAGAGCAGCGAGGTGCACAGCACACTCTAGCAGTACCCGCCATCATGTTAGATCATCTGACTGATGGGCTTACAGTGAAACCTTGGGAGTCAATTGGGATTTCTTACTGTGAATTCTCATCTTATGGGAATCAAAAAATGTTTCCAAGTTGCAGTTATATGTTCCAAATGTTAGTTAAATGGTTCTTGCAGTTTTTTTTTTATTAGTTATAGTAACTGCTGACCAGCCTGGGGGTACACTCACCCCACCCTGACTATACCAGAGAGACTGTGCAACTTGATACACCCCAGAGGATACTGATTCAGAAATGTGAAGTCTACATCTGTTCCCCATAGATAATCTTAGGGTAGCTACATATAATGTCCAGGGCCTTAATAATCCCATAAAACATTCTCAGATTTTATGGGAACTCCAAAAAGTGAACATTCGAGTGGTTGTCTTGCAGGAGACCCACCTCATGACCTCTGAGCATATGAAACTGCACAGAGGCTGGGTGGGCTCTGTGTATGCTTCCACTTATACTGCTCATCCTCATAGGAGGGGAACAGCCATATTGGTACATAGAGATTGTCCATTGGAAATTGAGAATGTAGTAATAGATCTGGATGGCCAGTTTGTTAAGTTCGGGGGAGTGTACAGGGACACCCCTGTATTATTGTAAATCTGTGTGCTCCAAATGAGGACAGGGAGGCTGCCCAGTTTTTCAAAACCCTGCTGGGAGGGCTAATGGACCCGGGAAACAGACGCTGTATTCTTGGGGGAGATTTTAACACAAAGCTCACTCACACACAGCACAGGTCAAAAGAAGTAGGGCAGGCTCTATGCTAACCAGATGTACCCACTTAGTAGGTCAGCGGGAAATTTGGTGGGAGTTACACGGTTGGGAGGGAGACTATACTCATTATTCAGATAGACACGGATGCTACACTAGGATTGACATGTTGTTTATGTCAGAAGAATGGATGCATATCATACATTCCTGTGAAATTTTAACTCGCTCTCTTTCTGATCATGCTCCAGTGAAGCTGGAGTTAGCGCTGCCCCCTGTAGTCCGAAACTCCCACTGGAGACTGAATGTGGGCTTGATGAATTCTCAAGAGTTTAAAAACTGAATTGGTGATACCATTAAAGCATATGATGAACAAAATGTAGTGGGTGATATCTCACATGCAATGAGGTGGGATGCCCTTAAAGCGGTTCTGAGGGAAGTGATTATTAAATTTGCTTCTGAGCAAAAAAGAGATGGGAAGGTAAGATTAGTGCCTTAGAAGAGGAAGTAAGAGAGCTCAAGTTTCATCACAAGATAACCCTGAACACAAATACAAAAAAAATACTTAGAAGAGAAACGGGCAGTCTTAGAAAAGGAACTTCAAGCTCAGTTACAGGGGAAATACAGATGGATCTGGCAAGGATATTATGAAGAGGGGGACAGAGCGGAGAAATTATTGGCAGCCAGATTAAGGGAAGAACAGACAAGTAGACTGATTCTTAAGATTAAAGACCCTAATAGAGGGGGGACCCTAACAAATAAACCAGAAGAAATAACCCGAATATTTGCAACTTACTACAAAACTTTATACTCTCAGAAGAGCATTACTGATTTTGGTGAACAGCTTGAGGACTTCTTCCTAAGTACACCCCTCCAAGCCCTGGCCCAGGGAGATCGGGAGTTACTGGATGCTGACATCATGGCAGCAGAGGTCCAAGTGCAAATTAAAAAAAACTCAAAAATGGAAAATCTCCTGGGTTGGATGGATTTTCTGCTGAATTTTATAAGGCCTTTGAGACCCAGTTGCTTCCCATTCTGGTTCCAGTATATCAGGAAAAACAGCAGGGGTGCAATTCCAGAATCCTGGAGGGAAGCCCAAATCTTGGTACTACGTATAGAGGGGAAAGACCTCACAGAGTGTGAGTCTTTTTGACCCATTTCCCTCCTGAACGTAGACCTAAAACTATTTACCAGCCTTTTAGCAGGTCAATTACAGGTGGTGGTTCCTTCCCTAATACATGAAGACCAGACTGGTTTTATCACCGGCTGCTCTCTCTCTGGCAATATCAGGAGGCTTTTAAGCATCATTTCTTCTCCAAAACCAATACAAGAATTCCAGATTGCTATATCCATGGATGCAGAAAAAGCTTTTGACAGGGTTTATTGGCACTTTCTAAAAGCAACCATGGATCGTATGAATTTTGGCTCTAAATTTCTAGCAGCTATCACTAAATTATACACAGGACCCACTGCATTGGTGAGAGCCAATGGCATCAGTTCTCATCTCTTCCTCCTGACTTGGGGGCCCCACAAGGGTTGCCCACTGTCCCCTCTCCTTTTTGCCTTAAGTTTGGAGCCACTGGTGTTTTGGGTTTGAGGGGATGGGAGGATTAGGGGAATAGAGGCCGGAGGAATCGAACAAAAAATTTCTTTATATGCAGATGACTCCCTGTTTTTCCTGTCATCCCCAGAGAGCTCACTGCCCCCCTGGTGGAACTTTTGGGTGCCTTTGGGAAGATATCAGGGTATAAAATTAACTTACAGAAGTCAGAGACCCTTATATTGAGTGGTGCTTGCCCAATCCCCTTTAAGAAGGATTTTCCATTCAAATGGGTCCCCAAAAGACAAATTCGATATCTGGGAATTCAAGTGGTACTTGACCTTACAAAGTTGTTCACAGTGAACTGTGAACCACTCTGATCCACCATCACAAGAGATCTGGCAAGATGGAAATTGTTACCCTTAGGTTTAGTGGGGCGGGATGCCACAATTCAAATGGATGTACTCCCTAGATTTCTTTTTTTGTTTTCTTCTCTCCCACTTAAGATCCTGAATATGTTCTGGAATAAAATTCTGAGACATATTTCCAAGTTAATTTGGAAAGGTAAAATGAAGTAGCCAGGACAACACTGCAACTTCCTAGAGAATCGGGAGGGTTATCATTACCAGACCTTCATAAGTACTACCTGGCAGCACAGGGCTCAATGTTAGTAACCTGGGCACAGCAGCGTGCCTCTTCTCTTTGGTACCAGATAGAGGATGCCAGTATAGATTTTCAACCCCTGTATACTCTGGTCCTAACTAACATTCCCATTGGACCTCACCAAAACCATTTGAAATAGGTGGGTCCAACATAGTCTCCAGATACTTTGGAAGATTAGAAAGCTTACTTTAACTCTGAAAACACTGAGTCCACTCTCTCTTATTAGACATGAAGCAAGTTTCTTCCCCCCAATCCTGTATACAGGACATAGTGCATGGGGCAGGGGAGGTCTGTTCCACTTCATACAACTTATTGAGGGTCGGGGATGTATATCCTTCCAACGTGCGAAGGAGAAGTTTGGCTGTCCCAATTCAGAATTCCTCCAGGACATGCAGATTAGGCATTTTATTAATTCAGGGGATAACTTTCTTTGTTTAACCAGACCAATCACAGATTGGGAGGAGTTCCTTTATGGAGTAGTCACCATTAAGGGAATCCAATGACATATTTCTGTCATATACAAAATCCAGAGGAAATCATCAGGCTCCCCCCTTGATTTGCATAGAAGGGCCTGGGAACAGGAAATGGGTGTAGAGATAGATAAACCCACCTGGGATCGGAGGCTGAAGTTGGGGTGGAAGGTCACGTCAGCCCCTCTATGGCGTGAGTTTTTCTGGAAATTTCTGGTCCTATTTTTCCAAACTCCAACAATTATGTGCCACTATGGTGGTTCTCACTCAAATAAATGCTGGAGGAACTTTAGCCAGATTGGAAATCACTGGCACATTTTTTGGAGGTGTCCAGTTCTCACAACCTTCTGGAAGTTGATCCAATGGGCTGTACATAACTGGGATATTTCTCCCCTTACAGTTTGAGAAGTGGGTGCTAGGATTCCCGGGGGCTATTAATTTTAAGGGAGACATGAGGAAAGTCCTACTGACTTTTACAGTGGTTGCCCTCAAGTGTATCACTGCCAGGTGGTTGAGGCCAGACCCTCCTGAACTTGTGGACAGGATGAAAGGTGTAATATCAATAGAGGCTCTAATGGCCGGATTACACCTCAGATATGACCAACATGAGCAAAGATGGCAGGCTTGGGAGTGATGGCTTATGGCCCAGACACCTTGGGTCGGTCCGACACAAGATGCCTAACCCAAGACTATAACAGATTTTTGGTGGGACTACTTGACTACTCTGTTAAAATGGGAAAGATGAGTGGTACTGTAGACTATCTAATCTGGTTCAATGTCAGTTGGCATTAATCTGTATCCCCCTCCCCGGGTCGTGCCTGAAAATAGGCAGGATTTGTCTAGTGCACTTACCCGGTCAACAAAAACTAAATAAACAAATAAATAAAAAAATAAATATAATGGTGAACCATGGTGACTTTGGGGTTATGGCATGGGGGAGTGTTATTTACCTATTGGCCAAGTCAAATCTAATAGAAATTTTCATTTAACCATTTTATTTTAGGATCTCCTTATTTTCTTAATGGTTTTTGTTGTTCCCTTTTCATCTTGGCAATTTAATCCCAGAAATTTTAAAAATGTATGTACATCTTTTAGCTGAAAGTGAAAAATCTCTGTAAGGAGATTTGCATTCAGATTTGTTCATTTTACAGCCATTTGACCACCAGAGTCCATATTATATGTATGGATGGTCACAATATCTAACAAGACTGAAATCAGAGACTCTGACCTGTAAGACATCATTTTGTTTTTAAAACCATTGTCTTGGAAGCCATAGTCTGAATGAAATTGTATGAAATGCTGTATGATGCTCTTTCTCTTAATAAAGCTGAGTTTAAAAAAAAAGAAAATTAGTTTTCCACATGTGACCAAAAATATGTAACTCGTTCATGAATGAGTTTCTCCTTGGCACCGTGCTACCGGTTTAGTGAGGATTAAACATGGCGGCATTTTTGTTTTGATTTTTAGGGTTGGATTGAGCTTTTCGCACATATGGCTAACTGCCACTTTTTCCATTGGTGATGTCACAGTTTACAACGTGTAAATCCTGCCAGTCAGCCAATCAGAGATGAGTTTTTTTTCAGCCATGGTATAATATTATTTTTTAATGGGCTTGTTATGTATGTACAGTATGTATGTTATTACCTATTTTGGAAAATCAATAAAAAGAAGAAACAAGGAGAAAGATTTTCGTCTTAGCTTCCAGGTCTACCAGTAGAAGCCAGAGTCTCTTGTTGCATGTGATATGTGGGTGTGTGGTTGGTCTCCCTAGAAGCTAGAAGATAGTGTCCAGCTGTATGATTAAGGACCATAAGACCTCAATTAGGATCTGTGGTACATGCGAGGGGTAGGAAAATGGGCAGACTAGATGGGCCAGACAGTCCTTATCTGCCATCAAATTCTATGTTTCTTTGTTTCTATATTAAGATGTTGGTAAGGGATCTCATGTCTTGGTGGCATCTCCAGTATTTATTAGATTGCATAAGCTCCATTTTCTGAAGTACTTCTGGGGTGTGGGATCACCTGTTGAGAATTTCTTTTTGAATCAGTTGGTATCTCACATCTCACATCTCTGAACTCAGAGTGGGCACTTTTAAGCATGGTTGCCCAGTGTTCCTTGGAAATGGAGGTTTGTAGTTCCATTTCCCAGGTATCCTTGCATTTCAGAAATTCAGAGGCAAAGGGGGATATTATAAGTCATAGAGTCTGCCTCTCAGTCTGACAGGGTGGTCTATCAATTTTGTGAGTATAGCAATGAGGGGCTGCTTACTGAACTGTGTGTTGGTATGGGTTCTTTCAACATTCACAGCTCTAATCTTGAGAAACCACCAGAAGTCTGTCTTGGGGATGTTGAATTTACTGGCCAGGTTCATGAAGGAATCCAGGACTCCTGTCCATGGTTCAGATAGGTGGCCTACAGTAGTTATCCCCTTGGCCTCCCAGGATCCCCAACACATTGATTTGTTTCAAGGGGAGTAGCCAGGACTTTTAAACTTGTACTTGAGAATTGTTGGAACTGTTGCCTACTCCTCTGTTAACACAAACCAAATATGTACTCCACCCCCATTTCAGTCATCAGTATGTAGTAAGTCAATGGCCCTAACAGAATCAACAACATTTTATTTTATCAAACACCCACACTACCAATCAGACAGACGTTAGCTTGCTTTTAGTTGCAATATTTAAGGCATATTTTGATAAGCCTCTATATCATATCAAGGTAGCCAGCCTTACAGCAGTCCATCCACGCCATCCTTCATGCATACATACTCAACTGGGTCACTAAAACAATCACAGTCTCTAAATTTTGCACCCACACATCTTCCAAAGATCATTCATAACTCACACTAGAGCATCCAAGGAGAGGAAAAACAGTTCTTCAGATACATCAGGCTGTGCATGTTTTTTGCCCTGGCTAGAGGCTCATGTTGCCTCTGGGATTTCCAGATTGTGGTGCACTCATCAATGTACATTGATTATACCTGCTGACACTCATGTTAATTTCATATTATAAAATAGGGGTTGTGCCACAATGGTTCCTACTTTCTCAGGTGTGTAGTCTTCCAGCTTGTTGCTAAGTGAGGGTAATCCATGGAAAGGGGACATTTAATTGTTTTTGGTTCATTGATTAGCCATGCTTCAGATTTCATAAGTTGGACTTGATGTGGGGTTGGTTTCTAGTTGCAGCCAGAGTGGGTATTGTTTCCTATCTGAGGATAGCCAATACGGATTGTGTATGATCCCTGTTGATTGATGATTGGCCTATAACCATGGCAGGGCCCACCCTCTCTGCTTACCTGGGACAACAAGTTTCTATAAACTGAAATGTGGCTTCTTTCTCTCACACGGAAAAGAGGAAAAGAGCTTTTCAAAATGCAGGAAGGTTTTCTGTGGGTTAGGCACAGGGAGACTGTTCAGGTAAAATAAGGTTCTGGGAAAGTCCATCATCTTGTAGGCCATGATTTTGCCTCTGAAAGTGAGCTTGAGTATTTCTATCTGTAGAATTCTGTTTAAAATGCAGATAAGAGGGGCTTCGACTTGGGTCCACTGAGGAGTTTACGTTTGCAAGTTAAATGATGCCTAGGTATTTAATGTGATGAGGTGCCCATTTGGGACCCAGATGCCAAACAGAGGCCTCATTTATTAATGGCTTGAGTGAGAGGGCTTCAGTTTTGGTCCAGTTTAATTTCAGGCCTGGCAGCTGTCTGAAATCATTCAGGATATGAAGTGTTGCTTGAAGGGAAGTAGTAGTGTTTGATACTGCCAGTAGTAAGTTGTCCACAAGTGCTAAGATATGCTTGAATTCTTCCACACTGAATTCCCTCCAGCTCTCAGGATTGCTGAAGTTTGCACAGCAAGGGTTCCACTGCAATAAGAAAAAGTAAGGGGGGGGCAACCCTGTCTGGTTCCTCTCTTTATCTGGAAAGCAGGAGAGATAAAGCCATTAGTTCAATGGGCTTGTGCAACTGGATAAGATGTATGCTTGTGTGACTTCGATACATTGTGGCTGTTTGCCTCTCTATCCATGGGATATGCAACCCTGTAGGGGTAAGATGCAAGGAATCCTAGAGAAGGGTTCCCCCCATAGGTGCTGCTGGAATAATTCCCTTGGCTAAAGGTAGCTAAGGAAGAAGGCCAAAAAGAATACCCAAAAGGGTGTCGAGCATCGAAGAGGCAAGAAATCAGAATATATCGAGACTAGGAATTAAAGTGATAGACGTAGATGGAAATGACAGGAGAAGAATGACATATGATGAAGATGAAGAATGAAATGAAAGCAGACAAGATGCAGAAGGGTGGACTTCCTAAGGAGAGGGGGAACAGCTGGGGCCACCATCCTACTCCATCCAACAGTGGAACTAAACTACAGAACCTAAGGAAACACCAACCATGTCTAATATTATGACCATTGGCATGGAGGAGAGGAAAACCCCCCTTTGAGTAGGAAACCTCTGGGGATCCAAGGCCTAGGTCACCTTCCCTCCAGGCTGAAGGACATTTTGATTAGTGATGGCTCAGCTACTGCAATGCAGAGTCGAGATCAAGGGAGAAGGAAAATATTCTAATTTAGAGGAAGCTCTCGCTCTGTCCTTCTAAATGGACAGCTGTTGAGGGTTGCGAGTGATGTCTCTGCAACTAGATGCTCAAAAGCAAGAGAGGTAAGAGATGACTGCTGAGGCACTCTGCTGGCCTATGCGAGCCTAGACCAGGTGAACCAGAGGTGGCCTTGATGGAAAATAGTGTAGAGGGTGCCTTCAAACCCACTCGGGCAGCCAAAGTGGCTTTGATGATGAGAGCCTCATCCCTCACAGCTGGAAGCTGTAAATTCTACATCCAGAGATGTCACTTAGATGAAGGACGACTGAAGGTCCACCCCAAGCCATTCTCACTACGGGCCAGAGAGAAGGACCCCACCCCAAACTTCCCCTGTTCTAGACATGGACTTCATGGGTGCAGAGTGAGATTGTTGGCTACAGGCTAGCCCCAAGCCAAGGAGCAATGGGCATGAAAGGGATGTCTCCAAATGGAGAGCAGTTTGATGAGGTAGCATAAGACCCAATGAGAAGTATGCTTGATAACTGATGTGAGTAAGTAGACCCTGAGGTCGGACTGAGAGAAGGAGAACCAGACTTATGTCATGAGGAAGCTACCCTTGATTGGTAACTATGGGAATGCATGGCAACTGGGTCCACTGAAAGCCAAATTAGAAATGGATAGAATTGCCTGAAAGTAGGAGCAAGAGTGACTGGGTGAAGCCAGCAGCCAATGGTGAGGTAGGCAGTGTCAGGAGGACATCTGAATAGGTTTGACTAGAATGAGGGAATAGGATCAGAGGAGGAGATGAGTAGGCAGAGCGATATGCAGGAGGGAATATTAGGCAATGTGAATGAGTAGGGTATGGTGGTATACGGGGACATCAGGATAGGGAAGCCCCCAAAAGAAAGCAGAGATCAGAGAAGGAGAGGAATGGAGGGCAGAGGGAATGGGAGGAGAGCAAGAACAGAAGATGAGCAAATTGTCTGGCTATGAGAAATACAGTCCCAGTAATGAGACGCAGATGTGAACTAGCTATGTAATGCAGTCTGCAGGGCAGATTGAGCCTGCCATTGACAGCCAAATGAGGGGTATGATTTAGAAACATAGAAACATAGAATTTGACAGCAGATAAGGACCGCTTGGCCCACCCAGTCTGCCCATTTCCCTACCTATTGGATAAGCTGCAGATCCTAGTTAACCAGCAGCCTACTTCTTCCTACCCCCCCAGAATTGCCTTATAACTGTCCCATGCATGCTTGAATTCCACCACTGTTTTGACTCCACAACCTCCTCCGGAAGGGCTGCCCACATCATCCACAACCCTCTCTGAAAAAATACTTCCTTAAATTACCTCTGAGCCCCCCTTCTATCTTCAAATTGTGCCCCCTTGTTCTTGCACACCTCTTTCTTTGAAAGATGCTACCCTCTTGGACTTTGTTGATTCCCTTGAGGTACTTGAAAGTTTCTATCATGTCCCCCCCCCCTTTCCTCGAGGCTAGACATATTTAGCTCCTTAAGTCTCTCTTCATATGTCTTCCGTTGCAGATCCTGCGCCATTTTAGTTGCCCTCCTCTGGACAGCTTCCATCCTGTCTATGTCTTTATGGAGATTGGGTCTCCAGAACTGCACGCAGTACTCCAGATGGGGTCTCACCAGCTGTCTGTACAGAGGATAATAACTTCCTTGTTTTCTACTGGTGATGCCTCTCTCATGCATCCCAGTATCTACCCAACCCTCCTTGCTGCCCTCTCACATTGCTTGCCCACCTTTAGGTCATCTGATATAACTACCCCCAGGTCCCTTTCCATTTTTGTTGTTGTTAGTATCTCACCCCCCATTGTGTACTCTCTCCCTGGGTTTTTGTTTCCCAGGTGCATTACCTTGCACTTCTTAGCATTGAATCTAAGCTGCCATACATTTGACCATTCCTCTAACCTTGCCAAGTCCCTTCTCATCCTTTCCACCCCACCTTGTGCATCAACTCTGTTGCAGATCTTTGTGTCATCTGCAAAGAGACATACTTTTCCTTCCAGTCCCTCTGCAATGTCGCTTATAAAGACATTGAAGAGGACCGGTTCTAATACTGAACCCTGCGGTACCCCACTAGTAACCCCCTTTCTTCAGAGTGGACTCCATTTACTATTATCCTCTGTGTCCTATTCTCCAGCCAATTCTTTACCCAGGCTGTCATCTTGGGACCCACTCCCAGGCTGGCTAACTTGTATATTAATCTTTTGTGTGGGACTGTGTCAAATGCCTTGCTAAAGTCTAGGTAGGCCATGTCCACAGCCCCTCCCTGATCTACTACTTTGGTCACCTAGTCAAAGAAATCTATCAGATTTGTCAGGCATGACCTTCCCACGGTGAATCCATGCTGCCTTGGGTCCTGTGCCCCTCTGGCCTCTAGATACTCAACAATTCTTTCCTTCAGAAGTGATTCCATCATTTTCCCTACCACTGAGGTTAAACTAACAGGTCTGTAGTTTCCTGCTTCTGCCTTGCTCCCGCTTTTTGAAGGGGAATCACATCTGCCCTTCTCCAGTCCTCGGGTACCACCCCATTTTCCCATGATTTTTTAAAAAGGGTAGTCAGTGGTGTCACTAGTTCTACCCTTAGTTCTTTTAGAATTCTGGGATGAATCCCATCAGGCCCCATTGCTTTGTCCACCTTCAGTTTTAAGAGTTCTTTCAGAACCCTTTCTTCTGCAAATGGGCTGGTATCAACTTCTGTATCCAGAGTGTTTATACTGTTTGTTTAAGGTACCTCCCCCACTTCCTTTGTAAATACTGAGCAAAAATATTTGTTTAATAACTGCCTTTTCACAGTCACCCTCTGCCCACCCTCCCTCCCTTTATTAGGCCTCACTAACCCTCCCTTGGTCTTCCTTCACTCCCTGATGTACCTATAAAAGGTTTTCTCTCCCTTCTTAACTGAGTTGGCTATCTTTTCCTCGGTTTGGACTTTTGGTGTTCTGACTGCCTTCCCAGCTTCCTTTTCCTTTAACTGATACAGTTCTCTGTCCTGCTCCTTCTGTGATTCCTTGTACTTCCTGAATGCTTTCTTTTTCTCTTGAACCTTCACTGCCACTTCCTTTGAGAACCATAGTGGTTTCTTATATCATTTCATTTTGTTTATTTGCTACACACAAAGGCTTGTTACCTCTGTGATGGCAGTTTTTATTATTCTCCATTGTTCTTCCACCCCTCCTTCCTGCCCATTTGCTAGTGCATTCCTTAGGCACTCACCCATTTGGCAAAGTCAACCCTCCTAAAGTCCAGTACTTTTGCCTTTGTATGGCTTGACTCTATTGCTGTGTTTATTGTGAACCATACTGTTCGATGGTCGCTGGTTCCTCAGATGGCTACGCACTTTACATCTGTGATCCTCTTCATCTCCATTTGAGAGAACCAGGTCTAAGATTTCTCCTCTCAAGTGGACTCCAATACTAGTTGTCTCAAGGCATGCCCCTGTAGGGCATCTAGAATAACCCCACTCTTCAAGTGGCTGCTGCAACTGCACTCCAGTTAATATCTGGCATATTCAGATCACCCATCAGCAATATCTCCCCTTTTTCTGCCATTCTAAGTATTCTTTCTTATCATTTCCTTGTCCATTTACTCCCCCTGAGAAGGGGGTCTGTATACAACTCCTGTGCAAATTGTGGTGCCATTGCCGGTCTCCAAATTTACCCACAGTGCTTCTTCTCTTCCCTGTTTTCCCTTTTGTTCTGTTGCTTTGATTCCTTTCCTTATGTAAAGAGCTACTCCTCCTCCTCTTTTACCCTCCCTGTCCCTCCTGTAGATAGTGTATCCTGGTTTGTTTATGTCATAGTCATAGTTTTGTGTGTACCATGTTTCTGTGACTGCCACAATATCCAGATGTTCCTCCTCCATCAAGGCCACTAATTCAGGAAGCTTGTTACTCAGACTATGGGCATTGTCATTGTTTCCATTTTTGATGGCTTTACCTTCTTTTGCAGCATCCTCCACTGACCTTTCTACCTCAGCCTTTTTCTCATTTAGTACCCTGTTTTGTAGGGAGAGGCTGGGATTTTCCTGCTGTTTATCAGTGCCTCCCCCCCTTGACTAGTTTAAAAGCTTGCCAATGAAGCATTTAAACCAATTGCTCAAAAGACTTGTTCCCTTCCTGGACAGATGCAGACCATCCTGCCAGTATAAGCTGGTGTCCCTCCAGGTAGAACCCCAGTCCCCAAGAAAGCCAAACCCCCATGCTCCACACCATTTTTTTCAACCATTCATTAAACTGCATGGTGCAAAGTACCCTCAACTCACTCATGCCATTGACAGGAAGCACCTCAGAGAAGGATATTGTGTGTGCTACTTGTCTTAGGTGCCTCCCCAATTCTACAAAGTCCTTCTGCACTGCCCTAATCACATGATGAGCCAAGTCATTTGTCCCTAGGTGGACAATGATGTCCAGCTCAGACTCCCGTGCAGCTGTTCTTGTGATCCTGAGGATGCGATTCCTGTCTCTCCAAGCCATGGCACCAGGCAGGCACCTTACTTCATTGACGGCCAAATGAGGAGTATGGATTGAGAACAAGGAAAGCAAAATGAAAAAAAGTTGAGGAGACTCAGCCAGCTGGCACAGACATGGTGGTAGCAATGCAGGCATTGCACTATACTGGTTTAAGGAGTGGTGCTAGAGAAAGGGTAGACAAAGAAAATGATGAAGGCTGAGGAAAAACCAGAGAAATGCAGTGAAAGGGTAGAGGGCAGACCAAGGACAACCCAAGGAATGAAGAACAATAGGAAATGAGAGTAAAGAGGTAGGAGATAGAAGGGCAGTAAATCCCCACAATAAGGCAGGGCAGAGGAGGCACAAAGCAGAAATGAAGAGACTGATGTATTGAGCACATAAAAGAATTAAAGTACCTGCGGCTGAGTGCCGCCGACGTGGGAGCCCATGATGAGCAAGCTGCAAAAGCGACAGCTGCCCAGGGGAAATGCAGAAGCAGGGAACTGGAGGAGAAATGGCAAGAGATGGAGAAACCCACTGCGATGACAGAAACTACAAGGCAGGCAGAGCTGCTACCGGCAGTAGCAGCAGGGAATCAAAATGCAGTGTGAGGAGGAGGTGCTCCTGAAGAGCGAACCGAGGCTCATCCTGGAATGGGAGGGAAGGAGATCCTATGCACAGCATGGCAGCACACAGTGACAGTGGAAGCAATATCACTGAAGGAGGTCCAGGTCAAGTGGAACAACTAGGAGGAAGTGGAGTTCCAGAGGAAGTCAGAGTGTGCTCCTCCAATGCTGATGGGAACATGTGGATAGCACCAAAAGCCAGCAGGAAAAGGAACAGAGCATCCCTGGAGCAGATACAGCACAGAGCTAGGAAGTGGGCAAGGAGGAAGGAGAGCGAAGCAAAGAAGCATAGCTGAAGAGTGGCAGTAACTGCAGATCAGGAGGGGCTGAGAAGAAAGGCAGGAAATGAAGTAGGGATGGGGGAGACAAACAAATAAGGAAGGAGAAGCAAGGAGCAAGGGGCTGTGAAGGAGAATGACCAAAACAGAAGCTACCCAAATGGGAGAGTGAGCCAGCAGCTGTAGCGACTGCAGGAACAAGGGCGGAAGGGGGAGAAGTGGAGAGCGAGGAAAAGCAGCACCTCCTGTCACAATGAAGACAACAAATGAGGACTGGCCTGGAGGAGGGCCTCTTAAGGCCTGGTTGGGGGAGTGGTTTGTTGCTCCACCCATTGAACTCCGTCCAGCTGTGAAGGTGAGCCTGATACCCATCTCATGCACAGCCCAGTATAAGTAGTCCCATTCTACAGAGTCAAAAACCTTCTTTATATCTATGCCAGCTATCAGAGCAGGGGAATCACTCCTGGAGGATGTCCATATGAAATGTTTTGCTGCTCTGATGTCCATGGTCATATAGCCTTTAATAAAGCCTGCTTGGGGATAGTCAATGAGGTGAGAAATGTGGTCTTTCAATATGGTTGCCAAGATCACAGTCAAGATCTTTACATCCACATTCAGTAGTGATATCTGGTGATAATTTGATACTAACTGCTGGTATTTACCCAGTTTGGGCAGTAGGGCTCCGGTTTTAGTGTGTGGGAGACTCCCTTTAGTAAGGGATTCTGAAAGAGTAGCCTGAAGATGCTTGTCCACAACTGGAACCAGTTTGTGGTAAAACTCAAGACAGAAAGCCATCAAGCATAGTAGTTTTCCACTTAGGAAGGGCCTTAATTACAGCTCACGCCTCCAGTTTCATAATGGGGGAATCTAGCTTGCCAGCTTAAGTGGCAGAAAGTTTAGATAGTGCCAAAACCTCTAGGCAATGCTTTAGACTCTGAGGCCAGGCTCCTTCACGGCGAGGAGTAGAGCTCTATGTAAAAGCTTAGGAAGGCATCTGAAATTTCCTTAGCCTGCGTTATTACACAGCTTGCTGGTAATTGAAGAGAGCCTACATTGTTTGCTGCTTGCTGAATCTTTATACAGTAAGCTAGAAATTTGCCCACCTTCTCACCTGATTCCCACTATTTATAGGCCATACTCATCACCGCCTTCTGAGCAGCTGTAGATATTTGGGAGTTTATTTTGAATCTCAACAGTAGCACGTCCCAGTACATTTGTGAGGAGTGGGTTGGAAGAGTATCATATTCCTGCTCTTTCTGTTTAAGAGCTTGTTATAGCTCAGTGAATTCTTTAGCTTTTGGTTTTTTAATATGGGTTGCATAGCTGATAGTCCTCCCTCTTATGTAAGCTTTTAGAGCATCCCATAGGACTGTCTGAGATACTTCTGGAGATTTGTTAGTGGAGAAAAAGAATTCTATCTCCTTTATAACCCACTGCTGAAAGTCTTTTTGAGACAATAGAAACATATCAAGAGACCAGTGTGGAGATTTAGGAGCCCATGGTCCTACCCCGAGTGTGATGTGTACATAGGCATGGTCTGAGATTATAATAGACCCAATAGAGATATATTCCACCTTGCACATTACCTTTGTGGACAGTAGGAAGAAATCAATTCTGCGACTCATGTTGTTGGAGGCTGAATGAAAAGTAAAGTCTCACCCTGTGGGGTAGAGACTTCTCTTCGTGTCCGTTTACTTGCATTCAGATGCCAGGTCATGCAAGGCTTTCCTGTCTTTAGTGAGAGCACTTGCATGATCTCTGAATCTGTCTGTGATAGGGTCCTAGACTTCATTGAAGTAACCCCCAATTCAAGTCTATCCTCTTGCTCATACATGACTGCGGTTTCTTGGGCAGATTCGGGGGACAAGGTGTTAGAATCAGTGTTGAGCCCATAGACATTCCCCAGAAAGAGTGTGTCATAATTAATAAGGACCTTTGTAGCAATCACATGCCTTCTTTAGAATAGGCTGTCTTCAGAATCATCACCTTTAACATTTTGTGGAAGAGAATGGCCACTCCTCTAGCCTTTGTAGACTATAAGTTCCCAAATATTGTTTCACCCATTCTCTAGAAAATTGTTGAGTTTCTGTAATGAGCAGGTGAGTTTCCTGGAGGAAAGCTATATTGCAGTGCTTTCCAATAGATGTGTTAGCACCTACTTTCTTTTAATGGATGAATTTAGACCCTGGACATTCCAGGAAATTAATTTAGCTAGCAATAAGACATGACAGGGTGTGCAATATGCTATATTTACATACACGTGTGGTGCATTGTGAAGCATAAGGTTGCAGACCGTATGCCTTCAATCACCTGGGAGATGCAGTGATATACCATCATTTTATTTATTAATTTATTAGCTTTTGGTAACCAGGTAAGTGCATTAGGCAATTGGACCTACCTATTTTCAAGCATGACCCAGGAGAGTACAGAAATGAGTGCAGAATACAGAGATACAAAATCACAGTGAGCATTAACAGTAGAAAATGGTACAGTATGACAACAAGGACCTCACACAGGAGGCTCAAGGTACAAATCATCATTAATCATATATGTCACCCACGTAGAAGTGTGACAAAGGAAAAGCACATAAATTAAACCTGTACTGGACCAACACAGTGGGGCCAGACTAAGTGGATTACATTCAGACAATGGACACCCAGAGAAAAAAGGTAGAGAAGCAAAACCAGACCACTGAGTAGTGGAGTTAACACAGAAGTTGACAGGACTTGCTACAAAAGGAGGTTAAGAGCATTTGCAGATACCATGTGTCCTTAGGTAAGAGAAGAGTGCTTTCTTGAAAGAGTCATGAGAAGAGGAGCCCCTAACCTAGGGAGGAATAGAGTTCCAGAATTGGGGGGCAAAGTGGGAGAAAGCTTGTTCTCCCATTCTTGTAGAGCAAGGGGGAACAGAGAGTAGAGGGAAGGCAGAGGACCTCAAGGAGTGAGAATAAGTCACAGGATATAACGTAGCTCCAAGAGAGTTGGGTCTGGGGATATGGGTAAGAGAGTCAATGACGCATCCAAGGGTGTAGGAGCACAAGTCATTGGGAGCCAGCCAGTTTAAGGAGGAGTAGAGAATATAGTGGTGGGTGAGTCAAGGAGCAGACAGGGCAAATCTACAGATGTTATATGTGACTTCCCACTTGTGGACAGCATTAACATTAGCCTGGGACAGGACAGGTAGAGCATATTTAAGCTCCAGGAGGAGGATGCCCTGGGCTATAGAAATCCTCACAACGGGGGTTAGTGAATGGCGAACTTTGTAGGTGACTCCAATCTTCATGTTAGTATGTTTACAGACATCATTTATATGAGAGGATAAATTTAAAGATGGGTCAAGTGTCATGCCCAGGTATTTAAAGGAATCAGTATTTGATATTACGGATCCATCAAGGCAATGGACCTGCAGACTGGAGGTTATCGTTCTTGACTTTTCTGGTTGATCCGAAGAGCATGGCATTAGTTTTGGGTAGGTTAAGGATCAGCTGATTCAAGGTGAGCCAGGATTGGACGATTTGGAAGGAGGATGATATTTGATCACTAATGTCAGTGACAGATTTAGAGGCAGAGAAGAGGACCAAGTCATCAGCATACATGATGGTCTGGCAGTGAATAAGAAAGGAAGGGATATCATTAATGAAGAGAGAAAAGAGCAAGGGACCAAGTATAGAACCTTGGGGGGCACCACAGGGGAGGGCTGCTGAGGAGGAGAGGACTTTATTGAAGGTGACGGCTTGTGTACATTTGGTAAGATAGCTGTTAAACCATGACAAGGTGGAGCCAGCAGCACCTAGCATTTGGAGTTTCCTTAAGAGAAGGGGTTGTTGACCAGGTCAAAGGTTTTTGTAAGGTCTATAAAAATAGCTTCTGTAAGGAGGCCATTGTCCATGTTCTTCTTGATTTCACTCATAAACAGAGTAAGGGCTGTGGTGATGCTATGTACTGGCCTAAAACCATGTTGGACAGGAGTCTGGATTTTGAGCTTTAGGAGATGAGAAGAGACCTGAACGTGGATTAGTTTCTCGAGTAGTTTGCTAAGAGTAGGTAGAATGGCAATAGGTCGATAGTTCGACAAGATCTTGAGGTCACCTTTTTTGAACATGGGGATAGTCCTCACAGTTTTCTAGACCTGCAGTATAGTAGAGGAGGAGATGGAAAGGTTAAAGTGTCTAGTAATAGATGTGGCTAGGAGAGGGGCTGCCAGTCTAAGAATCCTGGGTTCAATGCCATCTGGACATGCACTACTGTGGATTGGAATAGATTTAAGTAGTTTCAGGACTTCCAGATGAGAAATGGGGGCAAGAATCAGTGGAGGGGTAATGTCATTAGAGTCCTGCTCTGTGACAAATGGGGATTGGGCTAGGAAGGGAGATGTCATGGGAAGCTTAGTAAAGAGGGAGTTGAAGGCATTGGCTATAGTGGAGGGGTTATTACAGTTGATATCATTTACAATCATCTCTTTGGGAGCCTCAGACCTATTACTCATTTATTTGGGACCAGTACCTTCTTGGGTCGGATGAAGAGGAGTGAAGGAGCTAGCGGTAGTAGTTGCTTTTTGCTAAACAAATCTCTCTCTCTCTCTCTCTCTCTTACAGACATTATGCAGAGCATGATACTTCTCATAATCAGAAGGAAGAGAGGAGGATTTCCATGTAGACCATAGTTTGACCTTCTGCTTCAGTTGTTGTAATAGAGGATGCCTAAGCCACTTTGTGGTTTTGCCCCTTACCCTACATGTGATGATTGGGATATGTCTCTTCTGTAGAGAGAGAGAGAGTAAGGTGCTGTTGAAATATTCAGCCGCACTGTTACTATCATTAGTGACAAAGATGGGGGACCAGTCAACTTGATGCATGTCCTGAATAAGTGAAATTGGATCAAGTAGAACAAAATTAGAGAAAGTTAGCACTTTGGGTGGATATGAAGGGGGAGAGGCATCCCATACACAGTAGACAGGGCAGTGGTCACTGATCAAGTCAGGGAGTACACTGACTGAAGCAAGTCTGTCTTTTCTGTTTGTTAGTACCCAGTCTATTAGAGTTCGACTGGACCCATTAGCAGCAATCCTTGTGGGTGCCTGGATGAGCTGAGCAAGGTTTGCTTTGCTGATAGTTGATGCAAGATGAGAGGCGCGTTAGGGCCAAGCCAGTCAAGGTTAAAATCACCCAGGCATACCATTTCATTTTTTGATGTCACAATAGGTATTAGGTCAATGAGTTCCTCAAGACCAAGTTTGCTATTATGAGGGGGTAAGCATACATTAAATATGTGTAGTTTCTTTGAGCCTCCCAGGAGTAAGAGAGAGTGTAGTACTTCACAATTATTCAGATTTTGTGTAGGTATAAGGGTGACACTTAGATGGGCCTTATAGAACAGTGCTAGACCGCCTCCTCTTCTGGAGGTGAGATGGTCAACACAAAGTAAGTTGTAACCCTGGATAGAACTTAAGGAGCTAGGGGTAGAGGGCTTGAGCCAGGTTTCACACATAGAGCTAGTAAGTCAGGGTTATTTACTTGAACCCAACTTTGTAGTTCAGAGAGATTAGCAGTTAGACTCCTGATATTGAGATGAGCTATGCTTAGACCTGGAGACTGTGGTAGCGTATGGGTGAATATGAATATGGGGGCAGTTATTTGACTTCCAGGGCCTGGCTTGGTCTCAATATTGCCAGATAGGGTTAAGGATAGGGTAATGAGCCAAGCAGTGGCAAAAATGTAAACATGCAAGATTTTCACCCAGAATAGATATGCTTCATACATAAAAGTACCTAATTAGAAAATCAGTAACTTTATAACTAAGGCTCCTAAATGGTACTGCTCCTGCAGTTTTAAGCACTAACATATTTGAATAGGCAATTTATTAGTGGGAGCAGGGGAGTTGGTAGAGTTGGATACAAGGATTTGTCCCAAGAAGTCTATGGTCAGTAGGGCTAACAAAACGAGGATACAAAAACAAGCATTCCAGATTTGGAGTAGGTAATTTTAGTAAAAGAAAGACATTTGGAGTGCAGGCTTTTGGTGAAAGCATCTCAGTAGAGCAAAACTAGCATAACTACTCCTAAAATCAGGGAGAACAGAGGGAATATCACACTCAAGTGGCAGTAGAAGATATCCTGCAGATGGTAAAGTAAGGAGATATATTAGTTTGCCTTGCAGACGGTCAACATACGTGATTTAGCTACCTATAAGTTTCAGGACAGCTAAGGGTGGGAGGGTATTGGTGCGGGCGGGGAACACTTAGAAGCAGAAACTGTAGCCACTAAGCCCGAGTCTTCCCTGAAACCCACAGCCAGAATGCACCTCTGACTTTTCACCGGAGTGCACACAGCACAGATTTCAATCTGTTACACAGTGCTCCAGCTACAAAACAAGCTAAGCATCCATTTGGTTTAAAAAATCTGTATTTCAGTTGGCTGTTGGAGCACAAATGCATCCATTCAGTTTAAAAAATGTGAGTTTCAGTCAGCCGTAGGAGCAGAAATACGCCTGTGAGCTGCTGTGTGACTCAGTCGGAGCCTAAACTTATTTAGCTTATTTAATGCACACCCTGAAGTGTCTTATTGCACTTATAACATGGACTTGTAGGTAGTAAATGTGTCTTGGACTCACAATGTAGTAGATAAAATATAAATATGTATGTAGATTTATTGTAAAATAGTTTCCCTGCCTGTTGGAACTTCAGTTAGTTTCTGTTTTGAGTTTTTGGGCTTTTGTCCTGCTGTGGGCTTCCATAGTTGTACTTGTATAATTACACTGTGTTTCTGTTCTCCCCCTTCATCCACCACCACAATGATTTCTGTTAAAACAGAGAATTATTGTGCAGGCAGCAAGGAGAACAGGAAGCAGAAAAAGAAATGATCAGTGCTATGAATGTCTATGTTGTTACTGTGCAGAGGTTAAATGGAGTTTTCAGTTGATATCGGTAGTTTGAGTGGCAAGTGGGATACAGGCCCGTGGTGCTGTGGCAGTGATAGAGCACAATTGTCCATTTTTTTCCTGTGAGAGGAGTGAAAAAAAAAAAGGTTTGCCCTGTAATTTGTACACGTATTCCTTATTGTTGTCAACTGAGAGTGTGGGAGCGGGGAACTGTTACTGCTGCTGCAGGTGTGAATGTCAGCTCTCAAGATGACTAACATAAAAAACAAACAAACAAAAAAAACAAGAATATCAGTGGAACTAACTTTCATATTGATTTCTTTGGATGTTCTGTGAATTGTTCAGATGATGGGGGGTTTGGGGTTGAAAAAAAAATTAAAGAATGTGTTGTTTTCTGGTTGGCTTTTCCTATGTGGTCTAGAAAGTAAAAAAAAATGGCTACCAAGTAATTTTTAAAACTCGGTTGTGGAGTGAATATGATGAGGCTAAGTACCAGGATGACCATGCAGCAGGCTAAATTGCAGCATGGTCATGTGATGGAACTTGGCAATCATGCTTCTTTATTTTAGTTACCCATGTTATAATATGAAGCAGGGGGAGCTGATTTGGCAATATTATTTGTGGCTGCATTCTCAAAACTGAGGGGTCATAGCAGGTAATCTGCATAGGGTGGTGTAGCCAGATGGTTGTGGGTGACTTAGGGCAGGAGATGAGTAAACCAAATGCTTCCCAATGGGTACTAAGTAGAGATGCAGTGAGCTTTAACTCTATGGGCGGATATGCACAAAGTTGCCAAATTCCTCTCTGTGGAGCAGTTCGTGAAATTGTCCCAAATTAACCAAAATTGACCATTTGTGACTTCACCTTGCTTTTGGGACTTCTAAGTGCAAATTGCTCTCAAAAAACCTAAATCAAGTAGAGGGCACAAATAGGGCATCTCCAGCACCACCCCTGATCTATCGATAGGAAATCCCCCAACACCACCCTGATCTATCGCTGGTGTCTAGCGGTCACTTCCACCGATCACCAGCCCCAGTTTAAAAAAAAAATATATATATATACACATTTATAACAAAAATCCTTGGTGTCTAGTGGACTCCCCCACCCTGCCAACTGCTGGTTCCAATAATATTAATAAAAAAAATCCAAATACCTGGTGTCTAGTGGACCCCCCACCCTGCCGATCGGCAGCCCCACTAAAAAAAAAAAAACTAAATGCCTGGTGTCTAGTGGACCCCCCCCACCTTGTTGATTGCTGGCCCAAAGTATAAAAAAAATGAGGAAATCCCTGCTGTTTAATGGACCCCCCACACTGCCGATTGCCAGTCCCAAAAAATTAAAAAAAAATGGAAATTCCTGGTGTCTAGTGGACCCCCTGACCCCCACCCCATCAGGTAGTGCTCACCTCTGGCCACCACTCTGCTTCTCCATGGCTTCCATACTCCCTTGATCCAGAACGGCCACTGGTACAGCCCTGCACTTACCTCTGAGGCTGGCAGCCAGACTGACTTCTGAATGAATGAGCGTGTGCTTGTGCAAGCACGCGCTCATTCATTCAGTCAGTCAGCCAGCTCATCATTGTTGGGGATGTTTTTCAAGGGGCTAGAGAAGGGAGCAGGACTGTTTTGGCCAACTTCTGGGGGGGCAGGATGGGGGGTAAGGTGTTCCCTCCAGGTTCATAATGTTGTTTCCCCCCATCCTCCCTCCGTGGATGACAGAAGCAGCTTCCTTTCCTTCACTAGCCCCCTGAAACACATCCCCAATAAGGACTAGCTGGCTGGCTGACTGAAGTCAGTCGGACCACCGGCCATGGAGGTGAGTGGAGGGCTGTGCCGGTGGCTCGCTTGGAATCAGGATGGGGTCATGGGGGAGAGGAGTAGTGGCTGGAGATGGGCACTACCTAATAGGGTGGGGAGGCAGGGGGGGTCCACTATTAGACACCAGGGATTTGTAATATTGTTTATTATTATTGGGGATGGTGATTTTTGGGGTGGGGGCCCTCTAGACACCATGGATTTTGATGAGTTTTTTTATTATTGGGGCCTGTGATTGGCGGGGTGGTGGGTTCACTAGACACCTAGGATTTAGATTATTATTTTATATTTCTGCCAGCGATCAGCCAGGGGGAGGGAGGAACAGTAGTTTTTGGGAAAGTGTGGAATTTTACATGTGAAATTCCACACTTTGGCCATTGATCTGTGCTCCATGAATTGTTGAATTTCGCAAATTGCGCTCCACAAATTGAGTGCAATTTGTGAAATATTTTGCAGGGCAGAATTTTGTCAACTTTGCACATTTCTAGTACTGAGTGACTTTACCAGTGAACTACACTTCTGCATGTTAAAAAGAGCAATGGCAGCCAGCCTGGTGGCTCTGAGGGTTGAGGCACTGGATGCTTTACCTTGAGCCATGTTGGCATCCCAGGCTCAGGAATGTTATTGGGTCATTAGAGAGACCACATGGGGGGATGGAGGGAGCAGAACTGAGCAGCCAAAAGGCAACTCTCCTCTCCCAAGGTGGTCATTGTCCCCTCGTAGTTTCACTTTCACTGGGTGGAGGCCTAGTGGGTAGCACAGGCAGGAGGGGGGCAGCAGCGTAGTGGGAGGGCACCTCAAGGCATGGCGTATGCATGCCTCCACACTCGTGGGCACACCCAGGCACGGGAAAGGGGGAAACAAGTAGAAAAAACTGATAAAAATCTATATATATTTAAAAAAAAGCAATGGCACAAAATAATGCCATAGACCATCATCAACATCTTAATCACTTTATATGGGTGTAAGTGTTGCAACAGGCACATCATCCATTTAACATATTGAGGAAACAGATTACGATAAAGTCAAAAAATATTTTTTTCCCATAGAAATTCTTATGCTCTTTGTGGCTGGACAGGCTGGGTTCAATTTAACCCTACCCCACCGACCCCCATCATCTCCTACCAACCAGGCATGGACTTCCTCCATGGCAGTGTCAGGAGGGAAGGGCTGTCCTCACCCCCCACCCTAAGTACACATACTAAGTTCAGCTCCTGGTGTCCTGTTGGTGAGGCAGGTGAGGGATCAATAGGTAGGGCATTATGTTAGCCTGCCTGACACCGTTTTCTACCACTTTCTGCTCTTCCCCATGCTGGGGCATACTTGTCAACATGTGCATGTGGAGGCACGCACATGCTGCGAGTCCTACAGCACCTCCCACTTTCTGCCCCTCCTTGACCAACTCTGCACCAGACCTCCTCCTGGTGGCATTCATTTGGCAGAGCCAGCAGTCCTCCCTTCCCAGGAGAAGTGAGCGGTCCCTTGGATGCTCGATCCTTCCTGCCCCCATCCAACCCCTGGCAACTCCACAGTCCTACAACTCAAAACTGGTGTGGGGCAAGGTGACAAATAATTGTTCTTGCCTGGTATGCAGCCAGACTTAGGAGGGTGCTACGGAGTGTAGGGACCGGTGAGGGTGAACATTCTTACAGCCAGTCCAAATGCCAAATGAATAATGAATCCCTGTTATCTCTGCTGACCATCTGTTTGTGGTTGCCAAAATGTAGAGGAGTATTACCTCTCAGGTTCTTGTTGGTCAGAGGCTAACAGAACAGACTATAGACAAATGGCATCAGTGAGTAATAAACAGATTTATTACACAAAAATCAGAATAAAGCCCTACACGGACTCTTACCTAGGTAGATACCAGAAGCCAGAGTATTCCCTATACCCTGGGATATACGAAGATGGACTCAGGGCGAAAATGTCTTACAACAGTTCTTATACTGAAGATAATTACTATGCTAACAAATTCTTTCTACACACTTTAGAATTATTTATTTATTTAGATTTTGTTTACCAGGTAAGCCCTCTGAGACCAGAGATCCCTTTTTCAGGGGTGACCCGGGGTTGAGTAAAACCAACCAATTTACATTGGGATACAGTAAGACAGCTTCAAAATATAATTACAGACAAGCCCTTTTGGCCAAAATGCTAGGTGGCTTCTTGGTATCGAAGATATACGTTCATAGTAAAGTCAGCTAAAATTGTGAATATAAAGGGTTCTCACAAATCGTAGAAAACAAGTGTGGTGTTACATAAATCTTCTTGGTGGTAGTGTAGGCATACATAAGACCTCTCAGATGATCACAATATGTGTTAGGATCAGAACACAGTAATACATCATTAATATATTGCATATATCTTTCCAAAGAATCATAGCAATAATCTCATTGATTGTTCCTGATACCTTATTCTTATATGGCAGGTGCCTACATCCTAATAGGTTAGTATCGATCATACCTTGTGTTGGAACCATGATTAGATAATACTATAGGTGCTGTCAAGGATATACTATAGGTTTCCAATATAGGTCAGGGGACCAGGTCTAACACAACAATACTGTTTAGCTACTTTGGCAAGAAGTGAACAGTTACCAGCAGTGCAAGTGTTCGGCAGAGGATTTGATACAATAGTTGCTCCAGTCCTTGAAGCCTGCAGAACAGTGTCCCAATGTACTTGGGCCACATCAGGATGTTTGCAGTGCTGTTTGCTGAAGATGAGGTTGTGGGTTCGATGCTGGCCCTCCAGAACTATGTGGTGAGTTGTTGTCCAGTAACAGCTTTGGAAGGATTGATCACTCTGGTGGGAGGAGAAAAGTTCATAGCTGAAGATTCAGTCACTCAAGCTCTGGATCCATGGATTTTGCTTTGGTGTTGGGAACAAGTGTGAGGTTGTTGTTCATCCAGCCTGGGGTGACCCACTGCAGATTTTCATTGTCTCCCTGTCTTCCTCTGCCACTGCTCCAGAGTTTCTGACCTGGTGGAGGGGGCATGAGAGTAGGGAGAAGTATCCATCTGGATACTGTCTTTAGGATTGTCTTTCTGTTTCATTGTGGCTGAACTTTTCCTGGCTGTAGTTAGTGTCTCCCTGACACCCCATGTCCTCTGCATGAAGGCTTTGAATTCTAAGGGTTTGGTTAAGTTGTGGTACATTCCGTTCCTCTCGATTTTGAATACAGCTAGGAAGGACATTCTGTATCATACTCCAATTTTCTGGAGGGAGTGCCTCATGTCAATAAAACCTGACCATTTTTTATTACATTTGACTAAGTAGTCATGATACGTGGTGACACAATGCCTATGCCATATGAGTGGCCCCTTTTTTTTTCTGGTAAGCTGAAGTAATCATTCCTCTGTAGTGTAACAGAGGAAGAGGGTAGGTATCAGTATAGGCTTCTCTCCCACTTTAGATCTAGGTTTCATTGACTGGTGTGGCCTCTGTATCTCAAGGGGGCAATTTTTGAGTTGGAAAATATATGTTGGCAGGTGCAGTACAACCTCTTCAGCATCCTCCGATACCCCAGTGATTGTAAGGTTATTGCACATCCCTCTGCACTTTAAATCCTTCAGTTTGTCCTATAAGAGGGCAATTTCAGAATTTAGGATCTGAAGTTCTGTGTTCTGCCTGTCACTCTGTATGTCCAAAAGATGGAGAGTGCCCTCTGTATCGAAAACCCTCAAATTCAGATTTTCCATCTTGCTATCAAGGGTCAAAATGGCATTTTTTTTACTCCAGACACTTACTGTAAGATGCATTTGAGCATGTCTTGAAATGCATGATTGACTGCAGCACCCACATTCACCATAGTCCCACTTATCGCCCTACCAGCCATAACTCTACAAATTTTCAAAAAATGTTTTCATGGAGAAATGTCAGCTTGTTCTCAGAAATTGTTTTATTTTCCATTCCAGGACATAAATAGTAGTGAAAATCTTAGAGTTTTCTTGTTAAAAAGCACTTCTTAAGATTTTTATATTTATTAGTAAAAGTCCAAGGTAGCAAGCTGACATTGCAAGTGGGCATCTTGGAAATGGCCAAACTGGAAGTTGGGGGATTAGTGTTTTAAGTAGGGATGGGCTACCCATCAGGTAACTGGTTTAGGTAGGTTGGGCATTAGCATTTTTTTGATTTGGTAGGGTAGTTTGGGTAATTTACTACCCTACCCAACATAACAGTATACTTCATGGGTCCGGTAGTTTGAGGCAGGTAATGGGTTACCTAACCTAACCTGGACCCACTCCCTATCCCCGATCATATAAATTAAAAAAATCATGTGAATAAGGTAATCATGGCACTCATCACACACAAGGAAAAATTGAAGGCCAGAGTCCTGGTATCTTGTAATCAATTTCAGTTCTTTACTTGATGAAAACAGTCCCTTCTGGGTTCAAGGATCGCCAGTGAGGTCACAGATAAATGGATGAAATTAATTATTAAAAAATCGACGGTGACACAAAAAGAGAGTGAAGAGGAACTGATAGCCAAAGAAGGAATTCTCCAAACATTTTGAGCATCAACACTTTGAGCTGTTTAAAGCAGTCCTACATAAAGAAATCAAATATCAGGACACAAAAACAAGTGTCACTAAGAAACATAAGTTTACAAGGGATGGAAATGATTACTTAAACGGACACATCTTCAGTTGGCCCAAAAGAAACAGTAATCAAAATAAAAAGTGACAATACCCCCAATAAAAAGGCAAAGGTATGATTTGAACCTGTATCCATCCTAAGAAATACAACAGGGAATATATCTACTGGATCAGGGGTGACCAGTGCATCTGAGACCAGCTGTAACAAAGACTCAGACCAGTCAGATTTTTTTTTTAGAGCAAAGGCTACCATGACCATAATGGCCCACTTGGGAATGACATCAGAACAATGAAACCCAAAAACACACTGTTACAGTGACAGTCACTGTAATTGTCTATTTTCACTGACGCAGCTTTCTCCCAGTGTTCTGCCCCCTCCCCAACACAGCTCCAACCTGGAGTTGATTATAATTAAATATGGGAGTTTTGGGGGGCAGAGCCCCCAGCAAAAAACACTTTCTTTTGTGACGGCACAGTACCAGTGTCAGTATTGTGCCATCGCTGTGCGGAACATCAGCGGATTTGCTGTCAAGCTCAAGCGGTGCTTCCCTACGACAAGGCAAGAGAAAGAGCTAATACCAGCTACGGGTAGAAGAACAAGGAGAGGAAAATGGGAGTCATGGAGGCCAGGGATGGCAGCAGCAGAAGAGGAGAGGATTAGAGGAAACCGAGAGTCCTTGGGACAATAACATTATCAATTTGCCCATTTATATTCTACAGGAATGAGAAGTAATTGTCCTCAATAAGGGACTTTCCTTTATACCTACCACTGACCTAGACTTTTTTGAAACTGTCATTGATCTACATAGATTGCGCAGAGTGTTAAGTCTAAGGTGTTTTTACCATAAAGAAATAGGCATGGGTGGATCACCAGATGTTAATACAAGTGTTGTAGAGGCACATGAGTATACAGAAGGGATGGAATGTATTCCTACTCAGGAAGTATTGGAAGTATCGTCAGAATTTGAACAAGGGGAGGGGGGGCAGCCATCATTTGAAAATGGAGGGGAAGTTATTTCCAGTACTAGGAGGAAACCCAGCACTTTCTGTCCACCCCAACCCCATGTGGTAACTACATTCCAGAAACTGTGTGAACAGGAATTAGAGAGAATGAGGCAGGAAAATGTTGTGCCACATTTTAGTATGATGGTTCTTTAGAAGTTAGCACTTATGACACTTATGTTATAAATGTATCTGTTACTATGTGTGGTCTTCAGCCTGCGGTACTTACTAAACTTGTACTGATTGTTGATCATCTGTATTGTATCCTTTTTAGACTTGTACTGAATGTTTATTATCTGTATTGTATCTTATCTTTAGCCTTGTTTTTTGCACTGGATATCTGTCATTATGTCTTGTACCACCTGGTTGTAATCCTCCCAGGTCATGTCTGAAAATAGGCATTTCTATGTCTAGCACACTTCACCCTGTTACCAAAACAAACAAACAAATAAATAAATAATATAACCGTTACAGAGAAAGAGGCCATTACATCTTTGAAAAACAACAAGGCCATAAATATGAAACCTGCAGACAAAGATGGGAGCGTAGTGATAGAGAACACTACTGACTATGTGAAAGAAGTTGAGAGACAGCAATAAAGACTACTTAATGCCAGTGGGCAGGGACCATACCCACCAAATAAAGCAACAGGCAGACAACTTCCTGCAGTGGGCATTATGTGAGGGACGTATAAATAAAAAAGAAAAGAAATATCTAACCACTGAGTTTTCACTTAAATCACAGTTTTTAGTGCTATCAAAAGTACATAAAACTTTGATTAACCCCCCAGGCAGGCCCATCACCTCGAGCATAGGCACAGTCACAGAACCACTAGCAAAAATGGTGGATGATTGCATTAAATGGCTTGTAGGCACACTTCCCTCCTGTATAAAGGATACAGATGACATTTTGACAGTGCTTAAGGATCTGAAGTGGGAAGAGATATGCATGCTGGTGACTCTAGACATAGAGTCACTATATACTAATATAGCCCATGATGGGGGCCTTAGAGCACTATGTCACTACCTAGGAAAAAGAAAAGAGGGTACCGGGCCTGACAATGAATTCCTTATTAAACTTATGAGAATGGTTCTAGAGGGGAACTTTTTTTCCTGCCTTCAGCCTGTTCTTTTTGCCTTCCCTCCTCTCTAACCATCTAAATTAATTTGCTTTATTTTCACTCTCTGCACTATTAAACTACGTATGCTGATCTGCTGTACTTTGCTACAGCTCCTCTGACCCATTCTTCACCTGTGGCTCCCCTGGCACCATTTCTCTGCACCCCCCCCCCCAGAATCCTTAACTCTGTATTTCTGTTTTTCAATCATTCTGATTCTCTGTGCACTGCCTACCCCCCATTCCCTGAATCCTCCCCCTCTTGATTGCTCTCCCTTACTGTTAATGCATACTCTTCTCACTTCTGTTTCCTGCCCTCAGGCCCTCTCATCAATTGAAAGTGGTACCAACAGAGGCCTTTAATTGTAATTGACTTCCTCTCTCTTCCTCTCTTTCAGACATTAGCCCTGAATGGGTTTGTGGCTCCGGTTTCAGATCCTTACCGGCCACCCTGCAACCTCTGCCCACCTGCCTCCCCACTTCAGGCAAGCTACTTTGCCTGGGGAACCTGCAGTTTGAAAGCTGCCACTCCAATTGGCTCCCCGTGTTTCAGCCTCCACCTCATTGGCTCCCTCTAGCTCTGTGTGCTCCAGCTGGAGTTTTCTTCTTTTCTGGCTGCCGAATTGGGACAAATCCAAGCACTTAATTCACCGCACTCTCCCATAGCTCTGTCCTTTTAAACTAGTAATTTTGTCCTGCCTGCATCATCCTGGTGGTACCCCTCTCCCCACCCACCTACTGAGGCCCCCACCACCCTGCACTTTGGTTCTCAACTCACAGAGCACTCCCCCTCCCACCACGGTGTACCTCATCTGATCGCAACGCCTTCTCATACTTATTTTCCAGCTCCTGGAACTCTCTCCCCGTCGAACTTTGCTCTGTCCATTCTCACCGATCCCTTGCATTCCTCCTTCAGAAACACTCAGCACACTGCTGCAATTACAACCCCGCATTCTCTTCCCTAGTTCACTCCTTCTCCCTGCCACTCTGGCTTCCACCACCCCTACCACTAAATCGTACTATCCTCCTTACTCTCCCTCCATTTCCCCTTACATCTCTCTCTCCCTTGCCCAACTCCACTTTCCTCTACCAGCTCTCCATCCCCTTGCAGGGTTCTCTGCATCCTGAAGGGGAGAAAGCTCTAGATTCCCAATCCTTCAGTCTTCCCTTCAATTCTTCCTTAACTTGTCACTCCTCCCACCCTACTCCCTTCCTCCCATCCTGCTTCCCTTAGACCAACTATACTTTCGTCTGCCAGCTCCCCATCCCCTACAGGGTTCTCTGCATCCTGAAGAGGGTGTAGGCACTGGCTTCCCTATCTCTCTCCCCTTAGACCAACTTCACTTTACTCTGCCAGCTCCCCATCCTCCTGCAGGATTTTATACATCCTGAAGGGGTGAAGGCACTGGCTTTCTTTTTCCCCCATTCTACTCCCAATTCTTCCTTAACTGCCCCCATCCACCTCACACTATTCTAAGTAACCCTGCCTCTATTCCTTATTCCTCTGTCCTTCTCTACCTTTCTTCTCTATCTTTTCTACTGCCGGACCCCTTGTCCCCTTGCAGGGTTATCAGCACCTTGAGGGGTGAAGACCTTGGCTTCTCCCCTCCCCCTACACCCACACCCTAGTATTTTACATACTAGGTCAATCAGCTAGCGCTTGGCTACTATCTTCCCAACTAAGCACTTACATCCTAGGCCTCCTTACACTCTCACAGTACTAGCATTACAATCTACTTTCAGTCTCTCCACACTGTACTAAAAAAAAAAATGATTTATCGCCTGGCTTAAGTCAACTGTCATATCCTAAAATGTTTGCTGCTCTGCTCACCATGAGGCTGTGATGTAACTTATATTCATGTTTTTTACCTGGTCTCTAATTGAAATGATTTTGTATGCTGCACTTGTTCTTAATTATCTGTTACTGTTTATGATTCTGTTCTTTGTTTCTTGTAAATGTAGTCTCACGCTTCTTCCTATGTAAGTCCACCTCCCAGGACACTTCTGGAAACAAGCTGTTTACAGTTCATGTAGCTTTCCTGGTGATTCTCTTCTAACTAACTAAATAAATAAATAAACATATCTTGTTTTAGCTCCAGCTGAAAACATAAATTCCAGGCCAACAGATCTTTTTCTCCTCTGCTATTGTACTACTTCATTTGTATATAATAAACATAAACTACATAGACTAGGCTTTGCTATTTCCTCCATCTGGCCTTTATGACATGTGTGTGTGTGTGTGTGTGTATATATATATATATATATATATATATATATATATATATATATATGTAGGATTAGACTGTAAAGGAGAGAAAAATAACTCCGTGTGTAGCCATATAAATCCTTAAAAGAGGCATAAGTAATGAATTTATACTAAATGGAGGAACTTGTTTTTAAATGTGTTCTGGTTGTGCACTTTACACTATTTATGGTTTTTTACATTTTATATTTGTATTTTTCCACCCCAGGAGCACTTGCAGGTGACTTCGGCCTTCCTGACACAGGGTCTCTCTCTCCAGTTCCCACTGCCTCCGTGTTAGGTGGCCCCAGAGTATCCCCCATACCTTACCACCCGTGGTGGGGCCAGGAGGAGGTTGCTGGCTTCTCCCCCCTCCCGGAGACCCAATCCAGATTCTAGGTCCGCTCTCGGGAGCAGTGGGCCATCATCAAGCCAGCCAGGCTTGATTTTTCCTTCAGTTTTTCACCTGTCTCCCTCCCTGCTGATGTAAGGATGTCGGCTTCCAGCCTCCCAACCCATACTGCCCTCCAGCCACCGCCGGAGGGCAGTCAGCAAGCGGGAAGACTAGTCTCCCTCCCCCCAAGAGAGGAGAGCAGTACTCTGGACACTCGATCCTGTCTCCCCTTGCTGACCCCCAGTGGACCGAGCTTGTTCCTGAACCCAGATCACCAGCATGGCGCGAGGTATAGCGACCAGCGCCTCAACCTCTAGCACAGGGCCACCCTACACTATTTATATTTATATAAAAGAATAGGCATTTAAGCACTAGTACTTTAAAAATTCTGCACATGTGATTTTTGCACTTCTAATTAAGCTTGCTGTTTAAGGCTGTGTGCACCAAGGGGCATTATCTTTGTAAAAGCCCCCGACTGGGTGAAACGTTAGGAGCTCGTCTGTATCTTGTCTTCCTGAATCTGGAAGGGACTGTAATTTTTCTTCTTGCACCAAGTAAAGAGTTGAAATTGATTACATAATACCAGGATTCTGGCCTTTAATTTTTTCTTGCTTGTGGTGAGTGCCGTGATTGCCTTATTCACAGTTTAAGTTTATATCACTGAGCACCTGATACCTTTGTGTAGCTCTGCCTTTACCTTACAAAAAAAATAATTTTCTCTGGTGATCTAGTTGACTCCCCTCCCTATCCCCAGTCTGTTCTTATGAACAAAAAATAAATAAATGCTCACTTTCCCTGGTGGTCTATTGGAACCCCCTCCCTATCCCCAGTATGACCAAAAATAGACCCTTTCCCTGGTGGTCTAGCAGACCCCCCTCCCTGTCCCCGATCAGCCATTTATTTTCCTGGTGCTTTAGTGGACCCCCCCCACCCTGGCAGGTAGTTTCCCTCTGCTCTGTCCTTCCCAGACCCCGATTAGGTGACAGGCACAGCCCTCTGCTCTCCACCATGGCCAGCCACCTGACTGAGCATGAATGAATGAGTGCTTATTTGTACAAGCATGCACTCATTCATTCATTGCTGCTCCCAGTTATTCATTGCCAGCTCTGTGGGTGGTGCAGACAAGAGGAGAAGTCTGTTCCAGTCATGGGTGGAGGGGTGGTATGGGGGGGAATGGTGCAGTGGACCAGGGATCCACCACACCATTCCCACCATCCCGCCTGCAACCAGAACAGCCATCCTCTCTTGTCTGCACCACACACAGAGCTGGAAATGAGAGACCAGAAGCTTGTACAAGTACCCACATTCATGCTCAGTCAGTCTGGGTGGGGAGGGAGTGGGGGACTACCTGTTAGGGTGAGGGGTCTGGGGTTCAGTAAACCACCAGGGAAATAAAGGGCAGATCAGGGAAAGAAGGGGGGCCACTAGACCACCAGAGAAAGTGATGATTTATTTTTTGATTCATAAGGGCAGATCAGAGATGGGGGAGCACTAGACCACCTGGGAAAGTGATAATTTATTTTTTTATTCATAAGGGCAGATTGGGGATAGGGAAGGATGTGGTCCGCTAGACCACCAGAGAAAGTAATATATATTTTTTTATTTATTAAAGGCCGGTAATTGGGTAGTAGAATAAGTTGGGTAGTGACTACGCAACCCACTCTGACTACTCGGTTTCCATCCAGGTATTTTTTGGGTACTTTAGAGGTACCCTCCCGGGTGTTCTTGTGGGTCAGGTATTTTAGTACCCACCCATTCCTAATTTTAAGGTAACAATTTTATGAAGGAGTAGCTTGTGCATGCTGATCCGGGAGAGGCTAGATATCAATCCAACTTCTGTTTGCTGGCCTGAACTAGATGTCCAGCATCATGGCAAATCATATGCTTCAATGATTTGAACAGGTGACCCTGTGGAGGATGATTTGTCCTATTGTATTTGCAGATGGTGGAATTTCCATTCTCTTCTTTGCATTGCAGTGACATTAGTTTTAACTTGCTTGTAGTGATTAAAGGTTACCTATATAGGGATTTTTGCACTGGTTCCTTTTTACTAACGTAAGATAAGAAAATTCCCTCACTGATTTCACACAGACCATCTCCTTTGGAAATGTCTTCCAACCCTCCATCACCCACTATGTGAAAAATTACTTCCTGGTATCTGTCTTAAATTTGCAGTCCCCTTCCCCCTGCTTCATGATGTTGCCCCTGGTGTTTGTGTTCCCACTCATATTGAACCATTCCCTGCTATACACTTTATTTACCTTGTGGAGGTATTTGGAAGCTTTATCATGTTTTCTCTCTCTCTCTTCTCACCTCAAATGATTACAAGTTCTTGTCTGCCATCCTCTCTTTGTACATCTTTTCCCACTGTCCTTGGATCATCTTGGTAAGCCTCCCCTGCATGGCTTCCACACTGTTCCTGTCTTTCTTTAGATGCAGACTCCAAAATGAATGCAGCAGTCCCCATTAGGACAAACCAGTGACCTATATAGTGGTAGCAGTACCTTCCTTCTCCTGTTGCAGAACCCCCTCCTAATGTACCCCTACATCCTATTGTCAGTGTCAATGGCTCAGTAGGTAGCACACTCGCCTCTGAGGCCGGGAGATCAGAGGGCTGTGGGTTCAGTTCCCACATCTGGCACTTAGGTTAATATCCCAGTACTGACACTCTAGTGCAGCATGAGAGGGGTGCTGCACTTCTGAGGTGCCGCCTTTTGGATGAGACATTAAAGCGAGGTCCCATCTGCCTGAATTGGTGGTAGTTCAGGTGGATGTTAAAGATCCCATGGCACTTCTCGAAAGAGCAGGGGATTTCCCCTGTGCACTGGCCAAATTTCTCCATTCACGAAAAATACCACCAACAGCTTAATCTGGTTCAAGGTCAGTTGGCATTCATCTGCATCCCCCTCCCCCGAGTCGTGCCTGAAAATAGGCAAGATTTGTCTAGTGCACTTACCTGGTCAACAAAAAAAACTAAATAAATTTGCACTACCCACCTTCCTACTGCATCATGCTGATGTCTTCATTCTTTCTGCAATTATTATTCCCAAGTCCTTTTACTCAGTAGTGCTTTCTACTACTATTTTATATATACCAGCCCCCATGTGCAGTACCTTGCACTTTTTGGCACTGTATTTTTTATATACCATGCTGTTTTTTTCATTTTCTTTTTTCTGCTCCATCTTCTCCAGCCCCTCCTATTTCTCTTGAACTGCCAGCCACCTCCTGATGTCTTGATACCACAGTCATGGTCATCTACCTCCATTGAGCCTTGGATATACCCCAAGGGGGGTCAGAGTAGGGGTATTTACCCCTAAAATATTGCATTTTGTCAGGTGGTGGTGTACACATGGGAGGATGGAGTCCCAGGATGTACCATGGCCATCATCCTGGAGGTGCAGGGGCCAGTTTTCCTTTTTCCTCCCATCCCCTGAGAATGTCACCTGTGTGGTTGTCAAGGTGGGTCTGCACACATCTGTGTGCATGTCTATCTGCTGATGCTTGTGACATTCTCACCCTCCCCTCAGCCCTCCAGTTGCACTACCACCCATGGTCACCCAGGTGACAGCATCATGGAGGAGGACAGAGCCCTCCCTCCCTGGAGGTGGACAGTGTCCCCTAGGTACATACCGTACTTTTATTCACTTCTGTCCACCAAAATCCTACTTCATAATGTTGTCTCCCTTATCACTATCAACCTGGCCATAACTCTTAATATTATCTATAAAATGGCATGTCTTGCCCTGACTCTCTACCATTATGTCACAGAAAAATATGTTGAAGAGAACCATTCCCAAGAGTGATCCCTGTGGCACCCCAATAGTGATCCACTGACCCCTGAGAATTTCTCATTCATTAGCACGTTCTGGGTCCTGCCACTTGACTAAGTTCCCACCCATGTGATTTTTACCTTGACCCCTAGGTACTACATTTTCTTAACCAGCTATTAATACTTGATGGATTTAAAGGCTTTACTGCAAGTCATAGTACAGTAAGACCACCACCAGCCCCTTGTCTGCTACCTATGTTATCCAATCAAAGAAATCTATGAGGTCTGTATGACATGACCTCCCTCCATGAACCCGTGCTGCCTTTTCTCCTGCAGTCATTATGCCTCCATGAATCCTACTATCCCTTCCTGGATGGGATACACAACAGAATTCTGAAAAAACTGAGGGAGGCGCTAGGTGCCCCCACTGGAGGCCTTGTTCAACAGCTCAGTGGTGACAGGCACAGTTCTGGAGGACTTGCGAAGGGCTGATGTAGTTCCTGTACATAAAAGTGGCTGCAGGGGAAGCTTAGTAACTATAGGCCACTCTTACTTCAGGGCTGGAGAAATTAATGGAAACCCGACTGAAAGAGAGACTGGTAGAGCATCTTGAATCCAATTGGTTGCAAGACCACAGGCAGTACAGATTCACAGGGGGATGGTCATGGCAAATGAATCTGATAGATTTCTTTGACTGACTGACCAAGGAAATAGATCAGGAAGGGCAATAGATATGGCCTATCTGGATTCTAGCTAGGCCTCTGACACCGTGCCACATAGAAGGCTGGTAAAGAAGCTGACCAACCTAGGAGTTGGGATCCAAAGTGACGAATTGGGTTAGAAACTGGTTAACAGATTGGAGACAGATGGCAATGGTTAATGACACTCACTCTATGGACAGGAGAATGACCAATGGGGTATCACAGGGCTTGGAACTAAGACCAGTCCTCTTCAGTGTCTGCATAGGGGACATTGAAAAAGAATTGGAAGAAAAAGTATGCCTTTTTGCAGATGACACCAAAATCTGTCTTAGGGTGGGCACTCAAGAAGGGGTGGAGAAAACATGCAAGGATCTTGAAAAACTCATTGTGTGGTCAAAAATGTGGCAGTTGGGGTTCAATGCCAAAAAGTGTGTAAATCCTCCTAAAAGGGGGCTTACTTTGGCTCTCTCCTGAGCACTTCTGCCACCTTTCTCTGATCCATTTCTTCACCCTGGTCCCAGTCCTGACTGAATCTGTGAGATCTGGGGCTGGACTGGACACTGTTATTTGTTCTGTGGGCTTGTTCTGTGTTTTTCTCACTATGGCTAGTGTGGCATCACCACTCAACCAGCCCTTGGACTGCCTTCAGGATCAGGGAGCCAACAGCAAGGAGGTTGCTCAGTTGCAAGTAGCTCTCAAAGCTGCACAAAGTGCAAAATTGCTCCTCCACTGGGAGCATGAACTTTAGGGAATTGTTTAGTTCTGCAAAGCAGCTAAGTTAGTGCACCCTGTTCCTATGAAACTGACATCAATTTGGAGACTAGTTCAGCTCTGCATAAAAACTAAATTGGTACATCCAGTCCCTGTGAAACTGACATCAGTTTGGAGCTCAGCTCTGCAAAGCAGCTCTAAATTGCAAGCTGGCTCAGGACTTGTATGCATGCTTTTCCCCTGAAACTGAAAGCCACTGACTGCCAAGTGTGTAGCCTAATGAATACTGCATGAGGTGCTATCCACCAATATCTAATCCCAGATTTTTGCACAAGGGATACAGCTGAAATCTATGAGGAGAGGAGAGCATTTGTGAATAGCTTCCACTTCTTATTCCTTTCTGACTAAAAAGTGTTTGTCCAAAACTGACTTGAAACCCCTGAAAATGGGTAATGATGTAGTTTGTGTGCCAAGCCTGGGCTCTAGCACTGAATTAGAGCAGGGTTTACCTTGAAAGCTGCTCCACATCTGGAAAGGTGGTAAGCCCTTCTGTTGCTGTTAGAATTTTATCCTGACAGGGGAGAGAACCAGTTGAGGTCCTGAGTGACTTCCTGCCTGTTGGGGTGGCAGAAGGCAAGTCCCCTTGTAGGGTGAAAAGGATTAGTATCATCCAGAGCATCACAGCCAGCACTCTTTGCCACTGGAAGTGCAGTGGGTCTACTGCACCTGTAACCAGTTTACCGAACAGTGCTCCCATCATCTAAAGTCATCATTGCCTGCACCTATCACTACCAGTAGCACATTGGGTTGACTGCACATGTAACTAGCCTACAGAACAGACCATTCAGCTATCATCTGCCTAAGCAATGGGGATAGGTCCCCATGGAAACAGCACCTGACTGTCATCTGAATGCCATGATTACTGGCTTTTACTCACAAAACTTATCATTCCTGTTATTTAGCTAGCTGTGCAGATACTTTCTGGGCATTTCTACATGACCTTAGAATCAAGTCCACAGCTACAGCTTACAGCCAGGAACAACTGTTTTACTGTCTATCCATTTGTATAATTTGCCAGTTAGCAGCTGCAGCCAGCAACTGAATTTACCTACTGGTATACAGGAATTCTGATTGCCACAGAAGAGTGCATTAAGCTCAGGGGGAAGAACACAAGGACCAGAATGCCCAGCTGGTTCACTTCTGGGGTCAGCCAGGCAGTAAGGGAAAAGAGATTAGCCAATAGAAAATTCAGGATGACCAAGAGAAAAGTGTATAGGGAAAATTACCAAAGATTGGCCAGTGAGGCAAGTAAGAAAGTCTGGTGAGCTAAGGCATGGAAGGAGCTACAGATAGCTGAAGGAACTGAGAAGGGGAGAAAGCCTCCTTTTGCTATATACAGTAAGTGAAAAAAGGGACAAAAAGGGTGGGACTGTTAGGCTTAAGAAAGAAGAGGAATGGATGGAGGATAATGGGGGGAAGCAAAGATAGTAAATTAATATTTCTGTTCTGTTTTCACTAGGAAGGACAGATCAGTGCCTTCAGGAGGCAGAAGAGGAGCGGGCCGGGGGAAGGCGAACACAGATGTAGTGATAGAGGAGGCTAGAGTGTGGGAGGGGCTGCTAGCATTGAAGGGGAACAAATCACCAGGCCCAAAGAGAGTATATCCAAGGGTAATGAGGGAACTGGCTGAGGAACTGGCAGGGTCACTAGCACGCCTATTTAATAGTTCACTAAAGTGAGGCATGGTACCGCAGGACTGGAGAACAGCACATGTGATGGCTCTCCACAAACACGGTCCCACGGATGACCCAGGGAATTACAGACCAGTCAGTCTGACCTCAATCAAGTGCAAGCTCATGGAGACCTATTCTTAAGGAAACTTTGCTAGAATATCTAGATGAGCATAGTCTGCAGGATGCAAGGCAGCACAGGTTCATGGGGTGGAGATTGTATCAAACAAATCTGATTGACTTCTTTGATTGGGTCATTAAGATGGTGTCCCAGGGTGCCACAGGGCTCTGTGCTGGGACCAGTATTATTTGGGCTCTTCATATGAGACATTGCACACATGGTGGTGAGCAAGGTAAGTCCATTTGCAGATGACACCAAAATGGGAGCAGTGGTGGATAGAGTGGAAGGATGAAGGCAGCTGCAGAGGAACCTGAGAAAGCTAGAGAAGTGGTCAGAGAGGTGGCAGCTGGGGTTCAATGCAAAGAAGTGTAAGGTTAAGCACTTCGGGGCGAAGAACCCTAGGAGAGAATACTGGCTGGGGGGAGTTAAGCTGGGGAACACTGATGAGGAGGAGAAGGACCTAGGGGTAATTGTAACAGGGACCATGCACAACACTGCCCAGTGCAGGAGAGTGGCTAAAAGAGTGAACAAAATGCTGAGGTACATAGCGAGGGGGTTTTCATCCAGGTGAAGAGAGGTGATCTTGCCCCTCTACAGGTAGCTGCTAAGGCTGCACTTGGAGTATTGTGTGCAGTTTTGGAGGTCATACCTGAAGCATGATATCAGGCTACTGGAGGGGGTGCAGAGGAGGGCAATGAAGATGATATGTGGAATGGAGGGGAGAGACTATGAGAGCATGCTGGGAGATCTGAATATGTACACCCTGGAGGATAGAAGGGACAGGGGGGCCATGATCGAGGCCTTCAAGTATCTGAGAGAAATCAATAAGGATGGGGCAGATGAGGTCTTTAAGCTAAGGGAGAGGGACACCAGAGGTCATGGGCTAAGAATAGAGGGTAGAAGATTTAGGAGGGAAATGAGGAGACACTATTTGTGCTACCAGAATGAGTGGTATCATGTAAATCTGTGAACAACTTTAAAAGGGCCTGGGACAGGGAACAGGGGAGAGCGAGGGTGTGGGAGGTGGCGGTGGCAGTGGGATGACAAAGGGAGGGAGGGTGGGGCAGCTGCAAACTAGGGGTGCTAGCTGCACACTGAGCAGACTTATGTGGACCGGGTGGTCTGCTTCTGCTGGCACATTCATATGCTCGTGTGTTCATAAGACAGAAACATAGAAACGGATGGCAGATAAGGACTGCCAGGTCCATCTAGTCTGCTCTTTGCAGTACAGGACACTAGACAGGGGCCAAGCGGTAGACATCCTCTATCTGGATTTCAGCAAGGCCTTTCACTCTGTGCTCCACAAAAGGTTGATCAGAAAGTTGGTGGATCTTGGGGTTAGGAACAAGTTGTCCAGATGGTGGAAAGCTGGCTGAGGGACAAAACCCAGATGGTGGTTTTAGGTAGAGAGTTATCTGGTACCAGAGAGGTCACCAGGGGGGGCCAGCAGGGCTTGGTGCTGGGGCTGGAGTTGTTCAATGTCTTCATTAATGACATTAGGGATAGCCTTAAGGGCAAAATGTGCCTAGTCACAGATGACACCAAGCTCTGCAGGACAGTGGACACAGCTGAAGGGATACAGGACATACAGGATGTTCTAAATAAGCTGGGGAGGGGTTCCAGGATCTGGCAGCTTAGCTTCAATGCAAAGAAATGCAAAGTTATGCACAATGGAGCCAAGAATCCAGGATGGAGTACTACCTGGGTGGAGTCCAGATATCTGCATCAGAGGAGGAGCAGGACCTGGGAGTGATGATCACTAGTGATCTGAAGCACTACACACAGTGCAAGAAAGCAGGAGCAAGGGCAAACAAGATACTGGGATGCATAGCTAGGGGGATCAGTAGTTGGAGAGAGGAGGTTATACCACCCTTGTACAGGTCACTGGTGAGGCCACATCTGTAGTATGGAGTTCATTACTGGTGCCCACTCCTCAAAAAGGACATTAACCTGCTGGAGAAGGCTCAGAGGAGGGCTACAAAGATGATAGTGGGTCAGCAGGATAAGGCATAAGAGGAAAGGTTGAGAGCACTGAACATGTACTCCCTGGAGGAAAGGAGAGAGAGAGAGAGAGAAGGACATGATTGGGACCTTCAAGTATTTGAAAGGGATAAATAAGCTGGATAAGAGGGGCCTCTTTAAGCAGAGTGGCAGCCATAACATGAGGCGGCACGGTCTTAAGCTGGAGGGGGTAGGTTTAGAAGGGAGGTCAAGGAGCACTTCTTCATAGAGAAGGTGGTGGACACTTGGAATGAGCTGCCAGAAGAAGTGGTCTTGTTGAAGACAATGAACAGCTTCAAGACAGGCTGGGACTGGCACGGGGGAAGGTAAGGATCATGGGTAGGGAGAATGGGAGGAGTAGGAAGGGGTGCAGGGACAATAGCTCAAGCTGTGGACCCTGCAATATGAGCAGAATAGACAGACCAAATGGCCTTCTTCTGCTGGCTTCTTTGTATGTTCATATGTATGTACATAGTACTGCACCGAGGTCCAAGCATCACAGACTTGCAATTCTGCATCTGTGTGCACACTCAAACTGTAATTGGGAGCTCCCAGAAGGATTGTGGGATTAACTGGTGCACCAGTGGGGGGAAGAGGTGCTCAGGCACACCTTACTGTGTGGGTGAGTGGTAACTGCTGTATTTGTTTACTTTTACCTTTGCTTCCCTTGTCTCCTACCTTGTTCTCCAACCCCAAAATAAACCTGTTGCTTATTTGTTTGTAACTGCTAATGTATTTTACTATAATCTCCCTGCTGTTTATTTGCATGCTTAGTGTGATAAGTGGGGAGAGGATTGTCTTATTGTGTTCCCAATCACAGAGGGTAGGGGTAAGGCTGGCCCAGTGACATGGTGGGCTGAGGCATCTATACCTCCCTGCAGCCATGCCTGTGACCCAAGGACGGAAACAGACTTAGGTCGCTTGGGAGCTAGTGGGGGAGGAAGGATCAAGTGTCTGCAGATAGCTCTCCTTTCTTGGGGAGCAAAGCAAAAAAAGAAAGCACTGTCACCAGGATTTAAATTGATTTGCAACAGTTTATTGTGTAAAAAAACAAGCCCAGGAAGAAGCAACAAGGGCTACCGCAAGGAACAAAAAATATACCAGTTTTGAGCGTGCATGCCTCTTCGGGGAGGGGGGATCACATGGCGCACTGCTCGCCTGACACCCAGCAGTAGCTGGGTGTCAGCACATGCATGCCACCACTTCGGGAAGGGACCCCACGTTCAGAGGTGTAGGCCATCTCTGCTGAAGCAGAGTTCAACTGCTCTGCCCATTGCACGTCCATAGACCTGGGGAGAAAATCATCGGAACCCATCCCCCATGGTGGAAACCTGATAACTGACCCCTTGCAGGCCCTACACCTGCTGGCTAGAGTCACCCACAGCCCTGTGAGAGGGGGAAATAGCAAGAGTGAGTCCCGAGGGAGCCAGAGTGATGGGGTCGGGGGGGATCAGTCAGAAAAAGTCTGCCGGGAATGAGATGGTGAGTATAAAAAAAAAGTGTAAATCAAAAAACAGAGGGTGGAGGTTGTATTTATTTCCTGTGGGACATACCCTTGCAGCACTCTTTCATAAGTATCCCCAGAGGTGGAGGTAGCATGCCACTTTAGAAGCCCATTTCTAACCACGAACCCAACTGCCATTCACTTGAAGCATAACAGACTTTGCCATTTACCATCTACAGGCAACTCACCAGTGAGATGGTTACAAATTTGATGGCACCACTGGGATGTTTGGAACATTTCTGCAACACATTACCCTGTGGCAGGAACAGAATTTGCACCCCCTTTTAGCTTCATGATGGATCACAACCCATTGTTCGAGCTGGTGTAAGGGTGAGCACCTTGATCTAAAACAAAGCCATTTTGGTGCATGGGATCCCTGAAGGAACCCTCAGGGACAGTCTAGAAAGTGTCATAGGCAGCATTAAAAGTTCTGGGAAAGTAACTGCTTGTGGGAAAGTTTACAATTTTGCTTGACAGACATTATATGTTCAGATGGAGTGCCAAGAGGATGTTGATACCTTAAAGGTGCGAAGTGTGGGATTGCAAGGATACCAATAAATTGATGACCCTACTATTTAAAGCACTAAGAAGGTTACTTAGAGTAGGGCACTCCTGCCCAGCTGTCTGCATTAGAACAGAACTTGGCCTCACTTATATTAAGGCAAGGTTAGACATTAAAAAACTGAACTACTGGGTTAGAGTAACCCTTTAATTGAATACCTTGGCAGTTAAACAATGCCTGAAAGAAAAGGAATCTTGGCTGCCTATGGGATATAAAGACAGATATTGATTCACTGAACTGACTGCATCCCTGAATAAATATAAACTGAAGACTCTTAACATAACAGTGGATAAAGAAATCACCTTGAGTACCAAGTATAAAAAATATACTGCATAACTAAGAAAATCTCTAATAACTGGAACCAACAAGACTTAGAGACTGTGACAAAATCCAAATATTCCTCCTGGTTCTCTAAGAATAATTTCTACTTTGGATATAAACCCTATCTAGATATTCTTCAGGAACCCAACCTTTGCAATGCTTTTATTGGATACAAATTTGAACAATTCCCAAGTAAAGTTCTACAGCAATGCTATGATAAAACTTCCCAAATAACAGACAGCTGCGATTGTTCACTTGGAGGAAAGGAGGAATTAATGCATATTTTATGGACCTGTACTTGGTACTGTAAAGAGAGACTGTGCTGGTTAGGTCCCTTCCAAAACCAGGTTTACCAAATTGATTATACTACTTTAACCAATATTCTGTTCTACACAGAAGACACATGGAGCATAGAGAGGTTAGGTAAATACATTTATGTAGTTAGTGAAGTTAAAAATAAGATTCTATGAAATATGAACTAGAGAGGCAATGAGAAATCTGAACATTCTGGAAATGCTCTGATGTGCGCAATACAGTTATTTCCTTTCTCACAATGCATTGCAATATTCTGTGTCAAGTGCAATATATTATTTGGGTATGCTGTGACTTTGATGACTACGATTGGGCACCTACTGAAAGGGCAACTCAATCACGGCGCCTGTCATCGGGGAGACTGGGGAAGATGGGGTGTGTGAAATAATGACATTCTGTTGCTACTTGCCTACACGTGCAGAGGGGGGAGCGAGCATGCTGAGCGTGGGGTGGGAGGGGACCGAGGGGTTATATGCGGTGGCACCATGGCAAGCTGCCAAGCTGCTTCTGTGGTGTGGTGGGTGGGTTCAGGGCTGTGGTGGGAATGGTGCTGGGTTTGGGTCCTGGCACAGGTACTTTTTGTTGCGCTGGGCCTGAAAATTTTATTTTTGCTGCATTTGCATCCCCAACGTCACCCCCGAGTTGAAAATCCTTATGTAGTGGGGTGCGGGGGTGCAGCCCTCAGCATAAAATGAAAATTTCCAACTCTCCAGCATTGTCTTGCTGTGCACTGGGGAGTACATCGCCAAAATATTTTTTCGGCGATGTGACATCGCTCTAATGGTGATTGCCGTTATCACATAGATCATGTTATTTGTTTGATTTTAAATATTTTTATTCTGTGTACATAAACCTTTTGTATGATAATTGTAATGGCTTTTTAGCTACACAATAAACATGTTTTGCTTGCCTTAAGGGTGCTCGACCAGCTCACTGCTAAAAGAGATCTGTCCCTATGGTTCATAATGACCATTGTGAGCCTGGACCTCCATTTGAGGGCCTTAAAGAGAAAATCAAATTTGAATGGAAGTTGCAATCCTTTTTGGCAGCTGAGAGAAAGACTGTTCAAGATAAGAGAGCTTTCTTCAAGGAAGAGGCATGCAGGCAATACTACCCGGTGGACTCCGGGTTGGGGAACAGGACTGGACCCCCTATTTTGTAAAACCTTGTGAACAGTACAAGAGACTGTGTACTTTCTCTGGAGCCATCCCTCCCTCCTGGGGATGGTGGCTATGAAGGTTGGATGAGCCAGGCCACACAGTTGGAGAAAGTGGGAAAGTGTTCAGATGACAAGAAGTGTAAAAGAATTGTGCAGAATCTGACAGATATGGCTTTGGATATCATCCGTTCCCTCATTCCAGCCTGCCAAGCTGCACTGCAAGTGATCATCTTGCCATGCTTAAGAGTACATTTGGAGCAGCTGAGTGGAGGGAGGATCTAATTTTCCAACTAGATACTGATACACAAAAAGTGGGAGAAAAGTTGCCCAATTACATGACCTGAGTGGAGACTCTGATTTGAAGAATTGTGGAAGCCAGATGACTTACTTCAGCACAGACTGCACAGATGAGACTGGATCAGATTTTGTGACAAGCTGTGCATTCCCACTGGACACAGATATCTCTCAGGTTGAAAGAATAAAGAGTAGATCCTTGAACTTCTGACATCTACTGAATGAAGTAAAGGAAGAAAATGTGCAAGAAGCTATTGCCAGATCACTATGGGTTCCCACAGGGAAAGCCATACACCTGCAGTCACAAGCTGACAACGGTCGAGAGCAAAGTGACACCCCAGACATGTGTACTCAACTGAAGGAACTCATAGAGCATGTGAAGACCTTATAGATGGCACAGGCACCTCATCCACAAGCCAGCTCCCTATCACCAGGTTTTGGACATTTACTGAATCCTTCATCTGCCCAAAGATTCAGACCTCGACCCCTGATGCTGGCCAGAGACAGACTGTGTGCTTTCACTGTAGAGAAAATGGTCATTTCACAAGAGGATGTGTCCGGCCCAAGAATCAGCAGCTCGTAGACCAGAAATGGAAAAAATAGCAAATCTCAGTAAGGGAAATACCTGGGACTCAGAGACTGAACAGCTCCATAAGAAGGACAAATCCTACTACCTGCCACATGGATTGATGGATCCCACCCTGATCTTACAGATATCCATTGAGGGATGTTTGTGAAGCCATGTTAGACAGTGGATCACAGGTCACCATTATCTACCAATTCTTTTACTGAATATACCATCTGTTGCAACCTTTATAAGGACTTTCCATCTGGAGTTTGAGCAGTGCCAGCTAAGCTACCCCTACAACAGCTACATCACTGTGCAATCAAATTTCAAGAGACTTTTGCTGGAATCCCTCAAAGGATCGATACCTTGGCTCTCATTTGTCCTGATGCCCAGACATTGGATAAGCACCAGTGCTAATTTGAACCAGTGCCTACATGTTTGGACACCTGGCCCACTTGTTTCTGCAGAAGGCAGGGGAGGAAAATTACTAGTCCTTGCCAGTTTATGCCACTATGCAAACTGCTCACCTGGAAAAGGAATCCAAGACCTGCAACAACCCTGAGGAGATTGTGGAAGTCATAAAGAATGATGGAAAAGAGCCTTTGATTGTGCCCCTTGGGACTGAGTACTTGGTAGAAGAAGACATGGACTGCCATGAATCAGTGTCAGGCCATATCATCATTGTAGAATCTCTGGGAAGAGGTTTGCCAAGTGGTCTGATGGTTCAACCAGGAGTATTACCTGGTACCATTGTAATGGTCTAGAGGATTACCATAAAGTTAAAGAATAAAGCACACATAAGGACTTGACAGTGCATTCTGGTATGGTACTAGCCAACCTGTATGCTGCTGAAGTGGAATTGGCACTATCTAATGAGGGGAGGACCCCTTGATTGAATGAAGAAGGTTTTCATTTTGGCTTCTCTCCCATTTCCTCCAACTGGAAGAAATTACTGCAAACAGAACTGGCTAATCAGTTAGATGTTTTCTAATGCTATGAGTGAGACTTGGGATATGCAAATGGAAAGAACACCGTATATGACTTCATGATGACTGCCCCTTCAGAGAAAGGTCAAGGGAAATGGCACCTTCTAACACAGAAGATGTTAGATGACACCTGCAAGAACTCTATGCAGCAGGGATCATTAAGGATTCTTGGAGCCCCTATGTTTCAGCTATAGTGGTGGCCCAAAAGAAGACTGGAACCATAAAAATGTGCACTGACTATCGCGCCCTTGCTCAAAGCACTTTGGCAGACCAATTCAACATGCCTCAAGTGCAAGATGGCCTGGACAGCCTCACAGGGATTAGATGGTTCTCTGTGTTGGACCTGCACAGCGGATACTATCAAATGCTGATGGCTGAGGACGACAAAGAGAATACTACCTTTATCTGTCCTCTTGGTTTTATCAATCTGTGCATATGCTGCAAGGGGTATCTTGTACCCTAGCAATCTTCTAGTGCCTGACAAAGAAGGTTTTAGGAGACATGATTCTCCTAGAAGTCTTGGTCTTCATGGATGATCTCATAGTGCTTAGGAGGACTATGAAAGAATTTGAAGCCTGACTACTAAAGGTGCTGGACTAGCTGAAGGAACATGGTCTAAAGTTCTCCTTGGACAACTGTCAGTTCTGTCAGACTGCTGTCAGATATGTGGGGCACATCTTATTGGAGCAAAGAATCAGCAATGATCCAGCAAAAGTGGAAGTCCTCACAACCTGGCTGAGACCCAAGAATTAAAAAATGCTTCAGTCTTTCTTGTAGTTCTGTGGATACTATAGGAGATTCATGAAGGACTACTCCTTGGTAGTGAGGCCACTGAACAACTTGACTCAGGGGTATCCTCCAACCCCTAAAAAACAAAGGTTCGGTGACCAAACTGAAACCACCATCAGAATATTACAGAACCAATGAACCTTTTGTGGACAGATAGACTGGACTGTGAAAATGCTTTTCAAGAGAACTTTCAATGCCTAATGGGGACCCCTGTATTGACTTTTATTTTATTTATTTATTCCAGTTTAGGATTAATACCTTTGAGTCAAGGACTCATTTACAAAGGCTCCAAGTCAGACAGATACAGGATATGACATAACATTTCATTGGTTACATAGGAAGCATGACAACATTAATTAGGTGACACTTGTAAAGCAGCAGACAAACATGTCATTGCTTATTTAGGAAGTATGACAACATTAAAATTGGAGGCACTTGTAAATAAACAGCAGACTAGAAATTTTAAAATACTGATAGCACTTCTAGAGTGCTGTGCAACACTTAGCTAAGTGCAGAGTGCACCAGAAGGACACAAACCTCCAGGCAGCTGTATTTTTTTTTGTGGGGGAGGCAGCCAGAGAAGTCTTTGTCAGGGGTGAAGTCATGGGTATGGAGAGAGAGTGGTGGTAGATGATGGCTAGTGGGATGGCAGGCGCTATTGGTCAGGTTTAGGCTAGACTTAAATTGAGCATCCACAGACACTGGCAAGTACTAGGTAGGACTGGAGACCAGATTTGAAGTGACTGAGCTTACTGCACTTAGTTATAGCAGTAGGTAGGTCATTGATCCACTTGGGTCCCTGATAGGAGAGAGAGAGATCTCTGGGCTAGTGCAGTGCACTTAAATGGCACCATTAACCCTCCATTCCCTGCACCTCTAGTGTTGATAGTTGGTTAAGCAGTTTTGAAAAGAACAGAGGGAGAGTTGGGGGGTAAGCCCTAGGAAAGATTTCTTAACCAGCAGGCGAGTCTGATATTGTGCCCTAAGGTGAAGAGGGAGCCATTCTGTTTCTTTGTGGAGGGTGCATGTGTGGGTTAGACGGTCGGCCCCAGGACCAGATGGCAGGCCTTATTGAGTAGTGTTTTAACCCTTTTCAGTACTGTATCGGTGCCCACCCCATAGATCTCAAGGCCGTAGTCTATGGTTGATAATTTTGCTAACTATACTATGCCATATACCCTTCACATTGATGCCTGCATGGAAGGATTGAGTTATGTACTTTATCAAGAGCATGACAATGGTATCAGACAAGTTGCCTATGCCTGTTGCAGTCTAAGTCCATCTGAAATTAACTATTCAGTCCATAAGTCGGAGTTCCTTGCTCTGAAAATGGGCAGTGACTGATCAATTCCATGAATATCTTTATGGACCCAGATTCATTGTATTAACAGACAATAATCCACTGGCCTATGTGCTAATGACTGCCAAGCCTGATACCACTGGGAATAGATGGATTTCTGCTCTATTTGCATACAACATCCACGTGTAATATCATCAGGGATGGAACAACATTGAGGTAGATGCCCTGTCCAGATGATCACATCATACTCTGCCCATAGAGGGGCCATAGACCTATTTATCTGAAGAAGGAGAGTAAGAAATCTGACAGATACTGGCGCCTGATAACCAGCCTGCTCCCAACAACCTCTACAGGACTGCCTCCTTGCTTGGAGTGCATCCTGATGCTGTACCAGATGTGTATGCCTGCTTCACCACACTACGTAATACTTCTTTGCCTCATCTCAGAACTGCAGATGTAAGACATGCACAGTGGACAGATCCAAGTCTGCGGGACATCGTCCATGCCAAAGAGAAGGACTTGGCTACCACTCATGTAAAAATGTAAAGCAACATATTTTAAATATGCTACTTTTTACGAGGGAGTGGAACAAACTTTCATTAAAGAACGGACTGCTGTATCAAATCACAAAACTGCAAACACTTTTCCCCAAAAAGCAACTAGTTCTTCATGGCATTTATCGAAAAATGGTTTTGTAATCGCTTCATGAGGACATGGACATGTGGGGATTGATAAAACTTTGGGAATTTTTCAAGACCTATTCTACTGGCCACACACGACTACTGAAGTAGAGAGACATTGTGAACACTGAAACTGGTGTCTCACCCATAAGACTATACCCAAGAGGGTAGCTCCACTTGTAAACATCATCAGTACTGGACCAATGGGCCTGGTCTGCGTGGACTTCCTTTCCCTTGAACCTGACTGGTAGGGGATCAGTAACATTATGGTAGTGACCAACCACATCACCGACTATGCACAGGCATTCCCAACAAAAGACCAAAAGGAAACCTCCATGGCTAAAGTTCTATGGAAAAAGTACTTTGTGCATTATGGCTTTCCCACCTGTCTTCACTCCAGCCAAGAGAAACACATTGAGATTTGCCTCAGCAAAGAACTTACCAGCATTATCATCACCATCAGTGGCTTAGCAGGTTGCACACTTGCTTCTGAGGCCAGAAGTTCAGAAGGCTGTGGGTTCTATCCCCACATCAGGCATTTGGGTTAAATCTCAATACTGACACTGTAGTGCAGCATGAGGGGGGCTGCTGTATTTCAGATGAGATGTTAAACTGAGGTCCCATCTGCCTGTTTAGGTGGATGTTAAAGATCCCATGACACTTCTAGAAAAGAGTAGAGGAATTTTTTATTTAGAAACCCAAAACATCATAGATTAAACAAAAACATGAAACACATTTTTAAATTCCAGTCCACATAGTAATATTGTCATCCTGATCAAATACTTTTGTTTTAATCCATTATATGTTCCCATAAATCCTTTCCTGTTTCTCAAAAAAGTTTCACATTCATACTGATATATTTTATCCATTTCAACTTGTACTATAAATAATAGATCTTATATAGTTAACTCCTTATTCTGTAAAAATCTCTGGCATCTAACTTGCCAAATACACCATTTTAAAACTGCAAAAATAACAAACTGTATGCTTATTCCATTCTACCCATTCTTCAGTTAACTGTCCACATACCAGAATATTGTACGTCATGTTTTTGAAGACCTTCACACCCCAGAATGCTGCTAACTTATCACAAAAAGTTTGTATAAATGAACAATCAAAAAATAAATGTTCCATACTCTTTTCTTTTAAACCGCAATTCAGTTCCATACAGATCCTTTCTTTGTTCTTTGTATGTTTTCGATTGCCCTTCACATTTCATTTTCCATGACTGTGGAGCCAAACTGTCTCCTTCACTTTTTAGGAATTATTTTTTCCAAAGTTATTTCCAAAACTTTATTTATATCAATACCTTCATCAACTTTAAAAAACAGTATCTTCATAGTAATTTTTCTCAACTATTTCTTCATATGCTTGTTTTCTGTTTTTTCTTAACATGAAATCAGTTGTTATACCCCAGGATGTCATATATTTCCTGCAAATTTCCATATAAAAAGGCAGCTCTTGTTTTCTTTTTATGTTCCCCTTGACCCCTATATTTTCAAAAAATTATTGAACTCCATCTTTGAGCCAAGGGTCTCCATACACCCCCCTCCCCCTTCATGAAGGGAACCAATTTTGCATAGATAAAAACACTAAAAAAAAACACTATAGGATGTATCATAGTTAGTCCCACTTCCTTCACTGGCCTGTATGTATATTCTGTTTTTACTGGAGAAAATCGGGATCCCTGTAACATTTGAAAAAAGAGTCCCAGACTTTTTGTCTGCATCTTCTGATGAATTGGGAATATATACGAAATGAACCTCTTGCTATCCTGTTTAGCCGATCACTAGAAACAGGGGAGGTACCCAAAGACTGGAGGATAGCAGATGTAGCCCTCTTATACAAAAGTGGGAACAAAGAGGAAGTGAGGAACTACAGACCAGTCAGCCTCACCTCGGTAGTGGGGAAGATCATGGAAGCACTACTGAAGGAGAGATTGGTGGAACATCTGGTTGTCAATGGACTACAGGACCCAAGGCAGCATGGTTTCACCAGGGAAGGTCATGTCAGACCAACTTCATTGAATTTTTGACTGGGTGACTAGGGAGGTGGATCAGGGGAGGGCAGTGGACATGGCCTATCTGGACTTCAGCAAGGCCTTTGACACTGTGCCAGTGAGAGACTATTGCACAAACTGGGGAATATGGGTGTGGGCAGGACAGTAGTGCAGTGGGTAGGTAACTGGCTGGGCAGCAGGACACAGAGGGTGGTGGTAAATGGCTGTCACTCCACAGAGGGAAGAGTGACCAGTGGGGTACCACAGGGATCAGTGCTGGGACCTGTACTATTCAATATCTTCATCAGTGACATTGCGCAGGACCTAGAAGGCAGAATTTCACTGTTCGCTGATGACACAAAGCTCTGTAACAGAGTAGACACACCAGAGGGTGTAGACAGAATGAGAAGGGACCTGCAGAAACTTGAAGAATGGTCAGGGGTTTGGCAGTTGAAATTCAATGCAAGGAAGTGCAAGATAATGCATATGGGGCACAAAAACCCTGGCACAAAATATCAGTTGGGGGGTGAGGATATAGCATGCACCAAGCAGGAAAGGGGTCTTGGAGTTATCATCTCTGATGACCTCAAGGCAGGGAAACAGTGTGACAAGGCAGCAGGTAAAGCAAATAGGATGCTGGGATGCATAGGCAGGGGCATCACCAGCAGGAAAAGGGAGGTCATAATTCCACTCTAAAAGACACTAGTGAGGCCGCACCTGGAGTACACTGTGCAGTTCTGGAGACCTTACCTACGTAAGGACATAGACAGGGTAGAGAAGGTTCAGAGGAGGGCAACAAAGATGGTGCATGGATTGCATCACAAGTCCTATGAGGACAGGTTGAAGGCACTGAACATGCACTCCCTGGAGGAGAGGAGGGAGAGAGGGGATATGATAGAGACATACAAGTATCTTACAGGGAGGAACAGGGTGCAGGAATGCACTATTTTTAAGCGAAAAAGATGTTCCAGGACTAGAGGGCATGGGATGAAGTTGGAGGGAGGACGATTCAGAGGAAACGTGAAGAATTTCTTCACAGAACGGGTGGTGGACAAGTGGAACACCCTGCCAGAGAAAGTGGTGGTGGCTGAAACAATCACAGGATTTAAGAATGCATGGGATAGACATAAAGGAATTCTGGAGGTCAGGGTAAGGGGCACCAGACTTCCTGGAAAATATAAACTGAACTTACAAACTTAAATGGGCAGACTGGGTGGGCCATAGGCCCTTATCTGCTGACACTGTCTATGTATCTATGTATGTATGTATGTATAAAAATATAGGCACAATAAAAGTTTTCAACAAATAAATCCATTTTTCCTTGGCCATGCTCCAATTTTTCCACCTTTTCACTTTCCTTTTTTGCTATTTTAAACTTTGTTTCCCAATTCCTTTCAGCCACATCCTCCCCAAAACTAACTCCTAGAATTTCTGTTTGATCCTACATTACCTCCAATACCCCTTCCATCTGCCCACTCACCTCCCCTAAAGGATAAATCTTACTTTTATTTAAATTTATTTTCATCCCAGTATATTTATTATGTTTAGTAAATAAACCCAACATTTTATCACCAGACCCTTGAGCCCCGATTCTAGAAAAGTTATGCCTGGTGTAACAGCACTTGTGCCAGGTAGAATGGTGCAACTAGCAACTTACGTTAGCAGTTGCAACATGCGCAATTCTACAATGTGGCCTGCGACATGTCACAGGCCACTTGTACTGAAGAACTGTTACGCTGGCAGTTGCACCATAAACCCCCTGTGACATGGCACTAGGGGGTTTATGGCAGCAGTTGCGCCCCATTCCAGAAGGGCAGCAACAAAGTCCCCAATGTCAGGATTCTGCAAGAACCCCCAGAGGAGAACCAGCAATGTAAGTTACACCAGCGTTTAGTTGGTGTAACTTATGGATGCCCACCAGGGGTCCTGTAGATCCACTAACAGCCCAGCAGGCAATCCACAGGTGCCCTCCCCCCCATGCCCAGCATACCACAATAGGTGCCCCACAGGGCTGCCCACACACTTGTCCCCTGAATCCCCATTGCTATATGCCCCACAGGCTGCCCACCCTGCCCACTGAATCCCCCATCACTTATGCCCCCACAGGGCAGTGCGTCAACCCCACCCGTGCCTGACCTGAGTCACTGCCACAAATACTGGCATATCCCAGACTAACCCTGGTAGTCTAGTGGCCCCACCTCCCCAGCTGTGTCAGTCCACCCAGCACCCCCCACCCATCCCCAGCTGGTGACTGGCACAGCCCACCTCTCGCTTCCACGGCCAGCCACCGACTGAGTTCAGTTGGAGTGCTTACTGTAAAGATGCACTCAGAAATTAATTTCTGAGCATGTCTATTCAGTAAGTGCTCCTACTGAACACAGTCGGCAGCTGGCCATGGAGGTGAGAGGTGGGCTGTGCCAGTCGCCGGCTGGGGATGGGTGTGGGGTGCTGGGTGGACTGGCACGGCTGGGTGGGGGGCCACTAGCCTACCAGATAGCACAATAATAACATCGAACTGCATGTACTGTACATACTGTGCAGTACACCAGTTGTAAGGGACACATGATGGTGTGGCAGTGGGTAGGGGGCCTCTTGTCCTGCGAGGCTCCGCTGGGGTTTGGGCTTGGGGGACACTTGGGTCTTGCATCATTACAGTTGTGACTTGCAACGTCCTCACCAGGCAAGCCCTCTGTTTGGCGTACCCAGCCACATGTCGCAAGCTGCAGGACTTAGATGTGGGGACCCTGCCCCTTCTAGAATAGGGCGAAGGGTCCATGTTGCAATGGTGAGTGGCGTAAGTCACATTTGGCAGTGATGTGCACCAACTTTCTAGAATCAGGGCCTTGGTCTTTAACCAAAATGATGCTATCAGCTGCACATGCACATGTTTTCTGAAGACCGTTTGAAACCTATTTTATACCATTAATTTCTTTATCTTTTTCTATACATCTTAATACTGGATCCAAACAGTACACATACAAAAGCGGACTCAGTGGGCATCCTTGTCTCACCCCATTTTTAACATACATCGGTATCTCCAAATGCCCATTTACCATTGGGCATACTTGTACTTCTGTGCATAAGGATTTTATTAAATTGACCAATTTATCTGGGATTCCATATCCTTTTAGAGTATCCCACATATAAGCATGGTGTACAGAATCAAAGGCTGTCTCCTGATCTATTGTATATAGGTAATCTTTAACCCATTTTTCAGACCCTCACTCATAATTTCCCTTTTCGTAAATTAGATTCTGCCTGACATCCCTCCCTAGTACTGCACATGTTTGGGTTTGTAGAATTTATTTATCTGTAAAGGTTAACAATCTTTTGTTGATAATTTTGGCCAACATTTTATAATCAGATGTAAGTAAACTAATTGGTTTCCAGTTCCCTATATTGGTCTTATCCACTTTTTTTATGTAAGAAAATTGTTACCCCTAACCTCATACTGTCTGTTAATTTACCCCCCTCTAAAATCTTATTATATGCTATTGTTAACATAGGAATGACCTTTTCTACATATTTTTTATAAAAAAATGTTTGATAAACCATCAATCCCTGGTGCTGTATTTACTGTTAATGATTTCATAGCATCCCTTTCCTCACATTCTTTTTATATCTCCACTTAATACTTTGGCCTCTACTTCACTTAATCTGGGAAGTTCAGCTTTTTCTATTAGATCAATTTTCTTCACCCCTTCAGGTTTCTGATATTTCACTTTTTCATGCTCTTTAACTTTGTGACTTATTCTCCTTATATCTGTTTGTCTAGGACCTTCTCCCTCTATTACTTCATACATAACCCTGTTTTCTATCCTATCCCTGTTGCTATTAAAATAATTGGTATGGAACTTTGATCCTTGGGTTCCACTTTTTTGTTCCATAAATAAAGTTTTTAATTTATTATATTTTAATTCTCGCATTTGTTTTTTAATTTTCTCTATCTGATAATTCTCATTAATCATATTTAATGTTTGATGTATCAAATGTTTGTATAATTTAACTCTTAAACCTAAGTATTTTGCATAATTTGTCCTTTCTTTTTTCTGTGATTCCTCTACCAGTAACTGCTTTATGTCTCTTTTTGTATCTTTCCACCAATCCATCATTGAATCATACAGTTCTCTAACTGATTCCCTAGCTTCAAATAACTCTTAAGATTTTTAGGTTACAATCCTCTTCTTCTAACCTCTCAGCATTCAACCTCCAGTTGCCCTTTCCAAAACTCACCTGCTCACCCAAGTCAAAGTTTAACTTAACCGCTAGATGATCTGATGTTTCTATTACACACAGATACACAGAAATGTGACAGCAGAGAAAGGCACCATGGCCCATCTAGTCTGCCCAACAGCCTACCTCCCCCCCTTTTGTTATGCTTCCACCCTCTTTTCCCAACCCCTTAAATCTATCCCAAGCCCTCTTGAACCCCTCCGCCATTTCGGCTGCCACTACCTCCTCCGGCAGCTTGTTCTAGGCCTCCACCACCCTCTCCATGAAAAACTGCCCCCTGACATAACCTCTGTATTGCCCACCTTCCAGTTTGAGGTTATGGCCCTCATGTTCACTCCCTTCTTCAATTTGAACAAGCTGTTACCATCTACCTTATTTATTCCCTTCAGACACTTAAAGGTCTCAATCATGTCCCCCCTCTCCCTCCTAGTCTCCAGACGGTACAAATTCAGCCCTCTCAATCTTGTACAGATACAGACTGGTCAATACCAGCAGGAACATCTGCTAGAACTAGACACAGGGTGGATTCCCTGCAGGGAGAGGGGGTCTCAAACAACTGGTACAACAACCCTCAAAAAAAAGGGCTATCCTAGATCTAGTACTGACTAACAGGGAAGGGACCACAGATCTCCAGGTAGAAGGTCACCTGGGGGCCAGTGACCATCACATGGTATGGTTCAATTTGGCCACTACATCTAAGTCATCCCATTCCAAGGCAAACATATGGGACTTCAGAGGAGCTGACTTTGATAAGATGGCCAACAGAGTTAAGCTAGCCCTGGCAAAAAGAAACACAGGTGAGGGGGTATTGGCAAAGTGGGCAAGCATTAAGGATGCAATACTTGAAGCAACATCCCATTGTGTTAGACAGAAAAGGAAGTGCAAAAGAAGAAGGAAACCACTTTGGTGCTCAAATACAGTAGCAGAAAGGTCAGAGCCAAAAGGATGGCCTTCAAGAAATAAAACGGAACACAGCGGGATGAAGATAGGGAAGCATACCAAACTGCCCTAAGGGAAGCAGGGAAGACAGTAAGGCAGGCAAAGTCCCAAACTGAGGAAACACTAGCACAAACAGTAAAAGAAGGTGACAAGACTTTCTATAGATACATTAGTGAAAGGAGAAAGTCCAGAGGGGATATTGTTAAGCTCAAAGGAGAAAAGGGGGCATGTGAGGAGGAGAACCCTGTAAAAGCATCTATCCTAAATAGATACTTTTGCTCTGTATTTACTGAAGAGAAGGTAGGGCAGGGCCCACAGCTCAGCACCATGGACACAGGGGGGAGGGAGGTGAGCACTACTCCTTTCACAAAAGAAAGGGTCCTACAAGAGCTCGCTAAGCCCAGGGTGGACAAGGCAATGGGACCTGATGGCATACATCCCAGGGTACTTAAGGAGCTAAGGGTGGAACAAGCAGAGCCATTAGCAGAACTGTTTAGTGAGTCTCTGAGCACAGGAGAGGTCCCAGAAGACTGGAGAAGGGCTCATGTGATCCCGCTGCATAAGAGTGGTAGCAGGGAGGAGGCAGGGAACTACAGACCAGTCAGTCTTACCTCAGTAGTAGGCAAGATTATGGAGGCATGCCTTAAGGAAAGGATAGTGCAACACCTGGAATCCATAGGAGCACAGGATCCAAGACAGCACGGGTTTACAAAAGGAAGGTCCTGTCAAACTAATCTCATAGATTTCTTTGACTGGGTAAGAAGAGTGGTGGACTGAGGGGGAGCAGTTGATGTCACCTACCTTGACTTCAGCAAAGCTTTCGACACTGCTCCACATAGAAGATTGATAAATAAGCTGGGTAGGCTCGGGGTGGGTCCGAAGTTGGTCAACTGGGTGGCAAACTGGTTGATGGGCAGAAAACAAAGAGTGGTGGTAAATGGTATACAGTCAGAAGAGATGTAAGTCACAAGTGAGGTACCTCAGGGATCAGTCCTGGGGCCAGTCCACTTCAATATCTTCATTAGTGACATTGCAGATGGACTAGTGGGTAAGGCTTGACTGTTTGCAGATGACACCAAGATCTGCAATGGAGTAGATGATCCAGATGGGGTGGGCAGAATGAGAAGAGATCTGGATAAACTAGCAAAATGGTCAGAAGAGTGGCAACTGGAATTTAATGCAAAGAAGTGCAAGATCATGCACATAGGGAAGAGAAACCCTGAAGCCACCTATAGACTGGGAGGGGAGTTGCTGGCAGTCACAAAGGAAGAAAGAGACTTAGGCATCTTCATCACAGATGACCAGAAATCATCCAAGCAGACCTCTAAAGCAGTAGGTAAGGCTAGGAGGATGTTAGGGTGTATTAGTGGGGGTATCACAAGTTGTAAGAGGGAGGTAATAATCCCTCTTTACAAGACTCTGGTTAGGCCCCATCTGGAGTACTGCATGCAGTACTGGAGGACACACCTTCACAAGGACATTAACCAAATTGAGGCAGTCCAGAGAAAGGCAACCAAAATGGTGCAGGGACTGCATCAGAAGACATATGAGGACAGATTAATGGAGCTGAGTATGTGTACCCTTGAGCAAAGGAGGGAAAGAGGTGATATGATCAAGACATTCAAACACCTTTAGGGCATTAACAAGGTGAAAGAGTCTAACCTGTTTAAATATAAGAAAAATAGCAGGACAAGAGGACACAGTATGAGATTAGAGGGAGGCCGATTAAGGGGGAATGTGAGGAAATTCTTTTTCACAGAAAGGGCGGTGGATGAATGGAACGGCCTACCTCAGGAAGTGGTGGCTATGACTACAGTGCAGGGCTTCAAACAGGCATGGGATAGGCATAAGGGAGCAATACAGATGAGTATGAATAGATAGACCATTGACAGAGCAAAGGCCGATGGCACATTTATAAGGTAGAAAAAGAAATGGGCAGACTGGATGGGCCTTACGGTCCTTCTCTGCCGTCAACTTCTGTGTTTCTATGTTCTCTCATAGGGTACATTCTGCATCCCTCGTACCATTTTGGTTGCCCTTCTCTGCACCCTCTCCATCAGCTCAACATCTCTTCATAGGTGAGGCCTCCAGAACTGCACCCCATACTCCAGATGTGGCCTAACCATGGTTCTGTATAATGGCATTAGCACCTCCCTCTTCCTGCTATTAAAACCCCTCGAATGCAGGCTAACATTCCATGTTATATACTATTGATAGCTATTGATATAGTTTTAACCTCCTTGATTTTTTGGTTTTTTGAAGCCATCCAAAAATCAAGTCTTATGGAGAGTATTCCTCTCACATAAGTATGTTCTGCCTTTTTCTTTTTTAAGACATATGTGTCCTCCAAACCACCTTTTTTAAAATTTCACCAAGGCACAAAGTATCAGGAAAGACTTTTCCCATCTTTCTACCCCAATCTTCCTTTACCAGACCACAATTAAAATCCTCTCCCATAGTACTAACCTGGAGATATGCAAAAAAGGTTTCACAGATCTCATTAGCCTACTCCTACCTGCCTTAGTTTGGGGATTACAAATTATTAGTCTAATATCTGTTTAAGGGTAACATCAACTATAAAAGCCCTCTGGGGTTCAAGATCTGTTATCTTTCTAATTTTAGCATCCTGTGTTGTAAAAACAATTCCCACCCCTGAACATCTTTCTTCCCCTATAGACAATGGTGAGGGCCCCCAACGCCAATCTTTCTGTGCCTGTTTTATCTCTTCTGCTGTATGCATCCTGGTGTCCTGCAACATTAATATATCAGTACCTAAATCACTAAGGATTCCAAAGGTTAGCTGCCTTTTTCTACTATGCTTGATACTATTTACATTAATAGTAAAACAGGACAGTTGATTCATTTAAATCAAAACAAACAAAAAAAAAAACAGCGGAAGCTAGGTAATTATCATAAATCCCTTGTTTTTTCCTTTTGTTGAAACTTGTGTATCAGTTATATTACCTCTATTTGAGTCTTCTGTGTCAGAAACCTCCAAACCCGATGAAATTGAGTTTTCTTCCACTATTGCCCAGTCCTTTTCTTGCAGCAGGGTTTATCTATTTGATAAAACAACCCTTTTCCTATCTCTTTCCAGATATTTGCTCTTCAAGTGCTTAGGGTGCATGCTTTTTCTAGATCTTGTAACAACAGTAAACTTAGGCTCCATTTTCATCCCATTTTATGTTGGCTTGCTTGTGCAGCCAACATCTTGAGGTAGTGCAGATTTGGAGGTGTGGTCGCTGTTGGGCGAATGCAGGGCATGCACCAGTAGGTGTGTCCCTCATTCCCCAATCAGCCTGCATGCTGGTGCCACATGTGGTGAGCACATCTAAGGAAATGTCTGCTGCAATGTGGGCAAAGCTTGTCACTCTCAGCGGACCCTTCCTACGTGCTTCGCCAGCTAAAGGCTGTAGCAGCACAGTGGCCACTAAACTGCCGACTTGAGTGCCCATTCCTCGGTCGGCTTACCCTGTCCCTCAAGTATGTCCCACTTCTTTTTTTGCCGAGGGTGCCCAATCCCCTTAGTTCATGTGCCCCCACTTTCATTGTTTGCCAATGGGGTGCCCAACTCGTCCGGCATCCATCCCCCCTTTCCCCTTTTATGTGCCGATGGGGAGCCCACCCCATCAGCATGATGTCCCCTTCTTCTGTGCCAACGTGTGCCCAATCCCCCATCGGCTACTGTGCCCCCCCAAAAAAAGAAACCACCTGTAAAAAAGAAAACTGTCCACAATGTGTTTTTTTACTACCTGTAAACAGAAAATGGTCCCTCTTAGTCTCCCTACCCACCACCAGCACCCACCCACTGCGCACCCTGCCTCCCCATACCCCCTCCTCACCCCCATACTTACCTCCATAGCTCAGCCTGATGATCTTCAGTGGACCGGGAACATGTCTTCACTCTTCAAACCTGACTGCGAACTGAGGAAATCCTGGTAAGCTGTATAATGGAATAAATAGGTTTTTTTTTAACTTTGATGCATATCTCGGGCATTTTTTTAAATTTTTGCACCAAATTTTCAACATGGGGTTTTTGGGACCCCTCCTCATGAATTCTGTCACTGTTATGATGTTAATCAGTCCCAAAAGGTGATTCCGCAGTCACTGTGCAGAATCACCGTTTGGGACTGATTAATGCAAGGACAGTGTCAGTGTTCATGAGGTGGGCTCTCAAAAAGCCTATGTTGCAAATTTGGTGGAAAAAATCCAGCAAATGGCTGTTTTACGAGTGTGCATTGACAGTCGCTACGCACGCTCATACCTTTGCGAATTTTCAATATTTTCATGCCAGATTTTCGACATTGTCATTTTTCTACACCTCCTTGTGAACAGTACAGCTGTCATTTTTCACATCCTGGCCGAAATGTGTTTCCGCATTTCCGGAGCACAATACCTCGGTCGCTGTGGGAGATCAGTGTTTGGAGCAGATTATGAAAATGACAGTGACATTGTTCATGAGCAGAGGTCCTAAAATGCCAATGTTGAAAATTTGGTGACAATACTCCATGAAATGACTGTTACGAGCGTGCATTGCGCAGTTTGCATGCATGCTCGTAGCATTGTGCATTTGTAATATTTTCATGCTGGATTTTCAGCATTGGCATTTTTCCACACCTCTTGATGAACAGCACAGCTGTCATTTTACATATCCTACCCGAAATGTGTTTTCGCATGTCCGGCACAAAATAGCATGGTTGCTGTGCGAAATCACTTTTTTGGACAGTTTGAGGAAATGACAGTGACACTGCACACGAGCAGAGGTGCTAAAATGCCTATGTGGAAAATTTGGTGCCGAAACTCCATAAAATGACTGAGTTACAAATGTGCATTGCACATTTCCCATGCACCCTTGCAACTTCGCAAATTTGCAATATTTACATGCCACATTTTCATCACTGCCATTTTTTTACACCTCCTTATGAACAGTACAACTGACATTTTTCACATCCTGCCAAAAATGTGTTTCCGCACTGCACTACCAAAGCCAATGCCAGCGAGACAACATTCGGCATTGACAAATGCTTGTTTCCTTTTGGTTTTCTTCATTTACTGTTTCTGTTTTTTCTTTTTCCTTATTCCTTTCCTGAAAGTCATCTATTTTTTTGCTCCAAATTATGTTCCATCTGCAATGGGGTGGGGTGGATGGCGTACTGTTTCCTTCTTGTTTAGCCTTTCCATATTTAAAGTCAGACATTCCTTATTCTTTGCATCAAAAATAATGTTGTCTTCTTTTCCTTTGTCTTTTGGGGCTTTTGCTAGCACAACATTCTGCTCTGCTGTTTCCCCAGGGTCTGGATTATTGTGTGTTGTCCAAGGACAGTTTAAGAAGAAATGCCTCTCTTCTTCATATAAACTGCACCTGGATTTATTCTTACCGTCGATTCCATGGTGCCCTATTGTCCCACACAGGCCACACTTTATTTGTCCACATGCATTGCTGAGATGGCCCTTGTCACCACACCCATTGCAGGCTTTCGGATGTCCAGCATCAAAGACCACCCCTCGGTCTCTCTCTAAGAAAAATCAATTAGCTAGGTGTTGTATGTCTCCATCCATTTGTTTCAACGTCACCTTATATTTCCACACACCCCCCCCGGTACATTGGCATTTGTCATCCAAAATTGGTTCCGGGGGACCATGATTTACACATTTTTGTTTCAACTAGAAAGTAATATCAGATACATTTACCCCCTCATTTCTAAAGAGGACTATAACAATCTTAAAGGCTGGCTTTGTCAGAGGAATCTCAAAAAAATTATTCCATTGCTGGGTACAGTATTCTCTATTTGGTGAAAGAGTTTTCAAAACCTGTCCAAGCCACCAAGGTGTTTAAAACTTATATCATATTCAGTACTTCCTGGGACATGTATTAAAGCATACATTTCATAGGGGTAAAATTTCGTAAATCCCTTTAATAATTCTCTGCTAATAAATAATCTCTCTGGGGCATCAGCAGCAGACTCCCTATAATTAAGTCGGACTGCATTTCTTCTTTTGGCTTGCTGGGGAGCCTTGTTCTCTGGAAATAGCTTTTCCCTTGTATTTTCACCCGATACATTTTCTTTTTGTCTATTTTCATTATTACTCTGATTCTCCATTTGAACTGTTTTTTGTTCCAGTTCCATAGAGGTGACCCCACTATCTTCATCAGTTAGGCCTGCAGTTCTGGATCTTCTAAATTAATCTCCTTGGGCCTGTCTCCTTCTTTATTTTTCTCACCTTCCCCCTGTGTTTCCACATTTATTTCAGAGGTACTTGGTCTATTGGGTCCCAGCCTTGCCCATCCTTTGTTCTTTTCCAGCCTGCTTTAAGTAATGCATTTGCCACCCAGTCCGGAGTTTCCCTAAATTCATAGGCTTTTTTTTCAGTAAGTTCCTCTGTTTGAGGGCCTAGATTTAACATTTCTTTTGTAACATCTTCTTCTACTTCTCCCTCAGCTTGCTTTTGCTCCTGTAAACCTTTTTCTCTTACTCCAGCCCATCTTAGGCCAAGTGTTTTTTGACTTTCTTTTGCCATTTCTTTCAGGGCTGGAGTTACCCTTATTTCTTTTTTCCCAGTACTCCAAACTTTAGAGGGACCTAGTGTGGTTAGTGCAGTGTCTGCCACGTCATCGCTCAACAGCTGTTTCTGACAGGCCTTTTCCTTATTTCTCTGTTCTTTTCCTTTGCTTGATGTTAATTTTATTTTCCCCTCACTATTTGCACCTTTTTCAGGTTTATTTAACACAGAATCAGACTTACATTTTCACTGATTTGCTTTTATTTCCTCCATTTTATTCTCCACTGCTGCATTTTCGTTAGCCATTACCAGGGCCACTGGAAAATTGCGGAAAAGGTTACCCAAAATTGCGGAGCGTTTCTCAAAAATTGCAGGAAATTGCAGGGGTTCAACTATAGACCCTGAGTGCTTCACGATAAATCTTTTATTATTTTCTGCAGCATATATTAATCAGTATAAATTGCTAAATGAATATGCTGACACTTGAAATGTTTAAAACATAAAGAAAAGTTTGTGTTCCTAAAAAGAATACTAAACTGATAAGCTATCATAAGCATTGCCTATCTTCCAAAATGTAAAAGTATCTGCCTCATACAGTGCTAAATAGATTCTACAAAGTGAGCAACAGCAAATCAATATTAAATAAAGCCAGAAAAAATATATATTTTTTTTGTTTCTGGCTGTAGAATAATGTAGCCTAATCAACAGCTGTTTACAGTGCTGTACCAGCTATTCATCCACTTTGGTACAAGAACAAAAAATAAGCAGAGTGGAGAATAATTGAGTTATAGTAAAATGTTGTTAAAGTGTTTAATGGTCATAGTTTGTACCATGGGAACCATACACTATTTTTGAAATCTCACACTATTTTTGAAATCTCATATTTAAACTTTAAATCTGGGGGTTATTGGGGCTGGCAGTATAATCTAGAGGTTAGAGTAACAAACTGTGAATGAGTTGATGAAATCTAGCAAACCTGGGTTTGATTCCCACAACCTCCACTTAGATACTGTGTGATTATGAATAAGTCACTTAATCTCCTCAGTGCTCCTGGGTTGTACCTGAAAACAGGCACTTGTGCCTAGGGGGCCTTATGCAGTTACCAACAAATGTAAAAAAATGCCAATATATTTTTACTGCATCATACAATAGTTAGGGAACCCTTTACTTTACCTTTGTTTTACTCTGGCTGCAGTGGTTTTGTTTAAAGATAAATGTTCAGTTACATTTTGTGTTTTACAAGCTTGTTTTTAGACTTTAGTCAGGTTTTTATTGTAGTCTTTGCAGGTGAGCATTTAGACGGTAGAGTGCTAAGAGTAAGATCACTGTTAGCAACTAGCTTATTCAAGTTTAAAATCTGCCCATCCAAAAATCCTCAGCTGTTTGAAACAAAACTAGTCTGAATGAAGGTATGCTCACAAAGAAAAACTAGCCCTGCAGCTTACAAAAAGGCTTCATAGTTAGCACCCCTATTTAAGTGAATGGGATAATTTGTACCTTTGCTCCCATCTTTTGTTTCAGCCTGTGTGGCAACAAAATATTTTCTGATAGATTGCTTCAACACAAAACAAATGTTAAGTGTTTAAGTGTACTTATACTTGGCCAGTGGATTCTGAAACCAAACAAGACAAGGATTCAAAAGAAATCAGTGCCACATAAAACCCTTGTCCTACCTTGCACTGCATTGTTTCGGCCAAACCCAAGTCTGCATGCAAAATTGTCAATATATTTGAGAGTATTTTATTTAAAATGATAATACTTTTTACACAATTCATTATAAAAACTCAAAAACTGCAAGAAATTGAGGAACATGTCAGTTTTTGTGGAGAATGGTAAAGATTGCGGATCCCTCAAAAAAATTGCGGCGCAATTTTCCAGTGGTCCTGGCCATTAGTTTGCTATCATTTTCCAATCATTTCTTGTCTTTGGGCTTAGAATCCATCACTTTGTTCTCTGGCACGCTTGTCTCCATGGGTATTGAGGCCAAGGTGGAGATCTGCTCCCCAGCATCCCGCATGTCCTCTTGCATAGTGCAACTCACAGCAACCGACTTGGATCCCTGTCAGATACAGGGTCCCTCTGCTGGTTGAGAAGGGGCATTTCCCTGGTGTCTTGGCCAAATTTCCCACATTCACTAAAAATACCACCATGTACACGTGGGATCAAAAACGAGTCCAGAAAGCAGTCAGGATGTGAAGAAACCAAAATAAATTTATTCCTTTAAGCAGGCAAACATAAACGGACTTAGTACAAAAATTAAATAAAAATACATAAACTATAATATTCCAGCAGTTTTCATCTCCACAGGAACCATACCTAGAAGGCAGCTAGGCATCTGGCAGGAATTCCTTCCAGCCACACTCTGATCTAGACACTTGAAATCCTCTCTTTTATACAGAAGGAGGGTCACATTACAGGGCTAACTCCTCCCAAACAGAACTTTAACTAGTAAATACAGCTTTAAATACATTAACAAAACTAAAATAAACATTATTTAGTTAAATAAGTCACAACCAGCTTTAAAGCAAACAGAAAAATCCTTTATATCTTTTATTGTACAATATTTTTGTGTATTCCAGGCTCCTCCCAACAGCATTCATTATAAAAAAGGGGGATGAAGGGGCCGGCCGGCTCTATAACAAACATGAACTGCTGAGGGAAGGGTCTGGAAGCCTGCTACACAAATACCCACTGAAAGTAAATTTCATTTATTTCACTTTAAACCCAATTGAAACATTATTTGCACAAACAACTCAGCAGAACAAGTCTGTCTTTCAGTGCTGCAGCAACTAAACAGAATTAATGTGGGTTTTAGCAGCTATACTAGCTTAAATCTTTTAATTACAGGCTTGTCTAAGCAACTGGGCATAATGGCTACAACTGAAAACAACAGGACACTGCTTTAACTTGCATTGCTAGAATAGGGCTTACAGCAGCAGTAATTTCACTTGTAGCCCTCTAACAAGTGAATCAGGGGTGTCTTTCTTGCTAAAAATGCTAGCGCTAGCCAGGGAAAGCAAGGACTACTTAATTTTCATTATTTTGATAAAAGTAGCATTTTGATGTGATTTCGGCATCTGCGCACGATCGCACAATCGCTCGATCGCACTGTCGCACACTCATGCAGCACGAATGTGCGTACGTTCGAGCAGCTTTAATGAAAATAATGGCTTTTCTGAGCACCAAACAGAATTTCTGAGTACCAAACAGAGTTTCTGAGTGGCATGGTACTTAAAATATCGAAGGAAAAAGAAAGGAAAAGCTAGTGATAGTAAAACTACACATAGGAGGCCACCCTATGGTAGGGAAAACAAAGAATAAAGGAGACAACAGGGAAAGTACAGACAGAGAAAAGGAGACACTGTTGCAACAGATTTTGAGAAAGATATTTACAGTCCCAGTGACCAAACAACATCTCTGCCTCAAAATCCAATACTACTCCAGGATTCTGAATGCTATCCAGGAGTATAGAAACATTAAATGGGGGGTTTACAGACCCTATTACAGTCCTCTCCACTCAAGAGAAAACCACAGGTTTTCTAAGCAAAATATCACTTAACAGAAATCCTTATTACCAGAGACAGGAAATGTAGATCTCTCTACCAGAGAGATGGAGCTTCAGCCCACCCACTCCCAAAGCTCCACCTCGGGGTCCCTTATAAACTAGAATTTATTAAACATCAGAGAAGACAAAATATGCCTTCTAATCTATAAGCATACAAATACCCTGAGGTCTACTCCTGTCCCTGTCATTATATCTGCCCCAAATCTGGACATATAATCAGCGTTACTGTTAGCTGTCCCTACTCTATGTTTCACGATAAATTTGTATGGTTGTAGTGTTAGGTACCACCTCATAACTCTTGGGTTATTATCTTTCATATTATTTATCCAGCACAAAGGGTTGTGATAAGTCCAAACTTCAAACTGATGTCCCCATAAGTAAAATTGTAGAGACTGTAATGCCCACTTCAAGGCCAAGCATTCTTTTTCTATTGTTGAGTATTTCGTCTCTCTGGCATGAAGCTTTCTGCTAATAAAAAGTACAGGGGTGTTCCTCTCCGTCCTGAATTTGGGATAACACTGCTCCTATACCCACATTGGAAGCATCTGTCTGTACAATAAATGGTATATTGAAATTAGGACTTTTTAACACAGGAGATGAACACAGTGCAGCTTTTAAAGCAAGAAAAGACTCTTCACATTCAGGGGTCAAGATAATTTTAATGGGTTTATTCTTTTTTGTCAGTTCAATCAAAGGACTGGCTAGGGTAGCAAACTAGGGCACAAACCATCTGTAATACCCCGCTAGTCCTAAAAAAGAATGCACATGTTTTTTAGTGGTAGGGCAGGGACTCTTTGCTACTGCATCTAGCTTTCCTATCTCCAGTTTTACCTGACCATTTCCAATCAAAAAACCTAAGTACCTTGCTTCCTTCATAGCAAGGGAGCATTTTGCTGGGTTGATAGTAAGACCAGCTTGTGAAATAGTATCCAGCACCTGGGTTAGATGTTTTCCATGTTCTGTCCAAGAAGGGCTATAAATAATAACATAATTGAGATAGGCTGCACTATAGCCCAAATGCGGTCATAACAACTTGTCCATTAGTCTTTGAAATGTTGCGGGGGCCCCATAAAGTCCGAAGGGCATCATGGTGAACTGAAATGATCCTAGTGGGGTACAAAAGGCAGTTTTCTCTTTAGCTGTTTCCTCTAATGGGATCTGCCAATAACCTTTGGTCAGATTCAGTGTGCTGACATACTGGGCTTGTCCGAGCTGATCTATTATGTCATCCACTCGTGGCATGGGGTACCCGTCAAACTTGGCGATGGCATTTAGTTTGCGGAAGTCTAGACAAATACGCACTCCGCCCTCCTTTTTGGGAACTATAACCATTGGGAACCCCCATTCACTTTTTGCCTCTTCTATGACTCCCATTTCTTTCATTTTTTCTATCTCCCTTATAACTTCAGATTTTACCTTCTCAGGGATTCGATAAGGCTTCACCCGAATGGGAACAGATTGGGGAACCTGAATTTTATGAGTTATGGCAGATGTTTTATCAGGTTTACTCATAAATACACATTGATACTGACCTATCACTTGAGCTAGGTCCTGTTTTTGGTCTTTTGTTAACAACGGATTTATCACTAATTCAGTAAGTGCATGATCACCTTCTAAGCGGGTGTATGCTACATCTAACTCATCATCAGAGGTAGTAGGATACACATACATAGCATTACTGGGATGTTCATTCCATTTCCTTAATAAATTAGCATGATAAATCTGTAACTTATTTCTTCTGTCTGGTATTTCTACCAGATAGGTGACAGGACCAGTTCATTTTTGAATGACATACGGACCTTGCCATTTCATGGCCAGCTTATTGTCAGTAGATGGTATTAAGAGTAACACACAATCTCCAACATTAAATTGTTTGTCACCAACCCCTGTGTCATACTGTTCTTTTTGGTAAACTTGTTTTGCTAGATTATGTTTATGGGCTAACTGGGAATACCGAGCTACCCTTTCTCACAACTGAGTGACATATTCAAGGGTAGTTGGATTTTTCTATACAGTGGTATCCTCCCATTATTCTTTCACCACATCTAAGAGGCCTCTAGGATTTTTACCATAAAGTAGCTCAAATGGTGAGAATCCAGTTGATGCCTGAGGGACCTCCCGATAGGCAAAAAGAAGCAATGGTAGATATAAGTCCCATTGTTTTCCTTCATCCTCCACACACTTTTGAATCATCTTTTTCAAGGTTTTATTAAAGCGTTCAACCAAGCCATCAGTTTGTGGATGATAAGGTGAGCTTCTACACCTAGGGCCTGGTACAGTCACTTTAACAAAGCAGAGCAAAAATTAGTTCCTCTGTCTGTGAGTATATTCTTTGGAATGCCTACTCTCCCAAATACTTTCAGCAATTCCTCTGCTATTTTGTCAGCAGTTACAGTACATAAAGGAATAGCTTCTGGGTATTTGCTAGCGTAATCACAAATGATTAGAGCAAACCTATTTCCTTTGGAACTTTTGGGGAGGGGTCCTATAATACCCATTGCTATACGTTCAAAGGGTGCTGTAACTAATGGTAATGGTTGCAAGGGAACTTTATCCTTTTTTGTCACTGGGGCTACCTTTTGACACTCATTGCAACTCTTACAATACTCAGCCACTTGCGTATGAATTCCTGGCCAAAAGTATCTGTACAGGAGTCTCTGCAATGTTCTGCCCCTTGCTGCATGACTCCCACAAGAAACATCATGGGCTAAAAAAGTAAGCTGCTCTCTATATTTCTCTGGGACCACTAATTGATCCACTCATTCTCCTGCTTTTGGATTTACACACACCCTGTATAGCTTTTCCTGATGGATTCTATATATGGGTGGTGTACCCTCTTTCTGTTCTGGCACAATCTCTGAATACAAAGGTGTTAGTGTTTCATCATTTTTTTGGTCAGTTGCAAATGACTGTATATCTTTAGCATTATGTAACAGTTCATCAGTACATGAGTCCCTTGTCTTAGTCCAAGCCCATTTTTCCAGTCTCTTTTGCTTCTTGGATTTCCTGGTTTTACCCAGGGGTTCAAACACTGTCTCTTCAAAGGGAAAAAGATCCACATCTAACTGTTCTTGTTGGGCCCGAGCCCGTGTTGAAACTGCACAAATGGTGGAGGCATGTGACAGTAACTTGTTAAACCCAAGGAAATCATGCCTCAGAATTACCGGTACAGGCAGTAGAGGTACCACACCCACTCTCATCTTTTGTTCCAAGCCATGAGCTATGATGGTAGCTTCTTGCAAGGGATATATATGGTTGTCCCCATGTACACAAGTCACTGTTGTCTGTCCCAAATTTATACTCTGAGGAATCCCCCTCATGACTTCAGTGTGTACTAGGGTTTGTTTACTCCCAGAGTCAATTAGGGCCGATACTTCCTTTCCTGCTATGCTGATGGTCACAGTATACTGTCCCCAATTCATTAAGGCCAAATGAGAAGAGTCAGTTTTCTTTTTGGGACAAAATCGGGCAATATGTCCTTTTGTTTGACATTCCCGACAAATTATGTCAGGGTTGTAAGGACGAGGCACACGTTTCTCATTTATACTAGCATTGTTAGTAGTAAAAGTAGTAGTAGAATGTCTTACCATAGAGCTGGTGGTGGAGGAAGGCCCATGAAATCTCTTCTGACATTGGGGACGTGCTGTTATAAAATCCTCTGCTAGGCTAATAGCTTTTTCTGCAGTTTCTGGCTTGTGCTCTCAAACCCAGATTTGGACCTCATGAGGTAATATTTTAATAAATTGTTCAAGTACTATTACTTCTATTACTTGAGTTATTGTTCGTGTTGTGGGTTGGAGCCACTTCATGCAGAGGTCTTGCAGTCAAACATAAGCTTCTTGGGGGGAATCAGCAGTATGATACCTGAATGTCCAGAACCGTTTCCTGTATGTTTCTGCACTGATGTCGTATCTTTTCAGAATTACTTGTTTCACATGGTCATAATTAGTAGCATTCTGGGTCTCCACATGGCTGTATGCCAGCTGTGCCTTACCAGTGAGGTATGGAGCCAATCGTATCACCCATTGGTTTCTGGACCACCCACAGGCAGTTGCCACCCTTTTGAATGTGGTTATATAGGCTTCAATATAATCACTGTCTACCAATTTTGAAATTGTAATGTCCCTTGGTCCACCACTAGTTGGGATGGGTCTGGCTGTCCCTATAGCTTGTATGGCTTTAAGGGTTTCTGCCCATCTTGCCTCATACTGAAGCCTGTCTCTTTCTCTCTGTCTTTCTGGGTCTAGTTGTTTTAAGCACAACCATCAGAGAAGGTCCTGCATCACATTAGGAGGTGTATCTTCTTCTTCTTCCATCACATAGGTCTCCCCTCCTCCTGCAGCACCTTTTTCTTCCTCTGTGGAACTAGTGTCCTCAGCTCTGGAGGCACCGTCTGTTTTCAAATGTCTCACAGTCTCCTTCCATCTAACGCCACCAAGGCCGGTAGACAATGGAAGCTGAAACTTATCCACCATAGTCCGTGTCCATGCACCTTCAGGCACAGGTGCATCCATCAACCCCTGCTTCTTAGATTTTTCCATGCTTGATACTGGACAACTTCCACTTGGAGGTTGGCTCACCTTCCTTTAGTCAATCCCACTTCTAACACCAAATGTACATGTGGGATCAAAAAGGAGTCCAGAAAGCAGTCAGGATGTGAAGAAACCAAAATGAATGTATTCCTTTAAGCAGGCAAACATAAACGGACTTATTATGAAAAATAAATAAAAATACATAAACTATAATATTCCAGCAGTTTTCATCTCCACAGGAACCATACCTAGAAGGCAGCTAGGCATCTGGCAGGAACTCCTTCCAGCCACACTCTGATCTAGACACTTGAAATCCTCTCTTTTATACAGAAGGAGGGTCACATGACAGGGCTAACTCCTCCCAAACAGAACTTTAACTTGTAAATACAGCTTTAAATACATTAAAGAAACTAAAATAAACATTCTTTAGTTAAATAAGTCATAACCAGCTTTAAAGCAAACAGAAAAAATGCTTTATATCTTTTATTGTACAATATTTTTGTGTATTCCAGGCTCCTCCCAACAGCATTCATTATAAAAAAAGGGGGATGAAGGGGCCGGCCGGCTCTATAACAAACATGAACTGCTGAGGGAAGGGTCTGGAAGCCTGTTACACAAATACCCACTGAAAGTAAGTTTCATTTATTTCACTTTAAACCCAATTGAAACATTATTTGCACAAACAACTCAGCAGAACAAGTCTGTCTTTCAGTGCTGCAGCAACTAAACAGAAGTAATGTGGGTTTTAGCAGCTATACTAGCTTAAATCTTTTAATTACAGGCTTGTCTAAGCAGCTGGGCATAATGGCTACAATTGAAAACAACAGGACACTGCTTTAACTTGCATTGCTAGAATAGGGCTTACAGCAGCAGTAATTTCACTTGTAGCCCTCTAAGAAGTGAACCAGGGGCGTCTTTCTTGCTAAAAATGCTAGCACTAGCCAGGGAAAGCAAGAACTACCTAATTTTCATTATTTTGATTAGAGTAGCATTTTGATGTGATTTTGGCATCTGCACATGATTGCACAGTCACACGATCACACAATCGCACATTCGCACAGTCATGCAGCATGAATGTGCGCACGTTCGTGCAGCTTTAATGAAAATAATGGCTTTTCTGAGCACCAAACAGAATTTCTGAGTACCAAACAGAGTTTCTGAGTGGCATAGGACTTAAAATATCGAAGGAAAAAGAAAGGAATAGCTAGTGATAGTAAGACTACACATAGGAGGCCATCCTATGGTAGGGGGAAACAAAGAATAAAGGAGACAACAGGGAAAGTACAGACAGAGAAAAGGAGACACTGTTGCAACAGATTTTGAGAAAGATATTTACAGTCCCAGTGACCAAACAACATCTCCGCCTCAAATCCAATACTACGCCAGGATTCTGAACGCTATCCAGGGGTATAGAAACATTAAATGGGGGGGGGGTTACAGACCCTATTACACACCAACAGCTTAATCTGCTTCAATGTCAGTTGGCATCCATCTGTATCCCTTTACCCTGGGAAGAGTCTGAAAATAGGCAGAATTGTTTAGTCCTACTTTCCCGGTCAACAAAAATAAACTAAATAAATAAATAAAATTATGGGCGTCAAGAAGTCCCATACCATTCTCTACTGTCTACAGGGTGACCTTCAGCCAGAGAGATTCAATAGAACACTGCTTAATGTGCTGGGGACACTGGACCCTACAAAATGTTATACTGGAGCCAGCAGGTACTTTCTTATTCTGTGCCTACAACTGTTCCAAAAATGACTCAACAGGAGTCTCACCCTACTTCCTAATGTTCAGATGGGAAGCCAGACTTCCTGTAGATTTATGTTTCAGGGTATCAGCTGATGGCGCCTTACCAGAGACATATCTGGACTACATCAAGAGGTCACATGCTCAGCTGAAAGAGGCCTACAGGGTGGACCAAGAAGCAGCTGGGAAGTCCAACCTATCCAACAAGACCAGATATGAGGAAAGAGTCTGAGAGCAAGCTCTCCAGCCAGAGAACCGAGTACTTACCTGGAACTTTGGGATCCAGGCAAAAACAGGACTGAGGACCAATGGAAACCAGATCCTAATATAATTGTGGAATATCTTCCAAACCTGCCAGTTTATCATCTGAGAATGGAAAGAGGAACTGTTGCGGTCAAAACTTTGCTTCAGAACCACCTTTCACCAACTGATCAACCATTGACTGAACCAGTTAACCTAGTACCTCTCTCAGTGCCAATTAGACCTGTCACCAGGAATTACACTAAGACAAGGAGGAACCATGGGACACCACCTAAGATGCCAGTTGGTCCTCTGGCAGCTTAGTTAGTTTAGTTTAGTTTTTACCAGGAGGTGAACTGGGCACAGCCCTTGTTCAGTCATGCTGATACAAAAAGACATACAATACATATAATGCAACATATGTATGATGTGTTCTACAACAGCTCTGAGGATGAGGAACCCTACAGCTGTCCAATATCTTATGAATATCTGCCTGCACCATTTCCCATGGAATTTCACTCTTTTCCACCTGGAGGAAGAATGCAAGTCATTCCAGACTATTGAATCCAACAGTAGCATCATTTGTTCCCAACTGAATTTGGGCCGACAGTCACAGACTCTGCTCCCATTACAGAAGATGCTGGGATCTCATGCTGGGATCTCAATAACAGAACCACTTCAAGACATTGAATGACTTGAACCTGTTTTGGCAGAGGAAACAGAACCCATTGATGATCCTGATCAAATAATTTCAGAGGAACTTGTGACAACCAACTGTTCTAGAAGAGAAGTCAAACACCAAGTTGAACTCACTTTCAGTGTCCCTACAATGTCCCCGACCTCCCTGTATATGTGATACATAAAATGATCAGTCTACTGTCTCTTTGTGCTGTTCTGAAGCCATTTTTGGGAGGTGTCGTTTTTTTTTACTATGGTGGGAAAATGCTAACATCAGTGTTTACACTGTGTTCTGTGAAGTGCAATGTTGATATAGTGCAGATAGGATGTAGGTGTATTAGTTAGAAATGCTCAGATAGGAATCGGGTGTATTAGACCGTTTTGTTGTGTTTAGCATGTTTTGGTTTTTCAGGCCTTGACAATGACACCAATGATTTCAGTGAGGGGAGGATTTAACCTCCTTCTAAATGGGGGCTTATTTTGGCTGTTTCTGGAGTACTGTTGCCCGGTTCCCAGTCCAGACTGCAGCTGCAGGATCTGGGGCTGGACAAGGCACTGTTATTTTTTTTCTGTGGGCTTGTTGAGCACCCTTCTCACTATGGCCAGTGCACTACTGCCTCTTTTCACTTAAGAAGCACGTGGGCTGCCTTCAGGGTCATGTGCAATACAACAGATTGGTCTGAAAAAATCTTCGAGGAAAAGAGAGTGTCTGTGAGTAGCTTCCAATTGGTGTTCCTGTCTAAAAATATTATCCAAAACAGACTTGAGACCCCTGAAAAAGGGGAATTCATGCAGCTTGAGTTCTAAGCCTTAACTCTGGCACCGAATTAGAGTAGGGGTTGCCTTCAAAGCTGCTCTGCATCTGGGAAGGTGGGAAGCTACTGCCTTCTGCCACTATTAGGATTTTATTCTGACAGGGAATAAAACAGGGAATCAAACCAGCTGAGGTTCCAAGTGACTGTCTGCCTGCCTGTCGGGGTGGGTGAAGGCAAGTCCCCTTGTGGGGTGTAAAGGATCATATTTGTTCAGAGCATCACAGCCCACACCCATCACCACTGAAAGTGCACTGGGTCCACTGCACCTGTATACAGTCAGGCTGGGCAGACTGTTCCTCAGGAGATCTGGACACCTAGATCAAACTCGCAATCCATGGACCTGGATAACTGTGGACTTTGCCACAGAAGTCTGGTTCTGGATCCGTGGAAGCGCCGTTTGTGCCATTGTGTGTATTGTCACCATGGGGATGCTGTCAGCACATTCGCTCCATGTACAGGTGGCTGGTGGCATCCAATCAGGCAACAGATGGTCACATGATGCACTCATGACATATAACCATGCTGAGTGCACAAAATGGCCCAGATAAGAGGAGGACGGGTCAGAGAAGTTCCTCACTTATCATTGCAGCAGTCACCAGAAGAAGGTGCTAAAAATAAAACACACAAAAAATATATATATACATTTTGGAGGAGAGGGAAAAGAAAAGGAGAGAGAAAGGACTCGATTTACTGGTGTGAGGGGGGATACAAACTGATCATTGGGGGGAGATGATGGTCTGAGACTGGAGAAAGGAGGAATCCAGAGGGACTGGGGAGATAGTGGTGGCCTGGGTGCTGCCCAAATGAAAGTTTTTTTCTTTTCATGGCCTCAGACAGTGCCGCTGTGTACATGAGTAAGGGAGGGCAGGCTGGCAAAATATTTCACTTGTGCCATTCCAAATCCAGATCTTCAGGAGAGAGGAAAAGACTACTGGGGGCCCAAGATAAATTTTACAGATACAGAAAATCCTAAAAGAAAGTTTTTTTTTTCTTTTCTTGGCCTCAGACAGTATAGCTGTGTACATGAGCAATAGCAGGCTGGCAAAATCTTTAACTTGTGCCATTCCAGATCCAGAGGAAAGAGGGAAAGACTACTGGGGGCCCAAGAGAAATTTTACAGTTACAGAAAATCTCAAATGAAAGTTTTTTCCTGGTTTCAGTGTGGCTGTGTGTACAAGGCAAGGGCATCTGGCTGGCAAAATAAATCTTAGACTTGTACCATCCAGAGGGGAAAGAGAGAGAGAGAGAGAGACTGCAGAGAGGCCCATGAGAAATTCAACAGTCCCAGAAATCCAAAATAAATGTTTTTTCCTGGTTTCAGTGTGGCTGTGTATACAGGGCATGGACAGCAGGCTGGCAAAATAAATCTTAGGCTTGTGCCATCCAGAGGGAAGAGAGAGAGAGAGAGAGAGACTGAGGGGAGAATGAGGAGAATTCAACCATCCCAGAAATCCAAAATAAATGTTTTTTCCTAGTTCAGTGTGGCTGTAAGTACACGGCAAGGGCAGCAGGCTGGCAAAATAAATATTTGACTTGTGCCATCCAATCACAAATCACGATCACTTGTAAATGTTCATTCACAATTTCATGTATTAAAAAAATACTGTTCTGGCAAAGAACATACAAGTTGATGTGCCTATGCTGCTGGCTGTGGATGGCCCAGGAGATACAATTTGACTTTGTGACTTATAGCAGGCTGTTTACACTACAAGACAAGTAAAGTACGACTACTGTTCACACAAGTGTCATCACCATCATCATCACTCATTCCTCCTTATCATCATTAGTTTTATAGCATATGAAATTACATTACATACAAGCATTAACCAACTCCAAGTGCAGGACTGTGCTGCATGCAGCTATGCACCTGATGTGTCTGCATTTCCAATTCAAATTCTGAGGCACACTTAACAGTTGCTGAATTTGGTCACTTAACAGTAACTAACTATACTGTAGGAGTCAGTCAAGTAATCTTGTAAGGAAGTGGTGTTGGACTGCTGTGCTGTCAGTGTGCTGTGCACAGTCACAAGTCATGACAGTAAATTTGTCCCTGGCCAGTGGGTGGGAGTCATCAAAAGGACATCATATTAGTCAAGGGGATATTTTTTACAGGCTAGAATGCTAAGAAAAAAAATGGATCAAAGTGTTGATGAGACACATTCTATTTCTCAGGTAGGCAGTGGCACTGCAAAAGACAGCAATCAGCCTGAAAAGGGAAAACAAAATTAAACCCCAAAAAGTGATTTTTTCAGGTCTAACTTTTTGTCTTCCAAGCGAATGCTTGAATCCAAAAAAGGTGAATTATCATCAGTCCCAAGTAAAAAAAAAAAAAAGTTATGTAGTTAAAAAAACTAAAGGCTTGGTGGGTACCACTTGCAGAGGCACCCAACGTTATGGAACAATTACATACTATGCTACTGCCAGTCCCTCACCCTGATCCGATTCTGAGGTTGAACCTGATGAGGGTATTAAAAATAAAGATGAAGAGAATGAAAAGGCAGCACAAGGTTTATTAGAGGGGATGGAAATTGTAGATGAGGAAGAAACAGGCAGACATGTTTTGGTTGTGGAGAGGGCAGTGGGAATAACCCACAAGAGAAACAGGCCCAAGAAAAATCTGAGGTGGACGGGCCCTGAAAAGGTGACCGAGGTGCTGTGTCTTCCTGGGAAAAAAACTAAAAAATATCTTTTGTTTGGTCATATTACTCCATTAGTGCTTCCAATGATTGGTAGCAACATGTACTATTTGTAAATGGACAATCAGCAGGCGTATAAAGAAAGGAGCATTGGGAACATCAGCACTAAAAAGGCACCTAAACAGATGTCATAACATTACTGAGAACTCCAGTTGTGAGTCTTGAAGAGAAAGTGACTGTGATAGTTCACTACACTCAAGGATAACACCCATAGATGAAAGCAGTGTCATCCCCCGAAGCACTACTGAAACACCTCCACCACCACTTCCTCCAATTTGAAGGACTCCTCCTACTGTTTCTGAAAGTGACCATGTGTTTTAAAAGCCCTCCTCCTTCAAGGAGACAGCTTACCATCTCAGAAACATATGAGCATAAAGCCAAATATACCTTGACTCACTCACCCTGTTGCTGTTACAATAATAAAAAAAAAATTCAGAAATGATAGCTGTTGATTTGCTACCATATAACGTGGTTGAACAAATAGGATTCAGGTGGCTGCTTGAGTACCCCAAACCTTGATATAGTATACCATTGTGGAAATACTTTTCAACAGGGATTCCAGATCTTTACAATGTTGTATGTAAAGAATTAAGATGCATCTTGTGCAATGCTGTTGGGAAGGTGAGGCATCTCACAACAGATATTTGGACAAGCTATCAGCCTGAACCCTTCATATCTGTCATGGCACATTGGGCATGTTTCGATAATTCACGTGGGATTGGGGACAGTGAAGCATTGCAGTTTGTTATTCTAAGAATGTTTTATTTTCCATCTGAACATACCTCATACAATGTCAATAAAGTGCTCCAAAAACCAATACAGCAATGGCTCACTTCAAAGGAACTTTCAGTTGACTTCATAGTTGCAGATAATGGATCCAACATAAGGAAGGCCTTGTGTTCACATTTGCTGCTTTGCACATTGCTTAAACTTAATAGTTCATGGTTTTCTCAATGATGGCAGGGAGATTAAGGCTCTCTTTAGCACTGGTAAAAGAATATGCACTCATTTCAGATACTCAAGCAAAGCCAGTCACTTGTTTGAAAAAATACAGCAGGAGTACAGTTTACCTTTGCACAGACTGATCCAAGACATTTCTGCTCGATGGAATTCGACCTTTTATATGTTACAAAGGCTGATGGAACAAAAAAAAGCTGTCAGGCAATACACCTCGGAAATAAAATTGGTGATGCAGATGTCTGTACTACTCCACCACAGTGGGCCATGCTGGAGTTTATAATTTTCCTGCTCCAGCCTTTTGAGGAAATCACCAGGGAGGTTAGCTCAAACACAACAAGTCTCAGCCAGGTGACACTTCTAATAAAATTTTTAAATTCAGATTGAATCTGATTAGGGAAAAGTTAGAGAAGCAAGACAGTTCCATGATCACACAGGCTAACAGTGGTGCTACTGATACATGTAAGTTGCCCTCCAGAATACAACAAGATCTAATGAGACACGTGATCAAAAAAGTTGAAGATGACAAACTATGTAAAATGCTTCATTCTGAGTACTACATTAATGCAACATTCTTGGGCCCACGTTACAAATTGAAGCAACTATTGAGTGAGGATGATGACACTTGTTTTGAAATAAACAAACAAGAAATATTTAACGAAGTGTGTGCTGTCATGGAACAGAGTACAACAGCAGCACCACATTCAAAATCTTCTTCATGACACAGCATAGCATCAGGTGGCCCATCCTCTACTGTAGCTGCATTTTCTCCATTTTCCTCCTCAAACACTACTGCCAAATCTTCTTCTTCACCACCAGTCAAGCATAGCACTGTCCCACAGTCACTTGTTCAGCTTCATGTCTTTAGAGTCACTTAGAAGATGTAATTGTAACATATTATTCACCTGCCTCTTGTAACACAGCCTCCACACAGACCATTGTTGAAATGTACTTGGCAGAGCCCAATATCAGCTGGAATGCTGATCCTTTGCAATACTGGAAATCCAAACAAAATATGTGGTCTGCTTTAGTAAACACTGCAATGAAGTACATGAATTGCCTTCTAACTAGCGTCTGTTCAGAAAGATTGCTTAATTCAGCTGGTAATATCATTACTGACACACAATCCTGTTTGACACTAGAAAATTCTGAGCTCCTCACATTTCTCAAAGTCAATATTCCTCGCTTTAATTTCAAATATAATACCTGAATAAAACATACACTGACTGCTCTGAGCAGGCCCTATCTACAAAACACTTTTAAGAATTTGTGCCTATGGTGAAAATCTTTTGTGAATAGGGTCTACTACATGAGGTAGCAATTAATTGCAACAAGTCAGGTCAAGATGGACTAGTCCAGGCCACTATTACTTGAATAATCACATGAGCAGCACAGAGTAGAAAAAAAAATAACAGCAGTGGATTCTGAGTCCAAATACAGCAAGCAACTGCATTTCATGTCACAAACTTACTTGATGGTACCTGCTACCACTATCTGATCTGGTAGGTAGGGTACTGCTGTCTACTACTACTACTACCACTTTTTGTCCTCATGAGTTACGACTTATACTTATCACTGTTTGTCCTTACTCCAGTCCGTACTACTACTACTACTACTTGTCACTTTTTTTTGCCCTCAGCAACTGATCCTGACTGTACTGTCTGAATTTTTGTATAGTGCATGGCTTAGCAGATATCTGAAACCCAGAAACTCAATACTCTTTGTATATTTCTCACATCCCCCCTATTTGGCTGTGAATGCTTCACAGAAAAAAAATGCTACCAAGTTGAAAATGCATATGATTTCTTTCTTGTTTGTGCATGTGTGGTACGCTACCCTGGTTACATCTCATTTACAGTAACTGGGCTGAGATTATTATATTACTATATTTTATTTTTGATCCATAAATTACTTGCCAATGGCTGGCAGAAATTGTGGAACCAGTAAGGATGTAATTGTGTTGTGTCTGTCGTCAGGTCTTCAGGTGGCAGTGGCAAACTTTTTTATGACTGCACTGCACTTGATCAGTGTGATGTTTAACTGTTTTCCTGCCTGGGCAGTGGTGATCACTATGTCTTTCATTTTTCTTCTTTAAGGATTCAGCATGTTGCTCAGATTCAGTAGAAGTTGTTGTAGTACTAGAAAACATTACTATCTCTTGGACCAAGTAGTGTACCATATACCACAGCACACTGAAGCATGCAAAGCAGTTGCATCATTCATATGGGTAGGGTGGGTGGGGTCTCTTAGTGCTGCTCATTTGATCATTCATATCCATTACTTTGCCTTGTTTGGCTCTGACTGGAACATCCATCAAAATAATACCCACACAGCATCATTAATAATAAAAAAATCCTAGCTGTTAGGCAGTGCCTGCAGTGCTTGGGGGTGCTATGAGATAGGTATTTGCATCTATCTGTCTCTCTATCTCTCCATCTCTCTCTCTCTGTTTCTCTCTCCCCATCTCCCTCTGTCTCTCCCAGCACACTCATGTCATGGACCCGAGCAGAATATGCCACCATTATAGACCAGCCATGAAGGGGCTAATAGAGAGTGTTTACTTTTTTATTTAGCAGCCTGCATTAATTCTTATACAAATAATCCATGAAATTGTTTCCTTTGTGTCTCAGTGTCAAATGTGACCGACTTTGGCCACTTTTATGCATTTTTTCACTGTTTTTCAAATATTTGTCAATAAAACAGAACTAATCAGAACATATCAGAACTTCACCATGTTCTAGCCCTAATTTAATAAGGGTCAGAACTTCACCGAATTCTCCCAGCCCTAGTATACAGTCTACAGAAAAGACCATCCAGCCATCATTGGCCTAAGCAAGGGAGACATCCCAAAACAAACAGCACCTGCCTCTCATCTAACGGTCATGAACACTGGGTTTTACCCACAGAATGTATAATTCCCATTGTTTAGCTAGATACTTTCTGGGCATTACTGCATGTCTTTAGAATCAAGCCTACAGCTACAGCTTACAGCCAGAAGCAACTGTTTTACTGTCCATCCAATCTGAAATTTACTGGTCAGCAGCTGCAGCCAACAACCAACGTGGTACTGCACCGAGGTCCAAACATCACAGGCGTGCAACTCTGCATCTGTCAATACACTCAAGCTGTAATTGGGAGCTCCCAGAGGACTTGTGTGGTTAACTGGTGCACCATTGGGGGGGGAGTGCAGAGACATGCCTTATGGTGGAGAAACTGCAAACTGCTGTCGTTGTTTATTTTTACCCTTGCTGCCTTTATACTCTACCTTGTCCTCCAACCCCTCCAAAAAAATCCATTGGTTATTTATTTGCAATTATTTACATATTTTTGCAATTATTGCCTTGCTGTTTATTTGCATACTCTGGAGTGATAAGTGGGGAGAGGATTGTGTCATTGTGTTCCTGTCACAGAGAGTGGGGGCTGTATCTGGGGTGTATTTATTTCCTGAGGGGAAACACCCTTGCAGCACTCTATCATAAGATCCCCGTAAGCAGAGGCACCATATGACTTTCCAAGCCCATTTCTAACCATAAACTCAGGTGCCATTTACCCAAAAGCATAACAGACTTTGCCCTTTACCACCTATAGGCTTAATCAGCACATCGATCGGGATCCATGGATTTATCCACTTTCAGGGTGCTTAAGCTTTCCAGTACCCTTTTTAACTTAAATGGGATACACATTGACCTCACTACCATCCTGAATGAACAATCAGGTATTTGTCCCTTGTTCTCCACTGTAAACACTAAACAAAAATATGTGTTCAGGATGTCAAACTTACCATTATCTGCCTCTACCCACTTGTCTCCCTGCTTCAGCTGATTATGTCCCTTATCCTACTCTTCTCCTCTAGGTAATGAAAGAAGGTCTTGTCTTCCTCTCTATACCCTCTGCAGTTCTCACTTCTGTTTCAGTCTTAGCCTTTCTTATTGCTCTGTTGGCCCCTTTCATCCATCTATCCAACTTCATGTTGTTTCTCTCTGCTTAACTTGTTTTGTAATTGTAAAGGCTTTGTTCTTAACCCTCATGCCCTCCCCTTCTTCTCTCATGAATCAGAGCATTTTTTACCCCTCTTCTTATCTATTACCCTAACACAGAGATTTGTAACCTTGCTACCCTATTTTTTATCAATTTCCATTCAGCTCCTTCCTCCTCTGTCACTCTTATACCATCTAGTTGCCCTGCAGCAGCTCCCTCATTCTTCCCAAATTTGACCTCCTGAAGGGGCTTGATTTTCTAAGCCCTGATGGAGTGATGCAAGATGTGCCGAATACCTGCTTTCAGCAAACTCTAGTGTGGCAAAGACCCTGTAACTAATTTTGGTAGAAGCGGGGTATTTTTGCCAAAGTCTCTAAATATGATGCAAGAGGGCCTGTGCATCAAACAGGTGGCACACAGGAGGGGTTCGTTAGAGGCTGTTGTCACCCCCAGCATGTGAAATTCCAGCTCAGTGTCTTTCAACAGGACTGCATATCAATGTGGAAAAATGAAAGCAATTTTTTCAAACTTGCTGAATAAACTTATGTGGTGGTTGGTCATCCTATGTGACAACTTGTACATTTGTAGGATAATCTAATAAATCATTGTCCCACCATTGTCTACGTCTAATTTGTGAGCAATACCAATTTATGGGGTGCCAGAATAAGGATATGTTTCGGCAACACCCATGCAAGTGAAGTGAAATCCCTACTCTGTGTGTACTCTCCTGACAGAGAGGGCAGTGCAAAATGCAAATACTACACAGGCTATGAGGAGTAAACTATAACTCATGTATGAATTTGTAATGGGTACATAATAGTTGTTTGTTACCAATGCACATTTTGGTCTATGTGAGAAATTTTGTAGCTAGTTTGCCTTCTGCTCTCCTCCAGCAACCTTTGGGATCTTCTATGCATTGTGCTTTGAAAAGGTTGACAGATGATATTGAGAGCCCATTGTTGAGGGAAACCCTAGTACAGAAGAGAAGAGAAGAGTTTCCTGTTCTCTTGGGTATAAGGACTATTTGTTGGTGGTGTCCAGCATAACAGCAGGCACACTGCAGAGAGTAGTGTGAGGTTGGACAGTGCTGAGAACAGAAACCTCAGATGGCTGTAGTATAGTGCTTGTGTCTCCATAAGGACATCACAGCATATGGCACCAATGTGGGGTTGGGCATACACCAACCAGCCTCTCTGCTCCCACCCCTACACAATGTCCATCAACCTCACCGCACATGTTCATGATGTTGACAACTGACAAATACAGGAGGTGCATGGCTGCATGCTTGTGGCATGACACCAGTAATAGCTGGACTCCTGCAACCCAAACGAGTTGCACCACCATGTGTCCACCAATACTATGGTGATAAAGCTCCTTCCCCCAAGGCATTCCAAGGCGTACAGTGTTATGTACTGCACAGCTATACATGTGAGTTGATTTGGGTGTTTTCAAGACTACAGCATTCCCTATCCATCCTAGTCAGGACAACTACCTGTTGTTTGGGCTATGGTGGACACTATTCACTGTGGCATAGCACACAGCACCAGTACAGGACCACGGGTAATGTGTACAACTTTTGTGCTTATACACCTACATATGTATTCCTGTCCCGCTGATGTCACTTTGAGATTCTGGATCTGGTAGTCCTGCTTGCTGTGTGTCCTATTCACATTCATCTTTTCTTTTGTTTATGTGTGTTGCACCACAATCACTGATGTGTCTGGTACACAGACCCTTGACTGTTCCAAATGTGTGCCATGTTGTGGGTCTCCCTGGCTGTCTGGCTACTATGGCCTGTGGCAGCACAAGGGGCTGGGACCTGCAGCTTTCCAAAATCCCAAATTAGGGGATATTGCAGCAGGACTGTGCCACAAGCCACCTTTCTGCCTTTACACACCCAGGTCTGTGGCACAAGCCTGGTACAAGACTCTTCGGTGCACATGGCCCCCTTTTGAGGCACATCCTGCATTTGAAAATCAGGAATGACGCATGGTGTATTGCAGGGTGCTGCTTGCATCATTTCATTTTGATGCAAGCACTGTGTATAATTTCCAGACTTTTGAAAATTGAGCCCCATGTCTTTAGTTTGGGACTGATATCTCTTCTCCTCAGCTTGGATATCTGATGGTTATTGATCTCCAGTGGGTCCAGCATTATAACCTCCACAACACTGTCCCTACTGGTAAGCACTAAGTCTAGGATGGATGCCCCCATGGCAGCCTCTCCTACTCTCTGTACTAGGAAAGTATCCCAAAAAACTACCAGCTATTGACTTCTTGCACTTGCTACTACTAGGATCCTCCAGTCCATGTCCAGCATACTGAAAACCCCGGTAGTGGCACTACTGCTATCCCTCCTTCCCTAATTCCCCATTTACTTCCTCCTTTTGAGATGGTAGTTTATATACCACCCCATTCTAATATTTCTTCTCACTTCTGTTACTACCTGTACCCACTTTATTTCTGTGTGTTTGCTCTGCCCCATATCTGCAGTCACTGAAGCTTTAACACCTCCATATATATATATATATATATATATATATATATATATATATATATATATTACCACCCCTCCTTCTCTTTCCTTTCTATCCCTCCTGAGTACAGTATACCCCAGCATGCTCAAGTCCCAGTAATGGTACTGGGTAGTCCATGCTTCCATGAATGCCATCAGGTCCAGACCTGCCTCAGTCACTACTAACTGCAGATTATTTATGTTGTTCCCTAAGCTTCTATGTTTCATGCACATAGCCCTAAAGATACCCTAGCTCCCCCGCCCCCTCTACTTCTCAGCCCAACAAATTCTCTCTTCTCCTTGCCCTCTTATCCATCCTTGTCCCTGCCTCCGTTCTCCTACCTCCTATCTTGTTTCCTTGTGGCGTCTTTTCAGTAATATTTCACAGCTTTCCTCTATTTTCCCTCCCTTCATTTTCTGTTTCTCATTTCTTGTTTTCTAGCACTCATGGGAGGTCATCTAGACTTCTCCCTTTTGCAGGTGCACACCTTTCTGCTTCCATTCTGATCCCACCACTGTTAGTTCAAAGGGTCCTCAATGTGCTATTTAAATCTGCAGCATAGCCTTCTGGTACCCTTCTTGGAAGGGTGAAGGGCATCCCTCTTGAATAGCCTTGTAGCTTTCCAAGAGTGATCCCACTCCCCCTTCCACTCCCATCCCTCCTCCCTGCACCACTTCTTCAACCATGCCATAAAGCAAGTGCTCAGAACACTTTTCCTTCCTTCCCTGTCCCAAACTGTCATGATCTCTGAATTGGTTGATGAGTCTGCGCCTCCCTCCAAGCTTTTTGTATCTATCTGTAACCCACCCCCCACGGGAGCATAATGACCCAAGGTAGGGTGCCCCAACCCACACTTGAAAGCCAAAAATGCTGTAGGCAACCTCAATAATTTTGTCCTAGCCCCAAAGCAAATCTTTTCCCCAGTTTGGAGGACCTTACATAAATTCCACAGTGTCATGAGTTTCACATTACAAGTAGGTAACAAGAAACCCATACTATAACACTCAATACATTTTTAATTAGGCAAAACACACGTGAAAAGAAAAACAAATACTATATGTGCAATTAGCAGGTAATTAAGCAACAGCCTCTTTCTTGGGGCATGCCTGACACAGCAGCAGTCAACATCAAATGAAGAACATGTGACACCATGACTTGCTGGCAGTGGGTACGGAAGGACAAAAGCCATGTCACAATGGTCCTTGATAAACCTCCAGACTTCTTTAGGTGATCAATGAGCTTCTAGTGATCCAACCAGTAAAATAAAACAAAGAGTTGGAGGAAAACCACTATTTATAGTTTTCCATGATCTCTGTCTATTAGGGATCACTTGGCACTCTGACCAGGGCCATCTCTGGTGTCAAAGCTAAAAATGAGCTGAAAGTGGCTCACATAAGTCATTTCACTCCAGGTGTGCCCACACCTTCATTGTCGGCATCACCTTTTCTATGACCTTACTTTAAAAAGGTAGGTTAGAAATAGGTCTAATGTTTTCATGGTCACTTGTGCCCAACAATGGTTTATTCAGGATGGGTCTTAATGCAGCCTTCCTGAAAGCTGCAGGAATGTGACCTTCTGTTAAGGACCCATTAATGGTCTCAGCTATGGCTGGAGCCAAAGCCTTCACTTCAGCCTTTACTAGATGTCAGGGTGCTGGATATAGCACATTGGTGGTAGGACAGAGCTCAGACAAACCCAGAGAAGGCAAGGCAATTTTATTTATAAGGTGCCCAATCACTGAGGCTCTGGACACCGAACATAAATAAGGACATACAACAGTAAATGAAAACATAATAAAACCTCATTAAAACCATAACAGGATGAAAATTCAGCAAAATAGAGGTTTCCAGAAGTAAATCTTCCAGAGACTGGCAAAGTTAATGAAGGCATCAACAGTCAAAGACCAGGCTGAAGAGGTGAGCCTTTAGCCTCCCCTTAAACACCTCAATCAAGGAAGCCTCCCAGAATGCAGATGAAAGCAAGTTCCACAGGGTTGGTCCAGAGACACTAAAAGTATGATCTCCTGAGGTTTTGAGCCAAACTCTGGGAATGTCCAGGAGGTCCCTCAAGGAGGAGCAGAGGGAGCAAGCAGAGAACACCAGTCTCAGAAGCTCAGACAGGTAACCAGGATCCAGCCTGTATAGGGCCTTAAAGGTGAAGAGACCCACCTTTAAAAGGACCCTCCACCTGACTGGCAGCCAGTGCCGAGCTTGCAGGACTGGAGTCACATGACTGAACCTTGAAGGGCCCATCAGCAACTGGGCTGCTGAATTCTGCACTAGCTGCAGCCTGCGGAGGGTCCCTCCCATGACCCCGAAGTACAGACCATTACAGTAGTCGAGTCTAGAAGTCATAAAGGCATGTACTAGTGTCAGCAGGTCGTCAGGCGGAGTGAGGAACTTAATCCGGGCAATGTTCCACAAGTGGTTGAAACCACTGCTGACTACAGCTGACAACTGATCTTCAAAGTTCAATCTGCAATCAAGGATCACACCCAGATTTCTCACCCTAGGAGAAATCACCAATGGAGCAGACCTCAGAACAAGTCCAGAGTTAGCCCCCAGTGGCAACCCATCATGCCCATGACCAGGCTTGATCACCAGCACCTCAGTCTTAGCCAGGCTGAGTCTCTGCCAGCTTGAAGCCATCCAGTTGTTGATTTTAGCCAGACAGCTGTTAAGCACATCAACCACTCCCGAAGTTCCGAGTGCAAAAGACAAATACAGTTGGGTATCATCTGCATAGCAGTGAAACTCCACACTGTACTGTTGAATGTTCTCACCCAGGGACAGCATGTACACTGCGAACAACATTGGAGACAGGATCAAGCCCTGAGGTACTCTGCAAGACAGAAGCATTGGAGAGGAGGAGAAATTCTCCATCACCACCCACCGCACTCTGTCCAAGAGATAGGAATCAAACCATTTGATGACAGTGCCAGTGAGTCCACAAAACTCAGAGTCGATCAAGAAGCATGACGTGATCCTCCGTTCAAAAGCTGAGGAGAGATCGAGAAGCACAAGAACTGACCTGTCGCCTCTATTTCTAGCCCTAAGTAGATCATTATGCACTCTCACTAGAGCAGTTTCAGTGCTATGTCTGGCCTGAAAACCTTACTGGAATGGCTCATAGATATCTGATGACATCTGGTGATTCTCAAGCTGATGTGCAACCAATTTCTCAACAATCTTGCTCAAAAATGGCAGGTTGGAGATTGGATGGTAATTCTCCAGGACATCTGGGTCGAGGGATGATTTCTTTAGGAGGGGCTTCCCCAGTGCTTCTTTCAAAGCAACAGGGAAGACCCCTCCACTATCGAGCACCTGGTAATCCTGGCGAACACTGGGCCAATGGCATAGGCACACATGATTAAGAAATGCATCGGTGCCAGTTACAGTTCACAAAAGGTGTGCTTCAACTCCAAGATCACCTTTGTCACTTCAGACACCTCCACTGACCTAACCCCCTTCCAGGTAGACCGAGTGCCTCTAAAACTCCCAACTCAATCACTGCAAGGCAAAAGCCTCCCTAGTGGAATCCTTGACCGGATGGCCGACACTCTGTTGGAGAAAAACAGAGCAAACTCTTCACATAAAGTGGTTGAAAAAGCTTTTTCCCGCCAGAGACAGGCAGGATGTAAAAGCCTGTCCATGGTCTGAAACAGCTGAGATGGTCTGTTTCTCCCCCGCAGCAATTTCCCTGGACAGAAATACTGCCTTCTTATGGGAAATTGCCCCTTGGTACTCAGCACTGTGAGAACGCAGAGCCAGCCTGTCGGCCTCCAGCTGGGTGTTATGCCAACATTGCTCCAACTTCCGACCCCTGATCTCCATCGCCTAGAGATCCCCGTCAAACCAGGGGGATTTCAAGTGAGAGGATCTTGGTTGTATACGGACCGGTATGAAGACATCTAGAGCTTTGGCAACCACCCTATTATAGGTGGCCACTGCCTCTCCAGTGCCAGTCGCACATGCTACATCAACCCTAGATAGGTCAGTTAATGCTAATAGTCCCTTTGGGTCCACACCTCTTAAGGGGCGATAGCTGACCATCTCCACAGGGGAGAGACTTTCAGGGGGGGCCCAAAACCTGAACTCCATGGTGCAGTGATTAGACCAAATGACCTGTTCAATTTTGAGATTATCAATCTCAAGGCCCAGCTGGAACCAGGTCGAGTATGTGGCCGTGTTGATGGGTAGCAGCAGCAACTGCTTGTGACAAGCCTAGTGATTGCATGAACTGGAGGAGGTCGTAACCAAAATATGTTGATTCGTCATTGACCCAGGCATTGAAGTCTCCCAGGATTAAACACTTGGGAGACTCCAACACCTGGTCGAAGACGAAGTCCATTACCTCTGGCAGGAATTTCCCTCCCGCCCTGGGGAGGCGGTAAACAAGGAGAATACTACAACCTGCACCTGCACCCCCACACATGGTGACACACTTAAAGGATTGGGTGCTACCAACTGGGTGCACCGAGAAGCCCAGACTAGATCAAAAAATGATGGACACTCCCCACCCTTGCGATCCTTCCTCGGACAGTGCACCACAGTGTACCCAGCAGGGATGGCAGCCTCAAAAACAGGGCCTGCATCATCACCCTGCCAGGTCTCCATGATGCAAGCCAGGTTGACAGAAGAAATCAAGTCCACAAAAATGGTGGTCTTGTTCCTCATCGACCTGGCATTGCAAAGCACTGCCCGAAGAGGATTAGAGGATGCAGCTGGTCCTCTAGCTACTTGCCCACTCAGTCCGGTGGGAAAGCTTGTACTTTCTAAAGGCTACCCTCTTGTCTCCAAATAATTATCACTGTGAAACAACATTGAAAACCTGCGCAGGATGTTCCCATCAATTGCATAGTCACTGTAACAACACTGTTACGTCTTCACTGAGAGGGTGGTTGCCAAGTGGAAAGAGCTGTCAGAAGAGGTGGTATTTCATATTTCTATTTTTACAAGTTTGGTGGACTGAGAAATATTTCAGTCCTCAAATGATGGTAAAAGTTGGGTACTGATATAGAGTACCATATATCATGAAATTTGAGACATATAAACATGTGAACATTCCAGTAGATAAAGGCCTTTTTATCTAGTCTGTTCATTTGTGCAGCTACTTATGTGTTCACAAAGGGACCTTCCCCCTCCCCATTTTCCTTTTGAATTCCCTCTACTTCCCCCCTTCCCCCTTACTTGCTCCCCTTCTACCCTCAATTTTTCCACTCATCTTGTCCCAACCCCTCTTGAAGCTGTCCACTGTTTTTAGGGCTACCACCTCTTCTGACAGCTCTTTCCACTTGGCCACCACCCTGTCAGAGAAGACGTGCCTCCTTATCTCCCTTCTGAACCTTCTCCCCACCAGTTTTAGGCTGAGCTTCCTAGTGGTCCTGTTGCTGCTAATGCTAAAGAGGCACTAATTGTTGATCCTGTTAATACCCTTAAGGTACTTGAAGGTCTCAGTTATGTCTCTTCCCTGCCATCTTTCCTTGAGAAAGTACATGTTGAGCTCCCTGAGTCTCTCATCATAGGTGTTGCACTGCTGGCCCTTGATCATCTTAGTTGCCCTTGTCTGGACCATCTCCAGCAAGCTGACAGTCTTCTTAAGATATGGACACCAAAACTACATACTATAATCCAGGTGTTGTCTTACCAGTAACCTGTATATTGGCAGAATGACCTCTGCCTTCCTGGTGGTAATTCCCCTGGTTATTCAACCCAGCATCCGATTTGCTTTGGCAGCTGCTCTCTTGCAGTATGCAGAGTGTTTCAGGTCACTTGTAATTATTACTTCCAGGTCCTTTTCTTCTTCTGATCTAGTTAACTGCACTGCCCCCAATCAGTATTTGGTCCCTGGATTCCTCACCCTCCAATGCATAACTTTGCACTTTTTAGCATTGAACCCCAGCTGCCAAATTTCAGACCACTTTTCTATCCTAGCCAGGTCCTTTCTGGATTCCTGTCTTGCCTCTTCCATGTAAAGCCTCCCACAGACCTTGGTGTCATCCACAAACAGGTAGATTTTACCCTTGATCCTATCCATAATGTCACTTATGAAGATATTGAATAACACTGGGCTGAGCACCAAACCTTGTGGGACCCCAATGATCACAGGCCTCCCTTTAGAGAATTCTCCCCCAACTACCACCCTTTGGTTTCCATCCTTCAACCAGCTCCTGACCCATCCCGCAAGCTTGGCCAACACCCTGCCCCCAGGTCCTCTAGCTTTCTGACCATTCTGCTATGGGGCACTGAGTTGAAGGTGTTACTGAAGTCCAGATACAGGACATCAGCTGCCTGGCCTCTGTCCACTGTCCTAGTGACCCAATCAAAGAAGTCAATTAAGTTAGTCTAGCAGGGCTTCCCCAACATAAACCCATGATGCCACTCATCCTGGAGCCCATCTTCTTCCAAAAAGCTAGTCAGTCTCTCTTTCAGGATGGTCTCCATCAGCTTACTCATTATTGAGGTCAGGCTGACTGGTCTATAGTTCCCTGGTTTGTCCCACAGCCCAGTCTTATAGAGAGGTACCACATGCACCATTCTCTAGCCCTGGGACACATTTCTGAATTCCAGAGAGGTGTTAAGCAGGTCTGCTAGAAGGCAAACCAGAACCTCTGCCAATTCTCTAAGGACTATCAGGTGCATGCTATCTATCACTGGTGATTTGTCCACCTTTAGCACCCTTAGGCCCTTGAGAACCCAGCACGGGGTAATTACCGCAAATGATAAACCCGCACAGCAATGTATCATGCTGTAAAGTCAGCGGATACATTGCTGGTACTTAAACATGCTGCTGAAAAGCATTTTGGTGATGGGAACGTGTCTGTTTTGTTTTCTGTGGGGGGCTCCACTCCCACACCCCCATTACAGGGGGTCTGCACCCCCGAACCCCCCCATTAGAGTAATCAACTCCCGGGGGGGGTCAACATGGGGATGGTGAGAAACACTGCGACCGGAAAAAAATAAACATCACACAATGTAGTTTCCAAAATGTCTGGACCTGGATTTGAGCCCCAGTCCACAGACTCACAGCAACATCCCATACAGCCGTGGCTCATTCCACTGAGCCATGGTGGTAGCTCAGCAGACCACCTCCTGAATGTAGGTGTTAACCTCTATATGACACTCCTCCTCCCCAACCATGAGTGATAGGGTACAAAACTACGTGCACCATACATATTATGCAGGGTTATGTACCCTATCATGCTAATGCACTGCACAATGTTTTCCGCGAGGTTTTCCTTGCACAGTGCTGTCTGTGATGTATTGACCTGGTAGGTGAGAACCCTGTCTGCTTGAATTTCACTTTCTTTGACTTCGCCCCTCCAACTCCCAAACCCCCTACTTCCTTGTGGTAGTGGTCTGAACTCCTTCTGAGTGAAGAGTGAACAGAAGTACCCATTAAGCACCTTTACATTTTCTTCACTCCCATCTGTCTAATCCCCCTCCTTTTTTAGCCTTGCAGTTTCCTCCTTTATGTATCTTTTCTCCCTTATGAACCTGAAAAAGTCCTTCTCACCTGCTTTTACCTCCAGGGCTAACTGTACCTCTCTCATGGCATTTGCCTCCTTTATCACCCTGCTTGCTTCTTTTGACTTAGTGTTGTAGTCCATCCTATTCTCCTCCTTCTGAATATGCTTGTATTTCCTAAAGGCTACCCTCTTGTCCTCCACCACTTTTTCCACCTCCTTGCTTAACCAGCTGGTTCTTTTGCCTTAGCTTTCTTGCTTTGATTTTGGCACACGCAATAGTGGCCTCCATAAATCCGTCTTTGGTGTCCTTGCAAAATTTCTCCCATCCTACAAAAGTCAGCCCTCTGAATGTCCAGCACCCTCATCTTGGTCCTGACCATCCCTCTTTCCATGCCTAGGAGAAACCACTTCCTCTTAGTGGTGCATCCACCTTCACATCCTGAACATGCGCACAGTTGGACGGGACCATATTCAGGGCAACCCTCTCCCTAGTGGGGTCTATGATACCTTGAGTCAGAAAAGCACTCTGGAAGGAATCCAGCAGTGCCTCTTCCCTAGTGCAGGAGGTAGCAGGGATTTTCCTGTCCACAGGTGCAAACAGTTTATAACACTCTCAGGTCAGGGGTGGTACTGATTGAGGGCTTGTGTCACAGGGTGTGGGTTTAAGATAATACAGTTTCAGGCAGACCACAAATCAGGTGCATAAAAAATGCATGGTTGTGTTTATCATTTTATTTCCATCAAGCAAAATATACAGAAAGCAAAACTGTAAGTCAGACAACTGCTTAGCTTCAACAGTTTCTAAGGCTTTCCTTCAGCCTAGCATGAATAAATCAGTGTGAAAGCACATACTACAAGGAGGTCTTTCACCTTCCTCAGTCAGTATTCAACTGACCACCCTATCTCTCCTCTCTCCTCTCTCAGCACTGAGGTAGGGCTTTATATAAGCTCATTAGAAGTTGGAAAAACAATTTCCACTGCCTTTTGATTAACAGCAGACATAACATAAAACTAGTCACTAGGGGCCACTGTTGCTCCATAGGGAATAGTTATTTGGCAGCCATTTGGAGCACATTACATAACTTGTTTACAACACTGGAAAAGGCCAGAGCATTATGTGATCTCTTAAACTCTCCTGCAGGGTCATATTAACTCATGCTGTCTGCTGCAAAATATACCTTAGAAGGGAGCTGCTAACATCTAGAAAAAGCAGACACAAACTTTTGTTATTCTTCTATTAAAATTGCCCTCTCATTTTGTAACTTGTACTCTTAGTTTTGTTTTAGGTTAATATACACAGAAAGCTTTATAAGCACTTCAGCACTTAATTTATAACCGGCCAACCAGCATGTTGGACATTATACATCTCCTACCGATATTGTCTAAACTGCTGGAAGAAATTGTGAATGCTCAGTTAAGAACCTACCTAGATAACAAGAACCTTCTAAACCCTATGCAATCTAGTTTCAGAGCCAAGCACAGTACCATTATGGTTCTGGCCAAAGTGACTGATGACTGGCAACGAGAGCTGGAAAACAAAAAATTTGTATGTGCTGTGTTCCTGGACCTTAGCAAGGCCTTCAACAGTGTCGACCACTGCCTGTATCTTTCCACCCTAAAAGTGATAGGTCTGGACCCGAACTCTCTGTGCTGGTTCAATAATTTCCTTATAGACAGGCTTCAGCAGGTCAAGGCTGAAGGGGAGCTCTCTCCACTCAAACCACTAAAAAGAGGCGTTCCACAGGAATCCATCCTGGAGCCTCTATTGTTTGCCATTTATATAAAGAATATTGATGTTGGCATCAAGGAGGCCAATATTCACCTTTTCGCTGATGATACAGTGTTGTACCTAAGCCGCCCATCTCCGGAAGCTGCCTGGGGAGATTTACAAACAGAATTCATCTTGTTGCAGAATTAGCTCCTAAATAAAAAACTCTTACTCAATGCCAAAAAAACAAAAGCTATGCTGTTCTCTCCAGCTACTCATTCGGCAAACCCTGCTATCTCTGGCTCCTTACCTCCCATAAACACTTTACTAGGAGAGAGGTTGGAATTTGTTACGAAATTCAAGTACCTAGGGGTCTGGCTAGACCACAGACTCTCCTTCGTGGAGCATGTCGAGGATCTGCTGAAAAAGTTGAGGCAGAGGCTTGGCCTCTTCTTTAGAATAAACTGCCTCCTGATCAAAGATGCCAAGATACAGTTAGTTCAATCCACATTTCTATCCCTAATTGATTATGCCAATGTCATTTATAGTCAGTGTAATGCCTCCTGTCTTACTAAACTGGACGGGGTGGAGGAACAGGGGACCAAATTAAGGGCAGCATAGTGAGAACAACAAACCTATGCACAAAACAAGTAAGCTAAAACAGGATAAAAAAGAGGCTGGTATAGTTCTCAAGGGAAGTGGCTGCAAAGGTTAAAGCTAAAAGGGTAGCATTCAGAAGGAACAAAGAGATGCAGAGGGAAGAGGATAGGGAGGTGTACCAGGTAAAGCAGAGAGAACAAGGAAAGTAGTGAGGGGTACATAGGTGCAAACTGAGGAAAGGATAGTTATAGTGGTATCTAAGAGTGACAAGACTTTTTTAAATACATTCAGTAAGTGAAAAGAAGACAAGGGGAGAGACTGTAAGGTTAAAAAGGTCTGGGTGTGAGACTGTGCAGAGGAGGAGGATCAGAAAAAAACAGATATCTTGAACAGATGATTCTGTTCAAATTTCACAGTGGAAGGGGAAGGAGATGGACCATGTAAAAGCATATTGACAGTCACAAGACAGGAAAGGGACCTTGGAGAAATTGTATCAGATGACCTCATGGTGGTGAGGCAGTATGACAAGGCAGTATGTAGGACCAGTGGGATGCTGGAGTGCACAGGGATTGGCATCACTAACAAGAATAGGGTGGTGGTATTACCACTACATAGATGGTTGGTGAGATCCTACCTGGAGTACTATGTCCAGTTCAGGAGGCCACATCTCAGGAAGGACATACACAGGGTAGAGGCAGTCAAAAGGAGGGCAACTGAAATGGTGCTGATGATGCATCAGAATCCCTTTCAGCAGAGACTGAGGGATCTCATTATGTGTACCCTAAATGAAAGAGGGGAAGGGGGATATAACAGATGCCTATTAATACCTCATGGGGTGAATAAGGTACAGGAGGGAAATATTTTTCAGAGAAGTGCATGAGAACAAAGGGATATGCAATGAAGCTGGTAGGGTGACATTTAAGAGTGATGTGGGGAAGAACTTCTTCAGTGAAGGAGTGGTGGATGCCTGGAACAGTTTTCAAGTGGAGGTAGTCAGGGGCAAAATCAGTGGTGGGCATTAAGCATGGATGGGATAGGCACAAGGGAATCTTGGTAGGGAAGCGGGAAGAAGATAGATGGAGATCAGTTATGGTCTACAGTGACAGAATAGGCTGAGAGGAATGGGCAGACTAGACAGGTCAATCGATACTTAGCAGTCAAAAAAAATCTATGTTTCTATGCCATAGAAAAATGCAAGAAAACAATAATCTAGCAAACGGAAGCACCAAAATATCTCGTCGTCGAGAATGCTGCCCTCCCCCAGAGCGACGGCACAATACTGACGCAGGTATTGTGCTGCTTCTTGCTTCACTGTTTTCTGTGGGGAGGCTGTGCCCCCACACCCCCCATGCAGGGGCTCTACCCCCTGCACACCCTGGACTCTAGGATTCCAACTCCAGGTTGGAGTTGGCCCGGGGAGGAGGAGGAACACTGGGGAAAGGCGAAACACAGGAAAAGGACCATTACCGTGAATGTCACCGTAATGGTCTTTTTCTGTGTTTCGCTGTCGGGGTGTCGACCAAAAGGGGTGATATGCTAGCAAACAGATGGATACACTTTACATGCATACTATGACATTCCCTATGAAACACATACACTTACAGTGCATTAGTCCATGTACAAAGTGTATTCATTGGTTCCTAAATTATATAATATCCTGTACTCTCATGAATACCCTTTCAGAGTTCTTGTACTGGTGTAAATTAACATTTTATGTCCAACAGATTGATGGTCCATCTTTAATATAGTTCGACATACTGATATTTTTTGTTCTGCTCAGAACTGCCTTCAAAGAAAGGTAGGGAATCATACACAAACTGCATGTACTGTAGGTAGCTTGAAATGGTGCATACTGTGATTTGAAGTGTGTGCTGTAAAACATATGGAGGTAATAATGCTATCATGGTACTGTTTAAACATATCTGAATCTCTTCCCCCCCACATGGGACTAGATCCTAAAATTGATTTAGTAGCAATGTAACACTCATTCTCAGGGTGTTCAAATAGACACTGTAAGCCACTCATAGGCCTCTCATTGTCCCCAATTTAAAACACATCATGACTGTTCTCCTTCTGTCGAATGCACTAATGCAGCTGGCTATTGTTTCTATCTTTGCCCTTTAACAAAAGTGGAAAACTGCTTACCATATAAATACTACCATTGGAAAACAGTTTTTGATTATAGTTCTTAGCTACTCCCATTGTATCCTTCCTAAAACTTGAGAACACCCACACGCAGTCTAGCCATTTATGACACTGAATAGTGGGAGAAGACAACTGTAATATGAGTGACCGAACTGTGTGTGTGTGTGTGTGTGTGTGTGTGTGTGTGTGCGTGCGTGTGTCTGTGCGCACATGTGTGCACACATTCCTGAAGTTCAGTGAGATGAGATCAAGGATTTGAAGGCAAATGTGTTGTTGATGATTACTGTATGCCAATAAACATTTTTCCATATTTACTGTACAAAAAAAGGAAGAAGTCAAAATCAACCAGCTATGTCAGCAAATCCTGCAATAGGCAACAAATCACAAAATGTGCTTTTTTTAAAACCAGAAACAATATGAAGAGTAAGGGGTTGCAAGCATCCTTTTATTTATTTTTTGCTTACTTTTTTCTCCCTCCCAGCCCCTGGTCAGCTCCTTCTTTTTCCTGGCATCCTTCTACATCTAGCTACTGTCCATCTCGCACCCATTCTCCAGCTTCAGGCCATCACCTTGCTACCTCCATGGCTTACCCCCCATGGCGGGGTGGAGGGGATCCCCCTAACTCGCTCACCAGGACCAGATCCAGTACAGGTGATGCCCTCTGGAGATGGGTGCGATGTGTCAGACAGCCATCAAGCAGCTCGACCTGGCCTCCATTTTCCATGGTTTTCTTCTTTGGCAGTGGAGCATGCAATGCTGACAGTGGGCATGCCATGCACATGTCCACATACAGCATGCCTGCTGGCTGCTCCACCTCTGTGCCCCACACTGTACTGGGCCAGGTGTGCCAACACCTAGCCTCCACTAGATGTCAGGCAAAATGCTGGCCTCAGTTCCCCATACTCCCCAGGAGAAGAAAGCTGTCCTCCAGGCACTTGATCCTCTCCCACCCCAGCTGGCCCCCAACAACCCACTCACACCATGAACATGGGTCACCAGCATGGCAGGAAGTAAGGCATCGCTGCCTCAACCCTCCATGCCACAGGGTCCACTTGCAAGCATCCCTTTAAATGAATTGGCCTTCAAGGAAATAATGTACTGGTATCTTAGTACAGAAGATATGCTGTGTAATAGAATCTCTGATATTTATGGTTCCATTACAATGAAACATGCAAGACACCAATGATGCTCATAATAGTGGACTTAAACCGGGCACAAATTGGCTTATAATTTAAACGCAATGATCTCTTTCCTTTAGATAAAAGAAACCAAATATGATGTGCCCTCATCACTCCTTGATCTAAGAGAGGAACTGGAGAGAAAAATTCGAGGAATAAAAGAAACACTTTTTGATGAAGAGCAGGTATAACAAATAAAAGTAATATTTTATATTATAACATTATTAAAGTTAGGTTTAAAATACTCAAGCATTTTTTACAGTAGCATCTGTGAATAAAACTAGAGGCACTCATTTCCTCCATACTGTATGAACAGTTATGTCCATCTCTTCAAAAAGACAGTCCCCAAAATCATGTATTAGGTCAGCATGGTTTTACATATCTTCTACCTGTCTGTCTTTGCATGATACCTTTTTAATGCCAGTGGCTTCTTTGGTAGTGACTGGATTGTTATGCTATGTGAAATTTTAAGTCTAATAGTGAAATTTGGGCAACACTAATGATTCTGCTTCATCAGCATTTCGTGAGATTTCTATTTTATATTTACTTTATTCCTCATAATTTTGAGACTGCTCATTCATGCCATCACATTTGTAAAGACTGAAATCCTATATCAAATGGGTATTGTACTAAACTTCAAATCTTTAGTTTTAAAAGGGGCTGCATTATACGCAGCCATAAATTCTGAACATTTTGAAACATTTTTGTAAGAAAGTCAACTGTAGCATTTGTAGAACCCTGTAATTTTAAAACTAAATAGCACATTGCCACAAATTTTGATAGAGTCATAGACCATAAAAAAGAGGCTACTGTGTGTTTACTAAAGTTATGATCTCTTAATTAAAAGATGGCCAACTCATTCAAGCTTCAGAACTGTTCCAATGAATTACCTGGAAGCAAGAAAAAGACCTGAACAGTTCATGCAGCCTGTCTAAATATTCTTTAAATCAGAATCTCTGTAGCATCCATTATTGCTTTCCAGCCTCATTTTCCTCTCCCACATGGGAGTGAGTTGGGAGGAAGTAGACAACTACCGACCTGTCAGCCTTACGTTGGTAGTGGGGAAACTGATGAAAATCTTAATAAAACAAGACTTGATAGAGTACCTAGATAAGAACTATCTGCAGGATGACAGGCAACATGTGTTTGTGATGGGAAGGTCATACCAAATAAACCTCATAAAATCTTTTGACTGGGTCACTAGGGAACTAGACAGAGGCCACCCAGTGGACCTCCTCTACATTGATTTCAATAAGGCCTTTGATCGGTGCCACACAACCACCTGCTGAAAAGGTTGGAGGACCTTGGTGCAGCCATGTGCATAGTCAGTTGGGTAGGTAATTGGCTTAGGGATAGAAAACAGAGTAGTGGTCAACAGGGTGAGGTCTAATGAAGGCACAGTCATCAGTGGTGTTCCCGAAGGCTCAGCGTCGGGGCCAGTCCTATTTAATGCCTTTATCAGTAACATCAGCATAGGTATTCAGGGCAAAATTGCCCTATTCATGGATGATACCAAGCTAGGAGGAAGGGTTGACAGTGTGGAGGTGGTTAAGGACCTAGAAAATGACTTACAGAGGCTGGAAACATGGTCCAATGTCTGGCAGATGAAGTTCAATGCAAAAAAAAAAATGTAAGGTGATGCATTTGAGTAAAGTGAACCCAAGGACAGAGTACCACCTCAATGGAGTCCAGCTCAGCACCACACAGGAAGAATGGGACTTAGGTGTCATCATAAGCAGCACTCTTTAACAGACAAGCCAATGCAACAGATCTTATAGTAAGGCCAATGAAATGCTTGGGTGCATAGGTAGGGGATTCAACAGCAGGAGGAGGAAGGTAATACTGCCACTCTTCAGGTCCCTGGTTATGCCCCATCTGGAGTACTGTGTCCAGTTTTGGAGTCCACATGTGAAAAAACATGTAAACAGATTGGAGATTGTTCAGAGAAGAGCAACTAAAATGATCCAGGGCCTTCAAGGGCACTTGTACAAGGAGCATCTGGAAGCATTAGATATGTTCTCACAGGGGAAGGGGAGATATGATTGAAACATACAAGTTCCTGAGAGGAGTAAATAAGGTGCCATCCTCAGACCTGTTCAACAGAATCTCCGACTCTAACTCTAGAGGGCACGAGTGGAAGTTGGGGGGGGCCTTCAAGAGGGAGCTTAGGTAATGCTATTTTACAGAAAGAGTCTTAGAGCTATGGATTAAACTGCCAGGTGAGGTAGTGGAAGCAAAGTCCATGACATCATTCAAGCTGAGGAAGGAAAAGGCCAAAGCGTGATCAAAAGCAACAGGAGCAGTAGGAGGCATTAGGCAGAAAAGGGTTAGGTCCTGGGATCTGAGAAGGTCTAAGGAAGACGTGGGCAGACAAGATGGACCCTTGGTCTCCTTCTGCCTATTTTTTCTATGTTTCTATTATCCTGTTGGATATAACTCCTTTAACTACATTTACATTTTTCATGATGCTTTCTCTTCTCTTTGCTTCCATAACCTTGTCTGGAAGTTTGTTCCAACCATCCAACACCCTTGCCACAAAGAAGTAATTCCTAATGTATTTTTTGATCCTCCCCTTTTAATAAACTTTCTGCACCTGGTGGATGCACTTTCTTCCTAACTGTGACTTATTACGTTGGCAGCAATAGACATGGTCAGATATTTCATACTGCGGTATGTCGGGAAACTAAAGGTTAATGCCCATTTTAGTTCCCATCCTGGAACCCTTACATGAGTGGTTCTCTCCTCTTGAGAATCCACTTGTCCAGTCTATTTTTAAATGTTGTCTTATTTTTGCTGATGATTATATCTAATGGTAGGTGTTCCACATTCTGACCACCCTCTGTGAGTAAAAGAACTTTCTGTTGTTTATATTAAACTTAAACTTATGCAACTGCAATGGATGCCCCCTGGTTGCCATTGCATCCTGTATGAATGCAAATCCTATTTCTACAAATAGGTAAGGGTCATTAACAACATTCCATAGAAACAACAGATCACCTCTCTTTTGTCTCTGTTCCAAGGAAATAAGATTCAATGGACCAGATATTCAAAGCTTTGCATGGTGCTCAAACTGTTTGCGCGGGTTTAGTGTGGGATTAACGTGGGTCTGCCATATTCAAAAGGCCAAATAGCATGCGCAAACTGGATTAGCTCTGGGCAAACCATAATTATATGCAAGGAGCACAGTGACCATGAATACAGATGCTATGAGATATTCAGCAACTAGCACCGTGCTAAGGTTATTTAGCATGACTGTGCGCGACCCTTAGCATGGTACAAATTACCACCCAGGAAAAGCTGGTCTTAACCCTGGGCAAACAGCTTTGCACAACATTGTTGCTTTGTGCAGTTTTTGCATGGCTTGTGCAACCCTAACATATGATTATGACACTTAGAAAATGCCAGACATGAAGGACACATGCTGCTCACAAATGGCACCACCATGATGCCAACAGCTGCCATCAGTCCCAGCCAAGCATAGGCATTAAGATGTGATCTGGCCCACAGGGGACATCATGGTAGTGAGGCCATACAGCACACACCTGCAGACCATATGTCTGTGGTGACCAACAGATGCCAGTACACACATGCAGCACTGTGGGCATGGTGGTCATTGAGGGGAGGGTATACGTGTGACCTGACCTCACTACAGCTCAGATGTGGCCACAAGGCTGGGGCACATCATGCAGTGAACATGGATCAGTAGTGGGAATATCCCATCACTCGTGTGCCTGTCAGATCTTACATGCCCTCCCAGCCACATACAGCACAACTGTACAGATGCCACAGCACACAGAGCTGGCTATGTATATGTCACTGTGATCATCCCATGCCACAGGTGCAGCATCTTTGGAGCACACAACAGTGAAACAGTACTGTCCACTGTCAGTAATCACCTGCAAGCTGGGCCTGTCACTGTGTACAGTGCAGTGGTCATCACTGCCCTACACACCGTAGGCATTGCTGTCTCCTTCACCCTACCAGCCCCCTTGCTACTGTAGTGTCTGCTGTGCACTGTAGCATGGCCTACAGTGTGACAGTTGCATGCAGCACCACCACCACCACCTGTGCCTATGCTGTGTTCTCCCCTGGGGCACACAATGCTATGCTGTACTGCATACATGTAGCCTGCAGCAACCATCATGCACTGTCAGACTGACCTACAGGTGGAGCTGCAGCCAGACCTGGCCAGCCCCTGTTCTTCCTGACTGACCTACAGGTGGAGCTGTGGGACCCTGCAGTAACGGGCAAACTGCATGCAAATCAGGACATAATGAGATGCTTATCTGGCTGTTTGCCCAGAGACTACCTAATTAGGCTCATTTGCATGTCACTTTTGAATATGGCAAATCTTAGCACCGGGCAAATGTGTTTGCACTGGGCAAACAGCTTAGCTCTGTGCTAAAGCCGTGCTAATGGTTCAAGGAATATTACACAGTTTTAATCGCTGTTCTTTCACATCCACTGCTGCCTGCAGCTGCACTGGGTCCACACATTTGCTGGCACACACATTGGCCACATAGTTCATCTCTACCTACTCTCATGTCGCTGTGCACTGTGTTGTAGTTGTGGTTTGCACGTCCTGGTTGCTATTTTCAGGGCTGTCTTATTCTAGAGCTACATTTGCCCTGCACTCCTAGCCCAGTTTGCATGGCCTCATTCCCATGCTATATTCAGAAGCTGCTTACCCCTGGCTATTCCTTTTGAATATAGCTTGCTTTGTGCTCCGTGCTACGTTTGCTCACCGGGCAGTGTTAATTTAGCCCAGGGGCAAACTTTTGAATATCTGGCCCAATGTCTCTAATCTAGCTTGATATTTCTTGTTAGTGAGCCCTGTTATTTGTTAGGTGAATTTTCTCTAGACTCTTTCTAAGTTGTGTATGTTGGTTTTCTATTAGGGGACCAGAACTGAAAACAGTAGTCAACATGTGGCCTTATGTATGCTTGGTACAAAGGGAGAAGGACCCTAGTATCACTGCAGACAATATTTTTCCTTATAGTCCATCGGATCTTATTTGCCCTGCCTATGATTGTATTTGTCTGTTTGGAGAATTTTAAGTCTTCTGTTATTAATATTCCCAAGTTCCTTTCCAATGTTGTTTCCATTAGTAGTCCTTCCCCAAGACGGTATTGATGTTTGTTGTTTTTTTGGTCCTAAGTGCTTGACTTTGCATTTATCAATGTTTAAAGCCATACTCCAGGTTTTTGTCCATTCGGTAATGTCAAGATCTTTTTGAATTGACATAATATTTTCAGGCGTGCTACAATCTCCTCCCAATTTTAGATTGTCCGCAAACTTTATGTTGTTGTTATATATTTTATCAGTAAGGTCTGCAACAAAAACTTAGAATATATAAGATCTCAGCACCGATTCCTGTAGGACTCTGCTGGTTACTCCAGCTGATGCTGGGCAGTGCCCATTTATTGTAATCCTCTGGGTTCTACCATCCAGCCAGTCATGTAGCCACTGTACGAATCTCCCAATAGCACTTCTCTGTATCAGTTTTGTAATTATATGACTGTGGGGAACCTGATAAAAAAACTTTGCTGAATTAAATAAATATGACATGATTGGGTATTTTGTTGTCAAGTTTGTTAACATCTTCATAAAAACAAAGTAGGTTAGTCAGACATGATCTCTTTTTAACAGACCTGTGCTGGATACTGTCTATATTACCCAGCATTTTTTCCAGCCACACTTTTATTATCCTTTCCAGTATTTTCCCTACCAAGGATGTCAGGCTTATTGGTGTATAATTTTTGACCTTCGTTTTTTCACCCTTTTTAAAATCTGCAATTAGATTAGCCATCCTGCAGTCAGTTGGTACGTGACTAGTGTTTAGCCTGTTCTCAAAAGTTCTTTTAAGTGGTTTTAAGAGATGTTTTAACATTATTTTTATCATTTGCCCTGTAATACCATCATGTCCCAGTTAACAGTCCTCTCTTTTAAGTTTTAACTTCTCATATATTTCCTCTTCTGTAATTGAGATGTAGTCCAATTGTTTCCTATCAGCTTTTGGGTGTGTATATTGGGTGGTACTATGAACACTACAGACGTATTTACTAAACATATTAACCATTTGCTCTGCTTCATTTATAACATTGTCTTGATGTTGTAATGGGCCCACTTTACATGTGATTTTAGAGAGTTAGTGTAACTGTAGAAGGTTTTGCTATTGTTATTTGATGCATTCTTGGCAAGTTTAATTCATGATATTTCTAATTAGATTCTCTCTGGTGGCCCAATAGTGGTACTGAAGGCAAACTGGGATTTTCACTAGAGATACATTTCAAGAAATATCTGATATCAATAGCTGCAACAGTACATGGTGTTGTTTTTTCCTGTTCTGAATAATGCAACTGAGCAATCTGTACTGTTTACCTTGTCCTTTGACTGTCTCCATACAGTATGTACTTATTTTGTCCAGTTCATGCTTGAAATTAGACATCATGATTGCCTAATGTACTCAATACTTATGACAAAGCTTACTACTAAGCTGCTAAGGACAACATAACTCTGGTATTGTTTGCATCAATCCTACCTGTACCAGCTTGTTTGTATATATGTCTTAAGTTACTGTTATACTTATGTGTTGTACTGCTATACTGTGTATTTTCGTTTGTCTTACTGTGACAAGGTACCTTTGTAAATGAGCCTATGGCTCAAAGGTTTTCCAAACTGCTGTTTAAATAAAATAAAATAAAATAACAATAATGCACTAACGTGATTACCAAAAATAAATAAATCAGCCCAAAATTGCAAACTAATAAAAAAAACCTAGGGCCCAGTATTCTAACTGCACCCAGAAAGGGTGCATGTGTTTGCGCTGTGCAACTGAGTTGTGCTGGAGCGCAAAATTGCTATATTCAAACCAGATGCGTAAGTGCGCATTTCATCTGAATATAGTAAAAGATGTGGGCAGTGCAAATGGGGGCAGCCGAGGGTGCACTGGTGCATCCCTCTGTGTGGTCTGAATACCTGGAATGGGGATGTGCAGTGCATCCTGGGGATGTGCCGAGCGTAAATTCCAGATATTCAGACCGACATATGCAAATGGGGCCATTATGCATGCAAGGCACAAATGTGGCCATTTGCATGTCATTATGGCCCCATTTGCATGTGTTGTGCAGGGATGAGCCTGGCAGGATGAATGGGGCACCCTGTAGGTATGTAGCATTCCTTTTTCTTTGGTAGTCTAGTGTTCCCCCTCCCCTGAATCCCCAGTCGATTCAGCACATAGAATAAAATCCATCCCTGGTAGTTTAGCGGTACCCCTTCCCTTCCTGAACCGTAATGTGTAAAAAGAAACCCTGCTCTGATCCTCCCCGGTAGTCTAGTGGTACCCCCTCCCTTCCCGAACCCTGATGTGTAAAAAACATCCTGCATCAATCCTCCTTGGTAGTCAAGTGGTATCCCCCTCCCTTCCTGAACCCCAGTGTGTAAAAAAAATCCTGCTTCAATCCTCCCTGGTAGTCAGGTGGTACCTCCCTCCCTTCTTTGAACCCCGTCCATAAAATAATTCATGTGTGATATTCCGTGGTAGTCCAGTGGTGCCTTCCCATCCCCAACCCTGTCCAAAAATACTCAATGTTCAAATTACCCTGGTAGTCCAGTGGCTCCCCTCCTTGCCCTGATCATAACATAGAAAATAAATCCCAATATTGCCCTGGTAGTCCACCTGCTGGTGGCTAGCAGTAGGTGTATTTTTTAACATGTCTAACTTTGTGTGGCACATCACTGAGATGTACGGGCAGATGCGCTGCACATCTTGACTGAACATCCTGATTTGCCACATATGCATGGGAACGCCCCCTCTGGATGTGCCACATACATTATCTTTGTGCTACAGCACATCTGGAAGTGTGCAGTGCATCCATGCCTTTTGAATATGTCCCGGGGGAGTGTTCCTGGGGATACAACAGTGCAACTCAGTTGCGCTGGGCTCATCTTCTTGACTATCTGGGCCCTAAACTCAGATTTCATGAGTTTTGCGAAAATCATGGAATTTTTGTAACAATTTTATGAAAGCTATAGCCATATACTTTGCCTTGCCAAACATGTGTCCTGCTACAAAGTAGGAAGAAAAAAGGTGGGTAGAGTGGTAATAAGGTATCTTTCATAGGGGTCTCCTTAGTAAATGTAGCAGGAGAGTTGGAGGGGCATTGCAAAACCATGATGCTAGTGTCGGTAAGCCAGCTTGTCTACCTGCAGTACAGGCCAAAGGAGTACAAACCATAGCCAAGCATTCTAGCTAGGGAGAAGAGATGGCCGTTGTCCACATTGGCATACATTACATAGTGAGAGCAAGTCCTGACAACATGAGCAGATCATTTACAGAACTAAGAATGTTCATGAAATTAAAGGTATCCACAGTGATCATCTTCAAGATCTTCATGGCCCTGGGGCCCATGTGGAATGACATTGAACTGTTAGGTAACTTAACTCTTGCTCAGAATCTGTTAGAAACATAGAAACATAGATGATGATGGAAGAAAAAGACCAATGGTCTATGTAGTCTGCTGATATTATGCTGTTCTACCTCAGGATCTATTGTCTCTGTAGGGTCTTCTCTTACACTATTCCACCTTTTGTTATCCATGTTTCCACCCCCACTTCCCACTGCATAATTAATATTCCCTTGACTCTGTCTCAGCCATGTCTGAAGCCATTTAGGGTTTGGCACCCACTACCTCAACCTGCAGACCATTCCATGGCTCAACCACTCTTTCTGTAAAATAATACTTCCTCACACCCTTTTTAAACCTTCCACCCACTAACCACACCTTGCGACCCCTTGTCTTGTTTTCTCAGCCCCTGGTACATGACTCCTCACAGTCCACCTTCTTAATTCCTTACAGGAATGTGAAGATCTCTATCATAAACCCCCCATTCCCTTTTTGGTTTCAGGTGACTACATGTCCAGTGCATTTAATTGATCATCATAGGATCTGCCCTCCTGGCCTTCAGTCATCTTGGTAATCCTATGTTGTACCTCCTGTACCCTGTTCCCATCCTTTTTTAGGTGGGAACTCCAGAACTGGGCACAGTGCTCCAGATGTGACCTCACTAGGAACCTATACAGTAGTTGTAGTACCTCCTGCCTTCTACTGTTGAACTCTCTCTCCTGATGCACCCCAACTAGCCTTGCTGAAGGCTTTGTTACATTAGCTGGTTTGTTTGAGGGCATCTTTAATGATGACTTTTTGGTCCCTTTCCTCTGGTGTTGTGTCCAGCTTAATCCCCCCCCCCCATCCAATACTATATTCTGGGGTTTTTGTTCCCTAATTGCATAATTTTGCACATTTCGGCATCGAATTTCAGTTGCCAGACTTTGGACCAATTTCCCAGTCTTTGCAGGTCTCTCTCTGTAACTCCCATATACCCTCCATGTTGTCAACCCTACCACAGAGTTTAGGGTCATCTGCAAATAGACACAGCCTTCCCAGGATTCCCTCTCCCATGTTGCTGATAAACATATTCAAGAGGACTGAGCCCAGAACAGATCTCTGTGGTACTCCACTAATGATCTCTGTTTCCTTTGATCTGACTCCATTTTCTGCTGCCTCCTCTCCAACCAACTCTTACACCCTTACTATTTCCTTAGCTGTTCCCAGATCCCCATCTTCTTCAGCAACCTTTGATGTGGCACTGAGAAGAATGCCTTGCTGAAGTCGAAGTAGAATCAATGTGCAGCATCACCCTTATCAATTGCCTTGGTAACCCAGCCAAAGAATACTATCAGGTTGATTTGATAAAACCTCCCTGTCCAATTTCCATGTTGCTTGCTATCCTGAAGAGCATGTTTCTCCAGGTATTCTACTAGATCTTCTTTGACTAGTGTCTTCATCAGTTTCCCTACCAAGGAGGTATGGCTGAGAGGTCTATAGTTTCCCTGCTGCTCCTTTTCCTCACCCTTGTTCAGCAAAACCACATCCACCATTTCCCAGTTCCTGTGTACCACCCCCTGCTGCATAGAGTTGTTGAATAGCCCTGCCAGGGGTTGGCTAACACCAATGCCAATTCCCTTAGCACCCTTTAATGCATTCCATCCACCACCAGGGCCTTGTTTACTTTCAGAGCTGCTAGCCCCTGTTTGACTCTTATGCCATAAGAGGGAGAGGGAAGGTCTTCATCTTCTGTCTTGCTTCAGAGCATTCTAGCACTATCACTTGCATGGGCAGTAATGGTCTGCAGCTGCACCTGGAGGGAGGGGGTATTGGTCAGGAGAAAGGATAGGGCAGTCAGAGTGAATGTTAAATAAAGGATAGGGGAGGCAGCCAGTGCTGGGGATCTCCAGTGGCATGAGGTAAATGGATGGGTTCAGTAAAGGAAGATCAGCATAGGTGGGTAGCACAATTATAGTAGATCCCCAGCTGGAACAAGGAAGCAGGGAGGAGGGTTAACAGTTCTTGAATTAATGGAGGCCTTATGAGGATCACATCCAAGAAAATTGACTAGAGTGTGAGCCTGATGCACTTCATTCTCATATTTAATTCAATTTTTTTATTTGTTTAAGTAAAAACCTTTGACCCAGATATAATTTATGATAGTGTTTCGAGAGGCACATAAAAAATAGTTAAGAAAGTACAATTGTAGAAACAGTCCTATTATAAAAAAAATCAATCAGTGTAATGACAATAACTTACAACACAGTTAAGCAATTCCCTGGAAACAGGATCTAACTTAGGGAAAATATTTTTTAAAATCAACTGTGCAACATCATAGAGGTTAAAGTGACAGATTAATAAGTTCAGAATTATGTGATAACGATGACTCCTAATGAAAGCTGACCACAAAGAACAAGAAAAAAACACCTGACATAAATAGGGTGACAGACATTAGGTTGACCAACGCAAACAGCGATGGTCGCTTACTACATATAAACAAAAAACACCATGGCCCAGATATTCAAACTGCAAGAGCAAGCGAAAGTCCACTGCGCCCATGTGCAAGAAGTGTGATATTCAAAAACTGTGCAGGCCAAGATGCGCATACGGCTGATGAATGAATATCGCACCACCTGTGCCATAGCGCAACTAGGGAGGTGAAGCTGAGCATATCTGATGCAACATAATGCAACAAGGGATGTTCAGCTGAGCAGTCCAGATGCACCATAGCACAATCAGGGATGCCACCAGCAGCAGGGCAGCAATGCAACAGCACAACCAGGGATGCAGGGGCCCACCACCCATGCCAGAGATGGGCAGAAGAATACACAGCAGAACAGACATTGTCCCCCACACCCCATGCACTGCACAACAGGGGGGAGAGCTGGAATAACCAACAGCCCATGGATACCAGAAAACAACTTACAGCTGGGCCATGGTGCCCCAGCACACCACCTGGCAAGCTGTGACCGGCACACAAGGAGGGCCGACCACCCCGGACCACACCATCTCACCAATGCAGAGCACACCCTGCACCATGATCCCCATACACCCTGCCCAGGAGTAGCACCCAAAAGTGTAGGACACCCCATGCATGCCACCACTCCCACTGTGACAATGCAACCCTGTGCACCATGGAGCCAAGCAAGGCATCCCCACCATGGGCACCCTGCAGTGGGTGGCAGCAGACAGTGATGTAACAGATGCATACACAGTGCCGCGCTGCATCTCCCCCCGAGGTACAGCTGAGAGACCGACCATGCATCAGCACACGAGGTACCCCACATGTGACGGGGTATGCCCTGGACCACACCTCCAGCGGTACAGCACCCTGTACACCCTCCCAAGAACACATCCCATCCCAGCACTGGCCACAGCAGCCAGCACAGACACGCACAGTGTAGCATGGAGGCATGCACCACACTGGATGCAACACAGTACATGGACAAACACCCACCCATACCCAAGGGCACAGCAACACAGGGACACAGTAGTGGGTCAACCAAGCCACTGGCATGTGGCCATGGCTGATGTGTACACACGGCCAGCACCCCTACATTGCACAGGTGTACCAGCTACCCTGCGCAGCACCATGAAGCTGTATGCCACCAGCATGCTGCTGGGGCACAAGTGACAGGCACTGGAACACATCCCCTGCAACAGACACAAGCGACAGCATGGATGGTGGACAACAACAGTGGAGGTCACAGTGCCACCAGAGGCAGACGTGCACCATACTGGTGATGGCAGTAAACCTGGCATTGTGCCGGTTACAGTTGTTATCCAGCATGGACAGCCACTACTGACATGCCAGCAGACCATTCATATCACAGACATGCAAGGGTGTCAGCTGCACAGGCCATGGACGGTCTGACAGGGGTGCCATGCACACAGTGCAGGCCCCGTGGACCACTGCACACAGGCATGCAGTGCACAGAGTACACAAACCACAGACAGTGACTGATCCCCCTGTCCACACCATAGGTAGTTCACCTCTGCACACACACACACACACACACACACACACACACACATTGCACCACCCTTGACACCATGCACACCACTGCAGTTGAGCACCTGTAGCCCGCTGCAAATCAGAGACCACCACAGTTGTTATAACAAAATGTATATATTAAAACTATGTACAGTAAAGCTATATACAAAACTATAGACAATAGTGGGGGAAGGGCCACATAACAGGTGGGGACGTGTAAGGGGCAGGGGTGAACATATGGGAGAGGGAAGAAGGGATGTGAGGGTGGGTCAAAGGGGGGAAGGTGGTATTTGGGGTATGGGGCTGTCACTGGCCACCCCGGTCCTCTTCCTCCTGGCGCCGATGGGATCTCCGCCTCCTCCTCACCGTGTGGTGGATGTGTCTCAGGAGCTCCAAGGTCTCCCTGCCAACCCGCAGCAGCTCCTGGATGTCCCGTTGGATCTGCCGGAGTGTCCAGCCACCTAGGATGATGGTGCAGAGTCAATAGGTGTGACTGTCCATCCCCCTGCAGCCCACCCATTGTACATGGCATACAGCCATGTGACATGTCCCTGTGATGGTGTGTGACCACCCACAGTGACCGTGTCCACAAGACTTGCCCACCCAGGCAGCCACAGCCATGTAGACCACTGCACACACCCACAGCCCATGTCCTGCACAGCACCACCATGGCCGTACAGTGACTTGGTTATGCGGTGCGCAGGCAGTGTCACAGCCATGTGTCCGGTGCACACATGGACCACCATTGACACACTTCCAGGCATGCAGTGCCACTGGCCAGTGCTGACTGTAACAAGTTGCATGCATGGCAGTAGTGTTACTGGATGGTGGCCATGCCCAACTGCCCGCCCAGTTATACAGCATGCAACAGTAATCATGAATGAAGGCACTCACCATCAGCAGGCTGGTCCATGCACCACGGACCACCTTCATCCCTCCTGTCCCTCTCCTCCAACATGCGGCACTTCCCCTCTAGGTTGTGTCTCCGTACTTCTGGCCCTAAGGTGCAAACATGGAGAGAGGAACATCAGTACCATCCGGTAGCAATGTCCCCCCACCCCCATGTGTGTGCAATCCCACACAGCCAGACCCACCACCCACACCTGATACCATCACCACCACGGCCAACACCGGATGCCCCCCCCACATGCTGGACACATGAAACCATGATACCCATGTGGACGATAAAAGTGTATGGATGTTGCACTTACCTGGCCGTGGCACTGTGCCCCTCCTAGCATGTGCCCGCAGGCAGGCAAGTAGGTCTGGGTCCCTGAGCCTCAGGTCCTCATAATGGTGGCGGCACTGCTCCGCTGTCCACCTCATACCGGTGGCCTCCTTCAGGGCATTGGCCACCTCTGGCCATACTACGCTCCTGGTCCTATCCAGGGGTGTCTTCCCAAACAAAGCCCCAACATGAGGCTCGACTATGGCCACAAGGTTTGCCAGCTTGATCTGGCTCCACTGCACAGCATGCCTCCATGCCATCTCTGCTGCTGAGTTCAAGCAAAATGGCACTCTGCAGCACAGCCCTGCGACATGCAGATGCTGCGTGGTACAGCGCTGCCATTCTCTATCATGCTGTCACCAAACAGTGCGATAGTGGTGTACCCATGCCTGATGCATGGCGCCTGGGGGCAAAGGTCAGGCACTGGGTCAAGGGTCTCTGGTGCATGGACAGCCACAGCACGATTAGAACCCAATGCATGTAGTGTGATTGGGTGCCTGTGTGCCACCTCCTGTAGTGGCCTACCACGCTGTTGCCCCAGTGTGCCTACGATACCCCAGTGCCACAGCGCCATATAGGTGAACAGCGCCGTAGCACCACTGGCACAATGGTGGCCGTGCCCTGCATTGCCTGCCATGCACAGCACATCAGCAGCATGGCAGGCACCTGCGTCATCAACCCGGGCATGCGCAGTTAGGTGTGTACTGCGCATGTCACAGAACTGCGCCCTTGGCTCAGCACATACAACACAATTGCGCAAAGCACAACAGCACACTATTCAGCCGTCATATGCAAATCATCTAATCAGCCATTCAATGGCACAGTCACTGCATTTGCAGCCACTTAAAGATGCGCTTCTGCTCATTTATATGGGTTGCGCTATAAAAGTGCAACATTGGGTTGCACTGGCCATAGTTGGTTACTGCAGTCTATTGCGGTGAGTTGCATGCTGTTTGGGAGTGTGGACTGTGGTGTTTGGGACATGCATGGGACTGCACAGTCACAGGTAATACCTGTCATTCTCACAGGATGAATCATGACCGAGCGTGTGGTGGAGGAAGAGGATCAGAGTCATGGGAGGAAGAGGAGGCCAAATTTCACTAAGGCCGAGACAGATGCCCTGTTCGAGGCCTTCCTAGACCAGGAGCTGCTTCTCAGTGAACACCAGGGAACACCACAGGCCCATGCTGCTGCATGGGAGGAGGTGGCGCGAGCTGTAAACCTGAATGGCAGCCACCAGCACTCCATGCAGGAGTGCAAAAAGAAGATGGGCACAGACAGCAGAGGATTAAAGAGAAGTTGGCTGCCAACAGGGCAGCACGGTCTGTGACAGATGGGGGACAGCTGGAGGTGCTATGCCTGACCCCATAGGAAGAGCGGGTTGCTGGCAGCATGCAGCATTGCACCATTGAGGGTGTTCCAGGTGGTGGATTCCAGATGGGTGGTAGCCTGTCACTGCATGGTAGGTCATGGTCTGTCTATTGGGGGGGACAGGGAAGATCACATGCAGTAACACTACTTTTTTCCCTTACAGCTCCTGAGCATCTTCATGGGTCAGCTGTGGTGGGCTTCTCCACTGAGGCCAGTCACATGGAGATGGAGGAGGGCCCATTCACCTCCACAGGAATATGGGGTTCAGGGCGACAGTGGGCTCGCCTGGACATCCGGACCGATGTTGGTGGAGCAGGTGCAGAGGAGGCCCTGTCTGTGTCCCAGCATGCCGGCATCCATGGATGCTGGCATGCTGAGACTCAGGCTGGTGCTGGATCCATCACCGATGATGATGGAGCTAACGTCATGGGCAGTGACACATGTGTGCCACAGGATGGCCACACAGCAGGTGACATCGTGGCCATGGCTGTGGGTGGTGCTGCCATGGAGGCCCGCATGACATCACAGTCCCAGCCTGTGCCTGTCAGCTTCAGTGGGGCAGCACTGGTGTGTGTCCAGAACCGTGGGACTATTGTGGCCACTGCAGTGGCACCATTGAGCCCTGGGGAGCGGCAGCCAGAGGGCAGCATCAGCAGTCGGCCAATGGCCATGGGGGTACAGTGTCAGGCAGCGGCATCAGTGCACCACCTGTGGACATGTCCAGGCCTGGCCCTGGTGTGCAGTGCCCACCCTCAAGGGGTGATGAGCATCAGGGCTGCAAACACCATGAGGGACAGCATGCCGATCAGGCAGATGACTTCTTGGATGAGCACACCTGCATACTGCAAGCATCAGTCAATCAGCAGCTGCGGCTTGTGATGGTGATGGATGCACTGAGTGCGGCTCTGCGCCAGGCAGAGGAGCTTTGCAGCAGAGACACCGCTCTGCTCCTGGCAGGGATGGACCGGTTGCTGGAGGATGTGACTGCTGACATTGACAGGCAGACACAGGCTTTCACTGCTGTCATGGCCACAATGGGCACACAGTTTATTGCTCATGCGTCACAGACACCACGCAGTGCAATGTCCACACCCCATTCCCGGTGTCGTGCGACACCATCCTTGTCGACACCGGGTTCAGCTGTGGGCATCCTGAGCACGCCTGGCGCAGGCATGTTCGATGTGCTGCAGAACCTTGTGCGAGCACGGTTGTATTCACACAGTGGAACCCCTGGGGAACCATCGGTGCCACCCCATGAGGCCAGTGGTCAGCTTGTCACTGCTGGTGGGTCTCGGTGGGGCCGTCCATGCATCTGTGGTGGCCATGGCACTGTGGCACGTGAATGACCTGTCTCCCAGTGTGGCTACTGTCTGATGCTGCCTTGTGTGCATTGTGTCATTCAGCAGGCACTGCATGGTTGGGAACCCGACCCTGCACGCACACACACAGTTCATCTGCACACCCTCCTGGCTGCTGTCCGCAGTTGCATGTCCATGATGATGCCTGCATTGCGCTGTACGCCACTGTGCAATGGTGCCCAGCGTCTGACACATGCACAATGACAGGCAGTGGGCGTGGTGGTCTGTGGACATGTATGTGGCTAAGGGTGGCAGTCTGGGTCAGCGTGCCTCCTACCCTTTATGCATGTCTGGTGAGGGGTGTGTGTGTGTGTGCGTATGACCATGTGCCATGTTAGACCTTGCCCATCCCTGGTGGTGTGTGCAGTTCCATGCCCAGCCACTTCCATTGATGGCACGCACCCCTGGTGTGTGTCCATGCATGTTTGTGGGTTGTGCCTTTGCCACTGGTGGTTGCACATGGCCCCATGACTTACCTGGGTTGGCTGAAGTGCTCCTCCTTGATGGTGTCCTGGTGCAGCTGTGCAAGCTGGAGCAGTCGGGGTCCCATTGCCCAAGGGGTAGCTGCCCATCACCATCGTCACCGGCGTCCTCATCATCACCATTGCTGTCCCCCTCTTCAACTGTACGGTTATCCCACATTCATTAGCCATGTTGTGCAGGATGCAACAGGCCAGAAATAGCCCGCAGGCCTTTGAGGGGCTGTACTGTAGGGCACCGCTGGAGGTGCCCAGACAACGGAAATGTGCCTTCAGCATCCTGAACACCCGTTCGATTACATTGCGTGCGGTGCATGTGCCTCATTGTAGCATGGCTGTGATGGGGTCGTGGGCTGCCGGTATGGTGTGAGCAGCCAGGGATGGAGTGGGTATCCACTGCCACCTGTGTGTAGAGGGTGGAGGTAAGTTGGGCTATCAGCATCGCCCTGCCTCGGGCCATGTAGGCCACTACCCATGTCACCTCTGACCATGCCCCTCCCAAGCTCTATGTTTGTCCGTGTGGTTTGCATACTCACCCACTAAGTGGCCAGTGGGGATGTCCCCACTCTCAAATCTGTGGCACAGTGCTGACTGGTGCCAGATGAAAGGCATCATGTGCTCCCCCAGGGTGCGTGGCACAGACATTGATTATGTGCCCCCTGGCATTGCACACCACCTGGCAGTTGATGCTAGCATAGCCCTTCCTATTAATATATGTGGCAGCCTTGGGCCAGGTGGTGTGTGGATGGCCACATGGGTGCAGTCCATTGCCCCAAGCATTCCAGGCATACATGCTACCCTGTGGAACTCCTGTATGTTTGTTGTGTGCTCCGCCGGTGAGCTGGGGAAATGGATGTACTCTGCAGCATGTGGCAGCAGTGTGCTGAGGAATTGGGTGAGAAGCCATGATGCAGCTGACTGGGTTATGCCTGTGGTGTCCTCTGTTGGGCTCTGGAAGGTACCTGTGGTGAGCAAGTACATGCAAGCTGTCACTTTAGTCTCCACTGACAGAGCATGGCTCTGTGTTAGTGTGGATGCCTGCATCACATCACTTCACAACTTACAGAGTGGCCTCAAAATTGCCCGATTCAGGTGGTACCGGACCAAGATCTTAGTATCGCTGTACAGCTCGAAGCTGGTGCGGGCTCGGTACTGCCTGTGGGGGGCATACCACCGATGGGCAATTCCACGGCAGCGCCCCCCTGCTGCCCACCTTCTCACCCCCTCATTACTGCCTCCATCTGGATGGTGGCACTGGCCATGTCCCTGGCTTGTATTCATCCTCCCTGGCAGCTGTTTCCATGTTCCCCCCCCACTGTCCTGGCTACAACATCTCCTGCACTGGGAACACCTTCCTGTGGTGGCCTCTGTGCTGTGTGGCACTTCCCCCTTCTGCACTGGCTGTGGCTCCCCACACCTTCCCTGTGCCTCTGTGTTCAGGATGCCCTTTCTCTGGCCTATCCTGTGTGTACTTCCTGCCCAGTTTGAGTTGCTAGAGTTCAGCCTTCTGTGCCTTCCCTGTAGCGTTCTTGCACCTCTCCCTGGTTCCTTTTTATTTTGGCTCATTTCCACTATCGCATAACTTCTGCTTGCTCCCCTATTGCGCATTGCACATGTTGTTGAATATCGTACTGCTCCATTTATGCATGGTTCCTCCCCTTCAGTTGCACATACATTCATTATCATTGCGCTGTTGCTCAGTGTGATTTTGGGGGGGTGCATCTGCCTCTCGCTGAATATGGCAGAATGGTGCATTTTCAGACTTGTGCTGGAGCAACCCCCTTTGTGCATGGCACAACCCTTTTGAATATCTGGGCCCATATGTATTTTTATGTGGGTGGCTATACCCCTTGCACCCCCCCTTGGGGGGGATAAGCCCCACATCCCCTAAAATAAATAGAATCAACCCTGCAGGGGGCATGGACTTAAAAGAAAACTGAAAGGAAATAAAACACATTTTATTTTGTCTACCACTAGACCTGAACCTGCGTCACTGGCTCCTGGGCTGGTAGTGTACACCGCTACGCTACACTGCCAACTCAGCTGAGCTAGGCCATGCATCATCCCATATCCTGCTGTAGTGAGTGTAGCTCCCTGCTACACTTGCTCTACAGGATATAGCGACTTTTTTCACCAGTCGTTCTACTTCCAAGTGATATTATTGAGTCACTCATATTGAGTTGCTCAATAATAGGCACTCATACAGGGTGCTACCTTAAGATCACATGTGAACTGGTAAAGCACTGCACCATGTAGGGCAAAAAGAACTAAATGCCTGTTCACTCTTCCTTGATTTTATGAATGGGACATTAAGCTCAAAAAAACTAGTACCACAGTTCTCTAAATAGTGCCTCTTAATTGAGGTTAAAGAAGAAAGATAATTAGGATATTTACCTACATAGCCAGTAGAATAAACAATTGTTTATGATGTAGGTGCCTGTCAGCCAATGAGCCTCTGAGACCAGGAGATCAGAGGGCTGAGGGTTTAGTTCCCACATCTGGCACTTGGGTTAATATCCCAGTGCTGACACTGTAGTGTAGCATGAGAGGGGTGCTGCACTTCTGAGGTGCCGTCTTTCGGATGAGACGTTAAACTGAGGTCCCATCTGCCTGGACTGGTAATAGTTCAGGTGGATATTAAAGATCCCATGTCATGTATCGGAAAGAGTAGGGGAGTTTTTATTGTAATAATAAACATAGAAAACAACTCAGTAAATACAAGCAAACCACAAAAATGAAAAGAAATAGAATAAAATAGAGATGAGTTAACAAAAAAATAAATGATAATAACATCCAAATTGGATAAAAAAAACCCAACAAACCTAATTACTTAAACTTTATAATGTGAAGAAATCCTTTTCACCACTTTTGGAGTTTAGAGGAAGCAAACCTCTGTGCATCCTGTAAATATATTTGTAAAAGCTCATTTGAAACGAATACACTAAGACAAATATAGGGCATTTTTTTCTGATATATAACCCATTGGCACCTAGCGTGCCATAAATAATATCTTAAACAACAAAAAAATAAAGACTATGTCCCATGATGAAAATGACAAAGGGTTGCCGGGTAAAGTCCAAGAATCAAAACATCATGAGAAATAAAGGTAAGCCATTTGAAATCCCATAAGGTTGCTAGATAAGCCCACAATCCCTTCGAATAGGAACACTGGAAGAAAAAATGCTCCATTGTCTCTTCGACATTTATGCAATCCAGATAGGGGCAATTCCTTTCCTCCATGGCCTTGTATTTGGCATTACCCCGAACATTCAGGCGACCATAAAATATTAACCATTGTAGTTCCCATTGTGACTGAAGCAATCTAATGTTATTCAACTGGGCTAATACCTTAGCATTTAGGGCAGATGGACAATTTTTGAAGCATGGATCTTGTAGATATAGATTTACCATTATTGATGGGAAAAACCCTTCATACTATTATTCAAAATTAATTCCTTAGTAACTTTTCTTCTGTACAACTTTTGAACAGCAGGTCTGAAATACTGTGGAATATGGATGTGAGGGTTCAGTTTCAGAGCCAAATTATGGCAATTCATAAAGTATTTGCCCAGAGCCCTAATAACCCATCTTTTCCCAATCCCTTCTAATGGAGCTAAACCACAATTAACAGAACTCATAATAAACAGGGAGTGTAAAAACACAACCAGGTCCACCATCCCAAGTCCACCCGATTTGGTACTTAAATAAGTATAGCATCTCTTTACTGGGTTTAAACAATTGCCCCAAAGCATTTGGAAAAACAAACTATAAACCCTAGTCTCCAAATGAACCAGGAGAGGGAAAATCATGACCACATACTGCAAACAAGGTAAAATAAACTGTTTAATGATATGTATACGTTTTAGTTTTGAGAATTTCCACTGCTTCCATCTATTTACTTTATTCTCCACAACTTAAAGAACTAATTTCCAATTTTCAACTGGCAAATTTTGGGGACCAAAAAGAATACCTAGAATTTTAAAATAGGTCCAGGAAAAATGGATACCCTCCTGTATCACATCAGCTGGACCCTTTTCCCCAATAAACAATCCTTTAGTTTTATGTAGGTTTAATTTGGCATTAGAGACTTTTGAAAAAGTATTGAAGGCTTTCAAAAATCTGTGAACATAGGACTGGTTAGAGAAATAAAGTATTAGATCATCTGCATAAGCCTGCAATAAAAGTTGATGATCCTCAGATAAATTGTCTGGAATTCCAGTCCATCGCTGGAAAGTAACTAAATTCTGCAATAAAGGATCCAGTGAGAAAATATAGAGAAGGGGACTAAGGGGGCAACCCTGGCTCACTCCAGTCAATAGATGAAAACTTTTAGTGGTACAACCTTTTAAAAAGGGAAAAACCACGTTATGTTTATAAACCATCCTAATTAAATTAACTATTTGAATCGGGACCCTGCAATGTTCTAAAGTTAAAAAAAAGAAAGGGTAAGTGTACCCTATCAAATGCTTTTCCAAAATCTGCTATAACTATGCAACCTAAAATGCCTGAGAGAGATAGGTGTTCGATGACATCACATATAACCATTAATGTGGATTGGATCCTTCTACAGTATCTGGTATCACACAAAATTGGTAGGGAGAAATCACCAACCTTGCATAATTTTTTAACCTATTATTCAAAATACTAGTAAAAATTTTATAATCAGAATTTAGCAGGATGATAGGCCGCCAATTTCTAATATTATGTTTATCCCCTGATTTGAATAAATGGATTAATAATCCCTCTGAAAACGAAGGAAAAATTGCAGTATTTTTAATGAAATATTGAAACAAAATGAAAAGACATTGACTCAACTCAACACAAAAGGTTTTATATAATTTATTGGAAAGGCCATCCGTTCCTGGAGAAATATTTGGTTTTAACTTCCGAATTACATTAATGATTTCTTCTTGAGAAATAGACTCCAACAATTTTGAAGCGTCTGTCAATTCAGAAGAAATATTAATGGAACTTAAATATGAAATCATAAATTTTTCCGAGATCGGAAAGGAAGGTTCCAAAGACCGATAATGGCCTATAAGTAATTTCTTCAGCTGTGTAATCGTTGTAGATACAGAATCATCAGGCTGTTTTAATAAATCTGTATTGGAAGAATCCTTCAAAGTTTTACAAACCTTGAAAGGATTCCCTATAGGGGATTTTCTTGTACCATTAGTGAGTATAGCTTGCAAGGTCTTAGCTCTATCATACTGAAATTCCTTCATACTATCCTTAAGGTTAGTAATTTGCTCAGAATAATCATATCGAGAGGTATATGCCATTGTTGTAAGCCTCTGAAGCTGTTGTCTGAGAGACAGATATTTCAGAAAGTTATGATTTTTTTGTCTTAATACCTTGCAGCATCTTGAGCCTTCCGGATTAAAAGGTCTTGACTTATGCAGGATGCTTTATTTTTTACTGCTCAGTGACACTCTCGGAAAACATGGCCATAATGTTCACAAAGATCACACCTGGAATGATTCGCACACTGCATAATAACATGTCCCACTTCCCCACAATTATCACAATGGGGCTGGTCACAGACACTGGAAAGATGTGTCCTGGAACCACACTTGTAACAAGCTCTCAGCTGTCCTCCATAAAAACAAACCCCATATTCCTACCAACAAAAAGGAATTAGGTATATGCTCTACCCCTGAATGAGATTGCCTCAGTTTGATTTTATACTTCCAACCCCCAGTCCAAAACTGTTCAGAATCTAAAATGGGTTCGGGGCACTCAAAACCTCACATTTCTGTGATAGCCAAAAGGTGATATCTTCCACATAGACCCCCTCATTCCTAAACAATACTGTAACAAATTTTATTAGTGGTTTAGTTAGAGTTATAACCAAAAAGGGGGTCCATGTGGAGTAGAACTTCACTAGTCCATACCGGTCCCAAAATAAATCCAGCGTATGTGATGTCCGGAAGCTTATATCGAAATTATCCTCTCCAGAAATGTTAATGGAGGCAAATACATCCTTGGGAGTAAAATAGAGTGAATCTTTCAGTAGGGTTTTTCCCACATAATATCTGTCTGGCCTATTCTCTAAGCCCCCTTTGTAGCGTATGCGGACAGCATTCCGACATGGAGTTGCTTCCCTCTTTACAGTGGAAAATAACTCTGACATAAGGGGCTTCTGCTACGGGGGTTTTGACAAAGAAGAATCCTATAAAGATGGAATATCATCCAGAAGAGGGAGATCAGAGTCTGGATTTTGAGAAGAGGGTGGGAGGACCTGGTTATCAGGAGTTATAGTAGAGGGGAGAGACTGTGATGTCTTAGCCAAATCATTTTTACTATTAGAATCTCCAGTAGAAACCTTCAGCTGCAAGTCTGGTTTCCACACTGGGGAGTGCTGCAACAAAGAAAAATCTGCATCCCAGGCTGGATCAGGCATCCAGATACCTGTCGGGTCCTGCTTCCAACCGGCCCCCGCAAGAGCTTTGCCTGGAGACCAGTGTTCTCTTGAGCCATTTCTAAAGCAGTGGGAGAAACCCCTGCTATAGCAGGTTTCACAGGCTTAGTACTTTGCTGCGTAGGTACATTTTTAGAAAAGAAAAACTCAGTAACCCCAGCTTGGGAAACTGCAGTGGATTGATATACAATGCCAGGCTGAACTTGGGGCTCCATGTTTACAGGATTTTTCAAAACAAACCCTGCAGATTTACTCAGTGAGACAGACTCATTTCGAGTAAATTTAGCAAAGGGCAACCCTTGAGGAACCTCTTGTTGAACCAACGAAATAGCAGGAGACACAGTTTTTTTTATCAAAGGCAGCAGAGTAGCAGGCTGTGGGCACTCACTACAGCTTGCAATAATATTGCCAGTCTGTAATGAAGCAGTTGAGGAGTGTGATGCACTTGACTTGGGAGAAAAAGTCTGCAGAGCTTTACCGCGCCCCTCGGAGCTTTCAGGGGCTTTTAAAACAGCTACAGATGTGATGGAGAAAGCTTTACTGCTGTCAGCTAGTATCTCCGTGTACTGACATTTGTCCCCTGAGGTTGCTATGGCTGCCTGTTACTTCAACAAATTCACAGGTGAGCGGAGCTCATGCCGTTCCACTGCACAAGATAAAGGGGAGATTTGTTTAGCTTGTATTAATGCACCCGACAGCTTCAGGCACTCGCAAACATTTGCAAAATCGCTGCCAGCCTTAGTTGAAGCAGAATTACCTTGAAACAAGCTAGTATTGTCTTTGGAAGTTAATAATGACTCATCACACTCTGTGGGGCCTCCTGAAGCTTCAGGCACAGCTGTGGGTTTGACAGAAGCAGCCACGCTGCTGACAGGGGATAATTTAGAAGGCAATAGGTGTGTAGCGATGTTAGCTGTTGCCGCTCTGCACACTGATAATTCCTTAGAAGAGCAGTGTCCACGTATCACTTCAGTAGAATTCTGTTCCTCTGGGTTATGATAAAGGGTGGCAAAATCCTCCAAAAAACTTGTGCATCATGAAATTCTATGTCAGAGTTCACATCCACGATATGAGAAATGACAGCCTCAGTATTGCAAGCAGTGGGAGCAGAGGCAAACTCTCCCACCAAGCAGACATCTTCCTCATTCGGCGTCTCACACATAGTGGCCATCCTGACAATGGCCTGTCCCCCTACTGGCAGCAATGCAGTAGGGGAACTTCCCCGGTGTCCTGGCCAAATTTCCTTCATTCACTAAAAAAATACCACCAACAGCTTAATCTGGTTCAAGGTCAGTTGGCATTCATCTGTATCCCCCTCCCCTGGGTCGTGCCTGAAAACAGGTAGGATTTGTCTAGTGCACTTACCCGGTCAACAAAAACTAAATAAATAAAATAAAAATAAAAATAAATGAAAACTAAGCCAACTGTTTAAGTAGTACACAATGGTGCATACAATATGGAAGCACCACTGACAAAAGGAACAAGACAATGACAGAGAACATCAGCTTTGCTAAGTGCAGATTTAGGAGCAGAATCGTAACAAATGTCTATATAATCCAGTAAAGGAAATATACAAAACTGAACAAGATTAGGGCGCAGCTCCAAAAAAAAAAAAAAAAAATCTTAGGAGTAATAGATAGACTATAAATATGCACATTGTCAGAAGGTCAAAGAATCCAACCAATAACCAAGAATCTTACACAAATTAATGGTTTCTCATTTAATGCTATAATCATGGTTTCTTGACAAAAAGAGTTCTGAGTGCCCAACAAAGAACGGTGCTTAAGAAATCTGTTTTGAAGAACTGAATTAGTAAAATCTAATGAGGGAGAAGAAAAATAAATTATGGTGTCATTGGCACAGAGATATGCATCTATTTCGTAAATATGAAGAGGGAAACAGGGCCATGAACCAAACCATGGAGCAAAGCAAGGCAAGTTTATTTCTATGGTACCTAATCCCATAGGTTCTGGTTGCCTTACACAAATCAGAGTGATATAGTCTATCCAAGAAGTGCATGTGCAAATACAATACAATTGCAGTATAAATACCTTTTATAGAGAATAATACTTGGGTGGGTGGGTGTAGCCAGAATTGACACACATGTGAGGTGTGAGATGCTACACAAACCCCAAAAGCAAAGCTCGAGGGGTTTATAAAAACATCATAAAAAGTGGGAGTGTGCAAAATTCTGGTTTACATCCATTCACCCACTTATGTTTTGTTTTTTTATAATTGCTAGTGAGCATTTTTAATTACTGTGGCAGCTGTGTGACTAGTGCTGGTGCCACTTATAAGATTGATTCACAGGGAGTGATTATAACTGCCTGGTTGTGATGCATAATTATAACCGGGTGGTTGTTATGCATATTTACAAACTGGTTATCTGAGCATTAAAAATGCTCACTAGTAGTTATAAATATATTAGCAGAATAGTAAGTCAAATTGAAAGGTTGGTTTTTAAACAGGATTTTAAATTATTTACCAAGGGGAATGTTCTCACATCTTTGGTAGTGCATTCCACAGCACTGGTAACAACACCAAATGCTTGCTCACCAGAGGATTTCATGCATGAACTAGGAATGCATAGGAGCTCTGTCTTGAAGGAATGAGCGTAGCAGCAGGGGGCATAAAGTGGTAGGATTTCTTTTAGGTCACCAGAGCCCAGACCATGCAGGACCTTGTATGTTAACAAGCATACCTAGGAACTGACTCACCACTGAAGTGGTAACCAGTGCAGATCATAGAGTGCCAGTGTAGTATGTTCAGATCCAGAGCCTAGCAATCAGCTGGACTGCCAAATTCAGAACTAGCTGCAGGTGACACAGCAATGTCAGAGATAACCATAGGTAAAAGGCATTGTAGTTGTTCAGTTGAGATATAACAAAGGTGTGTACCCATGTAAAAAGATCAGCTGACACAAGACAGCACTTGACCTGGGCAATGTTTCCAAGATGGAACAAGCCACTGTTGAATACTGCTGGCACCCAATGTTCTCGTGTCAGCTTGCAGTCCACAATGACCCACAGATTCCTAACCCTATCTGCGGCTCCCAGAGTGACAACTTTTAAAGATGGAAAAGCAGCATTAATGCCATTCATTGCCAACCCATGAAGACCTAGTTCCACCAATAACAGCTCCATTTTTGATGAGTTCAGACTTAGCTGGCAACCATCCAATCATAAATTTCAGTAAGACAGTCATTTGGTCCATGGCACACCCATTTGGTACACAAGACAAATACAGCTATGTATCCTTAGCATAGCAATGAAAACCAAGCCCATATTGTCTAGTAATCTTCCCCAATGGCAGCATGTACACAGTAAACAACATGGGAGCCAGGACTGAATCCCAAGACCCTCCACAGTAGAGCGCAGTGCTAGCTGAGATGTGCCAGCCCAATGCTACCTGCTGCACCCTGCCAGAAAAATAGGGCTCAAACTCCATGACTCCATCACTGAAGTCCTTCAGAGTACTTCAACCATACCAGCAACACGTCATGATCCACCATGTCAAATATAAAGGAGAGGTCGAGCAACACCAGGATAGAATGAACTCTGCTGTTCCCTACCAGGAGACTATCATGAAATACTTTAATGGGGCCAGTCTCAGTTTTATGACAAGGCCTGAATGTAGACAGGGGAGTCTCAAAGATGTCATACTGTTTCAGGCAACAAACCAACTGCACCACTACCACCTCTTCTACTACCTTCTCTAAAAAGGGAAGGTTTGAAACAGGCCTATAAGTTGCAAGAACAGAAGGGTTCGTTAATTACATTTTGTTCTGCAGAAGCCTCACCACCACCTTCTTCAGTGCAGTTTGAAAGACTTCATCCATCATGGAACATCCAATGATGTCAACAAATTCAGACCATGGTCCGAGTCCCAGCAACAACGCCAAAGCTGGGTAGGTGCTTGATCCAAAATATAGTATGTAGGGTGCAGCTCTGAGATCACCCAGAAGACCTCTTTCACCAGAACTGGCTCAAACTCCTCCCACAGAAAAAGAGTGCCTATGTTCACCATCAAGTGCGAACTACTGGTCCATGATAGGTCACTTGAGGACATCCCAATCAGAATGGAGGATACCCTAGTTGAGTAAGAACAGACTGAACTCCTGACAGTGTACTGCATAAAAGACTTGCTAGACTGCAGACAGACAGTATTTTATGATCTGTCTACAGTGCAGAACAGTTTAGCAGGTCAGTTTTTCCCAGCAACAATCGCCCATGATACTGCATTAATAGACATGGCCAGATATTTCTTGAAATTTCTGTGATCTCTTTAGAAAAAATTCACTGCCTGGCTGCAATGCATATATCACAAAATATATGAAAATATCTTCGCATATCTATGACTGCAACTGTAGGAATTCTGACTTTGAGTGTGACTGCCCACTGATACTTGCCGTAGTGAATTCTCAATGCAGCTATATCCTTTCCTGATTATAGCCTTCATCAAGAGCACTCAGATTTCCATCCCATAGCCTTCAAATGCCATAGGTCATCATCAACATACCATTGTGATCTCAGCAGGCAATCAAGTAGTGAATGTAGAAAAGTGCCAGGCAGTGCATGGAAGCCAGAAGAGCTCTATTATAGCTCTGTATGACATTCTCAGCACCCTTAGCAAATGCTGTCATTATGCCCAAAGGACACTCTTGGACACAAAAAGATGGCAAGATACCCAACCAGACTGGAAAACCATCAGTAACCCTGCAAGTAGCTACAAACCTAGTCCAGAGTTCTGGACTAGTGCTGGATGAAATCGTTATTATAGTTGTGAAATTGTGTGAAATTGCCTATTTCACATTTGCTTACTTTTTTGAATTTGCATCAAAATCCAGAACAACTTCACTGGCTCATTTTTCCTTAATTGGTCATTTTTCCCATATTGCAAATTAAACAAAAAAAATTGATTTGATAAAAAGGCACAATTTGAGCAAATAACACTATTATTCACAAACTGCACATTTTTAAAAATGTGAGTTCTTTAAAAATTCACAATTTCAGCAGATATTGCCACAGGGTGATTTTGAAAACCCGATGTTTTCCTTGTAATGTACAGCTGCTAGTAAAACATTCCTGTAGAATATATGCTGACACTGCTGCTATATGATGACTTTCAGTGCTGGTGCTTGAGAACGACAGCACTTCACATGTACTGTGCTGCTACACATGATGTAAGACCTCCTTATCGATAGGTCACTTGTAATGCTACTGGCTGATTGCAAAAAAAAATGTGTTTTTATATTCAGCTGCTACTACTACTGCTTCCCTGTACAATTTCAGCAGGTGCTACTATTGATGGTGAGATGGTGAATGTCAGTACAAATGCCAGGGAAGGACAGCACTGCAGGTTTATGGCATCACTGTGCATGACTCAGGACTCCTATTTGAATGTGTGTTTGTACTGCCACTGGCTGATCACACACAAAAAAAAAAAACAACACACAACATATTTCTCTTTTGATATTCAGCTGCTAGTACAATTTACCTGCACAATTTATTCTGGCACCAGTGCTGATTGTTGAACTTCAGTACTGATGCCTGGGAATGAGAGCACTGCGTATGTACTGCAGTTCTGCACATGACGCAGGATCTCTCTATGGCTGGAGTGCTTGCAATGCTACCAGCTGATTTCAAAAATACCATTTCCTTTTAATATAGAAGACACACTGCTGGAGTACTCAGGAGTTGGAATGGTGGTGCAGGCTGCTAAATACAAATAGAACTCGTGACTGGAACAAGGTCAGCACACACTGGAGCAACAAAAGACGTGGCAATTGAATTGACTGCAAATACACAGTACTTAGTTTAATAACCTAACATAAGCATACCGAACAGAGGAATTATCCTAACACTTCACCTCTACTGCTCAAAGCTTTGTAATCGCTAGTGATCCCTTTTAAAGAAACTGGTGAAGCCAGAAGTCTGTGTGACTAAGGGTAAAGTATCCAGATCAGTTGTAGCTGAATTCATTCATAAAATAGCTTCTAAACCAAAATTCCCAAATTGATTTTAAGGCATTGGGAGGTTAAGTGGTTGTAGTCCTGAGCTCTGTAAACTCTGTAATAGACTATAGTCTCATCATTTATGGTTCGGCCACAACCACAACCCTTAGACGCCTCTCAACTGCCTTAAATAAGGCATGTTGGCTCATCACTGGTGCTCACCGTCTCACCCACACATGTGACCTGTACACCCAGACTGGCTGGCTCCAACTATCAAACCACATAAAGTTTCTCACCTGCTCCATGGTGATAAAAATCTACCTTGGCCTTGCACCCCCTGGGGTCTCAACTCTGTTACAACACCGAATTAACAAATGGTGCCTTCGGAGATCCACAATACAGCTACTGAAAGTACCCCACTGTCACACTTCACAGGGACAACGCTCTTTTGCTTATCGAGTGCCACTCTGGTTCAATGGCCTCAGCTCCACCATCTCCACTGCCACAACAATTGCTATGTTTAAAACTAGGCTCTGGGACTATCTCACTACCAATAGCTCCTGTGACTGTCCAACTTAACCTTGTTTCTCCACTTCCCTGCCTGCTGTAGTGGTCTCCCCCTCCCCTCCTCACTGGATTCTACCCTCATATTTTGGTATGCCCAATGCTGCACTTTTCACCCTCTCCCCACCCTACCTACATTCCTTCTCCCCCTCCCTCCCTTCTCCCTACGACTCTAGTACTTCTTATCTGTTGTCTATTTTCTCTGACAAATGCCGCTGGCTGCCTTGCTTACAATGCTACACTTGAATTGTATTAATCCGTACTTATTTGCAATGTCCACATTGTTGTAATGTCTGTCTTGATGTTCCCCATAATTTGTATTTCTCTGACGTGGAACCTTTGTAAAAGAGCCATGGCTCAAAGGTATTTGTAATCCTAGACTGGATAAATAAAAAATAAAAATAAAGTGAAAGGACAAAAATGGATGGGAGGAGGGATGGAAAAAATGGCTACACCCAGGTTGGTCATCAATAAATACTGATGCAAGGGATTTGTGAGACAACTGTCCCAACTCCTAACTACAAGGCAATACAAAAATGTATGAGATCAGGTAGGGGTGGTGGATGTGGCCTACCTGGATTTCAGCAAGGCCTTCGACACTGTTCCACACAGGAGGCTTGTAAACAAACTGGGCAGCCTGGGTGTGGGTCACAAGGTGATAAACTGGGTCAGAAATTGGTTAAGGGATAGAAAACAGAGGGTGGTGTTAAACAGAGTTCATTCTGAGGAAAGGAGGGTGACCAGTGGGGTGCCACAAGGAACAGTTCTGGGGCCAGTCCTCCTTAATGTCTTTATAAGCAACATTGCAGATGGACTGAAAGGGAAGGGAATGTATGCCTCTTTGCAGATGACACTAAGATCTGCAACAGGGTTGACACCCTTGGTGGGGAGACAAAATGAGGAGGGACCTAAGCAGGCTTGAGGAGTGGTCAGGAGTGTGGCAGCTAAGATTCAATGCAAAGAAGTGTAAAATCATGCATTTGGGGCACAGAAACCCAGGGGAAGAATACATGATGAGGGGAGGTACTGATAACCACCAAAGAGGAAAGGGACCTGAGGGTAATCATAGCTGATGACCTAAAGGTGACCAAGTATTGTGAAAAGGCTGTAGGGAAAGTCAGCGGGATGCTGGGGTGCACAGAGAGAGGTATCACCAGCAGAAAAAAAGGAGGTGATGATACCACTGTACACATCATTGGTGAGGCCCTATCTAGAGCACTGTGTCCAGTTCTGGAGGCCATATCTCTGGAAGGACATAGACAGATAGAGGCAGTTCAGAGAAGGTCTACACCAAAAGTCACATAAAGAAAAACTGGAGGACCTCAATATGTATACCCTGGAAGAAACGAGAGAGAAAAGGGATATGATAGAGACCTCAAGGGCATAAAAAATGTACATGAGGGAAGCAGCTTTCAGAAAAAAAAGATGTTTAAGAACAAGGGGTCATGATATGAGGCTGGAGGGGAGTAGACTCAGGTAATGTGAGGAAGTATTTTTTCACAGAAAGGGTAATGGATGCATGGGACAGCCTCTCAGAAGAGGTGGTGGGGGCCAAGCAGTAGGGGAATTCAGAAATGCAAGGGATAGGCACAAGGGAACCCTAGCTATAGGAAAGAGGGGGTAAAAGTCAGAGGTCAAGTAGGATTTGTGGTATTGCAATAAGTAAGGAAAATTGGCAGACTAGGTGGGCCAAGTGGTCCTTATCTGCTGTCAGTTTCTATGTTTCTATATAAACAGTTGGAGCACCCCACAATTACAATAAAATAACCCAAAGAGTTACTATTAAAATAGTATAAATCACCAACATATATATTAATAGAGTAAAACACTCCTGAAATCTCAGGGAAATGGAGATAAATACTATTGTTATTGTGCACAAGTAGTACACCACAGGGAGAAACAAAATGAAAGGGCTTAAGATCCTTTTTATGCAAGGTATTCAAAATCAGTCAGACAAGCAAACAACCTAGAAATGAAAAAAATGAAAAAAAGAAGTTAATGAATAAAGTAATATATATTTATACTAATATATCTACAATCTGATAGTCAAATTATCAATTACACAGAGTTTTCTACAAAAAAGGGATTCAATCAATGGTTAATTATTAAAGCTATTTGAGTGTATGGCTTTAAGGGAGAAAATCCATTTAGATTCTCTTTGTAGCAGTATATTCAACCTATCTCCACCTCTTGGATTTGATGTGACATGACCTAGTGCAGCAAAAGACATAATGACAGTTACACTCATGATGCCACAGAAAGTGGGAGCAAAGTGGGGTGTCAGGGATAGCTTTATCAACTGAATAGGCATGTTCTATTATATGTTCTTCCATGGGGCAGACTGTTCTCCTTACATTTAACATTAGATAAGAGCACTGGATAACATACACCACAAATGAGTGGTGCATGTAATAAACTGGTTGATGTTGACACCGTTTACCAAATGGGTGCACAAAGAGATAACCCTTCATGCAACACTGGCACACATTACAATGATCACAGGTGTGGCAATCAGTGGGTTTAGTACTTAACCATGACAGATGTTGTCTGGTATTGGCTTCATAGCTATTGGTAACCATATGTCTCAAATTTTTGGCCCGATGGTAAACCACTTTAGGGCTTTCCTTTAAGATATTTGCCAGATCTGAGTCACTTTTCAGTACATTTCAGTGTATAGCTACAATACTGTATCTGAAATGCGTGGCACTAAATGATTACACTCTGAAAAAGCAATCCATATTGTTGTCAATATCTGTGTTTTTGTGATCTTTTGGTATAAGAAGCTCCCCTGGACTCTGAATGTTTCTGGCTCTACCCCTTGTGACTTCAAATAGATCTTTATGGTATGCCTTTTCTACAAATCTCTCAGTTAGCTCTTGTGACTGATTTTCAAAATCACACTGCTCAAAACAGTTTTTTCAAATACTAATACATTGACCATGGGGAATGGCATCTTTAAGATGTGGGGGATGGTTTCTATCCACTTGGAGAAGCGTGTTCCCTGACATTGATTTTTAAAATATTAAAAAATTCATTGCAAAAAACTCCATTAATGCATCAGTTAGGGTTCCTATTACAGTGACAAAAATATGGAAATTTGGTATTAGGGTTCCCAACCCTACCACCAAACCCCACCCCCACACCCTCCACCCACCAACAGGCATTGAGGTGTGCCTTGGGATCATTGGGCCTTACTCTCACCCCATTCTCCTATACAGTAGCATCTCAGTTTCCATACACATGGAATGGGGTGAGATTTAAAGCCAATGACCCCAAGGCTCACTCCAACATCTGTTGGTGTATAGATGGTGGGGTTGGGGTGGTAGGGTTGGGAACCCTAACACTGAATTTCCATACTTTTGTCACTGTAATAGGAACCCTAACTTATGCATTAACAGAATGTTTTGCAATGAATACCCTGCCATCAATCAACCCCCCTTCAGTCAGCACTACTTTCCCACCAGTGCTCTCCACAAAACCTCCCTGAGCAACACATGCATGTCACACTGTCAAAACCAAAACTAAAGCTCCACAGCTCCATTCCTCTTCTCATCACACACAGTACACATTTTAGTTTTACTACCAGCTGACCCCTCAAAAATATACACTTTGTTTAATCTTCTTTGACTTAGCACCACATCCTGTATTACCCCTTCCCCCATTCTTTGACCACTGTATTTCTCTTTCCACATACCAAAATGTAAATTTGTTAGCTGAAAAATGACTCCCACTTTGCTCACTGTCATCACACATGTCTCTTTCCATGACCTCCACAATACAGTGCAGCACCCCCCCACCCCAAGAAAACAGTACCTTTATTTTTTAAAAACTTTACCACAGATACACTCAATCATAGCTTCATCTTGCAGGACTGACACCTCTGTAAAAGTCCAGCCTGTCCGACAGTGCTCACTCCTTCTTCCAGGTCCCCCACTTCTTCTGTGGCATTGGACACTTCAAAACTGCTCCTGCCAGCTCCCCCTCTCATTGATTCTCACAGCCATCCAACTCCTGGACCCGACACAGGATACTTATTTCACATAATGGAATATATATATAAAAGAAAACACAGCTGACTCACTATATGTACTTCAGTTTCTAAATGAGAAATGGAGCCGGCATATTTTACAAAGCCCTCCCATACATGAAAACAGTCCACCACAAAGTGCGCTTTCAGTGTTCCTAGCAACCATGCATGGCACCTTAGGCCCTCACAAAAAATTGCATCCCTATTGCATAAATGGAATATGCAGTGGGGAACTTGATAAATAAATGATTTATGTACACTTGAGCAGTTTGACGTCAGACAGTTCACTCATGGCTTATGCCACTCATGAGGTTACATGAGGTCAGACTGCTCTTGTGCACATAAATCATTTATTTAACTTGGCCCCATTGCATATCCTATATATATATATATATATATATATATATATATATATATATATATATATATATATATATATATATATATTATATATATATATATATATATATATATATATATACATATTGCAAAAAACTATGTTAATGCATCAGTTAGGGTTCATATTAAAGTGACAAAGGTATGGAAATAGAAACATGAAGAAGAACTTCCTCGCATTCTCCATATCTTCCCTTCCCTTCCTCAGTCTTCATATCATGCCCTCTGGTTTTTGTGTAACTCCTACCCAGGAACAGGTTTTGTACCTGAGTTTTGTTGATACCTTTTAGATATCTGAAAGCCTCTAGTATGTTTCCCCATACCTCCTCTATTCGAGAGAATACATGTTGAGTTCCCTCAATTTATGCTTATATGGTGACTTGTTCAGCCCTTGTATCAGTTTATTTGCCCTGCTCTGAACCCTTTCTAATCTATCTATGATCTTTTTGAGATGTGGATGTCAGAACTGTATGTAGTACTCCAGGTGTGGCCTCATCAGAGATCTGTAGTGTGGGAGCACCACCTCCCTTTTCCTGGTGGAGATTCAATTACTAATGCAACCCAGCATCTTATTTGCCCTAATTGCTGCCTTTTCACAAGGAACACCCCAACACCTGTTGGTGTGTGGATGGTGGTGGTGGGGTCATAGTGTTGTGTGATGGAGGGTGAGGTGGGGTGTTAGGTTGGGAACCCTAACACCACATTTTCATACTTTTGTCACTTAATATGAACCCTAGCTGATGCAGTAACAAAGTTTTTTGCCATTCATTTCCTTACTTTTTGAGATAGTATAATTGTATCCCCATTTTATTGTGAATCCTGCCATAGAAGCACATATGTATGTAAGTGTGGGACCTGCACTTCCATGTGTAGAACAACAGTGATCAAACTGTAAGCATAGCCATCTTTTTACCCACCTCATGTACCCAAGCACAAAGAAATTGTGAAATTTTCAAGCCAAAACATAGTTATGCACAACTGCAATGCCATTCTGCACAACAATTGCGAAAACATATTGTGGACTGGGTTTAAAAAATAACAGCTATGACATACATGAGGTGGGTTAATAAAAAGACTATGTTGTAAATCTTGGGTCAAAATATTGAAAATGTCCATAGTTATGAGCGTGCATAGTGAAATTGCAACAAATGGTCATAACTGTATCGTTTTTTCACATGTTGAGCCCAAATTTTCAACACAGTCTTCTTATTACCCCACCTCATAAACTCCATAAGTGAAAATTTCTTAATCCATGGGAAAACACCATTCTGTGCCACAGGTGCAGAAACATGTTTTGGGCAGGATGTGAGAAATGACAGCTGTACTGTTCACGAAGTGGTGTAAAAAAAAAAGGCAATGTTGAAAATTTGGAGCGAAAACATTAAAAACAGGCAAAGTTATGCATGTGTGTAGGAAAATTTCAATGACTGTGTATAACTCAGGCATTTTTTTTGTATTTTTGCACCAAATTTTCAACATGGGATTTTTGGGACCCCACCTCATGAACACTGGCACTGTCATTTCATTACTCAGTCTTGAAAGATGATTTCACATACCATCCATGAAATCACTTTATGGGTTCGATTAATGAAAGAAGATGACACCCAATGACCTCTGTTGGTATGTATAGGGCAAGAGTGTGTGTGGGGTGGTGGGTGCTCAGTGGGAGGGTGGGGATGGGATGGGGAGATGAGGGACCGTTTTCTTTTTACAGGGCTTAAAAAAAAAAAACAAATGCTGTTGGGGGACTGTTTTGTTTTTTTATGGGAATAAAGTCTAGACAATCTTTGTTCCACACTGGCAGTGGAGGGCTTACAGTGCCAACAGGGGCATTGGGCACCCCACTGTCAACAAATAAAGAAAAAAAACATGTTTCAGGACACTGGAAGTGGGCTCCCCAGTGTCCCACACTGGCGGGGGGGGGGTCTTACAGTACCGACAGGGGGATTGGGCACCCTGCTGTTGGCAAATACATAAAATACATTTTTTGTGACACTGGCATGGGTGGCTCACAGTGCTGACAGTGGGATTGGGCACCCCACTGTCAGCAAATACATTAAAAACATGTATTTTTATATCAATTAACATTCCTTGGCCCCCTTCCCTTTACAGTCACTAAAATGAGGAAATAAGGGTTTCTTTAGGTAATCTCTAACAGAAGTTTACCTAAATGGGGGCTGAGGGATCAGATTCTGGGGTTTGTCTCGCCCCAAAATGTACAGTGGCATTTTTAGGACCCCCCCATACTGTCACATGACACCTGGCACAGTGGCACAATTTGCACCATTTTTGAACTGGTGTTGCTGCAATTTGCAGCATTTTCTCAAAGGTACTACCACAAATTTGCAATGCTACCAACATCCAAACTCTGGAAAACATATTTCTGACCATTATTTAAAAAAATAATGCCAGAATAGTGTTTCTTGGGCCCCGTTTAAATAAACACAACTGTTGGTGTTTACCAAGGGTCAGTATGTTTTGAATTATGCTGTTTTATCACCGTGGTTAACTAAAAACAAGATGGTGGAAGCACAAAAGAAGTGGACCCATTTGTGAAAGAGAAAGTGCTTTCGCGAAAGAGAAACAATACATTCGCACGGGACAGCTAATGACTTCCCATAGGAAATTATGGGAAACTTGACATTTTAATAATTTTTGAACAGATTAATATTTTTTCTCCAAACCTTCAAAAGGCACATCTGCAACCCAGACCCTATATACCCTGAAAGTTTCAGAGCAAACCACCATGTAGTTTCAGAGAAATGGCATGATAAAGAAATTGACAAAAAAGTGGTACGTGTCACATTTTTTGACATTCCGTTGCTCTGCACCCATACAGCTGACTGGAACAATACTTGCCAGATCCAGTGATCTGTGGCACCAGATGGTGTATGCAAAATTCAGGTGAATGAGTTAAAAGGTTGCAACGTTCTTGAAGTGCAACATTTTGGGTTTAACGTGGAAGTGATTATTGCTGCTAGCTTTTGGAAGTCAGAAATCTTGCTTTTAGAGCAGAAAGCAGCTGATTAAAAAAGCTACATTTTTTCTTACTAATTTAACACTTCTATCTCAGCAGGACTCAGTGCCTGTTGAAATTAAGCAAACAGATACTTTATTAGAAGTAGAGGGGGTCTCATTTAGGGATTAAAAAAAGAAAGTCAATGTGTGTTTCTGTGTTGGGGAAGGGTACTATAGCAACTTAGTTTGCTAAATCAGTATGAGGGGAGAGAAGTTAATTGGGGGTGTGGCTTAGGCAGTAGAAAAGCAGGTGACTCCAATTACAACTTCCTGCTGCTAGCTTTTGGAAGACAGAAATCTTGCTTTTAGAGCAGAAAGCAGCTGACTAAAAAAGCTACAGTTTTTCTTACTAATTGCCCTCCATCCCACTCCTCCACCCTCCCACCCTAAGCCAGTTCTACTTTTATAGCCACTGGATTTGACTGACAACAGGAACTTCCTGTTTGGCAGTAGGAAAGGAAGGATCATAGAGAAACATTAGTTTTGTCAACCCTGAAGGAAACAAGTAGCTCTTTCTCCCCCCCAGCTGCTGGAGGTCTTACTCTGAGCAAGGAAGAAGGAGACTACTGAAGAATACAGGAAGTTGCTGTCCCAGAACAGGTATGGTGAGGAGAGAGTAAGCATACAGAGAAACAGGACAGGAGACACAAAATAAGACATGATAGGATTGGTGCAGTACAATTGTTGTGGGGTGGCAGTGTTCTGGGAGACATTCTGGAGGCTGCGATGCTGCCCTATTTTCAGGCACCTCTCTAACCTGATGGAGGAGGTTGCCTGTCTCCAGGCTGACCTGTCTAGGATTCATGAAACCTCCTCCCCCACCCAGGGACCACCAGGGCCACTGCCGCTACCTCAGAGGCTGCCAAGAAAGAGGAGTGGCTGGACTAAGGTGGGCTCAGAGAAGTAGAGGATGGTGGAACAGAGGTGCATCCCTCCAGCTGTACCTCTCCACAGTTCATATGCTGTTCTGGTGAATAGTGGTTCCTCTATGGAGGCACCTGCAGTGGAGACCAAGAAGGATGCTGGGATCCTCCACAAAGGAGACCCACAGGAGGGTGGCACAGGACCCCACAGGGGAAGGAAACAACTCCTGGGGGGGACTCAATCATTAGGGGGTAGAAGTGGGGGAGGAAGAAGAAAGGGAGGTAAGGTGCCTGCCAGGTGTCATGGCTTGGAGGGACAGGAAGTGAATCCTCAGGATCATGGGAGCAGCTGCATGAGGGAGGGAGCTGGATGTCATTGTCCACCTAGGGGCAAATGACCTGGCTGTGAATGGGATCAGAGCAGTACAAGAGGAGTTTGTAGAGTTGGGGAAGGGCCTTAGACAAATAGCGCAAATGGTAACCTTCTCAGAGGTGCTGCCTGTCTATGGCAAGGGTGATGCTAGGGTACTCCATACCATGAAATTCAATGAATGGTTGAAAAACTGCTCTGGAGCTCAGGGTTTTGGCTTCATTGGGGACTGGGGAGCCACCAGGAGGGATGCAGGCCTATACTGGCATGATGGTCTGCATCTGTCTGGGGCAATCAGGATCCTAGGTGATAGGTTTAAATGCTTCATTGGCAAGCATTTAAACTAGCCAAGGGGTGAGGCACTGAAAAGGAGCAGGGAAATCCCAGCCTTCTCCTCAAACACGGTAATTGTGAGGTAAACACCAAGGTAAAGAAGCCATTAGGGAGCAGGACAGAGGTAAATGCAAAAAAAGGCAAAGGCAGTAAGGACAGGGTTTGGGCTAAAAGGGGTAAGGTCATCAAAAAAATGGAGTGTGATGAGTACCAATGCCCATAGCCTGTGTAACAAGCTCCCTGAACTAGTGGCCTTGATGGAAGAGGGATGCCTGGATATTGTGGCAGTCACAGAAATATGGTACACAGAGAACCATGACTGGGATGTCAACATACCAGGATACACAATCTACAGGAGGGACAGGGAGGGTAAAAGAGGAGGAGGAGGAGTAGCTCTCTATGTAAGGGAATGGATCAAAGCAACAGAACTAATTAGTAAGCAGGGAGCAGATGAAGCACTCTGGGTCACCCTGGAGACAGGAAATGGCACCACAATCTGCATGGGGGTTGTATACAGACCCCCATCTCAGAGGGAGGGAATGGACAAGGAAATGATAGATGGCATCCTTAGAATGGCAGAAAAGGGGAGATATTGTTGATAGGGTACCTGAATATGCCAGATGTTAACTGGAGCACCTTTGCTGCAGGCACATCCAAGAGCAGGGTCGTTCTTGATGCTCTACAAGGGGCATGCCTAAGACAGCTAGTACTGGAACCCATTCAGGAGGGAGCAATCTTAGACCTGGTACTCTCAAATGGGGACGGAGAAAGAATCTCAGATTTAGAAGTGGGTAATCATCTGGGAACAAGTGACCACCAAACAGTGTGGCTCACGATAAACACAGCCATAAAGTCAAGCCATACAAAAGCAGGAGTATTGGACTTTAGGAGGGCTAACTTTGGGAAAAAGAGAGAGTGTCTCAGAAAAGCATTAGCAAACAGGTAAGAATAAGGGGTGGAGCAACAATGTGGAGTAATCAAAACAGCCATCACAGAGGCAACAAGCCTTTGTGTGAAGCAAAACAACAAAACATGACGAAGGAAAAAATGCTATGGTTCTCAAAAGAGGTGGCTGGAAAGGTTAAGGAGAAAAGGGTAGCATTCAGGAAATATAAGGAAACACAGAAGGAGCAGGACAGAGAACTTTATCAGTTAAAGCAGAAAGAGGCAGTGAAGGCAGTCAGAACAGCAAAGGCCCAAACTGAGGAAAGGATAGCCAACTCTGTTAAGAAGGGGGAATAAGACCTTTTATAGGTACATTAGGGAGAAAAGAAAGACCAAGAGAGGGATACCGAGGCTTAATAAAGGGGAGGAAATGTGGGCAGAGGGAGACAGTGAAAAAGCAGGGATACTGAATGAATATCTCTGCTCAGTATTCACAAAGGAAGAGGAGTGGGAGGTACCTAAACCAAACAAGAGAAACACTCTGGATAGGGGGGTCGATACCAGTCCATTCACAGAAAAAAGGGTTCTGAAAGAACTACTAAAACTGAAGGTGGACAAAGCAATGGGGCCTGATGGGATTCACCCAAGAATTCTAAAAGAACTAAGGATAGAACTAGTGACACCACTAACTACTATCTTTAACAAATCATGGGAGGAAGAGGTGGTACCTGAGGACTGGAGGAGGGCAGATGTGATTCCTCTTTACATAAGTGGGAGCAGGGCAGAGGCAGGAAACTATAGACCAGTTAGTTTGACCTCAGTGGTAGGGAAAATTATGGAATCACTTCTGAAGGAAAGAACTGTTGAGTACCTAGAGGCCAGTGGGGCACAGGACCCAAGGCAGCATGGATTCACAATGGGAAGGTCATGTCAGATGAATCTAATTGATTTTTTTGACTGGGTGACCAAAGTAGTAGACCAGGGAGGGGCTGTAGACATGGCCTACCTAGATTTTAGCAAGGTATTTGATACAGTCCCACACAAAAGATTAATATACAAATTAGTCAGCCTTGAAGTGGGTCCCAACATTTTAGCCTAAATAAAAAACTGGCTTGATAACAGGACATATAGGGTAATAGTAAACGGAGTCCACAGTGAAGAAAGGAGGGTTACTAGTGGATTACCGCAGGGTTCAGTACTGGGAATGGTCCTTTTTAATGTTTTTATAAGTGACATTGCAGAGGAACTGGAAGGAAAAGTATGTATCTTTGCAGATGACACAAAGATCTGCAAAAGGGTTGATACACAAGATGGAGTGGAAAGGATGAGAAGGGACTTGGCAAGGTTGGAGGAATGGTCAAATGTATGGCAGCTTAGATTCAGTGCAAAGAAGTGCAAAGTAATGCACCAGGGAAACAAAAACCCAGAGGAAGAGTGCACAATGGGGGGTGAGATACTGACAACAACAAAAATGGAGAGGGATCTGGGGGTAATTATATCAGATGATCTAAAGGTGGGCAAGCAATGTAAGAAGGCAGTAAGGAAGGCTAGGGGGATACTCGGATGCATAGGGAGAGGCATCAACAGTAGAAAACAGGAAGTTGTTATACCTCTGTACAGACAGTTGATGGGACCACATCTGGCGTACTTTGTGCAGTTCTGGAGACCCCATCTCCGCAAAGACATAGACAGAGTGGAGGCTGTCCAGAGGAGGGCAACCAAAAAGGTGCAGGGTCTGCACCAGCAGACATACGAAGAGAAACTAAAGGAGCTTAATATGTATACCCTTGAGGAAAGAAGGAAGGGGGGGACATGATAGAAACTTTCAAGTACCTCAAGGGAATCAACAAAGTCCAAGAGGGTAGTGTCTTTTAGAAAAAGAAATGTTCAAGGACAAGAGGACACAATTTGAAAATAGATGGGGGACGGTTCAGAGGTAATGTGAGGAAGTATTTTTTCATAGAGAGGGTTCTGGATGTATGGAACAGCCTTCTTGAGGAGGTCATGGAGTCAAGAACAGTGGGGGAATTCAAGAATGCATGGGACAAACATAAGGCAGTTCTAGTGGGGGTAGGAGGAAGTAGGCTGTTGGTTAACTAGGATCTGCAGCTTATCCATCAGGTAGGAAAATGGGCAGACTAGGTGGGCCAAGCAGTCCTTATCTGCCATCAAATTCTGTTTCTCTGTTTCTATGAACCCTAACTATACTGGCACAGCACTATATTATAGTCTATATACATATATCACATGTAGAACAACAGCTAAGGAATTTGAGGTAAAAATATCAAAACATTTCAAAATTACGAACCTGCATTAGCAAAATGTAATGTAGACTTATAAATTTCTTGTTTTGTAATATTTTTACACCAAACTTTCATCATAGCCTTGTTTTGACTCTGCTTCATGAAGAAGGGTAGAGTAAATGTTTATCTCCTGCCGGAAAGGTGATTTGGCACAGGGACTGCAAAATCAACTTTTGGGACATGAAAACACATTTTGGGCAGCAGTTAAAAAATGACAGTTGTCACACTCATGAGGTGCTGTAAAAAAATGCTTATATTGAAAATATTTGGTAAAAATATTGAATATTACAAATGCAAGCTTGAGCAAAATTCAATGTAGGCTTATAACTTTGTTTTTTTTTTATATTTTTACATCACATTTTCAACATAGCCTTCCTATGACACCACCTCATGAACAAGGGCAGAAAAAATGTTCAACTCCTGCTTGAAAGGTGATTTCATTCAGGGATGGCAAAATCATCTTTCACAACAGATTTGCCTAATGTCAGTGCAATTGTTTATGAGATGAGATTCCAAAGAAGGCACGTTGAAAACCTGGGCCAAAATTATGCAACAATGGCCAAGTTATACCACAAAGTTCAAAACACCATTGAAATACATTTAACCACATATTGTACCTGTTTATTCAGTTTACGGTCCTGCTTTGAAGAGTGAAGAGGTGTCTGTACTTCAGAGAGGATTACAGTGTTGGACCCCCGATGGGTAAGTAAGGGCTTGTGAGGATGCGGAATGGTGGGTGCTGAATGGGAGTGTCAGGTGGGGGCTCAGGAATGGCCACAAAAGACATCAATGGACAGTTTTCTTTTTACAGGAAAAAAAACAGACAGACAAAAAGATGACCATGGATTCCACCTAGGAACAGAAGTAGGAGGTTGTTCAGGAAAGAGGTTTGGTTTTATCTTCTGTTTTAACTGAAATATTTGAATAGTTTTGTACTTGAAATTAGTTCCGTGTGTTAAAAATTACTACTTTGAGTTAGAACTGTTACTTGGGCTGTGATATTGTAACTATTGGGACTTGTGTGCTGGTTGTGGGAACACTTATTTGGCAGTGATAATTAGAGTGAAAGTTAAATGTGATGTTTGCCTGGCGGTGGTAGAGCCCTCCCATCCACCCTGTTTTGTAGGCTTTCTTAAATACTGAAAAGCCACTGGGGGTTGGGATTGAAGGGCTGTGCATTTCTGTTTGTGACTGAAATTTGAAGCAACAGGAACTGGTGGGCCTGTGACATCACACGGTACCTGATGTCTGCATGCATACATTGTTAGTGGGACTGGACACACACTGGACTGTATGTGTTTGTGAGACTTGGGAACATTATTGGTGGGGTTGAAATTGGGTTCATAAATAACTGCAGTCATTACAGAGAGAGAGACTTTATTCCAAGGGGAAGGGACTGAGAAAAGGGGTGTGTGCCATTATGAACAGAGAGGGACAAACAGGGTGGCCACATTCCACCATGGCAGGCATCTTTGGAAGGGTTGTAGGCTGCACAGGCTGTGGGGTGGCAATAATTCTCAATTGGGCCTGGAGAGAGGGAGGCTGCCCACTCTGTAGACAGCTATCTCATATCAGGAGTAAAGTATATTGGTTAAGGAGTAAACTGGGGGAGTTGGGGTGTGTGTCCAAGGATAAGGGGTGTGGATATGGGCAGCAGAAGGGTGGGGCTGAGGTGAGGCTGGGGCAACAGTCAGAAATTACAGGATGTTATGTTACAGCAAGCAGGAAGGGGGATATTAGGGACAGAGGACTCTTAGGTAGGGATGTTGACGCTAAGGGGAAAACTTATGGGATAAACATTCCAAATATAAAGAGAGTGGAGGGGAAGAGTCAGGAGGGGCTGTTGTGGGGAAGCCTAAAACAGCAGACTGTGGGAAGGGAGCTTCTAAGGAGAACAGGGCAAGAGGGAAGGAAGAGGGGCAGTTTAGAGGGGCAGTCGGGGGAAACTCAGGTTACTTGATGGAGGCTGGCATAGATTGTTACAATAAATTTGAGCTACTAAGCAACCTAGAGGGGGAGGAAGGGGTTGGTGGAAATGAGGAACCTGATACAGAGGCCGAGGGGGAGGGAGTTGGATACCCATAGGGCATCACAGACCAGCAATGGAACGGATAGAAATAGTTCCAGAGGGAGAAGGGGAAATGTAAATGTTAAGCAGATGGGGGAGATGCAACATATTGCAGACATGAGGGAGGAGAGCACGACTGGAGAGAAATTGGGAGACAAGGAGGCAGGGGACAGGCCCCCCCTTCAGGAGGGGGGGTCTGTACCAAGGAAGGCGCCCTAGGTAAAGGGGACCTACAGAGAGCCTCTGGAGGTAGGGGTACTATTACAAGGGGGGAGGATGGTGGTGTGGGGGAAGGGAAGACAATCAGGGCCAGGATAAATGGTTCAGATAAGAGAGGGTTAAAGGGGACACCTATTCGGGGGAGGTTCTGAGTTAACTGGGCAAAATAACAAGGGAGGCAGAAAGGGGAGGGTGACAAGGGGTCTCTAATAAGGTGGGAAGACTCCCATGGAATTAAGATCATGAATAAAGGGGGGATGGGGGGTTGAGAGCGCATAGTGGAGGTAACCATAAGGATGATGGCGGTGTTAAGGTTCTGTTATTGGGAGACTCGATGATTAGGGGTATCCAGTGGGAGGGACAGGGGGTGGATGCCATAGCCAAGTGAAGGTAGTGAGTATCTCTGGGCTGACAGTGCACAGAGCAAAGTTCATGGTGTACAAACTGGTTAGGCATTGTGGAGGGAAACCGGATTTCCTGGTGCAATTGGGAACTAACGATCTAGAGGGAAATAGCGTTTTGGAAATCCAAATAAGATTCCGAGAACTTGCAAGAGTCTGTCAGGAAAATGGATGCAACATTTCCTTTTCAGAGATATTGCTGGTACCAAAGGCCTCAGTGGAGAAAAAAATGAAGATCACAGAGGTTAATGACTGGCTCAGGAAGTGGGGTGAAGAAAGTGGGTCAGGCGTGTTAGGGAACTGGAATGGAGTTTGGGAGGATAAGGGATTGTATGCCAAGAGCAGGCTTCATCTTGCCCCGTTAGGGAAGGAAGTCTTTAAATAGGGGGTGGCTGACTACATTCAAGAAGGGCAGGGTTTAAACTTGTGAGGGGAGGGATAAGGGAGGGGCTGACCAGAAGCCCTCTTCTCCAGATGAGGGAGTAACCTTCAAACCCAAGGGGGGAGGGGGAAACAGACTGGGGAGGAGGTTCAGGAGGAGCAGAGGAAGATGGAAGTATAAGGAACCTGGGTGGGTTCAACAAAGAGGATCAGGATAAGGGGTGGGGTGGTGTTAGTAAATGCCAGAAGCTTGGGAAACAAGTTGCCAGAGTTCCAGGCCATACTGTTCGGGGGGGGGGGCTGAATGTGGCGGCGGTCATGGAAGTGTGGGCCAACAAAAACCATGACTGGGACCTAAACGTGCTGGGGTACACTATGCTTAGGAAGGATAGAAAGGGGGGCAGAGAGGTTGGAGTGGCTATGTTCTTTAGAGATGACATAGAAATTGCTAGGGTAGAAGAGGCAGAGGGAAACGTGGAAGCCTTATGGGTCACCTTATGAACCCCAGCAGGAGGTAAGGTCAAGCTGGGTGTAGTATATAGGCCCCCCGGGATGGGTGATGTTCTGGAGGACGGTTTGCTGGACAACATCATTGCCCAGTGTGGACCAAAAGGGAAGGGAGTGGTGTTGATGGGGGACCTTAATATGCCAGGTACAAACTGGGGAACCATGTCCTCTAAGGTGGCCAAGGAGCAGAGGCTGCTGGATGGCTTCCAGGATGTGTTCTTAACACAGCACGTGATGGAGCCCACAAGGGAGGGGCATGTCCTGGATGTGGTTCTGGTGGATGGAGATCTGGTAAGGGACCTGGTTATAGAGGATCCCCTGACTGGGAGCGACCACAATACTGTCTGGTTTCAAATAAGCATGGGGCAAGGGGGGAGAGATCTAGGACACTGGCAGTGGACTTCAGGGGGCAGACTTTGTGGACATGGGAAATATTCTCAAGGATCACTTGAAGGGGATTACATCAATGACAAATGTGGAAAAGAGATGGGAGGTCATAAAACGGGGACTTCATGAGGCAGTCAGGATCTGTGCTAAGGTGAAACGTAAGTGAGCAAGGTCACATAAACCATGCTGGTGGTCCAGTGAGGTTCAGGTAGCAGTCAGAGAAAAGAAGGCTGCCTACATAAAATATAAAACAACAAAAGGGGATAGGGAAAAGGAAATGTACCATCTTGCATCTAGAAAAGTCACCCAGATGGTGCGGGGGGCAAAGTCCAGTAAAGAGCAGCATCTGGCACAGGGAATATAGGGAAGGGAAAAGGGGTTCTTCTGGTACATTGGGGAGCAGAGAAAAACTAAGGGCCATCTCGGCAGATTGAGATCAGAAGGAGGGTGGGTGGAAGAGGTGAGGGACCAGGTAGACGTATTAAATGAGTACTTCGCCTCTGTGTTCATGAGCGAGGGGGTTGGGATATCTACAAAGCAAGGCATGATGGGGATAGAAGCGGTAGTGAGTAGGATCAGGGGAGCAACAGAAATGGAGCAAGAGGGAGGGAGAAGTACCCCAGGAGTGTCACATCAGGATAAGGACAAAAAGGCCAGTAAGGTGGAGGGGACGGATGATGCTATCTCCACTGAAAGGGTGTGGTTAGCCCTTAAGGCCCTAAAGAAAGATAAATCTCCTGGGCTGGATGGCATTCATCCGAGAGTACCATGGGAATTGGCGGATATACTGGCTGCACCCCTGGAGGAGCTCTTCAACAGGTCGCTTGAGACAGGGAGGGTCCCTAGGGATTGGCGAGAGGCACATGTGGTGCCAATCCATTAAGGGGGGATCAAGGGAAGTACCAGGTAACTATAGACCCATCAGTATGACTTCGGTGGTGGGAAAATTAATGGAGAGTATACTAAAGGAAATATTGGGGTATACTTGGAGGAGGTGGGAGGTCTGGATAGTCGGCAACATGGGTTTGTGCCAGGTAGATCGTGTCTAACCAATCTTGTGGAGTTCTACGAATGGGTAACATCAGAACTGGACAGGGGAAAGTCTGTGGATGTATTATTCTTGGACTTCAGCAAGGCGTTTGACTCTGTCCCACTCAATGGCCTGGTTGAGAAACTAACGGGGTTGGGAGTAGGCCCTTTGATGGCCAGATGGATTGAAAACTGGCTAGCTGGATGCACTCAGAGAGTAGTGGTCAGTGGGGAGCTCTCGAACCCTAGAGAGGTCGATAGTGGGTTACCGCAGGGCTTGGTCCTGGGTCCGATCCTGTTTAATGCATAAATATCGGACATCAGGGAGGGTAAAGGGTGTGAAATGAGTCTCTTCACTGATGACTCCAAGATGGGAGCAGTAGTTGAGGGGGAAGAGGGAAGGTTGGTCCTGTAAGGGGTCCTGGACACCCTGGAAAGCTGGGCTCACACATGGAAATTAAATTTCAATATCACCAAGTGCAAGGTGTTACATCTTGGGTGGAGAAACCCTAAACACAGGTACACCCTGGGAGGGAAGGCGCTGGAGGCCTCAACAGGGGAAAAAGACCTAGGGGTCATGGTGGATGCATGTATGAATAACTCTGAGCAGTGCAGGAGAGTGGCTAGCAAGGCAAACAGGATGTTGGGATGCATCGTAAGGGGGAATCACCTCTAGGAGCAGGGAAGTGATTCTGCCACTGTACAATGGACTGGTTAGACCACGCCTTGAGTACTGTACACAGTACTGGAGACCACACTTGAAGAGGGACATACAGATCCTGGAGGGGGTACAGAGGAGGGCAGCTAAGATGATACGAGGAATAGGGGATTTGACGTATGAGAACAGACTTGATGAGCTCTGCCTGTTTTCATTGGAGGAGAGAAGAGACATGGAGGAAATGATTGAGGTCTTCAAGTACCTCAAGAAGACTTGGTTTGCTGGCCAAGGCACCTAGCTTCACCTGAGCTCTTTCCTTCTAAGACTGCTTGAAAGGCAGAGTAGAAAAACTTACCAGAGCAAGGGAGAAGGATTAAGACTTAGTTTGGCTAAGCAGATTTACTGTGTGGTGGTGTTTTTATTTTTTACTCACAGGGATTGCTACTGTTTGTTGCTAACATTTCATTGCTTTATTTTTTCTCTGATTCAAATTGTTGTTGCTGGTATACCTTCTTCTGCATTATTACAAGGTGTGCCTACAGGTGTGTGCTAACAGATAACTGCTGTAATCTTCTGATTCAAATTGTCTTTGCAAGGTATATCTTCTGTTACTGCTTTATTTTTCTCTGGAGCAAAGTGTTTCTTACAGGGTATATCTTCTCTGAAATTATTACAGGTGGTGCTTTACAGGTTTTACAGTTTTATCTAACATTAGGATAAGCTTTCAGGGTTACTGCATTTGTTGTTGACTGATTGTTTCTGCTCTTACCTCCTTGTTCTTTCGTCCGTGGTTCTTCTTTTTTGGCAGGGGAAGGGCCCAGCCACCCACCCCCATCCCCAACCACCACACTACACTCCTTTTATAGGGTACCACAGTTGTAACATTTCTGTGGCAGAACAGGAAGAGGCGGATCAGTGGGGCCTCCACAAGGTGATCTCATTTACAGGGCACTAGTAATTTAACTTGTTATAACAAGTTAAACAAAGCACAATTAAACCATTACTTGCATTTTTTTTTCCTTCTAATTACTCTGACTAGGTTTACAAACCCAGCAACTTATTTGGAATGGATTTCATTAACTGCAGGTACTGTGGAACAATTTTCAGAAGGACAGTCTTACAGGATTTAGGACACTGTCCTACATGCTGGGCCTTTGGAGATCTTAGGTCTCAGCTCCGGCAGCATGGGCAGAGATTGCACGCCTCAAATTTCATATTGAAGAGGAAATACATTATAAGAACCACCGCCATTTCCCCAGCATCCAACAGAAAAACTTCGAGCCAGAGAGGTAGTTGGTCCAGGAGGTTGGCAGGTGGTTAGGAGGAGCAAATCAGGTGCCCCATCACTCTCTGCTCTCCAACACATTACCTCCAAAACCATATAAACACTACAAACAGGTATCTGCCTCTATCTCTGAAATCAAATAAAGAGGCAGAAGACACTGCAGAGCAGGACACTGCAGGCACAGGAGCTAGCACAACAATACTCACCCAAATCAGGAACCAAAACTAAACAAGCAGAAAGGAAATCCAAAAACTTCTGATCATAGGAGACTCCATGATTCGGGAGTTGATACCCATCTCCAGCCAGGGTGATGGTCAGATGTCTCCCAGGTACATCAGCATGGAGAGACACTGACCGCATTGCTAAAATTGTTCACAAAGCAGGAGAAAACATTGATGTCCTAGTACACATAGGGACTAATGATCTAGCCAGCGGTCAGTTGTGGAGACCAAGGAACACCTGACTAGGCTGGGTGACAACTATCATCTATTTCGTCGGCATCTCCTTCTCTGAGATCCTGCCAGTCTGGGAGAAGGGAGCAGATGGACGGAAGGTCAGAGAAGGAGATAGGGGAGCTAAACACGTGGCTCAAGGACTGGTGCCAGGAAAAAGGACACAGATTTGTAGGGAACTGGCAACAGTTCTGGGAGGCGAGAATTCTTTAAATTTGATGGACTGCATCTGACTAAAGAGGAGTCAGTGCATTGGGGCAGAAGTTTGCGTCTTTGCAGAATATTTAAACTAGCAAATGGGAGAGGGGTTAGCATTTATCGTCGAATGGGAAGAACACCCTCCCCTCAGCTAGTGGTCAAACAGGAATTCAAGCGTGTTGCCATTCATTTGCATCACCAGGTAAGAAAAAGGTTTGTCTCCCCATACGATGCACAGGGTAATGCCAAACTTCACCCAACAACTAACACACCAAAATCTGGCCAATGGAAAATCATGTACACAAATGCTCACAGCCTGGGAAATAAGATCCCAGACCTGCAGGCAATAATGTCAGAGGCTAAACTGGACATAGTAGCAATTAGTGAGACGTGGTTTACCAGTAACCACACTTAGGAGACTTCAGTACCTGGATATGTATTGTTCAGAAGAGACCGAGGTGCAAAAGGGGGAGGGTGGCCCTGTATGTTAATGAAAATATCAAAGCTACAGAAATTCAGAATACACATAAGGAGCCAGAAGAACTGTGGGTCACCCTGGAAACAGGTAATGGGACAGCCATAAGAACTGGGGTTGTCTACAGGCCCCAGACCAGAGGAGGACATAGACACATTACTGTTAGAAGATATACAAAACATGACAGCTAAAGGGAGGTTCTGATAATGGGAGACTTCACATGCCAGATACAGATTGGTCAATACCAGCAGGAACATCTGCCAGAACTAGACTCATAGTGGATTCCTGCAGGGGAGGGCCTCAAACAACTGGTACAGCAACCCACAAGAGACAGGGCTATCCTAGATCTAGTACTGATTAACAAAGAAGGGATCACAGATCTCCAGGTAGAAGGTCACCTGGGGCCAGTGACCATCACATGGTATGGTTCAATTTGGCTACTACATCTAAATCATCCCATTCCAAGGCAAAAATATGGGACTTCAGAGGAGCTGACTTTGATAAGATGGCCAACAGAGTTAAGCTAGCCCTGGCAAAAGAAACACAGGTGAGGAGGTACAGGCAAAGTGGGCAAGCATTAAGGATACAATACTTGAAGCAACATCCCATTGTGTTAGACAGAAAAGGAAGTGCAAAGAAGAAGGAAACCACTTTGGTTCTCAAATATAGTAGCAGAAAAGGTCAGAGCCAAAAGGCTGGCCTTCAGAAAATATAAGGAACACAGCGGGATGAAGATAGGGAGGCATACCAAACTGCCCTAAGGGAAGCAGGTAAGGCAGTAAGGCAGGCAAAGTCCCAAACTGAGGAAACACTAGCACGAACAGTAAAAGAAGGTGACAAGACTTTCTATAGATACATTAGTGAAAGGAGAAAGTCCAGAGGGGTATATGCTAAGCTAATGGAGAAAAGGGAGCATGTGAGGAGGAGGACCCTGTAAAGGCATCTATCCTAAATAGATACTTTTGCTCAGTATTTACTGAAGAGAAGGTAGGGCAGGGCCCACAGCTCAGCATCATGGACACAGGGGAGGGAGGTGAGCACTACTCCCTTCACAAAGAAAGGGTCCTACAAGAGCTTGCTAAGCTCAGGGTGGATAAGGCAATGGGACCTGATGGCATACATCCCAGGGTACTTAAGGAGCTAAAGGAGGAACTAGCAGAGCCATTAGCAGAATTGTTTAGTGAGTCTCTGAGCACAGGAGAGGTCCCAGAAGACTGGAGAAAGGCTCATGTGATCCCACTCCACAAGAGTGGTAGCAGGGAGGAGGCGGGGAACTACAGACCGGTCAGTCTTACCTCAGTAGTGGGCAAGATTATGGAGGCACTCCTTAAGGAAAGGATAGTGCAACACCTGGAATCCATGGAGCACAGGATCCAAGACAGCATGGGTTTACAAAGGAAGGTCCTGTCAAACTAATCTCATAGATTTCTTTGACTGGGTAACCAGAGTGGTGGACCAAGGGGAGCAGTTGATGTCGCCTACCTTGACTTCAGCAAAGCTTTTGACACTGTTCCACATAGAAGATTGATAAATAAGCTAGGTAGGCTCGGGGTGGGTCAAGTTGGTCAACTGGGTGGCAAACTGGTTGACTGGCAGAAAACAGAGGTGGTGGTAAATGGTATACAGTCAGAAGAGATGCAAGTCACAAGTGGGGTACCTCAGGGATCAGTCCTGGGGCCAGTCCTATTCAACATCTTCATTAGTGACCTCGCAGATGGACCAGAGGGTAAGGCTTGTCTGTTTGCAGATGACACCAAGATCTGCAACAGAGTAGATGATCCAGATGGGGTGGGCAGAATGAGAAGAGATCTGGATAAACTAGCAGAATGGTCAGAAGAGTGGCAACTGGGATTTAATGCAAAGAAGTGCAAAATCATGCACATAGGGAAGAGAAACCCTGAAGCCACTTATAGGCTGGGAAGGGAGTTGCTAGCAGTCACAAAGGAAGAAAGAGACTTGGGCATCATCATCACTGATGACCTGAAATCATCCAAGCAGACCTCTAAAGCAGTAGGTAAGGCTAGGGGGTGTTAGGGTGTATTAGTAGAGGTATCACAAGTCGTAAGAGGTAATAATCCCTCTGTACAAGACATTGGTTAGCCCCATCTGGAGTACTACGTGCAGTATTGGAGGCCACACCTTCACAAGGACATTAACCAAATTGAGGCAGTCCAGAGAAGGGCAACAAAATGGTGCAGGGACTGCATCAGAAGACATATAAGGACAGATTAACGGAGCTCAATATGTATACCCTTGAGCAAAGGAGGGAGAGAGGTGATATGATCGAGACATTTAAACACCTTAAGGGCATAAACAAGGTGAAAGAGTCTAACATGTTTAAATATAAGAAAATAGCAGGACAAGAGGACACAGCATGAGATTAGAGGGAGGCCGATTAAGGGGAATGTGAGGAAATTCTTTTCACAGAAATGGGTGGTAGATGCATGGAATGGCTTACCACAAGAAGTGGTGGCTATGAATACAGTGCAGGGCTTCAAACAGGCATGGGATAGGCATAAGGGAGCAATACAAATGACTATGAATAGATAGGTCACTGACAGAGCAAAGGCCGATGGTACATTTATAAGGTAGAAAAAGAAATGGGCAGACTGGATGGGCCTTACGGTCCTTATCTGCCGTCAACTTCTATGTTTCTATGTAAGAGAATAAATAGGGTAAACAGGGATGGGATCTTTAGACTAAAGCAGGGAGGTACCACCAGAGGGCATGGTTTGAAGTTGGAAGGTGGAAGGGTGAGGGGGGAAAAGAGGAGGAGGCTTTTCACTGAGAGGGTGGTGGATCCTTGGAATGCGCTGCCTGGCGAGCTGGCTCAGAGATCCACAGTGGAAGGCTTCAAGAGAGGGTGGGACAGACACAGAAAGCGGATGTATCAGATGATAGCCTTGCCCAGGGGGGTGGGGATGGATGATAGGGGTTTCTGGAACACTGGGAGGGGACATCCTCGGTACCCAACTAGGGATCTGAGGTTCGAGCAGACTTGATAGACCATAAGGCCTAATCTGCTGGCAATTAATATGTTAGTATGATTCCTGATCATAATACTTGGGGATTGGGCACCCCTGGTGTTACTCTTAGGTTTCTGGGGAGGTTGGTGGGTGCTAAGTGGGAGGGTCGGGGGAAGAAAAAATATATATAAACAAAAAAAAAGGACCAGCATGGGGAACACGATCCTTTCACTGGGGGATTGGGCTCCCCCAGTGTCATTGTTATGTTTGTGGGGGAGGTGTGGGGTGGTTGGTGCTGACAGTGAAGGTAGGATGGGGAATAATATTTATAATAGAAAAATAAAATTAAAAAATTGGCTGTTGTGGCTGCTACTGTGCATGCGCAACTACTACTGCATGCACATTAGAGTGTGGTGGCCATCTCAGACATGGTGTAGTACGCCGTATTCTGCCGTGACCGCCAACAGAGAAAAAATAGTGCAGTGAGCCTGCTAAAGGAGACAATGTGTGGTGTGCTTCACAGAGGCAGAAGCAACTGTGTTGCAACTTCAACATGCTGCACTGTTGGAGGGAATGCATGGAGTCCTTTTTCTATAACAAGAGGTATGCAGGGCTATGCCAACTGCAGCCCAAAAAAGGGTCTCACTCCACTTTCAATTGAAATCTTTACACTTATTTTTATCAGTTAAAAGACTGTTGTCCAACTGGACAATGTTTTGGAGGCTCCACTCCTATGTCTGGTCCTCAAAGTGGACCTCTTATGTCTTTATAAAACTCTAATTTCTGAGATTCAATCTGGTATTCAGTACATAAACCATATAAAGCCTCCTGTTTTATTGAATGGCATGTACTTCCCTTTTATTCGGTACCATGGGGGATCCTCCATGCTTTTATCATGAGCACACAAGCCCAGACGCTAACTCCCGCTACATGTAAGGAACCATTCTGCACAAATTCTGCCAGCAGAAGCCTACAGTCTGTATAGTTCTTCTTGCCAGATTTACCTGTAGCAGCTCCCAAAATCTTTCCTACATGTTTATTCATGTTAATTGTCAGATATCTAGCATGAAAGGAGGTGGAGTTATAAGTAATGAAGCAAATATTTTCTCGAACTTTCATAAAGAAATATAATGTCAGACATTGAGCCCCTGTGTCGATGATGCACAACCAAATAAACAGATGTGCAACATTTTATGAAAGTCCATGAACATTTCACTGAAGAGGAATTTGCCATTTTTGCCCAGCCCTACTTGATAGTTTCTACTCAGCAGAAAATATATAACACCTGTAGCAGAAAAGTATTGGAAACAATCATACTAAGAGGGATAAAAGAAACTTGACAGAGAGATAGTGTTTAAGAGCCGTGTTCTTTATGTACAGTACCAACAGGTTGCAGAGGTGCAGAAAGGCCAGCTGAACATGAGACTGAGGACCCTGCAGCAGTGCATTGAGGAGAGTGTAGAGTTTACTGCTTACCTTCGAGAACTGCTGAGAAACACAGAACTGGAGTTAGACAGGGTGAATGAGCAGTAAGTACAACTAGAAAGTAGTTGAATAAAATGAGTTAGAATCAAGATTAACTAATGACCTGCTGCAATTTTTGATTTCATGTAAAGAAAGTAGCATATTCCCAACCAGGAGCCCAATATTCAGAGAAGCACAAAGCAGAGCACAATAGTTTGTGCTGCGCTATGCAGTTTTCCAAGGGTCTGAGGATGCTATATGCAGTCCGATAATGCACTGGTGCTATCCATCAGAATATAGTGCCATGTCAGCACAGTGCTACTGTAAGTCAAGTAGCACTGCCAAGACATGGCTCCTAATGTGAGTCTAAGGAGTGGTTAGTGCCAGACTGCTATCTACAATTTCAAAGAAACCCATGCAAATGAGTCCTTTGGGCATGCAAGGCATTATGGTCCATTTGCATGCCCATTATGGGCCCATTTGCATGGGCAGCAGAGGCAGGTTAGCCTGTCACTGCTCCTCCATTCCCCAATCCATGACATGTGAATATATCCCTGGTACTAGCGGTCCTCCCCCTCCCTCTGATCACCAGCCCATAATGTTAAAAATAAATCCCTGGTGCAAGTGGTCCCCCCCAATCACTAGTCCATAATGTTAAAAATAAATCCCTCATGCTGGTGGTCTCCCTCCCTCTGATTGCCAGCTTGGTATGTCAAAAATAAATTGCTGGTGCTGGTGTTTCCCCCTCTTAGTGGTTGTCCCCTTCCAATCACCAGCCCAGAATTAAAAAAAAACCTTCCCTGACATCCAGTGGCCCCCCCCAGCACTGATCATCAGTACTGCCACTCGAAATTCCATAATCCCTGGCATCTAGCAGCGCTCTGCAGCACTGAACACCCACCCCCAGTCACCTTACTAGTTCCCTCGGTTCCCTGGGTGTATATATCATGCCTTATTTCTAGGACAGGATGATGTACTCTGTCCTATAAATGAGAGGCATGCTAACTACCTGGACTTATAGTGGCCAGCTGAGGAGGTGTGAGGACAGCTTCACCAGTCACTGTATGCACACCTGCAGCACTGAAGGGGTTCGGTGCCATGGCGGGGGCCAGATGCCAGGGATTATGGCATTTTGAGTGGCAGTACCGTGGATTGGTGCCCAGTGGGACCACTGGATACCAAGGATGGTCCTTTTTTTAAATTCCAGGCTGGTGATTGTGGGGGTTGGGGGAATCACTATCACTAGGAATTTATTTTTAACATTCCAGGCTGCTGATCAGAGGGAGGGGGGACCACTAGCACTAGGTGCTAGGCTTGCGCAGAGTAATAAAAGGTTTTATACTGCGATATTTGCGCAGTGCAAGAGGACCACACAAAACACTTTTGCATGGCACAAATCTACAGAATATCTGCCTACACTGACATTCCTATCCCTGCCCCTCCATTTGCATACCTCCATTTTTGATGTGCATTGGCACTAACGCCATCAGCATAACTGAGCCTTTGAATATTGGGCTCCAGTGTAAAACATGATTTGCGTGGGCAAACACCAGTTAGTGCCCATGCAGACTTTTGAATATCAGGCCCCATATGTCACATTAAAAACATTTGACATCACCAATGCTCCTCCCAGTAACACTCATCAAGAAACTGTTCACTGGAACAATCATTTTGAATGGCCCACATCTGGAAAATAGAAATAAGTGAAGTAATCAGTGATTCACCAGATGTTAATTTGCATACCCTCTTTTCTTACTTAGATTGAAAAAAGTTCAAAATGAGAGAAAGAAAGTTGAATCTGATATCAAGAACTTGAATGACCAGCTCTCAGAGACACATGCAGAACTGAAACGAGCAAGAGGAATTGATGTAAACCAGCGAGATACTTCTACTGTAAATGTAGGTGCCTACACTGCACTCATCTTACAGAACTGTGTGTAATAGATTCTCGCCATGTAAACATCCAACTAGAAAATGTCTCTTACTGATTGTTCCTTGGGGAAGGGCAGTTGTCATGACCTGCTGCAACACTACCATCTGAAGATGTCTGGGTGGTAGTGCAGGTCTGGGCATGTCAGGAGACAGGGCCACATCTAGATGTGTTAGGACATCTCTACATGGCTAGAGCTTGCCCACCACATGCATTATACAGTTCAGGTCCAAGTGGCAATCTACAAACCAAGGTGGAAAAGTCCCTTTGGTCACAGGACGACATCTGGTACCTTTCAGACCCTGCACTGGTTACCAGGCACCTCATAACAGTCCAGAAGCCATTATGTTGGTAGGAAGGTAAGTCCCAGAAAATCTGGGTGACAGGGCTGGAGGGACCGGATGGAAGGGGGCATGCCAGGTAGAAACAGGAAAAAAACAGTTATCTCAGTCAATGGTTATTTTGTATCAAGGTTAATGAATGGAAAGCTCAGACATCAACAATACTCCAGGTAGTTAGGAGTTAAGGTGTGTGCCAGGTCTAATGGTTTATTGACCTTGGGGTTTTTTTTCTGTTTTTAATGTAAGTTTTTATGCTTCTTGTAGCCAGAACAGGCTGGGCTCCCCTTCATCTTTTTCCTTCTATCCCCACTGTCCCCAACCTCCCTAGGATTTACTGACTGGCCTGTGTTCCCCCATGGCTTTCCCCCCATCATGGGGTCAGGAGAGGGAGGGCCATACTCACCCTCCAAGGTTCAGCAATCTGGTTCTAGTCACTGGTGTCCTGGTGGCGAGGTGGGTGAGGGATCGGTAGGTAGGTAGGGCTTTATGAATAAAAACATGATAATTTTGCTGCTATTTACTAAATTATTATGTTTTTAACAATACAATATGAACAATGTCATTTAACTTAAAAGTGAATGCCAGTCTGTCTGAGTTGCCGGACTCCAGCATAAACAAATAAGACAACAAATTGTTTTCCCCGTTTGCAAGTAGAGAGGCTGCTGCTAGAAAATTCCTGGTGCCCAGACATAGTAGAAGAGACAATTTTATGCTGTTTAATCTATTTAGATGGATATACTATAGAATTTTATTAAGGATTTGAGGTGATGGTGCCACATCTGGAAACTCTAATCAAAATCAACAAACACACAATATGCCTGACTCTTTCTATCAGGCATACATTTCCGGAATCCCAAAAGCAGACAAGGATTTTGGTATGGTTGAAAATTACAGACCAGTAGCAAGCTTGAATGTGGACTACAAGATTTATACAAAGATTTTGAACAACAAGATACTAACAGTATTGAATAAATTTGTGTACAGAGACCAATCTGGGTTTATTCCCAATACACATATTCAGACAGGACTTCACAGAATACAATTTATTATTGAATATTTGTTAAACAAAAAAATTCCAGCAATTGTTTTATCACTTGATGGCACCAAAGCATTTGATATGCTTGAGTGGGATTATTTATTTGGCAATATGGAAATAAATGAATTTCCAGATACATTTAAATCCTATATACAGGATATATATAAGAACCCCATGGCTACAATCAAAATAAATAATAACTACTCAAAACTTTTCAGACTGCATTGGGGTATAAGACAAGGTTGTCCTCTATCTCCTTCCTTATTTGTGATAGGTTTAGAACTACTCAATGAAATTAGAGCATGTAAAAACAGCAAAGGAATTCAGGCTGGCCCATGTGAAACAAAGAATAATGCTTATGCCAGTGATTTGTTATTATTACTAAAAGATCCAGATAAAAGTTTAAAAGAGCTAAGAAGAGTTATACAGTATTTAGTTTTTCCCCGAATATCAGGTTACAAAATAAATGAAACAAAATCAGAATTAATAACATTTAACTCAGTCCAGGTGGAAAATATTAAACAAATCTTTAATGCAAAGGTGCAAAGCAGTGGTATGAAATATCTGGGATTGAGATAACCAATAAATTAAAGAATCTATATGTGCTCAACCACTGTAAACTTCTAATCTCTTTAAAAGATAAATTAACAAGCTGGAGCAAGATTTTTATTTATTTATTTATTGAATTGTTTCACCAGGAATCATACACTGAGCAACTTAATATTAGTCTCACGGTATGTCCTGGGGAAGGGGTAGTTGGATGACGATAGTACCAATGACAAATCGTACAGCAATACAGAGGTGTGATTAAATCCAGTAATAAAGCGGTACAATAGATACAATACAGTACATACATTCAAGCATGGTCAAGGAGTATGTAACATAGTAAAAAGTACATCCATATGAGAGGCATCATTTACAAAACCTGAGGAGCATAGATGACAGGTATACAATGCATAATACATACTAATAGTTAAGAGCAGTGCTGAGCCATGGGCCTAGGTGGAGTGCAACAGTATTATGTGGGTAGTGCAGTGCAGCAGTCACAGCAGCCTTCCACATAAGTGAGCATATCTCATGGTTAACATAGAAACATAGAAGCTGACGGCAGATAAGGACTGCAAGGCCCATCCAGTCTGCCCATTTCTTTTTCTACCTTATAAATGTGCCATTGGCCTTTGCTCTGTCAGTGGCCTATCTATTCATAGTGCTAGACCATGGGGGTAGGGTAAGCACATGAGGTAAGGGGGCAGAAGAGAAGGTGAGAGAGGCGTTAGGTAAGTAGGGGGTCAGAAGCAGGTGCAGGAAGGAATGAGATAGTTGTGTAGTGCAGAGGTAAGAGAAAACAGGGAGGAGGATAAGCAGATTTGAGGCAGAGAATTCCACAGTTTAGGCAGGTGCTATGAGAAGGCTTTCTGTCCAGAGGATGTGGTTCTGCCAGGGATAGAAAGGGTGCAAGTGTTTGCAAGGGATCTCAGGGAATAGATGGGGGGGAAGGGGTACAAAAAGAGGAGGAGATGTATGAGGGGAGCGAACCAAGCCAGAATTTAGAGATGAACTTGGCACCGTGTAAAACTTGCCAATTGTGGAGGGGAAGTTGAGGGAGCGGTACAGATCACAATGTTGGGTTAGGAGGGGGGCATCAAGAGTGAAATGACAGAAGGAGTTGTAGAGGGAGTCCAGTCTGGATAGGTGGGACTGTGGGGCAGCACCATAGACTTTGTCACAGTAGTCAAAGATAGGCAAGATCATCTTCTGTACCAGCTCACACCTGGTGGCAAGAGGGATGCAGCTGTGGATTCTGTAGAGGGCACCGAGCTTAATTTTTTCAGAACAGCATCTATGTGTACAGAGAAGTCGAGGTATTTATCCAGCCAAATGCCGAGATACCTGAATGAGGAGACGTCCTCAAGAGCATTCCCATCAAGGGTGTGAAAGGAGGGGAGGTTGCTTAGCTGAGCAAGTCTCTGCCTTGTGCTGAAGGACATTGAGACTGTCTTTTTGGCATTTAGAAATAATTGGTGTGAGTTGAACCAAAGTTGGACCTTGGTAAAGTCAGACAGAAGCCTGCCCGTGACATCAGGGACTGATTTACCAGAGGTAAATAGCACTGTATCATCAGCATACATGTGGATGCTGGATGATGAGCAAACCTGGGGGAGCTCATTTAAAAAGATGGAGAACAGGATGGGGCCTAGCTCTGAACCTTGGGGGACTCCAGTGGTTATAGACAGGTGGGGTGAGATAACATCAGCTATTCTAACTGATTGTGACCTGCCTGACAGGTAGGAGCTGAACCAGCCTGTGGCATTAGGGGAGAGTCCAGCTGCTGATAAGCTCTGTAGGAGGAGGAGGAGGGGGTGAAAGACAGTGTCAAAGGCTTTGGCCAAGTTGACAAAGATAGTTGAGATAATGTTCCCTTTGTCAAAACCTGAGGAGATGGTCTCAGTTAGCCTCAACAGGGAGATGGTGGTGGAATGTGCTTTCCTGAAGCCAGACTGGAAGGGTGTGAAGAAAGCATAGTCAGAGAGGAACAAGGAAAGTTGGTTGAGCGCTATGTGTTCTTGGAGTTTGGCTAAGGTAGAAAGGAGAGAGATAGGTCGATAGTTCCCAGGAGAGGTGGAGTCTCCCCCCCTTAGGGAGGGAGATGACTACGGCATGCTTCCAGGCCGAGGGAACAGAAGCAGACTTGAAGGAGAGATTTAGCATCGAGGAAGAGGATAGGCGATGGCAGGAGCTGAGAGGGAGAGGAGCCTGGGGTCAAGGCCATCCGGTGAGGAGCCTTTGGTAGAATCAAGTACCAGGAGAGCTGATAGAATAGTTTCAGGAGAGACAGGAGAGAAGGAGAACTGAGGGGGGGAGGTAGGGGTGAGGGATGGTATGGGAGGGCAGCACCGTAGGGGAGAGGGGGGGCAGGTAGTGGGGATGGGATGGGGCAGGTAGGGGAGCAGAGGAAAGGGAGGTAGATAGGGACACCGGGGCAAGATGGGTGTTAGGGAGGGTGCTAAGCAGCGCAGAGGCACAGGTGGCAAAGTGGGAGTTGAAGCAATTGGCAATGGCCATAGGTTCAGTAAGGACAGCGTAATTGTGCCTGAGGATAGGTGGTGTAGTGTTTCTGGCAGGTCAGAAGAGGGATTGTACGACCTTCCAGAATTTGGATGGGTTATTTGTGTTAGTCTGGAAGTTGGACTTGAAATGCTCAGCCCTGGCTTAGCAGATGGCTATGGTGCAGCCATTTCTGAGTTCACAATAACATTTGAGGTCACTAGTACAGTTGGTGGTTTTAGCTCGATGCCATGCAAGATCGCGAGCTCATTGGCAGGTCAGTAGTGCAGGTGAGACCCAAGATAGGTATGCACCACATACCCTAGTTTTGTGGAGTGGAGCATGGGAGTTCCAAATTTGTAGGAACTTGGATCTGAATATGGCAAGGGCCTCGTCCACTGTGGAAGCTGAGGACAGGGGGGACCATTATTATTATGGGACAAAATACAAATATTAAAAATGCTTACAATTCCTCACCTATCCTACATACTTCAATCCATAATAACATTTATACCACCAACCTGGTTTAAAAAATACAGTCTTTTTAGGAAGTTTGTTTGGAACAACAAACAACTCAACCTTTCTTGGAACAGATTATGTACGCCAAAAGAACAAGGTGGATTGGCTTGTCCTGATATCAAAGCTCAATACCTATCTTATATGATGGAGGTAGTAATAAAATGGGCCTTTAATGCAGAAGAAGAATTTAGGAGTGAAATACTGAACTATTTACCAGAAGAAGGCTTCTTTAGCAAACTTGATATAAAACAGATGCTGTTTATGGCAACAAAATTTAAAAAATCTGAGAGTACAATAATACAAAATTGAAGTAATATAATAAATACATTTACAAACAGGACTACTTGGCAAATTAATCTTTCACTGTTGAATGAGATTGGGTGTAATATAAATAATAAAATAAATGGGAAAACTCTATTCAAACCACTATGGGAGGGCAAAGGAATTAAAAGATGGAAAGAACTATCGGAAAATGATAAGATTATGGGTTGGGAAAAATTCAGGGTAAAATACGGATTGAAAAGTTGTCAGTATTTTTATTACAACGAGATTGGGACTTTATATTAGAAAGATTACAAGCATTGGGAACAAGCATCAAATAATAGAAAGATAGAAGGGGAATTGAAGAGAACTTGGAAAATTATTTAAGTGGTTGAACTCAAAATTGCATAAAAAGCAATGAAAATTGTTTATAAAAAGATAATACAAAGCTGGGAACATGATTTAAAAATTTCTTGTACTAAGATTCAATGGTTGATGCCTTGTCACTCTATCCAGAATTATAAAGTATCAAGAGCTAACACCATGTAAAATATTGAACAGAGCATATTGCTCACCATGTGGATTATACAGAATAAATCTACATCTGTCCAGGAACTGCCGGCATTGTGGAGCAGAACTGGCTGACATTCTCCATTTATTGAGGGACTTTGCAGTTAGTTCAAAGTGGTGGGAACAATCCTTTCAAATATTAATTAAGATTGGGTGGAACTATCCAGGATGGCAAGACCCCAAAATTTGTATTCCAGAGATGGGGATACATATTGTCAAGTGCTTAAAAAATTGCTTTTAAAGCCAATATTATGGCAATTAAAAGACTAATCTTGAAATTCTGGAAACATCCAAGTCTATCACTGTTGCCCAAATTAGAATGGAAGCAACTTTTCTTTAGCTTTATGTACAATTGTGGTGGATGTATATACCATCAAATATTATGGAAATTATTCAGGAAAAAAATAGAAGAATGGGATCAAAATGTTTTTATCTAAAAATTTAGAAAAGTTCCATGGCACATTACACCAATAACCAGCCAATATGTACAGCAACAAAATGTTAACAAGATATACAGTACAGTAGGTATTTTTACCTGTCTATTATCTACAACTATAAGTCTCTGTATGAATTATCAAAGGATATTTGAATGTGCATAGTGAATAGTTATACATATTTGGTAATAATTATCTCAGCCAATAAAAATTATCTTGCAAAGCAAAAAAGGAGAACACTCTGATGGAGCTTACACTGGCTAGGGAGGCCATTAACAAGGAGCTTACACTGTGAACAAAGCCCTTATTTTCTCTCATCAGAAAGTTTTTGAATGGGAAAATAAACCCAGTCTGCTATTAGCATGCTTGGTGAGGGTGTCGGGTAAACCTAACTGGATCTCAGCAGTTAAGGATGAAAAGGGTAAGTTGGTTGCAAAGTTCAGTCGAATAAAGCAACGCTTTGTGGATTTTTATTCTAAATAATACACAAGTCGGGTTCCTATGAATCAGAAGACTGTGGCTGAGTTTCTGGACTGCCTGTGGCTGCCAAGGCTTTCAGAGGCACAAAGGAAGGCTTTAAATAGTCTACTGATGGTGGGAGGGATTAGGAGGGCTGCTCTTGGCCTTGCTGGTAGCAAGGTGGTGGGCCTGGGTGGGCTTCCTGTTGAATTTTATAGGCCCTTAGGTGATATAGTTTGGACCCACATATTCAACATGTTTCAGGAAGCTGGGGGGAGGGCAGGTGAGATGCCGCCCACTTGTGGTTTGGCTATTATCACTCGTAGACATAAGGGTAGGACCCGTCACTGTGCTCTGCTTACAAGCTGATCTCCCTCTTGAATACTGATATCAAAGTGCTGGTGAAGGTACTAGTGATGAGGCTTGAAATGCTTCTGCTGTGCCTTATGAGGGCAACCAGACAGGATTTGTGAAGGGCAGGAACTCATATAATTATGTGAGACTATTGCTGGGGGTAGAAGAGGTGGTGTCTCAGCACCCAGGGGAGCCTTTGTTCTCTCCCTGGATGCTGAGAAAGCTTTGGATATAGTGGAGTGGGGCTATCTGTTTAGGGTCCGGGAGAAGTTTGGGCTTAGTGAACAAATTATGGAATACATTACATTATTATATACAGTAGCAACCCAAGAATACACCTCCTGGTGAATGGGGAGCATACTGAGGAGTTTTGGCTCATGCAGGGTACAAGGTAGGGTTATCCTCCACCCCACCCCTTATTTGCACTAGTGATTGAAACCCTCATCATAGCAATCAGGGAGGCAGAGGACACTGGGGGAATCCAAGGAGCATGAGGTGTGCAGCATAAAATCTCACTATATGCAGATGATGTGCTGCTCTATCTGTCTCAGAGGAGTCCATTCCACTGCTGATGGCTTTGATTGAAGAGTTCTTCTCCTTTTCAGGTTATAAAATAAATTTTGATAAATTGGATTTGATGTGCTTTGGTAAAGTGAATACTCGAGGCCTAAGTTGCTTCCAATTGAGGCTTGAGACCTTCCATATTAGGTACCTAGTGATTTGGGTGGGTAGAACACTGGACTCCTTGTATAAACTCAATTATATACCCCTCATTAAGAAAGTTCTGGGGGATCTCCAGAGGTGGGAGGGCCTTCTGGCTTGGGAGAATAAATATAATCAAAATAAATATCCTACCATGATTGCTATATCCTATCTAGATGCTCCCAATGGGACTACACAAAAAAGATCATCAAACTTTAGAGCAGACCTGTAGAAGATTTATTTGGCAACAGAAAAGGCCCAGGATCAGCCTTCAAAGGCTCAAAAGCACACCTCACAGGGGTGGTTTAAATTTCTCAGATTTTCACCTGTACCATTTAGTGGCAAAGGCTTGATTGAGTCCAAACTGGATTAAAGGCCTGGGAGGAGTGGCCTGGGTGTCCCTGGAACAGGAAGAGAGAGAGAGAGAGAGTAGAGTATAATGGATTATCTGGTCTAGGACAGTTTGCAGGTATGGTGATTGGGTATCCTCAGGAGCTCCCTGGTGGAGAATCTCTTAGTGGCATGGGAGAGTAGCAGGAGGCTCTTGGGTGCAACATCTGGGGTACTCTATTGGCTCTGATTTCCTCCAATCCGGAGTTCCTCCCAGGACTTGAGTATCAGGACTTTCAGAGATGGGAGGCTGCATGGGTTCATTGTTTCAGGGACCTATATAATAGTCAAGGGTTCATAACCTATCTGGAGTTGGTGGAGAGGCTGGGGATCCAATCTTCTCAGATCTTTCGTTATCTTCAAGTCAGAGACTGGGTTAGACACATGGACCATCCTAGACCACAAAGCTCTCCTCTTTATGATTTGAAAAGGGTGATTTTACAGGCCAGTGTCGAACCTAAAGGGGCACTATCTAAACATTATTATAACATCAAAGAGGGGATGTCTAATACCTCACTGAAGTTTAGGACTTTATGGGAATGAGATTTGGGGGGGGGGGCTATTCCTAATAGAGCATGGAAGGAGCTCTGTGAGTTCTACATGGGCCTGAGCATTTGCAATTGTACAAAGAAGCCCAATTTAAATTTTTCAACAGGCTGTATCTTCCTCTGTTGGTGGTACACAACTTTTCTCCCAGTGTCTCACCTCTGTGCAGGAAGTGTGGTACTAAGAGAAGTACAAACCTGCACTTTTTCTGACAGTGTTCTGATCTTCTCCAATACTGGACTGAAGTAGCCCAGTGTATATATTCCAGATAATGCAAGTTCAGTTTCCCTTAGATCCATGGATGCTTCTGTTTGGTGTGGAGGAGCGGAGGGTGGGTGACTTGGAGTTCTACCTGAGTCTTGTTGGGCTTATGTTGGTTGTGGTAGGTGCTGTATTCAAAATACATGGGTTACCCATGTGTGCCCCTCAGTGCAGATGTGGAAGGACTCTCTCATTAATATGCTCCAATTGGAGTATCTGATGTATGACCTGAAGGGTTAGTTTGATAAGTTTAAATAGCAGTGCAGCAGGTTCTTGGACATGCTCTCCCCTTTGGAACAGGTGATAATACGCTTGGGCTAAGAGGTGGATGATTGGCTTGTGGGAGACTGGATCAGTTTTCCTTATATTGGTATCTTAAGTGCTCATTTTAACTGGTGATGCTATTTAAGGAGAAGCCTGGTGGCGCTTTTCTTCTCCACTAGGGCATTGGCTGCTCTTACTCTCACCTCTACCCTTGTTATTGCTTCTTCTGTAATGGGATGTCAGGTGCTTCAGAAGATGGGCTCTTACAGAGCTGAGTTTTGGAGTTGTGATTCATTTTGTAACATTATTAATTAGGGGGTTCCATGTGACAACAGTGAGCACAAAGGGTGAGGATGAAAATGGCGAAGGGAAAACAGCATGGCCACATAGGGCGAGTGACAAAAAACATAAATCACAAATAATTGTGCACCCCCCACACCCCTCTTACTAAATATAACCAACTCTGGGGGGACTCAACTCGGGGAGAGGGAAAAAGCCATAGGCTGCCATTTTGGTGATTGTGTTTGGTACCACTCACCCTATGTGGCCCTGCTGTTTTCCATTGCCATTTTTATCCTCACCCTTTTTGTGATTGCCGTGTTCATGGGATATCAAAAATTAAATATTGGAGGCTTTACATCTTTGTTGTCTGTCTGTCTGTGTGTTGGGTACTAGATGTTTGTTGCTTGTATGCTTTGTTCTATTTTTAGTACCAATGATGTAATACAACTCTGTTTTCAAATGGCTAACCCGGGGGGGTGGGGAGTACAATACTGATATTGGATGTTGTTGGGACTGTGTTGTATCTTATTTTGTTTTTATGGGAAAAGTTCAATAAAAATAATTTTCCAAAAAAGTATTATTTAGAGCATGATTTATCAACTATACTGCAGTAGTGGTGTAGCAAATATAAACTTTACCAGTGGAAAACCACACTTTATGAAGTGAGCACTTAGTGGAAAAATTTGCATTCTGCAGAATATTTTTCCATGGAACATTTCCGCACAAAAATATTCTACAGAATGTGATTTTTCTACCTGCAAAATGACAACTTTGCGAAGTGAAAGAACTTTGTGAAGTGCATAAAACTTCACAAATTTTCCACAAAGCAACATTTTCCACATTTTGCAGTTTTCTGCATCAAGGGCCCAGCCTGCTTCAGTGACATACTTCTACTGTAGTAAAGTAATTTTAACTCCTGATCGAAAAAAAAAGATGCTCCTGCAGACTCCTTTTATAAAAACAGTAATGAGTGAGTATTCGAATTTACTGCAACTTAAACCTGTTGTGAGTGCCCCTCAGAACTTAGAGAAATTGTAACCTACTGTATGTCAACTTCAAGGACAAGTGAAGGGGAAATCTACAGCCAAATCTTTATGCATTTGCTTTGGATAACACATGTATTTATTGTAAATGCATGCTATTTATTGTAAATTGTTCACTGTTCAAGGTTACTGTGCTTATTAGGTCCTCTCTAGTGTACCATTATTATACTGCTTTTTATTGAGTGTACATGCTTGTTTCATACCTGCAAATGGGGAACATGTTTCTTCAGTGAACCTACTTGGTCAACAAAAATACTAACTTGCTAACTAACTAACTAAACTCCTTGAGAGCTACAGGTGAATTTTTCACTCTGCAATTAACCTGAGAAATTCTTCCTTTTCATTATTTAACTTAAACACACATTCTCTGTCATTTAGGGAAGATGTATTTAACTCTTTCTCTGTTTCATTACCAGACTTGATTTCACAAAGATGGGGGTATGGTCTGTAATTCTGATATTGCTAATGCATGATGCCATAGTACTATGAAAAGTTTTCTCAAGAAGGCATAATTTTTCCTATGTATGTGTTGCCCAGATTTGAGTAAAGGATATAAGCAGGGCCCCCTAGTTCTTGTATTTGTACAACAGGGCCTTTAGGCTTCTGCGGCAGCATTTTCTGTTTCCTGGGGCATACATTATTAGTTTCTGTGACAGAATGCCATCCTGCCATTAGCTAAAATATGATGTGATGTCATTATTCACTGGGTGCAGTTCTGGAGACCTCATCTTCACAAGGGCATAAACAGGATGGAGTCAGTCCAGAGGAGGGCAACTAAAATGGTGCAGAGCCTGCACCAGAAGCCACATGAAGAGAGCCTAAAGGAGTTTAATATGTATACCCTTGAGGAAAGGAGGGAGAGGGGGGGGGACATGATAGAAACTTTCAAGTACCTCAAGGGAAACAACAAAGTCCAAGAAGGTAGCATCTTTCAGAAAAAGAGATGTGCAAGAACAAGGGGGCACAATTTGAAGATATAGGGGGGACAGCTCAGGGGCAATTTGAGGAAGTATTTTTTCACAGAGAGGGTGGTGGACATATGGAATGGTCTTCCTGAGGAAGTCGTGGGGTCAAAAACAGTGGGGGAATTCAAGAATGCATGGGACAGACATAAGGCAATGCTGGTGGGGGTTAGGAAGAAGTAGGCTGTTGGTTAACTAGGATCTGCAGCTTATCCAATAGTTAGGGGAAATGGGCAGACTGGGTGGGCCAAGCGGTCCTTATCTGCCATTAAAGTCTATGTTTCTATACAATGGCATGACATGCCAAGCACAGAGGAGAGACAGATTTCAGGATAAACAAGGAGGAAAAGGGAGCTAGGCCTTATGGGAAAACTAAATTATAATGAAAAATCACTAAGGGCACTAAGTTTGTTAACTGGGTAGGCCCACTGGGACATTGCTGTCCCTTTTCCAGGGCAACCTGGAATTAATTACATATAACAGTCAAACAGCACATTGTCAAAGTATAGGTTCAGATCACAGTCAGATCTTGACATAATCAGAAGTGCACGATTAGTGAGGCAAAACATACATTTGGCCAAACATACGACATTGTATTAATAACAATCATTGACTATATGGAACATTGAGACTATGTTCAACAGGGTACAATATGAGCCAGAAAAGTATGCAAAGACTAAACAATATCCCACAGATGCATCACTGATTACAAACACAGAAGCCGTGAGCCAACAGGACAACTTTAAGGCCTTTCTTAAATCCACCAACAATGCAAGTTCTGCAGAAAATTCCATTTCTGTGGAATCACTGAATTTCAGGGGCATAAGATATAATCTAGGGCTGAATGACAGTGAATGTATGAACTTTGCCTTCCTGAAATTTCATAATGTTTCCAGTGAGTCTCATGAAGGTGACTGTGCAATAGTAGGTTGTGAACTGCTCTTAGTACACCACTTTTTATCTGAAACATAGAAAATGCCAGCCCATAAAGGCATATTGGCCCATCTAGTCTGCCTAAGCCTACCTAGTTATGGGACTGTGCCCCTGACAGTCCCCATTTGTTCACCTCTCTTCCTCAACCACCCCCATAGGCAATTTTCCCATTAGTCTGCACCACCTCCTTTTGAAACTTGCCTACTTCCTCAGGACAGATTACCTTTTCCTCCAGAAGTTTGTTTTAGTCTGCCACCACTGTTTCTGTAAAAAAAAAAAGTACTTTCTGGCATCCTTTAAGACACCCCCACACTGCCAATTTCATGGAGGTTCCCTTGATGTCTGTGTTATCACTCACAGTGAACAACTCACTGCTGTACACTATGATTACCCTGCAGAGGTTCTTGAATGTCTTATGCATGTCTCCCCACTTCCTCCTATCTTTCTGTGATGATGCCTTCAACTGCACCACTAGTATCATCCCCAGTTCCCTATCCTCCATTGTGCTATCTACTACTGCCCCATCTATCCTGTATTGTGTTCTCAGGTTCTTGGACCCTAAAGTGCATTACCTGGCACCTTTTCATGTCAAATTTCAGCTGCTACACCCCTGACCATCTCTCCAATCTTTCCTGATCCTTCTTTGTGGTCCTTACACAATCCTTGGTGTCCACTCTACCACAGATGTTGGTGTCATCTGTAAAGAGGCTTTTTTTACACTGGACCCCCTTTTCTATGTCATATATAAATATGCTAATGAGGACAGATCATAGAAACCGAGCACTGGTGCACTTCATTCATGAGTTCCTTCACCCATGAGGTTTCTCAATTTAGAACTAACCTCTGGGTCCTGCCACCCAGCCAATGTTTTCTTATCCTCTATCCCCACACAGGTCACCCAGTTTAAATATCAATCCCCAATGTGGGACAGAGTCAAAGGCTTTGCTGAACTGTAAGTACAGGACATATACTGCCTGGCCACTATTCACTGCCTTTGTCATCCAAGAAAACATTTCAATCAGGTGTATCTAGCATGACATCCCACTGGTACATCCATGGTGACTGGAGTCCTATAGACCATTGGCCTCCATTATTCTACTATCCTCCGGGTATGTGTACAGCCTCCATGCTGTCTAGGGGCTTGAGAGAGGGACATATATTCTGGTGACTGACTCTGTTTTCTTCAAAACTGAACTGTGTTGCTAATGGGAAATGTTTGGATTATTGGGACTATGCGGGGCAAGTAAGGGGGTAGTGGGAGACTGAGCTCAGAGCAGGTTTGGGGAAGGACAAAGGAAGCTGATCAGTGGCCATTGGTGAAGGCACAGACCCTGTGTCTGCAGTCAGCCTGTAGTGCAGCTGCAGTTGATGTTTAATTGTCTGCAGGTAAGAGGAAGTGGTGGGGGCTGAAAGAGGAAGTGGTGGGGGCTGAAACAATCACAGGATTTAAGAATGCATGGGAAAGACATAAAGGAATTCTGGAGGTCAGGGGTAAGGGGCAACAGACTTCTAGGAAAAGATAAACTGAACTTACAAGCTCAAATGGGCAGACTGGGTGGGCCATAGGCCCTTATCTGTCGACACTGTATATGTATCTATGTACATGTACATGTACATGTATAGCCACTGTGATTTTTGGGGGGATCTAGAGAGGGCCATGAATTCTGGTGACTGACTTATTTCTTAAAAACTGAGCTGTGTTGCTAATGGGATGGGAAGTGTTTAAATTATTGGGACTGTGTGAAACAAGGGAGGGAGATAGCTGGAGGATGAGCTGAAGAAGGGTTTAGGGAGGGACAAAGGAAGCTAATCAGTTGGTCATTGGGGAAGGCCCAGATCACAGGACTGCAGACTGCTATACGCATGGCTGCAGTCAGCTTTTTAATTGTCCTCAGTCAGGATTTCTCTCCACGGATATGTTTGCAGTTGCAGTGCTGTTCGAGGGCTCAAGTGAGGGATGTAAGTTCTAGTGACTAACATTTTTTTCTTTAAAACTGAGCAGTGTTGCTAATGGGGAGTGTTTGAATCTTTAGGATTATGTCAGACAAGGGACAGGGAGTGGGAGGACAAGCTGAGGGTAGCTTTGGGGATGGACAAAGGAAGCTGATCAAGCAGCAATTGGAGAAGACCCAGACCATGTAACTGCAGCTGTCCAAAAAAGTGGCTGCAGCTGTTATTTTTTTCCCAGAAGGCCAAGTGAACCTTAAGTGTGAGTGTCCGCAAAACGTGTGCCATGAAGCAGGAGTGAGACATCTTACCACATGACATCTGCAGAGTTTCTACAGGGCCCTGTAGACCGAAGATTAATGTGCTTAACAGAGTTCAGGTAAGTGAGTAGGGGTTGGAAAAGAAAGGAGTTTTTGCAGTTACAAGTAGGAAAACAGGCCCAAATAAGAGTCAAGCTAAAAATGTTTTTGGAATGACATGCTATCTGAGGTAGGCCTGTCAAGGTAGGTGGGTATTCCAGTTGGAACTACTCCCTATCTGGGGTAGGTCTCCGAAGCCAGGTGGGTTACTGGTTGGAGCTACACCTTATCTGGGGTAAGCCTCCAAAGGCAAATTGGTCTACTGATTGAAGCTATCCCTATCTAGTGTAGGCCTGTGGATGCAGATGGGGAAGTATTTGGAATAGAATGCTGAGGTAGGAAGCAGGAACACAGAAACACAGACTTTGTTTTCAGAAAAGGACTGCTTGTACCATCCAGTAAGACCAGGTGGTCCCTGTCTAGTCTGTTTCCTAGACCCTAATTGGGCTCTGACAACACCCCCTCCTCTCTGCCTATTTGCTAATATTCCCCTATGTCTATTCTATGCATGCTTGAAGCCCTCTACTGTTTTTGCCCTCTGCGTTTCCACTGGTTGTCTATTCCAGGTGACTACCAGTCTTTCAATGAAGAAGTTCTTTCTCACATCCCTCTTAAACTCCCCCCCCTTCAGCTTCATCAGATTCTTTCTGTTCCTGGTGCTTTCTTCCTCATAAGAAAGAGACTCCCCTCCTGCACCCAGTTCACCTGCGTGAGGTAAATTTAGATCTCTATCATGTCCTATCTCGCTCTCCTATGCACCATGGTGTACATGTTAAGAAGATGGAACTCCATTTCAGCTCCCTCAGTGTAAAAGGGAACAGCCATTAGAATGGGAGGAGCCTATTCTAATCTAAGCAAATGTGCATGTCCTGGACTGACTGAAAAACAAGCTCACTTACCGTATTCATAAAAGTCTATTTATTTTATTTTACCATCCAGTGTATTTGAAAAAATCAACACCAACATTTTGGGGCTAATAATTGGCCACTCATCAGGATACTAGTTTGAATCTATAATGGAAATATCCCTTATTTAAAAGCAATATTTAACCTGCCAAGGTTAGTCACTTAAATTAATGCGCCTAATACAGTACATATATATATATATATATATATATATATATATATATATATATATATATAGTTAGGGTTGAGTAGCCACTTTAATGCAAAACCTCAAATTTGTGCCTTAATAACTTTGCCACTTTAGAACGGATTTGCCTGAGATTTTGCATGCATGAATTAGTACCTTAGATCTCTGGATCTGGCAAGTTTTGTTAAGGTCGAATGTACAGTTGAGGAGCTACAGAACACCACAAAATGCAAAAAAACTGACTTTTTGCATGTTTCTTTGCTCACACCCACAGCCTACACACGTTGTGCGTTCAGTCCAGAATCTTCAGGGAAGATGCAGTCTTGATCACTGATGTACCTTTCAAAGATTTGGTGAAAAAATATTAAACTGTTCAAAAGTTATTCAAAAAACAAATTTCCCATTATAGTCAGTGGGAAAAGTTAGCAAAAATCATGAAACTCTGGTGAGAGGCCATTTTTACTGTCTCAAATGGCCCTTTTAATTTTGTGAGGCAGCCATCTTGTTTTCAGTTAGTGACACAGAAAAATACCAGGTGTTTAAAATTGTGACCCTCTAGGTAAACAATGATTGTTGTGTTTATCTAGTCAGGTCCTGAGGACGCTAGTCATGTCTTTTTGAGGGGCTTAAACCCCCAGAAATGCATTTTAAAAATTTTTTGAAAAATACTTTTGCAAATGCGAAAGTTTCTTGAAGTTTTCTCATGAAACTTTCATGATTTGCAAAAGTAATTTGCAAAAGTACTCCCAAAATAACTACAAATCTTTGACACCCTCTTGCAACAAAACGCTTTGGTCTTTTGGGCTGAAATTTGCAGGATTGCAAGCCCTGGTCCCACAGATGTGCCTTTTGGTAGTTTGGTACCCAAACAGTCCAGGAGCCCAAAGTTACATAATTCTGAAGTTCAGACATTTTCCCATAGGATAACATTGCGGCATCCGTGATGCATTTTAGGGCCTGTATCTTGAAAACGGTTAGAGATACGGACTTTTCATCACAAAATGTCTTAATCCCCCAGAAGTAGCTTGGAAAGCCATGAAACCCACAAAATTAGAATTTTTTTTCTAGCTGGTACGGTTCCTGAGATATTTGAAAATTAGTGTTCCAACTGCTCATTTTCATGTTTGTAGGTCAGTATTATGCCCTCAGAGTTAACACACACAGAGTGCCTTACAGTGCCTGTATCTCAGAAACGATGTGAGATATGGATTCAATTGATCTATGTTGTGAGAAATGCTGTCATGATTACAACAACACTTGAATTTTTTTTCTACGTGCTACAGTTCATGAGATATTGGCAAATTAGTATTACATGGATTCCTTGCCCCAAGCTGTATGGCTCCGTGCTTATGTGTAAGTGGAAGCGCAGGGCCCAGAGGGCCCACGGTCCCACCAACACATGCCATTTACTATTCATATTACACTTTATCAAAAGAGAAGGGAAATTCATTGCAAAAAAGTCCATTAATGCATCAGTTAGGGTTGTTTCCACAGTGACAAAAGTTTGGAAATTCGGTGTTAGGGTTAACACCCCCAACCCCACCCCCACAACCCCATCATCAAACCCCTAACTATGCATTCCCCCACCCCCACTCCCACACACACACACACACACACACACACACACACATATTCAAGATACATGCATGATTGTAAGACATTATGCCAGTCAGTCACATCTGTAAGTACAATAATCATGACACTGTACTCCTTTCACATACCACTGTTTAATAAAAAAAACACATACAGTGTGATTGACTCTATACTGCCAGCACAGTATGATGACACATTATTGCTGGCAAATCTTTTTCATAAAGTGAAACTTAGTCTTCACAAACATTCTAAATACTGCTTTTTATTTGTCATAATTCAACTGTTGGCTCACTGCAGGTATCACTGCCACTACATAGGCATGTGGTAGCAGTACAGACACACCTGACACATACATAGTACTTTTCATTTATGTACTACTCAGGTATGAAACTAGCATCATCACATGTTGTTATACTGCTGCATTAACTGCAAATACTAATTAGCAGCATGTTATGGTTAGCTTTGAATGTTACAATGCTGCTCTCACATGTTGCTTGTAAACTGTATTACAAAACATTACTTTTATTATTATTACCATTTCTTATTAGGACTGACTCACTCTATTAGAAGAAAATATGCAAACAACCAGTGACTGCTGCTAGGGTTATCCAAACTCTTATTTCCAGTACAGCTATCTATAGGTAACACACTGTGTGTTTCATCATTTCTTAACAATTGAAATATAGGCACCTGCTTAAATATTGTTATTGATGTTTGTAACAGAAAAATGCTACCTGTGGGCCATCTCCCATGGTTGCCCAGCATGCATGTGTAGCTACAAAGCACTCTGATGGCAGCAGAACTCATACAGTTGCTGCACCATGAAGATGGATGTCTCTTGCACTGTTTGCATATGTGTGTGTGCGTCTGGGGGGGTGGAGATAGGGGGATGCATAGTTAGAGATTTGAGGAGGGGCCATGGGGGTAGGGTGATGGGGTGTTAACCCTAACACAGAATTTTCAAACTTTTGTCACTGTGAAAAAAACTCTAACTGGTGCATTAACGGAGTTTTTTGCAAAAAATATATATATTATGGTATCACGGTAGTACTACCATAGTTAGGGTTGAGGAGCCATTTACATGTTAAACACAAAATTTTGCACCTTAATTACTTTGCAACCATTTGACAGATTTACCTGAAATTTGGAATACATGATCAAGACCCATATGCCTTGGGATCTGCCAAGTTTTGTACCAGTTGGATACACGGCTGCAGAGTTATTAAGCATGATCTGCGCATGCATCTGCGCTTTTTCTGGAATTCTGCGGTTGCGCCTACAGGTCGCACGGTTTGCGCGACCAGCCTGAAATCTTCAGGGAACATGCGGCCAGGGTCCCTGATGTGCCTTTTGAAGATTTCGTGAAAAAATATTAAATGGTTCAAAAGTTATTCAAAAAACAATTTCCCATTATGAGTCAAAGGGAAAAGTTAAAAAGTTTGACAGTGTCGCAAATGCATTTTTTACTTTTGCAAATGGCGTTCTTACTTTCGCAAATCCACCATTTTGTTTTCAGTTAGTGATCAGAAAAATGCTTGGCATTTAAAATTGAGACCCTCTAGCAACCTAATTCTTTTTGTATTCACCTAGTCAGAGCCTGAGGATGCTAGCCATGTCTTTATTTTGGGGTAAAACACCCCAGAAATATGTTTTTCAAATTTCTGGAAAAAGTACTTTCACAAAGTACTTTCATGCTCCCGAAAGTGTCGCAAATTTTTGTGAAAGCTTTCGCAAATTGCGACAGTACTTTTCTAGGTTGTGGGGAAATGACAGCAATTCTTTGGCACCCCGCTGCAAAAGAACGGTTTGGAGTTTTGGGCTGAAAGTTGGAGGGAACTCAGCCGACATCTCACAGATGTGCCTTTCAGTGTTGTGTTGAAAAAATATTACATGGCGGCAAAGTTACAGCACTCCAAAGTTGACACTTTTTCCCATAGGATAACATTACGGCAGCTGACACATTGCAGCAATCATTTGGCACCCTGCTGCAAAATAACAGTTTGGTCTTTTGGGCTGAAATTTGCAGGGGATACAGCCAACATCCCACAGATGTGCCCTTCAGTGGTTTGGTGAAAAAATGTTACAGGGAGGCAAAGTTATGGCACTCCGAACTTCTGTTTTATTACCTTAGGATAACATTACGGCGTTCACCGCGCCTTTGAGGACCCGTATCTCGAAAACGGTGCGAGATACGGAGTTTTTGTCGAAAAACCTTTAGGAAAGTGATGATACATATGACTTTTAAATTTTTTTTCTATGTGGTACGTTTACTGAGATATAAGCAATTTACTATTCCAACTCCTGATTTTTGTATTCCGAGAGTCATTATTTTGCATACATTCTTTCTACTCACTGTCTTTCTCTATACAGCTTTTGGGGAAAACCAGCTGTGCGCTTACATTACTGTTACCATTACTGTTTCTGCTTGCGGTTCCGTACCCGTTACACTTACCATTCATGTTTATGCCACCATGTGCGTTGACCTTTGCGTTTTCATTTGCAGTTGCGTTTCCATTGTTTTAACATTTCTGTCTACAGTACTGTTTCTCTTTCTGTTTAGCTTTGCATCACCATCGCATTCGATTTGCATTTGCGGGCACAATGTTACTATGTGACAAGCCATTACATGGTGGGAAATAAAGAGAGGGTCACAGGGGCCCCAGCGCTCACCCTTCTGATCCATTCACTATTTCTCATTATCATTCTCAAAAGAAGGAAAATTAGAGGCAAAAACTCCGTTTAATGCATTAGTTAGGGTTGTTCCACAGCGACAAAAGCGAGGAAATTGAATGTTAGGGTTGAAACCCCTTTGCACCCCTCAGCCCACCCCCAACTGGAATCAGGTGCGCATTGGGGTCATCAGTCCTAACTGTCACCCCATTCTCCTATTCCTCAGCTTCTTTCCACATGTGATGGGGTGACAGTTAGGGCTGATGACCCCAATCGCCTCCGATTCCAGTTGGGGGTGGGCTGGAGAGAGTGCAAAGGGGTTTCAACCTAACATCAATTTCTCTGTTTTGTCGCTGTGGAACAACCCTAACTGATGCATTAAATGGAGTTTTTGCCTCATATATATATATATATATATATATATATATATATATGCAATATATATTATACTGGCATGGTAGTGCCAGTATAGTTCAGATTACCCAGCCACTTCTATGTTAAACCCCACATTTTGCAGTTTAATAACTTTGCCACCATACGATGGATTTGCCTGAAATTTTGCATACGAGGTGGAGCAGCATAGATCTCTGGATCTGGCAAGTTGTGTTAAGGTTGGATGAGTGGTTGCGAAGCTGAAGAGGGCCAAAAAACATGCTAATTGATGTGTCTTTTGAAGATTTGGTGAAAAGATATTAAACCCCTCAAAAGTTAATTGATTTTTAAGTTTTAACATTGAAGTCAATGGGGAAAAACATACATGCCTCTCGAAACTGTTGCAAAATCACTTTTTACTGTCACAAATACACTTTTTACTGTCGTGCTGCCACCATCTTGTTTCAGTTAGTGGAGAAGAAAACTGTCTGTAGTTCAAATTCTAGTGCACCTAGATAAACACCGATGGCTGGGTTTACCTAAAAGGGACATGAGGAACACAGTGGTGTCATCAGTTTTTTTCTAGGACCCCCTAGAAATACCTTTTCTAAAATCAGGTCCCCTGTAATATTGCAAATCACGACAGTACATTTGCGACACTTTCAAAAATCACAACACTGTCACATCTGTACTGTCACAATTTGCAACACTACTGCACCACAAAACATCATTTCTTTGCCACACCACTGCACCTAAAAAGTTGGGGCCTTTTGCCTGAAATCTGCAGGGTGACAAGCCCTGACCCAACAGATGTGCCTTTTGATGGTTTGGTAAAAAAATGTAAAAGGGTTACAAAGTTAAATTGAGAAATTTCTCTGTGGTGACTTTTGATGCCCGCATCTCGAAAATGAAGTAAGATATGGATTTTTCACTACCCACTGCTTAGTTCATCTTTAGATGAACTTAAGCTTGTGAGAAAGTTTAAAAGTCATAGATTACATCTGCACTGGATTTTTTTTCATAGGTTGTACGGTTACTGAGATATTGCTAAATTAGTGTTACAAGGGTTCCTTTTCAGTACTATACGGCTGCTGTATGACTCCATGGGAGCATGGGGCCCAGATTACCCATGCTCCCACATACACATACTGTTACCCAAAAATAGGCAGTGTGAAGGGAGTGCAGGGACCAGAGGGCCCATGCAACCACAACCACATATCAGTTACTAGTTACATTACACTTTCTCAATAAGAAGGGAAATTCATTGTAAAACAAAAGTGTTAATGCATCAGTTAAGGTTGATAGCACAGTGACTAAAGTATGGAGATGTGATGTTAGGGTTACCCCTACCACCACCACCTCCTCCTCCCCATCTTCCACTCACCAACAGACATCGGGGTATGCCATGGGGTCGTCAGACCTAACTCTCACTCCATTCTCCAATGCTGCAGCAAGTCAGCTTGTTTATGCATGGAATGGGGTGAAAGTTGAGCCTGACAACCCCCTAATACACCCTGACATCTGTTGGTGAGTGGAGGGTGGGATGTTGGGGTGGGATGGGATGGTATGGGTGTAACCTTAACATCACATTTCTATACTTTTGTTGCTGTGCTATCAACCCTAAGTGATGCATTAACAGAGTTTTTTGCAATGAATACACACACATATATATATATATATATATATATATATCTATATCTATATATATACAGTGTATATATTCCGGTAGGGCAGATATAGTTATGGTTGCATGGTCACTTCTAATAACTTTGCAAGAGTTTGTCCTATTTGCCTGAAATTTTGCATGCATGGCCTCTGACTATAGATCTCTGGATTTGGAAAGTTGCGTTTCAGTTGAATGTACAGTTGTGGAACTGTAGAGCGTCAAAAAAGTGAAAATTACCAACACGCACACATTATTTGGTTGGCCATAATGGACCAAAGAATGCATCTGAGTGGATTCAAATTTACATGTATATATGTGGCATGGGTTGAACTAGTGCCTTTTGAAGATTTGGTGAAAAAATATTAATCCATTCAAAAGTATTCAAGTTTTTCATGTCCCATTATAGCCTATGGGAACATTTATATGTGCATTATGAAAACTTTCACGGAAATGTTCGTGAAAACATTTTTTTTGTGCACAACAACATTTTTTTTGTGCATGAAAACATTCCATTACAAGGTATAGAGAATCACGAACACATTTTTGTTGTTGCAAAAACAATACTCCACAACATTGTCCCATGTGTTGTTTTCTTTGTCACTTCATTGTGCCAAGGTGAATTGTGCTTTTGGGCTAAAAATTTGCAGGGTGGCAAGCCCTGGTCCCACAGATGTGCCTTTTGGTGGTTTGGTCCCAAACCATTCAACAGGCCCATAGTTACAGTGTTCTGAAGTTGAGAAATTTGAAAGAGGATAACACTGCACTGCCCGTGGTGCCTTTCAGTGGCCGTTTTTCGAAAACAATTCAAGATACGGATTTGTCACTATCCACAGCTTAGTCCACCTTTAGGACTAAGCCTGTGAGGAAGTTTCAAAGTCATAGATTACACCTGCAGTGGAGTTTTTTTCATAGCTGCTATGGTTACTGAGATATTGCCAAATAAGTGTTACAGGGGTTACTTTACAGTACTATGGGGCTGCTGTATGGCTCTGTATCTAAGGGTAAGTGGGAACACAGGGTCCAGAGGGCCAATGTTCCCACATACACATACTGTTACGCAAAAAATGGGCAATGTGAAGGGAGTGCAGGGCCCTGAGGGCTCGAGCTCCCTCAAACACATACTACTACTAACCATGTACATTACACTTTCTGAAAAAGAATGAAAATTCATTGCAAAAAGCTCCATTAATGTATCAGTTAGGGTTGATGTCTCAGTGACAAAAGTTTGCAATTTTGATGTTGGGTTACCACCCATACCACCCTACCCCCACCCTCCAGGCACCAACAGGCATTGGGGTGTGCTTGGGGTTATCAGACCCAACTCTCACCCCATTCTCCTATACTGTAGAGTGTCAGCTTGTTCACACATGGAATGGGTTGAGAGTTGGGCCTGATGCCCCCATGGAATGCCCCAATGCCTGTTGGTGCCTGTAGGGTTGGAGTGGTGGGATTTTGGCAAATCAGTGTTACAAAGGTTCCTTTTCAGGTCTGCAGGACTACTGTACAGCTCCATTGTTATGTGTAAGTGGGAGCACAGGGCACTCCCACAGACGCATATCATTATGCACAAATGGGCAATCTGGTGGGAGCACCGGGCCCGTTTACTGGTTACATTACACTTTTCCAAAAAGTAAGGAATTTCATTGCAGAAAAAATTTTGTTAATGAATCAGTTAGGGTTGATATCACAGCAACAAAAGTTTGGAAATTTGATGTTAGGGTTAACACCCCTACCACCCCACCCCCACCCCATCCTCCACACACCAACAGATGTTGGAGTGTACCAGGGGTCATCAATCCTCTCACCCCATTCTCCTATACTATAGCATGTCAGCTTGCTTACACATGGAATGGGGTGACAGCTGGGCCTGACGACCCTCGTGGCACCCCGCCACATCTGTTAGTGTGGAGGATGGGGTGGGGTAGTAGGAGGCTTAACCCTAACATCAAATTTCCAAACTTTCATTGCTGTGACATCAACCCTAACTGATGCATTAACAAAGTTTTTTAAAATTAAAATATACATATATATTCATTGCAAAAAACTTTGTTAATGCATGTTAGGGCTGAAGCAACAAAAAGTAGGGAAATTAGGTATTAGGGTTGAGACCCTAACACCCCCTTCTAACTCTCATCGCATTCCATGTGTAAGAAAGCTGACATGGTACAGTATAGGTGAATGGGGTGAGAGTTAGGTCCAATGACCCCAAGGCACACCCTGATGCCTGTTGATCTGTGGAGGGTGGGGGTGGGGTAGTAGGGTGGGGGCATTAGGGTCTCAACCATAATGCCTCATTTCCCTACGTTTGCCACTTCAACCCTAACTGAGGCATTAATTAAGTTTTTTGCAATGAATTTCCTTACTTTTTGAGAAAGTGTAATCTTACCCGCATATAGTTTTGGGAATGCATGGCCCTCCGGGCTTCCATGGTATCAGGCTTTTGAAGCTCAGGGTCCTATGGGCCCTGTGCTCCCATCTATCCATAAGTGTACAGACATTGTAATAAACTATCATCTCCCTGTGGAAGCGAAGGGCCTTCTGGGCCCTGCACTCTCAGTATTGCATAATGGATGATCCAGCAGTCCCATTACTGCATAATGGTATCCATATGTGGGAGTGCAGGGCCTGGCCCACTTATTTATAATTGTAGAGATGCAGCACAGGCCTATACACATTCCAAATAACCATTGTGCTGCAAATGGCACAATATTTCAGTAACCATAGCAACCTTGGAAAACATTCCACTGCGGTTGTAATCATGGACTGGTAACCTGCATTCATGCTTAGGTGTACTAAGCTGTATTTAGCAAAAAATACATATCTTGAACCATTTTTGAGATATAAGCACCGAAAGGCACAGTGTTTGCCACAATGTCATCCTATGGGAAATTTCTCAACTTTGTAGTGCCATAACTATGTAACCAATACACCGTTTTACACCAAACCAGCATAATCCACATCTCTGGGACACTCACTTTCTACCCTGCAAATTTTGAACCACAAGTCCTAACTGTTTCTTTGCAGTAAAGTGGCAAAGAAACAGCAGCCTTTAAAAATCCCTGTTCGTGAGCTGTCAAAATCCTTGTTCATGAGCTGAATCCCTGTTTGTGAGATGTCTGAATCCCTGTTCATGAGCCAATCCCTGTTTGTGAGGTAGGGCCATCTGGTTGTCCCCTCATGAATAAGGATTTTGACAGCTCTTGAACAGGAATTGGCTCACTGACAGGGATTTTGACACCTCATGAACCAGGATTTTGACAGCTCATGAACAGGGATTTTTAATGCCATCAGGTCATCATCTCACAAACAGAAATTTTGACAGCTCACGAGCAAGTATTTTTCATGAACAAGGATTTTGACACCTCACGAACAAGGATATTTTTTATAATCCCTGTTTATGAGGTGTCAGAATGTCTGTTTGTGAGCAGAATCCCTGTTCGAAAGGTGTCAAAATCCTTGTTAGTGAGAAATCCCTGTTCGTGAGATAGGGCCATCTGGTCATCGTCTCACGAACAAGGATATTGTCAGCTCAAGAACAAGGATCGGCTCACGAACAGGGATTTTGACACCTCACGAACAAGGACTGGAAGTGAGTTGGGAACAGGGAATTTCAATAAATAAAATGGCCAGTTTTTGAGAAAAGTAAGTGGAGCCAAAGTCATGGGTTTGTGGAGGGCATCCCCCTGAACAACCCATACTTCAATCTCCACAGAAGACATCCGTGGAGCAAGTTAAAACATTTTGTTTTTTGCAAAAAATGAAAAGAGATGGTGGCTCGCGAACAGGGATTTTTTTTTCATATGAACAGGGATTTAATGAATCTGTGTTCATGAGCTGTCAAAATCCCTGTTTATGAGGCCAAACCCTTGTTCGAGGTTGTGCAGCTATCCAAAAGACTGAACTGAGCATGCTCAGAATCTGACAATTCAAAATTGAATAACGTTGGAACAGGTTAATAAATTTTCACCAAACCAATGCTGGATTATTCTGTAGGCAAGCTCTTTCTCCCCTGAGAAATTCAGGTCAAAATTCCAAATGGTGTGGCCGCAGCATGATGAGAAAATATCAGCAAAAATGGGCAAAAAAAGCTAAAACCACAGTTTTTCACTATGTGCTGTGCAACATCTGCACATCTGATCAAAATGAAACTTGCCATGTCAAGAGATCTACCCCACAGAATAGTGCATACCAAAATTTTGTGCAAGTCTGTTAAACAGTTGCAAAGTTATTTAAGTGGAAAATATGGGGTTTAACATTAAACTGCTACTCTAACAATACAGTATATGCCCACACTTACTGTACTTTCCTCTATTTCATATGTCGAGAAACTTCAAAGACAGTTTCTAATATGTTCAAGCTGTGTAAAACATGTAAAAATTATTCTATGCAGAAACCCAAGAGGAATTGATTGTAAGCAAAGTATTCATAAAAAAAAAGAATCATTATAAATGCTCAGCATATTCCATTTCTAAAAAAAAAAATACTCTAAAATTAAAATAACCACCTCAGGATTATCTTGCTTACAGCTTTGTTCACTGTATTTGCAATTCTGTATGTAGATTTAAGATGTTTAACTGTCAGTTCACACTGACCGATCCCACATTGCATACTCAAAAAACGAGTGCATAGTTGCTTTTACTTATTAATCTCACCTCACACACTGTAACCCGTTACAAGTATTTTAAATACGTATGTCATGCGGCTCCAATTTACAAGCACACTCCTTGTAGAAACATTTTATATGGTTATATGGTTACTGCTTGTGCTTACTGTCTCAAAATGTTCCTTTGGAGCATCTGGGTCAGATACAGACACTTTCTCAAAACAAAGCCAACACTATACAAGTAGATATATCTGCAGTAAAAAACTTACAAGATAAGGCTAAATAAAGAGTTACTCAGCCAGGAGTAGTGTCTCTGATCTGGGCTCTAAGTGTCCTGCTTTTTAAGAGCACCAGACACCACTGCAGGCCCAGTACATATATGGTTGTAGCCTGCCTAAGTAGGGCATGTGTATGCACACTCCCTGGGTGACGTGTATGATATTACCCTTCAGGAGCACAGCATTTTGTGCACATCACTCAGTGAGTGTGCATGCACATGTCCAATTTTAGCAGGCTAAAACTACATATATACTGGACCTACAGTGGTGTCCAGTGTTCTTAAGAAGCAGGATGCTTATAGCCTGAACCAGAGGCACCACTCCTGAGGGAGTACTCTACTTAAGCTTATCAAGTAAGTTTTCCACCATAAACCAGTACATTAAAGGTGCACAATGTGCCTGTCACACAGAGACTACCGAAGCACTTTGCCTCACTAGGCCTGCCTCCCTTGATGTAGCCTGGTGAGGCAAAGCACTGGTCTAGTCTCATCGTATTGTTGCTTTTGGTTTGACTATCCATAAGGTTAGACTTCCCTTTCTGGCAGCACCTCTCCAAGTTTCACTGCAGCGCAGCTGCTTGCATTCATAGGATTGCTCTGTTGCACTGCCCTGCCACTTTAAGGTAATCAGATATCATAACTCCAAGGTCTCTTTCCTGATTAGTGACTGTCAATACCTCACCCCATCCAGAGGTGGGCAAGCCAAAGCAGGCACAAGCTTAGTGCTTGGCTTGGCTTAACCTCTATAAGCAATTGAGAGTCACGATTAAGCCAAGCCAGATATGATCAAAGTAAACATTTTTGTCTGTCTGAGCAGTTAGCATAGTGTTTGAAATGTTCAGCTTCTGTATAGAAAATAGCCTGCAGTAGCCTGAGCTTGGCTTGTGTTTTGGCTTGTAGAGTCAAGCCTGACCCCTGGCTCAGCTCTGGTTTGGCTTTACGTGAAAAATTCCTGGCTTGCCCACCTATAACCCCATCCTATACTCAAATTCTAGGATCCTATACCCTAGGTGCACTTTTTGGCATTGAACATGAACCACCAAGTTCTTTACCATTATTCAAGTTTTGCAAGATCCCTACATATTCTTTTCACCCCATCTTGATTGTCTGCCGTATTACAGAGCTTGGTGTCATGTGCCAAAAAGGTACACCTTACCTTCCAGTTGTTCTGCATTGTCACTTTTAATGACATTGAAGAGGACAGGTCCCATTACTGAGCCCAGTTGCTGCTGCTCACTTTCCTATCATTAGAGTGAGTGTCACCAACCACTACCCTCTGTTATCTATCCATTAATTAGTTTCTAAACCAAGTCACCACTTTGGATCCCACCCGTAGGCTGCTCAATTTCATTATTAGCGTCCTGTGTGACACAGTGTCAAAGGCCTTGGTAAAGTCCAGCTAGCCACATCCACTGCTCTCCCTGACCTATTTCTCTTGTCATCTATTCAAATAAGTCAATAAGATTGATCTGGCATGACCTCCACCCTCCACCTCCCACCACCCAGTGAATCCATCCTGCCATTGGTCTTGCAGCCCACTGGATTCAAAATACTCTACTAAGTTTTCCTTTTGCAGTGTTACCATTAGTTTCTCCACTACTGAGGTGTGACTGACCAGACCATAGTTGCTAGCCTCTTCTCTGTTTCCACTCTTATGGAGCGATACCACATCTGCTCTCATCCAGTCCTCTGGAACCACACCTGATTCCACTGAGCTATTGCATGAGACCATCAGTGGGGCATCTAGCACCTCCCTAAGTTCCTTTAGTTCCCTTGGGTGTATTGCATCCAACCCCATAGCCTTGTCCATTTTCAGAGCTGCAAGTCCCTTCAGGACTCTTTCCTCTGAAAATGTACAGTACTAGTGTCCAGTCCACGCCATTTGTTCCTCCTGCTCCCTTATGGCTGTCCCCTCCACTGTGAAAACTGAGCAGAATACCCTGCTCAGGATGCCTTTCTCTTGGTCATCTTCATTGCAGTCTGTATGCATCTGGCTCCTGTCCTGCTGAGGTTACAACCAGCTTCCAACAAGACTTTGACAAGTTTCAGCTCTGGTTTGCTAACCATCAGCTTTTCCTCAATGCCAAGAAGACTGTCTCCATGACCTTTGGCACTAGGTAGAGACTTTCTTGGCTTTCCTCTCTATCCACTTTCCACACCCTTGATGGGACTTTACTTGAGGACACATCCTCCGTCAGGTACTTAGGTGTTTGGTTGGACCAACATCTAAACTTCTCTGGACATATGGACACCGTCCAGAAAAAACTGCATCCCAAGCTTGTTGCCCTGTTCAGAAACCATAACTGCATCCCTCCTATGGCTAGGTGTGAACTTGTTCAGAAGATGATACTGCCCCTTTTCTATTACTGTGACTTAGTCTATGGTGCTGCCACTAAGTCCTCCCTGGCCAAACTGGACACCCTCTTCAGTTCCTTCTGCCACTTTGCCCTGGATGCCCCCCCTCGCACCCACCACTGTGATATTTATTGTGCCCTATCCTTCCCCTCTTTTACAAATAGGCTACTCTCCAACTGTGCTAAATTCACCTCCAAGCAATGGGTGGGTGAGCTCCCTTCCTACCTCACAGCCTCCTTTATAACAGTCCCCCATCGTCCCATTCCCTTAGATCAACCAACTCCCGCACCCTGGTCATCCCCACAGATCCACCCTAATCAGCCAATCCAGTTACTCTCGCTGCCTCCCAAAAATGTGGAATTCCCTTCACCCTCAAACCTGTCACTCATCCGCCACCTACTCCATCAGCTCTGACCTCAATAATTACCTTTCACTAAGCTGATCCTGCCATATCCTTCCCTAATTCCCTCCTCTGAGCCCTGGATAAACCCTACCCCTCTACTGTCACCTTCATTTTACCCTGTGCACCCATATGCCCCAAATTTCATGCTCTCCTCCCCTTCCCCCAAATTGTTCCCCCTTACTCTCTCACAGAACGTAAGGGGACCTCTAATGCTCCTCATGGGTCAATGCATCCTGATGGACTATTGATTAGGCCCCATCCCCTCCAAAGGTATGAATTCTCTACCCCTCAAGGGTTCAATTCTCACTCTCTCCCCTCTCCTATCAGTTCAATTCATCATGTATTGATTGACAGTTTATGTCATTTCAATTTCTTACAATATTCACAATATAAAAAAGATAATCATATAAAATATAAATAGATTAAAAAATCTGAAATTTCCTACTAAAGTGCTTACATGCTTATATTGCACTTTAATCTTTTTTTTTCAATAATATGCAGTCTCTTCCGTTCAATTATTTTGCAAAACGTAACTACCTTCTCCAATATGTCTACTGAACCTGATCTTAGTAAATACGGAGCCATCTGTTTTGGCTCTGTTTCTAATGTAGCCAATATTTCACCCAATATCTTACCTCTATCGTTTTTATAAAGTGAGCATAGTATTAACAAGTGTACTATATCATCTTTCCCATTTGCCATTTATAGTTGCTCCCCCCAGCCAGGCCATAGACTGTTCTTAATCTTCGGCTATTATAATATTCAGATCTATATTTCACAAGTATCTTCCTTCTTCTTGAATCTTTTATAACATTCAGGTACCTTTCCAATCCAAATTTCCTTTTATTAGTTGCAAGCCATTTGCTTATTTTGTAATTTTTGCTTAACCCCATATCTCTTTGCATATATGTATCTCATATTCTTACTTTCATTACACTATATATTTCTTCCTGTGGTTTTATATTTATATCTGCAATACAGTGCAATAAACCCATGGGTTTTATAATTTTTATAATTTTCTCAGCTATTTGCATACATGGGACTATTTCTAACTGTTTTGCATAACTAATTATCTCCTCTATACATTTACCTGGGAGTCTAATTTCCTCTGTCTTGTATGTGTTCAGCCAGTCTTTCACCATTCTTACTTCTATGTTATATTGAATGGGTAACTGATCAATTTCCATCCTCACAAGGGCAGTTGGTGCACCCTTTGAAAGTCCCAAAATATTTTTATAATATGTATTTATCAAAGGTTCCAAAGCCTCTCTTATTTCCCAGCCCCAAATCTCAGCTCCATATAAAACTTGATTCCTTATTTTTGCATTTATTATCTTAAGGGATACCTAAACAACATTTTGACAACAAACTATTCAAACATCTGACCTCAAACAGGACTAAAGGAAAAAGGCTGCTGAATTTGTTAATGCTAAAACTACATTTATATAAGTTAGCTAAATGTGGTTACAAAGCATTTGAAAAATGTAAAATCAGGCATCCAATTTCAAAAAAACTGCCATACTTGCTGCTTAAAATTGCTGCCAAATGTGTTAAGTGATGACATCATCGGAGCCAAAGTCAGAGAGCTATATGGCTCTCTATAGTGCTAACTAGTTCTTTCTTCCCTTTGTATAGAATTGTTTCACCAAAATGGTCAAAACCATGTGCATTATTTAGATAAATATGCATGTTAGGCTATGGTTCAATTTATTTTATTTACTTTAACATGCTGAAATTATGTTTTAATCCAACCGACTTTCTCTTTGGCAAACCACAGTGCAGTGCAAATCTTTAATAACCTGGTGGTCTAGTGGTTATGGCAGATCCAGGATGCTACAAAGTGTGTGTGTGTGTGTGGGGGGGTGCTGGGAGTCTGTGCATACTTGATATGCATTTTTAACATTTTATGAAACCTTTATATTTTCCGCTATTATGCTTTTCTAGTATGTTTTGACTGAAACTACAAATGTAATCCATATTTTTGAATGTAAACATTTGCATGGTCAATAAATCAGACTTCTTCAACAAAGTGAAATGCAGCAGCAGCAAGTGAGTATTTTACAATGGGGGGTTACAGCCGCACCCTTCACCACCCCATAGATCCACCACTTGTTTGTAGTCCAATGCCAGAGTTCATACTTTCTTGGAAATCATAAATATGTTTATCTTGTCTTCTCTTCTTTATCCATGGGAAATAATAAGAAGAAGAATCATTATTCATATAGTATTTTTGTACACTTTGCATCCCAACGTGCTTTACAAGCAGTGCTAGACTGGTAGTGAAGTGATTGAATGTATAGAGGCAGCCAATTCACATATTAATGCCCACACACAGCTTTGGACAATTGCATGAACTGGTTTTATGGGAAGGGGAATGTTGGCCAGGACAATAGGGTCAGGTAGTGACCATGATGCTGGCAGCCCCACAACTTATTTCTCAAAGTGATCTGCTCATATTTCTCCCCTTCTGTCTTCCCCCTTACCTGAATATAGCAGTACGTTGCAGGAATGACCTTCTCATTTCCCCTCTGGTATTCATTCCCACTACTGCTCCCCACACCAAAAACTGGTGAGCTCATCACCTTTGTGCATCATGAATGTAGGTAGTACAGTCCCCAGGTTTTTTGACATGTAAAAAATAAACAAATCTTTCCAGTAAGTCAGGCTGATAGCAGCAGGGAACAAGGGGAATTATAGGATTTCCTATTCTTAAAAGACCTAGGCTACCTTTGATTAGGCACTATTAAATGATGGGCGTGCACATCATTATGCATGCCATTTAATAGTGCCTAACCATAGGTGGATTAGATCTTATATAAGTACGAATGCCTGTGCTTCCCCTTGTGCCCTGCTGCTATCAGCCTGGCTTACCAGAAGATCATGTTTATTATTAATACCAAAAAATGACACGGGCAATTGTACTAACCGCATTCATGATGCAGAAGGGTAGTGAGCTCACCAGTTTTTGGTGTGGGGAGTAGAAAAAAAGAATGAATGCCAGAGAGGGACTGAAGAGGCCATTCCAGCAGGGTACAGCTATATTCAGGTTAGGGGAAGACAGGAAGGGGAATGCTTGGCAGATCATTATGAGATATGAAATGTAGGGCTGACAGCACCATGATCACTACCTGACTGTGAATGGGAGCAGCCAGTGGCAGGGCTGCACATAAAGTGTTGCTTGAATTCAGTGTAGGGAGATTACCCTCTGGTTGGAGGGGGGGGGTGTTGACATTTGTTAGGACAGTATTGAGGGAGCTGTGTATAGATCATTCAAGATTTAGAAGGATGGTGGCCAACCAGTTAGAATTGTGGAGTAGGGCTCTAAAAAGTACTGGAGAAGATTTGCAGAGAACTGTCCTGCGGGGTTCTGCAGATCACAGGTAAAGGAGTAGACTGACACAGGAAGTCTGGTGGATTCACTCACGGCATTAGTATGCCTCCCCTGCTAATAATATTGTAATATATGGATTTCCAAAATAATAGTATCGAAAACGATCCAAAAAAATCCTTATAATACATCTCACAGAACTCTGCAGACCCAATAATACCACACTTCACTCTCAATAATACTATTGTTCCAACGAACGATAGTATTATCACTGCAGCAGCACAGTGCAAGCGCACCCTTCAACCTCGCGCCCACCACGAGCCACCTTAATCACCACACAGCTCTAATAGTTTGAAAAACTGATTAGTGGGAAAGTAATGCTTGCTACTGTTTTACGATACTCTGGCAGTAAAAATCACAAATATGGCACTATCAAAGCCACAAACGATAACAGAAACAAGGATCCACTTTCCTGATGCAGCTTTCAAGCCACCGCCACAAACTTTTACGATCTTTGCCGAATCTTCAATCAACTTCCTGATGCAGCTTTCAAGCCATCGCAGTTAGAACTCGCCAACCTCCTTCATCCATATATTACAAAAAAATAACAAATGGGTTAGTGTGTATTACTTGGCTGAAATTTCATCTCAAGTTTCTGGGGACATAGAAACCTCTCGCGCTTCGCTCTCGAGGTTATCTGTGTCTCCCAGAAACTCTCAATGAAATTACAGCCTTGAAATACACACTAACCCATCTATTATTCTATTTGTTATCCATAGTAAGAACAGCAGTTTTTCTGGTGAGTCCTGAGGCTTATTGCTTGGCCCTCCATGAAAACCCAATTGTTGGTTAAGAGGCAGGACAAAAACACAACAGGGGAACTGTACATACTGCCTTCACTGTGCAGAAGGGTGGTGATCCACTCAATGTTTACTGTGGGAGCAGAAGTCAAACATTGAAAAAGTGGACCTAAGTGTGATTTGGGAGGTATTTTTTAACAGTGCCAGCTGATGATCCGCATCGGTGTAGGTATGCACAACTCTCTGAGGTATACGCTTATAGTCTGAGGTGAGATAATTCTCTTCATGAGACAGCAAGCTCATCTGTAGCCCCAGGCAATACTAAGAACACAGTATGGATGGAGGGGTGTTCAACAGAAGTCAGGCTAGGTGCAGGGTGTTCACTTTACAAAAAGAATACAAGAGAAGCTTGTTTTGTGGATTAACAAGAATGCATGAGCTTTGGAATTGGACCAGACCAGTACTTCGCTGTGTGACACTGAGCAAGTCACTTAACTTCCTTGTGCTGCTAGGCCACATCTGTAAACAAGGTTTCAGCATAGTGTGTCTCTCCTGGTTAACAAAAAAAAATCAGGGCATCACATAACCACTAGATCATCAGGTATTTGAAATGTTGTACTGTTCTGCAGTTTGCCAAAGAGAAAGTCAGCTAGATTGCAAAACATTTTCAACAAGTTAAAGTAAATAAAATGAGCAAAATCATAGCCTAACAAGTGTACTGATCAAAATACTCCACATGTTAACACATGGTGTTGATCATTCTGGTAAAACAATTCAAAACAAAGAGGGAAAGAATAACTAGTTAGCCTATAGGAATCTATATTGGTCTCTGGCTCTGGCTCCGATGATGTCATCATGACTCATCACTTAACAAAGTTGGCACACACCTTAGGAAGAAGGCAAGGCTGTTTTTTGTAAGTGAAAGGCTGATGTTTACATTTTTCAAAAGCTATGAAACTGCATTTATGTTTTTTATATAAATGTAGTTTTAGCATAAATGTAAACAGTAGCCTTTACTTTACCTCACCATGAGGCCAGATTTTGGAGTTTGCAGTTTAAAAAAACGGCTTGTTTAGGTATCCTTTAATACATCCTTTTATTGATCTTCCCCCATTTTGTTTACAAAACCCCTTACTGCTGCTGAGAGCTTTCTAAACTATGTCTCTACTTCTTTCTCCTGTTTACCCTATTTTAATCTACTATTAAACTGTATTCCTAGGTAGCAATAATTTGTTACTGTCTCAATTAGTTTGTTATCAATTTTTATTTTATATTCTCCTAGCATTTGTTTCCCAATGTTGCCACAGGGCATATGTTTTGCCGTATCATAGTTTATTTCTAGATCCATGTTTTCCATTTCTTTTTGTAAAAAATAGAAATTCCTTTTTATACCCAGAAAGCTAGTTGATATAAGCACAATGTTGTCTGCACATACAAGGTACGGACTGCTCCTTGATCCCATCCTTGGCATATGCAAATCTGGATTATAAAGTTTCTTAAGTATCTGATTTATAAATAAGTTGAAAAATATTGGTGATAATACACACCCTTGTTTCACACCTCTGTTTGTACCAAATTTATTACTTTTATTACCATCATTACTATATCTTACACTTGTCACGTTATTCTTATTTAATGTCATTATGATGTTAATCAATGCTTCCTCTAATCTGTAGGATTTTAATACTTTCCATAATGTATTCCTGTTTACCTTGTCAAAGGCCGACTTAAGAGCAACAAATATACTGAATATTTTCTGCTTTTTATGTTTGCTTGCACACATGTGCAAGAAACATAGTGCCATCATTCGAGTTTTGGGAGGTGTGGCACCCTGTCTTCCAATTCAGTCAGTGTGTTTGCAGGCACAGCCACAGTTCGCCAATGAATGCTGCAGCTGTCTATGACAGCAGTTGAAAATGCAGTGCTGTACAGTTCAAAGGGAGTACTATGTTTCAGTGAGCAGCTATAAGATGTCGTGTGCTCATGCGCTCCTCCCACACACACACACACACACACATATTGCGTGCTCATGCTTCCTCCATGCACATACTGTATGAAGAAGAAGAAGAATCACATTTATATAGTGTTTTTCATACACAGTATCCCAAAGTGCTTTACAAGCAATGCTAGACTGGTAGTGAAGTGACTGAATGTGTAGTGGTGGCCATATTGCACATCATCACCCACACACAGCCTGGATAATTGCATGAACCAGTTTTATGGGAAGAGGAATGTTGGCCAGGACACCGGGAGTGTTCCCTGCTCTTTGCGAAGAGTGCCCTGGGTTCTTTTACTTCCACCTGGACACCCACCAGGACAACACCAGGATGGGCAGAAGGGACCTCAGTTTAACATCTCATCCGAAGGATGGCACACCCCAGCAGTACAGCACCCCCCAATACTGCACTCGGATGCCAGCGATTTTTAGGTGCAAGTCCAATCCCAGTGTGGGACGAGAACACACGACCTTCTGGTCCAGAGGCGGATGTGCTACCAACTGAGTCACGCTGGTGCCCAATCCCCTGTTGGCTCTGCTGTGCTCCCCCCCAACAGAGTTCCAGGTGCCATGCTGAGAGCTCACCCCAGTGAGGCAACAGTCTGTATGGCTGATGGGAGTGCCCAATCCCCTGTCTGCTCCACTGTTCCCCACCAAGAGATACCGGGTGCCACGCTGGGAGCCCACCCCAGCATGGCAACAGTCTGTATGGCCGATGGGGTGCCCAATCCACCATTGGCTCCACTGTCCCCCCAAACAGCCTTCCAGCTGCCACACTGGAAGACCACCCTAGCATGACACAAGTCCCGCGTCATCTAAGGGGGAAAAAAACTGAAAGAAAAAACCTTCCCTCGCTAACTGTCCTGACCCCCCTCCCCCCAACCATGCCCACCCTCTGCACACCCTGCCTCCCCACACCCCATACTTACCTCTGAAGTGTGCTGCGACGATCTACGCTGGACCGGGAACACATCTGCACTCTTCAAAGCTGACCGCGAACTGAAGAAATGCCAGTAAGCTGTATAATGGAATAAATAGGGTTTTTTTTCAACTTTGATGCATATCTCAGGCATTTTGGGGAATTTGTTCACCACATTTTCAACATGGGGTTTTTGGGACCCCAGCTCATAAATTCTGTCACTGTCATTTTGTTATTCAGTCCCGAAAGGTGATTTCACAGTCACTGTGCTGAACCACCTTTCAGGACCGATTAATAAAACAACAGTGTCACAGTTCATGAGGTGGGCCCCCAAAAACCCTATGTTGAAAATTTGGTGAAAAAATTCCAAAAAATTACTGTTTTATGAGCGTGCGTTGTGCTGTTCCTACCCACGCTTCTAAGTTTGCGAATTTTCATTATTTTCACTCCAGAGTTTCAACATTGCCATTTTACCACACCTCCTGATGAGCAGTACAGCTTTCATTTTTCACATCTCACCCAAAACATGTTTCCACCCATGTAGCGCACAATGGTGCAGTCGGTGTGCAAAATCAATGTTCGGCACAGATTAAGAAAATCACAGTGACACTGTTCATGAGCAGAAGTGTTAAAATGGCTATGTTAAAAATTTGGTGAAAAAGTCCATCAAATGACTGTGTTACAAGCGACCATTGCGCAGTTTCTACACACCCTCGTAAGTTCATGGATTTCTAATATTTTCAGTCCTGATTTTCACCACTGGCATTTTTCCACACTTCCTTATGAACAGTACAGCTGTCATTTTTCACACCATGGCCGAAATGTGTTTTCACACTTCCAGCGCAGAAATGCGTGGTCGCTGTGGGAAATCACTGTTTGGGACAGATTAAGAAAATCACAGTGACATTGTTCATGAGCAGATGTTCCAAAATCCCTGTGTTGACAATCTGCTGTAAAAAATCTCCAAACTAATTGCATTACGGGTATGCGTTGCGCATTTTCTATGCTCGCTCGTGACTTCATCTATTTTTTTTATATTTTCACTGCAGATTTTCAACATTGCCATTTTTTGCACCTCCCCATGAACAGTACAGCTGTCATTTTTCACATCCTGTTTGAAATGTGTTTTCGCACCTGTGGTGCCAAATGGCGTAGTCACTGTGTGAAATCAGGTTTCGGCTAACAAACTGATATTGCCACTGTTCATAAGGTGGGGGACACAAAAAACCCAAGTTGAAATATTTGAAGTGAAAATGCCAATGAATGCCTGAGGCGTTAGGGTTTCCGACCATAAAGCCCCACCCTGTAGAGATTGACAGGCACCAGGGGTGTGACTTGGGATTCTTGCCTGTAGTGCTCATACCATTCCACACCCTGAAGCCAGTGAGAGGCATCGAGGTGTGCCTTGGACTCTTCAGCCCCAAAGTTCACCCCATTCTCCTGTAGAGGACCCATCTCACCATATTTGCTGATGGAATGGGGAAAGCATAAGGGCCAAAGACCCCAAGGCATACCGTGACACTTTTTAGTGTCTGCAGGGTAGGGTGTGGTGAAATGGCATGGCCGTTATGCCTGATGACCCAAAGGCACACCCCAATGCCTGTCAGTCTCAGCAGAGTGGTGGCTGGGTTGGCTTCGGTTCAATACTTCACTGCCATTCCTATTATGCAGCTCTCTAACTCCTACAATACCAGTGCCAATGCCAGCAAGCAAACATTCGGCATTGACAAATGCTTGTTAATCTTGTTGCATTTATGTAATATATGTGCTAGCATGAAACACTGATCTATTGTAGAGTGTGCTGCCATGAAGCCAGCCTGCGCTTCATCAATAATTGTGTTTTCTTTAACCCATTTCATAATCCTGTTATTTATAATCCTTGTAAAGATCTTTTGTGTATTATCTAACAAGTGTATTGGCCTGTAACAACTGGGATTACTTTTGTCTCCTTTTTTATATAATGGTATTATTATATTTTCTGCCCTTATTTGGGAATTTTTGCTGTTTTTACTATGTATTTATATGTTTTTTAATAAATACTCTAACCACATTTCTATTTCTTTTTTAAATATATCCATTGGTACCCCATCAGGACCTGGGGCTTTCCTGTTTGGAAATGCTTTTATTGCTTCTTCTATTTCCTCTCTAGGTATTGTATCTGTTATTGCCTCCCAATTACTTCTATCAGCATAATCTTCTGTGTCATTTTCCCATAACAAGTCTTTATAATATTGTACCCATGTCTTTGGCTCAATATAGTTCTCTACTTCTTCTGTATAATTGTGTATGCTTTTCGACACCATTCTCCAGAATTTGATGTTATCTGTTTCTATTATAGTTTGTTCAAATTCTCTCCAAATTTTATCTCTGTACTTCATTCTCTTATCTTTAATTATAATATTATATTATTTTCTTTGGTTATTAAGCATCTTTTTATTGTTCTTATTAGGGTTCTGCTTTGTTACACTTGAATATTTATTTAGTTTTCCTTTTGCAGTTTGACATTCATTGTCAAACCAGCAGGATCCTTTTCTTATTTTGCATATTTTTTCTTTGTTTATTATATTAACTAACCTGGTTAATATATTTTCTATTTTTATAAAATGGGTATCTTCTACTGCACTCTCTGTACTTTCCCAAATGCCTATTATAATCTAAAACATTTCTTCTATTAATTGTATCCCATTGTATACAGTTTCTTTTTCTACTTATCTTATGTCACTTTATGTATTGTTTCTTCTTTGATATTTTTTAATTTATCTATCTTAATTCTCAAACCTACTGGTGCATGGGCACTCTCTGCTTTTGTTCCTATTTTAATGTTTTTGCAGTCCAGAATTATGTTATATGAGACCTGTACCAGGTCCATTATTGATGTTCCATTATGACTTACAGTATATAAGTATAGTTTACCTTGAAGTCATCTGTTAATCTTCCATTTGGCAGAAGAAAATTCCAATCAGTCATCATTTTATACAGATTATTTCCTCTCTCATTAGATTTATTATCCATAGATTTCTTATGGTATTTCATATTTCTGGTATCCTTTATCACTTCAGCAATTTGTTCCAGGGGATCAAGATGTTACCCTACCCTTGCATTAAAATCTCCTATTAATATTATTTTGCTTTGAGGGTTTGTTTCCTTCTCTTCCTCTATAAATTGTCTAATACCCTTCAGTAGATTTTCTTCTTTTTGTTTCCTAGATTTTTGTGGGAGGTATATATTTAAAAGTACAATCGCATTATTCCCTTCCCATATTCTTCTTCCTAGTACATTCTCATCTTCTATTTTTATCTCTTGCATTTTTACTTCTTTCTTATTTCTACTTAAAGTTATTATTCCTCCTAAATTTCTTCCAAAATTTTTTGTTTTACTTGCTGCCTTATGATATGACGTATATCCATTAACACTTATGTTTTCTTTTAACCATGTTTCTTGAAAACATATCAAATCAAAGTTATTTATATATTCCATACATTCTAAGTCACATAATTTATTTCCCAAGCCTGAAATATTCCATGATATTGTATTATTTTCCTTATTATTCTTACTACCTATTCCGTGAATCTCCTTTCCCTTCCTTTCAAAAACCATACTTTTATGTTTTTTCCCTGATTTTGATCATATCACTCTTTTAATCCCTATCTACTGACCTTCCCCAACCCCCAACAGGGTACCCCACATCCTGAAGGGTCCTCTCTTGGGTTAAGTCCTTTCCCCTTCCTAGCATTTAAGTCACACCTACTCCTTCTCTTTCACCTCCCTCTTTAATCCCTACAGCCTTATCACCCTTTCTGTCTAGCCCCATATCCCCCTTGCAGGGTTCCCCACATCCTGAAGGGGTCTCTCTGGGACACTGCCTATCCCCTTCTCTCTGGTTCCCCAGTCCCCTTGCAAGGTTCCTTGCATCCTGAAGGGGTCTCCAGGGACACAACTCTTAACCCTCCAACATCTCACCCTTTCCTCTCCTTTTCCCCCTTCTCTTTCACATAAGCACTTGTTTACTTATTAACATGGCACATATTATTGTCCACTCTTTCTACATATTATGTGCAACACTGTTTTAACACTGTTTATAACACCTGCCTTACAACTGTATGTTAATGTTGATCTTGTAACTTGAATGTAATTTGAACTTGACTCTTCCCTTCCCCCACCTCACTCCTCCCTCTCCTTTCCTCCCTTTTCATTCATGTAAGCACTTGTTTACTTATTTACCTGGCACTTATTATTGTCCATTCTTCTACCTATTATTTAAAACACTGTTGTAACATTGCATGTAACTCCTGCCTTACAACTGTATGATAATGTTGATCTTGTAACTTGAATGTTTGATGTCTTACTAATATTGTACCCCTTCCCCCCAGGTCACTTGTCACTCAGTGTGTCTTCCTGATGAAACATTTCAATAAATAACATAAAAAAGTCTCCCCCTGCCATCCTCCTTATTCTCACTACCCCTCCCCTTACTTTCCTCTTCTCACTTACTGTATATACCTGAAGAAAGTCTTATCCTAATTATTTGCCCATTTGGCTATCCTTTCCTCTGTCTGTATATTTGCTTATCTCACTGCCTTACCTGCTTCCCTCTGTTTTACTTGGTATGCCTCTCTGTCTTCCTCCCTCTGTGGTTTCTTATACCTCCTGAATGCCACCCTTTTTTCCTTCACCACCATGGTCACTTTCCTAGAGTACCATAATGGTCTCTTTTTTCCTTCTGCTTTTACTCACTTCCTTCATGCAGAAGCTAGTTGCCTTACTTATGCCCTCCTGTATTTTTCCTCACTGTTTCTCCACCCCTTCCTGGTGATCCTCCCTACTAGGCAGTTACTGAGGCAGTCTCACATTTCTTTAAAATCCTCCCGCTTAAAGTCCAGGACCCTTGTCCTCATGTGGTTTGCCTCTGCTCCTGTCTTAATATTAAGCAACACTGCACAGCAATCACTGATACCTAGGATACTGCCCAGTGTGACACCTATAATGCCATCCCTGTTTTCAGGTAGGGGAATGGTGATGTGCTGTAGGGGGTTTGGGGCAGCAGTGTTCCTGGTAACATTGTGGGAGGCAGGGGGATGCTGAATATATAGGAGACTAGTTTTCTTAATGGCTGAGGTGCAGCTACTAAGGGAGGAGTTAGGAATACTGGCAGAAAGGCATAGAACTGGGTTGGGTCAGTGGTAGGATCAAGGAGTAGAGGGAGTGCAGGAGGGTCAGGGGTCCAGTTGCACTGGGACCCACTGCCTCAGAGGTGAGGAAGCAAAGGTAGGTGGTATGGAGGATGTGGGGAGGATAGGATGGGTTCCACATGGCAAAGGAGTGGCTGGTGCACCAAAGTGGTACTAGTAAGAAATCGCTTCCAACCACTGAGTATTGCTGGGGAGAGGGGTGATCTAGGTGTGACAAAGGTGGCACAGGGGCCGTTAGACTGTAATAGGATTTGGCAGAGGCTACAGTGGGGAAAGAAGTGAACAGGAAGCAAGGCAAGGACAACAGGAAGAGAGGAGGGTACTATTGGGGGAGTAGAGAGGAGGAGGAGGTGGTGGAAGAGAGAAAGTGGGTACAGGGCTCAATGATTGCTAAAGGGGAAGGGGATGATAGGCAAACATCAGTTGAGGTGAAGGAGGGAGGGAGAACATAGTAGTAGAAGTGGGGGGGCAGTAGGTGAAATGGTAAAGGTAGTTCCAGAAGCAGGAGGGGTAGAAGGGAAGTGTAGAGGTAGAGCCATAGCGATAAGGGATTCAGTAGTGAAGGGGATTAAATGGGCTGGAGGGGAGACAGCAAGGTAAGAGAGTGATATATCTCCCCAGAATGACAGTACAGCACATAGGACCAATGGTAGGCTCACTCACACAAGGGATAGGGGGAACCTATGTGTGGTCATTCACTATCTAGCTGGATCTGAGGAGGGACAGTTCAGAAGAGGTTTAGAGTGGTAGAGCAGGTCTGTAGGGGGAAGGCTAGGCTGGTAGCCTTCCAGAAAATGCTGGTAGTGCCTAGAGACAGCACAGCTAGGAAACAAAGGATATAGAAGTTCAATTGCTGATTAAGGGACTAGAGAAGGGAGGAGAGATTTGGATATCTAGAGAACTGAGGTGGACCTGGAATTGCAAAACCCTGTACACACCTGATACATTGGTAACATTGGTAATATAGAGCTCTATAAAGATGAAAGTCCATTGGGCTCGCTTATCGGTAGAATTTAGTATCCCTTTATATTACTGCCCATTAAATAAGTATCCAGAGACTGTCTGAAGGACGTCTTTGTTTTACTAGCCACAACCTCGATTGGTAGGTCATTTGAAACTCCTGCCACCCTATTTGAAAACCAAAACCTACGAGACTGCTTGTTACATCTATCCACCTTAAGCTGTAAGGGGTGGGCATGGGTGTTATATGACAGTACCCTGAGGTGCAAGTCCAATTGCTCCCGAAGTTGATTGTCGGACAATGTCCTATAGATTAAACGCATATCCCCTCTCAGCCTATGGTATTCAAGGGAATACAAATCCAGATTCTTCAATCTATCCCCATAATCCATATCCTTAACTTCATTAATTTTTTTGGTTGGTCTTCTCTGTACCCTCTCTAGGGCATTTATATCTCCCTTGTAACCTGGAGCCAAGAACTGCACACAGTATTCTGTATGAGGCCTCAAAAGAGAGAGGTATACAAAGGGAGCAATACCTCTCTTTTTCTGCTCTTTATGTACCTATGTATGCATCCCAGGATTCCATTTGTCCTCTTAACCACCAGATTACAGTGGGAGTGGAACTTAAGGTCACTGCTGACCCTAATACCCAAATCGGATTCTTCATGTACTACTTTGAGGATACTAACACCCAAACTATAATTCACTTCGAGATTTTTTTTACCGACGTGCATGAATGTACACTTGTCCATATTGAAAGTTGCCCTATTTTCCCTGGCCCTTGTCTCCAGTCCTCCAAGAGCTAGTTGTAAGTTTAATGCATCTATTTTGCTATTAACTGGAAGGCCTATACACGTATCATCTGCAAATTTGGACAACCAGATATCTGATGTTATTTGCATGGTAGGCATGTAGAGATTAAACAGACATGGTCCCAAAACAGATCCCTGTGGGGCCCCACTAGTAACTGTTGCCCAGTCAGACGTCTCTCCCAAGACACATACTCTTTGTTTCCTTGCAAACAACCAATCCCCTATCCAATTTATTATTTTAGAATGTATCCCTACATTAGTAATAGTTTTAATCAATTGTTCATGAGGGACCTTATCAAATGCTTTTGTAAGGTCTAAGAATATAATGTCCACTGAATTGCCCTCGTCAAGTGATTTACTAACTTTACTATAAAACTCAAGTAAATTTGTTTGACATGAGTGTCCCTTAGTAAATCCTTGATGAGATTCATCTTTTTTCTCCTCAAGCTCTACATAGTCCATAATGTGGTTCTTGATAATGCCTTCTAGTAATTTTCCTAGTGCAGAAGTCAGGCTAATTGGCCTATAATTACCCACTGCATGCTTTGGTCCCTTTTTATGGATAGGAACCACCGTTGCCTGTCTCCATGCATGCACAGTCTGCCCTGTCTCCAGTGACTGTTGAAATATTAATGTAACAGGCCCTGCCAAGTTATCTGCCAATTCCTTCAATAATGTTGGATGAAAACCACCAGGTCCACTAACTTTGTTATGATTCAGACTTCTTAGCCTATTTCTTACATCCTCTAACTCTATTTTAACATCAGACGTTTCCGGTACAGTGCAATCAACTACTCTAGATTTTTTGCCTTTATTGAACACCGAGGAAAAATATGCATTGAATATGTCAGCCATTTCCTTGTTCTCAGTTATAATCTTATCATTATTATCTTGGGGGTGAGGATATAGCATGCACCAAGCAGGAAAGGGATCTTGGGGTTGTCATCTCTGATGACCTCAAGGTAGGGAAACAGTGTGACAAGGCAGCAGGTAAAGCAAATAGGATGCTGGGATGTATAGGTAGGGGCATCACCAGCAGGAAAAGGAGGTCATAATTCGCTATACAAGACACTAGTGAGGCCCCACCTGGAGTACAGTGTACAGTTCTGGAGTCCATACCTACGTAAGGACATAGACAGGGTAGAGAAGGTTCAGAGGAGGGCAACAAAGATGGTGCATGGATTGCATCACAAGTCCTATGAAGACAGGTTGAAGGAACTGAACATGTACTCCCTGGAGGAGAGGAGGGAGGGAGAGAGGGGATATGATAGAGACATACAAGTATCTTACAGCGAAGAACAGGGTGCAGGAAAACACTATTTTTAAGCGAAAAAGATGTTCCAGGACTAGAGGGCATGGGATGAAGTTGGAGGGAGGACGATTCAGAGGAAACATGAGAAAGAATTTCTTCAGAGAACAGGTGGTGGACAAGTGGAACACCCTGCCAGAGGAAGTGGTGGGGGCTGAAACAATCACGGGATTTAAGAATGCATGGGACAGACATAAAGGAATTCTAGAGGTCAGGGGTAAGGGGCAACAGACTTCTAGGAAAACAAACTGAACTTACAAGCTCAAATGGGCAGACTGGGTGGGCCATAGGCCCTTATCTGCCGACACTGTGTATGTATCTATGTATCTATGTATCTTTTAATGGTCCTATTTTTTTGCCCTGACCTCTTTTATTATTAACATATGTGTAAAAACTTTTATAATTATCCCTTACTTTTGTTGCCAGTTTTTCCTCATAGCTCCTTTTTGCCTTCACAATGGCAGTTTTTACCCTTTTTAGCTGCTGTTTGTAGATAATCCATGAGCTGGCTTCTCCACTACACTTTGCCCTGGAGTATGCCTTGTTCTTATTATTTATCAACTTTTTTACTGTTGGTGTCATCCAAGGGGGCAGGGATCTCCTAGAGTTATGATATTTTTTTCAAAATGGGACATGCTTTTGGATCAACTTATTTATTTTATTAATGAATTTGTCCCACATTTCTTGTAATGTTAGGTTGACTAGCTCTTGCTGCCAATTCCAGATATCAAGTTTATATTTAAATGTACAATAATTGGCCCGGTTAAAGTCATACAATACTATTCTCCCACTGGTAATATGATAACCCCTATCAAGTTGAAAGCTGAACATAGATGATCGCTATTTCCCAACGGAGCCTCAACCTTATAATCTTGGATATTATCAACCATATTAGTTAACACTAAATCCAAAATATGATTACCCCTTGTGTTATCGTTTACAGGTTGATCCATTCCAGCAACTAGGAGTTCTTCCAGAAACTGGTTTCAACACATGAATTAGCCTGTAATAAGTCCCATTTTATACCTGGGAGGTTAAAGTCACCTAGTATTATGGCATTATCCTCTTGGGCTATACATTTAATAAAATCTAATAAATGGCTGTCTTGTTCCGGTAACCTAGCTGGTGGTCTATATACCACTGCTATATTAATCTTGGGTGCTCTTGGTGGGATAATCTTAATCCATATGATTTCCTCCTGAGCACGTGCTGTAGTGCCCATAATCTCAGATGTAATGCCATTTTGAACATGTAATGCCACTCCACCACCTCTTGTGTGGAGCCTATCCTTATTGTATAGAGTATACCCTGGGATTTTCCTGTCCCAGGTATCCTCAACCTTTCACCAAGTTTCTGTAATGGCACATACTTTAATATTATCATTGTATAATTTTAGCTTTAATTCATCCATTTTATTTGTAAAACTTCTAGCATTTAGGACAAGGCAATTCCACAAGGGTTTTTGTTTATGGGTAATCTTTGAATTCACTACCCCCTGTCCCCCAACCCCAGTACTTAGTTTAAATATTGTTCAATATTCTGTTTTAATTTGGATGATAGGATAGTTTTCCCCTGTCTATTTAGGTGTATACCATCATGTGAAAAGCTGTGGGATGCCTGAAAATCCTCTCAGTGATCCAAAAATAAGAACCCCTCTCTATGGCACCATCTTTTTAACCAACCATTTTGACATCTAATGCTCTCAGTCTGATTCCGTCCTGCCCGGGGAACTGGTAGTATTCCAGAGACAATCAACTCACATCCTCTGTTTTTAATTCCTCCCCCACACTCTCAAAATCCCTCTGTATCTCAGTGAGATTTCTCTTTCCTGCATCATTTACTCCCACATGTAAGACTGTTAATGGGGTCTGTGTATTCTCCAGTAACCCAGGTAGTAAGTTGCATATATCCCTGATACCCGCCCCTGGCAAGACTGACAGTGTTCTAAATTCCTTTCTGTTTTTACAAATAACTTGGTCAGAGTATTTTAAGATGGAGTCTTCTATTACAAGAACATCCCTTGGTGCTTTAATACTATGATAGGTTGCATGAAAGCAGGATGGGAACCAGACTGCTAGGGGAATAGTTTGGGGAATAAACAAGAGCTTACATTTAAACCAAATGGAGGTGCCAGCAAGGGTTGCAGTACCCAGGGTTTCCCAAAAGAGAGGCAGACAGATCTTCCTCCAGGAAGAGAGCACAAGGAAGTCATAAAGGGGAGAGCATGGGAGAATGGAAGGAGGCTTGGAGAGGGGGGTTCTGGAGAAGGGGGCTATGAACCCCCCTCAGTTAAACAGCATGGGGGGATCAATGAAGGGGGAGAGTGGTGGGAATATGAGGGAGCTAAGGGTATGAAATTGAGGAAGAAGAGCAAGAGAAGAAGAGGGAAGGGGCAGGCTGACAAGCAAAGGGGGTGGGAGGCACTTGGTCAAAAAAAGGAGTAAAAAGCAGGAGTGATGGAGGCTAGTGTCCCTTAATGTTAGAAGTCTCAGAACAAATGGATGACCTGCAGACCATGATGACACAGGGAAAGGTGAATCTGATGGTGGCTACAGAGATTTGGGCTACCCTGAATCATGACTGAACTCTCTCCATTCCATGGTCTTTTTAGAAAGGACAGGAGAAAGGGAATGGGGGATGGGTGGAACTAAACATCAGGGAGGCATTACTGCCAGTCTTCCACAAGGGAAAAAATAGAGAATGGGAAAATAGAGGTGCTCTGGGTACAAATCCAAATGGCAGCAGGAAGGAAGTTAACATTGCGAGTATTTTATAGGCCACCAAATCAGGATAAGCACAAGGATAGTGAGTTGAGAACAAAGATCAGGATGGCAGTTGAAAGGGGAGAAGGGGTGGTGATGGAATATTTCAGTTTTCCTAAGGTGGATTGGAGTGTCCTGACTACCACCTGTGCTGGGAGCCAGCTGATACTGGGTGCAGTCTAGGACGGGTTCCTGGTTTAGGGGGTGACTGAGTTGACACAGGCCCTGGTATTGAGAAATGGAGAACACATCCAGAACATAGCAGCGGAGGAGCCCTTGAGGATTAGTGACCACTAGATGGTGTGATTTCCAGTTGACATGGGGAAAGAAACACCAAGCAAAAAGAAAAAAGTGCTAGATTTCAGGAAGGCCAACTTTGGTAGGATGGGAGAGACTGTGAGGGAATACCTACCTAGCCTTGAGGAAGAGAAGAGTGTGGAACAAAGAGGGGTAGTGATCGGGGCAGGAATCATGGCAGCCCCCCACACACATGCTTAAATCAGAAGAGAAAGAATTCCAAGGCCAGGAAACCAAGTTGGTTCACTAGGGAGGTGAGCCAGGCAGTGAAGGATAAGAGGAATGCATATAGGAAATACTATACAGGAAGTTCAGGAAGAATGAGGATGAGGGAGTCTGCTTGGAGAAAGCTAGGGAGGCCAGTAGGATTGTTTGTCATCCCAAGGCTGGCAAGGAGTTGAAAACTGCAGACAGGATTAAGAAGGGAGAGATTCTGGTATATCAGTGAAAATGAGACATGAAGGTAGGCATAGTGGAGCTAAAAAGGAGGAGGAGTGGGTGGCAGGCAGTAAAGAGAAAGCAGAAATGTTGAATGAATACTTCTGCTATGTCTTTATTAAAGAAAAAGATGGGGGGGGGGCATGGCCAGCTGCCAAGTAGTATGCAACAGGTTTTTGCAGCTTAGCAAGCAGAAGTTTTAAACTGCAGTAAACTTGGGTTGATATACTCCAATCCAATTTAGAAATACTAGATTCAGTGAGAGCTCATTCTACTGATCCTTTACATATTAAAAAAACTGGATTCAGTAGGTATGGGACATCCAAAAACAGCAACTGGAGGCAATGGCACCAAACAGAAAGAGACCTGGCCAGGCCAGAGCAAAGATGGAGACTCCTCATCCACCAATATGAACCAATCAACCAACAGCGCATTACTAAAAGCTATCCAGGCTCTGGACAAGAAAATGGATGTCTTTACCACTAAAATGTTGGTGGTAGAGACAAAGCTGCAGTCAGTGAAAGATGAAGCTAAAGGGGCCTCCAGGTCAGTGGATAAGGCTATGGCGGTGATGGTGGGTCTTGCCAAGGAAACCACAATGCTGCGATGATGGCTGGAAAATCTGGAGAATGGGACACGGGCATCCCATATTCACATTTTGGGCTTACCAGAGGCAGCAGAAGTGGAAGATCTTTGCCGTTTTCTGTCTCAGTGGCTTCAGGATACTCTACAGTTGTTTTTCTTACCTATGGTTCAGCAAGCTTACCGGACTACACCTCGGGGAATCCATGCAGCAACTGCCAGTACTCCAGCCCTCAGTTTTGGCAATTATAGGCTCTGTCAGGGAAAGGGACGCTATCTTGCAAGAGGCAAAGAAATGCAGTTCACTTAAATGGCAGGACACCCTTACCCTCATATCTTCCCTGACTTAAGTTTTGCTACACGGCAACGCCGCAAAGGCTTTGATGGAGTACACTGTAAACTGCGCCAGCTTGGAGTTCACCATGTGCTCCTCATGCCGGCTGCACTTAAAATTGTATAAGGAAATAAAACATACCACTTCTCTGACCCAGAGGATGCAGGGAAACTGCTGGGAAGGAGAACATGACTGTGAGGGCTGTGACTCCAGGTCAGATCTGGAAGTAGAGGGCAAACCCTGAGGTAAAAACCATAACTCTAGCCCTTGAATGCCTTGGATCGAAGGGAAAAGTGACGAGAAACTGAAGTGACTTTAATGGTTTATCCTGCTCTAGTTATGGACTTTCTTAATGAAACTTTCTTGCAAGTTGGTGTTTAGTTTAAAGATTTTAGCAATATAAATAGTTCCAATGGAGAGTGTACTGGGAGTAAAGGTTGGGGATGTAAGTGTCCTTAATGATGCAGTTTTCCTCTGTTACTCTGCCTTACCTCCTCTTGAGCAGGAGTTAGTAGCTCGGAGTTGGAAATAGGTACTCCTGTTTTTATTCATTCCTAGGCCCAGTTATTAGAGGCTCCACAGATGTTTTAAGCTTAATTTCCTATTACTGATGTTTAATAATGTTATTTGCAATGAAGAAGGGAAGCTGAGTGTCTGTTCTATCTTGTCTGGGTCTAGATAGTTGTAAGCATTTGCAAAGCTACAAAGTTGCTCTGATATAATTTTTTTTTTCCTCAAACAGGATATAGGGGATGGTTAATCTATTAAATGGGTGATATGGTGGGACATTTGTACTTATCTTGTTTTATCCCCGCTCATGGCAGCAATAGCCTATGCATTTTTTTTTATCTTAAATGTATAAAGCTATAGAACCACCCAGTTATGTACCAATTGTAGGAGGACAAAGATGTTGTGCTAGCACAATGTGGATATTACTCTTACTGTGCACCGTCCTATGGGAAATGCTTGTATTGACTGTATTTTTAAAAAACAATAAATATAAGTTTAAAACCAAAAAAGAAAGAAAAGGATGGACCAGTGCCACAAGGGAGGATGTGGGAAGGAAGGAGAGCAAGGGGAGGAAGGGGAGGAAGGGGAGGAGGGGGGAACATAGCTGAGGACAAGATAACTGTGGGCATGGTTAAGAAAGTGTTTATGTCCCTAAAGGTCAACATGTCTCCAGGCCTGGATGGCATGCACCCAAGAAGTCTGAGGGAACTGGTGGTGGCACTGGCCTGTCTGCTGGCAGACCTGTTCACCAGCTTTTTGGATACAGGGGAGGTACTGCAGGAGTGCACAATTGCAGGTATGGTACCACTACGCAAGAGTGGGCTTTGGGATGACCCTGGGTACTACAGGCTGGTCAGTCTGATCTCCTTGTGGATAAACTGATGGAAATCATTCTGAAGGAAAGGTTAGTTGAGTTCTTTGAAACCAACAGGCTGCAGGATGAGAGGCAGCATGGGCTCATGTCAGTGTGGTTCTTTTTAAACCAACCTGATCAACTTCTTTGACTAGGTAACAAGGGCAGTGGACAAGGGTCAGAAGGTTGACATTCTATATTGTATTTGAATTTCAGCAAGGCCTTTCACTTGGTGCCCCACAAGAGGTTGATCAGGAGTTGGAGTATCTAGGAGCAGGGAGCAAATTAACCAGGTGGGTGGCAAAGTGGCTTAGCGGTACGACTCATAGAGTCATGGGGGGGAACACTCAGATAGAAGGGAAGTAACAAGTGGTTTCCCACAGGGGTCCGTGCTCAGCCCAGTGCTTTTCCATGTGTTCATTAATGACATTGGCGATGGTGTTAAAGGCAAAATCTGCCTCTTTGCAGAAGGCACCAAGCTCTCTGGGAGGGTAGACACTGTAATACTCTCTCCCTAGCTTGTGGGTGGACATCTTCTGTAAACTAAATTACAGGGTTGCACCTTTCAATGCCAGACCTGGAGATCGAACCTTGCATCCGTGGACTCAGAAGCTGCAGCTCTAACCCTTCAGCTAAAAGGAAACTTTCTTGTTATCCAAGGTGTTAGACCGACTCTTGTTCTTGCATGCTGCGATCTTACTTTCTCCAGTAGATGGCATTCTGCATCTGATTGCTGATTCTGCATACATTAGATTAGTTACTTTTTTTTTTCACCACTGGATGGCTGTCTGCATCTGATCTTGCAGTGGGGATCTTATCCTCATCACCAGTGTAATGTCCTCTCCCCAGCTCGTGGGAGGCATAGGTGCCGGGTTGTATGGGCCCATGGGGCATGAGCCCGATCAATATTTTAAGACACGGGCCCTGCCCCAGCAATAAAATTGTAAAAAAGTGTTCTGTTTTTTTGTTCTCTGTGTGAGTTGTGACCTGTGAGCATGTGCACCCTTTGACTGAATTGCAGCGACGGGCAGCACTCCCGGCCCCGGAATCCCTGACCGACCTTCATTGCCATAGGTGGGCTTTTAGTGGCACTGACATAATCATTATTTGAAATTGTCACGTGACCAACTGGACGCAGGTGCAGCGCTGATTTCCCTTATTGGCAGTGCAAAGTTATTGGCCGGTGCATGTTTTGAAATTGCCACCGGGGTGGCATGAGTCAGGACACACTATCCAGGATCAGGAGGATCTCAGCAGGCAGAGAGAGAGAGAGAGAGAGAGGGCAATGAGTGACCTGGCTGGGGACTGAGGAGCAATAGTCGGTCAGTGACCACCTCCAGATCCATCAGTGTGTGGCACAGCATGAGTTAGCCAACAACTGACCACACCGGGGAAGTATGTGTGGGCTGTGGCTGGCCCAAGGGAGTCACTGGAACGAGTCGTGGTGATGTCGGTATAGGCCGTGTTGTGAGTGGCCAGGCGGCGGGTCATGTGTGGGTCTGGTGACCAGGTCGTCGTTGGGCAGGGGCAGCCTGAAAAGGACAGAGGGCTGGGAGAGTGAAGGAGCCATCGGGAGAGAGGAGTTCCTAGGCCAACAGAACAGCTAGTGAAGTCCAGTCCCCCACGCAGAGGCTGAGAGCAGGCACCAGCCAGCCGAGAGGAGAAGAACGCAGCACCATGGGTGGTAACAGTAACCACCCCAACCCAAGGCAGCTGACTTAAGAGTCAGCACTAGCCAGGTAAGGTCAGAAATGCAGGGGAAGCCGAGCCTAGGAGTAACTCCGGCGGTGGGTGGGAGAAGACAGAGGAGAGAGCAGCTAGATGAACTGTCTGACTCTTGTGCTTGTTGGTTGCGTGTTGTTGTTCCCACTAGTGAGGCAGTCAGGCAGCCCAGTAGGTCACTACTGATGAGAAACAAAATAAAAAATAAAAAAAATGTAGTGTGTGTGTTGTGTGTGTGTAGATGCTCATCATGTTCATGCAGCCGCAAGTGACTGATGTATTTATTTATTGAACATATCGGAATTAACATTTGAGTCAGAGACTCCTTTACAGTGCATATACAAGTACAAGGAACATAGTTTGAAAAAAAAGCACATACAGTGTTGTAAAGCAATAATCAAAGAGTACAGTGAGTTTCATGAAAGGGATATACACAAATATATATAATATTGAATTTTCAAATCAATTTGTGGTCGATATGGTCTCTGTTAACTGTCTGTAACACCTGCTGCCCTGGGAATTTCTTTTTTTTTTTTTACATGACATTTTATGAATGGGACCATTCGGTTGTTGTCTTGTGGATTTATTATTATTATTATGGGCTACGGCAGTAAGTCGGTGACTATGGGACCCAACATTTGCCAAAAACCTGGATAATTAGGGCTCTTAAAGACAAATTGGAAATATTATTTACAGGATTGGGCCTTAATAAGCTGTGTGGAATATAGTAGTAAATGTTGGGATTTTAGACTCTGCCTGAGAAAGGGTATAGTTGTGTTGTGTGTGTGTGTGTGCGTGTGTGTTTTGCACCCAGAAATCAAGTACTTCCTTTTACAAGCAGTCAGCAGCAATGTTGAGTATGACCAAATTACTACTGATGGGATGGAGCGGGTGGGGTAGCTCATGGTCATTGGTGAGTGCCTACTTCATCAGTGCATGTGCATATCTCAGTGTGTGGATGCCCATAGTTACTTTTACTGTCAGTGAGACACTGCCAGGGGCATTGTCCTCAATGAGGCTGAATTCAGCATCAGCACTGTGCTGGGAATATTAGCTGGTCAGCATGCAAACTGCCTCAGTCACCTCCTTGTGTGCAAGAAACATGGCTCCCACCTTGGCCTCTACAGTCACCAGACAGCAAGGCAGAAGTGTCAACTTTAAATCCCAATAGTGCTGATTAATTGCAGAATCTTTTTAAAAAATATCAAGGATTTAAAAGTCAAATTTTATAAGCTCTGACGTCAAGGACTCATAATGTCAGTTAAACCGCACATCACCCGAATACACATTGGTGCCTCAGACTCTGACCCAGTCCTAGAAAATTAAAAAAGGTTACTGCTACTAATACTAATAAGGATTACAGAAAGGGATACCTGCTTGTAGTCATGAACTGATGGTGACCATATTACTGCAGCTAGGTAAATGTTAACTGATTGTGAGGGAAGCTCGAAATAATTTGTGGATTAATTGACTTTTCAAGACTATGAATACAATATAAAAGTTCACATGCTAGTATTTTCACGTTACAGCTACTGAGTTGTTTCGTATTGATTTTTTTCCCTTTCATTTTCAGAGCATCTTGTATTAGTGGTACTTTGGTCACTGACTTTATTCAGTACTCACTGTGCACTGCAATGCATTTGACTATGCTATCTGGTTGGTCCCTGCCTTGTCCCATTCTCCCATCTATGTGTGTGTGTGGGGTTGGCAGATACCGCAGAGGGGCCTCTGTAGTGTAGGGCTGTTATGCAGTGGCCTAGTGGTGCATAGGGAACTGTGATTCTTGGCCTTAGACTTTTGTTTGGTCCTTTACATTCCTTGTTACCAAAAGAAGTCTAATGTAGTATAGAAAGATCCAACCATGTGCTTTAAAGCCTGATTCCCAATCAGTCCAGCATACAGGGGCACATGCAATTTGCTGGTCAATGCAGCTAGCACTCTAGCCACTGCAGTTTATGGGATTCTCAGCCCTCAGTTACATGTCTTTGTCCATAAGTGCAAATGTCTATGCAGGAGAACTGATGCAGTCGGGGGGGGAGAATTCGGGCTGGACATCAGGATTCCAAAATGAAGCAAGGGTTTGCTGTCTAGTGGATCCTCTGCTCTGCGAGGGCTGGGACTTGTGGGATATGGCAGTACAAGTATCCCCTTTTTCAAGTGTTGGAAAATTGAAACTACAAGGTGTCAGCGCCACCATGCCTCTCAGCCTTCCATACTGTTTCAGAGGGCTGGGGAAAACTGCCTAGGGTGCCTGTTCATGACCCTAAACTCTCTTGAGTGGTGTGGCAGCCTTGGGGGGCACACAGCAGTTACAACAAAGATGCTCCTGGCTTAACCCCTGTGCCTTCATGGGAGCTTCTGCAGTGCATATCCCATGCTGTGAATTACCAGCATCTCACTTGGATACTGTGAATTTCCAAGCGGCATACCCCTCAACCGTCCTTTAATGTTTCTGCTTGACTGACTCAGGAGGGAGAAGAAAATAGTTGGGGTCAAAATGATCCAGACTCTAGGATTCAGAGGGAGAGGGAGGGGATGAAAAGTGGAAAGTACTCTGTGTCTGGATTCTGGAAGGAAAGGAGTCCAAGGGCAGCTCAGAGGAGAAAGATGGATGGAAAGGTTGGGAATATGATAGAAGGAAAAGACTGCAGCAGACAAGGTGAAACTGGAAGTGGAATTATTTGTACTTCCTATTATCTTGTCATGCATCTTCTTCCTGTCTAGTTACATGGCCACAAGGGATGGGCCCATTTTGACAGTATATGCGCAGCTGAGTCGGGGTGCAAGTGCTGTCTGGAGGCCTTTGAGTCATCCTTTGCAGGCACCAGGCTTCATCCAGTCTCTTCCACAGACTACACACCACATGAGCGATGATGAAGATGATGACCATGTAACCTTGTGTTAGAAGGTATAATGTGGTGATGGTGAATTGTAATGAGTTGCATGGGTTTTACCTTTGTGTGTCTTCTATTTACTCAGGCCATGCCCCCAAAATATTATATCTATATCTATACCTATATCTAGTGTATGTTCCTGAGTCCCCGTGTCTCTCTAACCTGACAATGGTGTATGTTTAGTGAAATACAGTGCCTCATTCAACTTACGTCATGCTCTCTCATTTCCCAACCTCTGCTAAACCCATAGGGGCAGCCAGCCAGCCAGCCAGGGGCTGGGGGTGCAGTATGCTCAGAAATTACATATGTGAGTAACTTGATGTAGGGGACCTGGAGGGGGGAAACTGGGGCTTCTTTCTTCTTTCTGCTGTCTCTACTAGCCTACAGATTACATAACCTGGTGTTTCCTGGTGTGTTTTGGACTTTGCATTATTTATGGATAATTGGTATGGGATGTCCAGTCCCCAGCCAATGCAATGCAACCAAACTATTGGTGATGCCGGATTCTGGGGCACTAGGCCGGAACTTAGTATGGAGGAAATAGAAATGATTGTAGTCCATTTTGCCAAATGGGGGACATCCCTGACCTGCAGCATTATTACCTTGATGTGCTGTAGGTTGTGTAGGTGTTTCAGCAGGCCTCCTCATCTTATTATGGCAGCATGCCTGGTTAAGTGGCACCTTGTAAGTTTTGGGGTCAGGACACTGTTGTGCTATGCCACAGTTGTTGATGATCCCGAGAGATATCGATGTGGGTTGGGTAATTATTACAGGGGTACAGACTGTAACTAAATTAGAGTATCTGATTCTGGAGGGATTTGCTAGACTGTAACTTTTTTCTTGTCCTCACACATGCATATGTTTTGAAAGCTCTTAATTGGGACTTGCCTAATTTTTTTTTAACTAATTTTATGAACCGGTACTCTCCATAGCATCCTTCAGAGGTGCCCAACTTGATCCTGCCCCTTCTACTCCCTACTGTGGCCAGCTATCAATGGTTCACCCCCCCCCCGAGGAACTCCCCAGCACTCCAGATCACTCCCTGGAACTGGGCCCGCCCTCCCTTGGTGGCACTCTCTGAAATTAGAGGGTCCATCCCTCTGGGAGCTCAGCCGTGGATCCCCGGTTTGGCCTGGCCCGGTATTAGGGATGAAAGGGAGATCCCTGGGGCCCTCATCATCTCCTCAGTGAGCCTAGGATTTTCTACTGTTAGAATCCCCCCCTCTCACTGTGGAGCTCAGCCAGCAAAGCAATGAATTGCCGTGGATCTGCCCCCATGGCATAAGCCATGCCGCCCCCATCAGCGATCCTCCAGCCACTGCCAGAGGTTGCATCAAGACCGAGCGCACCCCGTACCCACCCCTGGGAAGAGCAGGCAGTCCTCCAGATGCTCAATCTTTTCCCTCCCCTGCTGCCCTGGCTCGTTCCCAAACCCAGGTCACCAGCGTGGCACGAGGTGTGGAGTCCAGTGCCTCAACCCTCAGTGCCACCGGGCCAGCAAGGGACTTTCCTAATTGATGTGTGCGGTTGGGGGTGGCAAAAGAAAGCCTGGATAATTACCTTGGGGAGGAGGTTGTGTTTCATTTTACCATTCAAGAAAGTCACTGATGCCAATATTTATTTTGTCTACCTGTTGAAATTGTTACACTGCAGGTTCTGGAACAATTCCTATGAGCCGTAGGACTTGCTGATTCAAAGTAGATGAATAACCTTGACATAGTTTAGGGTGTGCAACCAGTAGCCCTTAAAATATACATAGAGGGTAATGTAATACTCCAGTATACTATAGGTGTCTGTAGTCATTGAGAGGTTGCCATGACTCATGGCGCCCATTTGAACATTGAGGCTGAAACTTGAAAGGTTCGCTTGCTATGGTAACCTAAATTTAACTACACACACTTGTTTGTAGACAGTGAAACAGACCTGCCTTTTACAGTGTGCTGAACTGAATGTGTTGACATCCCTGTCTCTTAGTTTCATACTGTGTGTGTCTCAAGATTTATGGTCTTAACTTGTGACAACTTGACTAATTATGTTAATGTTCCTTCAAAGGCAAGCAGTTTGTATCACATTATATAACCTAAATTAATTTACAAGTTATAAACTGAAAATGTATGCAATAGAATTGTTGTGAAAGAGGATATGTGGTTTGTTGAGGAACAGAATGATGTATTTGGGGACAAAAGGCCTGTTACAAATACTCTCACTGTGGCAGTATGTGTTTGCTGGCAAATCTTATGGTCTTTCAGTAACATTGTATTTCTAACATCCTATGACAATGCTTTGTATATTTCTGGTTTTCTGAGACGTTTTGAAGGTCATGTAGTAATTAATGACTCACACCATTAAAGATGGCCCCCACTGACCACACACAATTCTTAAAGATTTCTGGTCTCTGAGGTTACCTGTGAAATGTGCACGCAAGATTCATACTGTGGATGTATTAGGATGGTGCTGTCACATGTTTCTGATGGTAAACATGCTTGACTTTGCAACTGCAACAATTGATGTAGAGAATGTGCCTGAGTCGGGTGGGCCAGGGCCATCCCCCCCATGCACATCACACAGCACTCCCTCCCCCCAAGCCTGCTCCAGTATAGTAGGGAATGTGTTGCTGGTGGTGGTGGTGCATATACCCCTCCCTCCTCTGATCCCAACCTCTTATGGAGAGGAACATGTTCCTCTGATCCCACCCCCTTCAAGTGCAAAAAGTTCCCTAAACCTTTCTCTGGTGTCCTGTCTTCCCTCCCCCACCTGCACCCATGTTGTATGTATTAGTCTCTAGTGTGTAGGAGTACCTCCCCACATCTGGTGCCCAACCTAGTAAGGATGGGAGCCCCCCCCCAATGTTTGCGAAGGCCCCACCCCATGGCAACAGCCTGAGCCCTCCCAGTCCTGTAACAACCCTGTGGGAATCTGCTTGCAAAGAAGTCCACCCCCCCTACACACACACACACACACACACACACACACACACACTGCCCTAGCCTCATACCCAGTGATTTGTGCCATTCCTGCATGATGAATGTTCCACGCTTTCCCAGCTGCATCATCAACACACATGCCCACACACACCTGTTGGTCCCCCTGACTGTCTTACTACGGGTGACTGCCTGACACAGCTCACCACACATGGGCTGCCTGCTGTCTAACCATAACAGGTATTGCAGCTTAAGAATAGGGAACAGGAGATGACTCTCCATACTAGGCTGTGCTCCTCCTTATTACTGTTAGACAGAAGTAGCTGAGGTAGTATGTGGCAGGCTGTGTCGGTCACAATTGATTTGGTCACTGTGGCTCAGTCAGATCAGACAGGGGCACCACCAATGTGTGTGAGTGTGTTGATGCTGCAGCTCGGAAGGGAGGAGTCTGACACTAACCACCACTGAGGAACTGGCAGGGGTGGTGCAAATCACTGGGGTACAGGGCCATTCTGGCTGAACTCCAGCCAAAATGGGGAAGAAAGACCAGAAGACAACTCGCATCCACTTTCTGAAGTCCCAGCCAGTAGCCTTAAAGAAGGAAGAAGACACCACATAAATACAACATTAATTAACATTCACACACAGTAGCAAATAAAATATCAAGTTTCTAAGGGAAATCGCCAACCCCAAAATGCCTCTGCCTACCCCCCAAAAAAAGTGCTGTCTTGTTAAAGTTTAGAAACAAGCCTTTTAAATGGTATTTCAATTCCATTCCCATACCTGAGGCCAGGGGGCTTAAACCCCTGACCCCCATGTTACAATACAAGTTGCTCTGTTCCTGTAATGCCCTGGTGGTGGTGGGTTGACATCTGACCCCCTTGCCCATGGGGTGGGTCTTTGAACCCTAACCCCTGGACCCCCTGTAGTTGACCTCTGACCCCACTGGTGAATGACCTCTGATGCCGAGCTAGGGGCAGGGCTTTGACCCCTGACCCCTGCCCCCCAAAAACATTTTACAAACCAGGCTCCTATGGTGGGAGGGCATATTCTGTAAACTGAATTACAGGTTTACATGTTTCAGTGCTGCACCAAGGATTGATCCTTGCATCCTCAGCCTTAGAGGCTGAAGCTCTAACCCTTCAGCTGAAAGGAAACTTTCCTTTTATCTAAAGCATTAAACTGGCTCTCGTTCTTCCATTCTGAAATCTTACTTTTTCCACTAGATGGCATTCTGCACCTTGTTGCTGACTCTATATACATCACAGACACAGTCCAATGTGTGCAGGACCTACATGAGGACCTGGCAAGGCTGGGGAGGTGGTCAGGTATCTGGCAACTGGGGTTCAATGCAAAAAAGTGCAAGGTCATGAATATACTGTAGGAAGGAAGAACCTGAGGCCGAGTACAGTCTAGCGGGGGCAAGGTCACTTAATCAGAGGAGGAAAAGGACTTTGGAATAGCCATCACCAGTGGCCTTAAACAAGCTATGTCGTGTAGGCAGGAAGCTTCTGAGGAAAACTGAATGCTACACTGTATTGCTAGAGTGCTCATGAGCAGAAGGAAGGTGGTTATACTGCTGATGTACAGATCCTTGGTGCAACCGTACCTGGAGTATGGTGTGCAGTACTGGAACCCCTACCTGAGAAAGGCTATTAACCAGCTTGAGGCTGGGCATATGAAGACAGGCTGACAGAACTCTGCTTGTACTCACTTGAGAAGAGGAAGGAGAGAGGGGACATGACTGAAATCTTGAAGTACCTGAAAGGTATAAACAAGGTGAAAGTTAGGGAATTTTTCTGTTTCAGTGATAACAAGGCCACAAGGGGCACTGTTTAAGCTGTTGGGGGCAAGATTCAAGAAGGAAGTTAGGAGACACTTCTTTAAAGAGATTGTATTGTTGGGGTGGAATGAATTCTGATCTGAGGCAGTAACTCAAAAGATGGTGGGAGGAGGGTTGAAGAGATGGTGGGACAGGGTGAAGAGGAGGGTCAGGGTTGGGTGAGTGGGGCCATTGGTAATCTCTGGATCGGGGCAGTGCAGCTGAGCAGACTTGACAGACTGTAAGGCCTTTTGCTGGCTATTTTGTATGTTTATATCCTCTACTTCATAATAAATCCATATGGGATATGCAAGCAATAATACCCAACAGGGTGGGCAGTATTGGGCAATACCGGACCACCCAGTGGCATAATGAGGCCTGATGCTGCAGGCAGAGGGCTTTATAGCCCCTGGAAGGTCTGGTATTGCCCATACCGCATCCCCTGGAGGGTATTAGTGCACTTAGAAAATGGGCTATAAGTAACAGTTTTGTAAAATATGTTAAAATTAAAAAAAAATGAAAAACTAAATTAAAAAGCACTGAAAAGTCAGTTTTCTTGTAAAATAGTTCCTCTACTAGTATACTTGGCATACTTGCCAGTAGAGGGCGCTGCTGTTTGTATTCGTCTGTTGAGGGCTGAGAAGGGCTATTGTTACTTTAGTATTGTGCTTCTCCCTCACCTAACCTGGTGTTGCTGTCAGTTCTTTTTTTGTTTGTTTTTCATATTGGTTCCATACAGATGTTGTTTTTTTAAGTTAAACATTTTAATTGGTTTTATAAAATATACACAGATTTTGATCGTGATCGACCTGAAGTGAAAATGAAGTGTTGCCTGGCTGTACATCAGGAGACCTACGACTATCTAGCACTAGCACTAACTCCAAGTCGCAGCAAGTATATTTTAAAGTCTGTATTCTGTTGGGTACAGTGTCTGTAGGAGGATTTAATAAAAAATGCAATTTGTGCCATCCCACCATCGTAGGGATTTGGCAGAAAGGATAGAGCAGTTATGTAGGATGAGAGCAATGAAAACAGTGTAGCTGATCGGGGAAGTAGCTCGAGCTGGGCAGCCGCAGGCAAGCTTAACACTATGAAGAACCGCCGCTTCTAACTTTGCATTTTTTTTAAATGAACTGAAATTGTTTGTTAGGAAGCAGGCTGGATTTTCAGGAGAATCGGGGCAAGGGCCAGTAAAGGGTGTTTCTTACTTTCACTCTGCATACACGGAGACGCACTGCCAACTTGCAGCAGCAAGCTGATCTGCCGGTGTTTGGGGTAGTATGGGCCGTGATGATTTTGGACATAATTGATTACTTTCCTGTCAGTGTAAAACTTTAATTTTATAATAAATAAATGTTTTGCTTCAGAACGGAAGGGCTATGTGAGATGGGGGCTGGAGGGGAGGACAGTGCCCAATATGTGTTGCTTAAATTTCGGTTACCGAGAAAAACATAGCAGTTTACAGTTGAAATTTTGCAGTGCCCACTGATATTGGTAATGAGTTCAGTTGGCACTGGCACTTTTTGCAACCCAATCTCTATCAAAAGTTAATATACCCCCTGCTGTGGCTCTCAGCCAATCAGAGACCTCATAGTAGCTAGCCCATTTTTTAAGGATTGGACAGAAGATGCTAGCGAAGAGGGAGGTGGAGCTGGGGGTGCTGGTACATGTAGATACCAATGATCTGCTGAACCAGCCTACTGAAATAGTGAAACACAGCTTACTAAGGCTGGGGGACAGACTGAAGGCACACTTGACTGCCTTGCCTATTCCAAGGTACTCCCTGTGTGGGGCAGGGAGAATGGGAAGGACAGAGAAAGGAGGGAAGGGGAGACAGAGGAATTCAATAGGTAGCTGAAGGGATTGTGTCAGAGGAGGGCACTGTTTTAACATGGAAACATTGAAATCTCAGATTAGTACCTTTGAGCTTCGCAGGTCATTTACATAGAAGTTGTTTGCAGATAAGGACTTCTTGGCCTACCTAGTCTGCTCTATTTTCACTACATACTGCCCCACCACAGACCTTACTTGATCTCTGGCCTCCCCCCTGCCCTATTACTATGGTCCCCTTGTGTCTGTCCCATGCATGTTTGAATCCTGTTACCATTTAAGCACCCACCATATCCATTGGGAGGATGTTTCAGGTGTCCACCACCCTTTCTGTGAAGAAGTATTTCCTTGCATATCCTCTGAGTCTCCCCCCTCTAGCATCATGTTATGACCCCTTGTCCTCGAGCATCTTTTTCTATGTAAAATGCTACCCTCATGTTACCTTATAAACACCTTTGAGGTATTTGAACGTTTCTATCATGTATCCCTTTCCCTCCATTCCTCTACAGAGTACATATTTAATTCCTTGAGTCTTTCCTCATAGGGCTTTTGATACAGGCCATGTACCATTTTGGTTGCCCTCTTTTGTACTGCCTCTTCCCAATCTATGTCCTTCCGGAGATGGGGCCTCCAGTACTGGACACAGTACTCTGGGGGGCCTCACTATCAATCTATACAGGGGTAACACTATCTCCTTCTCTCAGCTACCCCTCCCCATGCACTCAAGCATTCTGCTAGCTTTCCTCACTGCCTTATCACACTGCTTTGCTACCTTAAGGTAATCAAAAACGATTACCCCCAGGTCCCTTTCCTGTTTTGTGGTTGTCAATATCTCTCCTCTCAATTGGTACATTACCCTCAGGTTTCTGTGCCCTATGTTAATAATTGTACACTTTTTGGCATTGAAACACAGTTGCTAAACCCTTAACCAGTTTTTCAGCTTTTACAGATCGTTCTTCAGTTTTTCCACACACACCCCCGGTGTGTCCATTCTGTTTCAGATTTTTGTATCATCTGTGAATAGGCATGCTTTCACCTCTAGCCCTCCTGCAATGTCACTAATAAAGACATCGAAGATGAAAGATTATTTGTAGAGGACTGGGAGAGGGCTTCTAGGAAAGGAGGCTTTTCAAGGGTGTTGGTCTTCATTTAACAAGAGAGGGGACCGGTGCACTGGGGCAAAAGTTTGATTTCTACATTGGTGGGCAGTTAAACTGACTGTGGAGGAGATTGAGTCTGGGGGAACCACCAAGAAAGGAGAGCAAGTAGACATCTATCTAGGACTCCCCCATAAATGTGGCTAGGACCTACAGTAAGTGAGGGAAGTGGCAAGGTGAGAGTTCATAACAAGTTAGTGATGGAAGACAGGGGGGCCTTCCTAGGCTGTCAAAACAGGAAAACAAAGAAAGTAAAGAGACTGGGGGAGGATGAAGACAGAGAATCTGTTAGCAATGGGAGAGGTTTGAGTGAAAATTGGAAGGCAGGCTGCCTTAATGCCAGGAGCCTGTGTTGAATAATTAGTGAGCTCCAGGTGATAGTGGCACAGTGGGAGTTAGACCTAGTAGCCATTATGGAAACTTGGGCCACAGGGAATAATGACTGAGACTTGGTGGCCCAAGGCCATGTACAAAACTGATAGGGGGATTGTAAAGAAGGAGGGTAGCCCTCTAAGTCAGGGAAGGACTGAGGCATTAGAGGATGAGTCCATCAAGGAAAAAAATGGGGAAACAGAGTTGCTGTGGGTTAAGCTCATGACAGCATCAGGCAAGAAATAGTGCTGGGGGTGGTCTATATGCCTCTGCAACAGGATGAAGGGGACAATATGCAGCTTGGGCAGAAATAAAGAAGGGGACCACAATGGGGGAAGTAGTGATAGTGGTGGATCACAGTCAGGGAAATCTCAATATACCAGACATGGACTGAGACATTCCAGCAGCTAGGAGTATCAGAAGTCCAGCCTTGCTAGATACTTTGCAGGACTGCCTACAGGTGCAGCTGGTAAGGGTCACCCATAAGGCAGGCTGCCATCCTCAATGTGGTGCTCACCAACTCAGAAATGGTAGGTGGAGTACGGCTGGGGGGACCACTGGCTTCTAATGACCATATTGACCCCCAGTACTAGTATACCCATATCAAAGACTGACATCCTGGATTTAAGGAGAGAAGACTATAACCAGATGAGGGAATTAGTCCAGAATAGGTTGGTAGGGGTGGACAAAATCAAGGATGTTAAGTAAAAGTGGAAACAAATTAAGGGGTCCAATCCTGATGCAGTAAAATCATGCTTAAGGATGACCACTAAGAGAATCAGGTAAAATAGGCCAACCTGGTTCTCCAATAAGATCAGGGAGGTAGTGAGGGCAAAGAAAAAGGTCTTCATCAAATACAAGGAAAAGTAGGTGATAAAGACTGGCATAAATACCAAGTAAAATCAAGGGAGTCCAAGAGGGCAATGAGGGATACAAAAGCAGACTCAGAGTTAAGTATTGGGGAGGGGACAAGGGCAGGACAATTTTTTTTTTTTAGGGAAAAAAGAAAGGTGGCAGGAGGAATTGTTGTGCTGACGGAGGGGACACATTAATAGATGACATGCAGAAGACAGCCATTACTTCTGCTCAATTTTTACAGTGGAGAACATCAAGCTTCAGCTGAAGAGCAGCATGAAACCTGGTGATAGGGTGATTGATGAAATGAGGAAAAAGAAATTTACAATTAAGAGGGTCAGGAAAGGGCTTGCAGCCCTGAAGGTAGAGTGGGCACTGGGGCTGGATGAGATGCATCCAAGGGCCAGGGAACTGGCATCAGAACTGGCTGAACCCCTGGCAGGGCTATTAAGTTTTCAGTTCAATTGGGTGGTTCCCAAGACTGGAGGGTGATGGATGTAGTTCCATTCTGTAAGAGTAGGGAAAAAGAGAGATTGTTTGAGTGAGTCACTGATGATAATTCCAAGGTTCTGTTCCTCAGCCTTAGTGTTAAGTTTCACCCCACCCATCCAGTACTCTGTCCTGGGATTCTTGTTCCCTAGCTGCATTACCTTGCCCTTCATGGAGCTGAAATTCAACTGCCAAACCTTAGGCCACCCGTTTAGCTTTTATAACTCCCTATGCATTTCCCTGATTCCTTTGTCACTCTCCACCCTCTCATAGAGCTTAGTGTCATCCACTAGAGACACAACCTGCCCTGGATTCCCTCACCAATGTTGCTGATGACATATTGAAGAAGACCAAATCCAGGAAAGATCCCTGATACCCTGCTCATGACCTATCTCTCTTTTCATTTGACCCCATTGACCACAACCCTCTGCTGCCTCCCCTTTAGCCAGTTACATACAGTTTACTGTGACCTTAAAAGCCCCACATCCTTTATCTTCCTTCAGCAAGCGTCTGTGAGGTACAGAGTTGAAAGCCTTGCTGAAGCCAAAGTCATCCCTATCCAATTCCCTCATCACCCAGTCAATGAAAACTTTTAAGTTAGTCTGACAACACCTTCCTGCCATGAGTTCATGCTGTTTACTATCCTGGGGCCTTCTGCTCTCTAAGCAGTCTATGAGGTCCAATATGACCAGTGACTCCATGAGCTTCCCTACAATAAAGGTAAGACTGACAGATCTGTAGCTACCTGCTTGTTCCTTGTCCCCACCCTTATGGAGTGGAACCATATTCACCACCCTCCAATCCTTTGGAACCACACCCCTGTCCCCAGTTAGCTGTTGAATAGACCTACCAGGGGCTCAGCCAGTTCCACTGCCAGTTCCCTGAGTAACCTCAGATTCAACCCATCTGGTCTCATGGCCTTATCCATCTACAGGGCTGCCAACCCTTTCTGGACCCTTTCACTTGTAAATGTTGACTACCTCATCTCATAAACCCTCTCAGTGGCCACCTTGATGTCACTGTCTGGCAAGGGCCCACCATCCTCCCTAGTGAATACTGAGCAAAAGTAATAATTGAGGACAGTGACCTTTTGCTTGTCCTCCTCTGTCATGCTATTGCCATCAGCTAGCCTCACGATTCTCCTTCTTTCTTCCTTTTCTCCCTAATATAAAGGAAGAACTGTTTTTCTCCAGTCTGGACCCCCTCCACAATATGCAGTTCTGTATCTGTTTTTGCTTCCCTAACCACAATCTTTGTATCCCTATTTTTCAGCAGATATTCTCCCCATTCTTCCTCACTGTGCTTTTCTTTACACTTATAGAAGGCCTTTTTCTTGGCCCTCACCACTTCCCTTACCCTTGCTGAGAACCATAATGGTCTCTGTAACCTGTTCTCTTTGGGTGCTATTCTCATGTATAACCTAGATGCCTCAAGAATGGCCCTCTTTTTTTTACCACTCTTTTTCCCTCCGGTCATGGCCTGCGGAGCACGGAGCCTCTCTCAGGCATCCTGCCTGTTCCTGCCCATCCGAGGTCCTCTCCATCCTAAGCCTCCTCTCTCCCCCCCTCCTCCCGCAGCCAGTACCCCCAATTTAACCCTTCGGGGGTGGGGCTGCCCCTCCTCTTTGGGCACACTGTAGAGACAGACCCTGGCTGCAGGTGAGGAGGGCCCAGGTGGAGGAACTGGAAGGCTGGGAGAAATGGATCCGTCAGTGGGCATGGGGGTCAGGTGCCATCACCTACCCTGCAGAGCAGCATTTTTCCTGTATTCTGGTGACTTGCTCCCTCCTCCCTCCCCCTTGCATGATGTACGTCTGATGCAAAGGCGCACGGCAACCCTGCCTGCGTCAGCCAAGCTACTGAACATGCTGCCCGCATTCTGCAGTGCCCCTGATCTCCACTGGGAGCCATTGGAATGCTGGTCAAATCCCAGTCCTCCCCTCAGGAGAGGAGAGCAGCCCTATGGGTGCTCGATCCTCTCCCTTCCCTGCCGACCCCCGGTGCCTGAGCTCGCTCCCAAACTCGGGTCACTGGCATGGTGCGAGGTGTGGCATCCTGCACCTCAACCCTCAGCACCACTGGGCTGGCTTAGAATGGCCCTCTTAATTGCCCCCATCTCTCTTCTAACCCATCTATATTGTTTACCCCAACTAACTTTGCCCTGACCAGCTCCCTTAGCCTATTGAAGTCTGCCCTTCTAAAATGAAGGACTTCAGATCTCAGTTGGGGTTTTCTGGACCCAGGGGCCAGTTCAAATGAAATGGAGTTATGTTTGCTGTTCCCCAGTGGCTCCCTTATTCTCACAGCTCCTACCACCTCCAATTTGGTGGGCACCACATCGAGAATTACAGTCTGCTTTGTGGGTACCTCAACTAGCTGTACCAGTAGGCAGTCCTGGACAGTGGCAGATCCAGCATTACTAAAGATCCTGTGGCAGCAGGACCCATCTTTGATATTTAAATGGCATATAACCTGTCCAAAATAATACATTTCCAACACAACAGAAATGTATTTTTTCATGCCCCATTACCAAGAGTTATCATATTCAGTACATTTATTATTGTTGCAGAACCCTTTCTAAAATTCTGGATCTGACACTGGTCCTGGAAGGTGACCAGCAAGACCTAACTTCTGGTGTTCCTTGACACTGAACATTCCTTTCCATTTCTGGAAGGTTCAGATCACTCGCCCCCACTACTTCCCCCTTTCTCACTCCTCTTTTAAATTCTTTCCTGAGCTCTCTGTCCCTCTCTTCCCATTGCCCCGGAGGCCTACAGGTCACCCCTAAGCACAGTTTCTTGCCTGAGGCTGCTGTGAGTTGCACCCACAGTGACTCTGTCACCCCTTTACTATCCCTGATGTACCCATCTTCTGCCATGTTGAGGCCATCCCTGACAAAAATGGCTACCTCTCCCCCACTACCCATTGCTCTAGCCCTCCTGAATAATGAATACCCAGAGACTGTCAGTTCCAGTTTTTATTTTCTGAAGCCTGCATTTCTGTGATTGCCACAAGGTCCACCTCAGTGTCCACCATCAGTACTTGGAGCTCATTGATTTCATTACCTAGGCTTCTGACATTAAGGCATACCCCCTTTGATCAGTCCCCCAATCCTATTTTGCTACTACCCCATGTCCTTTCTTCCTCATGTTTCTCCAGGTAATTCCAGATTTTGTGTTCCCCCTCTGTTGTTATAGCCGATCTTGTTGGGTCATCTGACCTGGCATGCATCACCGAGACTTGGCTAGATGAAAACGCTGGGCCAGTTTTAGCCTCAGCAGTTCCAGCTGGGTACTCGGTGATACACCACCCGAGGCAGGATCGTAGGGGCGGGGGTGTTGCCATATGTTTTAAATCAGAACTGGGCCTGGTGGAGGTACCGGTGGGAGTCACCAGATCCTTTGAGTGTATCTTGGGTGAGGGTGTGGGGTGCAGGATACTTCTCGTATACTGTTCACCAGGTGATGAGAATGTTTTCCTGCAGGAAGTCGCAGACTTCATTGTCGACCTGACGTTGGGGTCCCCCAGATGCTTGGTTCTGGGGGACTTCAATGCTTGAGTCGATGATGAATTCTCTCGATTTGGTCAAGACTTCCTCCAGTTGATGATATCATTGGGCTTCACACAGCTTGTTTCCTCCTCCACCCATATTGGTGGACACTCACTGGACCTGGTATTTCTTCTGGAGATGGGGATATCTGACTTGGTGGGGGAACCAGTCAGATGGTCCGACCATCACCCCATTAGGTTCAGTTTTGAGGTCACCCCTGTTAGGTCAGCCCCTTTGGAGATGGTCCGATACCACCCTTTAAGGGGCGTATCCCCAGATGATCTGATGGTGGTATTGGACCTATCAGGCCTACCGATAGATTGCTTAGACCCAGGTGACCTGGTACATGCTTATAATGAGGCAGTGACAGGGGCCCTGGATTCTACTGCACCAGTTCATGTTCATCCTCTCACTCCTCTCCCCAGGTCTCCTTGGTTTGATGAGACTGTGAGGGAGTTGAGGAGGGTTGGACGAAGGCTGGAGAGGCGTTGTCGGAGGTCTGGTATTGATGATGACAGGCTTAGTTTGATGGACCATTATGTGGCCTATCAATCCGCAATTTCTAGTAAGAAGGCAGAATTCCTGTCCAGAGAGATAGCGGCTGCACAGAATAGACCAGCTCAGCTCTTTCGGACTGTGGACAGACTGTGCAATCCAGTCTGTCTTCAGCCCAGAAGAGCCTTATCTCAAGAATGGTGTGATGAACTTGCTCTCTTCTTTCCAGATAAGGTTGCCAAAATCAGATCGGATATCTGTTCTTCCCTCTCCAGTGGGAGCGATGGTGGTCGGCAGGAGATGTTGAACACTCAGTTTATATGGTCTGACTTCAGCCTTCCCACAATCGATGATATTGTGATGATCATTTGAGCGCTGCGACCGACCAACTGTGATTTGTACCCTGGCTCCACACGCCTCTTAGTGGGTTGTGTGGATAAAATCGGCCTTGTCCTGGCTTCGATAGTCTGGAAGTCTTTGGAGAGGGGAATCTTTCCAGATCGCCTTAAAGAGGCTATAGTTAAGCCTCTATTAAAGAAGCCCTCCTTAGACCCAGATTGTCTAGCAAATTACAGACCAGTCTCTAACTTACCCTTTGTGGCTAAAGTTATTGAGAAGGTGGTCGCAGTGCAGTTGGAGGATCATCTGACCAACAACAATATCTACAATTCTCTCCAGTCTGGATTTAGGAAAAGGCATAATACCGAGACAGAGCTTGTTCAGGTACTAAATGACCTCCTAATAGCGAGAGATCGTAGGACCCGATCCATCTTGGTACTGCTTGATCTCTTTGCAGCGTTTGACATTGTTGACCATGGTGTGCTGTTAGAACATTTGCGGTCCATCTGTGGACTATCTGATACGGTCCTCTGGTGGTTTCGATCTTACCTTGAGGGTAGGACTCAGAGAGTGGTGTCGGGAATTTTTTCCTCGGCATCAATCTCCCTATCCTGCGGGGTACCACAGGGTTCTATCTTAGTGCCTATGTTGTTTGCGGTGTATATGCTGCCGTTAGGAGTGATTATTAGACGATACGGTCTGGGTTTTCATTGTTATGCAGATGATACCCAGCTGTATATGTCTTTTGTGCCCGGCCAGGATGCTGCCTTGTCGGTATTTAATAACTGCCTTGCCAAAATCCAAGACTGGATGAATGGGAGTTGGCTGAGGTTAAACCCGGAGAAAACTGAGGTGTTGGTCATGGACAAAGGCCGCTGTGAGGCGGGTCTGCCAGAAGGATCACCCTCAGGCTTATGGCTTGGAGGTGTTCATCTGACGACCTCAGATCGGGTGCGGAATCTTGGCATAATAATAGACGACCGTCTGATGCTTAAATCTCAGGTGTCAGCGGTGGTCAAAACTTCCTTTTTCCATCTGAGGAATATTGCCAGGGTGAAGCACCTGGTTCCTCCAGAGGACCTTCCAACGCTGATCCACACCTTCGTTACCTCCCGTCTTGACTACTGTAACTCCCTGTACCTAGGGCTATCGGGGGTTGAACTTCGCCGTCTCAGTTAGTGCAGAATGCGGCAGCCAGGCTGCTGACTGGATCTTCTAGATCCAGCCATATAATGCCTGTGCTTCGTGGACTGCACTGGCTGCCAGTGTTTTGGCGAATCACCTTCAAGGTCGGTTTGCTGACCTATAAAGCCCTACATGATCTGGGACCTACCTACCTGAAAGAGCTCCTTTGCCCCTACTGTCCCTCCCGCCCCCTCCGATCCACTGACGAGGGATTGCAATAGATTCCCAGGGTTCGTTTGAAAACTTCAGGTGCTAGATCATTTAGTTTTATGGCGCCGACCCTGTGGAATTCTCTACCTCGTCAGGTGCAAAATTGCCCGACTGTCCTTAGTTTTAAAGGAGCTTTGAAGACCCACCTTTTTAGCATAGCTTTTAATGATTTATATTAGTTTTAATTTTATTGTATTTATTGTTTTATGAAACTGTACAGGCACTTTGGTTTTAAGAAAAGCACCTTTTAAAAATAAAGTTGAATTGAATTAATGTCCCTTCACCTAGTTCAGTTTGGGCCACAGCTCTCCTTGTACCGGCTGTGCTGTTACAAACTCCCAGATGTGGGGAAGTTTTAGCTAGGATTCAGTTCCTTTCCCCTAGACTCTGTCTCGCCTGCAGTCAGTTTCAACTTCTGATATAGATGTTAAACTTCTGCCCCAGTGCACAGGCCTCCTATTTCTCATCAAGTGAAGTCTGTTACCTTAGAAACATTAAGTGAACAGTCTCATGTCCCAGAAGTCCACCCAGTCCCTCCCAAAGTGGTATCTCTTCTCCTGGCACCATCCCTTGAGTCACCCATTAAACTTCTCGATGATCTCACTCCTTATCTTATCCTGCTTCCCCTCCCTGCCCCACACAGGGAGAACTTCTAAAAAGGACACAGAGGCAGACTGTGCCATATGTCACATATAAATACATTAAGAGGACTGGTTCCAGTACTGAGCCCTCAGGCACCCCACTGGTTACTCTCCCTTCCCTAGAGCTAATTCCATTTACCACTACCCTCTGTTACCTATCCATTAACCAATTTCTTACCTAGTTTACCATCATAGGATCCACTCCCACAGTATGGATATTAGGTTCAGAAGTGTAGACAACAGTATTATGTAAGCAATAAGACATGTCAGGCTGTGCATTATGGTGAAATAATCGCATGCCTCAGGTGCGTTGTTAGGTATGAGTTGCAGCTGATTGCCATTAAATGCACCTGAGAAGTGCAATTATTTCACCATAATGGCACAGCCTGGATTGTACATTAAGTAGGTTGGACGAACTCCACTTAGAACACAAGTTCACTCAAGCACCAAAAGGCAACATGCTCCATGGATAACCCCTTCCCTACTCCAAATGTTGAGAGACAGGGATAATCTCTGGCACAGAGCCACAGAATCTGGCAGGTTGGCAGACAGACAATCCTATAATGCCACTCATAATAGATGCACTCAAGCCATCCATAAGGCCAAAGCAGACCACTATCAATCCACTCTCACAACCACATGGGGTCTGTGAGGACCTTCTGGAGTAACATCAAAGAACTCAATGGGAAATCACGCTCCCCACCTCCCTCCCAGCTCACCATAAATGGCACTGCCTCCACAGACACACTCACCATAGCAAACTGTCTAAACACCACCTTCTCGGACCTCAGCAATGTTCTCTCTAGTTGTTTCTTTGACCCTGTGCCCCAATCCCAACCCCCAACCCTGCAGCATCCTTGTTTCCTCTTGCGCAAAATATCCACCCACGAAGCTCGTCCTTACCTCCAAAAAGCGCTAAATAGCAATAGCCCTATAAATGACCCCCTAGATGGCCAGGCTCCTTCAACTAGTCCTCAGCGAGGTCCTAGTCCCCCTAATGGACCTGCTCCACAAATCTCTATGCCTAGAGCAATTCCCTAGTGCCTAGAAAACAGCTGTCATTACCCCCATCCATAAAAATGGTGACAAAGCCTCCCCAAATAGCTATCGACCCATCTCCATTCTCCCCTCTCCTTTAAAGCATTAGAAAAAGTGATTGCCACCCAACTTACTGAATACCTAACCAAGTATGACATTCTATGCCCAGAACAGCATGGCTTCTGTTTGGGCCATAGCACCACTACAGCCCTCCTAGAATTCACCAACTTCCTGCACTCCTCCCTAGACACCGATAACATTGCAGGAGCTGTGTTTATAGACCTATCCAAGGACTTCGACATGGTCTGCCACCCTCTCCTTCTCGACTCTCTCCACCAACTTGGCTTCTCCACAGGCCCCCTAGCCTGGTGCTCCAGTTATCTTTACGTCCGATCCCAACGTGTCAAAATTAACGGAACCCTATCCGACACACTACCCGTCCACTCCGGGGTGCCCCAGGGCTCTATCCTGGGGTCACTTCTTTTCTCCCTCTACCTAAACTCCTTACCAAAGGCCTGCTCCACAAAAATCTTACTATATGCAGATGGTGCAATGCTCTTTACTTCGCTTCATAAACCCATGCCCCTTCAGGACTGCCTCCAACATGCCTTCTCCCAGGCTGAAACATGGTTTAAGGTCCATAGACTGATCATAAACTTAAAAAAGACGAAATCAATGATCTTCTCTCACTGCCAAAGCAAAAAGTGCACCTCTCCGCATCCTCCCCAGCACCCAGCACCCCCTTGAACAGGTATCCAACTACAAATATCTTGGACTTACCCTCGACTCTGCCCTTACCTTCCATGACCACATAAACACACTTGCTGCCGCAACAAACACCCAGATTGGACTCCTTTACCAACACAGGGACTGCCTCCCCACCTATACCCTTAGGCTTGCCATCACCTCATCAATACTGTCCCTAGTGGACTATGGGCTCCCTGTATATGGGGCAGCAGATAACTCCGCACTCCAGAAAATCCAGGTCTCCCTAAACAAGGCCTGCAGGCTCCTAACTGGTGCACCTAGGCTCACTCACACCTGCTCCCTCTATACCTCTGCCAATCTTCTCAACCTCGATGAAAGGCTCTGCTACCAGACCTGCATACTGTCCAAGAAAATACTGCTCGGACTCTCCCCCCCTGGGGTCACCGCCTCTCTTCATCCTGCCACCCCCACTATCTCCACCCACAACTCAGAGAAAGCACCACTGGTTGTGCCCAGGATAAAAACCTCCCTTGCCCAGAGATCTTTCCACTACAGGGCCCCCACATGGTTTAACGCACTGCCAAACACCATCACTAGTGCACCGAAGATTGCCCACTTCAAAACCACTCTTTGCAACCACCTCTTCAATATCCGCTCCTGTAACTGCAACTAACATTTCACTCTCTCACCCACTCTGATCCAAATTGACAAAATCCATTATGGATTGCAACCTTTGTCAATAATACAAACCCATGAATAGGACTGACCACTCTGTTTAGATGCTTTCTCAAGCTAATAATGTCTTTCTGCTGTGATGATGTAAATATCGTCATCCAAATATTGTAAATAATGTCTGAAAATATCTACATCCAAATACTGTAAATAATGTCTGTGACAAATGTCTGTAACACATGCTTAATGTAACTGTTGTTATACCCTGTTCTGTATTAGCTTCTGTCTTACATGTGATGAGGTGCCTTTGTAAACAAGCCTCTGGCTGAAAGGTTGTGAACCTCATATATCAAATAAATTAATAAATAAAGTTTGTTCAAGCTAAAATGCTTTTGTTTCTCAAGTTCACACCAGGTAACCAGGGTAACAGTTTCATAGCTGACGCCACTTCCTCAGGCCCATACAGTGTTGTATCTATATAAAATGAACATTCAAAGAACATTTCTGCTATATTTTCAATTCATTATTTCCACATTTCTAGCTTGTGATTTGCTCCCCCACCCACCTTCCACTCCGCTCAGCTAGCGAGGAGTTATTAGAGGTTCCCAGGGTACGGTTAAAGACTTCTGGGTCTTGACCTTTTATGTATGTGGCCCCCACCCTTTGGAACTCTCTACCTCATCAGATTCATGAGTGCCTGACTGTGGGAAGCTTTAAGACAGCCTTAAAGACCCATCTGTTCCACCTTGCCTTTGGGAATACTATATAATACTTTGTCATAATTATATTAGTATGCATTCTGAAATTGGATTATTTTATTCTATTTGTTTTAATGTGTTTTTATTGATAAATTGTGCATAGCACTTTGATTCATGAATTGCGCTATAGAAATACAGATTATTACTATTATTATTAAGCAAGATGTGGGTGCTTTTACACCAAAATAGTCTATTTTCGATAAAGTATAGTCTTTCACAGTCCACACAACTGTGTTAAACAAGCCATTATAAGCCATAACACAGCACCAGGTGAATTTCTAATACCAAATCTGTTCAAGACAGCTATCCATTTACTCAAACAGCATATCGGTTTAATCTCAGCTATCTATTTTCTTATATTCAACATTCTCCTTAAAACATCTGAACCTGTCTGTAAATTTAAGACAATGAATCCTTATATTAAACTTTAAATTCTATTCAGTTTTCTCTGAACCTAATTGCAATATCAAAATACCACTTCTTGTCTTACATATCTTTAAACTTCCATCCTGTTTTTTTTCTTTGGAAGCTCCTATGTTTTTGTCTCTTTACGTAATGTCTACAGACAAAAAGAAAAGGCTTAAAGCAGCAGTGCATCAGTCTGGTGAAAATTTTGACCAAAACTTTTTTATTCTATTTTAGATTTGCTCCTTTTCTCTTGATTTGTACGATACCTCTTACCACAATTTAAGTCTGCTTTGTACTTTGTTTCACATTTGAAATAATAAAAGGAGCGCGCCTTTTAATATGGCTCGGACCAGGTTTTCATCAGCATTTGCAGCTGGTTTTAACTCCTATTGTCCCATAAGGTCAGATAGCATTGCTTGCTGCATGATAGTTCATTTTAATCTAACTGAAGTGATATTTAAACAACTGATTGACCAAAAGAGCTGAGAATACTGATGAAGACCTGGTCTGAGCCATATTAAAAGGAGCGTTTCTTTTATTATTTCAAACATAAAAAAAAAGGGTATGCCTCCACTACAGTGACACCCACACAGTGAACCCCCCACAGTGAAACCCCCACTGCACCTAAATCAGCATTGAGACACTTTAGGGCGATGGGTGGTAAATATCTAACTCCACTGTCTGTGCAACGTGGAGTTAGATATAAGTAGGGGGAATTGCCTGATGATAACCCTTAGTAAGGCCACCGTAATCATGTTAAAATCTGAAATCTCTGTTTTTTTCGGTCTCCCATTAATTCAGGGAAAAACACAGCTCCTTCCTTTCTCTCTGCTTGATTATATTAGTGAAGTCCCCCCTCCAAATGGAATCCCTGGACAGCCTTTAATAACCAGCTGCCTTACATCACTATTTGACTGTGTGCAGATATGCAACTATATGAAACCTTATATATAGTAGAGTATTAAAATAGTTTTGTTTTTTTTAACAAACATTAAAGTGCACTACTTATAAGGAAAACCCCATTTGAACCTGAGGGTACTTCCCTTGTTGTCTGACCAGATAGTGGCCACCCGCATGAGTCCTTTCCTCACACTAACTCCCTAAAATGGTGGCCTGCCACATGGCCTGGTACACTTAAAATGGCTGCCACCTCTGGTCTTTTGTCACAAAATGGTGGCCACCATGCTGTCTGATTTTGGCCTGCTGTTGGCTCTCACTGCTCCCCCACATACTATCATCCCCATAATGCCACTGAATATGCCGCCTCAGAGAACATTTGAATGCTGTAAAAACCCATTTCTGCTTTCATAAATGTGCAACAGTATGCGTAGCCCCCCTGCATTGTGCATCATGATGTTGCTGTTTGGTTAGGAGTCACATCACGGTCGGGGGTGTCAACAGGTTCCAGGTGCAGTAGTGGATGTCATGGTCTGGGTTGTCACACCAGCATCATGGATCCAAAATAAAAATACTAAAGCAGACTCAAATTGTGGAAAGAAGAGTATCATACAAGTCAGGAGGTAAGTGGCAATTTAACATTTGATAAAAAGGTATAGGTCAAAATTTTCAATGGATTGATGTACTGCAGCTTTAAATGTTTTTCTGTGTTAATGTTTACATATTGTTTTCACACACAAACTTTCTAATTACGCCATTTTACTTGCTGTTACTTTAATATTTGTGTCTCCTTTCTTAAATGCCTCACTCTGGTGGTTCCGGAAGTTCCATCTCATACTTCTGTTCAAAAAAAGGGGAAATACAACAACTTTGTAATAATCTTTCTATGTTAACTTTTACTAAATCTAAATTAAATGGCTCTGAATCCAGCCTACCCCTTCTGCTCACATTTTGTCTTTTGTCCTGTTTTTCTCTTTTCCATTAGGAGTATCTATGTAACAGATAACACTTCCCTTTCAGTTCCTTAAATCTTTTTACATACATGGAGCCATAAATGATTGTATTAACAAAGTTCTTAGTATCCTTACAGTTTAGAAAGTCACCCAGAAAACTGTGTATCATCAAGCAGCAGCTGTCTCCATGTTGCTACGAGAAGCTGAAACCTTGTTCATGCTCGGTTTAAATACTGCAAGTTGGTGGGTGGAGCTGATATCATTGATGCCTTATATCCAATATTTGTGATAATATTACTGATATAAACATTAGAGCTCCCCTCGGTACTAGTGATCATTCTGCTATTCTTTTCACTCTCATAAAAGGACATCCTAATTTACATAAACACACGACATTTAAAAACTATAGTAAAACTAATTTTAAGGAAATCAATGCTTTTTTTCCAAATCCTGGGACAAATTATTAAACCACCTATCAGTTAATGATGCATTGAACTTGTTTAAAACCACAATCTACCAAACAGAGTCAAAATGGGTTCCTATAATTAAGAAATATAATACTAAGGAGAAAATTCCAAGATGGTTCAATTTTAAAATTAATTCTCTAATTAAGAACAAAGATTATTTAAAAAACTGAAAAATAAAACATTACCAAATCAAGACTCCACCTACTTAAAATACAAAACCACCCTAAGATCACTAAAACATTCAATCAAATTAGACAAAGCTAAACTTGAATTTAAAATTGCCCATACTATAGATTCCCATAAATCCTTGTGCACGTCTTAATAGTGAAAAAGGGAACACTAGGAAAGTGAGACCCCTTTCCCACAATAACAAAATAGTTAATTCTGATATAGACACAGCAAATACATTCAACACCTATTTCTCATCTGTTTTCTCACCCAAAGATGCCACGTCTAAAAAAAACTCACCTATCTACTACCAAATAGTACATTACCGACATTATGATTCTCACAGCTCTTCGTACCCTAAAACAAAACATCTAGTCCTGGTCCTGACATATCAGTTACAAATTTCTTCTGGAAACCTCCACTGCCTTACTGTATCTTTTGAATATCATCTTTAATAAATCACTTGCAACTAGTCAGATTCCTTTCAATTGGTTATCAGCCACAGTGACTCCCATCTTTAAAATAGGTAATAAAGCCAGTGTTCAGAACTACTGCCCTATAAGTCTCACATCCGTAGTTTGTAAAATCATGGAAAAATCATCAAAACATTTATAGAAAAAGAAATGGACTCACTAAACTTAATTGCTAGAACACAACATGGGTTCAAACCAGGGCATTCTTGGACTTCCAATCTAGTTTCCTTTTATAATAACATAAGTCTTAGTCTGGATAAAAACATTCCATCTGATGTCATATTATTAGATTTCAGCTTTTGACAAGGTCCCTCATGGAAAACTGGTAGCTAAATTAGAAGCCTTTGGCTTTTCATATTGCATTACAAACTAGATTAAACAGTGGCTAACCAACAGAACACAAAGGGTAAAAATGAACAGCTCCCTGTCCAACCAATGCCCAGTAACTAGTGGAGTACCCCAGGGCTCTGTCCTGGGGCCCACCTTGTTTAATCTATATATTAGTGATATGAAACTAGATTCTAATAACTGACTAGTCAAATTTGCAAATGATTCCAAACTTGGGGGGAATGTAAATACTAATGCAGATTTACTTAACCTAGTTTCTAATCTAACCACTATAGAACAATGGGCCTTGCACAATGGAATGGAATTTAATGTAGATAAGTGTGTCATCCTCCACTTTGGAACAAAAAAATCTAAAAGATATATACAAAATTAATAACACACCATTAGAGGCATCTACCACTGAAAGAGACCTGAGAATACTCACTAATAACAATTTCACTACCCACAACCATTGTCAAAAAATAACTAATACGGCAAACTCCCTCCTTAATCAAATGAAATGATCCTTCGTCACTAGAACCGAACAATGTTTAATCCCCCTTTATAGATCCCACATAAGGCCCACTTAGATTACAATTCACCCCTCTGGAATCCTTATTTGAAAGGTGACATTAATCAGTTGGAGCATGTCCAAAGGCGAGCAACAAAAATGGTGTCAGGCTTGTCCCACAGAACTTATTAGGAAAGACTGCAGATCGCAGGATGTCATACCCTTCAAAGGTGATGTTGTAGGGGGGGTTATCTTATTTCTTTATAAGATTTTACAATCACCTCAACTTATGACAAACTGTGGACTCAGTTTCTTTAACACGTCAAGAACACTGAGGTCTCACAACAAACAGATAGTAATAAAACAAGCATTTGTCAATGCCGAATATTTGCTTGCTGGCATTGGCATTGGTAGTGTAGGAGTTAGAGAGATGCATAATAGGAATGGTAGTGAAGTACTGAACTGAAGCCAACCCCACCACCACCCTGCAGAGACTGACAGGCATTGGGGTGTGCCTTTGGGTCATCAGGCATAACGGCCATGCTGTTTCACCACACTCTACCCTGCAGACACCGACAAGTATCACAGTGTGCCTTGGAGTCTTTGGGCCTTATGCTCACCTCATTCCATAAGAAATATAGTGAGATGGGTGCAGTATAGGAGAATGGGGTGAACTTTGGGGCCAAAGAGTGCAAGGCACACATCAGTGCCTGTCACTGGCTGCAGGGTGTGGGTGCGGGAGGAATGGCAGGAATATTACAGGCCACAATCCCAAGTCACACCCCTGATGCCTGTCAGTCTCTACCGGGTGGGGCGTTATGGTCGGAAACCCTAATGTCCCAGGCATTAGTTGGTATTTTCACTCCAAATTTTAAACATGTTTTTTTTGTGACCCACACCTCATGAACAGTGGCAATATCAGTTTGTTAGCGGAAAGCTGATTTTGCACAGCGACTACGCCATTTGGCACCAGTGGTGCGAAAACACATTTCAAACAGGATGTGAAAAATTATAGCTGTACTGTTCATGGGGAGGTGCCAAAAATGGCAATGTTGAAAATCTGGAGTGAACATATAAAAAAACTGGTGAAGTCATGAGCGTGCGTAGAAACTGCTCAACGCACACCCATAATGTAATTAGTTTGGGAATTTTTTACAGCAGATTGTCAACACAGGCATTTTGGGACCTCTGCTCATGAACAGTGTCACTGTGATTTTCTTTATCTGTCCTGAACACTGATTTCCCACAGCGACCACGCATTTCTGTGCCAGAAGTGTGAAAACATATTTCAGACAAGGTGTGAAAAATGACAGCTGTACTGTTGATAAGGAGGTGTGGAAAAATGCCAGTGTTGAAAATCTGGACTGAAAATATTACAAATTCGTGAATTTACAAGTGTGCGTGGAAACTATGCAATGCACACTCATAACACAGTCATTTTATGGACTTTTGTCACCAAATTTTCAATATAGCCATTTTAAGACCTCTGCTCATGAAAGTGTCACTGTGATTTTCTTACTCTGCCCCGAACATTGATTTCGCACCCCAACTGCGCCATTGTGCGCTACATGCGGGAAAACACATTTTGGGAGAGATATGAAAAATGACAACTGTACTGATCATAACGAGGTGTGGTAAAATGGCAATGTTGAAAATCTGGAGTGAAAATAGTAAAAATTCCGGAAGTTACGAAAGTAGAACCGCAAAGAAATAGCTGGCCAAACAGTCATTTTTGGAATTTTTTCACCAAATTTTCAACATAGGGTTTTAAAGAACCTACCTCATGAACTGTGACACTGTCATTTCATTACTCAGTCTCGAAAGGTGGTTCCGCACAGTGACTGCAAAGTTACCTTTTGGGAATGAATAACAAAGTTACAGTGACTGAGTTCACGAGGTGGGGCACCAAAAACCCCATGTTGAAAATTTGGTGAAGAAATTCTCAAAAATGGCTGAGATATGCACCAAAGTTGAAAAAAACTATTTTATGCCATTATACAGCTTACTGGCATTTCTTTAGTTTGCAGTCCGCTTTGAAGAGTGCAGACGTGTTCCCGGTCCACCAAAGTTCATTGCCTGGGTCCGGATGTTAGTATGGGGTGAGGTTGGGGTGTGGGGAGGTGGGAGTGCAGAGGGTGGGTGTGGGTTGGGGAGGGGTGCAATGAGGGACCATTTTTGTTTATAGTTTTTTCTTTGAACAAGACCATGCAGGACTTTTGCCATGCTGGGGTGGGCTCCCAGCATGGCACCTGGAAGTGTCTTTTGGGGGGCAGCAGATGGATGTTTGCCATGCTGGGGTGGGCTCCGAGCTCAGCACCTGGAAGTGTGTTTGGGGGGGCAGCAGAGCTGATGGAGCATTGGGCGGTCCCTTCGGCCATACAGTGTACGGGGGGGAGCACATGAGCACTCTGGGGTAGGCTCCCAGTGTGCACTTATGTGTTCGTGGGAGGAAGAACTGTCTATGACAGTTCAGATGCAGTGCCGACGTAGGCAGTATGCAAATTGCCTGCGGCTGTGTTTTCCTTAGAACTGCACACCACTTCATCTGAACGGCTGTCATAGACAGCTTGGACATTCATTGGCGTAGTTCAGCAGCGCCTGCAAAAGGGAGCAGGGCATTGGAAGGGGAGGCACACGCATAAAAGTCGTTTGGCGGCACTATGGTTCTTGCACATGCCTGCAAGGAAACATAAAAGGCCAATAACAACAGAAGGACCAATTTTATAATAATCTGGGGCTCTAGACTTTGGAATTCCTTCCTACAAGATCTAATCAACATTAGTAACTTCGAAACATTTAAGAAGCATCTTGACATCTGGTTTACAACTAATCCTAACAAAATATAATAGTCCACATTGAGTGTGGGAAAAGTCTTGATGGGCTTCGGCCTTCTTTTTTTCCTAAACAAACTTGGTAAACTTAGTAGCTAGAAAACTTAGTAGTCAGTAACCTTAGTAAACTTCCTACAGTATGCAACTGTGCTTTGCCACCTTTTCTATTTGTTTATAAAGTATTATTGCCTACCTTCTTCATCCTGTTTTTTTCTTTGTCTTTCCCCACATTCCACTGGCAGAATGTGACTTTCCCAACATACTGTACACACACACATGCACACACACACTCACCAAGGCCTCTTGTGGAGCCAGAGACTTAATTATATCTCTGTCTATGAGCAGAAGAGATTTCCCTGGTAAGCAAGTAATGATAGAAGGAGGATTTTTGTCAGCAAAGAAAAACTTGCAATGAAAACTATGAACAATACTTATGAACATACGGACATTTGAAACTGCCAACAGAAAAAGGCCATTTTGGTCTATCAAGTCTGCTTGATTTTGCAGATAGCATCCCTACTCTGCAGCTGCACCTTCCACCCTACCCCCTCCCATGACCCTCCTTTTTACACTATCCCAGCCCCTCTTGAAGCATTCCACTGTTTTACAGGCCACCACCTCTGCTGGTAGTGTGTTCCACTCTGTTACCACCCTTTCCATAAAGAAATGCCTCCTCATCTCCTTCCTAAACCTTCCATCCTCCAATCTCATGACCTCGAGTGTCTCTCCCCACCCTCCCATTGAACAGTCCCTCCGTGCCTGTCCTGTTTATTTCTCTCATGTACTTAAAGGTCTCAATCATATCCCCCTGTCCCTCCTCTCCTCCAGAGAGTACATGTTCAACTCCCTCAGTCTACCTCATAATGGTAACTCCCCCAGACCCATGATCATCTTTGCTGCTCTACATTGCACCCCTTCCAGCAATCTAATGTCCCTCTTTAGGTAAGGGCACCAAAACTGAACGCAAAACTCCAGGTGGGGTCTGACCAGCGATCTGTATAATGATCTGCATAACAGCAATCTGTATAATGGCAGAATCACCTCCCTTCTCCTAGAGGTTATACCCCTTGCAATACAACCCAGCATCTTGTTGACAATTGCTGCTGCTTTCCTACACTGTGCTGAGCTGTTCATTGCTCCGGTAGTGAGCACCCCCAGATCTTTCTCCTCCTCAGAGACAGCTAGCTGCACCCCCCAAAATGGTAGATCCTCTTTGGATTCTTTGCCCCGAAATGCAGTACCTTGCATTTTTTGGCATTGAAACTAAGTTGCCAGGTGTTAGACCATGTCTCCAGCCTTGTTAGATCCTCCTGCAATCCCTGACCCCCTTGGTCATCCACCACTGGTCCCATCTTAGTGTCAACTGCAGATAAACTGATCTTGCTGTTTACACCTACTGAGATGTCTGCAATAAATATCCCAAATAACACTGGCCCCAGCACTGATCCCTGTGGGACTCTGCTCATCACTGCCTTTGGGGATGATAATTCACCTCCCACCACCACCCTTTGCTGCTGTCCCTGCAGCCAGTTCTCCACCCATCCCACCAATTTTTCCCCTGCCCCTGTGCCCCTTAGCTTACATGCTAGTCTCCCATGTGGCAGCAAGTCGAATGTCTTACTGAAGTCCAAGTACAGGACATCCACCACATGCCCTTTGTCCATTTCCCTAGTCACCCAGTCATAGTAGTCCACTAGGATGGTCTGGCAGGATCTGCCCTTGACAAAGCCATGCTGCTGACTGTCCTGTACCCCACTGACCTCCAGCAGGGTCACCAGCCTCTCCCTCAGGATTGTTTCCATCAGTTTCCCCACTATGGAGGGGAGACTCACTGGTCTATAGTTGCATGGTTCATCTAGGGGACCACTCTTATAGAGTGGAACCACGTGAGCCATCCTCCAGCCCTGAAGTGCACACCCAAAGTCCAGAGAGGCATTAAATGGGTCTGCCAATGGGCCTTCTACGACCTCTGTCAACTCCTTCAGTACCTTGGGGTATATGCCATCCGGTCCTGGTGCCTTGTCCACCTTCAGTGCCCTTAACACCTCTAGCACTCTACCTTCTGTGATTTCCCCATCTGTCACCCATCCCCCCTCTGTTCCTAGTCTCCCCCCACCTTAGGTATTCCCCCTTTTTCACTTTAGTAAAAAATGAGCAGAAGTAGTCATTTAGTGCTTCTTCCTTTTTGTCCCCATTTTTCCACCCATTTCCCCTCCTTCTTTTTTTTTTTTTGAGATTCTATTTTCTCCCCTCCTGGCTCCGGATCTTGCCACTCCTTCAGGCATCCTAGGTTCCCTGCACCCCCTCCAACCTCCAGGGTGCCCTTCTGCCTCATATCGCAGCCTACCTCGGGAAGTCAAGCACTTCGCCGAGTGGGTCCCTCTCCTGAAAGGGGGAAGGCACCAGTGGGGGTGACCCAGCACACTATTTTTCCTTTTTCGGCCTCTGGTGCTGCTGAAGCAAGGGCTGACCCTGCAGGAAGTCTTCAGACGTGTCTCAAACTGGATGCCGTCATCTGGCCAATCCGGAGCAGTTTTCCTGTGTTCTGGTGTTTTGTCCCTCCTGCTCCGCTATCTGCAGTGCCCTGGCCTCCACCAGGGGCCATTACTGGAGCAAGGTGTCCACCATCCACCCCAGGAGGGCAGTCCTCCGGATGTCTCGATCCTCTCCTTCCCTGCCAGCCCCGGCTCCCGAGTCCATTTCCAAACCTGGGTCGCTGTGGGGTCAGTTTGGCGTCCAGCCCCAGCCCTCTGCGCCCTCCTTCTTAATCCTTACTATTTGGTCCTTACAACCTTTTTTCTCCTGATGTACCTGAAGAAATCTTCTTCTCTTAATTCCTTCACCAGCCTGAGCTCCCTTGACACCTTTGCTGCCCTTACTTCCCTGGTCACCTTCTTTGCTTCCTTCAGGTACTCCTCCCTGTCCCCCCCGTTCTCCTGTATCTCCTATAGGTGACTCTTTTCCTCCTCACCCTGTTTATGACAGCCTTGCTCATCCAGCTAGGTTTCTTCTCCCTAGCCTTTTTACTTTGGATCTTGCTGCAGGAATTTGTTGTCTCCACTATACCTAGCTTAATGAGTTCCCACCTCTGATTTGTTTCCATATTAGTCTGAATTCTGTCCAGGAACCCTTGCACAACTTCACCCATCTTTTTGAAGTCAGCCTTTCTAAAGTCTAGCACCTTTGTGCCAGATGTGCCCCTCTCCCTGCCCAGCTGCAACTGGAATCATACTGTCCAGATGTCACTCCCCGCCAGGGGTTCCTCCACCCTCAGATCCCTCACCCACTCCCCGTTAGACAGTACGAGGTCAAGGGTATTCCCTTCCCTAGTTGGTTTGCTGACCAACTGCATCAGGAAGTTATCCTGGAAGGCTTCTAGCATTATCTGTTCCCCTCTATGTTTGGTGGCAGCTGTCCCCCACTCCACTCCCGGTAGGTTTAATTCACCTACTATCACCACCCCACCCTTCTCACAGTTCCTTTGGATCTGTTTCACTAATACCCTATCTGTCTTTTCTGATTAGGAGGGTGGCCTGTACACCACCCCTAATAGTAATGTCCTATTTTTTGGATCTTGGATTTGCATTCATAGAGCCTCTGTAACTCCCTCCTCCCCCTCTTCCCTAACATACTTTAGCCCCTCCCTCATGTAGAGCACTACCCCCCCTCCTTTCCCCTTAACTCTGTCCTTGTGGAATAGTCTGGAACCTGGAACCACCAGGTCCAAGTCATGGTTTTGGGTGGCCCATCTCTCGGTGATGGCTGCCATGTCGACCCTTCCCTCCACCATGAGAGCCTGCAGTTCTACATTTTTATTCCCCAGGCTTCTAGTATTTAAAGATACCACCCTCCATCCCCTTTCTTTCTCCCCTCCTCCTTCCTCCTCTCCCTTTATGGCCCTTCCTGTATTGTTTGGTCCTTGCCTTATCTCACTGTTATGAGGGGTGAGCCCATATGGTTTCCCATCTTGAGGCCTCTGATCACCTCAATCCCTTCTGCCACCCCTCTTCTAGTTTCAATTCCCCCTTAAATATACTCTCCAAACTTTTGCTTCAGTGCTTTCTTCCCCTCTTCATTTAAGTGCAGTCTATCTTTAGCGTATAGACTGCTGTCCTTCCAGGTCACCTCCCACCCTCCTACCATCCCATACCCTTTTTCCTAACACCAGGTTACCAGCTATTCATCAAACTCCTGAATCCTCAGCTTTCTTGCCATACTTGTCCTTAGGGCTGGAATTACCACTGAGAAGGTAACTGATCTTCCTGCCCCCTCACAAACTGGACCTAAATCCTCAAACCTCCTCTTCACCTCATCTACTATCCCATCAGCCATGTCACTCATCCCCAGGTGCAGAATAAGATGTTATTTTTCTCTGCCCTTTCTGGCATATTTTAGTACTGATTGCCCCACCCTTTCTGCCTTCATTCCTGGCATGGCTTCCACCCAGACCCGACTATTCCTCCATCCCTTGCTACCTCACCTGACCCCTCTCAGTATTGAGTCCCCTAACACTAAGATCTCACCCCTTTCTCCCCTGTCACCCCTCCTGTCCTTCCTTCCTTCCCCTCCCTGTCCGAACTCCTCCTTCCTCCTGCGTACTGTTCCCTCCTTTTGCCCCTGTTATACTACCCTTTTCAGTACTCCCTCCTGTGTTCATTCTGTCTTGACACGCATTAGGTTCCTGTTCTTCCACAGCACCTTCTCCCCCATCCGACATTCCCATCAATGACCACTGCCTGTTTGAGCCTATTGTATGCCTATGTGCAGTAACTCTGGCCCCTGTTCCTTTTGGCCCCTTACCTCCTGTACTTGTATATCCCCCCCGTCCCCAGTGTGTATTGTTCTCTTCATCTCCAGTCCCTGCCCCTGTCCCTTCTTCTGTTTACCCAGTTACAATCTGTGCTTCCCATTTCTTCTTCTCTTTCTGTCCAAGACATATCCCTCTTTAACCTTAAAATATCATCCTCTAGCCTCTCCAGCCTTTGACAAACTGGGCACTCCCCCAGCCTCCACAGGATGTCCATGAATATGGCTGCTGCACAGTTATTACACTCCATGATCCTCCCTCTTCTGTATCCACTACTCCTCTCCTGCCACAGATCCCCCTCCCTTGATGCTGCCACTCTCCCTTCCCCTGGCGCATCACCCTTTCCTGTCCTTTCCACCGACTTCCCCAATAATTTCCCCTATCCATTCTTTCCCCTTTCCTCTGTGCCCCCCACTCCATGCCCACAACTATTCTACCCATGTTGGCTCTCCAGGTGTCCTGCTGCCCCCTGGCCCACCTACCTTTCCGCTGTCCCCAACCATCCCACAAGTTACCATACCCTCCTCTAGTATGTCCTTTTGTGTCCTGCTCCATTTTTTCTTCTGCAATGCTGCCCTAGCCCTCTTTATTATTACAATGGTATGAGAGTCACAGTTATTACCCAATCAGCTTCAAATTCCCACAGTTCTAGATTCTCTGTACCTTGATTCTACTTACTCAGCCCCAAGTCCCCAGAGCCATAGTTCCTTGATCCCACAGTAATCTGCCTCATATTCCCAGAGTTACAGACATTGTACCCCAGGAATAGTTCTAGAAATACATTACCTTGATTTCATTTGACCAACCCCAAAATCACAGAGCCACAGTACCTCGATTTCACCCCAAAGATCCAGTATTTTCCTACACAATTCAAAAGACACAGTACATTTATCCCAGAGGGAGTCCAGACAAATATGGTGATCACAGACCCTTTAAGATTGGTTCTGTCATTTCTGCACACCATTCTTGCACCCAAGGCTATGAAGCAGCACCATAATTTATTTCATGACCTCACCTATTCAGCAGCTCACAGTAAAGTATCCACACAATTTATGTCAGGGTGTGGTGTGTGGCTGTGTTGTGTAATGCAACGAGATGGCTAACAGTCTGTGTATGCAGTCATCTAGTACTGTATGATGTCACAGGCTAACGGTATAAAGGAAGTGATGCACTGGGGGGTAGGGGGGTTGGGCCCCTCCTGCCCACCGAAGACAATCAGCTACACCAGCAAAAAAAACTTAGAAACACTCAGCTGCACCACAAACTCCCCTAAACAGATACCTTTCCAAATGAAGCCAGAAAAGCAACCTGGTACCAATTGAAATCTACAATAAATTGGAAAAGAAACAACAACAGTAATAAAATCAGCAAAAATCACATTCACTTCCCTGAAATGAGACTTATTTCATTCCCCCTTCCAGCCATTTCTGAGACTCCAAAGGTAGCCAGCTGTAGCACTCTGACTTGGCCGCACCTCCAGATTATCAGCTGCTCAGCCAAGGCCCCAAACAATTAGCACTCTTCCCCAAGCTATAGGGCTAGACATAAACAAACAAACAAAAAAAAAAGTTCCTGCCCTCTAAAGTTAATGGATTAAAAAAAAACACAAGATGAGCAGAACTGTAGTCCAAGTGAATCAGCAGTATAAAATAACTAAAATAAGCAATGAGCAGGTTCTGCACTGAAATTAATATGATTATGACTCCAAATACAACTTCCTGTTGCTAGCCTTTTTTCTTACTAATTGTCCTCCACCCCACCCTAAGCCAATTCTACTTTTATAGCCGCAGGATTTGACTGACAACAGGAACTTCCTGTTTGGCAGTAGGAAGGGAAGGATCATATAGAAACATTAGTTTTGTCAACCCTAAAGGAAAAAAAGTAGCTCGTTCTCCCCCCCAGCTGCTGGTGGTCTGACACTGAGCAAGGAAGAAGGAGGAGGCTACTGAAGAATACATGAAGTTGCTGCCCCAGAAAAGGAAGGGTGAGAGTTGTAAGGAAAGGAGAGAGTAAGCATACAGAGAAACAGGAGAGGGGACACAAAATAAGACATGATAGGAGTGGTGCAGTGCAATGGCTGTGGGGTGGCAGTGTTCCAGGAGACATTCTGGAGGCTGCAATGCTGCCCTATTTGCAGGCACTGCTCTGGTCTGAGGGAGGAGGTTGCTCATCTCCAGGCAGGCCTGACTCAGATTCATGAAACCTCCTCCCCCGCCCAGGGACCACCAGAGCCAATGCCACTACCTCAGAGGTTGCCAAGAAAGAGGAGAGGCTGGAATAGGGTGGGCTCAGGAAGGGAGAGGGTGGTGGAACAGAGTTGCATCCCTCCAGCTGTACCTCTCCACAATTCAAACACTCTTCTGGTGGATAGTGGTTCATCTATGGAGGCACCTGCAGTGGAGACCAAGGAGGATGCTGGGAACCTTCACAAAGATGACCCACAGGAAGGTGGCATGGGACCCCACAGGGGAAGGAAACAACTCCTGATGAGGGACTCAATCATTAGGGGGGTAGAAGTGGGAGAGGAAGGCGAGAGGGAGATAAGGTGCCTGCCTGGCGCCACGGCTTGGAGGGACAGGAAGCGAATCCTCAGGATCGTGGGAGCAGCTGCAAGATGGAGGGAGCTGGATGTCATTGTCCACCTAGGGACAAATGACCTGGCTAAGAATGGGATCAGAGCAGTGCAAGAGGAGTTTGTAGAGTTGGGGAGGGGCCTTAGACTAGTAGCACATATGGTTACCTTCTCGGAGGTGCTGCCTGTCTATGGCAAGGGTGATGCTAGGGTACTACTCAAGAAGGAATTCAATGAATGGTTGAAAAACCGGTGTGGAGCTCAGGGATTTGGCTTCATTGGGGACTGGGGAGCCACCTGGAGGGATGCAGACCTATACTGGCGAGATGGTCTGCATCTGTCCGGGGGACCAGGATCCTAGGTGAGAGGTTTAAATGCTTCATTGGCAAGCATTTAAACTAGCCAAGGAGGAGGCACTGAAAAGGAGCAGGGAAATCCCAGCCTCCCCCCACAAAACATGGTAATTAGTTAGGTAAACACCAAGGTAGAGAAGTCATTAGGAAGCAGGACAGAGGTAAATGTAAAAAATGCAAAGGCAGTAAGGACAGGGATGGGGCTAAAAGGGGCAAGGTCATCAAAAAGTGGAGGGTGATGAGTACCAATGCCCATAGTCTGTGTAACAAGCTCCCTGAACTAGTGGCCTTGATGGAAGAGGATTGCCTGGATATTGTAGCAGTCACAGAAACATGGTACACAGAGAACCATGACTGGGATGCCAACATACCAGGATACATGATCTACAGGAGGGTCAGGGAGGGTAAAAGAGGAGGAGGAGTAGCTCTCTATGTAAAGGAAGGGATCAAAGCAACAGAACTAAAGAGTAAACAGGGAGCAGATGAGGCACTCTGGGTCACCCTGGAGACAGGAAATGGCACCACAATCCACATGGGGGTTGTATAGAGACCCCCATCTCAGGGGGAGGGAATGGACAAGGAAATGATAGAAGGCATCCTTAGAATGGCAGAAAAAGGGGAGATATTGTTGATGGGAGAACTGAATATGCCAGATGTTAACTGGAGCACCTTTGCTGCAGGCACATCCAAGAGCAGGGTCATTCCTGATGCCCTACAAGGGGCATGCCTCAGACAGCTAGTATTGGAACCCACTAGAGAGGGAGCAATCTTAGACCTGGTACCCTCAAATGGGAATGGAGAAAGAATCTTAGATTTAGAAGTAGGTAGCCATCTGGGAACAAGTAACCACCAAACAGTGTGGTTCACAATAAACACAGCCATACAATCAAGCCATACAAAAGCAAGAGTATTGGACTTAGGAGGGCTGACTTTGGAAAATGAGAGAGTGCCTCAGAAAAGCACTAGCAAACAGGCAAGAAGGAGGGTGGAGGAACAATGGGGAGTAATCAAAACAGCCATCACAGAGGCAACAAGCCTTTGTGTAAAGCAAATCAACAAAACACAAAGAAGGAAAAAAACTGTTATGGTTCTCAAAAGAGGTGGTAGAGAAGGTTAAGGAAAAAAAGGTAGCATTGAGGAAATATAAGGAAACACAGAAGTAGCAGGACAGAGAACTTTATCAGTTATAACAGAAAGAGGCAGGGAAGGCTGTCAGAATAGCAAAGGCCCAAACCAAGGAAAGGATAGCCAACTCTGTTAAGAAGGGGGATAAGATCTTTTATAGGTACATTAGGGAGCAAAGAAAGACCAAAGGAAGGATACTGAGGCTTAATAAAGGGAAAGGAATGTGGGCAGAGGGTGACAGTGAAAAAGCAGGGATACTGAATGAATATTTCTGCTCAGTGTTCAAAAAGGAAGAGGAGGGGGAGGTACCTAAGCCAAGCAAGAGAAACACTCTGAAGACGGGGGTCGATACCAGTCCATTTACAGAAGAAAGGGTTCTGAAAGAACTAATAAAATTGAAGGTGGACAAAGCAATGGGGCCTGATGGGACTCACCTAAGAATTCTAAAAGAACTAAGGGTAGAACTAGTGACACTGCTGACTACTCTCTTTAACAAATCATTTGAGGATGGGGTGGTACCTGAGGACTGGAGGATGGTGGATGTGATTCCTCTTCACAAAAGTGGGAGCAGAACAGAGGCAGGAAACTACAGACCAGTTAGTTTGACCTCAGTGGTAGGGAAAATGATGGAATCACTACTGAAGGTAAGATTTGTTTAGTACCTAGAGGCCAGTGGAGCACAGCAGCAAAGGCAGCATGGATTCACGATGGGAAGGTCGTGTCAGACAAATCTAATAGATTTCTTTGACTGGGTGACCAAATTAGTAGGCCAGGGAGGGGCTGTGGACTTGGCCTACCTAGATTTTAGCAAGGCATTTGATACAGTCACACACAAAAGATTAATACACAAGTTAGCCAGCCTGGGAGTGGGTCCCAAGGTGGTAGCCTGGATAAAAAATTGGCTAGACAACAGGACGAAAAGGGTAGTGGTAAACAGAGTCCACAGTGAAGAAAGAAGGGTTACTAGCAGGGCACCACAGGGTTCAGTACTGGGACTGGTCCTTTTTAATGTCTTTATAAGTGACATTGCAGAGGAACTGGAAGGAAAAGTATATCTCTTTGCAGACGACACAAGGATCTGTAACAGGGTTGATACACACAATGGAGTGGAAAGGATGAGAAGGGACTTGGCAAGGTTGGAGAAATGGTCATATGTATGGCAGCTCAGATTCAATGCAAAGAAGTGCAAGGTAATGCACCTGGGAAACAAAAAACCCAGGGAAAGAGTACACAATGGGGGGTGAGATACTGACAACAGTAAAATTGGAAAAGGACCTTGGTGTAATTATATCAGATGACCTAAAGGTGGGCAAGCAATGTGAGAAGACAGTAAGGAAGGCTGGGGGGATATGGGATGCATAGGGAGAGGCATCAATAGTAGAAAACAAGAAGTTGTTATCCCTCTGTACAGACAGTTAGTGAGCCTCATCTGGAATACTGTGTGCAGTTCTGGAGACCCCATCTCCACAAAGACATAGACAGAGTGGAGGCTGTCCAGAGGAGGGCAACCAAAATGGTGCAGGGTCTGCACCAGAAGACATATGAAGAAAGACTAAAGGAGCTTAATATATATACTCTTGAGGAAAGAAGGGAGAGAGGGGACATGATAGAAACTTTCAAGTACCTCAAGGGAATCAACAAAGTCCAAGAGGGTAGCATCTTTCAGAAAAAGAGATGTGCAAGAACAAGGGGGCACAATTTGAAGATAGAGGGGGACGGCTCAGAGGTAATGTGAGGAAGTATTTTTTCACAGAGAGGGTTGTGGATGCATGGAACAGCCTCCCTGAGGAGGTCGTGGAGTCAAGAACAGTGGGGGAATTCAAGAATGCATGGGACAGACATAAGGTAGTCCTAGTGGGGGGTAGGAGGAAGTCAGCTGTTGGTTAACTAGGATCTGCAGCTTGTCTGTTAGGTAGGAAAATGGGCAGACTAGGTGGGCCAAGCGGTCCTTACCTGCCATCAACTTCTATGTTTCTGTGTTTCTATTTCTACCTCCTGACCTCCAGAGACAATCAGCTACACCAGCAAAACCCCCCTAAATACACTCAGCTGGACCACAAACTCCCCCAAACAGGTACTTTTCCAAATGAAGCCAGAAAAGTAACCTGGTACCAATTGAAATCTACACTAAACTGGAAAAGTAATAACAACAGTAACAAAATCAGCAAAAATTACTTTCACTTTACTGAAATGAGACTGATTTCATTCCCCCTTCCAACCCTTTCTCTTAATGTTTATGTGTGCAAGGAAAGTGTAATGATAATGGAAACAACATTTAATTATTTTTTTAATGTAGTTTTATATTTAGGGCCCATTTGAAGGTTTTTAATGTGCAAGGGTAGCAGCCATGTTTGTGATGAAAGATTGGTTTTGGTTGTAGGGGGACTGATTTGCTGATTGTGTGATGTGGCTACTAAAAAATCCAGTCAGGTTTAGGACCAGGATAACTGTGCAGTATGCTCTAATAACGCTTGGTTACCTGGCTGGTGTTACCCAATTAAAGTTCTTTGACTTTTAGACCCATTTTATAATGGCATCTAGAAAACCTTCAGCACTGTTGCATACTGTACTGTTGGTAAATAATTAAAAAAAAAAACTAAATAGGAGAGGACCCATAATTGTTCTCTGGGGAACTCTTATCTCCACAAGTAGAAAAGGTGATAAAGTTGTCAATTTTTCTGCAACAATGCAATGCCAGTGGTGCAAACAGAGAAAAGGGATGGTAGTTGTTAAATCTTATTTATTCCCAAAGCCGATCTCTCACCAAAGAACAGACTCTGGTGCAGGAATGGATGGCTTGGGCTGAGATTGGCATAGGCCCAAGGCTGAACAGACAATTTTGGCGAAGTTCAGTTTGTTTGCTGGCGAAGGCCTCCAGCTGGCAACACAGTTCAATCACTGGCAAAACAGGCCACAATGCACAATAAATGTTCAGCACATTTAACAGAAACAACATTAACTTCTATAACTTTCAATTCAGTATTCAGGCCGGGTAGCTATTGCAGTAGATTCACTGAGCAAAACCTCTCGATTATTAAATCAGTCTTGAACAACCTCTGGGCTGAATGCTTCACAGGAGCTTCTTCTTGGTCCAAATCTCAGGCTGTGACTTCAAATAGCTTGGAGCTTTCTGCTGCAAGTAAAGGTTCCTTTTTGGAATAGTCCGTTTACAGCAATCAGGCAGTCCAATGCAGGAGAACAGTAGCAGGGAGGCAAGTCAGGCCTCCTCTGTCGAATCTCCGAGGCTCCTTCCAGGAGCAGCTTCTCGAAAGCTCAAGCTGCTCACTCTTCAAACACTAACTCCAACTGAATAAACACTGTCTCTAACAGTTCTGGGGATTTCCCTCAGTTTCCTGAGTTCTGGTTGGCTGGGGGGTAGCTGTCAGTCACAGTTTGGATGCCCCCTTCAGTTCAGTTTATGCGCCAACCTAAAAACTACAAAAAATACAGATTTTCCTTTCCATGAAGCACTTGAGCTAAGGACCGTTAAATACCCCCTGAGTTCCATTGGTCCAAATTCTGGAAGTCCCGGACCTAACATGGTGACTCCCATTTAGAAAAGCAAAGCTGCAAGAAGGCAGGTTAGAACAAACTCTCCAATTCAAATATGACAGCAAGTTAGGAGTAAATAATTACAGTACTAGTTCAGGCTTCCTCTGCTCTTTTATCAACAGCAGAGTGGAGCAAATTAAAGCTGTGTCTGGCCAGTCGTGAGCTTTGGTGCACTCAGACTCAGCCTAGACCATTCACTATACACATACAGGCTAAAGTCTTAAAGGGACAGGTGTGGAGGCACAGTACGGTACTCTCATGTAAATCAACGGGAGCAAACCAATACCCTTGGATTTACTACCCATAAAGGATGTCAGCCTGGCAGTGGGCATGGATAGAGCCAGGGAAGACAACAAGGTAAACCCCAAATTGGGGGGTGGTTACACATGGTGCTGTGTATGACGAGTAGGGTGATCGTAAGGACCTAGACATATAGTAGTATAGAGTGCTTTTCAGCCTGCATGTACAGTGAAAGTCCAAGTGGTACAAGAGGAGTATGTTACGTTATTATAATGTGTGTGTGCATCTTAAGACCTGTCTTGGGTCTGTGTTACACAAGACTTGTACTATTTGAACTGCTATAGTTTCAGGAATGATTAGCTCTCTGAACTTTAATTACTTGTATACAGATATTGTGCTAACTTTAATGTTTGTTATTTTTGTTCACCATTATCTTATTGTACAGCATACCCAGTATGAAATATACTGTAAAATGAACTGTCTGGCCCCATGGCATTGGGAGTAGTATCTTGCACTATCATATGAGTTCATGGTGGAGAACCGTCTATGAGTTTCTTGCTGGAAGAGTCCTGGAATTGCTGCAATACAGCATTCTCAGATTCCAGGGATGAGAGTCCCCATCATGCTGATGCAGACCTTTCAAACAGGTGATGGGGTTGGCCATATGTTTTATTGTGTGTACCTGAAGTTGCCCTACCACCAGAATGATATGATATGGGTGGACCACTATGGGTGATAAAAAGGGAAAAAAAATAGAAAACAGCAGAGGATGATGCTCATGGGTGGCACTCACAGAACTGATCTTCTGGGCTTCTACAGCTGGCACATTATCTGTGAGGTTGTCAAAGAGAGCACACTGAAGTGGTTCACAACCCAGAGAAGCATAAACACCTTGATAAAAAAAGAATCAAAAGTTATAGGATAATGGTGTTGGATGCAATGGGAAACAATTTCAGTAAGTCTTAAAACTGGGCTAATTTTTGCATCAACCTCTATATATTTGTACAGACGTGAGAGTAACTGGAACTTGCAGGCTTGAACAGTTGACTTATCAAAGCATTTGTTTAGGTTGTATGTATGAGGCAACATGTACCTTTTGTAGAAATGATTGATGTGACTCTGAGGAAACCCTACTTGCCCTCTCATCACTCAACCTGTCTAAATCCAATCCTCACTCAACCTGTCTAAATCCAGTCTCGATGGACTGGACCCTAAACGTCTCTGTCTCTCAGCTTCTGCCATTGCCTCCCATCTCCCTTATTCACTTTTTCAACTTCTTCTTCTCTTTTTGCACTGTTCCTAAATCTTGGAAGTTTGCCAAGATCCTCCACCTTCGCAAAGGGGCAACACAAAGAAACATAGAATTTGACAGCTGTTAAGGACCACTTGACCCACCCAGTCTGTCTACTTTTCCTACAGTGTCATCGTAGACCCTACTTGGTCTTTTCTCCCCCTTTCCTTTCCACTAAGATTCCTTTATACTTATCCCGTGCATTCTTGCACTGTGTCACTGTTTTTGCCCCCACCACCTCTGCAGGAAGACTGTTCCATGCATCCACCACTCTTTCTGTCAAGAAGTACTTCCTAACATCTCTCCTGAATCTGCCACCCCCAGCTTCATTGCATGTTCCCATGTTCCTGAGCATCTTCTTTTCCAAAAAATACTTCCCTCTTGTACCTTGTTTACTCTCGGAAACTGTCAAGATAGCTTCAGAATTACAGTGCAGTCAAAAAGTCAAAGGATGAAAACCTCGTCCCTGCAAAACAGCTAAGAGAAAAATGCCACAGACCATGCATCGCAGACTGCGCTGAGTCCACTGACATGCTTTTTGACTGAAATTTTGCTGAGTGGTGATCCATGGTGGCATGGTATTGGAACAGTAAATCTACACTTAAGAAAAAAAGCAGCGGAGAAAATGTAAGTGCGAGACAGAGATCTGCAGCGTTTTTCCCTTAGCTGTTTTGCAGGGATGGGGCTTTGCCTTGCAGCTTTTTGAATGTGCTGTTTTTTACAGTGCTGTTTAATTTTAGCTATTTTGTGGTGGACCCATTTACTCTCATGAGGTGTTTAAAGGTATGTATCATAGTGCCCCTCTCCCTCCTCTCTTCCATGGTGTACATACTGAGATCCCATAGTCTCTCCTCATAGGACCCCTAATGCAGACCCTGCACCACTTTAGTTTTCCCCCTCTGGACAGCCTCCACTCTGTCTATGTCCTTCCTTCCTGAGATGTGGTCTCCATAATTGGACACAGTACTCTAGGTGGGGTCTCACCAGTGATCTATACAGAGGCAACACTGCCTCCATATTTCTGCTGGTGATGCCTCTCCTTATGCACTCCACCCTCCAACTATCCCTCCCTTGTCACATTGCGAGGTGGATTTTAGGTCATCAGATATGATTACCCTCAGGTCTCTTTCCTGTTTGGTGGTCACCAGTACCTCTCCACCCATTTTGTACTCTGCCTCTGGGGTTTCTGTGCTCTAAGTGCATGATTTTGCACTTTTTAGCATTGAAACCCAGCTGCCATACCCTTGAACACTTAGGTCTCTGTTCATGTTTTCCACACAAACCCCTGGAATGTTCACACTATTGCAGATTTTGGTGTCATTCACAAAAAAACAGACCTTCTCTTCCACCTCCTCTGCAATGTCACTTATAAAGACATTAAAGTGGACTGATCACAGTACTGATCCCTGAGGCACCCTCTGCTGGTCACTCCACTCCCTATGGAATGAACACTATTTACCACCACCCTCTGTCACCTGTTCCATAACCAATTTCTTACCAAGTTTATGACCTTTGGATCCAGCCCTAAGCAGCCCAGCTTAACTGCAAGTTTCCTATATGGAATGGTGTCAAGAGCCTTACTGAAATCTAGGTAGGTCACATCCACTGCTCCACCTTGATCTGATTCCCTGGTCATCCAGTCAAATAAATCTATCAGATTAGATTGGCATGACCTCCCCCTGTGAATCCCTAGTGCATTGGGTCTTGTAACCAACAGGATTGAAGAGATCCCATTATCTTTTCCTTTAGCAGGAATTCCATTAACATTTCCAACACCAATGTCACACTGATGGCCTATAGTTGCTAGCCTCCTCCCTGCTCCACTTTTGTGAAATGAGATTACATCTACCCCACTCCAGTCCTCCGGAACTACTCCTGTTCCCAGTGAGTTTTTAAACAAGACTGTCAGATGTAAGTCAGTACCACCCTGAGCTCCCTCAATACCCTTGGATACTTCCCATCTGGCCCCATTGCTTTCTCCATTTTCAGATTTGTGAGTCCCTTCAGGACTCTCTCCTCAGAAAAAAGGCAAGTGTACTTCTCCCTCCCTCTCTCCAACGCTCCTGTTACTCTGTGTAGCCCTTCCCCATCTCCTTCCTCTATGAACACTGAACAAAAGTATTTGTTCATGATATCTGCCTTTTTCTGGTCCTCCTCTGCAAGATGCTTCTTCCCTTCTTAACCTTACAATCCTTCCCCTAGTTTTCCTCTTTTCACTTACATACATAAAAATTATCTTATTCCCATTTGTTACTGCCTGGGCTATTCTTGCCTCAGGTTGTGCATTTGAGCTGCTTACTACTTTTTCTGTTTCTCTTTATTTCCCATGATACACCTCCCTATCCTCCTCCTCCCTCTGCATCTCCTTATACCTTCTGAATGCTACCCTTTTAGCCTTTACATTTTCAGCCACTTCTTTCAAGAAATGTAGATGTCTCTTTTACCTCTTGCTTTTGCTCACTTACTTGGCGAAGAGATTTTTTGCCTTCACTATGCCCTACTTTTGCTTCACCCACTGTTCCTTCATCCCATCCAGGTCAAACCCCCCCCCCCAAGTCATCCCTGAGGCATTCACTCCCTAACTCCTACCCTGACGACTTTTGACCTATCTCACATCTCCTTACTCTTGCCAAGATGCAAGAGAAGCTTATTTACTCTAGACTTGCTGAATTCTTCTACTCCTCCTACTACCTCTCTCCTTTTTAGTCTGGATTCCAGAAGTACCAGTCCCTGTCATCTCCTGGTGCTGGTCACTGACTCTAGCCTCACTGGGATGGATTGGGGCACGTTACAGTAGCATATTTCATTGACTTGGCCAAAGCCTCCTGGGCAAGCTGAGCTCTGCCAGCCTCTCAGCTCCCACTGTTGACTGGATCCATTCCTACCTCTCAGGCTGTCAGCACTCAGTACAGGTTGTAGGAGTCCTGTCCCATTCCCTTCCTATTCCTGCTAGGTCCCACAGGGTTCCATCCTTCATCATCCTTTGGACTTCAGCAAGGCCTTTGATTTAGTGCCTCATGGGTGGCTGGGAGGAAAGCTGAGGTCCATGGGGGAGGTGACAATGGCTAATTGGATTATGAACTGGCTGAAGGGGAGGCAGCAATGGGTGGTGGTGGTGAGGGAACTCTCATCCCCTAGGCCTGTGACAAATGGGGTGCTGCAGGGCTCTGTAAGGGGTCTGGTATTGTTTGAATTGTTCATATTGGATATCTCACAAGGAGTTAAGAGCAGGATCAGTCTGTTTGCAGACAGTACCAAGATAGGAGCGGTAGTGGATCATGTTGTGGGGTGGAAAGAGCTACAGGGAGACCTAACCAAAGTGGAGGAGTGGTCGGTGAAGTGGCAGCTGGGCTTCAATGTGAAGAAGTATAAGGTAATGCACTTCGGCGTGAAGAATCAGAGGAGGGAATACTGGTTGTGTGGGGTGAGACTGCGGGTCACCGAGCAAGAGGAGGACCGGGGGGTGATGATAACTGAGAGCATGAACAACTCTGTCCAGTGTAGAAAGGCTGCTGCCAAGGCTAACAGGATGCTGGGGTGTATTGCAAGGGGAATCTCATCCAGACAGAAGGATGTGATCCTGCCCCTCTATAGTTCTTTAGTCAGGCTGCACTTGGAGTACTGTGTGCAGTATTGGTGGCCATATCTGAAGAAGGATATCAAGCTGTTAGAGGGGGTGCAGCGTAGGGTGACAAAAATTATACAGGGAATGGGAGAGAAGCCCTATGAGGACAGACTGAGGTGTCCAAGTTTGAACACCCTGGAGGAGAGGAATGGAGGGAGAGACGGGATATGATTGAAATGTTCAAGAATCTGAAGGGGTTTAACAAAACTGACACAGATGGGTTATTTAAGCTGATAAAGGGAAGAGACACAAGCGGTCATGGGCTAAGATTGGAGGGGACAGATTTAGGAAGGAGATGAGGAGACATTATTTCACAGAAAGAGTGTTGTAGAAATGGAATTCCCTACCGGAGGAGCTTGTATCATGCAGGACAGTGAGTACTTTCAAAAGAGCATTGGATAGGACATGGCGGGGGGGGGGTCTACAATGTCGGTTCAACTACTATGTTGTCGACTGACATCACAGAGATGGATTTATGTCGACCGCAAATTGTGGTTGACATAAATCTGGCAGAAGACCCTGGTTGTTTTTGTTTTTCCATCAGAGGGCTTTGCCCCCAAACCCCCCATGCTGGGTGCTCTGCCCTTAAAACCCCTGAACTTAAGAATTATCAACTCTGAGTCAGAGTTGATTTGGGGAGGGGTGCAGGACTGGGGAACAGAGAGCCAGGGTCTCGTGTGGACCATTACAGCGAATTGTTGGTGTTGTCGGCAACAACATGTTCACTGTAATGCTGTCGCCATACAGGAGGCATACCATGGGGGTGTCTGCATAAGTAGTAATGAGAATATGTCAGAGGGCAGAGAAGGGGAGGTGGTGGGACATCAGTGATCTAGGGGCGTTAGCTACACACTTGAGCAGACTTGATAGATCTTATGGCCTGTTTCTGCTGGTATATTCATATGTATGTATATATATCCTAACCCTATCCTTTTCTCCATCTTCTTAAACAACCTCCTATCTGCCTATATTAATTTGTGTATCTGCATTCTGCTTGGAGTAACTACACCATTCCTGCTCGCTACATCTGTGAAGGTCTCCTGGACTGGATTTTCTACAAAACATCACCACAATGTATTTGCATTTCAGTTTAAAATCAACTTTTTGGAAGCTATCCCAAGCAAAACTGAAATCAAGCAACTAGGTCTGACAAACTCCAATGACTCTGGGTCCTGCTCGAATCCACATTTTCATCTGGCTTGCTCCTAAGGGATCTATTTGTGGGCTTTTAAACAACCTCTTTAAATAACAAAGGATGCACAAGGACAAAAGGATTTCACATCCTGCATTTGTATTTGAGTAGGTGTGCCCCAGGCTGTCAGTGTAATGGGGCTGGGGTGTGCATGCCTGCAAGGTCTTGCATAGCCAAAGCCTATTGTCAATCCCTGCCTAGCTGTGACCCTGGGTGATCTCTGTCATGAGTTGAACCAATGTTTTACCAACAGTCACACCATGTCCAACAGCTGTCTGGGGGGTTGCCCTTGTTACTTTTCTTGTCCTACTTTGGCTTGACAGAATTACACTATCCTTATGGAATGAGGATGGCTCAAATAAATCTAGGACCGAGTACTATGATTTTACTTTCTCCAACCTTATTGTTTGTAATACAAGGATACTACAAACTAGACTTCTTCTCTACCAAAAGGGCTATCCCTACCGTTCTCTCTGCATGTTTAGGAAACTACGGAACAAGTCTGCATTATCCCATCCTTTTCTAAACGTGGAGCTGTGGTTCCTTGTCATCATTGCCATTCTGCTATCTGGGGATATAGAGACAAATCCTGGGCCACTAGATGCTTACTTCTCAGCAGGTGACATACATAGTATGTCCAAACATGGGCCGTTAATTGCACACTTGAATATAAGAAGTTTGATGTGTCACTTCTTGGAACTGGAGTCATGGGTCAAACTGTACAATCCTGATATCCTCTGTCTCACTGAGACCTGGCTAAAACCATTGGTTACTGACTCCCTCTGCTCCCTGCCAAATTACTCTATTATTTGAAGGGATAGGATATTGAACAAACGTGGTGGTGGAGTTGCTCTGTACTACAAAAATAATCTGACTGTCTCTCTTCTCACTATCCCGGATGCTCAATTGGTATGTGAATACTTGCATGCTACCCTTGCATTGGGAGCCAAGAAACTGCATGTTATCTGTGCATATAACCCCCTAGTGGGAGGGATTGTGGGTCTAGAGTACCTGTTGGAAAATACCTCTCAGAATTTTAATCATAATGAGATTGTCACCTTAGGGGACCTAAACTTAAATTGGCTTGGGGCAGCTCTCAGTTCTCTTCAATCTCTGACTCATAGCTACAACCTGCATCAGATGGTAACAATGCCGACTAGAAGTCTGTCTTTATCACCACTAGGCACACTATTGGATTGGGTGCTGGTAAACCGGATCGAACACATCTCAGCCACTAGTACTCTTGCTGATGCCTTAACTGACCACTCTCCTACTTTCTGCATCCTGTCCTTCGGGGCACCTCCATCTCCTCCACCACGTCTCATCACTCTCACAAACTTTTTTCACCTAGACCAAGAGGTGTTTCTGTATGATGTCTCCAGAATTGATTGGTCGGAAATCTATTTATCACACTGTTCTCAGGACACTCTTAACCTCTTCATCACTAAATTCCTTATGGTTCAATGTAAACATGCCCCAAAGATCACCCGGAGGGTGACGGGTAAACAAACAAGACGGCTAAACAAAGACTTGCTCAAAAGTTTGCTCCTTAGAGGTAAACTCTGGAAGCACTACAAAACATCAGGCCAGCAAACAGATTTCAATGCTTCCTGTATGCTACGGAATTCATGTAAAAGACAAGTCAGAGCTGTTAAGAGCAAGTACTGTAAAGAACTAATGATTAACTCGGCCAATGATCCCAGAAAATTCTGGTCACACATCAAATCCTTCCTAGGATCCTCACAGTCAACTACCTCTGGTGATATGCTGATAAATGATGTTCATTGCAATGACTCACAAACCATAGCTAATTCTTTCAACCTGCATTTCTCTGATCTCTTCCAATATACCTCTTCCTTCGATCCCACTGCATTGTCCTCCCACTCCTCATCATGAATCTGTCTGGATAAGTTGGAAGGGTTGTTCCCTGTACCTCCTTATACTCCTCCATTCTGTTTTAAGGCTGTGTCTAGAAAGGAAGTCCTGAACCTCCTGAGGTCCATCTCTGATCATACCAGCTCTGGCTCAGACTCCCTGGAACCCCGCCTCTTGAAACTTGCAGCTCCCCTTATTGCATTACCACTGGCCAAACATTATACGTTATCACTTTCAGGTGGAGTGGTCCCTGACCTCTGGAAAGCTGCTCGGATCACACCTGTACTTAAGAAAGGGGATCCTAAGGTTGTCATGAACTATAGATCAATTGCCATACTCTCGGTACTGAGCAAAATCCTGGAGAAAATTATCGCAACTCAGACAACTGACTATCTACTTAAGCACAGCCTGCTCTCGGATACCCAACATGACTTCAGGAAAGGACATAGCACAATGACTGCACTCCTTAAATTCACCACAGACACCCTTTCAAAAATGGATACTGGCAATCTGACTGGGGCTGTCTTTATTGACCTCACAAAGGCTTTTGACCTTGTTGATCACACTTTGCTTCTCTCCTCACTTCGACACCTTCATTTCTCCTCCTCTGTTGTTGACTGGCATGAAAGTTACCTGACAAATAGAACTCAAGTGGTGAAATTTAATTGCTCTCTATCGAACAGTACCACCATTAACATTGGTGTACCTCAGGGCTCCATCCTAGGGCCCCTCCTATTCTCTTTTTATATAAATAACATTGGAGCTACTCTAAAATCGTGCTCTGCTATTCTATATGCTAATGATCTTGTCATCTATACAAGTTCCACTAATATAGACACTATCAACACAACCCTTTCCTCTGACTTTAGCAATATCCAAAACTAGCTATATGACCACAAACTGGCTGCCAACACTAGCAAAACTAAAGCCATGCTGCTTGAATCAGCCCCAAAGCTCCAGGCTTGCACAACAGCACTGATGGTGCAGGACTTAGAGGGTCAATTACTGGAATGTGTGACCTCTTTCAAGTACCTGGGCATCCTGCTAGATCAATCTCTTGATCTTAATCTTCATGTACAGTCTGTTTGCAGAGCTGTCAACTCCAAACTGGGTGTTGCATATAAGACTAGTTATATGCTCATGCCATCGACTAAAATGGCCATTGCAAGGGGGATTCTGCTCCCCAACCTAACCTATGGGGCTCCCGTATTTGGGGCTGCTCATAAAACTGACCTACTCAGATGGGATATTACATATAACAACATATGTCGCTATGCCTCTTCTGCTCCTCAGCTTAAACACCACTGTCAACTTTATAATGATCTTGGTTGGCTCTCTCCGTTAGCTAGTAGGAAATATTACCTTGGCTCTCTTATTGATTTGATAATTCAAAATCAAACCCCTAGGTGTCTTGTAGCTATGCTTGTTCCTCAGGACACACCCCATGGTCTACGATCAGCTGATAAATCCTTTCTGAATTTGCCGAGGTGCTGCACTAGGAAAGGAACTGTTGCATGTGGCTCCACAGCTGTGGAATTCCCTTCCCCTCGACATTAGACTTTCTAGCTCCCACACATGCCTTAAGAGAAAATTGCGCTCAAATCTGCTGATTGCTGATATCTGTTCCTGCTTTCACCCTACCTAATGACTGATGTCTCTGGCCATACAATAGTATTTCTTTACCTCTATATAACCCTCTTACTGCCTCAGCTTGTCCTGGCTCCCCTTCCCTGCCCATATACAATCTTGACCTGCAGGCATCTCCCTTACACTTACATACACTCTTATAATCTAATTTCATGACTTGCTCCCCTCTTCCTCACTTACCGACCTTTTCCTTAATGACACCCCCTGCTCTCAATGTTTTTTTCTTCCTTTTGTATTACCTGTTTTTTTTTTTGTGTACCTTGTTCTGTTCATATGATATGTCACCTGATAATTTATTGTCCAAGGTCCTCCATTCATTGCATAGGTAGGCACCTATGAATTTATGAATGGTCTACTCTGTTTGTCTCCGATATATTGTATCCTCTTTAACTCATTGTATGTAAAGCACTTATAATTTGTTATCCTGTTAAGTTTCTGCATGTCTGTACTCTCCCGGGTCATGCCTGGAAATAGTAATTTTATGGCTAGTGCACTTACCCGGTTAACAAAAGCTAAATAAATATAAAATAAAATAAATGTATGCAGATGACATAGACATCTTTGCCTCTGGCCCGTCGCCCTTGGCTGTGGTAGTCTCTCACCAGTGAGATTTCCACAATATCCTACAGTGATTCCACTGCAACCAACTCTGGATCAAAACCAAAAAAAGAGTCCAACCAGAAACTGCCCATGCCCCCCCATCCCCCAATTTTCTCCACCCTGGATGGCACTCCTCATGAACTGGTCTCCCCTTTCAAGTATCTCGTTGTGTGGCTGGACAGCAGGCTTGACTCCTCCACCCACATTGATGCAATCCACTCTATGCTCCACCTCAAACTTGTTGCCCTGTTCCACAACAAGAACTGCCTTTCTCCTGAGGTCCACTGGGAGTCGGTCACTAAAACAGTTCTTCCAGTGTTTGACTATGTATAGATTGTGTATGGCACTGCCCCATCCTCTTCTTGCACCAAACTGGATGCCCTCTGTAATTTTTTTAGTTTTACTGCTAACTCCCCACCCTTCACCTGCAGCATAGAACTGTGAGCACAGCCAGCCACACAGAACTGAGAGAGCTGAACTCCCCTGCTCTTTGCCACATTTGCCAGCAGCTTCCTTCATTTAGGTACCAGACAGCAATATACTGGACCAGCAGCAAAGTCCAGCAGCTCCGTTTCTATGGAGGAGGTACAGAGGGAGCATCTGCAATGGGGTAGAGGTGGTCAGGTATAAAAGAATGTGCAGCACACTGCGCGAGTGCTGTTGTGCGAGCGCGAGTGGCTAGCACCACTCGGGGAAAATTTAACTAGGTCTCTTGGATTTTAGATTTATTTAGTAAATTGTGTTTACACATATTTTTTAAACCACAGTATTGACAACTTTTAAAACTTAATATGTCCTGTAAATAAGCTATTGTTGCACGTTATAGAACTAAGAGCAAAGTGGTAACGTACACTTGGATTTTAAATCTTAGCATATAGTAAAATCTAGTTTTTCCAATTAATTCTTCAAGCCTAACTGGTAAGCTGATTACATATTTTCCTATTTATTGTGTTTTGTTGAATGGAAGATATGGTAAGTTTCCATTACAGATAGTAGAAGGAAGACACTGATAAGAGGGGTGTGAAAGTTTTTTTAAAATAGAGGACAATTTTTGGAAGGTTTTTAATAATAGAATAATCCACTATCAGGAGGTGTTCTTAATAATTATTGTATTCTCTTAAAATAAGTCTACATCCATCTGTTCTAATAACTGTGTCAAGCCAGGATGAAGTGCAGAAATGCTGCAGAATATCACAGAATACTACAATTTTTACCACAGGGGCCGTTGTAAGTCAAATGGCAATTAAGCCCTTTTGTCATGCAGGATTTTGTGACATGTCATTATTGCAAGTTACTGCACTTCATCGTGGGTGACACATCTGTGGGCACAGCTCTTCCTTATATTTGCCTTTAAGAATACTTTGCTGATATGCATTTGTTTGTGTTTTGGTTGTGGGTAGCCACTTTAACTGTGACAGATTCACATAGTACCACTACACATTCAAACTCCCAACAAATTGTGTAAAAACATGAACATAGGGAGACAATACTAATAGGAGATTTTAATGCAGCATGGGGAGAGGCTAGAGAAAAAACTCAAATCAGAGTTACAATCCCTAGATGTATCACAAGTCATTTCAGAGAATATAAATATAAATGGTTATACAACTATCCAATATCCAGACCAAAAAATGAACAAAATGGGTAAAAGGATGGGAGAACTAGCTATTTACAGAAAAATAAGAGATTACTTGAAAGTAATTGAAACAATAATAACAAAACAAAACTATTTACTTATACTTCTGGAGGTTTGGGGAGAAAAACAATATTCTTATCAATTTATATAATCCCCAAAGTAAATAAAAATTATATGAGTGTGTATTTGATACTGGAGAGACAAAGTGTGACATTCATGTACCACATTTTTTTTACTTAAATCCCATAACTATATCATTGTTACGTTGGGTGCATATGGAGATAATGTAATACCAAATATAAAGATAGTTCATTATCTGGAAGTATAAGAAAATGAGGGCCAGATATTCAAAAGTTTGCACCAGGCAAAAACCGTTTGCGCAGGTTTAGCTCAGGATTAGCGTGGGTTTGCTATATTCAAAAGGCCAAATAGTGCACACAAACTGCATTAGCGCTGGGCAAAATCATAATGTATGCAAGGGGCAAACTGAGGGTGTGTGTACATGAATACAGGCGCAATGCTATATTCAGTGACTAGCACCACGCAAAGTGGTTTTGCGCGATGTAGCCTGACACTTAGTGCAGTGCACATTACCACCCAGGAAAAGGTAGTCTTAACCCTGGCAATCAGCTTTGCATTACATTTTGGCTCTGTGCGGTGTTTGTGTGGCTTTTGTGTGGCTTTGTGCAACCCTAACAAACACCTGTGACACATAGACAAAGCCAGACATAGAGGAAACATGCTGCTCACTGATGGCATCACAATGATGCCATCATCTGCCACCAGTCCCAGCCATGCCAGGCAGTAAGTGGTGACCCTGCCACCAGTGGACAGCATGGCAGTGTGGCCATACAGCACACACCCGTGGACCACTCTTCTGTGGACACCAACAGATGCCAGCACACACATGCAGCACTGTGGGCATGGAGGATGTTGAGGGTAGAGTGTATGGGTGGCTAGGCTGTGCCACAGACCAGGTGTGTCCACAAGACTGGGACACATCTTGCAGTGCACATGAGCCAGTATTGGGAATACCCCAACACCAGTGTGCCTTTCTGATAATATATGCCCCCTGACCACATACCACACAGCTGTACAACTGCCACAGCACACAAAGCCAGACATGTATATGTCACTGTGAGCATCCCATGCCAGAGGTGCAGCTTCTGTGGGTCACACAACAGCATAACAGTAATGCCCACTGTCAGTAAACACCTGCATGTTGGGCCTGTTATTGTGTATAGTGCAGTCATCAGCACTGCCCTACACATTATAGGCAGTGCAGTGTCCACACACTACTCGCCCCCTTGCTACTGTAGTGTCTGCTGTGTACTGTAGCATGCCCTACAGTGTGACAGTTGCATGCAGCACCACCACCACCATCTGTGCCTATGCTGTGTTGTCTCCTGGGATACAATATTCTATACTATGCTGTACTGTTTACATGTAGCCTACAGCTATCATCATGCACTGCCAGACTGACCTACAGGTGGAGCTGCGGTCAGACCTGGCCAGCCCCTGTACTTCCAGACTGACCTACAGATGGAGCAGTGGGACCCTCCAGTAACGCTGGGCAAACTGCATGCAAATCAGGGCATAATGAGATGCTAATCTGGATGTTTGCCCAGAGACTACCTAAGTAGGCTCATTTGCATGTCACTTTTGAATATGGCAAAGTTTAGCGCTGGGTAAACATGTTTGCACCGGGTTAACAGTTTAGCCCTGTGCTAAACCCGTGCAAACATGTTAACACTGTGCAAACAATTTGGGGAATATTATACAGTTTTGAACACTGTACTTTCACATGTGCTGCTGCCTGCAGCTGTACTGGGTCCACACATTTGCTGGCACACACATTGGCCACATAGTTCACCTCTACCTACCTTCATGTCGCTGTGAACTGTGTTGCTGTTGTGGTTTGCACTTCTGGGTTGTTATATTCAGAGCTGTCTCATTGCAGGGCTAAGTTTGCCTTGCACTCCCAGCCCAGCTTGCCCGGCCTCATTCCCATGCTATATTCAGATGCTGTTTGCCCTGGGCTATTCCTTTTGAATATAGCATGATTTGTGCTTCGGGCTAAGTTTGCCCATTGGGCAGTGTTAATTTAGCCCTGGGGCAAAGTTTTGAATATCTGGCCCTGAGTCTTTAAATTAGCACATGGATCAGGTAATGTACGTGACACGGTGTCCCTTCTATTGAATTTTCAGTTTAAATTTCTTTTAGTTTTTTCCAAATTAGTATGGCTATTGAAGCTTTTTAGGTACCATAGTATGCAAAATTTCACTATTTTATTCCAAGAATTACCTGATTGTAATTATGCCACAATTTATCTTTGAGCACCACTGCTGTGAAAACAGGACATGTCAAAGTTTTGCTGCTGATTGTATCCATTTGTTTTTACCATCCCCTTTTTTTAATCTGCTATGTGAACCTTGGTGGATACGTTAGACACCACTAAGTTTCCTAATTATTCAGTGCAATTTATTCAAAAACAGTTTTTTCATAAGAAGTCATGTACGTGACAGTGACACCAAAAGTCATGTACGTAACAGTGACACCACATTAAGTCATGTGGCTAACAGGGACCCAACAAAAGCAACAATATAAGTGTAACTATCCAACAAAGTCCCACTATAAGAAATACTTATGTTAATGTACATAAAGCAACCATAATTATCTTTAAACATTTGCTTTTGAATGCATTTTCACTGGGCATGTCAAAGTTTACCTGATGATTGCATCTGTTTGTTTTTACAGTTCTTTTTTTCTTAATCAGCTGTATGAACCTTTGTGTATAATTTAGACACCACTGAGTTTCCTAATTATTCAGTGCAATTAATTCAAAAACAGTTTTTTTCATAAGAAGTCATATATGTAACAGTGACACCAAAAGTCATGTATGTAACAGTGACACCACATCAAGTCATGTGGTTAACAGGGACTCAACAGAAGCAACAATATAAGTGTAACTGTCTGATATAGTCCTGTAACAAGAAACTCTTGTATTAATGTACATAATGCAACCATAGTTTTGTTCAAACATTTACTTTTGAATGCATTTTCTCCAGAGGTGTCAACGTTTACCTGCTGACCATATCTGTTTGTTTTACAGCTCTTTTTTCTTACTCAGCAATTTTAACTTTGACTGAAGAGTTAGATACCACTTATTGTCCTAATTATTTGGTGTAATTTATTTAAAAGTTGTTTTTTTTATAAAAAATCATGTACGTAACAGTGACACCACAACAAGTCATGTACGTAACAATGAGAGGAATGGAGACACCAAGAAAAACACTCACCAGGATGAGAAGTAGAAAGGAAGTTTCTTGGGCAGGTGTGGGACTTTTAAGAATTTCAAAGGTTCAGCAACAACACAGACAAGTGCTTTTAGTTCTGCAAATGGAATGCTGGTGTTGTGGAGAATTTTTGGACCCATAGTCTTGTACATAACAGGGGGATGCCAAGGGATGAGGATCCAAATATTTAAATAAAACATCATGAATACTGCAAAGTAAAGAAACAAATTAGAAATTATGTTAAGGAGAGTCCAAGGCACTGCAATTGGGGGGTTTTATTAGAAAAAAAGCTCTTTGAAAACCAGGGCTGTACAAGTCCTGAAAGTACTGTAAGGGGACACCACTGGTTAGTATGTTACCAGGGAAAAAAAGGCATGTAAAACTGCATAAATTATAAATTTAGAAATAAGAAAGTTTTAAGAAGCATAAGAGCTAACTATGAGACACTTACCTGGGCCGTGCGAAAAGCAAAAGCAGATTATTATAAATCCTCCTTAACTACCTCCTGGGGCTCAGGGTGTAAGTTCTGGAACAACATTAAGGAAATCTGTGGAAAATACACTAGCCCTGTCCCTGACCAGGTCTTGGTCAATGGGTTTTTGACCTCTGACCCCACCCAAATTGCTGAGGCCTTCAATAACACTTTCTCAAACCTCAACCATGTTCTCCCCCCAACTTCTTTGATCCACTTTCTTCCCGCACTCCTACCCCTCCCCAGAAGCTCCCCCCTTTTTATGTACACCAAATTACTCCCAAATCTGTGGAGCCATATCTCTCTAAAGCACTTAGCCATTCCTCCTTCAGCAGTGACTCCCTAGATGTGAAGCTCCTTTGACTCACCCTTCGGGAGGTCGTAAACCCACTAACTCACATTTTAAACTGCTCTCTGTGCCTAGGTAAATTCCCCTCCAAGTGGAAATCCACTGCCATTACCCAATCCTTAAAAGTGGAGATCGTTCCAATACCAATAATTACCACCCCATCTCCATACTCCCACCCCATCCAAGGCCTTAGAACGGATTGTGTCAGACCAACTCATTGATCACCTCACCAAATACAACCTACTCTGTAAACAACAACTGACTTCTGCAAAGGGCATAGTACCACCACTGCCCTTCTTGAGTTTACCACCCACATACACTCCACATTGGACAAGGGTCACATCACTGGTGCAGTCTACATAGACCTCACAAAGGCGTTTGACTCCATCAGTCACTCCCTACTACTTGCCACCTTGTCCAACCTGCGTTTCTCCTGTGATGCAATGGGCTGGTTTACAGACTACCTTAAGAACCGGTCCCAGCAGGTCAAAATAGGGAACACCTTATCCAATAGTCTTCCTGTCCTCTCTGGCGTCCCTCAGGGGTCCATTCTTGGGCCGTTACTTTTCAGCCTTTTCCTCATCTCCCTCCCCATGTCCTGCCCCAGCAATCTATTACTATATGCGGATGATGCTGTCCTCTTCTCCTCCAACCCCGACCCCTTCCAACTCCACCACTGCCTCCAGGCTGCCTTTAGCTGTGCTGAGAACTAGTTCACCACTCAGTGGCTTACTCTCAACTACTCAAAAACCAAATTTATGCTGTTCTCCCACCCACAGAATGCAAGAAAGGAGCTTTTCCCACCAGTTCTTACTTCAAACCAGACCTCTCTGGAGCAGGTCGGCTCTCTCAAATACCTGGGCATCACCTTGGACCCTGCGCTTAACTTCCACCTTCATATTCACCACCTATCCAAGTCCCTAAATGTCAGGTTGGGACTGTTATACCACCTCAAACACTGCCTCACCCCAGACGCCCTTAGGCTTGCTGTCTCCTCCTTGGTTCTCTCGCTGCTGGAGTACGGCTTACTGATCTATGGAGCAGCAAGTACCACAGCCCTAGATAGTCTTCATCTCTCCCTAAATAAAGCTTGCCACCTTGTCTTGGGATGTGACTGTCTCACTCACACCTGCTCACTTTATAATGATACTGGCTGGCTCAACCTTGACAACAGAATCAAGTTCCACACCTGCTCCATGGCTAAAAAAATTGGCCTTGGCCTCTCCTTCTCTGGGCTAGCCCCTCTAGTCAACCCAGAACTCAAGGTGCAGCACACCCGTAGCTCTGACAAACCCCTCCTCTCAGTGCCTGGTTGCCGAACCTCCCTATTCCAAAGGTCCTTCAACTATAGGGCCCCTCAGTGGATGAACAGCCTCCCTGCCTTGATAGTAAATGAACCTAGACTTAGGCCATTCAAAACCCACCTTAGGGAACACCTCCTGACCTCAAGTATCTGTGACTGCTCTTGAGCTAATAATTACCTCTGACGATGGCCTTTTCCTGAAACTACCTTACCCCCCACCTGCTCCTCAGTCCAAGCTGGTACTGTTAATATTTGTGTATCTGTTTTTTCTGTTATGTAGAACCTTAACTAAGTTATTCCTAGTACTTGTATGTGTTAATTCTCACTGAACAATTGCCTACTTCTCATTGTAAGTAACTGAACTCTATACACCATTAGTTCTCAGACTTTGTCATAGTGAGTCTCCCTCAGGCCATGGAAAAGATCTTGAGCATCCCCCAAATACTGAAATAATCTTGGGCCTCACTATAGAAAAATAGAACACTTTTCACGGTACATCAGGAATAAAGTGAAACTTCTGAATAGCTGGCTCTCATTTTGTTCAGCTTATTGTAATCCCCCTCCAGTGGCCATCCTTTGACTTCTGAATCATTGTTAAAGCCTTGTTGCAGTACCTTTATGGGTCAGATTGCTTTCTCTGTTTCCTCGCTATCTGGAATAACTTTCTTGTCCACCTCTGTCTCTCCTCCTCTTACACTGCTCTTAAGCAATTTCTCAGGGATCATTTTGCTCCCCCCTCCTCTTGCTCCTAGTTTACTCTATTGTTCATTTTGTATTATTTGACTGTTTTGCAGTTACCTTTTGAATTGTATTCATTCCCTACCCTTTGCTGGGTACACCTGTAATGAGCCTCTTTTCAGTGTGCCAGCCTGATCCCCGATTTGTAAATAAATACATAAATTCACCTACTATTATCCTTGTTCAGTCTGCTTCATCCCTTCACACAAAATATCTAAAACTCAAAGTTTAAAAACAGTACTTTTTCAGACTTGTTTGAGCCTCCCCTGGAAGAGGTTGGGGCCTCCCAAGGGAGGCTGGCCTCACCATTTGAGAACCCCTGTTATACACTGATTCTATTGTTAATTATGTATGCCTGTACCTTATTTCTCTGTGATGTGGATCCTTTGTAAATGACTCAAAGGTGTTTTCCGAAAAACTAATAAACAATACAACTTTTTTTTCTTTAAAATGTAAATGTTGAGACTGCAATGAGGCACTCTATGAGTGTCATGGAACAATGTCACAAAATGGCATCTTTCTTAAGGGGGAAATGTGGCACTCCAGATGGGTCCACAGCAAAACAGCAACACAACAGAGGCTGATGTTATTTACAGTATGTCCTTATTGAGTACAATACTAGGAAGTATTAGATGGGAAACATTTTATTAGCTATTTAAGAAGTTACAGGCCAGTGTTATAGGGGTGATGCAAGTCTCTCCAGTACTGTACGCAGACTCATATGATAAATTTATTATAAAAAAACATAATTGATGACACAAGAAATATTTTAAAAGGCAATAAGTACTGTGAGTTGCTGATTGTGGGAGACTTTAATATCAGGTATGGGAAAGATAAAAATTCAGAGGGAATTGAACTAATAAGGTGTGCATTAAATATACCAAAAAGGAATACACTAGACAAAAGAAATACAGAGAAACATAAACAAATGGAGCTATTAATAGATTATTTACAGTTAATAATTTTAAATGGTCACTACCCTTCAGATAATGAAGGTAAAACAACTCATATTATTGCAAAGGGATCAACAATAATTGATTATATTTTAACTACAGCACAAGTCACATTAAACTGTTCCCTCAACTCACTGGTGTAGCATTGTTCAATGAGTTTCCTAATCTGTGCAGTGTTTAATTCAATGAATTAGTAAAAGGTTAGTATTGGTTTGCAACTAGCTGTTAAGCATCATAAACTTTATTTTCAGCTGAGTGCTTATGAGTTTCATTTCAGAAGGCAGACTAAACAACTCTTCAGGAATGCTATGATATTTATAAACAATGCTCTTATGGAATGCTGTGATATTTATAAACAATGCTCTTAAGGAATGCTGTGAAATTTATAAACAATGCCATGAAAATGCATTACATAAACTCTGTAAAACAGCTACTGCCATTTCACTAAACAGGTACAAGTGAGCTGAATAGGCAGTGAAGGATAGTTGGAAAATAATTAAAGCTTCAGCAGTTCGAGCTGCCAATGCAGTAGTATCACAAAAAAAAAATGCTACACCAGTGAGTTGATGGAACAGTTTAATGTGACTAGTACTGTACAATATTTGATTTTCATAAATATATAGATTGAAAAGTAATACAAAGAATGGAGAGTGACCATCTCCCAATAGTAACAAATAGAAGACCAAAACAACAAATAAAGACAATAGAAGATGAAACTATGCAAATAATAAATACTAAAATTAAGTGGGACAGGATTCCTATGGAAATTGACTCAACACTGAGTAATAAATATATACAAAAGGTAACCTAGAAAGTTAGCAATCTATTAGAACCAGAAGCCATTCATGAGGTTTTAATTATCCAATATTATGTATGTCAGAAAAACTATGGGGGAAAATGGGAAAATCCTAAAGGACCAAGGTAAGACAATTGGTTCCTCAAAAATTGTAGAACAGAAAAAAGAAAATTGGCTAAGCTACTGAGAGTGGGAAAGAAACATCAAACAAAAGAAAACCTGACAAAGCTGAACAGTTGTAGGAAACATTATAAGGATTATGCTAATAAACAATGAATATTGCATCAGAAGGGTCTTTGGGAAAGCATATTTGAGGCCATCAATGAAAAGGATGATAAGAAATATTGGACATCAGTTGCTATGGGAACTAACACATATAAAGGGCAGTATGACATATATATATAAACCAGATATATATAGGTAAAGTATTTTACAACATTATTTTATGATGATACATCAGTAGTGTCAGTTGAAAGTATGGAAATTAATGAACATTTTGAATGGTTTATAATGTAAGAAATAATTATATTAATAAGGAGTTTTAAGAAGAACAAATTCCCTGGACTGGATAACATTCCAGTAGATTACATTAAACTTAATACAGAATGGTGGGTAGCTGTACTTGTACGTTTTTATAATAAATCAGTAATGTATGGATATATTCCAGATAGTTGACAAGGTAGTTACATTATACCTCTTCATAAAAAAAAGTTCTATTTTTGATCCAGCAAATTAGAGACCTATAAGTTTGCTGGATACAATGTCCAAAATGTATGCTTATATTCTCTTAAATAGACTAAATGCATGGTTAGAACAAAATAAAATAATCTCCAAATTTCAGGCTGTTTTTAGAAAAACTACTGGTACCATAACCCAAATATTTCCTACACACTTAACAGAAAACTATTGCAAAATAAGAAAACATCCACTTTTTGTAGCTTTTATTGATTACTCTTCAGCATTCAATACCATATGTAGATCCCTATTATGGGAAAAGCTGAGCAAATTAGGAATTGATCAAAACTTCTTAATATTAATAAGGAGTTCTTATACCAATACATGGACACAAATTAAATATAAGGCAGGACAACTAACTGATAAGGTTATGGCTAAAATTGGGGTAAGACAAGGATGTGTGCTTGCCACAACACTGTTCAATATATATATATATATAAATAAATGACATACTGGCAGCAATGGAAGATGCACAGTACCACCCACCTAAAATTGGAGATTGTAATATACCTCTTTTAGCCTATGCAGATGATTTGGTTAAAATATCTACTACTAAACTAGGCCTTTAGACAGCACTGAGCAAAATGAAACTCTTATGTCTGCAACATAACTTAAAACCAAATACAAAAAAGACAAAAGTGACGGTTTGTGGGACAAAAAGGCAATATAGAAAATTAACCTGCTCGGACTATTTTGGAATTTGTTAACAAATTCTCCTATTTAGGTATCTGAATCGCTAGCAATTTAAAATGGGATAGTCACATTCAATTATGTGGAAAAAAAACATGTCAGACTTCTGTGAAAGTCTTAAAAAGTTTTAATATACTCTATGGAGGAAACACTGTGGTACCAATGAAAAAAGCTATAAATGTTAAACTAATTAACCAAGCTACAGTATATATGCAATAGAAATATGGGGAACAGAGGATACAAAAAAATTGAAACAATACTAAATAAAACATTTAAGCAATTATTAAAAATACCTATAATTACCCCCAGCACCCTTGTAAGAATGCAGCTTGGGTAATCTAGTTTTAAACTTAGAAGGGGGAGGGACACCAGGGGGCATGGGCTAAGAAGGGGGGAAGATTTAGGAGGGAAATGAGGAGACACTATTTCACAGAGAGGGTGGTAGCAAAATGGAATGCATTACCAGAATGGGAGGTATCATGTAAATCTGTGAACAGCTTCAAAAGGGAATGGAACAGGGAACAGGGGAGAGTGAGGGTGGGGAAGTTGGGGGTGGCAGTTGGATGACAAAATGGAGGGGTTGGGGAAGCTGCTAACTAGGGATGTTAGCTGCACACTCGAGCAGACTTAGATAGACCAGATGGTCTGTTTCTGCTGGCACATTCATAAACACATGGTGCAAGGTAGATTGATAAACTTCTGGATAAAGTTAACAAATGAAAAAAGAAATTCAGTATTAGCAAAATGTTTAATGGAAAAAGAACAACTGATCAGCAGAAAGACAGATAACTGGCTGAATATAGTGAAAAATCTACTTCAAGAATATGGGCTAAGCTGTCTGGAGAAATGGGTAAGGCAAAAAATCCAGCTAAATATGGCTTATAAAAATTGTGTTACAAGTGTGACATGTAATAAATCAAAGGAATTAGATCTTGAAAATATTAAAAATATAAGGGTCACCACTTGGTTGGCAAGAAATACAAAAGAATACTCTTTAAACTATTATCTAAAGGCTTTACAATCACCAGAACATAGAAGCATTATAACACAATACAGGTTCGAAATATTTCCAAGCAATATTTTGGAGGCTAGGTATAATAAAGACAAAAACATATACAGAAATTGTTATTGTCCCTTGTGTGAACCTGAAGATCTGTACCATGTGATCCTAAGATGTCCCTGGTATCAACAACATAGGGAAACATATTAGGGTAACTATATTGGCACCGAATATGTACCAACAAATTACATTCTGGACCTTATATTCAACTCAGAAAATCTTTAAACATTACATAATTTAGAACTTTTTTTTTAACTGGAAATCAATAGAATAAGAAAAAATAAGGTACAGGAAATGATAGGAAGTATCCTTAGAATGGCAGAAAAAGGGGAGATATTGCTGATGGGGGATCTGAATATGCCAGATGTTAACTGGAGTACATTTGCAGCAGCCACTTCTAAGAGTGGGGTCATTCTAGATGCCCTGCAGGGGGCATGCCTTACACAACTAGTATTGGAACCCACTCAAGAAGGAGCAATCTTAGACCTGGTACTCTCAAATGGGGAAGGTGAGAGGATCACAGATTTAGAAGTGGGCAGCCATCTGGGAACTAGTGACCATCAAACAGTATGGTTCACAATAAACACAGCAGTAGATACAAGCCATACAAAGGCAAAGGTACTGGACTTCAGGAGGGCTGACTTTGCTAAAATGGGTGAGTGCCTAAGGAATGCACTAGCAAATGGGCAGAAAGGAGGGGTGGAAGAACAATGGGGAATAATCAAAACTGTCATCACAGAGGCAACAAGTCTTTGTGTGAAGCAAATAAACAAAACAAAATGATGTAAGAAACCACTATGGTTCTCAAGGGAGGTGGCAGGAAAGGTTAGGGAGAAAAAGAAAGCATTCAGGAAGCACAAGGAATCACAGAAGGAGCAGGACAGAGAATTGTATCAGTTAAAGCAAAAGGAAGCTGGGAAGGCAGTCAGAACAGCAAAAGCCTAAACCGAGGAAAAGATAGCCAACACAGTTAAGAAGGGGGATAAAACTTTCATCAGGGAGTGAAGGAAGACCAAGGGAGGGATAGTGAGGCTTAATAAAGGGGAGGGGGATGGGCAGAGGGTGACTGTGAAAAGGCAGAGATACTAAACGAATATTTTTGCTCAGTATTCACAAATGAAGAGGGGGAGGTACCTAAACCAAACAATAGAAACACTCTGGATACAGAAGTTGATACCAGCCCATTTACAGAAGAAAGGGTTCTGAAAGAACTCTTAAAACTGTAGGTGGACAAAGCAATGGGACCTGATGGGATTCATCCAAGAATTCTAAAAGAACTAAGGGTAGAACTAGTGACACTACTGACTACCCTTTTTAACAAATCATGGGAGGATGGGGTGGTACCTGAGTACTGGAGGAGGGCATATGTGATTCCACTTTACAAAAGTGGGAGCAGGGCAGAAGCAGGCAACTACAGACCTGTTAGTTTAACCTCAGCGATAGGGAAAATGATGGAATCACTTCTGAAGGAAAGAATTGTCAAGTACCTAGAGGCCAGAGGAGCACAGGACCCAAGGCAGCATGGATTCACAGTGGAAAGGTCATGTCAGACAAATCTAATTGATTTATTTGACTGGGTGACCAAAGTAGTAGATCAGGGAGGGTCTGTGGACATGGCCTACCTAGACTTTAGCAAGGCATTTGACACAGTCCCACAAAAAAGATTAATATACAAGTTAGCCAGCCTGGGAGTGAATCCCAAGATGGTAGCCTGGGTAAATAATTGGCTGGAGAACAGGACACAGAGGATAATAGTAAATGGAGTCCACTCTGAAGAAAGGGGGGTTACTTGTGGGGTACCGCAGAGTTCAGTACTAGGACTGGTCCTCTTCAATGCCTTTGTAACTGACATTGCAGAGGGACTGGAAAGAAAAGTATGTCTCTTTGCAGATGACACAAAGATCTGCAACAGGGTTGATACACAAGGTGGGGTGGAAAGGATGAGAAGGGACTTGGCAAGGTTGAAGGAATGGTCAAATGTATGGCAGCTTAGATTCAATGCTAAGAAGTGCAAGGTAATGCACCTGGGAAACAAAAACCTAGGGGAAGAGTACACAGTGGGGGGGATACTAACAACAACAAAAATGGAAAGGGACCTGGGGGTAGTCATATCAAATGACCTAAAGGTGGGCAAGCAATGTGAGAAGGCAGTAAGGAGGGCTGGGGGGATACTGGGATGCATAGGGAGAGGCATCACCAGTAGAAAAGAGGAAGTTGTTATCCCTGTGTACAGACAGCTGGTGAGTCCCCATCTGGAGTACTGCATGCAGTTCTGGAGACCCAATCTCCACAAATACATAAGCAGGATGGACGCAGTCCAGAAGAGGGTAACTAAAATGGTGCAGGGTCTGCACCGGATGACATATGAAGAGAGACTTAAGGAGCTTAATATTTATAGCCTCGAGGAAAGGAGGGAGGGGGGGACATGATAGAAACTTTCAATTACCTCAAGAGAATCAACAAAGTCCAAGAGGGTAGCATCTTTCAGAAAAAGAGGTGTGCAAGAACAAGGGGGCACAATTTGAAGATAGAGGGGGGTGGCTCAGAGGTAATGTAAGGAAGTATCTTTTCACAGAGAGGGTTGTGGATGCATGGAAAGGCCTTCCGGAGGAGGCTGTGGAGTCAAAAACAGTGGTGGAATTCAAGCATGCATGGGACAGTCATAAGGCAATTCTAAGGGGTGGGGGTAGGAAGAAGTAGGCTGTTGGTTGACTAAGATCTGCAACTTATCCATTAGGTAGGGAAACAGGCAGACTGGGTCAGCCAAGCGGTCCTTATCTGCCATCAAATTTTATGTTTCTATGTTTCTAATGTGAAATAAAATTAGAGATCATGAATTATGGTCTCTGTGTGGGAAAAAAAACTATAAATGGTCTTGCCACTCTCTTACATTTTTAAAAATATATGTATGTGTATATATATATATATATATATATATATACACACACATATATATATATATATATATGCAAAAATCAATGCTGGTAAAATGTAAATGAATGTGCAGTAGGATACAAATGTGTATATTATTTAAGCTTTTTTATAATGATTTTAATTTCAACATTTATATGTGTAAATTAATATTTTAACTATTCTTTTTTTTTCTTTGAACAAATAAACTTTAATTTAAACACAAATCATTGATGTTTCAACTCGTAACAGCACTCATGCAAGCAGGGGAAATATCTTGTACTTGATATTTAGAACTCCAGGTATTGGTGTATCAAGTCACAAGGTAGGGACACCAAATTTAGGGAATCACTGTTGTATAGAATGTGAACTGGAATTGAATTTAGCTAAATACATCAGAGATTTTAAGAATTTAAACAAACTGTCTTTTCAACAACAAATAGGGCAAGTAAACTGGGAGCAGATTAACCTCATCCCAGATGTGGAACTAGCAGTAAGGGAATTCACAACTACCTACATGGAAGTCTGTAACAAGAATGCTCCATTTAAAAAAAAGGGAAAGAAAAATACACCATCCATAGATGAAAAATTAAAAAAAAAACAGATAAGATTGAAGGTCAGGATCTGGAAGAAGGCAAACCAAACACTGCAGGTAGAGGACAGTGAATTATTTAAAAAGACCAGGAACAAATGCAAACGTATGATTAAAAAGGCCAAATAAAGATATTACTATGATAAAATAAATCAAACTAAAAATCTGGCTCAGTATTGGAATTTAATAAAACAATTAGAAGGGAACACAAAGAAAGATATTGAAATAAGTTTAAGAGTTGAAAGGGGTAGAGAAATGACAACTTGCCAAATAGCAAACAAATGAAATAATTATTTTTGTCACCTCCCCAGCATTGACTGTGAGCATCAAGAAACTAGCAATGCAGATTGCAGGGGGCTCCTAGATAATGAACCAGAATTTCATGAGAAACTTCCAAAATTTTATTTTAGAAAAATTAAACAGGCTGAAGTACAAATCCAAATAAGTAAACTAAATTTGCAAAAAGCCACTGGATTAGACCAAGTCAAGACAACATTTCTAAAATACTCTGTTGAACAAATAACTCCAGCCTTGACAAGCATTTTTAACGCTAGTTTATTACAAGGAGTAAATTCTGATTACTGGAAAAATTCCAAAATTATTCCAATATTTAAAGGGTGTGATACAGATAATTTAACAAACTATCAACCCAGAGCCCTGTTATCAACAATTTTGAAGGTGTTTGAGAGGCTGGTTTGCAACCAGATTTATGAATACCAGGGAAAAGATAAACTCTTGTCAGCTTGTCAAGAGGGCTTTAGGGCAGCGAGGTCGACGGACACTGCCCTGATGGACTTCATTGATACTGTCTCCAAAGAATTGGGAAGGGCTGAGTCCATCAGGTTGGTGTTTGTTGACCTCTCAAATGCATTTGAAGTGGTTGACTATAGCATTTTGCTGTAGCATTTATCATCAGTAGGCATGTCTGACCCAGTGAAAATGTGGTTGCTCTCTTATCTGACTGAAAGAAAGCAGCAGGTCTGTATAGGGGTCACCCTGTCAGCTAGGGAAGAAATATACAGAGGGGTACCCCAGGGCAAATTTTGGGCCTCCTTATCTTTTTGACCTTTATAAACCCTCTGCCAAAAATGATTAAAAGATGTGAGATGTTTCTATATGCAGATGACATGGCCTTTATAGGCAGAGCCAAAAAAAGGACTGAGCTGCAAAAAGTACTGCAGAATAATTTTGATATTATACAGTGCAGGCTAAAAAAGTCAAAAATGTTTTTGAGTAAAAAAAAGTAATGCAATATAAATCAAAAGTCGCAGTTTTCTTCAAAGGTGCTTGGAAATTTTTACATTAGAGGAAAGAAGATTACAAGAAGTAAATTCCTATTAAGTACTTGGGTGTTCAAATTGACAGTAAGCTTACTTTCATTGAACATATAGCCAGCACTGTAAGCAAGGTCAATATTAAGTTAGGAGTCCTTCACAGGAACGCTTCCATATTAATGAAGGACTCGTGAATCAGGATAGAGTAACAGCTTTTGTTACCAATTTTGGAATATGGTAATCAAACATATCAAGATGCTACCCAAGCACAACTCGACAAACTTGATAAAACTTATCATAGGATGGCCAGTTTTGCACTAAGATGTAATTATAGTACTCATCATTGTGATATGCTACAACAGCTGGAATGGGACTCCTTAGAAACTAGGAGGCAAAAGCGGATGGGGGATCAAGTCATACCAAGAATTTGGAGGAGAGGGTGTGCCTCTATCACAGTTAGCTCAGAAAAGGAATTACGAGCACAATCTAACAAACCTGAAAAATAGATGCTTGGTGGTTCCTTTGGTGCACAATTCCTATAGCAAAATGCGACAGAGGTTCTATTTGCCAAAATTATGGAATGAACTCAAACATGAGATCAGAAATGCAAAAAATCTTAGCTCCTTTAAAGCAGATATCAATTCGTTATGGAGAGACATATGTGACTGTTTTAAATAGACCTTACACCTAGCCAAAGGGGAGCAGGGATTGTATTTATTTATTTATTTATTTCCATACAGTCTATAAATAGACATTTGTCTGTCAGTACTTAAGAAATAGTATTGTAATATCATGTGAACTAATTGCCAAACTATTGCTTGATGCTGGTACCATGTATCATGTATATACCTCCTGTTTTAATCATATGGTACTTCATCATTTTCTGTACTATCTTGTCCCTTTGTATACTACTGTATGTCATGTAATATATATCTTGTCAGTGTATAATGTATATTTGTATCTTTCTGCAACAAAACAGTTATCAGGAGAACTTTGTAAAACAGGGCTTTTCAGTCCTAAAAGTTACATCCTGTAGAAAAATAAAGGTTCTTATCTATTGTATCTATTTATCTATCTTGTATTCACCACTGCTCCCTTTACTCCTCCCTATATATCCTCCCTCTTCCCTTATGTTGCCAGTCTTAATGTTCATCCTTTTTCTCTAAATACTGGTTCAGCTCTCTTCTGCCACAGCTCTTCTCTCCTCTCACTTCTCTCCCATCCCCTCTGCTTCTTACTCCCTCTGCTCCAGAGACTCTGTCACCTTCTCCCTTCCCCACCCGCATTTCTCCGCAGGGCAATCTGTTTTGTTCTATGACCAGCACTCTCTCTAGAACTTGTTCCCTTCCACCATCCATCTCTCTTCTCTCCCCTTTCTCCATTAAACACCAGCTTAATATCCCTCCTGTCCCTTCTTGCTCTTGCCGGTCCTCCACCCATTCCTTCTTAGGCCCTGCCTTACTTGAGATCCAGACTTGCACTCACACATGGATTGTTGCTGCCTTAACCTGACTCTTCCACACAGTTATCGCAATGTATTTTGATCTCACCTGCACTGTGGTCACATTATTGCATGTTTGCTGCTCTGTATTCAGCCTTGTGGTTCAGTCATTCTCATTGTACTTTCACCCTGTTATTTGTTTCCATTATGCACTTTCATTTTGCACCTAAATTGTTGATGTTATGGTGTTGTTCTCTACTCCTCTTCCCTTTTCCCCAGGATACACCTGGAAACAAGCCTAGGCTCAGTATGCCTTTCCTGGTTACCAATTTTCAAATAATTAAATACGTGAGTTGGATCTGTGATCCTGACTGTTTTCAGAAACAAATAGTGTGGACTTAATCTGATTTTATCTGCATTAAGTCAGTTGAAGAGAGGGTGTTGTCTCTCAGTTGTAACTGCTGATTTATTTACTTTCCCTATTCTAGGGAAGAGTTCTTTAAAAACTTAAGTGAGAACAGTTATAGTACTTTATTTTAGTTAATCAGGAAGAGTCATAGGTGGTGAGAGGAGCGATCCAAGTTAAGGTGTGAAATATCCTTTTGTACTGCACGTTACTAACCACTATGAGTAAGGATCTCCAGGAAGGAGTACCAATGGTAATGGGAGTAAGGGATGAAGGTGAAAATGACTGACAATGGAGAGATTCTTGTCTTTCTGTTACTATCATCAGTCATAGGAAGTTTACGTTACTGTATATAAAGAAATAAAGGGAGAGAAAGTTGATTATATCAGTGGTTTGCTGCCTGTCGCAATCATTCAATAGCTAATTCGTTTTAGAAACTGATTGATATAAAAGTCTTCTTGCTGGTCTTCAAATGTGTTGTATATAAAGCAAGCTATACAACAACAGCACGTCAGTCTAGGCCTAGCAGATTACCATGGTAAAGCTCCCACTGCACAGCAAATAACTCATTAAACACTCTGCTTATGTGAAGTGGAATGGGACTGAAACCCTTCAGCTACCAAGCTGCCTCCCTTTGGCACTCCATACCTACTTCTGTCCAGTGTCTTCTTGTCACAACATTTTCACACTTAATATGAAGGACCACCTGCATAAACTTAATATCTGTTCTTGCTTCATGTAGCCCTTGGTCCTGTACAATTACAGACTGTCAAGCTACCACTGTCCAACGTACTGTACAAAATGTCTGTCATTCCCCTTCTAATGTTCTGAAACCATAACTTTTTATGTTTGCTTGCATGCATGTGCAAGAAACATAGTGCCATCATCTGAGTTTTGGGAGGTGTGGCACCCTGTCTTCCAATTCAGTCAGTGTGTTTGCAGGCACGGCCACAGTTCGCCAATGAACATTGCAGCTGTCTATGACAGCAGTTGAAAATGCAGTGCCGTACGGTTGAAAGGGAGAGCTACACTTCAGTGAGCAGCGATAAGATATCGCGTGCTCATGGGCGCCTCCCACACACATACGCATATTGTATGCTCATGCATCCCCCCCCACGCACACACTGTATGGCCGATGGGGGTGCCCAATCCTCCGTTGTCTCTGCTGCGCTTCCTCCCCAACAGAGTTCCAGGTGCTGCGCTGGGAGCCCACCCCAGCACGGCAACATTCTGTATGGCCGACGGGGGTGCCCAATCCCCTGTCAGCTCCACTGTTTACCCTCCCTCCAAAAGAGACTACCGGGTACCACGCTGGGAGCCCACCCCAGTATGGCAAGAGTCCGTATGGCCGACGGGGGTGCCCAATCCCCCGTCGGCTTTGCTGCCCCCCAAACAGCCTTCCAGCAACCATGCTGGGAGCCCACTCCAGTGTGGCACATGTCCCGTGTCGTCCTCCTAAAAAGAAAAGCACCTGAAAAGAAAAAACCTTCCCTCACTGACTGTCCTGACTCCCTCATCTGTGCCCACCCTCTGCGCAGCCTGCCTCCCCACACCCCCACCTCAGCTCATACTTACATCTGGAATCTGACGCGACAATCTTCAGTGGACTGGGAACACATCTGCACTCTTCAAAGCCGACCATGAACTGAGGAAATGCCGGTAAGCTATATAATGTAATAAATAGGATTTTTTCAACTTTGATGCATATCTCAAGCATTTTGGGGAATTTTTTCACCAAATTTTCAACATGGGGTTTTTGGGACCCCTCCTCATGAATTCTGTCACTGCCATTTTGCTAATCGGGCCCGAAAGGTGATTTCATGGTCACTGCGCATAACCACCTTTCAGGATTGATTTACAAAACAACAGTGTCACAGTTCATGAGGTAGGCCCACAAAAACCCTATGTTGAAAATTTGGTGAAAAAATTCTCAAAAATGACTGTTTTACGACATGCATTGCGCTGTTCCTACACATGCTCGTAAGTTCATGAATTTTCAATATTTTCACTCCAGATTTTCAACATTGCCATTCTACTGTACCTCCTTATGAGCAGTACAGCTGTCATTTTGCACATCTTGCCCGAAATGTGTTTCCGTGCATGTAGCGCACAATGGTGTAGTCGGTGTGCGAAATCAATGTTTGGGACAGATTAAGAGAATCACAGTGAAACTGTTCATGAGCAGAGGTGTTAAAATGGCTATGTTAAAAATTTGGTGATAGAATTCCCAAAAATGATTGTTTTAAGAGCATGCGTTGCGCTGTTCCTATGCATGCTCATAAGTTCACAAATTTTCAACATTTTCACTCCAGATTTTCAACATTGCCATTTTACCACACCTCATTATGAGCAGTACAGCTTTCATTTTTGACATCTGGCCCAAAATGTGTTTCTGCGTATGTAGGCACAATGGCACAGTCGATGTGCAAAATCAATGTTCGGGACAGATTAAGAAAATCACAGTGACACTATTCATGAGCAGAGGTGTTAAAATGGCTATGTTAAAAATCTGGTGAAAAAAGTCCATAAAATGACTGTGTTACGAGTGACCATTGTGCAGTTTCCACGCACCCTCGTAAGTTCATGGATTTCTAATATTTTCAGTCCTGATTTTCACCCTGGCATTTTTCCACACTTCCTTATGAACAGTACAGCTGTCATTTTTCACACCATGGCCGAAATGTGTTTTCACACTTCCAGCACAGAAATGCATGGTTGCTGTGGCAAATCACTCTTCAGGACAGATTGAGAAAATTACAGTGTCACTGTTCATGAGCGGAGGTTCCAAAACCCCTGTGTTAACAATCTGCTGTAAAAAAAAATCCCCAAACTAATTGCATTATGGGTGTGCATTGTACATTTTCTATGCACACTTGTGACTTCACCAGTTTTTTTAATATTTTCACTGCAGATTTTCAAAATTGCCATTTTTCACCTCCCCATGAACAGTACAGCTGTCATTTTTCACATCCTGTTCGAAATGTGTTTTCGCACCTGTGGTGCCAAATGGCATAGTTGCTGTGCAGAATCAGCTTTCAGCTAACAAACTGATATTGTCACTGTTCATAAGGTGGGGGTCACAAAAAACCCATGTTGAAAATTTGGAATTGACAGGCATCAGGGGTGTGACTTGGGATTCTCGCCTGTAATGCTCATACCATTCCACACCCTGCAGCCAGTGACAGGCATCAAGGTGTGCCTTGGACTCTTCGGCCCCACAGTTCACCCCATTCTCCTATACAGCACCCATCCCACCATATTTCCTGATGGAATGGGGTGAGCATAAGGGCCAAAGACCCCAAGGCACACCGTGACACTTGTCGGTGTCTGCAGGGTAGGGTGTGGTGAAATGGCGTGGCTGTTATGCCTGACGACCCCAAAGCACACCCCAATGCATGTCAGTCTCTGCAGGGTGGTGGGGTTGGCTTCAGTTCAATACTTCACTGCCATTCCTATTATGCAGCTCTCTAACTCCTACACTACCAATGCCAGTGCCAGCAAGCAAACATTCGGCATTGACAAATGCTTGTTACTATGTACACCTACACCATGTATAGCTCGCATTCATTATGTACAGTACGCTTACTCCATTGTCTCATCTTCTGCACCATGTACATTAATTCATTTCCTTTTTTCTGTATAGTATCATGTTTCTGTATCATATATGGCTTTTCTTTATGTATCTTTGAGTCCTGTTACTGTATTAGGATTGTACTTGTACCTGGGTAATGCCTGAAAAAGGCACCTGGCACCAGTGCCCCCATCAACAAAGAATGCATATGTACATAAATAAATAAAATACATACATAAATAAATAAAATAAATAAATAAATAATGTAAATAAGCAGACTTCTATATATGATTACAACAGATCTAAGCAATGATGCATTACTTTGTATTTTTTCTCCAGCAACTACAAAAGGCAGAACAGGAGATCAAAGATGCCCTTGAGATTAAGAAGGACGAGGACAATACATTGAAAGAGCAAGAACATGCCCTTGAAGCCCTCCGAATAATATTAGTGGAGGAGTATGAGAGCTACAAAAGAGAAATACCAAATATAGAACATTTTTATGAAAAGGCCTCTAAAGAAGCTAAAAAGCAAGAAAATAAAAAGGATTCAAAATGGGTAACTGTTTCATGAAATGCAATAAAAAATTAAAAATATGCAAAAGATCACAATGAAAAATATATGTGTAAGTTGCTAAAGTGCCCACTTTAAAAGTTCTTTTCTATTTTTGCTAAATATTTTTTTTCTGTATTACCACTAAGTAAGGTTTAATGAAAGTTTATTTCAAAGTTGAAACAATCATCTTTTTGACAGGCTAATCAGATGAATATGTTGAAGCAATCTTTTTTTTGACATGCTAATCAGATGTAAAACATATGAAACTACTACCATTCTGCATAAATGCAAAGTTATAAACCAAGAAGTCATACTAACATAGTAGTTGAGGGCAGATAAGGGCCGCTAGGCCCACGTAGTCTGCCTGTATTTCCTGCTTGCATCAGCAGTAGCTGACCCTACTTGGTCATTGGCTTTTGCCTCTCTTCCTCACATCTAGGGTTCCCTTAAGTCTATCCCATGCATGTTTGAATCTCCCCACAGAGTTAGCACTCAACACTTCCTGGGGTAGGCTATTCCAGGCATTCACCACTCTCTCTGTGAGGAACAACTTCCTCACATTTCCCCTTATCCTGCCCCCCCTTCCAATTTCATATGCTGGCAGCAAGATTCTGATTCCATTTTCCTTTTTATATTGAAAAACAGACAGTTCACCATGCCACCATGCTGGTGTTACCACAAAAAAAAATGTTTGTTTACAATCCTTGATCAACTGCTACTGCACACATCTTGGACTTGGGAGCACCCCTAACACAGTCTAGCTACTCATAATGCAATGTGAAGAGAGAAACCTACTGCATCATGAGAGGCTGCACTGTTTGGTGTGCTCCTAATGTTCAGGAAGTATGCAATTAGAGTAGATCAAGGATTTGAAACAAAACAAGGATGGGTATAGTTACATCATTCACATGCAGATCTATTTTTCTAAGAAAAGAACTCTGTAAAGGGCCTCAATGAAATGGATTATATTCACTTCCATAATCAAATTCATAAAGTATTTGACAACAGAGCACAAAACTGCTGCATAACAAAGTAATGCAGTATTTCCATGATATCTTATTCAAGTCTCCCTTAATGAATTTATAGGCTAAGGCAGAACAGCCTTTTCATATTTCTGCTCTGGCAGCCCGCTGGGCATGGCAGTTGGATTTCCGCATGCGATGCCAGCAACCCCGGTTCGAGAATGGATCCAGGTTGTCAGAGGGATGGCCGGGGGAGAAGGATTGAGTGTCACCTGGACTGATCCCTTTCTCCAGGGCGGAGGGGGGCTTTGTGCTCGGTGAAGGAGCGACAACTAGAAGAGACCAGCGTGTCACCCTGAGCCGATGCAGGATCAAGATTTTCTGGGACGGGACAGACGCTGGACATCATTGCATGTCTCCACCCCAGCTTACAGGGGACAAACTGCTGCTCCTGCCATCTCTATGAAGCCCTGCCCCAGGTTTCAATTAGCCTTCTGGCCAAGCTCTCCCAACCAGTTACTGTTCTCACAGTACTGGTGCCCGCTAAGGTGCCTTGACCCTGCCCCCGGGGGTAAGGCAGTGGTAACTGGGAGAGCAGGGGCTCAGTAGGAGGTGGAAGTCATGGGGGCACCATGGCCAGGGCAGAGAAACTGATGGAAGGTACAGATGAAAAAGAGTAAAAAAAAAAACATAGAAACATAGAATTTGATGGCAGATAAGGGCTGCCTGGCCCACCTAGTCTGCCCATTTTCCTACCTAACAGATAAGCTGCAGATCCTAGTTAACCAACAGCTTACTTCCTCCTACCCCCCCCCCCCACTAGGACTGCCTTATGTCCATCCCATGCATTCTTGAATTCCCCCATTGTATTTGACTCCACGCCCTCCTCAGGGAGGCTGTTCCATGCATCCAGAACCCTCTCAGTGAAAAAATACTTCCTCATATTACCTCTGAGCTGACCCCTCTATCTTCAAATTGTGCCCCCTTGTTCTTGCACATCTCTTTTTCTGAAAGATGCTACCCTCTTGGACTTTGTTGATTCCCTTGAGGTACTTGAAGGTTTCTATCATGTCCCATCTCTCCCTTCTTTCCTCAAGGGTATACATATTAAGCTCCTTTAGTCTTTCTTCATATGTCTTCTGGTGCAGACCCTGCACCATTTTGGTTGCCCTCCTCTGGACAGCCTCCACTCTGTTTATGTCTTTGCAGAGATGGGGTCTCCAGAACTGCATGCAGTACTCCAGATGGGGTAACACCAACTGTCTGTACAGAGGGATAACAGGTTCTTGTTTTCTACTATTGATGCCTCTCCCTATGGATCCCAGTATCCCCCCAGCCTTTACTTACTGCCTTCTCACATTGCTTGCTTGCCCACCTTTAGGTCATCTGATATAATTACCCCAAGGTCCCTTTCCAATTTTACTGTTGTGAGTATCTCATTGTGTACTCTTCCCCTAGGTTTTTGTTTCCCAGGTGCATTACCTTGCACTTCTTTGCATTGAATCTGAGCTGCCATACATTTGACCATTCCTCCAAACTTGCCAAGTCCCTTCTCATCCTTTCCACTCCATCTTGTGTATCGACCCTGTTGCAGATCTTTGTGTCGTCTGCAAAAAGACATACTTTTCCTTCCAGTTCCTCTTCAATGTCACTTATAAAGACATTTAAAAGGACTGAGATCCCAGTACTGAACCCTCTTGATTTGCCACTAGTAAACCTCCTTTTTTTCCTGTGGACTCCATTTTACTACTACCTTTTGTGTCCTGTTGTCTAGCCCATTTTTTATCCAGGCTACCACCTTGGGACCCACTCCCAGGCTAGCTAACTTGTGTATTAATCTTTTGTGTGGGCTGTATCAAATGCCTTGCTAAAATCTAGGTAGGCCATGTCCACAGCCCCTCCCTGGTCTACTACTTTGGTCACCCAGTCAAAGAAATCTATTAGATTTGTCTGACATGACCTTCAAATCATGAATCCATGCTGCCTTGGGTCCTGTGCCCCACTGGCCTCTAGGTACTCAACAATTCTTTCCTTCAGAAGTGATTCCATCATTTTCCCTACCACTGAGGTCAAACTAACTGGTCTGTAGTTTCCAGCCTCTGTCCTGCTCCACTTTGTGAAGAGGAATCACATCTGCCCTCCCCAGTCCTCAGGTACCACCCCATCCTCCCATGATTTGTTAAAGAGAGTAGTCAGTGGTGTCACTAGTTCTACCCTTAGTTCTTTTAGAATTATTGGGTGAATCCCATCAGGCCTCATTGTTTTGTCCATCTTCAATTTTATTAGTTCTTTCAGAACCCTTTCTTCTGTAAATGGACTGGTATCAACCCCTGTCTTCAGAGTGTTTCTCTTGTTTGGTTTAGGTACCTCCCCCTCCTCTTCCTTTGTGAATACTGAGCAGAAATATTCATTCAGTATCCCTGCTTTTTCACTGTCACCCTCTGCCCACATTCCCTCCCCTTTATTAAGCCTCAGTATCCCTCCTTTGATCTTTCTTTGCTCCCTAATGTATCTATAAAAGGACTTATCCCCCTTCTTAACAGAGTTGGATATCCTTTCCTCAGTTTGGGCCTTTGCTACTCTGACTGCCTTCCCTGCCTCTTTCTGCTTTAACTGATAACGTTTTCTGTCCTGCTTCTTCTGTGTTTCCTTATATTTCCTGAATATACCTGTCATTGAATCTCCTTTGACTCACCTTTTCAACCTCTCCTCCCTCAGTGTGGTCCCACAGTCCTGGAAGTTAGTCAAAGTTATTCTACTCCACAAAGTGGTGACCTTTCCTACTGTGGTAACTACTGGCCTGTCTCCCTCCTCCCATTTCTTGCCAAGCTGCAAGAGCAGCTTGTCTACAATAGACTCTTTGATTTAATCTCCTCCTCTGATTTTCTCTCCCCATTCCAGTCTGGTTTCAGGAAGGATCACTCCATTGTCTCCTCCCTGCTTAATGTAACTGATAATATCCTCTCAGGAATGGATCAGGGTCACATCACAGGTGCCATCTTCATCGATCTGGTGAAGGCCTGTAACTCAGTGTCTCACCCTTTCTTATTAAATAAGCTAGTTTCTGCTGGTCTCTCAGCTTCTGCTGTTGACTGGTTCTGTTCTTACCTCACATGGGCCATTTATAGTCAGTACAGGTTGGCAGTGCCCTCTCACCTCCTCTTCCCATCCAGGCAGGAGTCCCACAGGGCTCCATACTGGACCCCATACTTTTCTCCATCTTCCTCAATGATCTTACTTCAACCTGTGCCAGCTTGCATATTCACATGTATGCAGATGACATAGACATCCACACTTTGGGTCCCTCCACCACTAATGTGGAAGATCTGCTACAGCAAGATTTCATCAATGTCTTACAACAGTTCCAGTCAAACCAGCTCTGGGTCAACACCTTTGACACCAACCAAAACCTGGTCAAACTCTCATCTGTGTCCATCTTCTCCACCTTGGATGGCTCACCACTTGAAGTGGTTCCTTTTTTTTTTTCAAGTACCTTGGTGTGTGGCTTGACAGTAAGCTTGACTTTACTGTCCACATCAACGCCATCCATGTGAAGTGCAGACCTAAACTTGGTGCCTTATACCACATTACAGATTGTCTTTCCCATAGGTTCACTGTGAGCTTGTCACCAAAATAGTGCTTCCAGTTTTTGACTCTGCGGATATGGACTAGGGTTCTGCCCCCTCTACCTCAATGACCAGACTGGATACCCTCTGTAACTCCATCTGTCATTTTGCAACCAACTCCCCATCTCAAACTCATCACTGCTCACTTTACAAACCACTGTCCATCCTCCCTCTATCATCTTGTTGCCAAATGCACTTGTGCCTCCTTTATATTTAAATAGTGGTTTGGGTCCCTTCCCTCTTACCTCACATCACCCCTCTCCATTGTCCCCTCTGCCTCTTGCTTCCTCCAATTCAGGGGCCTTTGCAACATAGCATTACCACATGCCTGTACCTTGGCTGGCCAATCAGCCTTTGCTTATCACCTCCTCTCACTTTGGAACAAACTCCTCTCTTCCCTCTATGTCACTGCCTCCCCTGCCTCCATTAGACTTGAGCTGAGACATTGTCCCTCCCCCCTTGCTCCTGTTTCCCCATAGCAGTCCCTGTATACTTCTATATGTTCAACTGCCTGCTTATGACTTTTTTGCTCATTGTGCATTTCAGTGGTCTTTGTGTTCCCTGACTTTGCACTATTTGTAACACTGAATTTGTCTATGCAATGTATTTTTATCCTTTGCTCCCCCCGGTCACACCTGGAAACAAGCCTCGGCTCAATGTACCTCTCCCAGACACCAATTTTCAAATCAATCAATCAATCAACAAAAATTCATTGTACAAACTTCCTTGTCACACTTCCAAGCAAATGTTATAAATCAAAATAAAACAGAGAACATACCTTTAGAAATGTTTACTTTTGTACAGACTGGCTTCCAAACAATTATTAAACCCAGCAAATATTCATCATTGAACATTTTTAAGGGACACTTTCAGCTTTTTGCTGCATTTTTAACAAAGTCACCTCAAAAAGTTACCTGCAGTGGTGCACCGTCACCGCAGCAAAACCCTGACGGCTAACACCACCACCACAGCGGCAGGAATTGGGCAAAATCCGCCCATCGCTGTGGTTGTCAGTGTACCGATCAGGACTGCCTAGCTGGGTGATTGCCCCCCTCCAACTCTGACTCAGAGTTAGAATCCTAAAGACTGGGGTGTGTGGGGGGCGGAGCACCTCGATTGTGAGCACCGACATCCCGTAGCTACAATGCCGATGACCAGCATTGTAGCTGTCGCTGTAGGGGATGTTGGTGCTAGTGCTGTCGAAGCGCTATAGGTAAACCACCTGCAGTCACCTGCTGATGCCCATGTCTATAGTCATGGCTTTCAATATCAAACATTCATTAAAGCATCTTAGAACACTTGTATTTACACAGGATTTGATCTGTAACTCTCAGTTCACTGTGTAGTTTTGTACAATACATTGAGGTAATAGGTCACAACATTTGCCCAACTCATTCATACATGAGTTTACAGTTGCATAGACACCATGTTGTCATGTTAACATACTGGCAGCTCCAGCAGCAGTGGAAAAAGTTGGACCGAGTGTGATAGTAAATACATGTATGATAAAACATCTAATAAATTGAGAATGCAATGCTATTGGAGACCATACCTTGTCACCTCAAGGCTTACAGATTGCTGCAGGTCATTTTTTTGAGCTTTGCCAAAAAATGCAGCAAAAAGCTGAGAGTGTCCCTTTAAGCATAATGTACCAATACATGGTAGTCACCTCCACATTCTTGAATTGTTTAATTTGAATAAAAGCTTCTCACACTGAGAGCTGGATTTTCAGCCATGTGTTGAGGACATGTGGCATCCTGATGCCATGTGTGTGGCCATAGATTAGACCACCTGAATGGTGATCTAACTTATATATACATCTGCCACTACATGCAGCACATCAGAAGCCCTATAAGGATGTGTGTATGTATTATTATTTAGTTGTGAAGTGGTGGCAACTGCTATAAATGTGGGCAAAGCGTTTGAAAATAGCTTTCAAACATTTTGTCACATTGACCCTGATGCAGGCATTCACCAAATGTGGGTACTATGCCTGCAGCAGGACCTTTGAAATTCCAAGCCTGAATATCATATAAAATTTATTTGTTACATTATGGAGTCTGCCTTAAAAAGATGAACTTATGCCATCCTACAAGGTTAAGGTAAAAGCTGAAAAAACAGTGGAAAAGTAATACTTATCCTTAATATATAGACTTCTTTTGTCACATATGTTAGAACATCTATTATTGTGTAATAGAATTGCTAGTCCATCTATTAAGTATTTTAGTGGTACCCACCCTAATAGAAAGAAAAGCTTCATTAATATAACACCAAACTCTCATATGTTTTTACTTTTAATGAATACATTATTATGTAAGTTGGGAGAGGTGGACCAACCTTTAAAAGTTTGCTGTCATGCTATATTGAAAAAATTTAAATAGGGAGGAATAAACGTAGCTGTTAGGTTCTGAACTCTGTCTGTTCAATAACAAGGTCTAGGACATAGACAAAGGTGTTAAGCAATCCTACCTTGCTCAGATGAGCAGTGTCTATAGTTACACAAAATGACCATGGAACAGACCATGGCAGGGAACTGCTTACCCTGTATAGTGGCAGTTCAGTTCAGTGCTGAATCATCCTGATAACAGCATGTGCATTTGTGGGTTCTTGCTGGGCACCTGACCCTCTCATTTGGTGGCATTTAATGAGACAATTGTTTTAACGGGGGCATCAGAATGGAATCTCCCCTTAGCATCAGCACCTTGGTCGCAATCACTGGGGACTTCATAAGTACTGTGGCTTGCCTGGTGATGTGCTTCTTGTTAATGAGGAACTCTGATATGAGATCCCAAGGTTGGGACAAACAGTTACCTAAAAAAGGGGATAATATAAACAAGAAGAGAGATATTTATAATAATTTTTTTTAAAGGGAGACATAAGGATTTTTTCTTTTGCTTTTTCAGCTAGTGATGTTTCTTTTCCTTGCCCAAAACAGTCCTCAAAATGCCAGCCACCCCAACCCTGTTCTCTCCAGGACTTACCTTTGTGCTTGGACAGCATGGCCTGGATGTTCATCAGGGTACAGGACTGCTGGGTATCTGGGGGTCAGCGGCTGCTCCACAATCTATTTTTCCATTTTCTTGCCTGAGAAGCGATGTGCATTGCTTTCCAGATGTCCCCACACATGTTTCCATATGTGGAACAGCAGCTACAACTCCTCCCTTCTGACAATCCCTGGCTACATTACCTACTGCCAACACTAGGGCCCAGGCTGATACCAGGCACTGGAACGCTCCCTCCCCAGATGCTCTATCCTCCCTCTCCCTGGGCAACCCCTGGCAACCTGAGTCTGCATCCGAACCCAGGTCACAGGTGAGGTGCAAAATGTAGCATCCAACTCCTTACCCTCTGTGCCACTGGGACGATATTTATAAGAAAATGTAATCTGTAAGAAAACCATGATACTGTACTTTGCTCAGTCTACCACAGCATCACAAATCTGCTGCAGCAGGGGTATTTATAAAATTCTGTTTTACTGCTGTTAAATTTGTTCTGTTTCAATACTGTACTTTGAGTATGATGTGTATCATGTGATCATACCCAGAAGGGTGTACTGTTGCTAGATAAAACATAAAATTAATTTCATTTCAGTGCAAAGAATAAAAAAATGTAATAGCAAAGGAATGTTAGCCTTCAAAAGGGAGACCACTAGTTATCTCTTCCAGTCATGAGCAATAGAAGGAACAGGTTCACACATTGGGGTAAAACAATACTTCTCTTGCTTACCATTTGAACAGATGGGAAGACTGACCTGGTTATATTGTTTTGGCAGTGTTTATGAAGCATGATAGATGTGTAAGAATTAACTACCTGACAAAGACTCCACTATATTTTAAGAAAGCATCTTCTAAAGTCAGGATTTCATATTGGAAACAGCCATAATACACAAGGAGTAAATACCTTTAAAAGTGGAAGCATAATACTAGTTATTTAAATATTGTCAGTGTATGAAAGATGTATTACAGCATCTCAGATAGACTAAATTATGTGAAATACTAAAATTCTGCATAGCATTTCTAAACATAAAGACTATACTATTGATACAATACTCAAACTGCAAATTACTCATTATATTGCATCATTGAAAAGTGCATAGTAAGTAAGTTAGTAAGTAAAACTTTATTTCTAAAGCTCCCATCCCCAGAGGCTCTAGATGCTGAACAATAAAAAGACACAATATGAAATTACAACAGGAATATACTATAACAAACAAGTAATAAAAAAGGATAATGGACATCAGTTAACCACCACATCTGTATTCACTTTGAGAAGTCACCATGGCAACTGTGTAAACCTCGAGAGCGAAGCTCGAGAGGTTTACTGTTGCCCTGGTAACCTGGAGAAAGGAATTCAGTGAGGTTGTTAACTGAGGGCCATTCATTGTTTTGTATAGTGTATGTGTGCCAGTGAATCAGGGAACAGCAGGCAAATGTGTAACTGTACTAAAAAAAATTAAATATGTTAAATGGATCAAATGTCCGACCATAGCGGAAAACATATACTAGTCGGAGATCATTGCAGGTCAACATCACACTGTGCATCACCCAGAAGTGTCCTAGCAGTTGTAGTTCAGTGGAGATGAAGAGGCTTCTGGATTTGAAGGACATTTAAGGTACTTTGTTGTCTTCAATAACTTACAGGACCAACCGTCGCTTTTGTTTTAATGTTATTGAAAAGTTCTGCACACTGTGGCCATTCACCACAGTGCAGTTCTTTTACCAATGCACACGTGCAAGTGCGTTTGATGCTGTTGTACCATCGATGTGATGTACTCAAGATAGTACAATAACAATATTATGTCACATCGATGGTGCAACAAGCTTGAGTTTCAACAAAATTTAGGATATAATAATGGTCCACCATACACTGTATAACACATTTAAATTAGATAAAACTGAATTTAAATAATGTAAATGAAATGACTGTAAAAAATAATGTAAGGAAAAGGTAAAGGTAATAAAGATACTGTAATTTCAGAGAGGAAAAAACATACTACTGTATTTATTCCTAAATCCAGCAGCTACTGTATATAAGCATGGGATTTAAGTTCTTTCCAATTTTTTTTTCTTTTAGGATACTAGTAAATTTAATATATCAAAGCAGAATGATTTACCTGTTGCAGACAACTTGAATTCTCAGTTGCCATCAACCAAGCAATCTGAAAGGTTAGTGCTGATACTTTAACCGGCTTCTGTGACCAGAGTTCCAAAAAGATTTATCCGCTCTAAATATGTACTTGGTCTATAGGAATTTTTTAATGATTATTTTTTACTTTGACGAGTTGCTCAGATGGATGGCTAATTTGCATAACCCTTAGGCATGCTAAAAGACCTTTTTATGATGATAGAATGAAGTTATCAGTTACACACATCTAATTTTTACAAACAAGAAATCTAAAATGTGTTCAAACGTTTACCCCATCCCTTCTTGTATGAACCTAAGAGTCCCCCAGCATTTCACATCAACAAACTTTGTTTCCAGAAATTGGGCCAGTTGCAAGTATATCAAGGTTGGCAGGCAAAAGGAATTTGCTTACTTTTTTTTTACAGTTTTTCTGAGAAAACACAGAAAAATCACTGTTCTAAAAATAACTGAATTTTTATGACCACATTGCTTAATTTGCAAGAATGCATTTGTGTATCTGGTGTCACGGCTGCTTACAGACATTCATATGAAGTTTAGCTGTGTTCGTTCAGAAGGGCCCAATCCCCAGTGTTTCCAAGTACCTTGCTGACACTGGGGAGCCTAATCCCCAATGTCAGTGGTATATTATGTAAAATAAATAAAACCATCCCTTCTCCCTCCCTCCCTCCCTAATGTCCCCCACCAACTCCTCTACATTCAACTTGTCAACACTGGGGTACCCAGTTGCTTGTGTCTTCAAAGAGAACCTCCCTCCCCCCGATCCAGTAGCCTGGACACCAGGGTGCCCACTCCTGGTGCCCCCAAGTGTCATGCTGACACTGGGGTGCCCAATCTCCAGTGTCAGAAGTACCTTTGAAAAATAAAGCCATCCTGCAACATCTTTTGCTTTTCTTGATCCTGGAAATAAAGAAAACAGTCCCTCATTCTCTGTTGCAGATCTACGATGCCGAGTCATCAACTAATTCGTCAACTGGCATCACAGCACCAGGCTCCTTGTCGACTGAGAGTTGCAGTTGGCAGGGAGGCATGTGCAGCAGGGACTGTGTTTTTCCTTCTTTGCTCCCGAACCCCCCATGTGGGGGGCTCTGCCCCTGAACCCCCTATTCTTATAAATACCAACTCCGAGTCAGAGTTGGTTCAGGAAGGGGGTGTAGGTCAGGAGAAACTGTTGCCCGGTCCTGAGCTCAACCTCTACAGTGACCTGGTGCTGTTGTCAGCAGCAGCGTATGTCACTATAGAGGTTTTGCCATGGGAGGTGCATACCATCTGTTGCCATACCTGACCCCCATCTGACTCCGCACTGAGTACCCACCACCCCACCACCCCATACCCTATACTTTCCAAGCCCAAGTCCAATGCCATAACCCTCTCTGGAATGGACACATATCTTCACTATTCAATGAAAGACCAGAAACTGAGGAAAATAGGTAATTTCCATATAATGCATATCAATGTGTTTTGAACTTTTCTATATAACTTGGTCATTTTTTCATTCTTTTTGCCCAAAGTTTCAAAATGGACATTTTGGGACCCCACCTCCTGAACACTGGAAATTAAATTAAGTAAATCAGCCCAAAAGGTGATGTCATGGTTGCTGCACAAACTCACCTTTTGGGATGGATTCATATAATTTCACAGCCATTTTTCATGAGAAAGTATCCCAAAAAGGTCATGTTGAAAATTTGAGCAAAAAATATTAAAAATGGCCACATTATGAGCATATGTTATAATTTTTCAACATTTGTGCATACCTTTGGCAAGTTTCAGTATTTGGCCCCAAATTTTCAACACAGGAATTTTTTCACACCACCTCATGAATGTTACAGCTGTCGTTTTTTACATCCTGGCCAAAATGTGTTTTCACACCTGTGGCATGAAAAGTCATTTTGGCAGCGATATGAAAAAGTTCACCTACTGGATTCATGTTGTTGGGTTATAAGAAGACTATGTCAAAAATTTGGGGTCAAACTATTTAAAAAACAACAAAGTTATGAAGGAATGCTGTAATTTTTCTATGCACGTTCATATCTTTGGAAATGTTCAATATTTAAACCCAAATGTTCAACAGAACCATTTTGTCACACCACCTCATGGACATGACAACTGTTTTTGTTTTTCTAATCCTGGCCAACATGTGATTTTGCACTTTTGGTGTAAAATTACATTTTGTCCAGTATGTTATTAAATTACACCTATCATGTTCAGAAAGAGGAGTCATAAAATGGCCTGCACCTTAAGCCATATGTGGAGAAACTGGAGGACCTAAATATGTATACCCTGGAGGAGAGGAGGGAGAGGGAGAAGACATTCAAATATCTTGAGGGCATAAATAAGGTACAGTAGTAGCATCTTTAAGACAAAGAGATGTTCTAGAACAAGGGGTCATGACATGAGGCTGGAAGGATTAGACTAAGGGGCAATGTGAGAAAGTATTTCTTCACACGAAGTGTGGAGGATGCATGGAACAGCCTCCCAGCAGAGGTGGTGGGGCAAATTCAGTAGGGGAATTCAAAAATCCATGGGATAGGCATAGGGAAACGCTAGTGATAGGAAGGATATCAAAGTCAGAGATCAAGCAGGGTCTGTGGTATTTACAGCAGGTAGAGTACATGGGCAGACTGGGTGGGCCTGGTTGTCCTTATCTGCCATACGTTTCTGTGTTGAAACTTTGGGGACAAACTGTCACAAAAAAATTACGAAGTAAGGTTGTTTGCAGGGATGTCTGTTGGCCCAGTGGGAACCACACTGCCTCCCTGTGACAAATGACCTAAATTTGGGTGTGAGCTCAGTGAGCTGGTTTAATGGGCCAAGGCTGGGAGGGTAGGTGCTGCAGTGTGCAGTACCAGCCCCAGCTGGGGGAGGGACAGAGCAGTGTTCTGATGCACACACAACACCTTGTGGTGGACCGGGGAGTCTTCCTTCACAAGGTGTTGACATGCATACCAAGGCCTGATGGGACTATGCACTGGGCCAGGGCTATCTCCAGTATTCTGTTTATGTAATTTTGTGAAGGACCCAAAGGGACCTGTGCAAATGAGGCAATGATTCCACTATCGGAAATAGAAGGGAAATAAATTACAAAAAACTGTGTTAATGCAGACATTAGAGTTCAAGAATGCAAATCGCAGAAAATAGCAAAATGAAAAACATTAGGGTTTTCTGTCTCCAGATTATTGTCGAATCAGCGATGGGGCTTTCTTGGGATTGTCAACCCTAATGCCCACCCTCTCACACTCCTACCCATAACCTACAGTCTGAAGCACAAGGTACAGCTCCAAGCTAGTGCCTCATAAAGCTACACTTTTCAAACATAGAGAAGTATGGCTTGTTACATGTTGCCAATAGAATCTGTCACTGCTTTCCTCCTGCAGGTCCCTGCATGAAGAAAAGAGATCACATCTGACCTTGTTTGCTCAGAGGAGGGGGTGGGCATTATGACTAGTAACTCCAAGGAAGACTCCACCACTTATTTGCCAATACTCCAGAGACACAAAACTCTTACTATTTTTCATTTCCCTGCTTTGTGCGCTTTGCATTCTTCATCCCTAATATCTGCATTAACATAGTTTTTTGCAATTAATATATAAATGCACATACATACTTGCCCAGATGGTATAAGCAGATTTATTTTCATAAGTAACTCTAAGCTTGTATATTCAAGAGTGGCATAGCCACGAATGTACAAACTGGCTTGAGGGTAAAAGTGAAAATTAATCTGCTTATACCATCTGAGCAAGTGTAATATTTGAATTATACAGTGCCAACACTATGACAATAAGAAATGTGACAGTTGTTTGTGAAAATGTAGGTTTTGAGACTTTTTTTTCTCTTTTCCCTCGCGTCTCAGTGGGCCCTCAACAGCCTGTATCCCCAAGCCCCGCCACCCTGACATCCACTGAGACTTACCACTAGCCAGTACCTCAGGGCTTGCCCACTGGCAGGGTTAATGGGTTCCTCCAATCTGCTGCTGCGAACTGGATCCAGTAGTTTGACTGGTGATCTCAACTAGTTGGGTGTGGGGCCTGAGAGGGTCTAAGTACCATTCTGACACTGAGGCATTTCCAATTTATTTTCCAAAGAGTGCAGCATGTGATGATGCCATGACACATGACCCACCCAGCTGCATGCCATGTGGCATCTGCCTGCCCCACCTGCTCATTCTGTGGCAGTCCTGGGTTCCTTCAGCCCTACTTACCTCTAGGGGCCAGGAGTATATCAGGCCCTGAAATCCTTCCCCCCAGAGGAGGAGAGTGGTCCTCTGGACACTTGATCCTCTTATCCTGGCAGGCCCTCCAACACCCTGAGCTTGTTACCAAAATCAGGTCACCAGCACCATGAGTGTTAGCACTACTGCTGCACTGGTAGGCCAACAGAGGTTTGGAGACTTTTGAAGTGAAACAGTGACTGACTGAAACAGCTCTGTGAAACAACTGCAGTAAATGCTGAGTTGGTAAACAGGCACAGGAGTTTGTGATGAGAATTGTGATTATATGAGCCGCAGGTGTGGCAACTCCTGCTGTAGCATTAGAAAGTAGATCCATCAAATGCTGATGGTTAGAATGCTTAATGTCTTACATATATGGGTATGTAAACACTTAGGGCAAGAGTTTTAAACAGCTGGATCCATTTTCTGAAAAACTTTGGAATTCTACCCCAACAATTAGACCACAAAAAGTTGTTTTAACTTTCCAGACAGAATTCCACACTTGTGTTGGGGAAAAAAAGACATCTCACAGTTCTGGTAGAAATTGGTATCAACTGCAGGAATGGTTGCAAATGCATCTAGATGTCTGTGAATAGGGTGCCGACATCTGGACGCATCTGCATGGATACAGCATGCCTCAGAGAAACAGACACAAGTGCTGTGTCCACCCCGTGGAAAATCCAACCCTTATTTGCCTGGACATGCATGAGAATAAATGTTTATTTTTCACATATAGTCTGTCAACCTGTAGGTCTATGCAATAGGATTAAATTCCCATTTCCCCCTTAACATTCACAGATTAGATTTTTTATAAATATAAGTATTGTATATCACACATACCACAACAGTATATGTGGAGCAGTATTCAACTGGATACAGTACAATTATATCATCAGATTAAAACAGTATTTCTATCAATATATCATGTTATATAAATAATAATAAAAAAAATATATACTGATCTGCAGTTACACAAATAAAGGCAGTGCATCCTGGATCCAGCAAGGTCCTCAGGCACCCTGGGTTACTTTGGTTTACAGCCCCTCCTCTCAACTTCCTCCTCTTTCCTGGCTACTCAGATCTAAATTACTGTCTTGCTTTGAGCTATTTATAACTGCCTGGACAGCCGCACTGAGCATGTGCCAGGCATTCTAAGATGTCCATCAAATAACTCACAATTCTGGAAACCTCAAGGCACCCCAGTGACATTCAGAACATGGTGACTGGCACTTCCCAATATTCTACCATGCATGCTTCAGGCACTTCAAACCACACAACTGAGCCCCATTCACACATAGTCCGGACAGCTTAAACAGTCTCTTGCCCAAAGATGAAGTTGGAGCAGGTGTGTGTGTGGGGGGTGGGGGGTAACATAGACATTTTGATTAAGCTGACTTCCTGTTGGAGCTAGATGATTACTAAACATAGAAACATAAAAGGTGTTGCCAGAGAAGGGACTCATGACCCTCTCAGTCTGCCCTATTATCTCTTTTATCCTACTGCGACCCTACTCTCCCTACTAGTAAATATCTTGTACTGAAAAAGTAATTTGTAGGGCTGTGCAGAATTTTTAAATTTCAAATTTGTTGAATTTCAATAGCATTCCATTAACATTCCACAGAATTCAGTGTAATGTTTGCTGAATTTTTAACATTTACTTATTTTGTCATAACCCAGTCATCTATTGAGCTGAAGACCTGGTGCCCAATGGTATACCCCCCTGCACAGGAACACTTCAACAGTGACATACATCAATGCCGACAACATCAACACGTCACTGAAGAAGTCCGCCTGGGACCCGGCTACACTTTCCCCCATCCTGCACCCCCTCCCCGGACCAACTGCGACTCAAGAGTTGGAATCTAAAAGTATGGGGAGTATGGGGGGGCAGAGCCCCCCGTGTGGGTGATTCCGGGGGAAAAGCCCCCACAGAAAAAGCACAGTCTGATGTGCGCAGCTCCCTGCTGACTGCAAATTGAGGTCGACATGGAGCCTGTTGCTGTGATGTCGGCCAGCAAAATAGTTGTTGAACCAGCATCATAGATCCAGGCCCAGTTCACAAAGTTGAAAATTTGATGCAGGGTATCTGTGTCAATCAGATTTGATGCAAGGGGCATCTTGCATCAAAACTTGTGCCACTCACAATTCACAAATGCAGGCTGTGGCAATGTCAGGACCCCTTGCGACAATCAAGGCCTACTACAGCCCTGTGCTTGATCCAAGGGTATGCCACAGCACTAGGGGGATTGCAACAGATGCAAGCTGTGGTAACCCCTTCAGTGAATTTTGGGACCCCCCCCCATGGGGTGCAGGGGCCATGACAGTTAGACCAGCCTGGGGCTGGTCTAATAGCCTGTGTGACACCCCAGGAGCTGTCAATGGGTGGAAGGGAACCTGTGCTGCCACCTGCCTGCATATCCTGTGCCCCCATAGCACCTGGAGTAGTAAGTGGTTGTTGCCCACAGGGTCCTCCCCATGGTACCAGGCATGCAGCGGCCACCACCCCTTGCCTGCACAGCACAAGCATGGTGGCACCCTGCAATATCCCCATCAGGGACTTGTCGCCACCCCCTTCACCACCCATCTTTGCCCTACCTGCCCTCCTCATCCCCTTTCCTGTCCCACATGACAATGCTAGCCTCCTGGCTGGTCTCCATCATTGGGCTGTGATGCTGTCTGACTGCCCCACAGCTTGCGGCCAACCTTTCCCGTGCACCTTGCCTTTGGCACATGGCAACATTTTCTGCAAGCTGCAGGGCTTTGGCACCGGGACCCCACCTATTTGTGAATCAGGTGCAGGTTCCCTGGAGCACCATGGATTGGCACAAGCTGCTGCTTGCCACAGCTTGCACTGATCTAACCAGGCCTTTGTGAATCAGGCCCCTGATGTTTGGCATGAGAACTTGTTGGTACAGTAGGTGTCCTAAAGAAGTGCCTAATATCATGTTATTTGAATGAGTATTTGCCAACTTACAGCAGCTCACAGATGAGCATTTTATTTTGGGGGGATATTTTGTGGAATTATTTATCTGCTTATAACCTGGCCATCTTTGGAGCTAGGTATGTTCAAATTAGCATGCACTGCCTTCTTGGAAGGGGTCTAGAAACTGCAACATTTACAGTATTGAGACAAGTTTAGTAATCTAAGTTACAGGGGTTCATAATTTCACAATATACTGTCAAATTATTTGTGAGATTTTTCAAAATCATTCAAAATATTGAATGTTTGTAACTTTTCTGCTGTTTCAGATACAGTATAGACCTTAATTTGGCATACATATCCCATGTGACTAGATCCTGGTATCTAACAAAGCTGAAGAAATTTGGTTTAACAGTTTTAAATTTACAGTGGAAGTACTATAAATTATTAACGGCAAACTGTCTCAGATATTCATGGTAGTGTAATAGGTATTGCTTCCAGATTTCCACTTCTGTGTTATAAAGTTTGCAAAGCAATAACCATCACTGCAGCTGCACTGCATCTGCTAAGCTGATCTGAACTGTTTGTAGTCCTGTAGTTCTTTATGGAGAAACTATTGTGTCTCCCTCAAGTTTTTCTTTCTTAGCTTGATCAGATAAACTTAGTAAATCTTCATGTCCCGCTGATACTCTCCTTGTTCTTCACAAATGACATATTCCCTAATAGTCACCTACTCCTTTTTCTGTCAGACCTATCACGTTGGAATACCCTGAATTCCTACTTCGTGGTGGCCCAGTCATTTTCATCCCTACTATGTCTCTAAGTGCCTCTAAGTACTAGACTTGCAAGTGCATCAGGAGCTCCCTAGGACCAGCAGTGTGCATTCAGTTTTTGGATCATGCATAATTCCTGTGCAATACCCAGCCTGTCAAGTTTTTACCCTTTAATAATATATGACCTTCCTGTGGCAGGCAAGGTAAGCACAAATAGAGTTTTCCAGTCCTGATCTCTACTTTTTTCACTGTTCTTTTTTAATTTTTTTTACTGAGTTAGTTTTAAATAGTAGTGATACAGTAGGTAGATGATTGTTCTTACCGAACTAGGTTTTGGTTTTGTTTTACTTGCTCCTTAAAGAATGCCTTGTTTGCTTTATTGCCTTATACTCCACATGCCCAGTAGAGCTGTTTTCCAGTGAGAATTTTAGTCCAAGGCCCAGTGGCACTAAGGGTTGAGGTGCTGGATGACACACCTCACACTATGGCAGTGATCTGAGTTCAGGAATGACCTTGGGTAGTTGGGGTTCTGGCATGGGGGGGTAGAAGGAGAGGGATTGAGCATGCTGTCAAGCAGCTCTCCTCTCCCTGGGGTGCTGGGGGTGGGTTGTTGACCCTCCTGTAGTTCCATCCCACGGGTGGAGGTCTGTGGGGTAATGTGAGGCAGGCAGGGCAGCAGTGCAGAGTGAAGGAGCTGAGCTGGCTTCTGGTGTGCGTGCACGCCTCCACGCGCATGTACAGCCATGTGCCAGGGCTCTGGGAGGGGAATGGGAGAAAACCCAAGAAAACCAAAGAAAAATTTATATAAAGAAAAAATTTCAGCCCAGCTAGAACAGGAGATTGTGTTTGCAGCATAGCTGTAGTGGCAGCATTTTCCTTCCAATGGAACTGTGAGTCAGTAGTATTGGCTGATCAAACTTGTCTTTTCACTGGACTTTGCACTGAGTCCCTATGAAGTGTCTGACCTGGCAGTTCTGTTGTACTGGTTGAGTCCAGCAGGAGAGTGCTGTTGGTGTCTGCTTACTGACCTGGTCACATCCAGGGAGTGAGAGATCTGGAGGCATGCCAGGTCAGAGCTGTGTGATCTGTGTTCCATTTTTAGCATTACAGGGATAGCAGCCAGTTTTGGAGGCTCCTTTTTGTCATTTACTGGCTGTATTGGCCTGAGCTACGTGCACTGTGCTCCATTTGGTGAAATGGGAGAGCTGATGACTTTCAGAGGCCCACCCTGGTACTCCATTGTTGGCTTTTTATCTGTTTCAGGAGGTATCTTTCCTCATAGAGGATGCTTTTGATCTTCTTGATCTTGTGCTATACAGGAACTGCTGTGTGATTATATCCAGCATCTACTAAGTGAGCTGGTATGGGGAAGTAAGAGGTGCTGTAGGTAAAGTTATTTTTTGATGCTGCTCTCATCAGCTGCAACTGCTTGTGAGAAAAGCTGTTTTTCTCTATAATTTCTCATGCTGGGAAGGGGCTGTAGAAGAGCTTTGTTTCAGAGATTTAACTGTGGGCAGATTATTGTCCTTGGTGTTGTTGTTAGTGCCCCTGTGGCTGAGGAGTGTGCTGTTTACTCTCCATATAGTAACTAAGTTGCTGACCTTTTTAGGCCTTCAGGAGCAGGAAAATCCTTTTTTCAAGGACATTCTGGTGGGAACAAATTGTTTTTGAATCATCATTGCTTGTGTTATGACATAGCTTTTTTATTTGTGAGAGAATGAAAGTGTACAGTGCCTGGAACTAAAATAAAGTAGTTAGGTTGGGCTTTTGGTGCATGAACAGTGTAAATTGTGTATCTGAGAGCAGTGTATAGTGGGATTCAATGGCAGTTCTTATGTGCAGAGGCCTTTTATGATGGACTTACTCATTTGGATAGCTTAGGAGGCTATGTTCCTTCTATGACTGGTTTTGTCGGTTCCCATATAGTGTGGCCCAAAAGTGTAATCTTTAGGGATCTACTGTCGGGGGAAGGGGGAAAGAGGAATAGGGGCAGAGGTGGCATGGTGAGAATGAAGACCAGGTCAAGGTCGATCTTTGACAAGAGCTTCAGTCCATGTTCCTGTGCCCCTTTAGACGTACTAGGTGTTGGTGTAAAAGGCAGCCAAACTACTTCAGTGAGGATGATTTGAATAATTCCTGGTCAGTTGTAAATGAAGCTTCCATTTTGAGAGATGTAATCATAACATCCGGCTACAACCTGGTTTGTGTGACTGAGACCTGGTTGAGGGACATTGCTGATATTTATATCTCTGAGCTTGTCCCACCAGGTTTCTCATCTTCATTCTCACAAGAAACATAGGGGTGAGGAGGGGCTATCATTTATAAATTGGACCTGAGGGGTATGGCAGTCCTTGGGGGACATCCAGTTACTTTTTAATGTGCAGCAATGACATGTGAGGTGGTCTAAAATAGGTTCATAGGTTTTTATTTTATTTATTTTTATTTTTTTTTATTTTAGCTTTTGTTGACCGGGTAAGTGCACTAGACAAATCATGCCTATTTTCAGGCACGACCCGGGGGAGGGGGATACAGATGAATGCCAACTGACCTTGAACCAGATTAAGCTTAGGTGCATAAGTTCATAGGTGTAGTACGAGTTCGAAGGACATGCCCACATAGAACTCATTGCCTAGTGGCAATAATCAAATTTATTTTGCCCCATGTATTTATCTAATCTCCGTTTAAATTCCACCAACCTTTTACTTGTGACAACATCTACTGGTAAAGCATTCCAGATAGTAGACACCCGCTGAGTAAAATAATTATTTCTTTTGGTCATTTTATTGACTGTGGTTTTTAACCTTAAGCTATGTGCTGTGGTGTTCAAACCTGAAACATTTCTTTCCAGGCAAATAGCCTCACACAGGGCTGGATCTTGAAATGCTCTATATGCCAAGCATAGGTCACGCCTTAATGATCTGTATCCTAGTGAAAATAGGCCTAGATTTTGTAGTCTTCTATTACAGTCAGTGTTAGAGAAACCTCTAATCTTTTTTGTAAATCTTCTCTGCACCTTTTCTATAGAGGTCTTACATCCTAAGGTAGTGGGGGTGCAAAATAGAGCACAATAGTCGATGTGTGACCTAACCAGACTTGTGTACAGGGGAATCAATACATCTGGATCCCTACTCTTAATATGCTTCAGTATACAAGAGAGTATGCCATGACGTTTCTTAACTATGTTGTTAGTATGAGTTGTAAACTTTAGATCATTAGTTATGTTAATTCCTAAATCCTTTTCAGTTCTTACAGTTTGTAATGTGTAACTTCCTATTGTGCAGGTGGCTAACCTATTATTCCTACCCAGGTGCATCACCTTGCACTTAGCAGCATTCAACCAAGTTTACAGTTGTCAGCATATTTATGTATCCAAGCACCATTATTTACTTGCAAACTAGTAGTTAATATATTGAACAACACAGTGAAATGTAACATCTTCCTGGTTTATTGCCTCCCAGGTGATCAGAGCTAGGAAGGTAACAGCAATAGCACTTATATGTCACCTGATAAGTTATTATATTATGAAATAAATAAGGTTATGGTTCATTATTTTCTGTGTGCGTGTGTGAATCATATTTAGCTGCATACTAACCTACCCGTAATTTGCTCACCAAAAACTTTGCATTGCTGAAGGTTTTGGAGGAGTCTGCAGACTTGGCATTGCCTAAGCTGTTGAAATCCTCTAGACTTTTGATTCTTGGAGATTTCAACTGTTGGGTTGATACTGAGGAAGATAAATTCACTGGTGGACTCCTCCAATTGATGTAACCACTGGATCTTACCTGGCATATTTGGGCCAACATGCACATGGGTGGCCACACACTTGACTTGGTTTTCAACACGAAGATAGTGACCAACAACCCTCAGGTTTATTCTGTAGATTGCGTCAGACCATGCTGTCATGTCCTTCAGGTTAACAGTTTCCCAGAATTTGTCCATCTCTATGGAGGTGGACTGTGGTAGAGCCTGGGGAAGCTTAATCCTGATGTTTTCTGGGGGACCATGGACATTTCTATCATGACAGTGGCCTCCACTAGAAGCACCACTGTGAGAGTAGAAGTTTTCATAACATTCTGTCTTTTGCTGATGCTCTAGTACCAGTCCATTGCCACCTTGCACCCAGAAGGAGGTGTACTCCATGGTATAATAGGGCCCTACATTCTTTCAGGGCACAAAGTTAGAGGTTAGAAAACAAGTGGAGGAAATTCAGCCAAGAATGCAAGAGCAATGTCCTGGGGGCTCATTATCAAGAGTACCAGGAGTCAACAAATGCTGCTAGAAGTATTTTCTTCTTGGGCATCATTGCTACTGAGAGAAACATACCTGCTGCTCTCTTTAGTGTGGTTGATGGTATTATCCACCCTGACTGTCTCTCTTAGAATCTCAGAGAGAGTACTGAAGAGTGATGAGAGGGTTTTTCCTATTTGTTTTTCAGCCAAGATTGTGGATATCAGGGCTGAAATTGTCTTCATGGTGATGACTCATGACTGCAGTGGTTTGGTACCTAAGTTGATGAAAACTCAGCTTGTCTGGGGCAGTTTTTACACAACTAACTGTCCTGAACAGACTCTGTCCTGAATTGTCCTACTGCTTCTTTAATGATGGTTGGAGGAGCAGTGCTTGGTCCAGCAATCATGGAAATCATCAATGCCTCTTTGAGGGAGGGGATGTTTCATACAGCCTTGAAACATGCTGTGATGCCCCTCCTTAAGAAAACTTCTTAGATCCTGATGATTTTATGAGTTTTACACAAATTTCTCTCTTGCCTTTTTTGGCACAAAGTTGTTAAGAAAGTGGTAGCAGTGTGGTCAAAGGAGTACCTGAAGGAATTTTTCATCTGAGAGCCTTTCCAATATGTTTTTCATCCTTTGCACAGCACTGAGATGGCCCTAGTGAGGGTTTTGAATAATCTGCTCCTTACAAGGGACCATGGAGAGATTTATTTCCTTGTCTTTAAGGATTTATCATCTGCATCTGACATTGCTGAACATATGGAGCTAGTGGAACAGATGAGGAGGATCAGTTGTGGCAGGGTGGCTGTACTTGCTTGGCTCCAGTACTTCCTCACTGAATGTCATCCATCATTGATTTGGGAGAATTTCCCATCTTCCCCATCAGTCATTGACTGTGGTGTCCCTCAGGATTACATTTTATTACCTAAATTGTTCAAGGTGTTTATGCTTCCACTTGGAGAGGTGATCCAAAAGTATAGCTTGGATTTTCATTGCTATTCTGACACCCGGCTATATCTTTCATTTAAGTCTGGACAGAACTTCCCACTAGCTGTGCTTGAGAATGCTTTATTAAAGCTTAGTTGCTGGACAGTTCACAGTAGGTTGAAGCTGAATCCCAGCAAAACTGAGTTGCTACTGGTAGGCTCAGATTGCCTGAGATGACCCATATTGCAGAGCCTGGACTTCCCTATTTTTGGAGATGAGAAGCTTCAGATTCAGCAGGTGGTGTGCACTGTAGGGGTCACTCTTGATCAGAAGCTTTCAGTTGTTTCCTATTGTCTGTTGTGGCATTAGTGGTGTATATTACAGTACCTGGAGAATATAGCTGGATTGCACCTCTCCTTGACCTGGACAATATTATAGACTAGTGCATGATTTTGTCATCTATCTCATTGACTATCATAATGCTCTCTACTTTGGCCTTCCAGTAAATCAGATACATTGTCTCTAGCTGATGAAGAATGTAGCAACTAGACTTATTACCTCTCCTATGAGGACTGTGCATTCTTTACACTGGTTGCCTGTGAGATGATAAATTGATTTTAAAGTATTACTTTTTACGTAAAAGGCCTAGCCCCAAATCTCTTCCCTTCTTCACCATCCTCTTTTGTGGAACATGATTGAAGACCCTACTGGAATCCAGGTAAATATCGGTACCGCTTGGCCCCTGTTCACCATTTGTGTCACTGAATTGAAGAGATCAACCAGATTTGTCTGACTTGATCTACATTTCATGAATCACAAACAAGAAAGAATCATGTCTCAAATGGAGGACAAATACACAGGTAATAGAGGCCTGCTGTTGTGATGTTAGGATCTCTGCCAATATGATGATGAAGTTAGGAAAAATTAAGACAAACAAGTCTCAGAGGCCCAATGACTTGCATCTTAGGATAGTCAGGTAGTTTTAAAAGGGGATAGCAGACTTGAAACATGAAATTTTCCAGAGATTCTCCAGAATCACTAGAATCCCAAGAAGCTGGAAGTTCTGGAATTGCTGACACAGAGGAGAGTAAGTACCCAGCTTAAGCCTAGAGGTATATTATACATATATATATATTTTTTTGCCAAAAAACTATGTTAATGCATCAGTTAGAGTTGATATCAAACTGTAACATGTTTTCTTGCATGGTGTATGTGGTAGGAGTGTATTGTGTTAGTTGAATCACACCTTAACCCTTAGGTTGCCAACAGAATTAGAATGTATAGGAATTCTGGACTGATATATCAGTCCGCGGCCCTGCAATGGTTAAGGTTAGTAGAGAAATCATCACCTACTGCAATGCTTTGCTGGCTTTCCAAAATGCCTTATCATGCCCTGAAACCAGGTACTGAATTTAAAGAGGAAGAGTTACATCCATACAGAGACATCTGATTTAAGACATCTAACTGATAAACTGAATTTGAATAAATCATATACATAATAGCTTTACTCAAAATAGCTGAACTGTGCTAGAGAGACAGAGCTAGTGTCTTTCCCAAGGAATCCACCCATCAACATGAAAACATGAAAAAGCAAAAATAGGGAGGCACTTACAGACCATATTCACTATCAATGGATAATCTGATATCAGGATGGTTCAGAGCAGTGGGAACTTTATTAAGACCCACTAACCTCCTAACATTAAATATTCATGTAAAACAAAGAAAATAATATCTTTAGACATTCTAAGTGGGTAACAGAGCCCCCTGATGAAGTCCCTTTTTGGAAGAAGCACTGGGGTGACCAGTTACTGGGCTGGCACATGTAGGGATATTTTTGAATGCTTGTTTTTGCACCATAGCACTGTGATACTTTTTACATGGATATTTAATGTATGGAGGTTGGTAGGTCTTAATCAGTGACATTTCCACTGCTCAGATCCAGCCTACTGCCCAATTTTTTGTTGATGGTGCATATGGAATGTGATGAGTGCCTGCCTCTCCTTGCTTGTTGCAGTTCACTGACCACAGTTGCCATACTGGGTAGCCATATAAGTTAGATGGGCTGTGATATGGTTTAGTGCCCTGTCCTGTAGAGGAGATTGGTGGAAAGTGACACCGCCACGACAAGGCTCCACTTCATTGTGCTGAATAAAGGTACTTGTTAAAATACTGAAACATGAAAGACTTACCTGTGTCCTGCAACATCTTTTCTTTCTGTTTAATTCTTTATGTCTGTCCTCCTGCAGGATGGCCAGTTGTAGGAGAAATCTCACCTCTGCCAACACTGTCCCTTGCTTACACTTCCTAGAGTTCATTTCTTCCTTCAGACACAAGTTGTAAAAGCAAAGGATATCCACTGAATTAATGTCAGTTTTCTACATTTGCAACATTTATCTGCCCAGTTCTTAAATTCTGTATGGCTGCTGTAACAGGGACTACCTAACCCTAACCCTGGCTCAGCAGAGTGCCCCATCTGTAGCAGCAGGGCAAATCTTTACTGTCCCTTACTTGTAGTTCCCTTCACTGCAGAGTCCAGTACTAGTAGGAGCTTTGTGCTCCCTCCCTTATGACTGCCGACTGTAGAGTAAGCAGCCAGAAAGGGAACCACTGCGCTCTTTGAGTAAAAAAAAAAAAGTAACTTAAGCATGTCCGTTTTTACTCTCTCCCCATTCTGCTGAGATGGTTGGCAGGTAAGAGAGATGAATGAAGAGCACCTGGGTAGCACAGCTGTTAAATGAAAATGAAGCAGCAGTTCACAATACCATAACATGCAGATACAATTCCCTCCCCTCCAAAAAAAACACTATCCATTCTATTAAAGAAAGCTCCCCAAATGGTATAAAGTGCTCATATTAGAATACATTATTCTTGATCACTTTATATCATTTGGGGGCACTTTTAAACTATTCATATGCACTTTATTCTGTTTGGGGAGCTTTCTTTAATAGAATAGATAGTGTATTTTTTTTATTATTATTTTTTTTTTCTTGATGACCGGGTAGGTGCACTAGACACAACAGTGACTATTTTCAGGCATGACCTGGGAGGTCGACAACACATAGAGATACAGGAACATGGAAATACAGTGTCAAAAATATACAATACATCATATATCAGAGTGAACAAGATTAAAACAATGAATGTACCAAGCACAGAAGTGTATTTATACAGATAGAACATAGGTGCCCATGAGTAAACAGTTATAGTGATATCACATTAAAGTGCAAGAAATACCATAAGGTATCAATACAATGTAGTGGCATCATACAATCAGCGGAAACAGAAAAAATAACACAGTTTTAGGAGAAGGTAGGGAGAAAGGTAATGCAGAGATATAGCCTAGCGAGAGCAAGGAAGAGAGAGGGAAAGGGATGGGAAGAAGGGGATAGGATAGAAAAAAGAAACAAATTCCATAGAAGAAAGGAGGGAAACTGCTGGGCTGCACAAGCAGAAAGAGCCAAGTTCTACAGAGGGTTGAAACAGATGCATTGGGCATGTGTGGAAAAGAGGGAGCAGTGCCTCTTCTTAAATGTAGCATGACTAGGTGCCATGCGTACATCTAGGGGCAGTGAATTCCAGTAATTGGGAGCTATGTGCGAGAATCCTGATTTCCCTTTGGTAGTTCTACATCTGGGGTTGCTAAGCAGGGAGAGGTCAGAAGATTTGAGCCTGTAGGAAATGGGCTGAGGGGTCATCATGGAGGTGAGGTAAGTAGGCATATTGGACCACAGTATACTGTCCAGAATGTTCCCAAGAGAGAGGAGCCAGTGTTCAATGGGGAAGGGCCACTGTAGATCTGAATACAGTAGGCAGTGATGTCTTAACCTACGGGTTGCTGAGGCATACCGGCATATATTATTATTATAAGTTGTGTCCCACCTCTGAAGGCTAGCCATTGACGCATTAATATAGAGTACAGATCAATATGAAAGTGCCGGGAGAAGGATTCCTCTAGCAATGGCCAACCTTGCAGAAGGGGTTAGAATATGACTTGTTTTGTAGGCTAATCCCAGTTTGGCATTTACAGCCTTGCATGTGGAGGTTATATGGGAGTCATAGGTGAGGAATCCATCAAGCAAGACACCCCCAAATATTTAAAAGAAGTTACCATCTCCAGTGGGGATCCATCAGCTCAGGAGACCCGGAAAAATTCCTGGCTCTGTTTTAGTTTAACAGAAGACCCAAAGAGAATAGCCTGGGTCTTGCCAGTATTGAGAACGAGCTTATTCCTGGTGATCCAGGACTGAATATTTAGTAGATCCACAGACAGCTTATGGTTGATAGACTGAACATTACCTGATCTAGTTTAAAGAACAAGGTCATCGGTGTAAAGCAACGATGAGCAAGAGGATATGTTTTGTGCTATATTATTTATGAGGATTGAGAAGAAAAGGGGTCCTAGGATAGATCCCTGTGGTACACCAACATTAATGACTGCTTTGTCGGGGGTGGGTGAGTTGAATTTTACAGCTTGAGTCCTATTTGATAAGTAGCTACGGAACCAAGTTACAACTCCAGTTGAGAAACCCAGGGTTTGGAGATTAGCCAACAGAAGAGGGTAGTTAACAAGATCAAAAGCTTTTGTCAGATTGATAAATACCGCGCCGGTTAGATGACCCTGATGCTTGGCATGAAGAACATCATTTGTTAGCTGTAATAAAGTAGTTTGAGTACTGTGGCCTTTTCTGAAACCATGTTGATTTGTGTGGAGGAGGTTATACTTGGAGAGGTGGTCTGAGATTTGTGATGAGATGAGCTCCTCAAGGACCTTATTTAATACTGACAGTATAGCTATTGGCCTATAATTAGCAATATCTTTTTTGTCACCTTTTTTAAAAACTGGCGTGACTCTGGCCATTTTCCATATATCAGGCACCACACCTTCACTCAGGGACAAATTGAATATTCTGGACAGTGGTCCTGCACTGAATGGTGCTGCCAGCTTTAAGAGTTTAGGTTCAAGGCAGTCTGACCCAACAGCAGTATGGTCCAATATAGAACTGAAATGTTTGAGGACGTCGTCCTTCAAGACAGCTTTAAAATCGAAGGGAGGCGTCATTTTTGTATTCTTCGCAGTGGGGGAACCACGGATTAAGTTATTGGTAGAGAGAGTAGTGGTATAACTGGAGAGGTCAGAGAAGTGAGAATTAAATGCATTGGCAATAGTGCCTGGGTCATTACAGTGAACACTTTTCAGTATCATGTCACTGTTCAGGAGAGTTTGCTTTGATCTGAGGAAAGTTTTGATATGAGACCAAAATTTCTTAGGGTCACCAGCCGCATTCATCAGAAGGCCCTTACAGTATTGGCTTTTTGCATGTCTTATTTGTGTTTTGCAGTTTGAGTGCTGTTCTCCGTAGATGTTAAAGTCTGCTATGAGACCGGAGATTTTAAACTGTCTCCGGCATTTGTCCCTGTTTTTGTGGGATGCTAGGAGGTCTTTATGCAGCCATCTGGTTTGTTTACCACAGACGCGCCGAGTAATGATTGGAGTATGATTTTCTTGAAGTAACACAAATCTATTCAGGAAAGAATGGAAGGTGGCATCCATATTCGGTGTTTGGTAGACAGGGGACCAGTCAGTGTGAGACACATCATACAGAAAATGGGCTTGGTTTAAGTTGGCATAGTTCCTAAAGCTTATACATTGTTGGGGGGACGTGGAGGTAGTAGATCGACTCCATATACAGAAAACAGGCAAATGATCACTGACAGTGTCCAGCAGTGTACCTGTTCCTGCAGTTCTATCCATGTGATTCATTAGTATCCAATCAATAAGAGTGCTGGAAACAGTGGTGGCAGACACTCTAGTGGGAACAGTGATGGTTTGGACTAACTTGTAGCTCTGCACCAGGGATTGTAAGGAATCTTAGGATTTGCCAAGCCAGTTTAAATTTAAGTTACCAAGAATGATGAGTTCATTTTTCCCTGCAGATGCAGCTGTATGATCCAGTAACTCCACTAGTCCATTTAGCCCACTTTTAGGGGGATTATAGGCACAGACAATGTGAAGTTTCTTAGCTCCTAGTCTGAGTATGGTATGTGTATATTCACATAGGGCGCTTCGCTTGTCAGTTATCATAGTTAGGTTTAGATTGTTTTTGTAACAGATTGTGACACCCCCCCCCCCCGCTTTGGGGGTGGCCTATCCCTAAGAAAGGTTGTAGTTTGGGAACATGCAATAGGTATCCAGGATAGAGGGTTTCAGCCATGTTTTAGAAAGACAAAGCACTTCGGGGTAGTAGTTTGCTACCCAGGCTTCAAGTTCTGCATGATTGTGGAGAAGGCTCCTAACATTAAGATGGATCATGTGTATACCTTTCATATCATAGGTAGTACAACTTAATGGTAATTTACTTGGCATTGGTCCAGGGTTCAGCTCAATGTCCTCAGACATCAGTAGGGCCAGCAATATGATATAACCTAGCTTATGCAGGGTAATTTTTGGGCTAATTCGTCTGTAGATATGCCACCATTTAGTAGCAGATGCAGTAGCGTAGTAGAAGAGTAGTCTAGGGAGGAGGGCAGGAGTTGCATCAAATCCTCGTTCTGGTAGGATTAACATGTTGTTCAGAATTACTTAGTACCCCTGATGCAGAAAGCCAGGCAACTGAGTTGTAGTGGGTAGGAAGAAATGTAGCCTGCAGCAATTGGAAATAACTTTTCCCATAACTCATCCAATGCATCAGGCAATGGTGGACATGGCCCCGCCATTAACTCCTTGCTCTGTATCTCCAGCTGCCGAAAAGATAGTTGGACAGGCAGGAGAGAGCACAACAAAATATCATCCTGTCAATAAAGACTTGTCAAATCTGTGATGCAGAGGTGTTAACAAGGTATGGGGCTAGGGAGCTGTATTGTTTTTGGATTGGGGAAGGGTTGTTAAACAGCTGCAAACTGTTAGTTGAGAGGCAGTAAGCACGGGCTTCAAAGGCTGCCTGACAACTTTCCAGCAAAGGAGGAGATGAGTTTTTCTTCTGTGGCAACTAAAGGGCACTTTTCAGATATAAAAAAAAAAAGTGCAGGAGCATTCGTAACCCCGCACCTGCAGCTTCTGGTGCCCTTGCCGCCCGTAGAGTGGCTGAATTGGGTCAGCCCCTTCACATGCAAATATATGCTTCAGTTTAATTTAGAGGACAGTCAGAACAGTCAAACCAGCAGCTCGCTTTGCTTATATATTTACTTTTAAACACTTTACAACAACCACAAAAAGCAATCTGGAGATAATTAAGCAATATATCACAAGAGGGTGTGGGTGATGGCAGGATTTACCCACGCCTGGTGTAGTTCAGTCACGAGGCCATTGGCTGAGTGAGTGAACCACACCAGAAGTGGGTAACTACTGCCATCACCCACACCTTCAAGTAGTGTATTGTGATTATGTAATGTCCCCCCTCCATTTTTTTGGTGTTAAAGAAAAATGCTTTTTTGGTAGTTTTAATTATTTTTATTGTCTTTATTCCTCCCTCAGTCAAAAAATAGTTCATTGTTGAAAGGGGCATCCATCCCTACCCACCACTACGGACACTTGCAGAGCTGCTACAATGAACATGTGGAGTATGATATTTATCTTAAACTTTGCCAAAGAGTATATTGCTAAAATAAGTTCTGAATCACAAAGTACCTCTGGTTGGTTCATTTGCAGTGCTTCATTTGATTTTTTTTCTTGATGGTTTGGACTAGAAAAGTGAGCAGTTCTGGGAGGTGAGAGACAGGTAGCCTGAAAGCACAGCCAGTGAAAGATCATGAAGAGTCTGGCATGACATCATGGTCACTGGAGACCTTTGCTAATCATGATTTAAAAAGATGGGAGTTTTATTTTTTTGATCTGGAGATGGAGTTGGTGGTAATTAGTGGCTTTGCAATTATGCGGCTCCATATTCAGATGTCACGATGGAGTATCAGTGATGGCAGGACTGGGGAACAGAAAGCGCGAGGAATGTTTTCTTGGTTTTTCTTTCAACAGAGAAGGGACTTTGTGCAAGAAAGGCAGCAAGCGGTCATTGGAGGTAACAGTGTTGCGGAGGTGGACAGGAGCAACTGCATTGTCATTTAAGAGGCTCATGTCCTGAATGAGGTATTTTTATTTTATTTTATTTATTAAATTTTGTCAGTTTATGGTGCAGTTTTTGGCGGCTAGGGGCAGATGACTTATGTGATGTTGGGGGGGGGGATAAATTCGGAGTAATTTCAAACAGGGATCTTAAATGGAGACACGGGGAGTTTTGTGGTGTGTCAGGTAAACAAAGGTTGTTTGGAAGTCCCGCTTCAACATCGCCTGTTTAGTGGGAGTCAGTTTGGTGGCTTATCATTTTGGAGGTGTCAAAGTGATTTCATAGGGGGTTCCTGGTTCAGCTGGCTGGCTACTGGCACTTGTTCCTGTAGGGTGATTGTACAATTTACACATTGTAAATCATGCCAGCCAGCAAATCAGGAGCCAGTATTTTCTTGATCATCGTATAATCCAGAAATAGTAGCATTTCTACAGGTGACAGCTTTTGGGAGATAATAGCTATATCACCTGCAGAAACTCTACAAACTTCAGACTAGCCAATCGATTGCTTTATGCTGTAAGGGAGCTGTATGTTGTAACGTGCTTAAGAACAAACAACAGAAGAGGAGTTTTTCTTTTGTGGAAGCTAAAGGGCACTTTTCAGATACAAAAGAAGTAATTTAAAAGTGCATTTGCCTAGTAACTCAAAGCAAAACATTGAAGGTGGTAAAAGCCATTGCATTACAAGTGATGCTGTGCGGCAGCTCTTTAAAAATGTAGCAAGTTTATTCTGGTTTAATAAATCACAGCCCTGTCTCAAAAAAATACTATAGCAAAATGGAGAAATAAATAAAATTGATTAGTAAAAAAATCATATACATAACTGAGCATGAAACAAAAAAGGTTTTACCATGAGAAAGCCAGGAAAAATTAAAGCATGGACCCACACTTAATAATAGGTGCTGTGCGGTGACTTATTGATAGTGAAAATATTCCAAAAATGTCCAGAAAACCCAAACAGAATATAATACAAATATGCATCTTTTATGATACCAAGTTATCACTGTGAGTAAGAAGAACTGACACATTCAAAAGTGGACAATGCAATAACTGGTCTAAACGAGATGCAGTCAGATATAAAATATCTGAACCATGCGCCATACAAAATAAATATTAAAGCAACAAAGAAATTAAAATCCAAATAAGTAATTGGAAATCACAAAAAATTTGTAGCCAAGCATCAACAATGAACTCACTGACAAGTGAGTTGCAGGAAGTTCAAATAAGGGCTCACATTTTAAAAAAAGTGTTGTATGGTGGCTCAGTATAGTGCAACAATTTAGGACAAAAAGTATGAATATATACATCAGCTAGAGCTGTGTTTTGTTAGTACAAGAACTATAATAAAATAATGCTAGGGCAGATTTTAAACATATATGACATTTCCTCGTAGACCATTGATAAAGCTTAAAGAAGAAGGCAGTTGTGGAGTCTGGGATGTCACTGGGATTATCAGATGTATGAGTACTGTCCCTGTACTAGTGCACCACACTAACAATACTGGAAATGATGATCACATACCTGTGGAATTAATGACCATTACTACACCAGTGGAGCAGTCATCTGAATGGGACGTGGAAATGATCTTCAGCCAGGATGGTGAGGTAAAATTCAAAGTTGATGATGAAGAAGGCATTTTCCCACCTTCCCTTCTGGAACAGAGCCAACCAGAAGCTTCAGGGCACCATGCCTTACCGAAAGGGCACTTTGTTTAATTGTTGGCTGAGGAGAAAGATCGACTTGCAAAAGATAGGGAGCAACGAGACAAGCCACTTGATAAAACTCTGTTTGGGAAGCCAGTCCCTGAGCATCTGTCAAACTCTCTACTGACAACATAGGACACATTATGCACTTTGCTGGACCAGAAGAAACAGAGAAACCTCAGCAACAGACTTGGCCTCAGTAGGGGCAAATCCGATCCACTCAGGTGGTGCCAAGATGGTAGGACTGCAAAGAACACATTAAAGACTGCAGGGTGGAAGGACTCTCCTGATGTGAAGTCCTGGCTTCTGGGGATGTCACTGACAGTGACATAATTCTAGAGGTGGCTACTAGCTAGTGGAACAGATATGAGTTGGAATGGAGGAGATAGCTCTAAGCCAGGTGGTGATGTCACTTTGCACAAACCTGGAAGAATGAAGGAAGGAAACTAGCTGTGGTAGGAAATAAGAAACGAGGTGCAAGGGAATGGATGGGGGGGGGAGAAAATGCAGACAGGCAGAGCAGGGACACATCTTACAAAATAGAAATATCCTCTCAAGAAGCTTGTAATATTAAGTGGGCTTAGTGTGTAAAGCATTCTCTGAAGAAGAACTGTGATGTACATAAAGTCGCTCAACTGCTTGCCGGCCGGCTTTATACAAATGAAAGTACTGAAATGCTCTCTCATTGGAATGCTTCAGTCCTTTCAAGTACACAAAGTTTATGCCCATGAAACTGTGACCACCATCATACTCTGCTTGTATGGTCATTGGTCTGTCAGGGACGAGCCCTGTGTAGATTGCTCTGCATTGGACTAGTCCGTGACACACCTTTGAAATGCTGCTTTCTGAAGCAAAGCAAAATGTGTCTTCCACACGCACAAAGAAACATAAAAAGGAGGGAAATACGATGTAAGGATTTCTAACCCCCACACTGCACACTCCAACAGGTGGCGGGGGTGTGCCTTGGGGTTGTCAGCCCTAATGCTCACCCTATTGCATAAGTAAATAAGATGAGATGGGTACAGTATAGGAGAATGGGGTGAGCATTAGGGCTGATGACCCCAAGGCACAATTCCTGATGCCTTTTGGTGTGTGCAGGGTGGGGATGGGGTGTTATGGCTGGAAATCCAAATATCATATTTCCCTCATTTTTACAGTTTGATATCAACCCTAACTGATGCATTAACATAGTTTTTTGCAAAGAATTTCCTTACTTTTTGAAATAGTGTAATTGTAGCCTTATTTGTCTGTGGGACAGTCCATCTAAAGTTTTTGAGATAGAGTAATCATATTCTTATTTGCCTGTGGAAGCACAATGCCCTTCAGGCCCTACGCTCTCATCCCTCCATAGATATGTATGTATGTCACTGTGGAAGGGCCCTGCTCTTCAGTTTATAGGACAACTGTGATAAAATTGCCAGCATAGCCATCTTTTACCCCACCTCATCTACCTGATACAGAACATTTTCAAATAAACACATTTTGACTAGGATTTGAAAAATGACAGCTATGACATACTTGAAGTGGGGTAATAAGAAGTCTATGTTGAAAATCTGGGGTCAAACTATTTAACATTTCCAAAGTTATAGTGTGCATAGCGAAATTGCAACAAATGGTCATAACTTTGATATTTTTACATGTTTTGACCCTATATTTTCAACATAGCCTTCCTATGACCTCACCTTACGAACAATGTGACTGTGATTATACAAATCAAGCCCTAAAGGTGACTTCACCAAGTTACCACAAAATGGCCTTTCAGACAGGAGTTACATAATGACAGTCATATTGGTCATGAGGTGGGGTTCCTAAAAGGCCATGTTGAAAATTTGGGGTCAAAATGTCAAAAAATGGCTAAGTTATGCATCAAAGTTGAAACCTCCATTGAAATACATTGAACCGCATTTACCTCAGTTTCACATATTGCAGTCGTCAGTTCCAGCAGTAAGATATGTCTTTGATCGGAGAGTGGATCTCAAACCTGGGACCTCTTCAGGTGTTTGAGGGTGTATGTGGGTTCACTGGAGGTGGTGTGGTGGTGGGTGTTGAGTGAGTAGTGGGGGTGGGCGGCTGATTGACGAGTGACCACTGTATGCAAACATAAAAACAATCAAGAACAGTTTTCTTTATTTCAGGTAATAATGAGACACAAGCAGCAGATGGGGGCAGGAGCATAGCTAGAATGGTGCAGGGGATACAGTTGCACCTGGGCCCTGAGTGTTTAGGGCACCTTCTGGGTCAGAATTTAAATGCGCTATTGTGTGGCTTTTTTTTTCTGCCTGTTTTTTCTCATCTCAAGGATCCTTCGGCTTCCTTCAGTGGGGGGGAGGGTTGCTAGGTGACATAAAAAGTAATAGGTAGGTACTCTACCACATGACTGTAGCACGGAGAGACAGTAGAGTCATATGGTACACAAGAAGGAGCTGGTGGAAGTGTGCATGCTTGAGAAATAGCACACGGTACTGCATAGTGTAAGCGAATGGTGCGGCAGATCGCCGGATGGTGTGAGGGAGAAGAAAATTGGAACTGAAAAAAAAAACTCACTGAGACTGTTGCTAACTTGCCAGGGGGAAGAGTCAACTGGAGTGGAGAGTAAGTAGCAGTAGATAGGAGCTAAGAGGTAGTAAGAGCTTGAGGATCCTGGAGCTAGGATGGAGCTTAGAAGACTGAGACTCAGGTTGGAAAGGAGAGATGAGTAGCAGCTCCCTAGCTGCAGATAGTCTGTGAGAGCAGAGGGAGAGAGAAAAGGAAGGCGGTTAGATCACAGACAGCACTGCAGCAGGGCAGTGACTACTTGGTAGGGTACTACTACTACTACTACACTGGGTAATAATCAAAATAAATAATCATAAAATAAAAATTCCGTCCTCCGCTCCTCCTGTCTGATGACTCTGACATGGTCTGGTGACCTGACTTGGACCGAGCCTGTAGGGTGAGTCAAATTGTCTGAGACACAGTCTGACAATGGACGAGACTGCTCAGGCTGGAAGTGGAACTCAGGAGGACAGAGTATGGTCGAGTCTCGAGATTGAGAAGAATAAGAATCAGTATGAATGAGACTGAGTTAGAATCTGATAAAATGAAGATAAAATATATCCTGATCATTTTTAGGGGCTAGGCAGCACACAGCACAGTAAAGTCACTGTACTGCTGCCTGGCACAATGTTGTGTTTAACTTTTTTTTTTATTTTGGATTGGATTAGATGATGTAATGATGATGAGCAGTCAGTCTGTGTGATGTGAGACAGCAGATCCATCATGCACATCATGTCCTAAGAAAAGAAGCCCCTGGCAGTTTTGAGTTTGCCAGTTTAATTTGCCCTGCCTGGCGATCCATTAAAATCAACAGTGCCTCAGCCCAGCCAGGGTAGTTTGGGAGGGGTGCACAACTCTGTGAATGATGCCCACTGTACCTCATTTTTCTTTTGGTTTCTAAGGCATGTGGGCTCACTAAAGGGGGTTGGGGGTCTTCGTATTATGACAGCTTTCTCCATCCCTGCAGCTAACTGTATATATGTACTTTGGAAAGTCTTTGGGAGGTGCAGCACAGGCCATGACAGTTTTCACTAAAGTCTGTGGGGGCTCAAATCTCCACCCTCTTCTCAGTTACTACAGCCACAGGTAGTCGACCCATATGGCTCACTCATCATTATCTTCTGTGTTACTTGTGGCAGCCAGGGGGGGGGGGCACAACTCTGTGGATGATATGGTTGATACCCTGTGCCTGCCTCATTTTTCTTTTGGTTTCTAAGGTATAAGGGCCCATTTATGATTTGTCCAAACTGGTTAACATAAGCTTAGTAAGCTCTTAGATCTCAAAATGGGGAGGAAAGGCCCGGGGAGGGGTGTCGGGGGGGAGGGGGCCCTATAACATACCCTTGAACCCAGGCCTTATGGGAATTTGCTGCACCACTGGTGGGAGGGGCACCACTAGCCACCAGGGAATATCCCTAAATGCAATAGGGGGCAGTGATCAGTGGGTGGGAAGTGCCTCTAGACAGCAGGGAAAATTGTTTTTCTGTGGGGGAGGATGATTGGTGAGTGGGGGGGTACCAATAGACACTAGGGAATAGCAATAATACAAGGAGGGCAGTGATCAGCAGGTGGGGAATGCCACTAGACACCAGGGAAATAAAGTTTTCAGACAGCAAGATGATCAGCGAGTGGGGTGTGCCACTAGACACCAGGGAAATAAATATAACTGAGGGGGATGACAATCGGCAGTTGGGGGTGCCATTAGACACTACGGAAATAAATGTTTCTGAGGGGGAGGTGATAATCAGGTGCGGTGTACCACTAGACATTATGTAATGGATGTGGCCACCTCGTTACAGTCAACCCACCCTATATATGCAAAATAGAGGGACTTGGTGCCAAGGGTTAGTCCTGGGGAGAGGTCATCAGCCACACCTGTAAAAAAAAAAAAAAAAAAAATAGAAAAGGGGTCACAAAGGATCTGCAGCTCTTAAGAGGTAAATCAGGGGAAAAAGGACAGGTTAGGAAGGGAATTATACTTATCTAATGGGGTAGGGGTCCATGTCCTGTCAGACCTGCAAAATAAAAAGATAAGTTAGGTTAGTTGGGGGAAAAAAAAAACAGTAACAGAGCAGAAAACAGTAGAACGGTAGTGTGGTTGGGGAGGGGGGCTCAGCTAAAAAAAAAATCTGTGCCCATGAGAGGCCAGCTGGTCAGTATTTTAATTAGTAGCCTAGGTGGGCTAGTGGAGGCTCTTGAGGGGCTAGTAGACCTTTTGTTTAAATAGGAAGAGGCATTGGGGGTCTTGGGGCTAGCAAATGCCCTGGGGGGCCAGTATATAAAATTTTAGCCCTGGTGGTCTAAGCTCCTGAATGGCTAAGGTCAGAGTTATTTTAATAAATTTGTACCCTTTCTCTGGGGTCTAGTGGCAGCTCCCTGAGCCCTTAAATTGCGTGGGCATATGTTGGTGGCAGTGGCAGGAGGAGGAGGAGGAGGAGAGACAGTTGGGGCTGCAGTGCAGCCAATGGCTAGTGCAATCACGCTAAAGTGAAAGTTCCTGTGGGCACTGTTAACTCCCATCCCGTACTGAGCTCAGGCTGTGGCCTACTCTATGCAGGTGGGAAACAGAGAGAAAAGAAGCAAATGGGAGGTGGAGGAGGCAGTGGAAGGAAGCACATCCCCCAGTTTCCAGAATCGCTGCTCTGATGGCAAAGTATTTATGCTCTATGGGGTTTTATAGGCAGTGGGGCTGGAGCGGCTTGAGAAGCAGCAAAGGAGCTACTATTTAGTGAAGCCACTCTCACTGCCTTATTGAGCAGAGAGGGTGGCAGGAACCACCAGTGAGTAATGCCGCTAACATGGCGATGCAAAGCCTGGGGGTATTTCAGGAGCGAGGAGGCAGCAGCAGTGAAAGTGGCAGGTGCATCATGACTTGCACAATGCCGGTGGACTTGAATTTAATTTAAAACCCCTACCTGCGGAGGCTGGTGTTATAACCAAGGAAAGGTTTCTGAGGAGGAGTATGATCAGTGGGTGAGGAGGTGCCACTAGACACCAGGGAAATACATAACACTGCCAGGGACAGCAAGAAGAATCATAGGCAAAGATTCTCCCTTCATGAAAAAGGATAATTTTTTGTGACTTGTGATACGAAAAAGGATTCTTTTTTTGTATTACGGGGTCATGAAAAATTATTCATAATATTAAACACATAGCATTTCAAGGGCATATCTCTAACACTGAAATGCAGATTACACCTAAGGGGGTCCTGACCAGCCAGCTAATTGTGTTGGTTTCTCTCCAGGATGTCATTTTTGTGGCTTTTGGAAAGATTTTATTAAGAAAAAACAGAAACAAGATGGCGGCAAACAAAAACGGAATATGAACATACAAACATATGAAAACTGCCAGGAGAAAAAGGCCATTTGGTCTATCAAGTCTGCTTGATTATGTAGCTAGCAACCCTATTCTGCAGCTGCCTCTCGCTCCCTGCAACCCCCCTCCCCTGACTCTCCCTTTTGCCATGTCCCAGTCCCTCTTGAAGCATCACACTGTTTTACAGGCCACCACCTCTGCTGGTAGCGCATTCCACTCTGCCACCACCCTCTCTGTAAAGGAGTGCCTTCTCAATTCCTTCCTAAACCTTCCACCCTCTAAACTCATATCATGACCTCGGGTGTCTCTCCCCCCCCCCCCCGGAACAGTCCCTCCATGCCAGTTCTGTTTATTCCTCTCATGTATTTGAAGGTCTCAATCATATCCCCCCTGTCCCTCCTCTCCTCCAATGAGTACATGTTCATCTCTCTAAGTCTAATTTCATATGGTAACTCCCCCAGATCCTGGATCATGTTTGTTGCTTTGCATTGCACTCCTTCCAGTAATCTAATGTCCCTCTTTAGGCATGGGCTCCAATACTGAATGCAGTACTCCAGGTGAGGTCTGATCAGTGATCTATATAATGGCAGAATCACATCCCCCCTCCTTGAGGTTATACCTTTTGCTATACAGCCCAACATTTTGTCATCCATATTCCAATACGAAACAGGATTCCTTTTTCGTTTCATGCAGCTATCCTGAAGTGCTTACTGAGTATGCTCAGAAGTGATTTTGTCAAATTTTAAAAATGCAATAACTTTTAAATGGCTTATTATTTTTTCACCAGACTAGCGAAAGGCACATTTGTCGGCTAGTCCCGTTCTGCCCTGAACATTTCAGACTAAGATTCCAAACTGGGCTTTAGGCAAGCTCAAAGAAAAAAACAGCAAAGTCAATGAGCAAAAAAATGCTTTTTTCACCTCTCAGGAACACAGAAACTGCTTATTTATTTAATGATTCAGAAACAACCTTTGTGCATAGGCTCTTTTACAAAGGTTCCACATCATGTAACACAGTATATTGCACAGATACATGACTGATACAGAAAGCAAAATAGTGAAGCAAATACAATAACACAAATAATACTAATAAGCAGTATAATAATACAGATAATGTATAACAAACAAGACTTAACAGTATGCTTCCATCAGATGTTGAAGGGAACATTAACAAAGCAGAGTTCAGAATAAGCTCCCCGGCAGAAGGCGGTAAGGGGGAGGAGAAGGCTAGCGGGTAGGGAGCAGCCTCGAGCCAGAGGCCTTGTCATCCGACTAGAATGTGACTTGCCAAATCCAGAGATATACCCCGGATGATGGTGCATACAAATTTTCAAGCAAATCAGTTGAATGGTTGTGAAGTTATTAAAGTGCAAAATCTGGGATTTAATATTGAAGTGCCTACCCAACCCTAACTATAGGGGCACAATAGGCTGTTTAATGTTAAGTCCTAATTTTTGCACTTTAATAACTTCACAACCATTCATTGGATTTGCATGGAAGTTTGCATGTGTGGTCTTGTGTTGTAAATCTATGGATGTGCCAAGCTTTGTTCCATTGGATGTGCAGATTCCAAGTTCTAGACAGTGCAAAACATGAACTTGCGGGTGTGTTTCCCCATTGGTTTTACTGGATTTCTGGTGACGTCTGTAGTGCACAGACAGTTTGGAATTTTGTGCTGAAATTAATTTTCAGGCTAGAAACTGGCTTGTCCACAGATGTGCCTTTAGCTTGTTTGGTGAAAAAATATGAATCCGTTCCAAAGTTATTTTTATTTATTTATTGAGGTCTTGGATAATACCTGTGAGCAGATGCTCATTACAAGGTTCCACGTCAGATACATTAGAAAACAAGGAACAATACTGTGCACAAATATACAAACACTGAGAAAAATATACATGGAGGTTACAGAATTCAAACATAAAGCACTAGGTATGTTGAGGCATTGTATCATGTATGCCCACATTAAGAAGATAAGCAGACAAGGATAGGGAAGTATACATTGGGAGTGGGAGGGCTAGGTGAGCAGAGCACAGAGGGCAGGGAGGGAGGGAGGAGAGTAGGGAGAGGTCAAGAGGCAGAGCCAGGGAGGGGTAGGGAGGTGGGCAAAGAGCTGCAGTTTGACTATCCTGTCATGGCAGAGGCAAAGATAAGTGCTAGATTTGAACTTTTGCATAATTGATTCTGAGCATGCTCAATAAACACTTTAAGATAGAGGTTTGAAACAAAATAGAATTCCTTTTTCATATGCAGCCAATTGTTTTTCGTTGGGAAAAAAAATCCTTTTTCATTTGCCACCATGTTGTTGCTGTTTTGTTCTCTACAAAAACATTTCAAAAGTCACAAAAATGATATCCTGGAGTAAGACTAATATATCTATCTGACTGATTGTGCATTAGGTGGATTCTGCACTTAAGTGTTGACAAAAAGACCTTCAAATGTGTTTTTTTTTTACAGTTTATATCCTTTTTCATAACTCACTTTCCAGCTGTGTAAAATGAAAAAGGAACCCTTTTTCATTTGGGGGCAATCCTTTTTTGTAAGAGGAAAATCCTATTTTTTGGCCCTGGTGTCTAGTGGCGCCTCCCCCCACACACTGATCACAGTTCCCGTACTGTGTATTATTTCCCTGATGTCTAGTGGCAACCCCCACCCTCAGTCGCCATCCCCGTAATTATTTGTTATTTCCCTGGTGTCTAGCAGTGTTCCTCACCTTCTGATTGCTGTCCCTGTTTAAAGTTTGTCTTTCCCTGGTGTTTAGTGCCTCCCCCAATCACCATTCTGCCTGTAATGAAGGAAAAGGTCCCTCGATATCTTTTTTTTTTTTACAACCTGTGAAAAAAAATGGCCCTCAGTGATCATACCCTCCGACCCCAACCTCTCACTCAACACCCACCACCCCTCTGGAAACATTGACTGCTATATGAGAAACCAAGGTAAATGCGGTACAATGTGTTTCAATGGGGTTTTCAGCATTGGTGCATAACTTTGCCATTTTTGCATATTTTTAGCAATTTTCAATATAGCATTTTTGGGACTCCACCTCATGAACAATGCCAGCAGAAGTATGCAAATCTGGCCTGGAAGGTGATTTTGTGGTCACATGATGAAATCACCTTTCATGCGGGATTTGAAATTTGCACTACCCTTGTTCATGAGGTGGGGTCATAAGAAGACTATGTTGACTTCCCTTCAAGCCTTTTTTTTGTACTTCCTAACAAACTCCCAATGGCCCTCAAAGGGTCTGTAATACATACTTCTTTATGAGTACATATTCAATTGTGCAGAGCTATGAAGTATAACAATGCAAAAGACATTTCCCAGCTGCTTTGTGGGAATTAAAATTTCAAAATTGGGGGAGTATTGCTATCCCACTTGAGCCACGTGGCGTTAACTGGTAAAAAGGTCTCTGACCTTTTGAGGGGAGGGCAGATTCTTAATAGCAGAGAGATATTGGATCTCCTCCATATTCCCATAACACTTAATAGTGTCAGTGGCTCAGTAGGTAGCACACTCGCCTCTGAGGCCGGTAGATCAGAGGGCTGTGGGTTCAGTTCCCACATCTGGCACTTGGGTTAATATCCCAGTACTGACACTGCAGTGCAGCATGAGAGGGGTGCTGCACTTCTGAGGTGCTGTCTTTCAGATGAGACGTTAAACCGAGGTCCCATCTGCCTGGATTGGTAGTAGTTCAGGTGGATGTTAAAGATCCCATGGCACTTATCGAAAAGAGTAGGGGAATTTCCCCGGTGTCCTAGCCAAATTTCCCTCATTCACTAAAAAAATACCACCAACAGCTTAATCTGGTTCAAGGTCAGTTGGCATTCATCTGTATCCCCCTCCCCCGGGTCGTGCCTGAAAATAGGCAGGATTTGTCTAGTGCACTTACCCGGTCAACAAAAAAAAAAAAATTGTATTTTCAAGGTATTCCAACTGCTGCACTTGTTGGTCGCGTGGTTTGGACAAAGTAGCTGGACCACTGACCAAGGATACTTCATTCCCAGACTATATCACTAGCCTCACAGCCGCATGCTGTTTCCCACCTAGTTCCCCTTTTGGTTGATTGTATTTACCCAGGGGTCACAGGTGAATCCCAATACTGGGTAGACAACTTCCCCAATTCCCCTATTAAGTGGGATGTCCTCTGGCTACATATGTATTGTTTTGTCTGTAATGATAAACTATGTCTCATGCAGTTTTACATTTTACACAACATATACAGTACCTTACTCCTTGTCACATGAATAAAATGGGTAGGCTCCCCAGTAGCCAATGCATGAGGTGCGGTCTGGCGGAAGGGAACCTTCTTCACATTCTCTTGGAATGTCCCAAGGTTACACCCCTTTGGGAGAGAATTAAGCTGGACCTAGATCCCCTCTTAGGTTTACAGGATTATTTCAAGCCTGAAATCTGCATTTTGGGAGATATGGCCGATATTCCAGTTAAAGAGAGAAGATTCCAGATTTTACTTTTATCTCTAGCTGTTAGAAAGTTAATATCATACCATTGGCTTGATCAACAGGCCGTAACCTTCCCAGGGTAGCTGAATGAAATCTTGTTTAACCTTAGAGTGAAAAAAAATGATTACCAGCATTAGGAATTGGCCTTCTTCTTACACCAAAAAATGGGGCAGGTTGGAAGCTCTTCTTACTGTCCTGCATGCATTACCTAGTGGAGTAAGGGATAGAAACCAGGCCTGAACCTTTCCAAGTCAAATGGCTACGTAGGGCTGGGTATCAGTTTCAATACCGTACAAATGGATATGTATGATTCTCTCAGCTGGAGTAAGCAGGGATGTAGCACTGCTTTTGCCTATTGCAATATCGCCCCTTGTCTCCGGGGAAGGGGGGAGGGTAGGTAGAGGGAGGGAGGGAGGGGGTAATGGTAGGTATGGGGTGGGGGAGGGGGAAGGTTTTATATTATTAATTAAAATGTGTTGTAATTGTATTTACCCATATAGTACAGGAAGTACATGTTGTCTTGTATAATCCTGTGTTTACTTAGTTTTGGTCTGGTGTGAAGCTTTATGACTTAATGTTTTCTCTATGTACTCAATTTTTTCGTGCACAATAAAGTACATTAAATAAAAAAAAGAAGACTGTTGAAAATTTGGGGTCAAAATATGTAACAATGGCAAAGTTCTGTGCATCCATTGACATTTTCCTGTGCTCGCTCTTAACTTTGGTAATTGAAAATATTTTGACCCCAATTTTTCGAGCATTTTTTTGCAACACATCATGAAAGTGACAGCTGCCATTTTTCAAATCCTATCCAAACTGTGTTTTTTTATCTGTGGCACAGAATGATGTTCCTGAGGTGTGGAATACTGTTTCAGTGTGGATTTAAACATTTTTCAGTACCAGTTCATGAGGTGGGGTAATAAGAAGGCTATGCTGAAAATTTAGTTGCTGTTTTGCTACAAATGCAAGCTGGGCCCTGCACTGCTACAGCAACATACACGTCTGCATCTATGGAGGGCTCTGCGCTCCAGCAAGTAAATGAGGATACAATTATACTATTTCAAAAAGTAAGAAAATTCTTTGCAAAAAAAATTCATTAATGCACTAGTTAGGGTTAAAGTGACAAAAGTAGAGAAATATTGTGTTAGGGTTTCCAAGCCTAACACTTCATTCACACCCACCAGACAGCAATATGAAAAACCATTACAGTTTCACCTTTCTTGTGTCTTCGCTAATCAGACATGGGGAGTGCCTTGGGGTTGTAAGCCCTAATGCTCACCCCATTCTCATACACTCTACACATCTGAATTTCTCTCATGATTGAATGGGGTGGGTGTTAGGGCTGACAACCCCAAGGCACTCCCTATGCCTGATTAGCAAAGACACAGAAAAGGTGGAATGACTTTTGTCACTTTAACCCTAACTAGTGCATTAACAAAGAAGTGTCTTGCAAAGAATTTTATACATATATATATATATATATATATATATATATATATATATTATGGGGCACAGCAGTACCCCTATATTTAGGGTTCAACAGGAGTTTCTATGTTAAACCTCACATTTTGCACTTTAATATCTTAACAACCATTCATAGAGCAACTTGCAGGGCTGTGCCCAACTAGGGCCATGTCACTTTCTATTCCTGGAACCCCCTCCCCAGTGGTCCTATTCCATCATCTGCATGACTATGCAAACAGCAACCCCGCTGGGTGCCACATCACTCTCTCTCATGCCTGCTGTCTCCCTGACATCCCTTATGGCACCCCCCACCTCTTCTGCCCCTGGACCCCTTCTGTCAAGCAGATTCACCACCCCCAACCATCCTAGCCCCTCTAGTGTTGTTCCAGGCTAGGGGTTAGATCCCTGCATCAATCCTCGCAGGTGCAAATGTTTGGTGCTGGCCTGTGGCTGCAGCAACTCCTGGGTTTTTGGTGTAGGGATCCCCCTTTTATAAAATTGTGTGCAGAGTCCCTGATGCACCCATAGTTCGCCGTAGCCCTAGAGAGGCACAACTTGCATCCCTCTAAGGGCTCTCTGAAAATTGAGCCCTCAGTCTACTTCTATCATTAGAGTCTATATCTCTGTATTTCTAAATCCAAATGAATACAGTACAGCTTGTACGTCCCAGATTCTAAATTTTTGTTCAAAACATGTCTAGTCCTAATGCACCCCTTTCTAAGGTTAATTTCTTTGAAAAAGGCTAACTTGTGAACCATTCAATCTAAAAAAAACATTTTGCTCCCCCAGCTCCAGGCTGGCCTCTTCTTCAGGCCTTCCAAAGCCTCTTGCTGCCACACTGCCTCAGTGCAGCCACCCATCACCCCACATTGCAGCCCCCTGGGTAACCTGGACATAACCCTTCACCAGGTGGGTCCCTCTCCTCTGAGGGGGAAGGCACTGGTAGAGTGGCCAGCGCAATTCTTGGCCTGGGTGCTGCTAGGATGGTCCATGCACTGCCAAGGTCTCACAGCAGCAAAAGCTGGTGACCGTCATCTGGTCGGCCTTAGGGCTCTTTCCCCATGTACTCCCTGGGGCCATGGCGTTTCACTAATATCAGGCTTACACCGACATTCACCACACCCTCATTAGTTAGTGGGACCCCATGCATTGCCATGCCCCAGACTCCACCAGGGGTCAGCAAGTGCCGGGTTGCTTCCCGCCCTCCCCGAGAGAAGGTGAGCAGTCATCTGGCGCTCAAGCCTTCTCTACCCAGCCAGACCTCCAGCACCTGAGTCCATTCCCAAACCCAGGTCGCTGGTGTAGCAAGTGGAAATCCAGCCACTGTGCCGATGGGCCAGCATAAAACAGTTTTTTAAACAAAGGCCTTGAATCATGTTGAAATGATTTTGTCCTATTAGTTCAGTTTGACACATGTAAATATACATCAATACTATTTCAGCTAGAACCAACTGATGATGGTTATAAGTGTATTGATGCATACTGAAATATATTAACGCAAAGGTAATCCTACAGCTATACTGCTTCCAAACGTTCACAATTTTTTGCATTGCAAAGCTGCTCTCTTTTGCTTGTATAGCTTGATATGCAATGTTCCAAACTATTTGTATAGATTGCAGTTGTATATGGTAATTTGACTTATACTGTTACCCTTCACCCAACCCTACCAGAAAGGATGCATCTGGAAATGGGCTTTTGGAATCTCAACATGCTTTTCCTGGTAAAGCTTTTGAAAATAATTAACCAAATGAATAAACAACTGAGCCTTTGCCAAAATTGGGATAATGATCATTTTTGAATAGCTGGAGTCAAGAATGAGAAGGATTCCATTAGTGTTCTATTAAGTAATCTGTCAGGAAGAACCACACCCTTTTTCTAGTTTATATGCAAACATTTATCTTATTTAATATGTAAAAAGTTATAGATTATAGACTGACTGTTACTGGTGCTGTTATACAGAATGTATAACATATTTTCTTTGAACACTTTGCAAAATCTCAGTTACAAAAGAGGAACAGAAAAATTCAGACAAATTCATGGAATGGAATTAACAATTTAAAAAGCCTAATTTCACCAAAAGAAATCAGATTCTGCCAGACTTTAACTGTGGGAACCTCTGAAGCTAGATATCTGCAGAAGTTAAAATCAGAATACCACTTGTCATTTTTATGTGATTGCATGTTATTTTAAAAGTGAGAATTAAGAAGCCAATTCAGGTGATCTGAAGATTAAATGTTACAGTAAGTAGCCAAAGATAGGGTTTACCTTTTTGCCTGGTGGTTGGGCTTAAGTCACAGCTCAGCTGAAATCTGATCACTATGAATCCCCTTTTGAAAATAATGAAGTGAAAGAAAAAGTGATTAAGAAAATAAATTTAAAAGAACTGAAATGATGGGGGTGGTGGGGGTGTTCTGTTTGGTTACTGATATACAGTATGCTATTCATTGGCAACCATATAGAATAAGTAAACTTATAAGAAATGTGATTAACACTTTGGCAGGGATATTCAAAGCAGTTTCGCATGGCACAACTGGGTTGCGCATGTGCAACTGTGAAATTGAGCCATGAAGTGATATTCAGCAGGAGCCAGTGCGCAACACAAGTAGCAGTGCGCCAATGCACAACCCTAATGAATGCATGCACAAGGGCAGTGGTTGTTCCCATGAATATGTGGCTCAGTGTGATATTCAACCTCTGACCCATGGCGCAAGTGTGGAGCAATGGCCAGATGCACCGAGCAGAACTGAGCCTATAAATACAGGGAGCAAGCACTTGTGCCAGTGGGGAGCGAGAGAGAGACAGACAGACAGAGAGAGAGAGAGAGAGAGAAAGCCACCAGACACTGGAGGGAGTGAACCAGTCAGCCACAGGGCTGTGGGACAGAGGTGGCAGTGGAGTGCAAGTTAGGGGCATGGGACACAAGAGGGAGCCAGGCAGAGTGACAGGCACTGCCCCATGGTGGCAAGTGGACCACTGGAGCGGGATGTCCAGGAGGAGACAGAACAACAGGGGCCATGGCCAGTGCAGCCTTCCAGATGGAGGCCGTAATGAGGGGTGTGAGGAGACAGGAGGCAGAGCGATGTGGCCATGGAAGGGCCCATCGGTGGTATGCCCAGAGTAGGTGGTACCATCCCCGCATCAGCTTCAAGAACCACTCTGATATGGAGATCGTGGGCTGGTATCGCCTGAACCAGGCAATTCTGAGGCAGCTCTGTGAGCTGTGCAGTGAGGAGATGCAGACACCCACTAGATGGAGCCACGCCCTGACAGTGGAGATGAAGGTTGCAGTTGTCATGTGCCTGCTCACCACAGGCACCTTCCAGAGACCAACAGGGGATGCCAAAGGCATAACCCAGTTGGCCACATCATGCCCTGCTGCCACTTGCTGCAGAATACATCCATTTCCCCAGCACACAGGCAGAGCATACAGCAACCATACAGGAGTTCCACAGGGTAACATGGATGCCTGGCTTGCTAGGGGCCATTGACTATACCTATGTGGGCATCCACATGCCCCCTGGCCCTGAGGCTGTAGCATACATCAACAGGAAGGGCTACCCCAGTGTCAACTGCCAGATGGTGTGCGATGCCAGGAGGTGCATAACCAATGTCTGTGCCACACACCCTGTGAGGGCACATGATTCATTCTTCTGGTACAGCTCTGCACTGTGCCACAGGTTCAAGAGTGGGGATATCACCACGGGCCACCTAGTGGGTGAGTATGGGATAACCATGGGGAGCTGGGAACAGCAGGGCATGGAAAGGGGGCGGGCAGGGTTGGTGCACTGGTGGGAGTGCCAGGGATGGGCAAGGGGCACAGCGACAGAAGACACCATGCTAACCATGTATCTGCCCACACAGGTGACTGTGGCTACCCACTCAGGCCCTGGCTGCTCACCCCTTACTGGCACCCATCATCCCCAGAAGAAGACCATTACAATGAGGCACACACCAGCATGCGGAACATCATTAAGTGTGAGTTTGGGATGCTGAAGGCATGATTCCATTGCCTAGATAGATCTGGTGGTGCCCTACAGTACAGCCCCTTGAAAGCCTGTGGCCTATTCCTGGCCTGCTGCATACTGCACAACATGGCAATTGACCGCAGGATAGCTGTTGAGGCTGAAGAGGGGGACAGTAGTGGGGACGATGAGGGCAATGGGCTGGGGGATGGTGGGCAGTCCCCCCTTGGGTGGAGGGATCCCCGACTCCTCAGTATGGCACGCCAGCACCGTGACACAATTGCACAGGAGCACTTTGGCACACGCAGGTAGGTGGAGCAACACCCATGCAGTGAACAGACACAATGGCACAGCACACAGGCATGGACAGGCATGGCTATGGGCATGCACACACTGGTGTAGGGCAGGGGTGGGGGTGGCAGTGCTACACAGCCACACACATCATGCAGCACTGTACAGCAATGCACACACACACACACACACACACACACACACTGGCACATGCAGGCACGTGCCCAGGTGCTAGCACGTGGTGTTAATCAGATGCAGGGTGCCGGTGCACAGGTGCAACCAGTGCTGTGCTGCTCTCATCATGCATACACCACCCGGGCCAGTGGCTGGGCAGGTGCACACACAGGCAGTGTGTGGTGCAACACACAGTCGCCATGACTGTGGCATGCACCCACACACATTGCCCATGTGCACACAGGGCAGTGGCAGCAGACTGCAGACAGGGCAGTGCACACATCAGGTCCACTGTGTGGAACCATGGCCACTGCAGACATGGGGTTGGCTGCGTCAGGGCTGGTCAGCAGCCACTGGCTGCTCAACAGCCACGGAGGGGTATGCAACTGCCCCCCAGGGGTTTAAATGTGGAAACAAGACCAGGTCCTCACAGGGGTGTGTCGGCACCCAAACAGGCCCTCCCCAAGCGTGCCTGGGATGCTGACAGCAGAGCCTGGCATCGACATGGAGGGAGTCACCCGATGCCAGGTCCATGGGGTGGACAGTGCACTCTGCCATGTCTGTGGCTGGCAGTCACGCCCTGTGGCAGCCAGTGGTGCAAAGTCAACCTAGATCACATTGGCAATGTGATCCAGGGATGCTGTTGTGTCCTCCCACAGGCACTGTATGGCCTTCAGGACCTGCAGGGTGCCCCTCTCATGCAGCTCGGCTGCCTGGCGCACCTCTGCAAGAAGTGCACACACCCCAGCTATGAGCAGCACCTGTTGCTCCATGGAGGCCCGCAGCAATCGGGTGTGCTCTGTGAATGGGTCAGTATCCAGGAGTGCGTGGGTGTGCTGCCATCCCACCGGTAGTGTACGACCATGCTGCATGGCCCCCCCCGCTCAGGTGGATGCTGCACAGTGGGGTAGGTCACTGTCTGGCACCCCAGGAGCAGACTCTGTGTCCAGCCATCCAATGTCCCCAGCTGTCTGCCACTGCTGCCCCTCCAGCCCCTGTGTGCTGGCCAGTGCCTTAGTGGTTGTACCACCACCACCACCCAACACCGCTATGGCTGTGCACATGGCAGCACCAGGCGTGGTGGTGGGCAGCTGTTCCACTGCCAACAGGCCACTGGCCATGCTGCCATGATGGTGGTAGGTATGGGTGTCTCCCCCCACGACACCACCCATGCTGTCCAGGATGATGGTCATGTCGTCATCAGTGTCAGACCCCACCCCAATCTGTGTCTCCATGCAGTGTATGCCATGGCTGGCATCCTGCTGGAGCACAACCAAGGCCTCATCCGACACCAAGCCCAGGACATCTGGCTGGATGGCAGTGGTGTGCTGCAGCCAGTCAGGCCCCTGGATGCCTGTGGAGGTGGATGGCTGGTCCTCCAGGGCTGAGTCTGCCCCCATGGCTGCCACTGGTGCCCCTGCCACTGCATGCTGGTGTGCCGGTGCTGTAAGAGAAAACAGATGTGTTAGTGCTGCAATACTGGAATCCCCCCCTGGGCATGGCATACGTACCATGCAGTGATGGGCTCCCTCCTACCTGGAAGCCACCACCTGGCACACCCTCAATGGTGCTGTGCCGCACGGTGACCACCACCAGCTCCCCTTGCACTGTGAGCTGTGTCACAGTGGCATGGCCCCCACCAGTGGCTGTACTGGCAGCCCATATGGCCACCATCTTCTCCTTAATCCGGCATTTGTCAGTGCCCACCTTCTTTCTGCACACCTGCACAGAATGCTGGTGGCTGTCCCACAGGGTCACAGCCACTGCCACCTCCACCCAGGCCGCAGCCCTGGCCTGTGGTGTGCTAGTGGCGCCACTCAGCAATTGCTCCCTGTCAAGGTAGGCCTTGAACAGGGCATTAGCTTCCGCCTTCATAAAGTTGGGCCTGTGCTTGCGGGCAGGCCCACGATCCTCAGCCTCCTCATGCTCAGAAATGGTGCTACATGTGGAAATGGACATGTGTGTCACTGCCTGCAGCTGCCTACCCCATCCACCCTGCTGTGCTGCTGTTCCCACAGTGGGTGCAACTTATCTCAGAAGGTTGCAATACTGGTTCATGGTGTGTGCTGTTGTGCAGCGCCTTTACAGTGAATAGCATGCAAATGAGCTGTTGCGCAACGGTAATGATATGCTAATATCCCCAGTGCACCATGCATTGGCTGATGAGCTCATTAGCATGTGATGGCTGAATATCGCGCACTTGCTCCTTGTGCAATGGAATTGTTCTGGTGCATGTCGTGGCGCAATGCCATGACATGTGCAGTGCGTTGCCCACAGTACACATGCGTGTGGCCTGTGCTACCGCCTATTGTGCACTGTGCACTCAGAGCGCTACTGGGGCCATAGGGCCTAATGCACCATGGGCCCTATAGCTCTCAGGCACTATAGGGGCCATAGCGCATAGTGCACCATAGGCCCTGTAACACCTGAATGCTATAGGGCCCATGGCACACTATGTGCCATGTCCCTTATAGTGCTCCAGCACAATGTGTGCTGGGTAACCCTTGACCCTGACCTGACCCTATGACCCTTGGGACTCCACCACCATGTGCCAGGTGGGCCACACCCATGTTGCGCATCCATGGTGATGTGCGACTGGCAGACACTGTGCATGTCCCCACGAGGCGTGCACCCCGCGCATGTTGTGCACGTGTGCTACTGGCCACCATCTTGGTTCACCGACTCGTTTAGGGAGCATGGCGCAGCAAGGGGTGCAGCATGCTCGCAATTGGAGTGAGGTAGAGCTGGCAAACCTTGTGATTTAGGTGCTGCCACATGCACCTGGCCTGTTTGGCCAGGTGCCCCTGCAGTAGGCCAGGACCGAAACCTGGCAGGCCATAGCTGCAGGCCTGGTCCAGGATACAGGTGTGCCTCAGACCTCCTCCTGTATGTGACTATGCCATTTCCCCTTGCTGCCTCATCTGATCCCCTTAAGTATGGAGTCCCCCAATACCAATACACCCCCTTCTTCATTCCTCGCTCTTATCCCCACCCTTCTACCCAGGTCCCCACATCTGGAGTCCCCCATATTAGAAGCTACACTGTTCACTCCAGTGGTTTCCCCTCTTTCTAGCCCTGACCCTGATCTGCCCTGGGCTCCTCCCCCACTTCTGCAAAGACCATCTCGCCCCCTCCACCAGTATTACCCCTCTTCCCCTCCTCTTCCCAAGTACTGTCCCTTGTGCAATCTCCTCCTATTCCATCTCCTGCCCCCTCCAGGAGTCTGCCCTCTTTCTCATCCTCCCCCACCGGTGTTGATAGTACAGCAAACCTATTTCCTACCCCCTCTGTCCTGCTATGCATTGTTTCCTCCCTTCTGACTCGAGTCCCTCTCTGTTGCTAGACCTCACTTGAGTTCACCCTTCATCGTTAGTCCTCCTGTCTGGTTTGCTCCCACTCCCGCCCTTCCCCCAACCCTTCCCTCAACCCATTGTTCCTCCCATGTGGTGCCCTCATGTTACTCCCTGGTGAATGCCCACCTGTTCTAGAATCCTTCACCCTTCCCCTCATCCTCCCCAGTTCTCTACAAAGCCACCACACCTCATTCTGGAGCCTCCTCAGCTTATGGTAGATTGGACAACCTCCCAGCCTCCACTATATGTTTATCAATACCGCTACCCCACAACCATTGAATCCCACAATCCTACAATCAATCAATCAATCAAATCTTTATTTATCCAGGCGATCACCATTGAGCAAGCTCATTTACTAGGTGGACCTGCTGTGGTCAAGTACAAGTATACATACATACATACGTACAGTAAAACACAGGCTACAAGGTGAGAATCAGGATACAAAACAATCATACAGCAAACATGTTAGATGCAATATATACATTCCAATTGTTCACAGAGATCCTACATGAGAATCATAACCTTTATGCAGTATTTACAACCTTCAAGTACACAGAGTTGAGTTATCATGAGTATTATTGCCTACATGGAAGGGTACAATTATTTTCATTTCAGCCCTCATTAACTGATTAAATGCTTAGGTGGAGGTCCCAGTTTACCGATGAGCCCACAGTGAGGACAATAACTCCTGCTTCAGAGGCAACTGGAGAGTAGAAAAAAGAGATGCCAAGGTGCCGAGGGCCAGAATGGCTGCTGGTTAGTGACTAGTTAAATGGGGAAAGATAGAGCTAGATTCATGGCTGAGTGTGATGGAACCAAAGGGGTAACCGTATACAGGACTGCTAGTGACGGTGTAAACACTTACAGATTTCAGTGAATGCTTTATCATAAATAGTCCTGAAGAGGGCAATGCTGACTGGAGAACTAAGTCTCAGTGTTCTTTGTATATTATTCCAGAGTGTGGGCAGTGCGTGGCTTATGGCAGCCCTACCAAAATGGTTACTGATCCTGGGGATTTTCAAAGTAATTAGTGAATGGCTTCGTAGATCGTAGTTACTCATTGGATTTAAGGGAGACAGGCAGTGATGTATTCTGGGAGCTTGTTGGTGAGGCTCTAAGGTGTCCAGAGGGCTGCATTTCTACTCCGTCTGTATTGCAGGGAAGGCCACCTACTGCTGAATATAGGGAGCAGTGATGTGTAGAGGACGGGAGGTCGGTTATGAATCTTAAGGCTCTATGATACAGAACATCCAATTTTGCAAGGATGAGATGGAGCATTGGCTATAGATAATGTCAGCGTAATCGATTAATGAGGAGGAATGTAGACTGAACAAGCTGCCTTCTAGCATCTGTGGTCAGGAGGTGCTTAATTCTGAAAAGAGGCCAAGCCTCTGCCTTTAGTTTTTTCATCAGGGCTTCTGTGTGCTCCAGATAGGAGAGTTTGTTGTCAGCCATATGCCCAGGTATTTGAAAATTTAGGTACAAATTCAAGCTTTTCACCTAGTAAGGTAGTTATGGGAGGAAATGTACCAGCGGCAGCAGTATAGGCCCCAGAGCTATGCGGTGAAAATATCATGGCCTTGGTTTTTGCATTTAGTAGTAGTTTTTATGTAGAAGCTGGTACTGTAGTGTATTGAATTCCTTTGTAAATCTGAGCACGCAGTTCCAGGTGAGTCACGGCTTAGGTAGAGCACCGTATCATCAGCAAACAGATGTATACTAGCTTCCTTGATTCCCAAATCCAAATTGTTAATGTAGATGGCGGACAGTAGAGGGCCCAGTATGGATCCTTGTGGGACTCCTGTATTTATTGGCTTGAGTGTAGAGAGCTCACCTTCTGCTTTGATTTGTTGCTGTCTGCCCGGTGAGGTAGTCCTGAAACCAATTCAATGAGATTGAGTCCATGCCTATGGAATTTAGGGTGGAGAGAAGTAAGCAATGGTCGACGGTATCGAAGGCCTTGCTGAGATCTAGAAACACCGCACAAACAAATTTTTTATTGTCATGGTCCCGTTGCCAGTCATCAGTGACCTTGGCCAATGCCGTAATGGTGCTATGCTTAGCTCTAAAGCTACCCTACCCATGGCTAGCACTACCTATTAATGAAACAAACAACTGTCTCCAAAAACAATCAGCCAAGGAGTTCCCAGACAGTGGCTAGTCCAGCCACACCCACTTACGTACTACTCCAAGCTAACAGAAATTCAGCCCAAACAAAACTGAGTCACAGAAGCCAGAGCCTGCTGAAACCAAACACAAAGCCAATGAAATTAACTGAAACCTGCCCTTAAATACCTACAGCAACTGAAAATTCAGCCACATCCACTTGCAAACTGCTCCAAGCTAACAGAAATTCAGCCCAAACAAAACTGAGTCACTATGAAGGTGTTGGGGATTGAAGACACGGACACCAATTCAAGCTGAACAAATTGGACCTCACTTGTCCAAATATTTATTTACATAACAGCAAATAAAATAAAGAATAAGCAAATTTAAGACGTCAAAATAAAATTCCAAAGGTCAGAGTAGGTTTCCAAATGCAGCTCTAGAATAGGCTAGAGAGATGTTGATCTAGTCACAGACCAACTCAAGACTGACTTTAATCAATAGCTGAGCTCTTTTTATCTGGAGGATGGGCCATCTGATCTGTAACCCCTCCCCTAAACTCAGATGTGAAAGAACATTTCTTTTAATAACACTTTATTTTATTCCACCATAGTCTACACTTATTTATAAACCCTAAAATGACATAATTATTGTTCCACAATTTAATTTTATATTATTATCCATTAATTCAGCACATTCTGGCTCCTCCCACATCAAGACATACCATAAATATGTTCAAACTGAGGCCGGCCGGCTCTTAGGATGGTATGCCTGGTGTGGAGAAGAGGAAGGAGCTGAGACCCAACAGTACAGGCAGTTAAAGTAAGCAGCCAAAAAAAAAAAATAATGCAAGCAAGAATAATCTTTATTAATGACTATTTATTTTATGTTCTAATAACTTGTTTATTGATGGGGGGGGGGGTGTCTTGCTACCCAGAACAACATCGAGTGCTTTATTTTAAAGTGCACATTTCATTTTATACCTAACTACTAATTTGAGGCTGCCAGAAATTGTATAAACAAAAACAAGTAACAGTTTTATGGTTATTTTACACCACGCTACATTCTGGTCTACTCGCTCTGGGGTAAACAGTGTTCGCAATGCATTGCCGTGTTGCGACACGCCAGCAGTTATAGGGGGAAGAACTGCTGAATTACATGCTTGAGAGCTTATTCCTTGCATTGCAGCAACAACTGGGAGGTAAGCGAAGGACACAGACTGAGGAGCTCATTCAGAGGAGTCCCTTTTGGACTGAAAAAGAGCCTCGGTCGTGTCCTAGCGTTGCTAAGTTAAATTGCATTCATTTCTTCCCTCTCGCACATTCTCGAGGTCACTAGCCGAAACGGAAGTGGAGCGAAGCAGCCGCTCATAAGGGAAGAAAATACTTCTATCAAAAATGTTACCAAAAGCATTTGTTTTGAGCTAAACAGGAGAAAAAAATAGGACTCTCCTTATTTTTCTAAGATGACTCGGGATGCTAATCATACAAGGAAACGTATGAGAGGGTAGTTTTTGTTTCGGGAGCCAGGCAAGAGGAAATAAAACTGATTATGAAACATTCACCCTTGGGAAGCGTGGAATGTAGGTGGCCAGTCTACGTGCACACAAAGAGGTGTGAATCTTGAAGGGGGAATATAGAATAAACACAAAAGTAAAAGTAAATATGCTGTTGCGCAACAGACTTGCCGGGGGAGAAAAAAAAGGTACCAGCTCAGAAACAAAAAGGGAGGTTATTCCCTGTTACATACCTCCCCCTCTTTGTACAAAATCATTCTTTGAATGTTTTGTACCTCTCTTTATTCTAAGGAATGGAAGACGAATCAGATCTCTCTCTTTTACTGAGAGATGGAGTTTTAGCCCACCCACTCCCAAAGCTCCACCTCGGGGTCCCTGTTTATAAACATTGATTATACAAAATCAACACAGGTTGATTATCTTTATATCAAAATACGGTTACCCCGAGGTCTGATTAATTCGTCATTCTGGTCTAGGTATTTCTGCACCGAATCGGGACAAGTAATCAGCATTTTTATGAGCTGATCCGGTCTTATGTTTCACTGTAAAGTTATAAGGTGGTAAGGCGAGGTACCACGTCATAAGGCATGGATTCTTGTCTTTCATAGCCATTAACCAACAAAGGGGGTTATGAAATTAATTCAAATTGTGCCCCCCATAAAAAAATTTTTAATGTTTCGATAGTCCAGCGAACAGCCAGACATTCCTTTTCAATGGTGACATACTTCGTTTCTTGTACATGTAATTTCCTACTTATATATAGGACAGGGTGCTCCTGTCAGTCTATTACTTGTGACAATACAGCCCCTATACCTGTAGCAAAGACATCGGTCTGTACTATGAAAGTCTGGGAGAAGTCAGGACTTATTAATACTGGAGTAGAACAGAGTAATGCTTTGATAGAACAGAAAACTGTTTCACATTCAGGAGTCCATTTCACTTTGGTAGGGTTCCGCTTTTTAGTAAGATCTGTCAGAGGGCTGACCAGGGAGGTGAAATTAGGTATAAACCGTCTATAATAACCGGCCAGCCCAAGGAAGGATCTTACTTGTTTCTTTGTCCCTGGTCTCAGACTCATGGCTACCGCATCGATTTTACCTATTTCAGGCTTAATACATCCATTCCCTATTACAAACCCATGGTACTTAGTTTCTTGCATGGCAAAGGCACATTTTTCTAGGTTGATAGTAAGTCCTGCACTTTTCAGGGCTTTGAGTACTGCTTTTATGTTATGTTTATGATCCTCCCATGTGGGACTATAGATAATAACATCATCTAAGTATGCAGCACTATATTCCATATGGGGTTGTAGCACTTTATCCATTAGCCTCTGAAAGGTGGAAGGGGTGCCATGAAGCCCCAAAGGCATCATGGTAAAGTGAAAAAGACCTTTAGGGGTACTGAACACAGTTTTTTCTTTCGAAACCTCATCTAATGGTATTTGCCAGTATCCCTTAGATAAATCCAGTGTTGTCAAGTAATGGGCTTTGCCTAGATGATCGACTATATCGTCAATACGTGGCATGGGATTACTATCAAATTTTGAGATGGCATTAAGTTTCCGAAAATCTAAACAAAGACAGATTCCTCCTTCCTTTTTGTTTACTATTACCATAGGAAAAGACCAATCACTGTTAGATGGTTCTATGACTTTTAGTCTAACCATCTTATCTAGTTCCTTAATTACTTCCCCTCTTAATTTTTCATGAAGCCTATAGGGTTTCACTTGTATAGGATTTGGGTGCATGACCTCAATATGATGATGTATCAGGTCGGTCTTCCCTGGTGTATTGGTAAACATTTCTTGATAAGCCTGTAAAATCTGCTGAAGTTCCTGATATTGTGTATTGGTTAATGCCGGATTTCTATGGATATCTAGTAAAGAACCTGTACCGTCTAGCCTTCTATATGCCATCTCGCGTTCGCTTTCTGTTGGCTCGGGGCATACATAACAGACAGGAGCGGTTCTTTCCTGCCACTGTTTCAGCAGGTTGACATGATAGACCTTCCTTTTAACTTTTTTATCAGGTTGTTCTATCTCATATGTTACCAGTCCACACTGTTTGTTAACTGTGTAGGGTCCCTGCCACTTCATATTTAACTTATTTGTCTGAAGAGGGCAAGAGCAGTAGCACCTGATCTCCCGTCTGAAATGATTGCTGTCCTACCCATCTGTCATACAATATTTTCTGTCTTGTTTGTTGCTGAAGCTCTTTTTTATAGGCTAATTCAACATATCTTACCAGTTTTTGTCTGAGTTTATTGACAAAATCAAGTGTTGTCATGGGACCCACCTCCTGCCCTTCCTCCCATTGTTCTTTCACTATGTCAAGAGGGCCCCTGGGATTCCTGCCATATAATAATTCAAAAGGGGAATATCCAGTTGACGCCTGTGGAATCTCCCTATATGCAAACATCAAAAATGGTAAATACTGATCCCAATCTCTTCCTTCCTCTTGGGCATATTTCTTTAACATTTGCTTTAAGGTTTGGTTAAACCGTTCCACAAGGCCATCTGTCTGAGGGTGGTAGGGTGTAGTATGGATGGTGTGAACATTAAGAGCCTGATATAAACGTTTTAATACCTGTGAGCAAAAGCTAGTGCCTCTGTCTGTCAATATTTCTTTGGGTATGCCCAATCAACTGAATATTTGAATGAGTTCTTCAGCTATCTTGTTAGCGGTTATAGTTCGTAGGGGAATAGCTTCAGGATATTTAGTATGATAGTCACGCAACACTAAAATAAAGTGATTTCCCTTCTTAGTTTTTTGTAGGGGTCCTACCATATCCATCGCTACACGTTTGAACGGGTGGTTTATAATAGGTAAGGGTTGCAATGGGACTGCATCCTTTTTCCTTGTTTTGGCTACCAACTGGCATTCAGGACAGGTCAAACAATATTGTTCTACCTCTTTATGTATCCCAGGCCAAAAGAACCAATATAGGATTCTAGCCAAGGTACGATCCCTCCCTAGGTGCCCAGCAAGAGGGCTATCATGGGCTAGCTGTAGAATTTGAGCCGTATACTCCTTGGGTACCAGCAATTGGTCTGCCTGCTCTCCTGTTCTAGGGTGTGTACAAATTCGATATAATAAATTGTGTTTCAACCTGTAACAGGGCTTATCCCCTACTTCTTCCTGGGATACCTGTGAAAACAAAGGTGTTAATGACTCATCCTTTTTTTTGTTTCCCTTCAAAATCACATTTCCTACTCATGGCTTCCACATCAGTCTCCTTAATGTCCATGTCAGAGACATGTGTCTTAGTCCATTGTACTTTATCCCATCGCCGCTCCCTTCTTGATTTCCTGGTCTTACCAGGAACACCAAATATATCTTCGTCAAAAGGGGGCAAGGGTCTCTTTTCACTTTCTTTATGTTATGCCCTTGTGGTAACTGTAGGAAGGTGGATTTTAAAATCAGGATGGTCTTGTCCCACCAATACCGGAACTGGTAACAGGGGTACTATCCATACGTCCATCTCTCTTTTGGAATGGGAAGTTTGTAATTCCACGGATGTTGTTGGGTAGTAATGTATGTCCCCATGTATACAAATAACCCCTGTCTTAACAGGGTTCCTGGGTTTACCCTCCACCAGTTCTGCTCGGACCAATGTCTGTTTGCTTCCAGAGTCAATAAGTCCCATAACTGTCTGAGATCCAATCTGTATGGGGATAGTATACTGTCCCAGGTTTGCCAAGGCCAGATGTACATTTCCGGTATGCTTTTTTGGGCAGAAATGAGTGATGTGGCCTCTTTCGTGACAGTCTCTGCATATAATATCAGGAAGGGACGGTCTAATTGGTCTAATTCCACCCCGCTCTGTCATTTGTCTGGCAAAGGGTCCAATGTTACTAACTGGGGCAACAGGAGAGGGAGAAGAAGAAGAAAGAGGTCTTACCATGGTAATCACAGTAGTTTGAGTCTTTTTTCTGTAAGGTTAGGCCCTCAGATAGTCCTCAGCTAATGAAATGGCTTTCTCTGAGGTTTCCGGAAGATGCTCCTTCACCCATAATTGGACGTCTTGGGGCAAAACACGAATATATTGTTCCACTACGATGGCTTCCATGATTTGGTTTAAAGTCTTTGCCCCGGGCTGTAACCATTTATAACATAAATCATTCAATCTTACATATATTTCTCTGGGATGATCCGTAGGCTGGAACCGAAGGGTATGAAATCGCTGTCGATATGTCTTAGCACTATTATCATATCTTCTCAGAATTTCTTTTTCCACAGCATCATAGTTCCCCACCTGTTGGCTGTCCATGTTCCCATAGGCCAACTGAGGTCTTCCAGTGAGGTAGGGGGCCAGACAAAGAACCCACTGTTCCCTTGGCCATCCACAGGCCCCAGCTATCTGCTCAAAGGTCGTTAGGCAGGTTTCGATATCATCTTGCTCACCCAGTTTTGAGAGTTTGGTGTCTTTTGGGGTTTCACTAGGAACTGGAGGACTTCAAGGGGTACTGATAGTTTGAATAGCCCTTAAGGTCTCCTGCCATCTCCTTTCATTCCGTTCCTGTTCCTTCTCCCTCTCCTTATCCGATGCTAATTGTTTAAGGCAGAGCCATCTCAACAGCGCATGTAAATGTTCTGGTGGCTTGTCCTCAATTGAAGCACCAGCAGTTGGGGCACCAGCTGTTGCCCCCTGGAGGTCTTCGGCCTCCTCCCATAGTACTTGTTCAGTTTTAAGTCTTTCCTTTCTCTGTTCAGGTAATCCAAACAATAATGGCTCCCCCAACTTATCTGCCATAGTCCTGGTTAATACACCCTTGGGTCTTGTAACAGGGTCCACTTCTCTTCTTTCTTCCTCCATCCCAGGGTTGGTCCACCAGTAACTTGGAAAGACTCCAAGAAGATCTCAATCCCACTTCTAACACCAACTGTGAATGTGCTGGGATTGAAGACACGGACACCAATTCAAGCTGAACAAATCGGACCTCACTTGTCCAAATATTTATTTACATAACAGCAAATAAAATAAAGAATAAGCGAACTTAAGACGTCAAAACAAAATTCCAAAGGTCAGAGTAGGTTTCCAAATGCAGCTTTAGAATAGGCTAGAGAGATGTTGATCTAGTCACAGACCAACTCAAGACTGACTTTAATCAATAGCTGAGCTCCTTTTATCTAGAGGATGGGTCATCTGATCTGTAACCCCTCCCCCTAAACTTAGATGTGAAAGAACATTTCTTTTAATAACACTTTTTTTATTCTACCATAGTCTATATTTGTTTATAAACCCTAAAATGACATAATTATTGTTCCACAATTAAATTTTATATTATTATCCACAAGATCCTCTAAAAAACTGTCTGCTCCTGTGAACAAGCTCCAGGTTCACGGCCTAGATGGCTCCCTCATCTCAAACACTGAGTCCTTCGAGTACCTTGGGGTCACTTTGGATCCCACACTAGACCTGTCTCAACATGTCAATATGGTGTGCCGTGCCGTCAATGCTAAAATTGGCATAGTTTATCGCATGCACCACTCCCTCACTCCTTCTGCTAGACTTTCTGTTGTGAGAGGTATTCTTCTACCCCAGCTCCAATATGCTCTGCCCCTCCTCTTTGTTGCAAACTCTTCTACACTCCACAAATGGGACACTGTTTACAACAACATCTGTAGATTCACCCTAACAGCCCCACATCTTACCCATCATTGCCTCCTTTACGCTGGTTTAAATTGGCTGTCACCAAAGGATACTCTGGCTTACTCCCTGGGCTGCTTTATCGATTCCCTGTCCAGACCTCCCTACCCTGTCTATCTTGTCAACCTCCTGACTCCTACCTCACACATCAGTACCCTCAGGTCTTCCTCTGTCCCCACGCTCTCCACTAGACCTTGCATGACAAAAATGGGTGAACAGGCATTTGCCCATTTTGCTCCCAAATCCTGGAACTCACTCCCCCTTACGGTGAAAACTTCAGCCTCCCATCGAGAATTCAAAAACTTGCTATTCTCCCACCTCCTAGCCTCTGGTCAATGCAAATGCTCTTAATATGCTTTGTCCCACTGCAGGCCGTCGGGTCTGACCCCTGAGTAGTACACTAAATGTTCTCCTAATGCAATAGGCTTGTCTAGGTGGCTATGAACCTTGATGTTATTAATGTTCTCTGCTGTCTTATGGTTACCCTAATTGTTTTGTTTTACATCCTTATTATGATCTATGCCTAATATGTACCCTTATGTAACTAATTACTTTGCTACCCAATGTATACCAGGTTCGTTCCATGTACATCTGTATTATGTCTGTGCATTTCTGTATATTGTAACCAATGTCCTGTGCTCTCCCGGGTCATGCCTGAAAATAGGTAGGTCTGTTGCCTAATGCACTTACCCGTTTACCAAAAGCTAATAAATAAATTAATTAATCCAGCACATTCTCGCTCCTCCCACATCAAGACATGCCATAAATATGTTCAACCTGAGACCGTCCGGCTCTTAGGATGGTATGCCTGGTGTGGAGAAGAGGAAGAAGCTGAGACCCAACAGTACAGGCAGTTAAAGTAAGCAGCCAAAAAAAAAAAAAAGATAATGCAAGCAAGAATAATCTTTTATTTTTATTAATGACTATTTATTTTATATTCTAATAACTTGTTTATTGATGGGGGGTGTCTAGCTACCCAGAACAACATTGATTGCTTTATTTTAAAGTGCACATTTCATTTTATGCCTAACTACTAATTTGGGGCTGCCAGAAATTGTATAAACAAAAACAAGTAACAGTTTTATGGTTATTTTGCACCGCGCTACATTCTGGTCTACTCGCTCTGGGGTAAACAGTGTTCGGCAATGCACTGCTGCATTGCGATACGCCAGCAGTTGTAGGGGGAAGAACTGCTGAATTACATGCTCGAGAGCTTATGCCTTGCATTGCAGCAACAACTGGGAGGTAAGCGAAGGACACAGACTGAGGAGCTCATTCAGAGGAGTCCCTTTTGGACTGAAAAAGAGCCTCGGTTGTGTCCTAGCGTTGCTAAGTTAAATTGCATTCATTTCTTCCCTCTTGCACATTCACGAGGTCACTAGCCGAAACGGAAGCGGAGCGGAGCAGCCACTCATAAGGGAAGAGAATACTTCTATCAAAAACATTACCGAAAGTGTTTGTTTTGGGCTAAACAGGAGAAAAAAATAGGACTCTCCTTATTTTACTACGATGACTAGGGATACTAATCATACACGGAAACGTATGAAAGGGTAGTTTTTGTTTCGGGAGCCAGGCAAGAGGAAATAAAACTTATTGTGAAACATTCACCCTCAGGAAGCGTGGAATGTAGGTGGCCAGTCTACATGCACACAAAGATGGGTGAATCTTGAAGGGGAGAATATGGAATAAACACATAAGTGAAAGTAAATGTGCTGTTGCACAACAGACTTGCGGGGGGGGGGGGAGGTACCAGCTCCAGAAACAAAATGAGAGGTTATTCCCTGTTACAGTCACAGAAGTCAGAGCCTGCTGAAACCAAACACAAAGCCAGTGAGACTAACTGAAACCCACCATTAAATACCTGCAGCAACTGAAAATCCAGCCACACCCACTTACAAACTGCTTCAAGCAAACAGAAATTCAGCCCAAACAAAACTGAGTCACAGAAGTAAGAGCCTGCCGAAATCAAACACAAAGCCAGTGAAATTAACTAAAACCTACAGTTAAATACCTACAGCAACTAAAAATTCAGCCACACTCACTTACAAACTGCTCCAAGCTATCAGAAATTCAGCCAAAACAAAAATGAGTCACAGAAGGCAAAGCCTGCTGAAACCAAACGCACACACACATATATAGATATATATTTATGCAATAAGGGTGGAGATAAACAGAGTGTGATAATCCGTTTATTTGAGTAACTGTGTACATAAATTTTATTTATGTATACAGTGCTTATGTCTTCAGCTATTTATCCACACAGTGCTTATGTCATCAGCCATTTATCTATATGGTTCCAGTCTGAATGTGACCTGTATGGTAATAACAAAGCAGGCAACACATCTCAGTCTACAATCGTCAGCATGTAAAAGTTAACTCAAACCTGCAGCACTGAAGAATAGCTGGTGCCCACGTTCCCTCATCCCATGGACGATGATCAGGAATAGCAGCAGCAGCCAGCTGCAATGTGATGGCTGGTCCCCCCCAATCCACCGCCACCACTGATCGCTTACCTGTGTCCCATGACAAGATGCAGTGTACTTTATGCCTGGTGTCTAGTGGATCCCCTTCCCCCAGTCCACCCCAGCAAGTAGATACCCACCCCACACCTCAACATACCCCGACAACAGGCAGGCAGCCAGCACAGCCCTCCACCCACCGCCACAACTGGCCACTCATCTGAACAAACTGAATGATCGTGTACATGTATACGCACTCATTCATCCAGTTCAGTCAGGTGGTCAGTTGTGGCACTGAGTGGAGGGCTGTGCTGGCCACCTTCCCACTGTCGGGGTATGTTGAGGTGTAGGGGGTGGGGATCTACCTGCTGGAGGAGGGGGTGGGGGGTCCAATAGACAACCAGGGATAAAGTACACTGCATTGTGTCATGGGATACAGGTAAGCAATCGGTGGCTGGTTGGGGGGGCGGCCATCACATTGCGGCTGGCTGCTGTTACTGTTCCTGGGGCCGTTGTTCAGTGGAATGGGGGACTCAGTGATCACCAGGCCTATTCTTCCAGTGCACTGCTCACGCGGTTTGGGTCGGTGATGTTTTTACATGCCACATTGTAGACAGCGATGTGTTGCCTGCTTTGTTGTGTGCCGCAATATTTTTTCCGCGAAGTTCCAGACTGGAATCATCTATACAGTGCTTATGTCATTTAGAAAGTTCAGCCTCAGTAGCAGTATTAACCATATTCAAATGTGAATAACTTTAAACCAGAAAATTATACCATGGTACTGTGAGCACGAAAGTTGTTTAGCATAGAAATATCTAAAAAATGAGTGGTGTTTAATTTATTGGTACCTTTCAGATTTTTTGATAATTAGCAAAAACACAGTAGAAAATTCATATTATTTATTCATTTTGTCCGCAAACAAATGTAAATAACTTTAAAATGATAGCATGGCACTGTGAGCACAAAGTTTATTCAGCACAGAAATATCTACAAAATGAGTGGTGTTTCATTTATAGATACTTTTTAGTTTTTTCAGAATTAGCGAAAAACAGCAGAAAATTCCATTTTTGTGCACTTTTTCATCAAACAACTGCAAATAACTTAAAAACAAAAATGATAGTATGGTACTTTGAGCAGAAAAGTTGTTCAGCATAAAAATATCTACAAAATGAGAGGTGTTTCAATTCTAGATTTTTTTTAGATTTTCTATAATCAGCAAAAAATGGCAGAATATTACATTTTTATTCACTTTTTGACTAACAAATGCCCCCTACAAAAGCAAAAACAAAAGAATTGCATAAATGGAATAAGCAACAGAAAACACATGTAATAAATGATTTATCTGCACTCGAGCAGTTTGACCTCGGACACCTCACGAGTGGCTTACGCCACTCGTGAGGTTACTTGAGGTCAAACTGCTCTTGTGCAAATAAATCACTTATTACACTTACTTCCATTGCATATCCCTTATATATGTATATGTGTGTGTGTGTGTGTATATATATATAATACAGGGCACGTGGTGATGCTCTGATATATGCCTGCCTTGGTGTGTGTTCAACCACCCAAGGCATTCGTATATCAGAGCATGACCGCACAACCTGTATTGGGTTATCTATCTTATAAAATTGTGAGAAATATTGTGGGAGGGGGAGTAAAAGTAGTCCCTGTGTGCACAAATAAATATTTAATATACAGTAGGCCATCTCATTGCAGGAATAAATATTTAATTTCCAGTTAGTAATCTGGTTGATACTGCCATAACTATGATAGGTGATATTTATCTAGTTGATCCTGCCTTGGTTTGTAAAGGAAGTAGTGATTTCATATTGTATCTGGTTGATCCTGCCATTTTTACAGTCAGTTCCATTTTAATCACTTTCACTTTTCTACCCATTCTGTAGCGTGACCGAGCGGTGCTAATTTTGACAATGGATGTGGTGGCAGACATTGAAAATAAGGTATCATATCCCCCAAAACATGTACATTTTGATTTTTTGAATTAAGGTTATTTCATTTTTTGTTAGTGAAGCCAACTATGGTACAGGGAGGGAGTGAGTGAGGTGGTTTCAGCATCACTTTCACTTTCCTACCCATCCTGTAGCATGACCAAGCAGTATTAATTTTGACAATGGATTTGGTAGGAGGCATTGAAAATAAAATATGATACCCACAAAAATATGTACATTTTGTTTTTTTGACAAAGTTATTTTTTTTTTTTGGACAGTGAAGCCGCTGGCAGCACAGGGGAAAGCGATCAGGAGCATCATAAGGTGAGCTAGTGCTACATAGCAACACTCGCTCACACTTGCATCTGCCCTTCTGAATCTGCTGTTTTGTTTGCTCTCTTCCCTGTACAGTTGGTGGTTTCACTGACAAAAAAGCAAAATAACTTTGTCAAAAAAACAAAATGTACATGTTTTTTAGGGTATCATACTGTACCTTATTTTTAATGCCTCCCACCACGTCCATTGTCAAAATTAATACCGCTTGATCACGCTACAGGACGGGTAGGAAAGTGAAAGTAATTAAATCAGAACTCGCCATAAAAATGGCAGGATCAACCAGATCAGTGTTTTCCTTTTTTAAAAGGATTTTGCTGGTTAAAACTTGAAACTTGCTAAATAGTTGTCAACACAGTGCTGTTTAATGCTGCCCAGATCCTACCCTTATCTTGGCATAATGGCTCTTCCCCCCTCATTGCTTCTTCCTGTCTCCAAACTGTCTGACACATTTCCCTGGAGTCAGGTGGTCCCTCACTCCCTGATTAAACATGTTGTGTATTTTTTTTCTGCTTCTCTGTTTCTCCACCACCCAGTTGGCCCTCATTCATGAGGGTGCCCCAGTTCTGTCCCATCGATGTCCACTGGGACTTACTGCCAGCCGTCTTCCCCCAGGACTTGCTGGTGGGGGGGATCACAGGCCCCACTGAGGACCAGATCCAGTTCAGGCTGGCTAGCCTAGCTACTCAGGGAATGGGACCTGAGGGCACCCACTGTCATTCAGCCACCAGTGATTTCCCCATTTTCTGGTCTCCTGCAAGATGCGGTGTGCAGTGACATCCAGATGTACACCGTGTGCTCCAGCATAATGTGCGTTGATGTCTGCCCCATCTCTTCAATCTGCTGGCTCGAGCTGCCTTTCCCCTAACTTCCACCAGGAGACAGGCAAGCAACGGTCTCTACCCAACCTTTCCCCCAGAGGAGGACAGCAGTCCATCATACACTTGATTCTCCTCACCAGGCCAACCCCTGATTCCCTGAGGTCGTCCTCCTGACCTCGGGTCACTGGTGTGGCGACAGGTGAGTCTTGGTGCCTCAGCACTCTGTGCCACTGGGCGTACCTTCATGTTTTGTATTTTAATCACATTCCCTGGTGTCAAATGGTTCCCCCATTCCCCTGAACAGTTGTCATGCTCCCCCAGCCACCTGCGCCATATGGTAGTCACCAACATTTATGGCAACTGGCACAGCCCTTCACTCACCTCCATGGCTGGATGCTGTCCAAATGCCAGTGAAAAATTTGAGACTGTACTCACGATGACTTACTAACAATCAGATGGCAGTCAGCTGAGCAGGTGAGTGGAGGGCTGCACTGGTGACCACTGATGTCAGTATGTAATGGCCAGTGTCCAATGTGAGGGTCAGATATGGGGTGGTGGATCTGGAACAGGTGCATTGGAAGGGCAGTTAGCAACTGTTTGGAGGACAGTGGGTCCACTAGACACCAGGGAGTATTATTAGTAGACACAAATCTTAGAAAAATAGAATCTGATGGCAGATAAGAACTGCTTGGCCCAGGCAGTCTTCCCATTTGTTCCCTGCCTATACTGATACTGTAGACCCTACTTGATCTCGTGCTCCCTCACTCCCTTGCTTTCCACTAAGATTTTCTATGCCTATTCCAAGCATTCTTAAAGGCCACAACTGTTTTTGCTCCTACCAGCTCCACTGAGGACTGTTAGAGGCATTCAGCTCCCTTTCAGTGAAGAAGTACTTCATCTTATCCCTTTTGAATTTACTCCCTTCTAGCTTCACTGCATGCCCCCTTGTTCTTGTGCATCTTTTCCTTTGAAAAATACTCCCCTCCTGTATGTTATTTATCCCCATGAGGCATTTGTAGGTCTCTGTCATGTACCCCTCCTTCTATCTTCCAAGATGTACATATTGAGGTCATTCAGTCTTTCTTTGTAAGGCTTTTGATGCAGACCCTTCACCATTTTTGTTGCTCTCCTCTGGACAGCCTCCACTCTGTCTGTGTCCTTCCTGAGATGTGGTCTCCAGAACTGGACACAGTACTTCAGGTGGGGTCTCACCAGTGATCTATACAGTGACAAAACCACCTCCCTCCTTCTGCTGGTGATACTCCTCCTTCTGCTGGTGATACTCCTACCTATGCACCCCTATGCACCCCAACATCCCTCTGGCCCTACCAACTGTCTTGTCACACTGTCTTGCTACCTTGAGGTCATCAGACATGATTACTTTCAGGTTCTTTTCCTGTTTGGTGACTGTCAGTACCTCTTCTCCCATTTTGTACTCTGCCTCTGGGGTTTCTTTACCTAGGTACATGATTTTGCCCTTTTTTACACTGAAACCCAGCTGCCATGCCCTTGACCACTCCTTGAGTTTTCTCGGGTCTCTGCACATTCTTTCCACCACCTCTGGAGTGTCTACCCTATTGCAGATTTTGGTATCATATGCCATGAGGCATACCTTCCCTTTAACTTCTCTGCAATATAACTTATAAAGACATTAAAGAGGACTGGTCCCAGTATGGATCCTTGAGGCACTCTGCTGGTTGCCTTCCCTTCCTTGGAGTGAACTCCATTTACTATCACCCTTTGTCATCTATCTCTTAACTAATTTCTTACACAGTTTACCACCTTAAGGCCCTCCTCTAATCTGCCCAGTTTCCTTATGAGTCTCCTATGTGGAACAGTGCTGAAAGTCTTACTGAACTCTAAGTTGACCTTATCCATGGCCCCACCCTGATCTATTTCCCCTGATCACTCTGTCAGAGAAATCGATCAGATATACCATTGTCAGACATGATCTCTCCTCCCTCTGTGAATCTGTGCTGCCTTGGTCTTGTAACCCACTGGATGCAAGATGCTACACAGTTATTTCCTTTAGTAGTGACTCCATTAACATCCCCACCACCAATGTCAGGCTGATTGGCCTATAGTTGCCAGCCTCCTACCTGCTACTGCTTTTATGAAGTAGGACTATATCTATCCTCCTCCAGTCCTCTGGAACTACTCCTATTTCCAATAAGTTGTTGAAAGGGCTGTCAGATATGCAACCAGTAACTCCCAGAGCTCCCTCAATAACCTTGGCTATACCCTGTTTGCCTTATAGGTTCATCCACTTTCAGATTTGTGAATCCATTCAGAACTCTCTCCTCCATAAAAGGACTTGCGACTATCTCCTTCCCCCAAGTGCTCCTGCTGCTTTTATGTGATACACCCCCTCCCTTTCCTTTGTGTAGGCTGAACAGAAGTAATTGCTCAGGAGTTCTGCATTTTTCTGACCCTCCTCTGCACAGTCCCCTCCTGTCCATTTTATTGTCACAATCCCTCCCCTAGTCTTCCTCTTTTCACTTATGTACATAAAAATGTCCTGTCCCCTTTGGTTACCTCCTGGGCTGTTTTAGCTGCAGTTTATGCCTTTGCACTCCTCACAGCTTTCCCTGCTCCCTCTACTTCTCCTGATACACCTCCATGTCTTCTTTCCTCTATGTCTCTTTACATGTCCTGAATGTTGCCCATTTAGCCTTTACCTTTTCAGCCACATCCTTTAAGAACCATAGCAGTCTCTTTTTTTCTCTAGTTTTTATTCACTTCCTTTGTTCAGAGGTTTGTTACTTTCACTATTCCTTCCCATAACTTAGCCCACTGTTCCTCCACAGCACCCAGGACCTCCCCTCCCACCCCTCTAGGTCATCTCTGAAGCATTCACCCATTTTTTAAAAAAATCTGCCCTCCTGAAGTACAGGGCTCTCGTCCTTGTGTGGTTCACTTCCACTGCTATCCTTATGTTGAACCACACTGTATGGTGATCACTGGTCCCCAGGTGGCCTCCCACCCTGCCGTATGTAATATCACCCCTTTTAGTAATCACTAGGTCCAGTATTGCCAGTCATGAGTGGGATCCATCACTAGCTGCCTGAAAAATACCCCCTGAAGAGAGTCTAGGATGTTCCTTCTTCTAGCTAAAGCTGTAGCTGGTAGGCGCCAAACTATATCTGGCAGACTGAAGTCCCTCACCAGCAGCAACTCCTCTTTTTCTGCCATTGTGCTAATGGCTTCTACCAGAGACTTATCTAGTTTATCCCTCTGTGCTGGAGGTCTGTAGCTCATGCCAGTGTGAATAGTGTCTCCATTTTCTGTCTGCAGGGTGACCCACAGTACCTCCAACTTCCATTGCCCCGGATTCTCTGTGCCTCTGTCATTGTATCCTCCCATACATACAGCACCACCCCATCTCATTTCCTTCCCACCCTATTTTTCCTGAACTGAGTTTAGCCTGGTATGGCCATGTCCCTGCTGTGATTTTCTGTGCACTATGAATCATACCTTTGTATGATAGGTGGGTGAGTGCACAACTAGATACCAGGAAATATTAGAAAACACTGCATGGATGATTGGGGGCTGGAGGGACCACTAGATGTCTAGGAATATGATTAAAAGACATAGCATTGGTGACTGAGGAGGTGGGGGGAACGCTAGATGCCAGGGACTATGACTACATATATAGGACAGGTGCTCTGGGAGCTACAGAGCATGCTAATGAGCCCAAAATGGGCATGCTAATGGCCCCTTAGTACCATGCATGGTAAAAGGGCCAATTTGCATGCTAGTGCTGAATATGGCCCACAGAAACCCTGGTGCTCTTCCAATTGGGTTGTGGTATCTCCAGTGGGCTCCCTTATAGGCCATATTCAGCCATGGGCTGTCTCAGTGCAGTGCATAGTCTCTATGTGCTGTGCTGGCATGGGCCCATATTCAGACAGTTAGCACACTTCAGACAGAATGCACTAAATGTCTGCATATTGTCTTGTGCCATCCTTATACCAAGTGATGCACAGTGCTCCTGTATGCACAGCATACAGAAATGGCTTTCAATATGGGACTCATTAGTCTTAATCTTATAACATTAAACAAGAGTACAAATAACTAAAGCACTGATATGGTATTATGGCTTGCCACTTTGCAATAAATATATATGTTTATATGTCAGTCTGCTATGCATTTTATTGGTGCTGTACACACCAAACTTTTCCTCTCTGCTGTACAATAAACAACTTTAACCAGATTTTATAAATATCCTTGCACCAACCAGATTTTATAAATATCCATGCATCCAAGTATTTTTTTTTATTTTCTTGTCCTGTAGTATTTTTACTGAACAAAATGTACTATTCTAGTAATTAAGATAATTCTGGGACTGAAATATGAACTTTAGTTTTGGTGAGGAGATTTCAAATGGCTGCCTGATGTCTTCATAGTGGCACTATGAGAAATGGGTAATGATGCTGTAATATTAACCTTAGTAATATGATAGTACTCATCTGAAGTAGAGAAATGTGATGCTTCCCCTCTGTGAAGCAATTTAAAGTGTATACAATTTACATTTTAGCAGTACTTTACAGTATTTAACACTGCCCAATTACAACACATTGTAATCAGTCTTTGTCTACTGGGCCCCCTGCGTCTAAAGTGTGAATGCACAGCAGGCAGCACACAATGCTAGAAATATAATGAACTTTAACTCGGCATATTTACTGCTGCATTGGAAACATTTGTCTTTGCATTTTTAACTCTAGTTGCCATGGAGATGGTCTTGACCGACTGTCAGGAGAACATTCCACACCACATGCAAACAAAGGGAAGAATATAGAGTCTACCGATATGAGAATACCAAAAGAAATGGTTTGTATTTGTATTTATTTATTTATTGAAAATATTGGAATTAAAACCTTAGAGTCAGAGACTCCTTTATGAAGGCTCCACATCAGGGATATACATTAGTACAGACATAGTTTGACAACAAGGCAAACAGAATCACAATGCACATAAGGTGTACCAAAACAATTGTCACAGCATGCAGTAAGTTTCAGGACAAAGATACAGGGCAATCCATATGTTACACTGATTTACAGTGGTCATGACCAGTAGTAAATTACAAAGACATTGGCATTAGGCAGTCAGTATGCTACATTAATTAACAGCAATCATGACCGGAGAAGTGTAATCATATCCTTCTTTCTTTCAATTTACCTTGTACGTTTCTTCAAATTTTATTGTTTTCACTGTGCTAATAGTGGCCTTTCAACTGTTATTGTAAGAGAAAAGGAGGCAGAGAAGAAGATACAGTTCATTTATTTATTTAAGTCTTTGGTAACCGGGTAAATGCACTGATTCAGAAGACTGTTTTCAGGCATGACCCAGGCCACACAGGTGGCAGTTACAGAGGTAGTCACAAGTAATATAATGAGTACAAGCCATGTGGATAGACAGACATCATTGGTGAACAAAGTGGAAATACAGACATCATTGGTGAACAAAGAAAGCAACATAGAAAAGAAAATTAATGAGAGCCTGAGAGTTCAGCAGAGGTCAGTATGAGAGGGGACAGTGGCTGAAGCAGCAGCCACTTCCCAGGTGCTGGAGATCCATTGCAGGCACTTCCGCCCAATCCTATGCCCACCACCTGAGAGTTCAGTGGTGGACAGTAGGAGAAGGGACAGCGGCTGAAGCAGCAGCCATGTTCCAGGTGCTGAAGATCCATTGTGGGCACTTCTGCTCGATCCTGCACCCACCACCTGAGAGTTCAGCAGTGGTCAGTAGAAGAGGGGACAGTGGCTGAAGCAGCAGCCACGTCCCAGGTGCTGGAGATCCGTTGTGGGTGCTTCCACCCGATCCTGCACCCACCACTTCCTATATGTCTAGATTCATAAAGAATGGCCACCAACGTACTTCTCATAATGAAATTATCTACACCTGGTTGTTATAGCCTTACTTTCTGATTTTCCATAATGGGGATATGTGATGGCCTGACTCAAAATATGTAATTTATCTTCACGTGTTTGAGGGCAAGGCCATAACATACAAGTGTCAGAGTGACAAGTGAGTTATAAAACTTTTGCCCCTCACAAGTCATCATAAACTTCATATTTTAAGGCAGACCACTGCAAATTTGATTTTATAGAACTACAGTTTGTTACTTACTCTTAATTACTGGTCCTAATTTTTTGTGTCAGAATAACCAGATTTTTAAATTGCATTAAAACTGCCCAGTTGATATTTTGCATTACAACTGAGTGGTTGTAATCAGTGCCTGTCAATCAAGCTATGCTACAGAAAGCTCTTTGGTGCTTAGTCTGTGTGTAGACAGGCCGAACATCTCAGCCAACATCGCGGCTCCATTGCTCCATTACTGAGCAACTGTACTCATCTTTTGCCTCACACTGTCATGACAGGTAACGTTTGAAATATTTTCAAATATCTATCTCATTAAACCTACCTTCATGACATGAAAAATCTGTCTGGTTGATCCAGCCATTTGAACCTTCCTAGCAGGGCTTTGACACAGAGTGGCTGCATCGCCAGTGGACCACGGCTGACTAACTATCTTAACTTATTGCAGTTTTCACTGTAATTAAAAAAAAAAGTAAAGAAAAAAAATGGATGCCTGTACTGGAAAGGGAGAGACAGGCAGTGTATGTGTGTGTGTGTGAGTGTGTGTCTGTGTTTGTGTGTGTGTCTGACACTGACAGAAGTCCTGCATGAACTTACTCGAGCGTGTTGAAAGAAGCAAAATGAGAACCAGTAATTAAATAAAATAAAACTTGGGTGGGTGTGTGCAACCAGAATTTCACACACACCCTCAGCTTGCAATGCTTTTACAAACCCTTCAAACTGCGCTCTTGGGGTTTATGTAGCATCCCACACCTCAGTTCTGTGTACAGTTCTGGTTACACACACTCACCCATGTATTATTTAACTATGGAGCATTTTCTCCTGCAGAGAAACCTGGTTATAATTCCCCATTATAATCGTCGGGTTATAACAGCGAACATGCACTGGGTTTCTCTTGCTCCACTTATGCGCCGTCCACAATCTTCCCATCATTACTGTAAACCTGAGGACTGCAGCTACATTTCCCATACCGGACTCCACAGCCAGTAAGTTTACAGCCATCAACTTCAGATGTTTTCACTGTATTTTTGTTTTGGGTTTTACTTGGAGGAATCAGTAAAAAAAAAAATGTCAAAGTTTAAACAAGCTGCACTTCAGCCCAAGCACGGACTGGACATGGATGGACAGCACTTCAAGCCAACAATGGCTGAACAGCAATGTATTTTTATTTTATACAGTTGCTGTGGTGAGAAAAGGCTCCCCAACAATTATATAAAATAAAACATTGGATGGTGTGTTTAACTCGAGATTTTACATACATCCTCAGTGTTGGATGCTTAAATAAACCCATTGAGCTTCACTCTTGGGGTTTATATAGCATCCAACACCTTGGGGTATGTAAAATCTCATTAAATATACCACCCCATGTATTATTCTATATTTTATTTGCTGGTCCTAATTTTTTATACATGCATTACCAGACATTTAAATTGCATTACAACTGCTCAGTTGATATTTTGTATTACAGCTGGATGGTTGTAATCAGTGCCTGTCAGTCTAGCTTATACTACAGACAGCGTGAGCTAAAGCAACTGCTCCCAATAATGCAAATTCATTCCCTCACAGAGAAATCAGTCAGCCACATATAAACTCATGGAATTACAGTAAAAAAGGAGCACTACAGTGTCATCCTGACAGAAAATAAAAAGAATGGAATCGAGATTCAATGTCTCAAACCTGTAAAACTGCCAAAACTTCCCTCACAGGGCAGGAAAATAGAAACATGATCCAGAACATGGCAAATGACTTAAAGTTATTTAAAACTTTCCTCATAGAAACAGGAGAGTTCACAGTTGAAGTGTTCCCCAGGTCTTGTACCAAAATGTCATAAAAGCTTAAAAAAAGCATGAAGCTGCAAAGAAAAACCTTTCTAATATAATTACAGCACTTTTCCACTCTTTCTCTGTTATTTCAAAAACCCATCCTTAAAAGAAATGAGGACCAGTAATTAAAAAAAATAAAATATATGTGGGTGTGTGTAACCAGAATTTCACACACACACTCAGTGTGGGATGCTTTTATAAACCCCTTGAGCTTTGCTCTTGGGTTTTCTGCAGCATCCCACACCTTAGGTGTGTGTAAAATATAAAATAATACTTGGGTGGGAGGTAACTAGAATTACATTATTACCTAAGATGGGATAAGCATAAACGCCGCCAGGGTTTATAAAAGCATCCCACACTGAGGGTGCGTCTAAAATCCTGGTTTTACACACAAGCACCCATGTATTATTTCATTTAATTAATGGCCAGCATTTTTTATGTGAGAGAGACACACACACTCGCATGCATGCACATCCACACACACACACACACACACACACACACACACACTCTGCCTTTTGTCTCTTTTTAGTACAGACCTTGATTTAGTTTTTTTTATTATCTCATTGGGAATGTTGATGTTACCAAGAGCCGTTTGTGGTTATGGCACTTAATGGCTGTTTTTCTATACTTATCGTGTCTCTCTCTCTGTCTCTCATGCCCCCCTTGCAGCTGCTGCCACATTTTTACTGTGGGGCTCGTTTGTACTACCTCTCGCTAGAGTGGTCGTTCAGAAAAGTGACAGGGAGGCAGTTCCAAAGGCAGGATCAACCAGATATGTATGACAAAAATGTTTTACAGTTCCTACCTTTTCACTGGTGTGAGGGAAATGATGAGTGGGGTGGAGTGCTTACTATTGCTGGAACAGAGCTGCCATGTTGTTGGAGATGTTCTGCCCACCCACTGAAATTTAAGTGGCTAATGACATTTGTGAAGCGGAGTTTGATTGATGGGCACTGACTACAATCTTCCTGTTGTAACCAAAAATATCAACAGGGAGATTGTAACAGGGAATAAAAGTACTGTTATCCATTTTTAGAAAAGGGGCTTTCTATTTGGAGGCATCTGATTGGCTGGTACCCATGCAATGGGGTACACTAACTTTCAATAGATGCCCACAAAATAAAAATCCCCAGCTCAAATCTGCCTCATGCCCAGCCAAGTATCCTTCTGCCCCAGCCTACTTCACCATTAACTGAAGCACTGGGCACACAATTTCACACTGCCACCATTTTTTTTTTTCGCTTAGTGAGACAGAGACTGAGTGAGCCCCACCACACACACTGGGATTTACAAGTGACTGTCAGCTACACTGCACTGTCAAAATGTTTCTTTCTCTTTTTTTTTATGTACCAGCATAGCTGCAGCGTATGTGAGGTATGTTCCTCACTGCCCGCTCCTGTTCAAAGCCACCTGCTCAATTGCAGCTCTCCTCCAGCTCCACTCTCTCCCCCTCCATTCAATGCCACCTGCTCAATTGCAGCTATCTCCCAGCTCCTCCCCATTTCCTTCCCCCAATTGCTGCCCACTATTTAAAAATTTCCATTTGATTCACCTGTGCACACAAAACAAGTCAAAACCAGCATACTGGTACAGTAGGTGCTGCTGGCATCTTTCATCTCTCCCACTCTGTTCTCCTGCCGATATCTTCAAGAGTGCTCCTTTCCCTGTTGCCAATTCTTATGTCCCTGTATTGCCACAAACTTGAGCTCTTGGGCTTGCATACACAGCATCCGCCAGTACAAACCCAGTGCCAAATAAATTTAAAGAGGCTGTAAGAAATGAAAGGGAAGCCCCAACTTTGACCTCACAAAAAAAAAAAAGAAAAAGAAAAGCCTGCTGCTGTTTCTGCATATTTCTGGGTATGTTCTCAACTGAGACAAAATGGCTACATCTACTAAGCAGCACCCTCTATTGATAAGCATGACAAGTAAAGTAAAACAGGAACTACTTTACAAGAAAACCAACCTTTCAGTGCTTTTAACTACTGTTTTTAATTATTTTTTTAATTTTTTTCAGTATTTGATAAAAAAATTACCTATAGCTCTTTTTCTAAGCACAATAATAACCTCCAGGGTGGGCGGTATGGGCAATACCAGACCTTCCAGTGGCAATAAGGCCCTCTGCCTGCAGTGTTGAGCCTCATTATGCCCCTGGGCAGTCAGGTATTGCCCAGTACCGTCCATTCTGTCGGGTATTATTGCTTGCATAAAAAATGCTGACCAATAATTAAATTCTGGTTACACCCACCCACCCATGTATTATTCTATATTTGAAAAACTGCTGCCTATGTAAAGATATAACTGGTTTTCTTCAGTTTCAACAGCTGGCTTTAGTGCTGCACTGCATATGATGATATCATCAGCATTGTGAAATGTTTTCCCTGTTTGGTTCGGTATTCCATTAGGATGTACTCAGCTTTTTAAGATCTCAAGTTGTTACCTACATCACAGCAAAGATATGTTATCATGGAGGTTGTGTACAAGGTAACACAATTTATTTTCACAGTTTTATCACCACTTGTATAAATAGGAGATAAGAGATGAGCAAATGTAGGATACCAGGAATACCTTCATGCATTGCTTCTGGCCTTGTTAGTAGTGAAGCCATGGCTGATATCATAAGAGGTGGAGTACAGCGCAATAAGTTATTGCTAATATTGTAAATTAGCTCATCTCATATATGATGTATACAACAGAATCGTAAAGTTTCATAAATAAAACTATAATCCAATGGTTTTCTTATTCATTCATTATTTTCATGCTTATTTCCATGAATAGAATACAGTACCTCTGAAAAATGTGTGGAATAATGGTTGTCAAGGTAGCATTGCAATGACGTAATTTTGCATGCCTTGTTACTATTGATCAATTATCAATAAGTCAACTGTGTTGTATCTAAGAAGCGATGTCTTGGTACCTACAGTAATAGGTGACAGCTTGATTGGTACAACAGATGCAGAGAGAAATGCCACAGAATAAAACTAATATTTTGGACCCATTTTATAAGGTATTATAATATCTTGAATTTTGGGGTATGTCATAGTTGATATCTAGCAATGTTGGGTACATCATAATGGAATACTGAACCAATAAGAGAGCACATAAGAACAGAGTCTATCAGCACTCAACAATTCACAGAGGACAAACTGTCACAAGTCCATAAAATGTTTATAATTTAAATTAGCCAAAAAGTTCCAGTATGTCCAAGAAAAGAGATCTGAGGAAGGAGTGACATCACTTTGAAACATCAGCAAGTTATTGGCGCCTGCTCTCAGTGGCTGTCCCTAACCTGGGGAGCCGGTGAACAGGGAGTAGACATTGACTGCAGTGAAGGGAAGGTGAACTGTGATACTGAGCTACTAGTAGTTGCTCCTAGCCTGGGGAGCCAGTGGAAGCAAAGTTTCACCATCTGCAGTGTGTTTTTTTTAAATCTTTTGGATGGGATGCTTAACAACACTTTATGGAATAAGCAATTGAGCTGGGAAGAATAAGTTGGTTGTGTGCACTTATCTGCAACATGAGTCAGTTCATTTTTGTTGCACTGGACATACTGGAACTTTTTGGGCAAAATTAAATTAGAAAAATATTATGGGCTTGAGACAGTTTGTCCTTTATGAATTATTGAGTGCTGATAGGCACTGTTCCTGATAATTCAGTTCTTCTTTTGTGATAAAGTTCTGTGCTATTGAGCACCAATATGAAAAACTAAGGGACTCTCACAGAAGACTAGTTGAGCTGAACATCCCATTGTTCTTAATTAACACCAATCAGAGAGCAGTTTGCATAATGCCAGTGTCATCATCACTATAGTTATGTGCAGTACTGAAGACAACAATTAAAATCAACGGAAACAATTACATCTTCATACAAATACATTATTTAAAAGTTATAACTATTAAACTAATGTTGTATACATCGAAAATTAAATGATCTGCTTAAAATATGCAGCTTATTATCACTCTTGAGGGGGCAAGACATTCGTAACTCACTAGTGGTTCTGTTACTTGTGAGTTATGGTCCTGGACCCTCACACGTGAAGATAAGTTGTATATTTTAAATTAGGCCATTGCACGTCCCCTATGCTATCTTGAATATTAGCTTAAAGATACCACTGGTTACCTTTCTAAATACATACTCACAGCTATTGTATACAGGGCAGTTTTTACTGAAAGGGCAGATGTTGCCTGACCCAGTGGTAGAGTATCATGTTACCAAGGATGCGACCCAGACTTGCATCACAAACCTGGTACCCTGTGCTCCAGCATCTGGATGGAGATGCTGCCAAAGCCAATGATTCCTTCCTGCAGGGTTAGGGAGAATGTAATACCACTTATCATGTGACCCATGTGACTGGGCTAAGAGGTGCTTGACCCAGTATGTGTATGCACCTCAAGCTGCAGGGTTTAAGGATGGCAGGCAACATGTTGGTGCAAGGAGAGAGAGGAATGCAATGTGTGCTCATACATCAGTGACAGGATGTATGCATGGCAGCATCACAGGAGATGGAATGGAAACCAGAAACTGGAAAGTTGGCTCTTCCTTCAAGGCATCATTAATAGAAACATAAACAGTGATGACAGAAAAAGACCAACGGTCAATGAGGTCTGCCCATTTGGTCCTATAGAACCCTACAACCTAGTGTCGATGCAGGGTTCTAACCCTTCCCAGCAGTCTTTCTATTCCTTTCCCTGGTTTCATCTCTACAAGTGAGCATTATTTATTTTTCTCTGTTCCATGCCCATTTGAACCCCCCCAGTCTTTGTACACACCCCTTCAGCCAGCAGGCCATTCCATGGTTCCAACACATCTTTGGTAAAATAATACTTTCTTACATCGTTTCTGAACCTTCCCCTTGTCTACTACTAGCTGTGCCCTTGTGTTGTTGAACTGGTGTTCCCACTAAACAGTTCCTCATAATTTACTTTGTTTATTCCTTTCAGTAATTTGAAGGTTTCTGTCATAATTCCCCTCTTCCTTTTGGTCTCCAGTGAGTACATGTTCAATGCCTCATGGTGTTCTTTGTAGGACTTCCTAAGCTAGCCCTGAATCATCTTCATCACCCAATACTGTACCGTCTCTATCCTATACTTGTCCTTTCTAAGGTGAGGGCTCCAGAACTGGGCACAGTACTCCAGGTGTAGCCTCACCAAGGACCTATAGATGGGAAACATAACTTCTTTCTTTCTTTCTACTATTTATACCCCTCCCAATACACCCCAGCATCTTGTTTACCTTACTACAAACCTTATTGCATTGGGTAGCCTGTTTAAGGATTCACTGATGATGACTTCTAGGTCCTGTTCTTTAGCTGTGGTACTAAGTTTAACCCCTTCCATCCAGTATTCTGTCCTTGGGTTCTTTTTCCCAGATACATCACCTTACACTTTTTGGCATTGAATTTCAGCTGCCAAACATTTGACCACTTCTCTAGCCTTTCAAGTTTACCCTGTCATTTTCTAATTCCCTCAGCATTGTCCACCCTTCTGCAGAGTTTAGTGTCACCTGTGAAGAGGCTTATCCTACCCTGGATCCCTTCTCCAATGTCACTGATGAATATGTTAAAAAGAACTAGGCCCAGGACAGACCCCTGTGTTACCCCACTCATGATCTCTCTCTCTCCTCCAGTTTAACTCTGTTTATCACAGCCTGCTGCTACATCCCTTTTAGCTAGTTTTCTACCATCTAACTATATCTCTAGCCACGCCCAAGTCCTCCAACTTTCTCAGAAGGTATCTGTGAGGCAGAGAGTCAAAAGTCTTGTTGAAGTCAGAGTATAGTAAATTCGTGACATGGTGCCTATCCAGTTCTTTTGTTACCCAATCAAAGAAGACTATCAGATTAGTCTAACAAAATCTCCCTGACCAAAGCCGTTGTTATCTTCTATTCTGGTGACCAATACAATCCAGATAGTCTACTAGGTCTGTTTTGAGCAGTGACTCCATCAGCTTCACCATGATAGAGGCAAGATTGACAGGTCTGTAGCTTCTTGCTTGTTCCTTGCCCCCCCCCCTTATTGAGTGGAACCATGTCCGCCCTCCCCCAATCCTTTGGGACAATCCCCATTTGACAAGAGCTATTGAACAGGCTTGCCAGAGGCTCAACTAATTTGTCCACCAATTTCCCTAACACCCTTGTGTGTATCCCATCCGGACTTTTGGCCTTGTCTGTCCTGAGGTCTGCTAACCCTTTCCAGACCCTGTCCCTAGTAAATACTGGAATTCTCCATTTCCAGGAGTCCTCTCATGGCCACTATGATGCCACTCTTGGGGAGTGGGCTGCTATCCTCCCTGGTGAAGACTGAGCAAAAAGTAGTATTTGAGGAGTGCCGCCTTTACTTAACCTCTGAAGCTGCAAAGTAGAACAATAAACCATAATCAATTAATGGAAGCAGAAAACTTTGAGATAACAAACGTCTTTTAGATGGTAACAGGAATTAGTTGATTCTATATAATGTACCCAGACTCTGATGAAGAGTCTTGATCAATTATGAAATATAAAAACTATATGTTAAAATGCTGTCAATGTACAGCCCCAAATATTTAAACACAGAAACTTCTTCAGGGCTAATACCATTCACGGTTGTGATAACAATGTTTGTATTAGTAGAAATGTTTTTCTTCAAATTATAAAAAAACATAAATTTAGTTTTAGATGCATTCAGCACAAGCTTATGTGATATGATCCATTTCTGTACTGAGTCAAAATCAGACTGAATGTTACCTTGCAATTCCACAAGACTATCGCCACCAGCAAAAATAACGACATCATCAGCATACAATAAAATCTTAGTTTTTTTTTACAGACCTTAGGAAGGGTGTTTAAAAACACATTGAAAAACAGGGGCCCAATACTGAACCCTGTGGATGCCCCAAAAACATAGGGGACAGAGAGGAAAATAAGTAGCAATTTTAGTTTTCTGAAACCGATCGTCCAAATAATTACACCACCAGCACAGCACGGCCTCAGAACAACCCAATTCATACAAAGCCTTAATCAAATGTTCACTCCCTTTGTTTAACTAACAAAACTAAATTACTTCTTTCAGTCACACCAATGTCTACCACAAGACTTATTTTGAAGTATTGGAAGCACCCATCTTCAGACAAGACTTTCCCAGAAATTAAGTCAAAATGCGTATTTTAGATATTTTATGGAGGTTTCTTTAATCCTAAGGCTGACGACAGAACTAGAATGTATAGGGATTCTGGGGGGATATATCAGTCCAGGGCCCAGCAAGTGTTAATAAGATTAGTTATACCTTCTCAAAACAGAGACTAACCAATGGAATGATTAACTATGTGACACATTGGAGTAAGGTGATCATTTTATTATTCATCCTATAGGAATATTCACCGCATATAGTACTTTATTACGGATTGATTGTGCTTGGGTTTGTCAGCTGCCCCCAATTTTGTTGACTCATCTGGTTGTTGTAAAATTAGGTGTTTATGTGACCAGGCAATTTGTGACAGATATTTATGTAATTATCTATGTATATTGTACAGTATTACCTTGTCATGTGAAAATAAATAAAAATGTGCTTAAAAAAGAACTCCATGTTAAAACTCATCTGATCACAGATAGGTTGCCCTACTGTAGATAATAAGCCACAGAACAAGCAATAGCCAGGTGAGGGTTTGGGAAGTGACTGCAGTCAGTATGGTGACATTGGGGGTTAGCCAAATGAGGGACAAGGAGATCAGAAATATCGTTGTGCATGACATGTCACATTGTTTTGTAGAATAATAATGTTTTGTGATATAATGCATTATGTGGAATCATGTTTTACTACAGTACACCTATCTTGAAAAATTTGAATGTAGGAGAACCAAACTGCCTTGTTCAGATGGAATCAAATTCAACATATTCAGATGGTTAAAATTTTCTTATCAGACCTTGACCACAACTGTTCACTCATTTGCTGAGATGCTATTTTTCATAAACATCCTTATGAAAGGCTAGAGATGCAGCAAAGTTTTACTCCATGGGTGAATTTCTGGTGAAGTCACCAAATCCACACCCATGGATCATTTTGTGAAGTTGCCTGTTTAACTAGCTCTAGAACTGGAAAAATGGTCAGAAGAGTGGCAACTGGGGTTTAATGCAAGGAAGTGCAAGATAGTGCACATAGGGAAGAGAAACCCTGAAGCCACCTATAGGCTGGGAGGGGAGTTGCTGGCAGTCACAAGGGAAGAAAGAGACTTGGGCATCATCATCACTTGTGACCTGAAATCATCCAAGCAGACCACTAAAGCAGTAGGTAAGGCTAGGGGGATGTTAGGGTGTATAAGTAGGGGTATCACAGTTGGAAGAAGGAGGTAATAATCCCTCTTTACAGGACACTGGTTAGGCCCCATCTGGAGTACTGCATGCAGTACTGGAGGCCACACCTTCACAAGGACATTAACCAAACTGAGACAGTCCAGAGAAGGGCAACCAAAATGGTGCAGGGACTGCATCAGAAAACATATGAGGACAGATTAACAGAGCTCAATATGTATACCCTAGAGCAAAGGAGGGAGAGAGGTGATATGATCGAAATATTCAAACACCTTAAGGACATTAACAAGGTGCAAGAGTCTAACATGTTTTGATATAAGAAAAATAGCAGGACGAGAGGACACAGCATGAGATTAGAGAGAGGCTGATTAAGGGGTAATGTGAGGAAGTTCTTTGTCACAGAAAGGGTGGTGGATGCATGGAACAGCCTACCTCAGGAAGTGGTGGATATGAATACAGTGCAGGGCTTTAAACAGACATGGGATAGGCATAAGGGAGCAATACAGATGCGTATAAGTAGATAGGCCATTGACAGAGCAAAGACCGATGGCACATTTATAAGGTAGAAAAAGAAATGGCCAGACTGGATGGGTCTTGCGGTTCTTGTCTGCCATCAACTTCTATGTTTCTGTTAAGCTGAAATTTGCCTATACCGACTTTGCCTTGCATTTGTCAAGGCACATTTACCCAAAAACACGTCAAAGTCACATGGCAGAGTTTCTGCAGGTCACATGGGAGTTGGGACATTGTAAGTAGACAGGAAGTGAGTGAGTTGCTTTCATTTTCTCATAAGTGGTTGAGTGATTCAGTCAGTGGAGTGCCACTCAAACATGCATTGCAGCATTGGCTGGACCATTCTTTAAGTTGGTGTGCCAAACAGCAGGAATCATCATTATGGTGGCATTGGTGGGGTGGTCTTTGCCACCTAGGGATTCACAATCATATGTCCTGCTGCATGACTGACACCAGTGCCTTTGTGGATTTTGTGGATTTTCTGCATTGGATTGCCTGTGCTCTTCTGAATCAGAGCGGTAGAGCTGCTCTGCCTATTACTGCACAGACCATCAGAATCCTCCTCATACTCCACTATATAGGTCTAAAACTCCTCACTCGCTCCTCTGTCCACCTACTATATTACCCTGTCACGTCTGTCCTCCTTGTCTGATGATGATGAGGGATGGGGACCACCTGCACTAGCTTCATTCTGGTGTTGATGCCAGTGTACTGGGTGCCTGTTCTTCAAGTATATGTGTTGTCCCCCTGTGCCTAGGTGGCTGCCATTTTTATCCCTACTGACTCGTGCATGATACAGCTGACAAATAGCAACTGTCTTGTCAGCTGGGTCAAGTTCACAGAAATCTCATACTAGGGATTTTGACTCCCTTGTTTTAACATGATGCATGACTGACAGCTGAGCAGAAGGGGTAGCAATTGGTGTTTTTTTGGGATGATTTCAGAAACTCAAGAACAGTATGGAGGGCTTTAGTGATTGGATCACTAGTGTACACAACATCCTCTGCACCATCTGCATCACCGACCTTATGCTTTTTCAAATCAGGCTTCCATAGGGAATCAGATACATGAGCAGCAGCAGCAGTGAAACCACTGCTGTCCTGCTCCTCCACAGGTTTGTCCTCCTCAACCTCACCGTCTCCAGGATCTCTGACTCTCACATCATGATCATGAGAAGTATGACCCACTTTTTATAAATCTACCTCCTTGACCAATGGTTCCACAATATAAGGCTTAGACTCAGCACCACCATCACCAGTTCCCATATGGGCACCAATAACCGACACCTCAGTCACTGTTTCTTGCTTGCTGTCACTGATATTTCCTTTGTCATGCATCACATCTGCCAACATCATGGCTGCCACAGATGTGGCAGAGAAAAATTTGGATATACTAATGCCACCACTACAAACTATTCCTGTGCTAGTACCAGCCCTGGACACCACAGGACTCTATGCCATTGCTCCCACTGACATTGTTTTTGTAACTACAGCACCACTCTTTGACCCCACAGATTTGGAACTCTTCTTTGCTACTACCCTGTCACCTTTCCCTTTACTTAACCCTCTCTTCCCAGCCATTCTTCTCTGCTATGTAACTTGATTCTTTTAACATGGCACAGGGATTGCAAACAACAGGGCTACCGTGCCAAAAGTGACAGAATCCTTTGGTTTTTCTACACTGCACAGGGGGAGATTACAATGGTGGAGGTCCCACTTACTTCAAACAGTGAAAGAACACTTCTTTTTTAATACATGGCACATTGATTTCAAACAACAGGTGTACCACGACAACAGTGCTAGAACCCTAATTTATAATACACAGCACAGGGATTTGAACAACAGTGGTACCATGCCAACAGTGACAGAACCCTTATTTATAATACACAACACAGGGATTTCCCAACAGTGACAGAACCCTTATTTATAATACACAGCACATGGATTTCAAACAACAGGGGTACCGTGCCAAGGTTCCACTATGTCGATTCGAAACCCAAAAGGGCGACCGACATTACAGTGACATCCAAATGCCCACAGGAACCGTGTCACCTAGCACTTGTGCTACCTGACTGCCATCATGCCCAAAACACCAGGGCACATATTGGGTGTTTACTGGAGGGCCCTGCCCCCTGAAGCCCCACCACACGGTGTGAAGACCTCCATGTCAGAGGTGAAGTGGGGAAAGAGCGCAACACTCCTAGGGAGGCAATGATGGCAGTTGCTGCAAAATCCTGATAGTCAGAATGAGCACTGGACAGGCTGCAGTGCCCACATTGCCACTGCCATAATGGTTTCACTGCACTGACAGCACTTGCCATGTCAACAGTGACAGAACCCTGATTTATAATTCGCAGCACAGGAATCTCAAACAACAAGGATACCGTGCCAACAGTGACAGAACTCTTATTTATAATTCACAGCACAGGAATTTCAAACAACAAGGGTACCGTGCCAACAGTGACAGAACCCTTATTTATAATACATAGCAGGGGGATTTGCACAACATGGATACTGTGCCAAAAGTGACAGAACTCTCATTTATAATACACAACACAGGGACTTCAAACAACAGGGGTACCGTGCCAACAGTGACAGAACTCTTATTTATAATACACAGCACAGGGATTTGCACAACATGGATACTGTGCCAAAAGTGACAGAACCCTTATTTATAATACTCAGTATAGGGATTTCAAACAACAGGGGTACCATGCCAACAGTGACAGAACACTTCTTTTTTAATACGCAGCACAAGGATTTTAAACAACAGGGTACCATGCCAACAGTGACAGAGCCCTTATTTATAATACACAGTACAGGGATTTAAACAACAGGGGTACTGTGCCAACAGTGACAGAACCCTTTTGTTTTTCTACACTTCAAAGGGCAGATTACAATGGCACTGCAGGGATCCCAGCTGAAGAGCTTTCCACCCTGCCTTGCTGCTACCCTTCCCCACACAAAACACTAGTTTACTCTCAGAACTGAAACCAGTACTGCAAAGTGCAGAATCAACAGAAATATGGGATCACATAGCACTCCTCTACAATTGTGGAGCACTTTGGACTTTCAAAAATACATTTTTGAAATGATTTTTAATGGTTTTCTTGCTCTGGAAAAGCATACAGTCCTTCACTTTGTTCTCTTTCTCACAACACTACACTGAGGGACAACCTACTTTGCTGCCTATAGGCTGATCAGCATCATGGGAGCTCCTCTGAGCGACATGTGACCTCCATCCCATACTACAGTGAAAACTTCACCTTGGAGATAAACTTTGCTGGTGAAATTATGGCTTTGCAAATCTGCGGAGCTTTACTCTGGTGCCTAACTCCACTGGGGAAGTTTAACTTTACTTTTCCCACAAAGTCCCCAAGAAAGGTAAAGTTCTGACTTCACAGGGTGGAAAACATCATGGATTGTTGTGAATCCATGAAATATTCTGCAAATCGAGTTTTTCCCTTTTTGCATACCTCTATGGAAGGTACTTCTAGGAAAGCATTAAGGCACAACTGGGTGTGGGTTGTTTGTGAAACGTACACTCCAGGTACATAGTAATGTACAAGGCCCTTGTAATGAGTGCCTTCAGCACCTGTGAAGGGTTTCCAGCAGTTAACTTACACTAATTCCCTTAAAATCCTGTTAGTCAATCAAAATGCTTCATTTCCAGACACTGCTTTCTAACAGAAATATAAAATGGGCAAGGAAATTCCTGCCTCCTGATCGGCTGAGACCTGGTTCTAGGCAAGGCCTTAATAGACCACTACCAATGACTAAAAACAAGCGTTTGTCAATGCCGGATGTTCGCTACTGGTATAGAAGCCCTAGAGTAATGGATGCATTGTGGTGCAATGTGTGGGTTATGTATTACTAAAGTTAGAAGCCTGCATTTGTAAATTTCAATGCAGGCTCATAACTTTGTTATGTTTTAATATTTTGCCCCAAATTGTCAACATAGACTTTTTATGACCCCACCTCATGAACAAGTGCAGAGAAAATTTTCAACTGCTGTCTGAAAGGTGATTTCATGCAGGGGAATGCAAAAACCACCTTCTGGGATATAAAATCACATTTTAGCCAGGATTTGAAAAATGACACAGTTCAGTGAACAGCACTACTCCAGTTACCTTTCACAGAAGCTGCATGACCACTGAATTCAAAAAAGCAAATGTTGTTTTATTTCCAATAACAAAACAAAACTTGAGATTCAGCAAATACAGTTGTAATCACATACTTAAACACCCTGAAGAAGGCTTGGAGCCAAAGCGCTGAGGCTAATTTGAATGGCTTAAGTAGGTGACTACAATTGCATTTGCTTAATCTCAGGTTTTGTTTGTTATTGGAAATAAAAAAAAAAAACATTTGCTTTTCTAAATTCAGTGGTTGTGCAACTTCTGTGAAAGTTAACGAGCAGCCCTTTTTACTGAACTGTGCATTTGTAATAGGGCTGGCAGCTCTCCAAAGAACACCCTGCCCGCTTTTCCCTAGAGTGCAGAAATGTTGCTCTGTTGAACTGTTTGAAAAATAATAGCTGTCACATTCATGAGGTGCTGTAAAGAAATGGCTATGTTGAAAATTTGAGGAGAAAATATTAAAAATTACCAAAGTTACGAGCCTGCTTTCACAAAAATTCAACGTAGGCTCATAACTTTGTTGTTTTTTCAATATTTTTACAACAAATTTTCAACATAATCATCTTATGAACCCACTTCATGAACAAGGACACAGAACATTTTAAACTCCGACCCAAAATGTGATTTCAAACAGGGACCACAAAATCACCTTTCATGATATAAAAACACATTTTGTCCAGGATTTGAAAAATGGCAGCTGTCACATTCATGAGGTGCTGTAAAGAAATAGCTAAGTTGTAAATTTCAGGTAAAAATATTGAAAATTACCAGTTACAAGCCTGCATTTGCAAAATTCAATGTAGGTTCATAACTTTGTTTTAAAATATTTTTACACCAAATTTTCAATATAGCCTTCTTATGACCCCGCCTCGTGAACAATGGCAGAGAACATTTTTAGCTTCTGGCTGACAGGTGATTTCATGCAGGGACCACAAAATCCCCATTCGGGACAGATTTGCCTAATGTCTGTACAACTGTTCATAAGGTGGGGTCCAAAGAAGGCATGTTGAAAATCTGGGGCAAAAATATGCAAAAATGGCCCAGTTATGCCAGTAAGATCAAAGCCCCATTGAAATACATTGAACCATATATCTGTTTCCTCAGTTCACGGTCTGGCTTTGAAGAGTGAAGATGTGTCTGTGTTCCACAGAGGATTATGGTGCTGGACCACTGGTGGGTAACTAAGGGTTTTGGGGTGTGTGGGCTGGTTAGTGCTGAGTAGGAGGGTCAGGTGGGGGACAATAACGGCTGCAACAGACATCGATGGATGTTTTTCCTTTTGCAGTGTTTATTAAACAAACGAACAAACAAACAAAAAACCTACCAGGGAAGGTTTTCTTTATTTTAGGTCATGACACTGAGGGATTGGGCATCCCCAGTGTCACTGTTAAGTTTGTGGGGTGGGGTGGTGGTGCTGAGAGGAGGGAGGTTGGGTGGGTGGGACAGTTACAGGGGTGGCAACAACAGAGAGAGCAACAACAACACTGTGGAATTGGGCCCATCTGTGTCAGTGTAAAAAAAAAAAAAAACTGCAAGGGAAGGTTTTCTTTCTTACCCCAGGAGTCCTTTAGCATCAGTAACTTTTTGCACTTAGCTGGCAAGGTGCAATTGCCCCAGAGGTGTGCCTTTAAGATATTTTTTAAAGAGTGTAGGGCTAGCCAATCAAAAGACAGGAGAGGGAGTGAACTGAGTGAAAGCTGTTGACTGCTTCAGAAATTTTTCTCCGTTGGACTGAGCATATTGCCTCTGAGGTGTCTCCCAATTTTCCTTGTTGACAGCCTCCTAGCGTTTATCTGGGTAAAGTTTTCCTCATAAATCTTTTCCTTTAGTGTGCTGAGTGACAACTTTTACTTTTTCATTAGCGCTTCGCAAATTTTTAATTTTTAGCATGACAGCGCTATTTACACTTTATTTTTACCGCGACTATTTACTTTAAAGCCTAATTTTATCACGGGTGTTTATCTTCAAAGGTTTCCTTAATTTTTGACTAATTTCTTGTCGGAACCATTGAGTTGGGGACAGTTCCCTTGTTTTTTTACCTCGGACGTCGTGGGGCTTACCGCGAGGCACCTGCAGTAGATTTCAAATTTAAACAGTGCCTGGGGGTTTTCTCTTTAGATTGGCAATTACAGGGAAACCGTTTTTGTTATATTACTGGACCTTGGTATCATCTGTGTCAGGACTGTCTGTAAGGGTCCAGCAGCCACCTGTGCGCAGTTGAGTATTACTGGTTTTCTATCAAGATTGGCACTGGTATAGATCCCAGTTTTACAACCCAAAAAAAAAAAAAGCCACTGGAAATAGACAGAGTTTATTAAATGGGGCAGAACTGGCCAGTGGCATTTTCACAGAAACCTGCGCTCAGTTTATAGGTCCAGAACTGGCTTGCTTTACTTAAATTGGCGAACATAGCAGACAAACCTTTGATAATTATGGCTGAGGATAAATCAAAGGTTTCCGACAAGGGGCCATTCAAAAATACTAAAACCAAAAGCAGAGGTGCTGAGGAACCCTCCAGATTCCAGTCAAAAATAAAGCTTCCAAAGATGAAGTTCCTCACAAACTGAAAAATAATAAGAGTGATGAAAAAAGGAAGCTTGATCAAGCCTCTGATGAAGTGGCTAAAAAGAAACTCTGTCAAGACAGATATGCTCCGTTTACTCCTGGGAAAGCCAATAGTGAAACAACAGGCAGCTTAAAGCATTCAGAAAAAACAAAGCACTTACAAACTGTGCAGGTTCTTCCGTCAGTGCAAGATATGGAAAAAGCATGGCAACTGTTTCAGATCCTTCAAAAGATGGGTCCTCTATTTACTGGTGCTGGCAAGCACTCTTCCACAGTTCTCTGTTCTGTAGACTGTGAGGGTGATGCAGATGATGATCAATTCTATGATGCCCCTGACATGGATTTTGAGGGCCTTTAACCCCAGGAGTCCCTGGACCCTCGCCTTGGGGATCTCCCGGGTGACCACAAGGATCCTTCCTATATGTTTTCATTTATACAAAATATGCTGGATACCCTGGACCTCCCAACACAGGAGCCCAACCAGGATGTCGATGAAGATGAAGATTATAGGGAGATGAAAGGTCTTTCATCCTCAAAGACCTTGGTCATCCCTATCTATGCTGCATTTAGAAAAAATACCATGAAGGTGCTTCAACATCCCACTTCAGTACTAGGGGATGATAAGCGGCTTGAGCGAAAATGTAAATTGTCTAAAAATGGTACCGAGTTCCTGTCAGCACACCCTAGCCACAAGAATATAGTGCAGCAGGCAGCTTGTGAGAAAGCTGGTGTCTCCTTGTTGCTCTCTCCCCCTGACAAGGTTTCCAAGAAAATTTACTCTATAGCAAAGAAAATGTATGCCACAGCTTCCCTGCTTCTCAGGCTTTCTTCTTACATGGCATTCACAGTCAAATATCAGAAAGCCCTTTGGAAATCTGTCCAGGCTATCGCCCGCAACAGATCAGATTCTATGGTACAGGAGCTGGTGGATACATCAAAAACTGCCTTGGAAGCTACAATGTACCAATTCCACATGGCAGATGACAATAATGATGCAGCCTCTAGGGCGATGGCCCACGCCATATCTCTGAGATGCTTCGCCTGGCTTAGAACAACCAGTCTGACCACAGACACTCGGAACAAGGCCATGGATTTTCCCTGTGATCAAAATACGTTGTTTGATTACAGAACCACTGACTACATGAAAAAGGTCGATGAGTACAAGGCCTCCTGGCAGAACCATTAATCCCAGCCTAAACCCGCCACCCCTCTGAGATCCCATCCCAGGGGCAGTAGGGGCAGAGGTTTTTTTCCTAGGCCTTATAGTCTCTATCCCCAATCTGACTTTAGCCAGTACAGAGGATCTTTCAGAGGCAGGAACAGAAGAGGCCAAAGAAGATCCACCTCTACCCAACCACCTGCCTCTCAGTCTAAGTCCTGATGTGAGTGTCCAGGTCACCTCCCCATTTCTGGTTGGAGGCAGACTCTCTCACTATCTTCAGCACTGGTCCCTCATCATGTCAGACAAGTGGGTGCTGGAGATAGTGGAGAAGGGTCTGTCATTACAGTTCAAGCAGTTGCCAGACCTCAAACGTACCCAGGTGTCAAGACCTCTGTTACCATTACAGATACCGCTGTTGGAAATGGAGGTACAAAACCTTCTGGCTTTATGAGCAGTGGAGAGGGTCCTCACCCACGAGAAGGGCAAGGGCTTCTACTCCAGGTATTTTCTGACACAAAAGAAAACTGGTGAGTGGCGACCTATCTTAGGTCTCAGATATTTAAACAAGCATCTGAAGAAACCCAAATAAATTCAAAATGGTCACTCTGTCACTGGTCATACAGTCACTACAGCAGGATGACTAGCTAGCCTCCCTCGACTAAAAGGACACCTACTTCCACATACCCATAAGGAGATCTCACAGGAAGTTTCTCAGGTTCAAACTTCCTTCGGGTCACTATCAGTTCACCACAATGCCCTTCAGTCTGTCCTTGGCCCAAGAGTCTTTACCAAGTGTCTCGCAGTGGTAGCAGCACATCTCAGGAGACTGGATGTCACTCTCTACCCCCTATCTGGACTACTGGCATATAGTAGGAAAGTCTCCTTGCCAAGTCAAGGAATCTCTTTCCCTCACAGAATGCACTCTGGAGTCTCTAGGTTTCCAGTAAATCTCAAGAAGTCTCACACAGAACCCACCCAGCTGCTCACCTTCATAGGGGCCCAGCTGGACACTCAGAAGGGATATGCTTTCCTCCCACAGGAAAGAATTCAGAGTTTCCTTTCAGTGGCAGATTCTTTCGCCCAGGGACAGTCAAGACCAGCCAGGCATTTCCTCAAACTTCTGGGACATATGGCCCCTATGACTGCAGTAGTCCCAGGGGTCAGGTACAGGATGAGACTCCTGCAAGCCTACCTCAGAGCTCGCTGGTCTCAGAGAAGCAACAAATTTTCAAAGTTAATACCAATATCGGAGCAATTCCTCCAAAATTTGCTGTGTAGAAGGACCCTGCAAATTTGCAGGCAGGGTTTCCATTTCAAGCTCCTCTTCCCACAAAGGTGATCACCACAGATGCTTCCCTGTTGGGCTGGGGAGCTCATCTAGACTGTGCCTCAGAAAGCGGCAACTGGACTCCCGAAGAGTCACAGTTGCACATAAATCTTTTAGAACTCAGAGCAGTCTTACTAGCTGTCAAAGCTTTCGCTCCCAGCATAGAAGGGCAGGCAGTTCAAATTCAAATGGACAGCACCACTGCAATGTTCTACATAAACAAGCAGGGTGGTACCAGATCAGGAATACTCTGTTTAGAAGCTCTGAAGCTCTGGTCTCTAGCATTCTCCCTGGGAGTCAGCCTCTCAGCTATTCACCTCCCAGGCAAACTCAATACTCTGGTGGATGCTCTAAGCTGCATCAGTCAAAGTCAGAGTGAATGGACACTGAACAAGCAAGTACTAGCCACAGTGTTCAGGCAGTGGGGCACACCAGACGTGGATCTGTTTGTCTATCCTCTCAATTTTTAGCTTCCTCAGTACTGTTGCAGGACCCCAGTTCTGGGAACACTTCCTCTGGATGTCCTAATCCTGGACTGGTGAGGGAGGTTCCTATACGCATTTCCTCCCTTTCCCCTGATATTCAGGATTTTGCTGAAACTCAGGCAGCAGCCTGCATCCATGATCCTAGTGGCTCCGGACTGGCCCAGGTAAGCTTGGTACCCTCTCCTTCTCTTAATGTCCTGCAACAAGCCCATTCGCCTGCCTTCAACTCACTCCCTGCTGACCCTTCCTCAGACAGGAGTGCAGTACCCAGACGTACACTCTCTTCACCTCAAAGCCTGGTTCTTGAGGAGTTAAGAGTTTCCATCCTCACAGTACTCTGAACAGGTCCTTATGATACTGAGGATGGCTAAAAAAACGAACACTAAGAAGACTTCTGTAGCCAAATGGAAAAGGTTTTCCCTCTGGTGCAGAAGCGAAAAGGTCAAACCCCTATCAGCTTCAGACCCTCAGCTGCTAGACTACCTGGTACACCTACAGGTGTTAGGCTTGAAACCATCCTCACTCAAGCTACACCTGGTGGCAATTTCAGCCTACCTTCCGGTGGGAAAGAAGAAATCAGTTTTTTACCATGACATTTTTAAACAGTTTTTTAAAGGCCTCTTGCACCTCCAGCCTCCAACCAGGGAGTCTGTTCCTCCTTGGAGCCTGAACCTTTGCATAGATGGGCTCATGAATCCACCTTTCAAGCCTATGTCCATGGCCCACACGAAGTTTGTAACTTGGAAGGCCATCTTCCTGGTAGCCATTACGTTTGCCAGGAGGATTTCAGAGCTACAGGCCCTGTGCACTGAGCCAAATTACATTATCCCCCACAACGATAAAGTTGAGCTCAGGACAAATAGGAAATTTCTGCCAAAGGTGGTTTCAGAGTTTCACTTGAACCAATCCATTATTCTGCCTGTCTTCTTTACTGAGCCATCTACTCCTGGTGAGCAAAAGCTCCACAGCTTGGATGTCAAAAGAGCCATCTTTCACTACCTAGAGCATACTAGACAGTCCAGAGGCTCTTCAACTCAGTTGTTCCTCACTACGGGGATGTAGACAGAGGAAGACCAGCTACCAAGAGAACTATTTCTTGTTGGTTGGTCTCTTGTATTAGATCCTGCTATGAGAAAGCTGGTCAACAACCTCCAGTGGGGCTCAGGGCCCATTCCACCAGGGGCACTGCAGCCTCTCTTGCAGCAGCAAGGGACATTCTGCTACTGGATGTCTGCAAAGCAGCTACCTAGAAATCTGTGCACACCTTTGTGAAACACTACAGTTTGGATGTGCAGACCACATCTGATGCCAAATTTGGCAGGGCAGTTCTGCATCACATCTTTCCTAAGTAGGTTCTCTGCCCGCCTCCCACTTGGTACTGCTTGGTAGTCTGCAAAAAGTTACTGATGCTAAAGGACTTCTGGGGTAAGAAGAAAAAATTACTGACCGCAGTAATCTTCTTTCTTCCATGGGGTCCTTAAGCATCAGTAAGCTCCTACCCTTCCTCCCTGGTTCACCTATCGGAGAAGGGTTCTTATGTCACCTTTTACCAAATTTGGCATTTGTTATTGATAAGTTTTTACCTCGTGTTGCTGTTTCTATTTCCACTTTTGGACATTTGCATGTTTTTTTGAATCCTGTTAATTCTTTTTTGGGGCATTTGCCCTCATTTTTCCTTTTAAAAAATTCTGAAGCAGTTAACAGCTTTCACTCAGTTCACTTCCCCTCCTGTCTTTTGATTGGCTAGCCCTGCGCTCTTTAAAAAAATCTCTTAAAGGCACACCTCCAGGGCAATTGCACCTAGCCAGCTAAGTGCAAAAAGTTACTGATGCTAAAGGACCCCATGGAAGAAAGAAGATTACTGCGGTGAGTAATTTTTTCTTATTTCAGGTTGCAACACTGGGGGATTAGGCACCCCCAGTGTCAGTACTATATTTGAGGGGGGTGCTGAGAGGGATGGTTGAATGCATGGGACAGTCATGGGGATGGCGGCACCAGTAACTGATACTGATGGACCATTTCCTGTTACAGCTGGCGTGAGCCACTGCATGTTTCACATTCTAGCCATTCTAGGCTGATGATGACTGATCAGCTTGCTTGGTGGGTGGCGTAGATCAAAGAAAAGACCCGACTCATGATTGGGTTGGCTGTTTCTTTTCAAGTTTGTGCCATCTCCACCCAGCAAGCTACTTCAGTCTTCACAGCTACCTCTCCCCACCTTGCCCCCTTCTACCTGCCTACCCCTTGCCCCTCTCTCTTTCCTTCCCCTGGGCATTTCGTTGACTTTATCCTCTCTCCCCTTTTAGAGCTCTTACCCTCACCTCTACCCTCCGACAATGGCCTTCCTGCCTGCATACCCCCGTCCCTCTCACCTACAGTGCTTATTTCTAAGATTGCCCTTGGCTGGTATGTCATGCTACCTAACATTTGGCACATTTTGAATTACTGGAATTCTGTAAGCCTCAGTCCCGTACTTCTTTTTATTGTGTAACTATGTATTATTATGTTGACCTTTGTATGTTTGTATACCCCCCATTCCTTCGATGTGGAACCTTTGTAAATGAGCAGTTTCTGCTCAAAGGTATTTGTAATCGTAGATTTCAATAAAATAAAATAAAAAAATAAAACTCTGTAATACTCAGCCCGGCTATTGATTGGTGTGGCACTGTTGTGCCCCGAAAACACTGATCTGCATTGGACAGACAGTGCTACACCATTCAAAACCCAACTACCATATCAAAATGTTTGCCACACATGCAAACGCATGGCGCACATAACAAGTCCCTGCCAAACAGGGCAACTCACATACAGAATTCATAAGCCAATTACTTCCTAATTTCCTTCTCAAACATGGCTGCCACCTTTACTCATATATGAAAACCTTCAATACGGCCCTAAAAACAAAAAGTACTTTAAATTAAATTAAGTAAATAATGTAATGTTATTTGCACCCATGAGCCCCTCCTTAGACACATACACAAATAAAAAAAAATCAGGTACTATGCAGTTTCCATTGCTGGTGTTCCTTTGATGACTACAAAAAAATCCCTCTCCTGTCGCTACCAGTTTGCCAGAGCACTCCCTGCTTCTTACCCTGCAACCGATAAAATTAAAGTTCTGGCTCCACTTGAGGTGTGTGTGTGTGTGTGTGTGTGTGTGTGTATGGTATGCGTATGTCAGTGGAACTCTGAAGAATTTTCAATTTATATATTCCATGTTACCATTCCACATGTGTGTTGTATGTGTTGGGGGTGGGGGCATCCGGTAGCACCCATGTTGAGTGTGTATTATTGAGCGCTACACTTTTGAGAGACTCAATAAAACTGCTCTCACTTAGACCAAGTGGTGAAATAGGTTGCTATATCCTGTATAGTGAGTATAGCAAGGTGTTATACTCACTAGTACAGGATAGAGGATCCTGTGTGGCCAGTTGCAGTTGGTAAACAATCACACAATGTATTGAATGTGTACAAAGACAGATGACTGTCAGGTAAAAAACATCTGTGGAGGAACTTGGTACCAGTGACCACAGGACAGTATGGTTTAAGGTAACCACAGTGGAGGAAGCAAGCCATACAAGGATAAAGGTCCTAGATTTCAGTAAGGCTAACTTTAAGGAGATGAGTAGAAATCTCAAAAGATCCCTAGCAGCGGAAGGTACAGGGGAGATGTGAAAAAACAGTGGTCTAGACTCAAGAAAGTCATAACAAAAGTAACAGGTCACTGTGTCAAAATGCATAGCAAGAGTAAAAGAAAGAAAAGGCCATTATGGTTCTCAACAGTAGTGGCTGAGAAAGTAAGAGAAAAGAAAAGATCCTTCAGAAGATACATGGAAACAAAAGGATGAGTACAGAGAACAATATCTGGAGAAACAAAGGGAATCTGGGAAAATAATTAGAAGGGCTAAAGCAGAGACAGAGGAAGGTACAGCCCAGGCTATTAAGAAAGGTGACAAGACCTTCTTCAGATACATTAGGGAGAGGAAAAAGACCAGAAATGGGATTGTCGGGCTGAAGAAAGAAGGAGGAGAAAGGATGGCGGACAACCTAGAAAAGACTGAGATACTGAACAAGTACTTTTGCTCTGTATTCACCAGGGAAGGGGAGGGTGAAGGACTGAGACTCATTAAGAGGGGTTTTATGGGGAAGGAGGTAGACACCAGCCCATTTATGGTGGAAAGAGTTCTAGAAGAACTCGGGGAAAATAAAAGCAGATAAGGCAATGGGGGCTAATGGGATCTACCCCAGAGTATTAAAGTAACTTAGGGAAGTGCTGGCTGAACCACTGGTTGCCCTTTTCAATGCATCACTAGAGATGGGAGAGGTTTCCATGAGGACTGGAAGAGGGCAGATGTGGTCCCTCTCCACAAGAGTGGAAGTAGAGAGGAGGCAGGCAATTACAGGCTTATAAGCCTGACCTCAGTAGTGGGGAAACTATGGAATCCTTACTTAAGGAGAGGACTGTGAAGTTTCTGGAGGATAGCAGGGCACAGGATCCAAGGCAGCATGGATTCTCAGCAGGAAGATCCTGTCCGACAAATCTTATAGATTTCTTTGACTGGGTAACCAGGGTGGTAGATCAGGGAGGGGCGGTGGATGTGGCCTTCCTGGATTTCACTAAGGCCTTCAACACCATCCCGCACAGGAGATTGCTAAATAAATAGGAAGCCTGGGAGTAGGTCCTGCGGTGGTAAAGTGGGTTGGGGACTGGCTAAGGGACAGGACTCATCAGGTGGTGATAAATGTCATGGAATCTGAGGACAGGGAGGTGACCAGTGGGGGTGCCACAGAGATCAGGGCCAGTCATATTCAATGTCTTCATTAGCAAAATTACAGTGTCTGGAGGGAAAGATGTGCCTCTTCACAGATGACACCAAGATCTGTAATGGTGTGGACAGACCGGTGGGGGTGGAAAAAATGAGAAAGGACCTAAGCCTATTAGAGGAGTGGTCATGTATCTGGCAGTTGAGTTTCAATGCTAAAAAGTGCAAGATCATGCGCCTGGGTCACAAGAATCCAAGGGAGAAGTACAGGATGGGTGGGGAAATTCTGGCCACCACAAGTCAGGAGACAGACTTGGAGGTTATCATATCTGACAACCTGAAGGTGATCAAATAGTGTGAAAAGGCGGTGGGGAGAGCAAACAGAATGCTGCAGTGCATAGGGAGGGGCATAACAAGCAGGAGAAAAGAGGTGGTGATGCCATTGTACAGATCACTGGTAAGGCCTCAGCTGGAGTACTGTGTCCAGTTCTGAAGACCACATCTCTGGAAGGGCATTGACAAAATAGAGGCATTCCAGAGAAGGGGAACTAAGATGGTATATGGACTGCACCAGAAGCCCTATGAGGAAAGACTTAAGGAGCTTAACATCTATTCACTGGAGGAAAGAAAGGAGAGGGGAGATATGATAGAGACTTTCAGGTACCTTAAGGGAATAAACAGAGTATAGGTGGAAAGCATATTTCAGAGAAAATTCAGCACAAGAACAAGGGGGCATGATATGAGGCTGAAGGGTGGAAGGCTCAGGGGTAATGTTAGGAAGTACTTTTTCACTGAAAGGATGGTGGAGCCATGGAACAGCCTTCCAGTAGAAATAGTGTGGGTGAAAACAATACCGGGTTCAAAAATGCATGGGATAGACATAAGTGTGCCCTGGAAATGTGCAGAGCAGGAGAGCCACAGATCAAATAGGATCTGGGGCTGCAGCAGTGAGTAGGGAAATGGGCAGACTAGGTGAGCTGTATGGTCCTTATCTGCTGACAGATTCTATGATTCTATGTTTCTATGTTGTTTAGCAACATTGTATTATGTTTTTTTGTGGCTTTTGAAACTTTTAGTGTTTGTTTTTTAAAAGTTGTCTATGGGCCCATTTTATATAAGCAATAAGGCACTTCAGGGACATTGGTGCCTATGCACTAATGGGGCGTAAGATGTGCACCAAAGGCATGTACCCTGCCTGCATAGCTCCACAGCCTAGACAGGCACATGGTGCATGGTATGCATGAAATGCAAGCACCTGCAGGGCACCTGTTTGTGGCCCCACCACCCCAGCGCGCAGGTACCTGGGGGGCGGTGGATGGGTGTGGAGTGGTGTGGAGTGGTGGACCCGGGCAGGCATCCAATGGGATGCCCATCGTGGGCTGCAGAGTGGATCCCCAGTGCTGTGGGAGCATGGTATTGTGGGAAGGTGTGGGTCTGGGGTTGTCAAATGTATGGGCACTTGCCCGAATGGGCACACCTAGCCCTCCACATGTGCACAGTTGGTCTAAGCACCTTGGAGGGTTGACTTCCGGTCCTGCTGCGGCCAGTAGGTGTCATCCATGGGGGTGCATAATGGATTATGGCAGGGTCCCCACAGCTATAACCTGTGCCCCACTATGCCCAGCTCTACGCATGGTTGTGAATGGCTCATAGAGTGAACATGTCCCTGACACTCCCCCCGACTGCCCATAGTGCGTAGCTGCACGTGTGGCTAGGGGTTCCACTGCATAACTGGAAGGTGCCCTGTCTGTGAATGCTGCTGGGGGTCTGCTGGATTCCTGATGTGCGGCATTCCCACTTAGGGTTGCCTACGCACCTCAGATATGTGGCATGTAGGCAATCCTTTTTTTTGTGCATAGGGCCCAATGGTTGTACTAGGTTTACCCCATGGTAACGGGCTGAAGGCACTCAGCTTCACTTTGTGCCTTATGATGCCCCTGACCATGGGGCAAACTTAGTACAACCAACACCCTGTCATGCCTTATTGCTTAATTAAAGCAAGGCTCAACATAAACAACAGTTTATTATTGCCAACAATGGCTACTTTACCTTGGCATTAGCTCAGTGTTTTAGCTTTATGTTTGTGTTGCATATGTTTGCTGCAATACAATCCAGCTTTAAACAGCAAGGTAATGTAGAAGCAGCTAGTGTTGTGACTGGCTGGCTCCAGCAGTTAAGCTGTCTTCCATGTAATGAACACAAACGAACACACACACACGCACGCACGCACACACACAATTGGGCACTTATCTATCCAATCCTATTAGCTACACACACACACACACATATATGACATATCCCCTCCCCCTTCTCACCAATTACTCCCCTCCCACCATGCCTGCTGCTAACCACCATAAGCACCCACCTGTATCGGCCACCACCCACTGTCCAAGAGAGGTTGTCTATAGTTAGTTTTTGCTCATCAGATAGGTGCACTAGGCAAACAAATGCCTATTTTTAGGCACGATCCGGGAGGTTACAAAAGACAGCTGAAATTACATACAGTAGCAAAAACAATGTATAATAGAGGTGCAGAAGAATAAAGAAAGACACAAAATGTGTGCTAGTCACAGCGTCACGTTAAGCAGGAAAAGGTCAAAACAAGAACAGGTGAAGCAACAGTGAGTACAGTGCAAAAACATAACACAGCTCACAAAAATAAGTTGCCCTTCTCCTCTGTAGTTGAATTCCTTACACCCCACCACACACCCCCAACCCAGTGAAATACCTCAATACCCCCACCCCACTACCCTCTGGCAAAAAAACACCCTCCTACCCCTCACCCACCCAAAAGACGTACTAATCTGTTGTCAATGTTAATCATTTCAGGACCTGTAACAGGTGAAAAGAGCTGAGCTTCCCTGTTTATCACCTCACTCATCAATGAATGAGTTGGGATAACATGCCTGGCAGTAACATCTGAGTGGTCACTGTGGTCAGCAAATCAGATGTTTCTGCTTGGACACATTATCACTGATTCATGTATTAATGAGTGAGATGGTGAGCAAAGAGGCTAACCTGTTCACTGAAGTGAGTGACAGTTTTTGTCCTGAAAGCTGAACATTGGCAACATTGCAGTACATAATTCTTTTGGGTAAGAGCGGGTGGGAGTGCCAGAGGGTGTTGGGTACCAGAATGTGGTGGTGTCTGTGTATTCATGTATTTCACTGGGACAGGTGGGTAAGGGGTGGAGTTGGAGTTGGGGATTCAACTAGGGTTGGGGAATAGAGATTAATTTGCTAATGGATGTGATTGCCTGTCTGATTTTAAGACTCATTTGCTGGGACATTGGTGGGGGGGGAGTGAAAAGGGTGAGGGAACCTATTTAATCATCTGGTGTGGTGGGAGGTGGGTGAAAGAAATAGCCTACATGGATGGAGATTTTTTTCTGTTTTGAAAATTCCCTTCTTAAAGAAAAAAGACCTTCATTGTGTGTAATTGGTGCAAAGTTAGGAATTTTACCCCACCACACATAGCGTGCATTTCCAGATTTAGCATCAACTTCCTCAACAAAGTTTAAATTCACGACACCCAATGGCAGTGCCATCTCAGTCTGTCAAACAGCAAACATTGAAAACCAGAAGCATTTGTGGAGCTGAGGACGAGGCACGGAAGTGCACAATAGAAATATTACAAAATTTTACTATGCAGGCAAATTGTTATCAAAGAGCCACAGTTCACACTATATAGGCAGTGCAAAGTTGGCACCTCACCTGCAATTCACTGAGTGAAACACCAGATGTTTGCTTCTGGCAAGTGCAAACTGGTGAGGGTTATGCTCTCTTTCAAAACTGGGTGGTTTGGAGGAGAACTTGTAGATTTTTCACCTGTTAAACTGTGTTACTGCTTTGGGTTGAAATCAAGACTTGAGGGGCTTAGGAAGCTGTCAGTCATTATCCTGTAGGGGACTGCAGCCCAGCAGCCTATCAGGAAAGAGGAGATCTTTTAATCTTAAAACAAAAGGAAGAAAGCAGGAGTTTAAAACAGTTTGCCCCACTTGAAGAGTTGCCAGTTTTATTGTTTGCTCTTGGTGATGTAAACAGACAAGGGGGCTGCTCTGTAGCAAACATGGGAAATTTGGAGGGGAATTTGTACATTTTTGTGCTTGTTAAATTGTGTTCCTGGTTTTCACTGAAAGTGAAGCTTGAGGGGGTGTTCAGGAAGCTGCCAGTCACCATCTTGTAAGGGCCTGCAGACCAGCAGCCTAGCAGCCCATTAGGAGAGGTGAGTCCCACACAGGAGATGGGGGGTATGGTATAAAATTACTATTTCATTAAAGATCCCAATGCATGAGCATCCCAGAGCACAAGTGCCACAGAGCAGGAGTACAGCGTCTGATTAGAAGCATCTGTAGGGCATCCACAGGTAAGAAACATTGAAACATAGACAAGGCCAGTAGAAATAGACCATCCATCAGTCTACCCTGTTACACTCTGTGCCACCCAGGGACCTATTGACTAAATGGGGCCTCTGTACCCTTTTACCCTTACCTTACTGTTACACCACTGAGTAACTATTATTATGTTAACTCTGTCCCAGCTGTGCTTGAAACCATTGATGTATTTTGTTCCCACCAGGTCAGCTGGTAGACTGTTCCTTGATTCTACCACCCTCTCTGTAAAGTTTAACTTTCTAACATTCCTCCTGAATCTCCCCCTGTGAGGTTCTCCTCATGTCACTGAGTTTTTGACTCACCACAGCTGTTGAATAGTTCCTCACAGTTTACCTTATTCATTCCTTTCAGGAACTTGACAGTCTTTCTCATGGCTCGCTCCTGGCCTCCAGTGAGTACACATTCAGTGCCATAAGCCATTCCTTGTAGGATCTGCTCTGTTAGCCCGTAATCATTTTGGTTATCTTACACTGCACTGTCTCCAGCATGCTTTTGTCTTTACTTAGGTGGGAGCTCCAGAACTGTGCTCAGTATTCCAGATGTGGCCTCACCAGTGAGCTGTAGAGAAGTAGTATTATCTCTTTCCTCCTGCCATCAAAACCTATCCCAATACACCCCAGCATGCTAGTTGCTTTACTATGGGCCTTTCTGCATCGGCTGGATTGTTTAAGAGAGTTGCTTATGATAACTCTGGGGTCCCTTTCCTCAGAATAAGCACCCCGCGTAAACCCTCCCATCCAATATTCTATCCTGGAGTTCTTGCTCCCTATGTGTAGCATCTTGTACTTTTTAGTAGGGCTGTCTGTACATGGCCTGAATAGTACTGTATTTCCTGAATACCATGAATAGTAGGCTTCCTGAATATCTGGCTGCCTTTCCCAGATAGTTCACTATTCGGCCACTATTCGGGAACAACTATTTGTTGAGATTTCCAAGTCTCACAGACCTTCGTAGGCCAATCTAAGGCTGTTTTTGATGCCCCTGAGCTGCTTTCCTTTTTCTTTTGCCTGTATTGAGGCTGTGGTCTCAGGGGAGTGAGAACTTTTTTGTTTTCCCCTGTTGATCCTCTTTACAGATTATTCAGTTCCATCTCACTTTCCTTCATTTTGTTATGTATTTTTGTCCACACCTTTGGATTCACTTTTCTTTTTGGGGGGGCCTCAGATAATGCCCCCCGAGGAGCTTTGGAGTACTATTTTGTGCTTTTCAAAACCCCCCCATGCACTTCTTTTCCCTCTGCTGCCCCAGTTTCTAGTACTTGTTTGTGTACTGTAAATTTTATCATTTTTATCCTGATATTTGGAGTTGATCTGCTTGTTTACAGTGTCTTTAGCATGTTTGGCTGGAAAGGATTATATTTTTATGGTTTCGTCCCCCCTCCCGATCTCCCCTGTCTGTCTGATTAGCTAAACGTGGCCTTCTTTCTTTCTTGTGGCCCTCTTTTCTCTCTTAGTTTAAATATCTTGCTACTTCTTTGTTAATGCTATTTCCTTGTCTTCTTGCTACCAGTTTATTAATATGGAGTCTTCCACCTCTATAAAAGTCCCTCTGCCCTTGGAATTTTCCCCAGTTATTAATAAATCCCAAACTTTCTTTCCTGTCCATTTCTTGAGCCAAACATTTATTTTTAGGGCTGCAGGCAGGCAGATCCTGCAGCCCTCTTGCATTAACTCTAAATACAAGCTTACTGTGGAGCTTCCAATTTGGATTTTTGGAAGTATCCATCAGCAACTGCAAAATAGTGTGCTCCCCCTCTGAGTTTTGCTATTTGCTGCTCTGTCTTAAAGGCATCTGAACGGGGTGGGGGGGGTGCTACTGTGCCTCCCAACTTCTCAGGATATAATCAACAACAACAGCAACAAAACATTTTGAAGCTGCTGTCTTTTTTAGTGTCTCAATTTAACCCTTGCAGGGCTGGCGACTAAGCATCTGTCCAGCTGAATCAAATAGATTTGTTCTAGCTCTTTCAGCTGCCTAGGGGTTAACTCATTATCTGGCTGTCCTTTCCAGGCAACCCCCCCAACACAGACACACAGGGACAGCAAGCAAGATTTTATCAGTTGCTTGCTATAAATGCTATTTGTTCCCTAAATTATTGGAGTTTTCATTGTATCCTGCCACAACTGCAAATCACTACTCCAGTTGAAATATCATATTTAATTATCTCTGTTGAATAGGCTTGTTTGTCTTTCTCTCTTAATTTCCAGCAAAGGCCACAGTAAGCTTCTAGAGGAACTCCAGATGAGTTGCAAAATTACTTTTTTAATGGCTGAAAAGAAGAAGCATACAAGTACTGTATACGGTACTGGAATTTTCCTTATTGAAGCTCTGAAGCAGTGTCTCATTAAGCAGACTACAGTGTCAAATTACAGACAGTCCAGCTCCAACTTTGCCTATGCGATTTAAAACCAAGACTCTCAGTACTGTGGAGGAATGCTGTGTATTTTTTTATATTGTAATAAAAATGAATGCATTTGCAAACTGGAAACTCTTCTCAGTATAAAATAAATGTGTGCAAATTGGCACTGAAGAATGTGTGTGTGTTTATGTCTCTTAGCAGAACTCTTTGTCAGAAGCTGCTGACAACTTTCTCCTGCAAATGTTTACCCCCACCACAGACAAACTAAGTTTTAACCCTTCTTCCTATGGGCATTAGTGGGATCTGAAACCATTTTCTTCTTTTTTTTTCTTGTTAATATTTTTTCTATTCAGCATTTGTATATTCACTATCCTGTGCTAGTGAAACGTGGGGGCTTATGGTGTCACTGTTTATCCACATAATCCAGGTCACTGCTGACTTTTCCACTCTGATGTATTTAATAATCATAAAAGGTACAACTCAGACAGCACTGGACAGTAAACTAAAGCTCTTTGTTTGTCCACAGGGTCAGGTACGCTGCAGTCTTCCCCTCACCCATTCACCCACTGTGATGAATTTAGTGCTGGTAAAATGTGGATAAAGCCCTCAGTTTATCCACAGGTACAATGTGGGGCAGGTTCAGTGCAAACTTACCCGCACTGTCATGGATTTAGTGCTGGTAAGAGGTGAGAGACTGACACCACCTGAGTTTTTAGTCCCTCTGACACTCCACAGAGACAGCTACAGTGTGGGGACAGAGACAGTGCTTGGTTTCCATACTTACTGCATTTACTCCTGATGAATGGTGAGGGACTTCCAGAACTGGGACTAAAGCCTTTTGTTTAGCTACAGTGACAGGTACAGTGTGTAACTGGTGAACAGTAAGGGACTGGCACCGCTGGAGACTGAAACCCTCTATAAATCCACAGGGGCAGATACAGTGTAGAACAGACAGTCCAGGGTTTCTGTACTGTGATAGATATAGTGCCAATGAAAGGTGAGAGACTGAAAGCACTAGACGCTGAAGCTCTCTGTTTATCCACATGGGTAGGTACAGTGTGGGGCAGGGACAGTGCAGGGTTCTCATGCTGATGGTTTCAGTGCTGGCAAAAGCTAAGGGATGGGCAACACTGGGGACCACTCTACTGTCTTCATGTCCACTGTCTCAATTGGCAGGTCATTTTAGAAGGCTACCACCTTCTGGGACAAAATATGTTTCCTAATGTTACCCCTAAACTTGCTATCTGTGACCTTCAGAGCATGTCCCTGTGCCCTGCTGGAGAACATATCCATTTGTTCAATCCTGTCAATACCTCTGAGAATGGGAAGACTGAGATCATGCCCCCTCTCAGCCTGCTGTTCTACAGGGAGAAGATGGTAACAACTACTAGTAAACATAAAATGTGGATATTATCTGTTAGATCCTTCCAGGTATTCCTGTTTTGAAAATGCAGCTTAGTAGTAGTAGTAAGTAGTTAACATTTTATTCTGAAGATTCAGAAAAGGATAGCCCAGTTGAGCCGAGGCTCATTTTCAATGGGGTCCCAAAGTATAAAACAAGCAAATAGTTACACAAAATATGTACATAAATACAAGCAGAGCAAATACAATATACAACCTCTATCAAAAGACGATACATGACAGACATTTAGATGTTTTCAATTAATTACAACAAACTTTAGGCATTTTGGCACTTTTTGCAAGCCAAGATCTCATTTGATGCCAAGATGGGAGAGATATTAACTTTCTCAGTTGGCCAGGCAAACTGTTACATAATTTTGGGACCGAACAAATAGATGATGAATCACCCTTTACTGCTTGCATAGCGGGCACCTTAAATTCGATGAACTCAGCTGTATGTAAACCTTCCCTAATTATCCTGAGTTCTAACATGTCTGTTAAGTAAGTGGGCACTTTACTAAAATAACTCTTGTAAGTCAAATGTAACAAATGTATGTTCCATCGTTCAGGCAAGCTGATCCAGTGCAAATGTCTATAAAGAGTGCAATGGTGTGTCTCTCTTGGGGAGTCTGAAATATAATGAGCATATCTATTATAAAGAATGTCTAATCTATGTAACAAATGTTTAGATGCACCCCAATATAAAATATCTCCATAATCAAATAAAGGCATAACCATTGAATTTACAATTTGTAATGTGATATCTTGGGGGAATATATTTCCTATGTTTGTATAGGATACCCAACTTTATACTTAGTTTCTTGGTTAAGTGATCAATATGTATGTCCCATTTACAATTGGAATTTATCCAAACTCCCAAGAATTTGTATGAATGGACAAGGTTAAGGTAACAATTGTTTAATGTTTTCAAACTCAATGTTTGTTAGTTGTATTCAAATTATTTCCAAACAACATGACCTGGGACTTTGTAGAATTCAGTACCATGCCATATGTATAGAAATAATACTGCAATCTATCAACATCAGCTTGTAATTTTTCCTGTATTAAAGTAGCAGAGCTACCTATAACATATTGTTTATTGTTTATTGAAGAGAAATCAGAATTACAATCCTTTGAGTCATAGACTCCTTTGCAAAGGCTACATGTCGATACAAGAAAGCATAAAACATTACATTAAACAGTATTATACATAGATCATACAGCTCAGGAGTATATACATTGTTGGGTTACAGCATCCAGGATCTTAGAGAAGACCCTAGGTCATAGTTGTGAAATATGGCAAGTTACAGTTTCGAAGGGCCATTAACTGAGCCCCGAGTCAGGGTTTATATCCAGTGAGATTATAGTGAGATTGTAGGACCTGAGGATGTAGTCATTGGATAAAGCAAAACATTTTGTCATATAGTATGGTATCATCAGCATTTAAGTGATGCCAGACATCCTTTAACAGATGTCTGACATCACCAGTATGCAAATTAAATAGTATGGGTCCCAACACCAATCCCTGGGGAACCCCTGTTTTTATGGTCAAGTAACTAGATTTAAAGGTATTGTTCAATATTATTCATTGTTGTCTTCCAGACAGGTAGCCATGGAACCTCTTTAGGGCCTCATGGCTGAGGCCAATAGAAAGAAGTCTGTAGAGCAGCACATCAAGGTGTCCAAAGCTTTAGACAGATCAATAAATAAAGCCCCAGCCATAAGACCCTTGTCCATGGCCACCTGAATGTCAGACACAACTTTCACTAAAGCTGTTGTTGTGCTGTGACATGTTCTGAATCCTGATTGATTTGGGTTATGCAACTTCTGAGCTTCCAAGTGACCATTCAACTAATGCACTAGTAGTTTTTTTTTTAAAATGTCGATATAACTTGGAGCAGTGATATGGGCCTATAGTTGCCAATATCATTTTTCTGTCCAGATTTAAAAATAGGGATGACATTTGCCTGTTTCCAGTCTTGGAGGAAGATACACAACTGCAGTGAAAGATTAAAAATGTCTGCCAGTAAAGGGGCAGCCACTGGTGCTGATCATTTTAACAAATACAAGGGGACACCATCCGGTCCCTGGGCATTTTTAGTGCCCAGTTTTAATACTTCTTTTAGAACTTGATTCGCAGACAAGTACATAAAGGTAAATGCTGCTAGATTTTCATTGTCTTTCCTCTGTGCACCCAACTGGCATTCAAAAAGGGGAGGGGTTAATCCTTTAGCCAGAGATTTTCTCATTTTGCCATAAGTTTCATTAAATATATCAGCCACTCTATCTGAAATGGGACAGGAGATTCCCTCAACTATAAATGAACTTGGCAAGTCACATAGTTTATTTCCTTGTTTTTTTCCAGAACTCACTCAGGTAATTTGTTTATTTGTGAGCCAAAGCTGGAAAGAAAATAATCTGCTTTGAACTTTCTTATTTTTTTTTTTATAAAAGTATTCTGTGCTTGGCGGTATTTATCCTAGAGTAATTTCTCATTAGGGTTTTGTTTAACATGTTTCCATGCACTATCTCTGATCTTGCAAAATTGTCTTAAGTCAGATGTATACCAAGGAGAATTATTAATTTTGACTTTTTTATATCGCAAGGGGGCATGGATGTCACACACAGTTAAGAGTTCACTTTTAAAATAACTCCAAGCATTATCAACATCAGGAATTGGTGCCAATCTGTCCCAGTCTCTTGTTTCCAAATCAACCATAAAAGCTGTGTAGTCAAAAGATCTCAGCGCTCGATATGATTTTAACTGAACTACGTTGGGGTTTTCCTCCTTTTGTTTTATGCAAAATATAACCTGATGGTCGCTGAAAGCATCCGGCAACACACCTGATACAGAATACCTATCCGGATCTGAGGTGAATGTTAGATTGAGAATAGTAGAGAGACTGGGATTTTTTGGATTAAGTCTAGTAGAAGAATTTATTAATTGAGAAAGGCCCAAGGAGGATGAAAGTTCTAATAATTTACTTTTAAATGACACAGATGCCCAATCTTTATTTAAATCTCCTGTTAGGATAAGTTCATGACTGTCTCTAAAAGGAAACAAAAAGTCATAAATGATCAAACAATACTAAATGTCCTGACATTATAGTAGAAAAAAAAATGTCTGACTTTCTTCTAAATGTTGCAAAAAACTATAATACCTTACCTAAAAAACCTTAAAATGATAAGAAACACTAGAAACAACCAAAAAACTATAACATATAGTCTTAATTCTGATTATTTAGAGAAAACATGTCTGATGCATTGGTCGAGGTTGCATATTGTCCTGTGAAAAATCATGTTTCAGTAAGAAATGTCCCACTTTGGGCTTCCTAAAAGGTGATAACCCAAGATCAGGCTCATGTTGCATTTTGTCCTCTCTTCTTAAACTGCCTTAACCCTATAAAAATGATCAAAAAATTCTGGTCACTGCCCTTAGGAGGAAAACAGCAGCCCAGTAGTAGAACTGGTTTACGATATGGTACTTTAACTTCCAAGGCCAGTCTTTCCATGCCTTTAAAACTTTAAAGGCAAAGACAGCGTTAACTTACTGTCTAAATAATGATTCCCAATAATGTTAATAAAAAATTAAAAAATGATGCAGTCCTGTATACAAACTTTATTTCTTCTCCTACCTTAGGGGCCTTTCTCCATTGTGAATACACAGCACTAGGTTCTGCTGCCTGCCTGAAGCTTCCAACCTTGTACTATGGTGAGCGTTTTTTGCTCCTGCGTCACCCAGCCACCCAACCCCTCGGTTCTGAGCCACCCTGGGGTGGGACTGCCATCTTCTTCTGGTGCTCTATCTATAATCTAGATGAGCGACTGGGGAGGAGGCGAGAGAACAGAGGTACTCATGGTGGAGAGGCTCAGTACTGGGCATGGGACCTGGCCACTGATTCCACCTTCGCCTACCCCTAGGCAGGGGTTTTTCCTTATTTGTTCCACCCCCTGTCTCAGCATGTAATGACATCTGTGTGGGTCATCCCACAGATGACCTGCCATCACCAGACCCCACTTCTTGTCCTCTCTACTTGGGTGAAGCCTCTCAACTTCCTCCAGGTGTCGCCGCTGAGCGAGGACTCCCAGAACCTGCCCCAGGAGAAGAGAGTAGTCCTCCAGATGCTTGATCTTCTCCTTTTCCTGCCAACCCCCAATGACCCAGGCTCATTCCTGAACCCGGGTCACTGGTGTGTTGCAAGGTGTGGCATCCAGTGCCTCAACCCTCAGCACCACTGGGCCAGCCAAAAAATGACACTTTCAAAAACATTTGAAGCTAAGTGCATCACCTTTGTTTTTTCTTACTCGGGATGGAGGTTTTGGAAGTGGGGAGAGAGAGAGAGAGAGGAGCAAGCAGATGTGCTGACTTACAAAGTAAGAGAGGAGGAGGAGAGCTTTTTCTTAGAGTGGGAGTTTAAAACACCTGCACAGTTCGCATTTTAAATTTTTTTGCTCATGAAATGCTTCATTGGTGTTGAACTGTTGCCCATACACTATAAAAGACAATGGATGAGCAACAGTAAATAATGCCGCTGAGTTTAGTTTTCGAGGTTTCATGACAATGTAAACCTCTCAAGTAAATCTCTTGAGCATTGCTCTTGAGGTTTATTATGTTTTCATGACAACCTCTCAAAGTGAACACAACATTGTTGTTCACTGTTGCTCATCCATTATCCTCTATGTAATTGCATCTTGGGGATCTGGTATGCTTTGCTAATCACTTGAGTTTTGCTCACATAATTAACTAGCATTAATGGAGCTCCACAATGCAAATATACCCTTGTAATCACCCCAGAGACAGAAATGTCTGCTATATTACATAGAACAATAGTAGTTGCACTAGTTTAAAATCAGGGCCATGCCCAGTTTAGGTAGAATCTTTCACAAAATCCTTCGCAAACTAAACTATTTATAAAAAGCATAAATTTAGAACAGTTCACATCTTAACCTATTAAAAATCAGACCCTGACTTTCCATGCTGGATTTTCAATTTGGTACAAATATAAACTTGGGCTTGCTATTGTACAGTGTTATGTTGTTTTCAGAACTGACAAACACGGCAATCATATTTAGGACAGCTTTTGTAGGCAGTTCAGCTGTGACTGCAAATACCCTTGGCATAAAGCTGTTTAATGATATTTCTGAATATCCCATATTTTGCACTTAGTGAAGTATAGTATGGTTAAGAAAGATCTCTGCCAAATTTAACAAAAATGGTTATCATTCTTTACTGATGATGCCAGCTTACTTGAAAGACAGAAATTCAACAAATGGTCAGGCTTTCAGTTTCTAGCAAATGAGAATATACAACAGAATTTGCTGCCCCCCCCCCCCCACCACCACCACCACAGATGTTAAGAGCAATCTAAGTGGGACTTTTGAAGCATGTTTTTTTTTGTTTCCCATATTGGTCGTGGTCAGGATTCGAGATGCACAACATGAGCTCCAGGTGGGAAGAGTGTAATTTTTAATGAAAACCACCTGTCAGTCTACAATCCTGGGCAGTGCCTTGAAGTTTTGAAATGTTTTCTGATTGGCTGCATCCACTCCATTCCACAGCTCATCAGCCAGTTGAAGTGGTCAGTGGTGGCGAGTCATACAAACTCGTGCACCATGATGACCGTTGGAGTGCACCATCAAAAAGCAAATCAGGCTCCATTTTGTTTGCTCCACACTCTGTATGTGATCAGGATTGTCAGTGTACTGCACCATACATCAGCAATCAGTGTCCGTGTCAGTCTCCACAGAACAGGACAAATAACTATACTTCAGAGTTCAGATCATCCCCTTTGATTTGTTCAGAATTAGGTAGGATAACTAACACCCTTATGTTAGCTGATCATCTTGAAAAGTTTCTAACTGTTCAATGCAAAGGCACACTCTAGACTGAGATCGTTGTTTTGTAACAAGTGAAGTACAAATGAAAACACTTTAGAGGCTAATCTGTTGTTTCTTCTACTGACACATGTCGTATTCTCGTCATGTTATTATCCCCATTTTGCCCAACCCTATGGCCCTGGGCTGGCAGTGGGAAAGTTGCCTCGCATTATAGCATGAAGTACGTATATAATCACAGGCTCATTGCAGGATACATTAAGCCACCAGGTTATTTTTATGGTAGGTGAGATCAAATTAAAAAAGTGGTCACATATTGATAAACTACTGTATTGTACATTTGCAGCCAAAGTAGTAAAGTAAAATATTATTCAATGTATTGGGAAAAGAGGGGCTGACTAAGTGGATCAGCCATGCGCGGTCCTTATCTCCTGACAAATTCTCTGCTTCTGTGTTTCTATGGTAAAGGTTCTATTCTTGTGGAAGTGAAGCTTTTATGTGCACCATTTTTATTGCATTGATTTTAACGTGCTCCCCTTTTTGTTTTTGTTTTTTTGTCCCTTAGTCCTTTTCCCTACATTGAGGCTGATTCAGAGTTTTACTAACAAACATGAAGAGAGTCTAGGTCTAATGTCCATCCTGTGCCACAACCCCCCCAATATTACAAGTTAGGGAGTAATTGAGAAACAAGTAAGCTTGGAAAGTCACTGCTTTGCCCCCTTTTGTTCTTGAAACAAAGTTTAGACTTGGTGTTCAGTGAAAACTAAATGAAGTAGGCATGTTCCAACAGTTCCGCAATACTGACAGATTTTCAACCACTTCTGAAGTTAGTCTCAAGGACTGTCACATCTCTGCATTCTCTATTTTGCTTGATCAGCTGTGCTGTGTACAGCACAGTCACTGTCTGCAGCAACGATGTGTGAAGTTCATTTTATGCATTTACTTGTCTATATGTACAGTCAAGGAACATTTTCTATCACTATCAAATTACCAATCATGGAGTGTTCTCGATAAATTATTTATTTTTTTAGATTTACAAGTAAAGTTTTCCAATCATGTCTCAGCCAAATAGGGGGAAAAATTATTGTGAGGCTAACAGGAAACTCACTGTCTTGGCAGTCAGAGTCTTTGCCAAATCTTGTCAGTACAGTACTGTCAGATATTACTCATATCTGACAAATAGAATTTAATCTGCTCCAAGCCTTAAAATGTTACAGAATATATGGTATTATTCCTGGCATTTATTCAAACCATTCACTGTACTGCGAGTGCTGATTTTTTCCCCCACAGAAGATACCCCTGCAGTGGCATTGATGAGAATTTGTTGTAAGCCTGTTCAGAATTCAAATCCATTGCTCTTCTTAGAGTATGGCATTTTGTGATTTGGGTTTAAAATATTCATTCACTGTTTGTACTACTGCTTCAATCTCTGACCCCCTGCACTTCTTCTAAGTGAGTAGTTGGGGTGGTGAATATTATGCTGCGAAATCCAATCAGAAATTCATGGACTATTAATTTAACCACTATCAGGACGTGACAAATTCAAACATTGATTTGTTCATCTGAAACTTTCTTGACATTCATTTATTTAAAAATGAATTAGACCTACACCTTATCAGGAAGCCTGATTAATTATTGTTTACTCTTCATGTGTATGGGGAATGTGATTGTGTAACTTCACTCTCTGTTACTAGGATATCGGTTGTTTGTAACAAGCCAAGGGAGGCTTTAAAAGCAGCCACAGAGTGTTAAACTGTTTCTCAAAATGCATCAGAATGCATCTAAAACCTGATAGCTTCTGGGGGCCTAGGCGGCCACCAGACCTTTGGCCTGTTGATTTAGTATTTATTAGGAAAAGCAGGACTTCTAGCATTCTTTACCCACCCCCATCAAAAAAATTAGCGAAGCCCCTGATTTACTCTTTGTTTGTCTTTTCTTAGAATGCATTGAAAAGTATATCAATAATCAAAAGTTACTTCAGTTAGTGTCCTCCTTCCCACCACCCCTGGATCTTGGTAGAACTAGTTGCTATTCTCAAAGCTTGAAACACTACTTGGCAGATTCTCAAATCCTCTAGTTCACAAGAGGTGCCCAAGTGTAAGCAGGTCTCAAATTCCTGTAACATGACCAACAAACCAGATAAGACAGATTACTTTGATTACAACCTGCAGAATGATTTAAATTGTCCATGATGATTCATGAAAGCCATCCCCTTATTGTTCGACCCCCAGTTAGTCCCTCATATCCTTCAAATTAGGCTGTGCTACTATCTCTGGCTCTTTGGAGGTAGCCTCTTTCAATACATTTTTCTCCACCTGTGTTCCCTCACTATTGTCTGCCCCCACTGTCCTCACACTTTCCACTTCTCCTTTTTAACCACCTACTGTTAGTAGACTGTTAGTCTCTCTTCTCAATATTTGCTTCACCTGATCACGTGCATTACCCCTAATAACCTTGACCCTAAGCTCCTTGTCCTTTTTACACCTGCTATTATTGTCATTATCTCCACCCTTCTTTGTTTGGTTTATTTGTTAAAAATCTGGTAAATTCATGCACAGTTCTGCCCATTTTCATGGGTGGCCAGATATAACTAACAAACAAAAGATACCAGAAATACAAAAAACAATCATACAAAATAACTTCTAATAACATAGAGAACAAATATTAACCATATCCGGAAAATAAAACTTAATCACAATTACATTGCTCAAACAGTGATAAATACATTTGCTAACTTAATTAAAAAAAAAAAAAAAAGAAAACAGATATACTAAGGGTTTCAGATTTTATGGAAGAGAGTTATAAAAACTAGGTAACTGATACAATGAAGATTTCTGACCTAAACTGTTTTTTACTGTAGGAATTTTGAAATCTTTCCTTTCTCACTGGCAAGGTGCAAATTGTCTGGAAAAGGATCAAAGTTCTTCTATTCAACAAAGGTGGTGACACTTTCATAATTGAAAATGCACCATCTCCCTCACCCAAACACTTTCTGAGGTTCATGTAATACTAGTGCTCTCCAAACAATCATCTTTCCTTGACTTATCTTCCTTTTCAGCCCCTTCCAGTCAGGCTTTAGGAAGATCCACACTACTGCCTTCTCTCTCTGTAGATTATCTGTACCTGTTCTGAAGGGGATGGATCAGTGAGAGATTGTTTACTTCCATAACCTTTGTCGATATTGCCTAGCCATTTGGAACTATTGCACACCTCCTCCTACTTCACAAGCTTGCTAGAGCGGGCCTTTCTGATCTTTTGGTTAGACGATTCTGCCCCTACCTGTCTGACTGGTGCCAATCAGTCCTTGTAGGTGATCCCCCCCCAAGTTGGTGCTGGTGTTCTCTGAGGCTTTATCTTGGGATCCATCTTGTTCTTTATTTTCCACAATAACCTCACTAAGATCCGTATCTCCTCACCTATTAACATGCACATGGATGACACAGTGTTCTTCCTCAATAGACCCTCACTCTATAAATTGACAGCAAAGTTCCAGCATGACTTGAACTAAAGCCAGGAGTAATTCTGGTTCTCTCTAATGCTAAAAGAGTGATTTCTATGTCATCTGGTAGCAGACCAAGTTTGGCCAGCGTCCATTCCACCCTGATCTTCAAGACTCTGGATGGCTCCCTCCTAGAGGTAGTTCTTGCCTTTAAAGACCATGGTAACTTCTCCAGTCACATAGATGCCATGCATGGAAATGCCTCTTTAAATTGGGTGCACTGAGCAGGAAAACATTTAGTATATCCAACGCTTCCATGGCACATGATCATTCAAAAATTATTTACCTGGAATCTGATTATGAAAACATGGTTTATAAGTCCACCCGGGCCGTACGGGATCCATCTATCAATTTTTCTGTCACTTTGTCCTAAACTTTCACCCTATGCCCATCAATGGTTCCCTTTACTCTAACCTGTCTTTCCCCTCTTTTAGGGGGGTATCCCATGAATAGAGTGACTCAATTACAGCAAGTTAATTTGGGTAAGGTAAAACTAATGAGTGGTAAATGAGCTACGTGCTACTAGCAGCGCATTGTAAGTTCAGCACTTTCATTTCAGCAGGAACCATAGATGTACATACTCTTTCAAGCATATAGGTACTGTAGTTGTTTGGGAGGGCTAGTTCTGAGCTGGCCTCATAGTGTAGTGGTTACAGTCACCACCCATGTGGCTGGCAGATCCGAGTTTGGGACTGGCTATAATGAGATTTGTTTTTTTGTTTAATGCCTATTTTGCCCACCCTCCCAACTTTGTTCCCCTCCATCTCCAAGTTGCTCCCCCACCAATGTTCTCCACCTTCTGACTTGTGTCCCCCAGTGAAGTAGCCCCCATGCTGAGTTTTGCCCTGTCCCTTGATTTCATCCCCCCCTTGGTAATAGTCATATTAATTACAGGTGGTGCTGGAGGGCAAAACCCCCTGCAAAGGAGGTTGTGGGGGGCAGAGGCCTCTGCTGAAAAAGTAAGTATAGCTGCACTGATTTTGCAGCATGCTGTAGTGCTCTTTGCTGTTTTCCTTGGGGCTGTTGTTCTTTCGCTATATTTGTCAGTGTTGTTTTTTAGGTGCCGTTTTGACATAGAACCTTTCAGGGGTCGATACCTTCTACCCTATGCCTAACACATCTAACCTCCAGACTGGTGCTCTGCTAGTGCACTTCCTTCCTCTTCCACCTCCACTTACTCCCTCAGACATTCTGACACAACTGTTTTCTATGCCCACCCTCTCATTTCTTGACCTCAGCTGGACTGGTTACTTTTTCTTTTAGACTCCCCTACTTATGAAGTAATATTTTAACTTCCTCTGCTCTTCTCCATCCTGAGTCACCCTGAAAGCTCAGTAACATAGGCTCATGACCCACTCCTGCTTCAGTGTGTAGTCTTTTACCTAGAAGACAAAAGGTGCTATGCTCTCTCAACCAGGGTGAGGTGCGAGTGCAGGGCTACCGCCCAGTACTGACAAGCCAAAACACATAGCGACTCACACTCCAGTGAAGGTCTAAGATGCACCAATGCTGAACTAAAATGTGAAAGTTTATTGTTGGAAAATGCCACTGTCAAAATAGTTACAGATAGTAAACCAGCAGAAGAGAAAAATCCATGAAGCCAGGTGCCAGGTGCCCTGGCGCATTGCCACATAAGGGCCCCCTTACAAAGCCCTTACTTGGCAAAGCACCTTATCACCTGGCACCTGGCTTTGTGGATTTTTGTCTCCTGCTGGCTTGCTGTATGTAACTATTTCATCTGTGGCATTTGCCAGCAATAAACTTTCACATTTTGGTTCATCAACAGTGACCTTCTCTGGAGTTACAACTCCTAGCTCTGGAGTGTGAGCCGCTGTATGTTTTTCCTTGTAGTCTTTTACCTCCCTGAATCCCCTGCTTGTATCATGTACACTAAGGTATTGATTTATTTTGTAACCCCTTCCATATTTAAATACTGTACGGTACTGTACTGTACTTTACCAGTACAGTCATGAAAATGTTTCTTGAAACTCAGACTACAATGGTAACAAGCACCCATGCCTGTATAGAGGTTGCATTTCATACTGTATTTCTTATTTTTAATTGTATGTCACACATTGCACTGTATTGTATATCTAATTGTATCTTTTATTATTTTAATGATCTGTGTACCTTACACTTCTACCCCTCTATCCCTATATTCTCCTGTCCCGATTGCACCTGAAAATTATCTTTGACTATGTGTGTACTCCTGGCCAAAGTTTCTAAATAAGTAAAATACAGTATACAGTGCAGTTCTTTAAAATAAGCAGGTGTTTGCTAATAAAATTATTCTCAACATGAGATTCTTTTATAAGGGAAGGTATTTGTATGCTAAATATGAAAAGACATTATCGATATGCATGATATTGGATAGACAGACTGGATAGGCTGATAGGCCTTTTTCTGCCATAAATATCTGTGTATCTATATATATAAAATGCAGTGATCAGTAAACCACTACTGGTCTTAAAGGGCTTGTAACTACTGTGAGAAAACTTTGAAAGTTGTACACAACGGAATATTATTTCTTACATTTCCTGTTTTAATCTTCCTTTCATCTGCATTTGCCAAGGAAATTTACAGAAACAGGATCCTTGTCCTTTGGATTTATCTGATCCTGCTGCCTATCTACATAAGATATCATAATCTCCTAAATGTGCTGTCATAATTATTTACATGTCAACCAATTTTCATTCATAAACAGATGATTTTGACACCACATATACAGTAGATAGGCAATAAGAGCAGGTACCATTCAAGAGACAAAAATCCTGCTTTCAAGTAATTGTCATCAGTACTAAACACAGAAGAGAAGATAAATGCAGAAAATGTGAAATATAAGCAAGCTTGTGTGTAAATTTATTTCTTTCAGACAATCCTCAGATGTCACTGGCTAATCAAATAACTGACAAAAGCTTGATTACTGTGATATATTGATAACTGTGATAGTATTTAAAAACTCAGCCTTCAAAATTCTGTTTTGGTTACAAAGGCCCTTTGCAAACTTTAAACAAAAAAATGTAAATACATCTCTGCCCTGACACAAAACCTAAGTGCGAGACAGGACTAATTAATTATAAATTATGATTTTCTTTATTACAAACAACTGGAACCATGTTCACTATACCAGGGAATTTTTTTAATAGAGTTCATTCTAAGCAAGGGCTATTGTACTATTTACTGTATCTAAATGTCTAATGGTATGTGCCTCATTTAATAACCAATACTGCTCAATTTTTGCATGCATTGTGTCAACAGGATAGTGAGGCTCAGAAGAGACACTTGAAGGTCATCTTAAAGACTTTCCAAGAATTTGCTGAGGAAAGGATGGCCTTTTATACTCACCTCCAGGAGTTGCTGCAAATGACAGAGATGGAGATTGAGAGTGTGAATCAACTGTAGGTGAAATCTGCTTATTTTCTATTGTGCAGTCTTTATTTTCTCATATAACACTACTATGAAAATTTGTAGGTTATGCAGTAAAACTATACTCACTAATAAATCCAGTAACAGTGTATGGCTAAACAGTATTACCATCTCCATCAGGACAGACAAGAAGAGGTCCTGCAGTCTTATTTATTTATTTTATGTTTGGTAACTGGGAAGGGCACACTGAGCCAAGGCTTATTTCCAGGTATGACCCTGGGGAGGGAGGAAAGGGAGTACAGACATGAAGAACAATTACAGGACATCCAAAGTGCATATACAAAATACAATTGGCAGTTGAGGCAATGCAAAAATAAGTGGGAGGCCCCTATGTGACTTAACAAGTGCACAATGTCTAACTAGAGAAAAGAACAGTACATGGATTCTTTACATTATTGCAATAATCAAAGCATGCAAAAGTGCATAACAACATGGACTACATAGATTAGAGAGCAGACTGGGGGCCAGAAGCACAGGTGGCCCAGTTATGGAAGAAATATGCTGGGGGACAGCAGAGACTGGGAGAGGGGAGGCAGGAGGTTCAAGAGGGGGAGCAACAAGTACAGAGGGGAACACGAGTATGACTTAGCAAGGAAAGGGGAGGGTACACTGAAGAGAAGAAGGAAGTGGATTCCAGAGGGAGGGGAAATGATAGGAGTAGGCAGCCTGCCCAGCACATGAGTGAGGATGGGGAATAACGAAGGTATGGGAATCCCTGGAATGTAATAAGGTAGAGGAGAAAAGGGCAGGGAAGAGGAGTGAGAAGAGACAGGAGGGAAGGTAGTTGAACTAGTATTTAGCAATGAAGGTCTTATTCAATTTAAAAAAATAAATAGACCATTTACATTTTTCTTGGAGAATGGTTTAACCTCTTAAATATACAATGTCTTAATAAAATCCATAGCCCCTATCTCATATTGCCTACATACTATATAATGTGGCAGCTTTGAATCAAATAATAATCATTAATTCTTTGTACATAATTAGACAAATAAGATTAAAGCAAGAGAAGTATGTCGGTGACATACTTATCCCCACAAAAGATTTGAATAAGTAATGGTAAGAAATGTTTGTACTGTAAGAGTTTGTACAAGAGTTGCATGAGTTTGGAAGAGAAAGGTAGTACCAAAGTATATGTCTCAAAATGCAAAGCTAGAAACAAACCCAGATGTGATTCTCAAGAATATCATGCCATTTGGTATTTTGTTTCAGTGCCTGAATCTTGGTACCAGTCAAGTTAGAAAATTCATAAGATGTAAGGCAAGGCAAATTCTGTTTATATAGTGCTCAATCCAATGAATGCTCTGAGTACTTTATATACATAACAGAAAGAAAACCATAAAGTATAGCCAAACATTCATACTAAAATAGACTCGGGTTTCATTAAAAGTCTGTTCAAATAAGTTTTTTTTAAAAGAGGCTTTGAAGGCCTCCACTGAGTTGGCTGCATGGATGCAATGATGAACAGAATTCCAAACAATAGGTGCCACCACCCCAAAGGCTCTATCACCAGATGTCCTGAGCTTAGAGGTGGAGGCTATCAGCAGTCCAGCTTCAGTGGAGCAGAAAGGGCAGGGTGACTGATAAGGAATCAGGAGCTCTTTTAAATAGTCTGGTCCCAAACCATGTAGGGTCTTGTATATTAACAAGCCAATCTTGAAGGTGATGCACCAATGCCAAGGCAGCCAGTGCAAAGCATTTAGAACCAGAGTGATGTGATCCATAACCAAGGAGCCCACCAATATTCAGGCTGCAGCATTCTGCACCAGCTGCAGTCAATGCATCAAACCTTCAGATAACCCTAGGCCCCCCAAGGCTGTAAACAACTACCCCATCAGCTGATTCTATGCCTTCTCTACCCCTACAGGGTTTGTGCGCTAGCATTGCCCCACACACCTTTCATCTTTACAAACTAAAATGTCTCCAACACTGAGCCCAATATCTGATGCATGCCCAACTTATTATCAATAAATGCAAGTGTGCAATTTATATGATTTTGTCTGAGTAATATTATCTTTGAGAGTTCTCTCTCATTGAGTTCTACCTTTCTGCATTACTATGCCCAACTTAAGTTAGTTGGGGGAGCATTCTGGCATGTTCACACTAGAGGACAGAGGCTAATGATCTCTACAAGGCCTTCAACTTGGTGGATCATGTATTACTTCTGCACAAGCTCAAGACCATACGTCTCACCCCCATCAAAGGGTCTGAAAACTACCTGAGAGACTGTACCAGGCTAGTGTCCATATAAGGCATTAATTCATACCTTACCGCCTTAAAATCTTGGGAATCCTCAGGGCTCAATCCTTGACCCTCTGTTGTTCTCCATTTTTACCAATGACCTACTGAAGCACAGTGTTAAGTGCCATCTATATATGTGTGTAGATGATACCATACGGTATACTACTGCAGTGTAACAAAAATGTCCAAGGTTCATATAGTACTCCAATTTGATGTCAACACAACCTCCTGGTTAATCAACAATTGCCTGATCCTTAACACAACCAAAACAAAGTGTATGGTGTTTAGATCCCAGAACTTGCTAGTCATTCAGCTGATCCACTTGCAATCATGACATGAAATGGCAACAGTAGTGATCAAGTCAATGTATTCAAATTTCTAGGAATCTAATTTGATTTATCACACATATTAGGCACATTGATTACATATTAAAGGAGATAGAAAATTATTTTTACATGGTTAACTGCCCTTCCATATATGTATAAATGCAAATCTGGTGACATCCAGCAGACCAGACCTGGGTTTGAATCCCACAGCTTCCACTTGCATACTATGTGACCCTGAGCAAGTCACTTAACTTCCTTGTGCTCCCAGGTCTCACCTGGAAACAAGCTTTGGCTTAGTGTGCCTTTCCTGGTTAAACAATTTCCACTTCCCTTCCCCCCATTTCCATGCCAGTTATGCATTCTGATATGCTTTGATGATGTTTGATAAATAAATAATCTAGCTTTGGGGTGTCCTCATATCTATATAGAGCTCCACTCTCCTCACCAGCTACTGCTCTTTTTTTCATATTTCTAAGGCATTCTATGGCATCAATAACTCCCATTCCATGTTACTCATCTGAATGGCCTGGAATGGTTTTATTGATGTCACAGAATCTTTAAGGCAGTATGAAAAGAGAGATCAGCAACTGCTGAGGAGAGAGGGATTCAGGGTAGTTAAAATGCAACAAAATTAGATTATTAAAGTAACCAACAAGGTTAAAACTTATCACAGTACTGAGTAAACAATAAAAGGACAACTGGAGGGCATCTAGCAGTGTAAAAACTGTTTCCTATCACCTTTTAACAATTGTAGGGCCCAAGTTTAACTTTCTTTACAGATCTGAACTCTGTCTCAGTGCTAGCATGAGGAAGCAGGTGGCCTCCTACTTCCTGCTCCCTTCCATTGACTATGGAGACATTATATACCACTGTGCAAATAAAACCACTCTGTTGCCTCTTGATCATTTGTACAACAAGTTGTGCAAGTCCATCCTCCCCTCTGGATGGTCTACCCATTATTTTCTGCTGTAGGATCAGCTCAGCTGGCTATGTTCTTCAATTATTGAGTGACTACCACTGACTGTTTTTATTGTACAACTGTGCACAAGGAAACATTCCTGATTATCTCCCTGTCCACCTCACACAGCCATGTAGTGCCCATTCACTCCTTTGAACTGCTGCACTTTCCTTCTCAATTCCCTGAATGAATCATGAATTTGGTAGGAAGACCTTTGCATTTGCAACACCCGACACCTGGAAAAACCTCCCTCTCCAACTGAAAAATACTTCTGCCTTGCAAGCGTTCAAGTCTAGTCTTTTTAGTCACCTTAGAACTTGCTGTATTTGTTTTGGTCCAAAATCCCCCTCTCCCTGACTCTGATCATGATGCTCATGTGGATAACAATGTTCATACTCATTGTTTACTGGGACTCCACATTATTAACTTGTTTTGATTACTGTTTGGCTGTAATTACCCTTATGGTTTTTATTTCCTGTGTATGCTTTAGTCTGGGATCCCCACGAAAACAAGATATAGCATCTCTTATTCAGGTTGGAGTAATTTCAGTAACTAAGTAACTAAATATTAATTAATGTGGTCAAGTGGCAAACCATCCATGAACGTCCAGGCAAACTCAGTGGTCACAGGTCCCTCACAGTTGCCAGCAGGAATATCACTACTTGCTAATGGTTAATGTATGTGCTGTGCAGTGCTGGTGTGGTGGGGGTGTGAAGTGGAGCAGCTTGTACTATAGTGTCAGACGTATGACCTACAAACTAAGGCCTCATCAGCAACTCACAGAAACATAGAAACATAGAAATTGATGGCAGATAAGGACCGCAAGGCCCACCCAGTCTGCCCATTTTTCTGCCTTATTAATGTGCCATAGGCATTTACTCTGTCAATAACCTATCTATTCATACTCATCTGCAGTGATGCAGATGCTCTCTATGTAAAGGAAGGGATAAAAGCAACTGAACAAAAGAGTAAACAGGGAGGAGAGGAGGCACTGTGGATCACCTTGGAGACTGGAAAGGGCACCACAATCCGCACAGGGGTTGTGTACAGACCCCCATGTCAGGGGGAAGAAATGGACAAGGATATGATGGAAGGCATTCTTAGAATGGCAGAGAAAGAGGAGATACTGTTGATGGGAGACCTGAATATGCCAGATGTTAACTGGAGCACATTTGCTGCAGCCACATCCAAGAGCAGGGCCATTCTTGATGCCCTACAGGTGGCAGGCATTAGACAGCTAGTTTCGGAACCCACTCGTGAGGGAGCAATCTTAGACCTCGTACTCTCAAACGGGGCAGTGAGAGGATCTCAGATCTAGAAGTAGGTTGCCATCTGGGGACAAGTGACCATCAAACAGTGTGGTTCACGTTAAACTCAGCTACAGAGTCAAGCCATACAAAAGTGAGGGTACTGGACTTAGGAGGGCTGGACTTTGGCAGATGGGAGAGTGCCTCAGAAAGCACCAGCAAACAGGCTAGAAGGAGGTGTGGAGCAACAATGGGGAATTATCAAAACTGCCATCACAGACGCAACAAGCCTTTGTGTGAAGCAAATAAACAAATCAAAAAAAAAAAAAAGCCACTATGGTTCTCAAGAGAGGTGGCTGTGAAAGTCAGGAAAAAAGATAGCATTCGGAGTATAAGGAAACACAGAAGGAGCAGGACAGAGCTGTACCAGTTAAGGCAGAAAGAAGCAGGAGGGAAGTCAGAATAGCAAAAGGCCCAAACTGAGGAAAAGATAGCCAACTCAGTTAAGAAGGGGATAAAACCTTTTTATAGGTACATCAGCGAACGAGAAAGACAAAGGAGGGATAGTGAGGCTGAATAGAATGAGCGGTGGGTGGGCAGAGGGGACAGTGAAAAGCAGGAATACTGAAGGAATATTTCTGCTCAGTATTCACTAAAAGAGGAGGGAAGTGCTAATCCAATTAACAGAAGCACTCTTGATAGGGGGGTCATCCGAGTCCTTTCACAGAAGAAAGGGTTCTGCAAGAACTCCTAAAACTGAAGGTGACAAAGCAATGGGTCCTGATGGAATTCACCCCAGAATTCAAAAGAATTAAGGAAGGAACTAGTGAAACCACTGGCTACTCTTTTTAATAAATCATGGGAGGATGTGTGGTACCCGGGAGACTGGAAGAAGGCGGATGTGATTCCCTTCACAAAAGTGGGACCAAGACAGAGGCAGGAAACTACAGACCTGTCAGTCTGACCTCTGTGGTAGGGAAAGTGATGGAGTCACTTCTGAAGGAAAGAATAGTTGAGTACCTAGAGGTCAGTGGGCACAGGATCCAAGGCAGCATGGGTTCACAGCGGGAAGGTCATGTCGAGGCAAGTCTAATAGTTTCTTTGACTGGGTGACCAAGTAGTAGACCAGGAGGGGCTGTGGACATGGCCCTACCTAGACTTTAAGCAGGCATTTGACACAGTCCCACACAAAAGATTGATAGTCAAATTAACCAGCCTGGAGTGGGTCCCAGGGTGGTAGCCTGGTAAAACATTGGCTGGACAACAGGACACAGAAGGTAATTGTAAATGGAGTCCACTCTGAAGAAAGGGCGGTCATTAGTGGGAATTGCAGAGGGTTCAGTATTGGGTCCAGTCCTTTTAATGTCTTCATCAGTGACATTGCAGAGGGACTGAAGGAAAAGTATGCCTTTTTGCAGATGACGCAAAGATCTGCAACAGGGTTGATACACAAGGAGGCGGAAAGGATGAAAAGGACTTAGCAAGGTTGGAGGAATGGTCAGACGATGATCAGCTAGGATTCATGCAAAAAGTGCAAAATAATGCACCTGAGAAACAAGAACCCAGGGAAGAATACACAATGGGTAGGGAGCTAGTAACAACAACAAAACAGGAAAGGGACCTGGGGTAATCATATCAGATGACCTTAAGGTTAGCAAGCAATGTGAGAAGGCAGTAGGGAGGGCCGGGGTATACTGGGATGTATAGGGAGAGGCATCAGCAGCAGAAAACAGGAAGTTGTTATCCCTCTGTAAAGACAGTTGGTGAGACCCCATCTGGAATACTGTGTCCAGTTCTGGAGACCCCATCTCCGCAAGGACATAGACAGGATAGAGGCAGTCCAGAGGAGGGCAACTAAAATGGTGCAGGGTCTGCAAGAGAAGCCATATGAGGAGAGACTAAAGGAGCTTAATATGTATACCCTTGAGGAAAGAAGGAGAGGGGGATAGATAGAAACTTTCAAGTACCTCAAGGAATCAACAAAGTCCAAGAGGGTAGCATCTTTCAGAAAAGAGACTTGCAAGAACAAGGGGACACAATTTAAAGATAGAAGGAGGCCGGTTCAGGGGCAATGTGAGAAGTATTATTTCACAGAGAGGTAGTGGATGCATGGAACAGCCTTCCTGAGAAGTTGTGGGTCTAAAACTGTGGGAGAATTCAAGAATGCATGGGACAGACATAAGGCAATTCTTGTGGGGGCAGGAAGATAAAGGCTGTTGGTTAACTAGGATCTGCGGCTCATCCTGTAGGTAGGGAAATGGGCAGACTAGATGGGCCTAGCGGTCCTTATCTGCCGTCAAAGTCTATGTTTCTATGTTTCTATCTGTATTGCTCCCTTATGCCTATCCCATGCCTATTTAAAGCCCTGCACTGTATTCATATCTACCACTTCCTGAGGTAGGCCATTCCATGCATCCACCACCCTTTATGTGAAAAAGAACTTCCTCACATTACCCCTTAATCGGTTTCCCTCTAATCTCATACTGTGTCCTGCTATTTTTCTTATATTGAAACTTGTTAGACTCTTTCACCTTTTTAATGCCCTTAAGATGTTTGAATGTTTCGATCATATCACCTCTCTCCCCCCTTTGCTCTAGGGTACACATACTGAGCTCCGTTAATATGTCCTCATATGTTTTCTGATGCAGTCCCTGCACCATTTTGGTTGCCCTTCTCTGGACCGCCTCCATTTTGTTAATGCCTTTGAGCAGCTACAGCCTCCAGTATTGCAAGCAGTACTCCAGATGGGGTCTAACCAGTGTCTTGTAAAGAGGGATTATTACTTCCCTCTTATGACTTGTGATACCCCTACTAATACACCCCAACATCCCTCTAGCTTTACCTACTGCTTTAGTGTACACTGATTATAGCATCAGCTGCCCTGCCTCCCCCACAGCACAGCAAATCTAGTAAGCCTTCATTGCTGAATAGCAGCACTGACTATGGGAGACAGCTACAAGGGACCTGTTACAATTGAGTTAGCCTGAACATTCATGAATGATTCACCATCCAACCACAGTAGCTTCCACTCTCTAGTCCATACATGCCAGAATGCATCTCCCCCCACAACTAAAAAAAGTTCGGTAATTTCAAGTACAGATCTTGGTGACTGATATATGTTAGTGTATAAAGATAGTTTTAGGTATGTGTAGGAACCTAGGACTAATTAACTTTTATGGGCAGGGAGAGTATTGGAGTAGCCGTGTGAGGGTATTTTTTTGTCATCCTGTAGGGGGGGCTCTAATAGGTGTCTCTTCATTGTTGGTGGGTAGACTACATTTTATTGGCCACTTAATAACCAAGCCAAAATGAAAAAAGTCACACAAAACAAAACAGATTTTTACTGAATACTGGACACCAAAACAAAATAACAAAAGTAACAAAAAGCTGGTCCCTATATACATGCATAAGCAAATCAAGCCACTAATGGAGTTGGATTCACTTGCTGATGCTAAAGAGGAGGAATCAGTTAAAATTAAGAAGGATGTGGCTGCACCATGTGGAGATGCACCAACTGTAGGGGGGCTCAGGCAACGATGGCAGGAGAAAGAGGCATGTCATAATCTCGGGAGTCTGTAGTCAGAGAGACAGGGTGACTGGTGTGCTCTGCCAGCTGAAAGAAAAGATCTATCTGCTGTCTGCCAGGGCAACAGTAATCAGTGTACTTTTCCCATGGAAGACAGGACTCAGGGAGTTGCACTCAAAGAACTGGAGGCAAGTACAAAACTGATTTTTTCTTTTTGCGTCCCACAACCACCATGCCCTACTCCTTCAGGCTTGTCATGCAGGACCTCCCCCATCCATCGAGGTGGTGCTGGCTGTCACCACATATCACCCATCAGATCCCGCAGGTCTGATCTGTCATGCACACCTGTCTGACCCAAATGATTCTGGAGGGAGGTGGAACCAGGGCCATCAGCAGGAGGGCCAGGAATGGCCCATCGTTGTGTGACCCTTGGTGGTGGAGGGGGTGCCAACTTGAGTCCCTCATCAGGTGCTGTTGCAGACATTTGTTCCATTTTACTGGTCCTGCCCACCCCTCTCCCCTGTTAGTCATGCATGCTCACTGCTGGCCTGTGGGCAGCCTGACAGTGTGATCACCCACACCATCTATGCCATTACCTACAGCCACCACCAGGAGGAACACAGCAGCCTCACTTCCCCCTGGGAGGAGAGCATCCAAAAGATGCTCTATGAGCCCTCCCTGCCAGCTTACACTCCTGATGTCTCAGGCTCAGGCATGAACCGGGGTCACCAGAGTACCAAACTGATCCCCATTACTCAAAGCCACTGAGCTGGCTACAATACTGATTTTAATCGATCAAACGGGATGAGCAATAAAGGGTGCTGAACAAACCTTTGACTGAACAGGTCTTCTTCAGGGGGTGCAGCCTCACAATCTAATACATTCATTAAATACTCTGTGTCATTACTCCAATTAAATGTCAAACCAGAATTTCATTAACATTATTCAAGTAGTGATCCTAGTCATTACGTAGTCAAACCATGGGCCTAAGAAGTTTCAGTCTATTCTTGAATGCAATATGGTTGACTTACTAATGAGTTTAAAAACAAAACTCCACATCTTAGAAAAGAGGGACTGCATGCTAATTTAAACACCAGTTGTGCTGCTAATAGCCATAATTGTGAGATGTGAGATAGCATGTTGCATATTCACGTGAACAAGAGGGTACAAATTTTGAAAAGTGTCAGAATCTTTAACCGGAAAAAAATTTCCATTGAGGTTCCCATATGTTGATTTGGATGAAATATGTTAAACATGCTTAGGACTTTCAAAACTCAGCACGGATGTTACACTGAGAAACACTATGAAAAGAGCATTCCCACAAACCATGGCAGCTAGTTACTGAGCAGGAAGAGACACTAACAAACGGAGTGCTGATAAGTAGTAGCCCTCTGGCTAAGTGGGCTACCAAAAAATAACTACAGACCCGTGAAATTCTTTTTATTTTTTATACTGTTTCTTTTAATTTTTCTGGAATTTCTTATTTCTTTTTATTCATTGAAAATTTAGTTTTGTTTCACATTTACATTCATAAACTACCTCAAAATGAACTTATACACACTAGAAATCACATTCCTAATATACTACATTGTATTAAGTAGCATTATGCTATGGTCTTGCAAGGTTTTGTGACTGAAACAATTCCACTGCCACTTCCTTGTGGACCATCTCTGTGGTAACAACGAAGCCTAAACAACAACTGCTACAAGCATTTATTTAGATTTTGCCTACCAAAAAGCAGTTTTTTTCACTTTATTCGTGTATTTTATTGTTTTATTCCTTTTATATGCTGAATTTCTTGCTATTTCTTGTTATACCTTGAATTTCTATTTATACCTTGAATTTCTTATTTATTTTCATACCTTAATTTCTTGTTATTTCTTGCTGTTTCTTATTTAAGAAAAACATGGGTCTCTAAAAATAACTAATCTCCATTTGTTTAATTATTAAATACAGGAATATTATTAGAAACATAGAAACATAGAATTTGACGGCAGATAAGGACCAGTAGGCCCACCCAATCTGCCCATTTCCCTACCTACTGCAAAAGCCATAGACCCTACTTGATTTCATATGCGGAATTGCCATTCTACAGCAGTTCCAATGGTGGAATTCAACATTTCCATGCAGCCCTACCTAGGTAGCCCAGCAGAGACACAAAATCTTATTTTCAGTGAGGTACTGCTGCTACCCATTTCATTATGTGTAAAATGAAGCACTGAGACATCAGTTGGTTTGGTCATGGCCACACAGTGAGTAAATAAGCAATAACAAACAACAGGGCATGGATTGCACTGTAGTAATTACATACAGTGTGAATATATTAAATGCCAAACCAACCTGATCATCTTCTTTAAAGGGGGTAAGGAGGTGAACAGTGGCAGTGGTATAGATGAAATCTGTCTAGATTTTAGCACGGCTATTGACACTGTGATGAATGATAAATGTCTTGCAAATGATACCCATGTGTTATACAATATACATGAAGGACTGCACACACATTGTATTTTCTAACTGGCTTGGAGCAGGAAGTAGAGGGTTGTGGTACATGGATACTAATCTGAATGGAGTGGTGTAATCAGCAGCTTCCCTCAGGGATTAGTGCCAGGGCCATTACTGTCCACCATTTTCATCAATCACCTGGAAATCTGTGTCTTTAGCAGACTGTTTAAGTTTGTAAGCAACACTAAAATGGTTAGGGTAGTGGACTCCCTTAAGGATGGGGACAAATCTCAGGAGGACCTGAGCAAGCTGGGTAATTGGTCAAACTCCTGAAATCCCATATTTAATGTAGCCAAATGGAAGATGGCACATTTAGGTGGAAAGCAGAGGTAGTGCCTACAGTACCCACTCTGCAGGGCTCCCTTTGCTGCTGTGAATGAGGAAAGGAACCTGGGACTCATACCAGACAACTATGTTGCTGAATCTTAGACTTCCATAGTAACATAATACTTCAGTGGTGGAAAGGACTCAGGGTCCACATTGTCCACACCTCCTGCCACATGGCAGCAACTATACCAAGATTAATACACCCAAGTCAGTATTTAGCATGCTATGTTTCCAAAGGAATCTGTCGAGTTCTGTTTTTGAAAGACAGAACATTCCTAAATTCCACAATGTCATCAGGAAGGCTGTTCCACATGTCTACCACCCTCCATCTTTAGAAGTGCTTTCTAATGTTTCCCTTATTCTCCTGTAACCCGGGCACTGTGTACCAGCGGGATACTACACCTGCCTGATGACCAATATTCAGATTGAGGAGCCCAGGTTCTGTTCTGATGGTGATTGGGGGTTCTTTTCCCAGAATAGTAAATAATAGCATGGTGCCTCCACCCAGAGTAAATATAGTGGGCCAGATGTTTGTAGGGTACAGCCCCCTGGGATGCTGTACCTAGCCACCTCCCCTTCCAGTTTCCCCCCACACAGAATACTATAAACCAACTTAATACTCTAAATTGCATAAATTATTGACTATATCTAATAATAGGCTCACAAACTGTGGTACTCTACTTTGCATTCAATTAACAACTATAGCTAAAAATATGCACACAGTCAAGTTTAAACCTTAACAGCATTAGCAACTTTATTATTGGGGAAAAAGGAATGGAAGTGCAGAGAAAAATGGCAATTGTGAACATTCAGCAATAATAACTACTGTGACCACCCCCACACAGTTCCAGTACTTCCCCCTTGTGGCTGCACTTGGCTTTTCCCCAACGTCCTTAATGGTGATGGGAATCAGTTTGAGGCGGTGGGTACCTCACCATGGTGCTGGTAGCCAACCAGATGATGTAGAGTAGGTGCACAGAAAACCTTGGGATACAGTGGCAACAACAGTTTTTAACTAAAATGACAGAACTTGGTGGGGCCCCAATAACAGAATTCCACATACCAGCTGAACCTTTAGTGTCCAAATGGTGGCCTGTGCCTATCCTGCTGACTTCAGAGTTCTGCCCAGGACTTTACCTACTCTTTTCCTATCTAGCTAGCTGGCAACTTAAAAGTCAGGAAAATTCCTCAGAGTGCAGCTCAGAGGTACTTACAGTCTGACAGCTTCAGGTGATGGATGGGGATGGGAAACTCAGAAAAGACCAAGAATAGCAGTATTGCTCTGGTATCAGAAGCAGCTGGTGGTGCACCATAACAGCAGAATTCAGGTATGCAGCAGCTGGACGTCACCTGTCAGGCCTTTCCTCAGCTTCGCACCTCGGGTCTTTATATGCATTGTTCACCTGACAGGCCTCTCAATGTCCTCTTCTCTGGTGGTCTTTCATTGCCTTCACCCATGAAGACAGTGCTCCAGACCTCTCCAGAAGAGGGATCAGACACCTCCACCCTGGCAGTAGGTAGAGGGTAGCCACCACCTCTGGGGCTCACAGTATGACTG